>OY726519.1:19168975-20523690 GCA_963383655.1 Bathymodiolus septemdierum | reverse complement strand
ACAAGCGGAATGAGGGTTACGTTATCGTATCTATTCTAGTTATTCACTTATTGTGGAGAGGACATCAATGTTTGATCGATTTTTCTTATTAATAACACTTATACTTACTCTAAAGAATATATTCATAATTACGGAATTTGTATTTTTTGAAACTCAATAAAAGATTAAAAAACAACGAATATTGGTAAAACACTGTAAATAAGTAGGTTCTTGAATGTGAAAGTCAAAGCTGGGAAATTATATAAGGGGAGATAACTCTAATAAAACACAAATATTTCAATGTTGAGCCGTCTTATTGAAAATCTTGTTTCATTTTAAGTCTATGAGTAACTATGAAGTTACAAAAGACAAAAGGACATTTTATGCTTTGAATTGTAAATGAATAATATTTATTTTAACTAAAATACGAAAATAATTCAATAAGTATCTAAAATCCAAATCAGACCGGACACCCAAACACGGATTTCCTAGATTCTGACAGAACTTACAGCATTAACTCTGAGCTCTCACACAGACTCACTTTGGTATACATACATGTATAGAAATAGAAATAAGTTTATTAACCAAATCAGGGCCCCAGGAGGGCATATACAAATAACAATTATGATTGATACACAACAACAATACATCAAACTAAATATTCGCGGTGATATATCAACCATGTTATCCAGAATTCATAAAACAATACTGGAATATTAAAATGAAACCGGTCTTCAATCACATTTGATGTGAAAGGTTGTACTCTTACTCTTAGATGAAAAAGGGGGAGGGGCAGAAATATTATTGGTGTACACCATGCTATTCGGACACCCCAATGTTCTGAATACAATTGTTCCGACATTCCAATGTTCCATCAACATAATGTTCTGTGAAATAATTGTACTGACAGTGCATTCATAGAGAAGGAACTTTCCCTTCCGGAGCACCGGAGTTCACCCTGTTTTTTAGTGGGATTCATGTTGCTCGATCTTTCGCATTCTATGTTTTGTAGATCTTTGTTTATGCTTTTGTCCTTTTTCTTTTGACCATTGTGTTGTATGTCCTTCTTCGATTTACAGATACTGATTACCCCTTTGGTATCTTCAGACTCTTTTAAATGAGATAGAAAGTCATTATGTTTATTAATTCTCATTGATCACAGGCTCGGCCTTGTTGACTATCCATGTATTCTACTAGCCATGTATACATTTGTGTATGCATGAACATACAGAACAGGTACATAGAAATGAGGACAAGAAGCTATAAATTTATGCGTCTTTTAATTATATTTTTTACGTATAGAACATTATATTACACCTTTTTGATTAATTGTATGAAATAAAAAAAAATAAAATAAGAAAGGTTTAATAAAGCATTAGAGTTGTCCTTCTTTATCAAATTGAAACCCAGAGAATACAAAAATAAAGTATCTTAGCAGTATACAAACAAGTTATTTTCATACACATATTATTTCTCACAATATGAATAAAAAGGTACATCTTATTATTTTATATTTTTACTTCAGATGTAAAGGGATATATGGCTGTTGATTTCTACACAGGATGAGTTCCTTGTCTAATTCTGAGGTTACCATGGTAACCAGTGAAGGTTCAGTTCTAGCAAGCCAGGCTGAGAAATCATTGGAAAACAAAAATGATACAGAACAGACATCCCTTACGTCTTTGAAAACACCTGTTGTAATAATTGATAATGGGAAACAAAACATACACAGCAACTCATCCAGACTTTTGTTTCAGTTTAATCAGAATAACATTTCCAACATTTATGCCCTTGCTCAGGCAAATCTTGTGCAACAAACTCAACAAGATATAATGAAAATGTTTTCTGCTGAATATTCAGACCACTTTACTGTGAAGGAGGTTGAATCATCTAGTCCAAAGGAAAAATGTGTTGTAATTAAAAAGGATCATGAATCGAAAGCAAAAGAAGGTATAGATAGTGTATATATAAGCCTTGAATTCAAATAAAAACGTCCCATTCCCAAAATGCCCCTACCAAAATGCCCTATAAGAATATTTGAGCAAAATTTGAAACTATCAATTTCATCAATAAATCTTATATCTTTATCAAATTTAGGCTCACATTAGAATTAAGCCATGATAAACCTACAAAAACAGGGAATTTAGAAATCGTTGTAGAATAACAGAAATTATATAGTTTTATATATTATATATGTATTATTTGAATGTTATGTATTTTTAAACAATAAGAAACCCAAAAATAATTAAGGAAAGAAAATGATGAGGATCTTGTTTTTTTGAAAGTGTGATCAAAAGAATGATAAAGTACGGATCTCTTATGGTAAGCTTGGGCTATTGAAAAATAGAAGGAATAATGTTTTCACAACAGTTTGGACAAACAGAAAACAAAAGAAAATGTGAACCTGGCTTGGAAGTGTGGAAATATGCTAAATAGTTTTCTGGTTTATAACTGCACACATTCCAATCAAAATGCAGAATTTTTATATGGGTAACAGGGGCATTTTGGTTGAGGGCATGTTGACAGTGGGGCATTTTGACCTGTTACTTAATAAAAATAAGCTTTCTATGTAATTTTGAATTATAAATGTGTATATTTTATGATATTAATGTTTTTTCTCATACACTGAAATCTGTATAAACCAAACCTCTTTGAGACCACTTTTGTGTTTGGTTTATATACAGTTAAGACTAACAAAGATTTCCTACATTAATTCTTTATTTCAAGTTCGGTTTATTTCGGATTAACTGTACAGTTGTCTTCAAAACAACAGAGTATTTCCTTACCTCAACCATTAAGTACTATTCTATCTACGAATCATGCAATGGATCATTGTATATTTTGTATGAAATGAAACCATAGTTTTTAAAGATTTTTTTTTTTTACTAAATTACATATTAATTATTAAATACAACTTGTTTTTTATTTATTTTTTATTGCTGTTGAATTGTAACAAGACCAATGTTTCTTAAACCAGCAACAGCACTACTCCATTCTGATACATCATTAAAATGCAACCCAATTTTTTTTAGAATTTCATTTTTTGTTTCAGAACAACTAATATGTAATGTGAAAGGATGTGGTAGATCATTTGCATCATTAGGACACATGAGAAATCACCAGCTGATGCATGAGAAGGAAAAGACTTTAGAATGTCATTATAAAGGGTGTGGAAGAAAATTCTCATGGCCAGCTCATCTGAAGTACCACTTATTAACCCATGAGTAGGTTGTCATTTTATAGTACATTTAAAAGTTATGATTTTAGGAATAGTATCAACATGCTGAGTTGGGTTTTTATGGTGCTAGCTCACTGTAACAACAATTTACAGATAGAATTGTCACTCCATTCTGACACATTATACTGACTCGGAACCAATCTTTGTTTTTACTCCTTAATTTTGCTTGTTAGTGGAGAAGCAGCAAATACCAAATTTTATAGTCTTTGATTTGACAGTGGATTGAACCCAGGACTTACTGTGCTCCAGTGGATTGAACCCAGGACGTATTGTGCTTGAGTGGATTGAACCCAGGACTTACTGTTCTCGAGTGGATTGAACCCAGGACTTACTGTGCTTGAGTGGATTGAACCCAGGACTTACTGTGCTCGAGTGGATTGAACCCAGGACTTACTGTGCTCGAGATGAAAATGCTACCAGTTACACCATTGAGATGGTTAATCAGTTGTTGTAATGCATTGATAGTAACATGATTTTATTTAATTAAAATGTATAATACTCCTCCAAAATGGTCATTTTTTGTTATGATTTATATGGTATGTATTGGTACATAGTCAATAAAGTATGTCCATATTTTATAATCATGTTGCTGTCTACTGCCAGCCATTTTCACAAATTTAAGCAAAACATTTATCTTAAGCAAGGAAATCAGCCCATCTAATATAAAGACATTTTAGGCATTGCTTTTGATATCTTACAACAGACATGCTATTAAAGAGGAAATAAAATTTAGCCTATTTCTAGATTATATTATCTTGATGGTCCACTGAATACCATTGTTAAGTGGTAGTCATCATAACAATAACAATTATAATTAATTGAATATAAATAAATTCAGAATGTAGATTTATGGGGAAGGTATTTTTTAATTTAAAATTTAATTTTTGACAGCATATATTTTAGATATATCAGTACATTCTTCTATTTCAGAAATACCAAGACTTTTAAATGTTCCGTGGAAAATTGTGATAAATCTTTTGTGACAGGACAACAATTAAAAGTGCATTCAAGAACTCATACAGGTGAAAGACCTTTCAAATGTGATCAATGTCTGAAGGCTTTCAGTACTGCAGGAAATTTAAAAAATCACGTCAGAACACACACAGGTTAGTAAATATGTTATCTGTATACCATTGTATAAACAAAGGTTAACAGAAATAAAGATATATATATATATATATGGTAATTTATGTTTGTATATATCCCCAGACTCTGTTGGTATTGACAACTGCAGAATAAACTTTAAAATCATATCAGAGCACACATATACAATGTTAAATGTAATAATTTTTTATGGTCACTGTCTGAAGATATTAACTACATAGAGTAATCTCAAAGGTATGTTACAACATTAACTACATAGAGTAATCTGAAAAGCATGTTACAACATTAACTACATAGAGTAATCTCAAAAGCATGTTACAACATTAACTACATAGAGTAATCTCAAAAGCATGTAACAACATTAACTACATAGAGTAATCTCAAAGGTATGTTACAACATTAACTACATAGAGTAATCTCAAAAGCATGTTACAACATTAACTACATAGAGTAATCTCAAAAGCATGTTACAACATTAACTACATAGAGTAATCTCAAAAGCATGTTACAACATTAACTACACAGAGTAATCTCAAAAGCATGTTACAACATTAACTACATAGAGTAATCTCAAAAGTATGTTACAACATTAACTACATAGAGTAATCTCAAAAGCATGTTACAACACACATATTAGACCAAAGTCCCAAGGTGTTCACAAGTGGACAAATTCTTGCAAGCTTTAAAAAACCATAGAAGACCATTCAGTACTGTATTATACATGTACTGAATGTTGGAACACACAGGTACTCTATGCTATCATTTTTACCAAAAGTATTCACAACTGTAAGAAAGTATAAAAATCATCTCAAAATACATACACATTATTTAATATACTGTATTCAGCCAGATTCTGTCATTTTGAACAAAATCTGCATTTACTGACATAAAAATAATATAATTTTCTGAGAGAAAAAAATCATTACATCATAATCAGTATGGATTGTTTTCTAACATATTGACATCTGGTGACCTTGGATAATCGAGTAGTGATATAATATGAATTTATAAATGTTTTGAATTTTTATTAGAAAACCCCAAACATTTTAAGAATTGATATTTGTAACTCAAGTATTTATTAGTACCGGATTGATTCTAATTTTAGGGATAAATGCAAACTGAAAGTTTTTTTTAGACCAAATCAATGGTTCTCATATTGGATATTTTCTAGACTAAAACATGGTCATTATCAGGCCTTTCACTAAGGGGCGGTATCAGGTGCTTTTACCTGTTTAAAATTGTATTTGGTACCTCCTGATTTTAAAGAGTATTATATTAGATATTCATGAAAATGTTCAAATTTTAATACAAAGACTTGCCTGTAAATAGTGAAGTACTGGTACACTTAAAAAAATATTGAAAGCTTTGCATTATATTGATTAATATCAACATGAAATCATGGATCAGATATACATGTATACTGGATATATATTTCTTTGTTTCTAGGTGACAAACCATATGAATGTACAGAACCTAAATGTCATCTAAGATTTGCAGAATATTCAAGTTTGAAGAAGCACTTGTTAAAACACACAGGTTATTTTTATATTCTACATTGTTATCTCAAATCATGATGAATAATTTCGTGGACAAGAGTCTTCTGAGTAAGTAACTTAAATGTTATGCTTAATGTTTGAATACATTATAACCTGCTCAAATGAAACAGTTTTTGTTCATTTGCTTTCAATGTTATATAAGATGATAGCCAAATGGCCTTCAAACTTTCTGAGAATTTAAGTGTAAAAAAAAGTCTTGAAATTGCTGTTGCAACTTCTTCAGTATACAGGTATATGTTTGAGAATAGAAAATATGAATATGTATCCAGACAAGAAAGCAAATATGGGTGAAGTATAAAATTGAGTGGCATTTCATGGCTCAGCTGAACCAGATGCTCAACTGGGCTTTTCTGCCAGACATCCATCTATCTTTTCACATTTTCAACTTCTTCTTCAGAACCACTGCATACCAAGCCACCAAAACTTACCACAATTGTTCCTCTAGGGTTCCTGAAGAAGTGTTGTATCTTTTTGCAGTGATCAGAAATCGAAGATAGCTGTCCTGGCCTCTGATTGGTCAATATAATTTGTACTTCTTCGGAACTACTGCATGTGAAGTCAGCAGACTTGCCAGAAATGTTCCTCTAGAGGTCTTCTTCTCTTAAACCACTGGGTTTCAATTGGAAATACACAAAAAAAAAGAAATTAGACACCCAAAGGTGTCAAAAAGGGTGCTGTCTCTTTTTGTATGTGGAGCATTTATTTTTCAACAAATGTCTATATGTTCCTTCTAAAATGTTCTTTTTATAGTATGGTTACAGATTTTTTTATGGCCTTACACTTTCCAAGATGTAAGGGGGTCAAAATCAGGGCCAACACCCGAAATTTATAATTTTTATTTAAGGTTCAATGTTTCCATTAGATTCCTTATGAAATTTCCTGCCTGAATTTTTTTCAACCAATTTTGGCCTAGCTCTTGTAAAAGGGGTTAAATTGAGCCAAAAAGGGAACAATGCCCAAAATAATAACTTTTTTTTACTTTGTTGACTTTGTATGCAGCTTTTTTTCTGTTGAATTCATTTGAAAAATTCCTGTCTGGAATATGGCAACAGATTTGTTGTAGCTTTTACTATTGCAGAGATATGAGAGGACAATTTTATTGGATTAAAGATTAACATGCAAAAAATTACATGTAGGACCATATATGTGAAATAAATAAAACATTTTATTCTGAAAATCTAGACTTGATTGAACATGAATTGTATGAATGATCAGGTGAACAATACAGGCTCTGGTGAGCCTCTAGTTTATTTTACCATAATACACAGGTCAAATTGGAATTTCATTTTTATTCTCTTTGAGGTTCTAGAGTTCAGTCCCTTAATTTAAAAATGACTAATTTGCAGTTTATGTGGTATAACTTTACTCTCCTTCTGCACATACACAGTTCAAGTTAAATTTCGGCTATTATTCCTTTTACAAATGAGATATTTTTTTCTACATTTTTGAGAACCCTTGAGTCTTAAGCTTCAACCATAGACTATGGTGAACTGATGTTGAAATTGATTCAATGATTTTATCTTGTTCATATTTCTAAGCATTTTTTTTCTCTACAGGTGAGAAGCCATTTAAATGTCCTGTCTGTAGTAGAAGTTTTACACAGAGTGGAAGTATGAGATTTCATATGAAAAAACATACTCAACAGGATACCAGTGTAGAAAGGGAACCAGAGTATAATGTTGTTATGATGGAAGATAATTCAACATCAAATAATATAGGTAAGTTCAAAGGTCATTGCTTAATTCAATGTTGTTGTTGAGCTTCAGTCATCACTGACAAACCTTACTATGGCCAGGGGCGGATCCAGAGACTCTGTTGATGGGGGGAGGAGAGCTTCAGTCATCACTGACAAGCCTTACTATGGCTGTAAGATGATGAACAACAAAACTATCAATTTTCAATATCAATATATCTTTTGTTGTGTAGTTTATATCTGCATGTCTGATAAAAAGTATCCTCAACAATTCCACGCATATCAACAAATATGACCACAAAAATATGTTTATGGAAGTCTAGGCTCTGGCTTAGAACAGGCATGAGATGTGGCAGGGTTAAACTGCTTAATGGGATTCCCTTCTTGATAATTGGATCTTCAACAACAATACATATCTAAATATCTGCACAGATTCACTTCCACTCAAAAAGACTGCATATTAGCACAAAAATAAATAACAACATAAACATGGACAGTACAATAGCAGGGTCAATGAATGCTGGTAGTTAACTGTCTAATGGCTAGGAAGGTAGAATATGTAGATCATAGGGGAACAGGACAAAAGCCCCCTGGACATAGGCCCCCAGACAAAAGCTACCTATGGACAAAAACCCCATAATGAAATAATCATACAATCTTATTACATTTTTTTATATTGATGGTGATATTAAAGATATCATAAAGATCAAAACTCACCCCTAATAAAATATAAAATTCTTTAAAAACATATTTTATCCACATTTTGTTTGTTGTTATGTTCATTTATAAAGTGATAATGAAATAAACACTGCTTAATTGTTTAAATTGAAATTAATCAGGTCAAGATAATCAGGAATTGTTTTTATTGATAAACAATTGATAATTACATTTTGATTTAAAACCTTTGAAGTTATTAAAAGTAATGAGCGAGTTATTTTCTGATCCTGTTTGATATACTATAATGATTTTCTTTTAAGATAAAACAACTTAATTTTTTTGTTTTTACTTTCTTTGATGAGGGTACGTAATTATAATTCTTAAACAAATATTTCAATTGTTTATGATATCTTCAAATTCCCAAAATAACTTTTTATGAAAATGATATTAAAAAATAATGTTAAGCCATAAATAACAATACAATAAGTCAAAAAAAAGATACCAATATATTAATAACTTGTACTATTGATTATTGGGGGGCTTTTTGTCAGGGGGCATTTGTCATAGACCATTAATTCCTCTTATCACAAAATAGTATAACTGATACTTGTAAAAAAAATAATATCAATTAGTAATAAACATCTAAAGAAAGGGAGAGACTGCAGAACAAGTATGTTATCTGGATGTGAATTGATTGATATAAAAAATATCAGCCTGCTGAGCCAGAATATGAAGTATGTTGGCGAGTGAGCAAAGCGAATGAGTCACAACCTTCATATTCTGTCAAGCAGGCTGATATTTTTCAGTATCAAGCATATTCACATTCAGATGACATGTTTATCATCCTTAAATCAAACATAAACACGGATATAAGGTACAACCATAGGTTTCGATATTTGTATTTTTGCGGGAAAAATCACATAATTCAAAATATTCATCTGCGCTCACTCCTTTAGGCAAAATATAAAACAGCAGCATGATATGGAATGAAATATTACTGTATTTAATTACTTGCTAGTTGGACCTATTGCTACTAATTCTACCAAACAGATGATTGTATATACAATGCACATGTTGTGTTTAATTATATGTATATGTACATGTTTTTCATTTAATGTCAAATATTTTATTGATAAACTCAAATGAATTAAACAACGGGCTAAGCATCTACAAATCCTCCATTAACAAAATCAAACAGACAAAGCAGTTTTACAAAAACACATTAGACCATCCATATTTAATTCTACTACATTTTGTATTTAGTTTTAGAGTTATATAAATACAGTAGAAAACAGGCATGATAAATACATTTTCAAATAAATATATAAAGGATGGGGTAATATTTATACACAGAATATCAGTATAATGGTACAGTTATGACTTTGGAATAGTGAATTTCTTTTTATTTTGTTATATTAGGTGTACATTATATAGTCAACACTTTATACAAAACATATTATGATATAAAAAAAATTACAAATACTTACTGATATTTACTCTAAATTTGAATATAACATTATAAATTAATATTTTAATTTTTGATGATTTTTTAAGGAAATTGGTAGAATTAGATATTTAACCAAACAAATTTATCACGAATTTAACATTAAAAAGACATTCTGATCAAATTAAATTACATCAATATCTGTTTAAAGTAAAGAAAAGCAATTAATTTTTTGTTAATTTGTGTCCAGAATCATGTACATTTTTTATATTAATACACAAACAAATTCTAGATTATATATTATATTTCAATATAAAATAACTTCTTTTTAGTTCCAAATGTTTGTACAGTATTTTTCATGGACACAGTAATTAATTCTGATTTGTATTAATTTAAAATAATTGCTAATTAAAATCAATCAGACAAACTTCAATATTTCTTAATTAGTGATAATGAGCTTGTGTTGGTGTAGTTTCTTTGTAAGAACAAGCTTGTGACAGCCAATCAAATGGTATTGGTGAAGTTACATCCCCAAGCTGTCGTTATATATTATAAACAGTCTTCATTGCTCTAACCAATGAAATTCTTTGTTTATATAGTATTTTGCTATAAAGACTCTCAGATTATCAGGGAAATCATCAATCACAACATGTCTCAGTATCAGTCACTACAAGCTTCACTCCAGGATTACCTGACCTCTCTACCAGAGGGACTACACCTGACTCAACATGCCATGACAACATCCTCAGGTCACTTCTTTGTCTTGCAGTTTGCAAATGAACCTGTTCTACATAATAGTAAACCAGTCAATATTAAACAGGAGCAAGAACCTATGGAAACAAATACTGATGTTAAACCAGTATTTTCAGAACAAGAAGTTGACATGAAACCAGCTTCTATAAAAAGGGAGATAATTACACCAGTCAGTCCAACAACAGAGCTGGAGAATCCAGAGACCACCATGTCATCTGTTAGTGTATTCTCAAGACTAGGGTCTAAACTACAATGTGATTACACATCCAGTTCCACAGACAAGCGTAGAAACCATAGATTTAGACGTCTCAACAAGAAAAACAGGAAGAACATTCACAGTTCTCAGTATGTTGAAGAAGATCTACGAACATATCTACAGACAAAACATCAGTCAGCTCCAAGAGATCTACGTCAAGATATATCCAGGAGAATTCCTGCCATTGATGAGACAGCTCATGACTGTTTCCACAAACTCATCTCAGGATCATATTACAGATAGAAGATTAGACTTCATATAATTTCTAGTGCTTGCTCATTAACTAGTGTATTAGACTTCATATAATTTCTAGTGCTTGCTCATTAACTAGTGCTTTATACTTTTCATGTAATTACCAGTGTTTGCCCATTAACTAGTGTATTAGACTTCATATAATTACCAGTGTTTGCCCATTAACTAGTGCTTTATACTTTTCATGTAATTACTAGTGTTTGCCCATTAACTAGTGCTACAGTGTTATAACTATGATTGTAAAATTATTGTTAGATTAAATATGATTAAAGCTTAATTTACAATGAATAATAATTCTTGTCTTATTATGGAATAGTACGTACATCTTAATACAAAAAACCAAAATACACATAATATGATTGTAACAGAAAAACAGGTACATTTCACGAAAAAATGGTCACTTTCAACAATACAATATTTCAGTTATATCATGAGTCAGTTCTATTGGTGCAGTACCCAGAGAATTACAATATTTTTATGTGATATCTATTTATCTAATGACATGTACAATCCAACTACAATCATGACCACTGCAAGAGAATGTACACAGTGTAATTGTGGAGTTGTATCGTTGGTCAGTGGTCCGTTACATTCTTCCACAAATGAATATAATCTTTTTATCAAAAAACACATCTAAATTATTGTCAATTATTATTATCATCTTTTTTAGACATAGCTTACCTTTGAAGCTTTTTTTAGACATAGCTTACCTTTGAAGCTTTTTTAGACATAGCTTACCGTTGAAGCTTTTTTAGACATAGCTTACCTTTGAAGCTTTTTTTAGACATAGCTTACCTTTGAAGCTTTTTTAGACATAGCTTACCTTTGAAGCTTTTTTTAGACATAGCTTACCTTTGAAGCTTTTTTAGACATAGCTTACCTTTGAAGCTTTTTTAGACATAGCTTACCTTTGAAGCTTTTTTAGACATAGCTTACCTTTGAAGCTTTTTTAGACATAGCTTACCTTTGAAGCTTTTTTAGACATAGCTTACCTTTGAAGCTTTTTTAGACATAGCTTACCTTTGAAGCTTTTTTAGACATAGCTTACCTTTGAAGCTTTTTTAGACATAGCTTACCTTTGAAGCTTTTTTAGACATAGTTTACCTTTGAAGCTTTTTTAGACATAGCTTACCTTTGAAGCTTTTTTAGACATAGCTTACCTTTGAAGCTTTTTTAGACATAGTTTACCTTTGAAGCTTTTTTAGACATAGCTTACCTTTGAAGCTTTTTTAGACATAGCTTACCTTTGAAGCTTTTTTAGACATAGCTTACCTTTGAAGCTTTTTTAGACATAGCTTACCTTTGAAGCTTTTTTAGACATAGCTTACCTTTGAAGCTTTTTTAGACATAGCTTACCTTTGAAGCTTTTTTAGACATAGCTTACCTTTGAAGCTTTTTTAGACATAGCTTACCTTTGAAGCTTTTTGGTCATGCTCCCAAAGACTTTCAAGACTTAAGACTTTTATCTGGGTTTGAGTCTCGACACCAAAGACTATAAAATTGGTATTACATGTAGTTGCTTCTCTGCTAACACTAAGAAGTCAGAACAATAATGTGCACAAATGGAGCTACATGTCTACCACTGACTGTTATCTAGCTATAAAATCCAACTCATCGTGTTGGTCAAAGCAGACATCATCATCTCATCAGAATGTAACTGAAAAATGGAACATTTTGGTGTTGAAATGTTTTTATTGCAGATTGCAGATTATTAAGTTGTGTTTTCAGACAAACAGTTAATTGAACTTAATGGTTACAAAATGTTTTTATTTCAGATTATCAAGTTGTGTTTTCAGGCAAAATGTTAATTGACATTAATGGTAAAAAAATATTTTTGTATCGGATTATCAAGTTGTGTTTTCAGACAAACGGTTAATTGAACTTAATGGTTACAAAATGTTTTTATTTCAGATTATCAAGTTGTGTTTTCAGACACTGTGACAGACAACGTAGTAACCGTAACAACAGAACAACAATCTGACAATCTACCAGTGTCTAATGAAATGTTTCTTGTAGAAGGCAAGTATATATCTTTCTTATAAAAACATTTACTAATGTATTCTAATATTCTTGCAGTCCTCATGATGTACAACAGCCCTCCTGCCCAAGACCAGTAAAACTTTATTCGGACCAGTAAATTTTTCAGTTTTTATTTAGAACTATATAAAAATAAAAGCAAAAATTTGATTCAGACCAGTAAATTCAAATTTTTATTTCGAGGACTGTCCTTGTATAGATCATAGACAAAGTCATTCTCCTTTGTTGTTAGCTTAGGGGTTGAGTAACTTCCATATTTTATTGGTAGGGGTATATAACTGGGACTAAGATGACCCCAATTCCAATTTAGTGTATGCATATTCATATATTTTTGGGGGAAATTCAGGCATATTCCAGTATTGTCTACAAATAAGAAAACAATTTAGTAGGGCAGACAAGCCATCTAACAAACTGCCTGTGAAAAATGGGACTGTCATATTACTTACCATAAATGATAAACAGGCTTTTCACTTGTTATTTGGATTCCAAAACTCTCCTAGAGATCTAGCGGACAAATAAAGATAAATAAACATAAAAATCTTCACAGGTAGAAATGTGAAGATATAATACATAGACAACACATTGTTGGAATGTATATAATTTATTTGTACGAACTTTAGAAACAGGTAGAAAAGTGAGCCTTTGTCTCACAGTAAGTGCAAATGAATTTGATATCTTCCGATAATGTACTTATATTGTGTTTATCCTGAAATGTCAAAAAACCCAACACAACTGCCAAATTTTCTAAAAAGAGCAGAAACAAGCATAATTCTAAATTATTTTTGATGGTGTCCTCTATTATGTCAGTGCTGATACTGTTACCGTTGCTCAACATGAATCAGATACCAAATTTATCTAGTCAATGCAATTTGACTCCTCAAATAGAATAAACAAATTATTAGGCTCTACCAGAATGATTTAGAATATAATTTCTCATAGCTCACTTAACCCAAAGTGTCATGTGAATTTTTGTCATCACTTGACATCTGTTGGTGTCTATAAACACTGTGCAGACATAATGCATGGTGTTAAGTTCAATACTCAATGGTGTCACTACGTACCTGCTGATACATATTGGTACATTATCAAATACCTTCACCATTATATCATACATCATTAAATAACATGAACAAATACCACCATCATTATTCCAATGTTTATTAAATAAGATTAACAAATACCACCCTCATTATTCCAATGTTTATTAAATAACATTAACAAATACCACCATCATTATTCCAATGTTTATTAAATAACATTAACATATACCACCATCATTATTCCAATGTTTATTAAATAACATTAACAAATACCACCATCATTATTCCAATGTTTATTAAATAACATTAACAAATACCACTAGGAAATAGAAAATGCAAATATCCCCGGTAAAATGCAAAAAATTAAAGATTACCAGTTATATTAGCGTTTACCAGTTAAATTAGCGAATTGTCTTGTTATATTTGCGTTTTACCTTTTAAATTTGCATTGTCGTGGCATTTTAGCGTTTTTCCTTTTAAATTTGCATTGTCGTGGCATTTTAGCGTTTTTCCTTTTAAATTTGCGTTTTTCCTTTTAAATTTGCATTGTCGTGGCATTTTAGCGTTTTTCCTTTTAAATTTGCATTGTCGTGTGATTTTAGCGTTTTTCCTTTTAAATTTGCATTGTCGTGGGATTTTAGCGTTTTTCCTTTTAAATTTGCATTGTCGTGGGATTTTAGCGTTTTTCCTTTTAAATTTGCATTGTCGTGTGATTTTAGCGGTTTTCCTTTTAAATTTGCATTGTCGTGGGATTTTAGCGTTTTTCCTTTTAAATTTGCATTGTCGTGTGATTTTAGCGTTTTTCCTTTTAAATTTGCATTGTCGTGGGATTTTAGCGTTTTTCCTTTTATATTTGCGTTTTTCCTTTTAAATTTGCATAGTCGTGGGATTTTAGCGTTTTTCCTTTTATATTTGCGTTTTTCCTTTTAAATTTGCATTGTCGTGGGATTTTAGCGTTTTTCCTTTTAAATTTGCATTTTACCAGTTAAATCGCATGGTCATCTAAATCACCCGCTGAGTAGAGAGATTACGTAATACTGTAGTCGTCACTAGCTCATTGAATATGACGATCTATAGTATTATATTATCGTGTATCTATACGTATTTATTTATTATTATTATTTATGTCATACTAGTCTGGCCCTTAATAAATTTAGTGTATTCAATACACAATAATCCATCAGTTGTTGCGTATTTGATTTTCATGTCGTATTTTAACTTAATGCGATGTTTATTAAGAAATGTGACTTTAAATGTATTAAAATATTAGCAAAGTGTGATACACGTACAGAATACGTATACTGTTGTCACTTCACTATTACTTGTTTATCATGAGAGAAATACATTAACCTTGTAATACCTAAGCTGAGACTATTTACTAAAAAATGAATTAAGTATATATTAAACTATCGGTCTCTATTAAGCTATTTATGTCTTGTTTTATAGCACAGGATTGTGTATGTACAGCGTCAAAGTTATTGTGTTTTAAAAGTTCTGATTATTGTAATGAGGCACCTTAATGAACAATAAATATTTTTGTTGATGATATAAAACAAATAATCATAACCCTATGTATACGTAACGTACGCGCCCTTGTCCGATCCAACAGAAATATGCAATTTACATGTAAACACTATTTTGTCAGTTAATTAGATTGATCAATAAAAAAAAAATTCTTCAAATGTTTATATAATTCCCTGATAAATATAAGAACAATCTATAATAGTATTATATTATTGTTTATTTATTTGTACCATTCTGGATGATAATAACTTTAGCTATTCAATACACAATAATCCATCAATCGTTGTGTATTTTACAGTAGTTATGTATATTTGATTTCTTGATTTTGTTTTTTAGGATCTAGAACTATGCACTCATATTTATTTCTCAATTTGATGTTGATTTAAATGTAAACGTTTAATATTTTCACGGAGATTCAACATTATAATTTATGTTTATTTATTTTACAGGCGATTCATGCATTTTAGTGGCCTTACCGTTCATCATTACGAACATATTGTTATATGGTAAATTACTTCAAGCCTTACAAATCGGGTAGCCTATTGTGCGACATTATATCCAACTTAATCATGATTCGCTTCGATAACTCTGTAATTTATTAGGGGCTTGTTTTCGATAAAGAAAAATATGTATATGGATATTGTTTTTAAATAATCGCTAATACAGTGTTAAACATCGATTTGTATGCATCTGAAAGCAAAGCTCGGAGCTAAGAAATTATTCATATTAATATACGTTTACAAAAATGAAATTCACTTCTGTAAGCATCTGTTTTATAGGCCTTGTATTAAAATATGTGTTGAAATAGTGTAAAACAATTGAATTTTCTATAATTCAGAGAGAACACATTTGTTGTTCCCACAAGAGTTACATGTCTAGAGGCCTTTTCCTCAGGTGTACCACCTGTTGTGTTTACTGCTAAAGTGTATATTGTATTGGAGTGAGCTGTAAGTAATGAATTACCAAAGTAATAAAATTTTATGATTTCGTGTATCCCTCAAGGCCAACATTTTATAATATCAAAGAATGCTGTCCTTCCTAATTAAGAGGAATTAAGGGGTCCCATTAAGGGTGAATTATCAGGGTAATCACATGTAAATAAAGGTAAATTTGATTCTCTTTTTTGCTTTTTCTACATAAATGGAATTACATAAAATACGAAAACAAATTAATGAATATGTATTATTAAACTTTAAAACTATAAAATTACACATGAAATATGAAAATATAATACTGAATATTTATTATTAATTTTAAACCAATATAAACACACATCAAATAAGAAAACATAATAATTAATATTTATATTAAACATTAATACTATTACTATATAAGCAAACCTGAAATATGCTCTCCAAACTTGATTTTTCACTATTTTTTATAATTCAAAAAAGTCAAGTTATGAAAGAAATAATTTTCTAATAAAAATTGACTTTTAAAAATAGAACTTCATTTCCATTGTAAGAATATATATATATGATCTATTTTCTTTCCTTAATGTATACATATTTTACTGTTTTAAGGTGTATTATTTCTGTTAAAATTTTAATTAATGGTTTATTTTCCTATTGGATTTTTTTAACCAAAAAAAATGACCAACTTTACACTCTTACATAAAATATATCATTTCATTTCTCATTAGTTTTGTAACTTTTCTTTATTTCAATTTTTCTTCTTAAATCAATATAAATTTACTTCATTTTCATTAGATTTGAATCAATATTTTTATTGAACTACTTGATGATGCAAATATATATATATACCACATGTTCAATCTTTAAAAAAAAATAATCCACAACCCATAATATACTCGTTTTATCCTTGTAATTCAACATTTCATTGACAAAAATAAACTTTTCAAAAGAAAATATTATTTACAACACGAAACTACATGACCCCTATATGACCCGAATGCTATTCTCTTATCCAAACATATCCGGGTATTTAATAATAACACTTTTTT
Source organism: Bathymodiolus septemdierum (assembly GCA_963383655.1). NCBI lineage: Eukaryota > Metazoa > Mollusca > Bivalvia > Mytilida > Modiolidae > Bathymodiolus > Bathymodiolus septemdierum. The sequence goes on along the minus strand of OY726519.1, from coordinate 20,506,194 downwards.
AGCAATCAATTTTAATCGTTTCATTTATATAAATCTTTATTCAATAATTCGTCTATTTTATTAACAAAAATAAACTATTGTAAAGAAAATATTACTTATTAGCAAAGTGTATGAATGGATCAGAGACTATATTATGTAACCTTGTACATGTCAATAAAAAAAAATATCGGATGTAAACAAAGCGTGCGATATTAAAAATACGGATGAAAACACATAAATTGTGCCTACATTGTAGGAATAATGACATTCTTTTCATAAGAAAGGATAAAACATTGAAATTTCACCCCGAGATCAAAATATTACTAAAACTAGGATGTCAACAAACAACATGCATAACCAACAAAACATGTGACGCTATAAAAAAAAATCGTTAACTAATGAAATAGAAAATTGAAGAACAACTTTTAAAAATATTTTATTGAATAAAAATACAATAATGAATGGAGTATATATGTGATCTGAACTCTTCCAAAGCTGCACTTCCTGTCCAAAAATATGTAGAAGAATATTCGATTATAACTAAGTTTAAGTTGAATAATACTGCGCCCTCTATCGGCACTTTCGCTGGATGAGGGCTTGAACGCTCTTAGTGGTAAAAATCCGTCAGGCTGCTGGCTGAATTAAATAGGGTCGACACACGTAACTTGCCGTTAACATAAGATTGTATAAATATGGATATGCACAAGTTAAATTAAGGAAAATGGGATGAGATAATAAAGAAATTTTATTGAAAATAAATATGTAAACAGAAAGTTGATTATTTCATAAATTAAAATGATACCCATCACAATATCGTTATTTTGGTAAATACTTATTAGACTGATTTTTGTCTTTAATTGATAACTGACCCAAGGTAGCCTAAATAAATGAAATGTGACTTAATGTGTTAATTATATAAATCCTTGCCTTCTATCAATTTTAATTTCTTATCTAATTCTTATTATGTAACAATATGGTCAGGTTGTTATTTTCATTGAATGGCATCTCAAAATAGATGGCTTCACAGTAAGAGCTCTTCCTGTATATTGGTTACATCCTGTATATTACAACTGACAGCTAATGCATGACAAACAATTTTAATCAGCCATCAGTATCATAAAATACATTTTTTTTAAATCTTTATTTTAAATGAAATTAAAAAATCATTATAAGAGTGAATTCAATTCAAGCTTTTATTTTACTTTCCAACTTTGAAATAAAAATCACTGTTTTAGTTTAGTAATTATTCATTTAAGTTTTATTTCATGTTTGGTTGTATTTATCCAGATATGTGTATTGCATACAACATTACATCATCTGATATCTCCATTGGACATTATTGACAAACATTTTAAATACTTTTATAATGCCTTGTATATATTGATCGTTTACTTATTTAAACAATTCGTTGATATTTTCTTTAAATAAAGTTTACAATGAAGAGTCATATATAATTTATATATTTTTGTAGTGTGGTTAGATGGAAATTTGGAAACTTAAAGAAGACTGAAAATCCCAGCAGGGGTTTGAGACCCACAAGTCACAAAATACAACACTGTTTAAGCCTAAAATGGTTAAAGATTAAAGTTCATATACACAAGAACAAAAGAATTAGATTTAAAAAAAATAATCCACTTTTTGAACAATAGTGTGACGTCAGAGAAATGTATTATCGTTGCTGAATTAATTAGTGGCGCCTTATATCAACTTGATTTTTTCTTCTGTCGGTCCTTATATAACAGTAACTATTTTCATTATCAAATAATGAGACAATTCTTTAATATGGGAATGAAAAACAACATTCAAATTCTAATTGCTTCCCTAACAATCAACTAATCAGTTAATTTGAAATTATTAGCAAGGTTAGTGCATAACAAAACATGAGCACATTATTCATATTTATATGAAGATCAAAGAACATTAATTTGATTAATTATACAAAATAATCAACTTAGTCTAATTTTGATAAATAACATCAAATTAAAAAAGACATGAGGGGTATTGTTTATGTAATTGGAATAAATTTATTTAATCTATTGTCTTGTTACTTTTTAAATTATATAATTTTAATCAGTATATATGGCTAGAAATATTGTCCCGGTGCATCAATTCAATCATTACAACCTGTTCATAGGAAAACAAAGACCATTCACTATTTCTAACAGGCATAACAAATATTGAAACTGATAGTTTAATCAGTTCATTTCTTTGTAACTTCTCTGTCAGTTTGAGAAATAAAGATATACAAAACAATTTTTACAAAAATATACATGAATATGTAATTGACAACCGAGGTACTTTTAAAACTAACAAATTTTTGTTTCTGAAATTATTTCTGCCGTGTAACGGTTGCACATTGAATATCATATATCTTTTTATAGCAATATATCGAGAGGAAACAATTCTAGCCTGCATCACACCCACCTTTATTTATCTCTTTACAGATTTGTAAGCTATTTTTGGAAGTTATTAATTTTTTTAACTTTATTATATTCGGGTTCTGTATACACCTCTGTTTTATTAATAGTGTTATTTTTATATTTAAAAAATGGCATTCCATACTATAGTGATATTCATCACCAATTTCCTATTTTTGACATAATACACATACTCTTCTGTTTCTTTCTATGTTTTGCCATCGGCCACACTCAACAGGAAGTTTATGGTTCTGACAGGAAATCATAAAATTTTATTACTCCAATACAATATACACTTGGGCAGTAAACACAACAGGTGGTACACCTGAGAACAAGACCTCTGGGCATGTCACTGTCTAAATATCTTGTAGGGACAACAATTTAAATCAACATCAAATTGAAATAAATATGAGTGCACTCTGCTAATATTTTAATACATTTAAAGTCACATTTCTTAATAAACTTCGCACTAAGTTAAAATACGACATGAAAATCAAATACGCAACAATTGATGGATTATTGTGTATTGAATACACTAAATTTATTAAGGGCCAGACTAGTATGACATAAATAATAATAATAAATAAATACGTATAGATACACGATAATATAATACTATAGATCGTCATATTCAATGAGCTAGTGACGACTACAGTATTACGTAATCTCTCTACTCAGCGGGTGATTTAGATGACCGTGCGATTTAACTGGCAAAATGCAAATTTAAAAGGAAAAACGCAAATATAAAAGGAAAAACGCTAAAATCCCACGACAATGCAAATTTAAAAGGAAAAATGCAAATATAAAAGGAAAAACACTAAAATCCCACGACAATGCAAATTTAAAAGGAAAAACGCTAAAATCCCACGACAATGCAAATTTAAAAGGAAAAACGCTAAAATCCCACGACAATGCAACTTTAAAAGGAAAAACGCAAATATAAAAGGAAAAACGCTAAAATGCCACGACAATGCAAATTTAAAAGGAAAAACGCTAAAATGCCACGACAATGCAAATTTAAAAGGAAAAACGCTAAAATGCCACGACAATGCAAATTTAAAAGAAAAAACGCAAATATAAAAGGAAAAACGCTAAAATGCCACGACTATGCAAATTTAAAAGGTAAAACGCAAATATAACAAGACAATTCGCTAATTTAACTGGTAAACGCTAATATAACTGGTAATCTTTAATTATTTGCATTTTACCGGGCATATTTGCATTTTACCGGGGATATTTGCATTTTCTATTTCCTAGTGTACCACCATCATTATTCCAATGTTTATTAAATAACATTAACAAATACCACCATCATTATTCCGATGTTTATTAAATAACATTAACAAATACCACCATCATTATTCCAATGTTTATTAAATAACATTAACAAATACCACCATCATTATTCCAATGTTTATTAAATAACATTAACAAATACCACCATCATTATTCCAATGTTTATTAAATAACATTAACAAATACCATCATCATTATGCAAGCCACCATTAAGTAATATTTGCAAATACATGTATCATAATCATTATGTTATACATCATTGAATAATATTAAGAAGAGTTTGATGATAACAAAGGGGTAATCAGAATCCGTAAATGGAAGGACAGACAACACAATGACCAAAAGAAAAAAGACAAAAGGACAAACAATGATCTACAAAACGTACAAATAAAACTAAAAATCAAGTAACACGAACCCCACTAATAACGGGGGATGAACTCAGGTGCTCCAAATGCCATCATTATGCCAACCATTATTGAATGATATTAACAAATATAATCATCATTATGCCAAGCATCATCAAATAATAACAACAAATATTGGTAATTATTAGTAATAGAATTACGACAAGTTTTCACCATGTCGGTATGCCCTTATATAATAATCATATCCTGCACACATATGTATGTAGTAGTGTGTGACAGTTATCTAGTATGATATTCACAGGCATATACCATTGAACCTTTCTTATTTTGAGGTTTGAATGAACACACATTCATTAGAAACGTAAAAAAAAAGTTATTTGTTTAGTAATATTGCTGATGATAATACCAATTGCAACAACATAACTTACTCCACTGAGTCTGGAAAACTTCAAACTCCTAAACTAAGCACAAGAACAGCCAGAACAAAGTAATGGAGTCTAGGTCCTGGCTTGGGAACGGTACAAATATTTGATAGAAATTTACTAGGATTAAATTGGTTAATGAAATCCCAACCTTCCAGTTCCTATCTCAAGACTAGATCACAATACATGTTATTTGTATGTGTATACTGTATAAATCATATAGATTAAACTGATGAATGATTTAATGTACGACTGAATACTGTAGCATGAAATTGAGATAATTACTAAATCTCTTCATTTTCCTTGCAGATCTGTTCACAAAAAGACCAAGTTTAACCCCTGACCCTTCTTGTCCTGCCAATGTTGTAGTACTTCCACTGCCACAGTTGCCTGTTTCCATGGCAACAAGTTACCAACACATTCAAACTTCTGTGCATGAAGAGATTGTACTGGATGAGAGTGGATTTTTACATTCAGAATTTGATCATGAAGAAACAGCATGTGATATATCAGAAACTGAACACTAATTGTATTATATGTATTGTTTACGCTTATTTAACTTACACAGGGCTTTCATTTGACTATATTGTTTAGGCTTATTTAACTTACATAGGGCTTTCATTTGACTGTATATTGTTTAGGCTTATTTAACTTACATAGGGCTTTCATTTGACTGTATATTGTTTAGGCTTATTATTTATTTATTTATTTTTCTATTTAAACAGGATTTATGATAAATAAAGAATTTCATGTCTCATTTCAAATAAATGTCTATGCAGTGTTCACATTCCTCTCTTCCCGTAGAAATGAATAAAAAAAAATGTTGAATACTGCATAGAAAATATCCATAAATCCTCTGATCTACAAGGAAATTTGTCTAATGAAGATATTTTATAAATTAGTATTTTGATTTAAATAGTAACACATTACAGTAACTTTGAAACTTTTAGTTTATGAAACATTCAAAATTACTGCGAAAATGTTTATATCTTAGGGTCATGGGAGCTAATGTCAACACTTTGTGTCCATCATCATCTACATTAGTTGATTTTCTTTTTCTGCATGATAAATGGAATGAAACTTGGCAGACATATTACTGGTTGTGCCTCAGCATTTTTCTGATTTTCATGTTATTTGGATTTGAACATTGTTGCTTGGCTGATAATGTTTTCCGATTGGTTGAAATTTCAAATCGCTCAAACACCACATATGTGATGGAATTGTTACATGGCAGGAATTACCCTTACATGACCCTGTGGAATGTTTTCTGTCGATCAAAAGCCAAAGATGGCCACCACCGTAGAAAATTATTAACATAGGACTCTTACGGGAAAATGAATAAATAAATTTTCCCAGAAACTAGAAACTTGATCGAACACAAACAGTACACGAATGATAATAGTTTATGGTTTTAACACCACTTTCAACATTATTTCAGTTATATCGTGGCAGAGAATGATAATTAAATGGTCATTTAAATGTATTCACGTTTTGTGTTGATTCGAAATCAATAATGGCTGTAATTCTGGAAAAGTTCATCATAGGACACCATGGGTGTCATTGGTATCAAGATAATAACTCTCCAGTTAGAGGTTGACAAAAAAGATAACTTTTTGGTATACATGTATATTTGTTTTAAGTACTAGAAACTTTATTGAACTCAAATAGTGCTAGGTGAGTGTCTAGTTGAAGGGTGTCATTGGTATCAAGATAATAATTCTCCAAATAGTGCTAGGTGAGTGTCTAGTTGAAGGGTGTCATTGGTATCAAGATAATAACTCTCCAAATAGTGCTAGGTGAGTGTCTAGTTGAAGGGTGTCATTGGTATCAAGATAATAACTCTCCAAATAGTGCTAGGTGAGTGTCTAGTTGAAGGGTGTCATTGGTATCAAGATAATAACTCCAAATAGTGCTAGGTGAGTGTCTAGTTGAAGGGTGTCATTGGTATCAAGATAATAACTCTCCAGTTAGAGGTTGACAAAAAAGATAACTTTTTGGTATACATGTATATTTGTTTTAAGTACTAGAAACTTCATTGAACTCAAATAGTGCTAGATGAGTGTCTAGTTGAAGGGTGTAATTGGTATCAAGATAATAACTCTCCAGTTAGAGGTTGACAAAAAAGATAACTTTTTGGTATACATGTATATTTGTTTTAAGTACTAGAAACTTCATTGAACTCAAATAGTGCTAGGTGAGTGTCTAGTTGAAGGGTGTAATTGGTATCAAGATAATAACTCTCCAGTTAGAGGTTGACAAAAAAGATAACTTTTTGGTATACATGTATATTTGTTTTAAGTACTAGAAACTTCATTGAACTCAAATAGTGCTAGGTGAGTGTCTAGTTGAAGGGTGTAATTGGTATCAAGATAATAACTCTCCAGTTAGAGGTTGACAAAAAAGATAACTTTTTGGTATACATGTATATTTGTTTTAAGTACTAGAAACTTTTTTGAACTCAAATAGTGCTAGGTGAGTGTCTAGTTGAAGGGTGTCATTGGTATCAAGATAATAACTCCAGTTAGAGGTTGACAAAAAAGATAACTTTTTGGTATACATGTATATTTGTTTTAAGTACTAGAAACTTCATTAAACTCAAATAGTGCTAGATGAGTGTCTAGTTGAAGGGTGTCATTGGTATCAAGATAATAACTCTCCAGTTAGAGGTTGACAAAAAAGATAACTTTTTGATATACATGTATATTTGTTTTAAGTACTAGAAACTTTATTGAACTCAAATAATGCTAGGTGAGTGTCTAGTTGAAGGCAAAAAAGATAACTTTTTGGTATACATGTATATTTGTTTTAAGTACTAGAAACTTCATTGAACTCAAATAGTGCTAGGTGAGTGTCTAGTTGAAGGGTGTCATTGGTATCAAGATAATAATTCTCCAAATAGTGCTAGGTGAGTGTCTAGTTGAAGGGTGTCATTGGTATCAAGATAATAACTCCAAATAGTGCTAGGTGAGTGTCTAGTTGAAGGGTGTCATTGGTATCAAGATAATAACTCTCCAAATAGTGCTAGGTGAGTGTCTAGTTGAAGGGTGTCATTGGTATCAAGATAATAACTCCAAATAGTGCTAGGTGAGTGTCTAGTTGAAGGGTGTCATTGGTATCAAGATAATAACTCCAAATAGTGCTAGGTGAGTGTCTAGTTGAAGGGTGTCATTGGTATCAAGATAATAACTCTCCAGTTAGAGGTTGCCAAAAAAGATAACTTTTTGGTATACATGTATATTTGTTTTAAGTACTAGAAACTTCATTGAACTCAAATAGTGCTAGGTGAGTGTCTAGTTGAAGGGTCTCATTGGTATCAAGATAATAACTCCAAATAGTGCTAGGTGAGTGTCTAGTTGAAGGGTGTCATTGGTATCAAGATAATAACTCTCCAGTTAGAGGTTGACAAAAAAGATAACTTTTTGGTATACATGTACATTTGTTTTAAGTACTAGAAACTTCATTGAACTCAAATAGTGCTAGATGAGTGTCTAGTTGAAGGGTGTAATTGGTATCAAGATAATAACTCCAGTTAGAGGTTGACAAAAAAGATAACTTTTTGGTATACATGTATATTTGTTTTAAGTACTAGAAACTTCATTGAACTCAAATAGTGCTAGGTGAGTGTCTAGTTGAAGGGTGTCATTGGTATCAAGATAATAACTCCAGTTAGAGGTTGACAAAAAAGATAACTTTTTGGTATACATGTATATTTGTTTTAAGTACTAGAAACTTCATAGAACTCAAATAGTGCTAGGTGAGTGTCTAGTTGAAGGGTGTAATTGGTATCAAGATAATAACTCTCCAGTTAGAGGTTGACAAAAAAGATAACTTTTTGGTATACATGTATATTTGTTTTAAGTACTAGAAACTTCATTGAACTCAAATAGTGCTAGGTGAGTGTCTAGTTGAAGGGTGTAATTGGTATCAAGATAATAACTCTCCAGTTAGAGGTTGACAAAAAAGATAACTTTTTGGTATACATGTATATTTGTTTTAAGTACTAGAAACTTTTTTGAACTCAAATAGTGCTAGGTGAGTGTCTAGTTGAAGGGTGTCATTGGTATCAAGATAATAACTCCAGTTAGAGGTTGACAAAAAAGATAACTTTTTGGTATACATGTATATTTGTTTTAAGTACTAGAAACTTCATTAAACTCAAATAGTGCTAGATGAGTGTCTAGTTGAAGGGTGTCATTGGTATCAAGATAATAACTCTCCAGTTAGAGGTTGACAAAAAAGATAACTTTGGTATACATGTATATTTGTTTTAAGTACTAGAAACTTCATTGAACTCAAATAGTGCTAGGTGAGTGTCTAGTTGAAGGGTGTAATTGGTATCAAGATAATAACTCTCCAGTTAGAGGTTGACAAAAAAGATAACTTTTTGGTATACATGTATATTTGTTTTAAGTACTAGAAACTTTTTTGAACTCAAATAGTGCTAGGTGAGTGTCTAGTTGAAGGGTGTCATTGGTATCAAGATAATAACTCCAGTTAGAGGTTGACAAAAAAGATAACTTTTTGGTATACATGTATATTTGTTTTAAGTACTAGAAACTTCATTAAACTCAAATAGTGCTAGATGAGTGTCTAGTTGAAGGGTGTCATTGGTATCAAGATAATAACTCTCCAGTTAGAGGTTGACAAAAAAGATAACTTTGGTATACATGTATATTTGTTTTAAGTACTAGAAACTTCATTGAACTCAAATAGTGCTAGGTGAGTGTCTAGTTGAAGGGTGTCATTGGTATCAAGATAATAACTCTCCAGTTAGAGGTTGACAAAAAAGATAACTTTTTGGTATACATGTATATTTGTTTTAAGTACTAGAAACTTCATTGAACTCAAATAGTGCTAGGTGAGTGTCTAGTTGAAGGGTGTCATTGGTATCAAGATAATAACTCTCCAGTTAGAGGTTGACAAAAAAGATAACTTTTTGGTATACATGTATATTTGTTTTAAGTACTAGAAACTTCATTGAACTCAAATAGTGCTAGGTGAGTGTCTAGTTGAAGGGTGTCATTGGTATCAAGATAATAACTCTCCAGTTAGAGGTTGACAAAAAAGATAACTTTTTGGTATACATGTATATTTGTTTTAAGTACTAGAAACTTCATTGAACTCAAATAGTGCCAAGTGAGTGTCTAGTTGAAGGGTGTCATTGGTATCAAGATAATAACTCCAGTTAGAGGTTGACAAAAAAGATAACTTTTTGGTATACATGTATATTTGTTTTAAGTACTAGAAACTTCATTGAACTCAAATAGTGCTAGGTGAGTGTCTAGTTGAAGGGTGTAATTGGTATCAAGATAATAACTCTCCAGTTAGAGGTTGACAGAAAAGACAACTTTTTGGTATACATGTATATTTGTTTTAAGTACTAGAAACTTCATTGAACTCAAATAGTGCTAGGTGAGTGTCTAGTTGAAGGGTGTCATTGGTATCAAGATAATAACTCTCCAGTTAGAGGTTGACAAAAAAGATAACTTTTTGGTATACATGTATATTTGTTTTAAGTACTAGAAACTTCATTGAACTCAAATAGTGCTAGATGAGTGTCTAGTTGAAGGGTGTCATTGGTATCAAGATAATAACTCTCCAGTTAGAGGTTGACAAAAAAGATAACTTTTTGATATACATGTATATTTGTTTTAAGTACTAGAAACTTTATTGAACTCAAATAGTGCTAGGTGAGTGTCTAGTTGAAGGGTGTCATTGGTATCAAGATAATAACTCTCCAGTTAGAGGTTGACAAAAAAGATAACTTTTTGGTATACATGTATATTTGTTTTAAGTACTAGAAACTTCATTGAACTCAAATAGTGCTAAGTGAGTGTCTAGTTGAAGGGTGTCATTGGTATCAAGATAATAACTCTCCAGTTAGAGGTTGACAAAAAAGATAACTTTTTGGTATACATGTATATTTGTTTTAAGTACTAGAAACTTCATTGAACTCAAATAGTGCTAGGTGAGTGTCTAGTTGAAGGGTGTAATTGGTATCAAGATAATAACTCTCCAGTTAGAGGTTGACAAAAAAGATAACTTTTTGGTATACATGTATATTTGTTTTAAGTACTAGAAACTTTATTGAACTCAAATAGTGCTAGGTGAGTGTCTAGTTGAAGGGTGTCATTGGTATCAAGATAATAACTCCAAATAGTGCTAGGTGAGTGTCTAGTTGAAGGGTGTCATTGGTATCAAGATAATAACTCCAAATAGTGCTAGGTGAGTGTCTAGTTGAAGGGTGTCATTGGTATCAAGATAATAACTCTCCAGTTAGAGGTTGACAAAAAAGATAACTTTTTGGTATACATGTACATTTGTTTTAAGTACTAGAAACTTCATTGAACTCAAATAGTGCTAAGTGAGTGTCTAGTTGAAGGGTGTCATTGGTATCAAGATAATAACTCTCCAAATAGTGCTAGGTGAGTGTCTAGTTGAAGGGTGTCATTGGTATCAAGATAATAACTCTCCAAATAGTGCTAGGTGAGTGTCTAGTTGAAGGGTGTCATTGGTATCGAGATAATAACTCCAAATAGTGCTAGGTGAGTGTCTAGTTGAAGGGTGTCATTGGTATCAAGATAATAACTCTCCAGTTAGAGGTTGACAAAAAAGATAACTTTTTGGTATACATGTATATTTGTTTTAAGTACTAGAAACTTCATTGAACTCAAATAGTGCTAGGTGAGTGTCTAGTTGAAGGGTGTCATTGGTATCAAGATAATAACTCCAGTTAGAGGTTGACAAAAAAGATAACTTTGGTATACATGTATATTTGTTTTAAGTACTAGAAACTTCATTGAACTCAAATAGTGCTAGGTGAGTGTCTAGTTGAAGGGTGTCATTGGTATCAAGATAATAACTCCAGTTAGAGGTTGACAAAAAAGATAACTTTTTGGTATACATGTATATTTTTTTTCTTTTTTTAGAATACATTTTATACTTTATTGTATTTAAAGGTAAAATGGAATATTCATCAACCTTTGTGACATATTTATTAAAATAAATTGTACAATACATGCAAGATATTAATACAAATGCTGTTTCTTTAATTTCTGTCTTAAAGATGTGTAAAGTTGGATAGTCTCTAATGTTCATTTACATCTATATCCTTTCTTACTAATGTAATACAAATTGATCTAGTTTATCACATGCTCATTTCTATGTCATAGCCTTTTCAGCTTACCTGACCCAAAGGGTATTGCCATCACTTGGTGTCTGTCATCTGTACACTATTACATTTTAATCTTCTTCTCTTGAACCACAGGGCCAATTGGAACCAATCTTGGTAGGAATGTTCATTGTTTATGGTTTTGTTGTTGATCGACATTACACAAAAGAAACAAGAGGCTGAAAGGTGTTTTTAATCTTCTTTTCTGAAACTACTGGGCCAATTGAAACCAAATTTGGTAGGAATGTTCACTGGAGTCTTCTTGGTAAAACTAGGGTTAAAGTTATTGGTGTTTTTCATCACTTTTTCTGATATAACTTGACTACCAAACTTAATGAGGAGGGTATAGGCAGTTATACCGAACTGACTGGTCATGGCTATATATCTGGACATTCTAGTGGGCCATGGTGGGTATCAGTAGCCCTTTTCACAAAAAATCGTAAGCATAGTCCTAACCTTTTCACAAAGATTCTCTTACGGCAAATTTTAATCTTACGACTAAAATTACACTTACGATAAAAATTCTTCCTTGGGTGTACTCAATACAACATTATGTGATAAAGTTTGTCAGTGACTTGCGACAGGTCTGTGTTTTTTTCCGGGTACTCCAGTTTTCTCCACCAATAAAACTGACCGATATATTGTTGAAGGGGGCGTTAAACACCATAAACCATTTTCCTTAGCAACAATGTCTTTGTATTGCTTTCAATATTATCTGAACTACAATTTCTGAGAAAACCTTTTAAAAAAGACCAAAGTTTAAGAGCTTTATCACAGAGTCTCAGAGAATATACACAAACTAAGGAAAGTTATTAAATCGGACGAACGAATAACATTAAAAAAAAATCTAGAAATGCGAAATTCTACATATTTCTGACGCGCATCCAAAACATTTTTTTTAAATAAAAATATTCTATAAAACATCCCTGGAACTAATTTATTAGCAGTTTTTATGTTATGATGAGTTTGTATGTTTATATTGAATTTTTATCTAATATATGAATCGATCACCAATAACTGCACAAAATATGAACGGGTATGATTTTTGTTTAGAGGAAAATTTCTAATGCATGTAAATTAAAATGATCTACAATAATTATCATTACATGGAGTTATTCGTCATCATCCACGCATGGTCACTTTCGGTAGAAGTATTTTTTTTAAGGGAGTGCATGCATCTGGAGTTTGAAAAAACCTATTCATAAATATTATCCATGCTGAATAAATCGTTTCATTGGTTGTGTTTCAGCAAAATATTTACATTCACATCGTGTTTCTTTTATGTCTGTTTTTCAAACCCATTCCCCCCCCCCCATAAAATTAAACTCTGATTCTATACTATTAAAGGAATAGTTACTTACCAATTAAATGTAAGTTGTTTTTATTAATTTTAATATTAGCACTTTGTAGTTTCTAAGTGGTTCTACATATTAGCAGAAAGGCAGTGGCTCTGTATACAACTAAAAGTTTTAAATGATTAGCCAATCAAAATCATACATTTTTTTTATTCTACTAGAAAGTGCTAAAATAGCTTAAAATAGTTCTGACAATGCACTTTTTTTATGTAACATGCCATCTTTATTTATATTCATGTCATGGGTATTGCATCTTTCTGGAACAAATATTAATAATAATAATCTGCTTGTTGTCGAATCATTGAAGATTTTTAATAAAACTTTACAGGAAGAAAGGATATATGTTTAGTATTTTTTTGTATTAAGCAGTATTAATGAGTTGATTTAGTAATGATTTCGTAAATACATATACACACATTTGTTGTATAACTATTTTGACAAATTTAAAGTAAATTACACGATATTCTGATTTAACACTATTTTTCCATGTAGTAAAATTGAAACGTATGAAATTAAAATTAAAGGAAAGCTTTAAAGCTTTTATTGATGAAAATTTATCGCGATTTTTCTGAGATAACCCAAATTAAGATGTGTTTATCATCGATAAATCACGAAGACGAAAAAATATCCCTGTTATATATATTAATATAACAGAAGAATGTACACATGTATTACCAGAATGTCCGATGATCATCGAAGTTGCCAGAAATTAATAAATTATATTACAAATATAAAAGCAATATCGAAACGATATTATTGCATCCAGAAATTTCCAGTCCTATTCGATTGTTCATACAAAACTTTTGTAAGCGGAGTCGATGTCTAGAAGAAAATCCTGTATTCGTGTTTTTATTATAAAAAAAAAAAGTAAAGTAAAAGAAGAATTCATGCCATGTTGTCAAGTAGTCTTTTCGATTGTTGACCGTTCCCAAATTTGAAATCTAAAATTAAAAGAATTATCCTGATTTTTTGTCAGAAGGTAGTCACGTGTTGATATGTAAACAATACACTTTGCTGCATTGAAAAGGTAAATGTACAGAATATATCGTTATAGACTCTGTTATTAGTCACGCCAAAACAAAGTTAACAACAATATCATTTGTAGCGTCTGTTTGTATTAAACCAGATTTATTTCAATAAACATTTATCAATATGTGTAATAAGGTTTGTCATACGGTCAGAGAAAATGCACTAACGGTGAATTGCTCTCTTATTTTTAAACCGAAGCGCCAATACATCGTCCATCTTTTTTTTCTATTTTTTCACTTACGATAAAAGATGAGACAAATATTTCTCTTACATTCAAAATTTTACACTTACGACAGGGTAGTATTACACGTAAAGTTAGGACAATTTTTGTGAAACTCTTTTTAATCTTAGTTTTGTGAAAACGGCTACTGGGCACAAGGCCCACATTAGTAGTGTTAGGCTTCTTGTCAGAAGTCAACTACATTAACAACTCCCCCAACTCGCCCCCTAGCAGAGCTACAATGAGTAATTCTACACAATGTATAGTTGTATAAATTCATTCTATACTTGTCAATAAAACAAATTCCCCCCCCCCCCCCCCCCTCCCCCCCACCAAAAGAAAGATCATCCCTAAATTGTTCATGTATCAAGTGAAGTGGGTCAGGGTTATGGTGTTTAATGCCACTTTCAACAATATTTCAGTTATATTGTGGCAGTCAGTTTTATTAGTGGAGGATCAAGTGATGTCTGACAAATAATTTATAACATAACACAGAACTCTTCACTGAAAAATACATTCTTTTAATAGTTATATAAATATTGATGATCTACTGAATAGTGGAGTGATGACAATATTTAACAAGAAATATCACAGAATTACATAAAACTTAACAATTTTACTTATTAAAATGTACCATCAATCCCTTTTATTATACCAAGCTAATTTACTGGTCATCACATAACGTCTTATACAATGTCTACAGCAAGTGAAATAAAGATAAAGGCTGAATTAAAATAAATTCAATTAGGTCATATAAATACACAAAATTTTCTGTTTGCCTTTATTTTTGCAGACAAATTAGAAAAAAAATTAACAATTTTAATATGGGTGATTTCATTTCTCATATAAATTTACCAATGGTTAAATTCACAATAACCTATGACCTGATGTCAAATCGTAAATCTATTGATACCACTATGCAATTTGTACAAAAAAACCTCTCAAGATAGTTGAAAATTCATTCGTTTGTTGTAGTTTGTTCATATAAATGTTGACTGAAATGTCTTAATCACTATACTAGAATGGAAACTAGAACTGTGAGTGACCTCACTGAGTGATACCCCCTGCTTGCAATACTATGATGTTCAAACTTTGGAATACAGGTATATTAGCAAGTTAATTATCTCCCCTTCTAAATTCTAGACAGCAACAGTATTCCTTCATGCACATCTGCAGGTTGTGTACTACAACTGTGTAAAGTTTCATAAAAATTCAATAAGCAGATTAGTAGGAGTTGTGCTTACAAGGTACATGCCCCCCCCCCCCTTTTCGTGAAAGTATAAGTTGAATTATCTCCCCTTTTAAATTTTGAACAGCAACCATATTCCTTCATGCACATCTGCAGGTAGTGTACTACAACTGTGTAAAGTTTCACAAAACTCCAATAAGCCGTTAATGAGGAGTTACGCTTACAAGGTACACGACCCCCCTTTTCGTGAAAGTATAAGTTGAATTATCTCCCCTTCTAAATTTTAGACAGCAACCATATTCCTTCATGCACATCTGCAGGTAGTGTACTACAAATGTGTAAAGTTTCATAAAAATCCAATAAGCTGTATAGGAGGAGTTGCGCTTACAAGGTACATGGACGGACAGACAGGGTGATTCATATATACCCCCCAAACTTTGTTTGCGGGGGGTATAATAATCTATGGTAGCCATGGTTTTTAGATATACATATTTTACCATACATGTACTTGACAATTGTATTCACATATATTATCTCCTGTGCATGCTAAAATATCAAATGAAGTGAAAAAGAGAATTCTTTAATAATGCAATTGAACGGATAAATTGTAAATATTTTACAAAATTAAAAATTAATGAATACAAAAAATCTTCCATTGTTTCATTTGTTGACCTGGCGACCTAAAGCTGAAATTGCTCGTCACAAATAAGGGATTGAAATGATCTACCTAACTTCAGAGCTAAATATGTTCCAGACAGTATCACTCAATTATAAAGAATACATGGCAACAATCAGTTCACTGCTAATTTATGAAATATGAATTAAAAAATAATTTCATGGAATGTCTTTGGGATTTGAAGAATGTGTTTGTACGGTGGACTATAATCAGAAGAATATGTTTGTACGGTGGACTATAATCAGAGGAATGTGTTTGTACGGTGGACTATAATCAGAGGAATGTGTTTGTACGGTGGACTATAATCAGAAGAATGTGTTTGTACGGTGGACTATAATCAGAAGAATGTGTTTGTACGGTGGACTATAATCAGAAGAATGTGTTTGTACGGTGGATTATAATCAGAAGAATATGTTTGTACGGTGGACTATAATCAGAAGAATGTGTTTGTACGGTGGACTATAATCAGAAGAATGTGTTTGTACGGTGGACTATAATCAGAAGAATGTGTTTGTACGGTGGACTATAATCAGAAGAATGTGTTTGTACGGTGGACTATAATCAGAAGAATGTGTTTGTACGGTGGACTATAATCAGAAGAATGTGTTTGTACGGTGGACTATAATCAGAAGAATGTGTTTGTACGGTGGACTATAATCAGAAGAATGTGTTTGTACGGTGGACTATAATCAGAAGAATGTGTTTGTACGGTGGATTATAATCAGAAGAATGTGTTTGTACGGTGGACTATAATCAGAAGAATGTGTTTGTACGGTGGACTATAATCAGAAGAATGTGTTTGTACGGTGGACTATAATCAGAAGAATATGTTTGTACGGTGGACTATAATCAGAAGAATGTGTTTGTACGGTGGACTATAATCAGAAGAATGTTTGCACGGTGGACTATAATCAGAAGAATGTGTTTGTACGGTGGACTATAATCAGAAGAATGTGTTTGTACGTGGACTATAATCAGAAGAATGTGTTTGTACGGTGGACTATAATCAGAAGAATGTGTTTGTACGGTGGACTATAATCAGAAGAATGTGTTTGTATGGTGGACTATAATCAATTCTTGTTCAATCACCTGATTACTTCAACACATTTGGAGGATAATATTAAATAAATTACAATACAATACAACATAAATAAAAGAGCATTGTTAAACAAATATATCTTGGACGGATATCAGAATTAATGCCATTTAATGTCAGTTTTAAAAATATTATTAAGTTACCAATAAAAACTGAACAAAACGATAACAGAAAAAAATAATTACAAACAAAATCCAATAGAAAAACCGAAAAACAGACAAATCTACTCATCAAATAAGTTCTTGTAACTTATCAATCCTCTAAAAAATATCTATAATTACAGTATTGTACATCATAAAAAAAAAAGATGATGGATTCTCCATACTGTGACTGACGTGTTCTGATAACAAAGGCATTAAGACAATGTCAACACAAACATGATACAGTGTTACACAGACAACAAAATTAAGACTATAGACAATGTGATCTACAATGTATATAACACATTGGCCATTCTACATTTTAGATATTGAATTTTAGCATAAGATTCACTCTAATTAATATGAACTATTTTAAAAATGCAAATCACAAGTCTTAAAAGAGGTCAAATCAGGTTGTTGAAAAACAATCACATTAAATACTAAATAAATATACAATAGTGTTTATGAATTTGAATGATGCATGTAATTTTATAAAATTAAAAAAACATGTATGTTTGATCTTCTACTACTAGTAACAATATCTATCCTAAATAAGTGAAAAATTACTAAGTTAAATGCAGTTTATATATATAACACGGTACCTATATATTAATGACTTTCGCCTACTTAATAATAGCCTTTCTTCTACTTCTATATATGGGTGTAATGCTGGTGATAATTCAACTTTCATGATCTTCTTATTAGAATTTTAATTACCTTTTTTTTTTTTAGCTAAATATAATTTATTTTGATCTGTGTTGCAACACAAACTTGTATTTCATTAATTTTGTTTTTATCCGTTCTATATGTTACGGTATATTTCATTTTTCCTCAAACCCTATAATTTCTTTAATATTTGTTCTGAAATTGGTAACCAAGTTACCTAAAAAAAACCACAAGATAGAACAAAAATAAAAACATGTAAATTTAGCCTTGAAATTGCTCAACAACAGACCACTTGCCAGTTTCTGACTTGATTCTAAAATTATACACATCAGATTTGTTTTCTTTTCATGATTTAAAGAATGTGTTTTTAATCTTTTTGGGTTCAGTAACTCTATGCTAGACTTAGATCTGTTTTACCAAATAGCATGTATCTCCCAGCATATTATTTATTTGCTGCAGTGTGGTCAACAAACAGATCTTAGCACTTAGCAACCAAAAAGACTTGTCGAGGTCTACTAGGATGTAACTTTTACAGAAAACTACTAAACATGAAAATATAGAATTTATCATTGACAATATTTCATTGTAAACTACTCACGACCATCAACAAAGTATATGTATACCTTGTGAAGAGGTATCAGAACTATATCAAACTTCTAATCAAGTATACTATATAATGTTAATACTTTGCTTAAAAGAAATTCTTTTATTGTTTCCCATTCATTTTTTTTTAACTCATTATCAGCATAATAATATGCATAATACATTAATTGAATGTCTTGTTCTTAATCTGTTCTTCAAATGCTGAGAACTGTAAAAACAGTTTTGTTTTCATGATTCAGCTTCTACTTCTTTTGTTTTGAGATAAGTATCGTCAAAGTCGTCCTCGTAACTGTCATAACTTTCATGTTCGCTTACTGTACGTGAGCTCCTTGTTTGTAAAACATCTTCATTAAGTCCATGACTTTGAAGTTTAGCTGTAAATCTCTTCTCTGCTACCTTCTTGGCATTTACCTGAAATGATTGTTTTTGCAAATTTATGATCTGTAATAAGTTTGTTTTTTTAATTTAAAATATCATTGCTATAATGAATCTTTTGATAATGATTGTTGATGTTTCAACATTGTTACTCAAGATTTGAATAAGGCTGTAAAAGTATTAGGCATCAATATACATATGTAATACAAGAAAGTTCTATTTATTCAAGAAATCCTTGCAACTAGCATAGATGAGTCCTAGACTCATCATTTTCAGTTGGGACGCGTCAAAGTTTTCAAATTTTCAATGGCGTGACTCTCCAACATTTTCAGAAATGTTATCTAGACTCATAAAATGGCTACAAGTATTCTTGTGTTTAACATAAACTTGTATCTTATACATTCTTGTAAATCAGTAGAAGACATTTCTATGTAGTATTTCCTATATAATTTCAATTAATATTGATAAAAATGTTACCAATTATGCTAATAAATGCAAAAAGTAATTATGTTGCACCCAATTTGGATTTCTGGTCATCAATATTTTGATCAAATTACCTGTGTTTCTTGTTCAAACAGCAGTGGTCTTTCTTCAAGCCTTTCCTTCATCTCTTGTAATTCCTTTTCATATTGTTCAGCTCTTTCTCTTTCAGCTTCTCTGTATGAACGATAAAAAAAAAAATCATTTCCTAGCTGAATGAAAAAAAACAGCTTTTTGTAATTCTGTATAAAATTTAAAATAATTCTCTAACAATTGTTAACATCTATAACCTCAAAGAAGAAAATACAAATCAGATCATATTGATACTGCATGTATCATAAACAATCAAGTGTAAAACAATAATTGTTCAGTCAGTGAGTAATCGGCAATGTCATGTCAAGAACAAGTTACTTTTCAATGATGATAATAATGTCTTGTTGGTACAATATGTACTACTACTAGACTAACATGCTGAGCTGAACTTTTACAGTGCTCACTGAAACAAAAGCCTATAGGTAGACATGGTGTTCCACTTAAACACATTATCATGACTTACCAATGTTAATTCCATACTGCAGTCTGCTTAGTGGAGAAGCAAAAAAACTAATTTGACAGTCTTTTGTTTTACCTGTTTGGAGATTGAACCCACGATCTCCCACCAAAACAATTACACCACCAAGGTGGTATTCATTAATGTTTGAAAGTCTAAAGTTAACCACCATGTGACATATACCATCATTTATAATACCATGTGACATGTACCATCATTTATAACACCATGTGACATGTGCTATCATTTATAACACCATGTGACATGTGCCATCATTTATAACACCATGTGACATGTGCCATCATTTATAACACCATGTGACATTATTTATAACACCTTGTGACATGTGCCATTATTTATAACACCATGTGACATGTGTTATCATTTATAACATCATGTGATATGTGCCATCATTTATAACATCATGTGATGTGTGTCATCATTTATAACACCATGTGATATGTGCCATCATTTATAACATCATGTGATGTGTGTCATCATTTATAACATCATGTGATCTGTGCCATCATTTATAACATCATGTGATATGTGCCATCATTTATAACACCATGTGACATGTGCCATCATTTATAACACCATGTGACATGTGCCATCATTTATAACACCATGTGACATTATTTATAACACCTTGTGACATGTGCCATTATTTATAACACCATGTGACATGTGTCATCATTTATAACATCATGTGATATGTGCCATCATTTATAACATCATGTGATGTGTGTCATCATTTATAACACCATGTGATATGTGCCATCATTTATAACATCATGTGATGTGTGTCATCATTTATAACATCATGTGATCTGTGCCATCATTTATAACATCATGTGATATGTGCCATCATTTATAACACCATGTGACATGTGCCATCATTTATAACACCATGTGACATGTGCCATCATTTATAACACCATGTGACATTATTTATAACACCTTGTGACATGTGCCATCATTTATAACACCATGTGATGTGTGTCATCATTTATAACACCATGTGATATATGCCATCAATTATAACACCATGTGATATGTGCTATCATTTATAACACCATGTGACATGTGCCATCATTTATAACACCATGTGACATGTGCCATTATTTATAACACCTTGTGACATGTGCCATTATTTATAACACCATGTGATCTGTGCCATCATTTATAACACCATGTGACATGTGCCATCATTTATAACACCATGTGACATGTGCCATCATTTATAACACCATGTGACATGTGCCATTATTTATAACACCTTGTGACATGTGCCATCAATTATAACACCATGTGATATGTGCCATCATTTATAACACAATGTGACAGGTGCCATCATTTATAACACCATGTGACATGTGCCATCATTTATAACACCATGTGACATGTACCATCATTTATAACACCATGTGACATGTACCATCATTTATAACACCATGTGCCATCATTCATAACATCATGTGATATATGCCATCATTTATAACACCATGTGACATGTACCATCATTTATAACACCATGTGACATGTGCCATCATTTATAACACCATGTGATATGTACCATCATTTATAACACCATGTGACATGTGCCATTATTTATAACACCTTGTGACATGTGCCATTATTTATAACACCATGTGATCTGTGACATCATTTATAACATCATGTGATATGTGCCATCATTTATAACACCATGTGACATGTGCCATCATTTATAACACCATGTGACATGTGCCATTATTTATAACACCTTGTGACATGTGCCATCAATTATAACACCATGTGATATGTGCCATCATTTATAACACAATGTGACAGGTGCCATCATTTATAACACCATGTGACATGTGCCATCATTTATAACACCATGTGACATGTACCATCATTTATAACACCATGTGACATGTACCATCATTTATAACACCATGTGCCATCATTCATAACATCATGTGATATATGCCATCATTTATAACACCATGTGACATGTACCATCATTTATAACACCATGTGACATGTGCCATCATTTATAACACCATGTGATATGTACCATCATTTATAACACCATGTGACATGTACCATCATTTATAACACCATGTGACATGTGCCATCATTTATAACACTGTGTGCCATCATTTATAACACCATGTGATATGAGTCATCATTTATAACACCATGTGACATGCGCCATCATTTATAACACCATGTGATATGAGTCATCATTTATAACACCATGTGACATGTGCCATCATATATAACACCATGTGACATGTTCCATCATTTATAGCACCATGTGATAATGCATCATCATTTATAACACATAGAGACAATTTTATACCTATATCGTCTCAATCTGTGTTCAGTTGTTTCTGATAAATTTTCTGCAGCTGTTCTTTCATTTATCAGTCTTCGATATTTCATCTCTTTGTTGCGTCTTCTCCTTTCCTCATCCTTTTCTCTTCTTTCTCTCTCTACATTAGCAGACAATTTCTTTCTAGAAAAAATAAAAACAATATAAAGTGAAACCTGTCTAAACTGAACACGGAATAAAACAAAATCATGTATAAAACAAAATTTAAATAAAATCCGAGTGTAGTAAATCTTTGTTCATTAAACCTCTATAAATTGAACACCTATTTATTCTGAAGACAAAAGCTGGTCCATAGAGGTTCAGTTTAAACAGGTTTCACTGTAGATTAAATCAAATTTTTATTTTATGTTGTTTAAAAGGGGAAATTAAATGGAATTTTGACAAGTTCGTTTAGTAATTGCCAGATTAAGCTGCAAACATTACTAAATCATTCAAACATGATGTATCACTAATTCACTTCTGATCAATGCGAACACTTTGATATTTCAATATTAAAAACAAGGAAGAATGATCCTTAATCATGTTTATTAATTAAAACAAACTCTTCAAGCTTAAATAGTGAATCTTACTTAATATATAACAGAATCTCACAAAATGGCTGGAAAATATACACATGTATGTACAGGTATTCCAGGTAAAACACTTTGATACACAGGTATGTTTATCTTTTGATCTTTTTGTACTGTTTTAACTTTATTTGAAGTGAAAATAAGTTCACCCAAACACCAGATATATGATCAAATGACAGACACCATGACATGTTCTTTCTGATTTGTATTAAACATTCATCACACAACAGATGTATTGCATTTTGCTTTATAAACTATTAAAAATGCCATTATTTACTATTATGATGTATAAATTTTGAAAATTATTTTCCACTTCAATCATACCTAGACTGATTTGACCGGAGACTTGCAGCATTTGTCATCTGTGCAGGTATGGAATCCAAAGATGTTGATAAATGACCTGAAAAATAAAAATAAAAACGCATGACATGATGTACTGAAGATAAAAAAAAACCACCTGTTTATCAACATTATATATAGTAAGATTTGCAGAAAGGCAATTGCACTACATTTCAATTGAAAAAAGATACACATATGGAAGGTTGGAATTTCATTAACCAATATAATCCTAGTAAATTTCTACCAAATATTTGTACCTTTAAATTTCCCAAGCCAGGACCTAGACTCCACTGCTTTGTTCTTATTGTTATTGTGCTTATTTTATGAGCTTCAAGTTTGACACACTCAGAGGAGAAAGTTATATTGTTGCAATTGGTATCATCATCGACCATTAATAAATAACTTCTTTTTTTAATAAATAAATGCATGTAAATTTAAATTTCAAAATTTATCAAGAAGGCTTCAATGATAACCATTTAAATGTTAGTCAAAGGTTAAAGCTAATTACATATGTCAATAATATATGATAAGAAAGTTTATGGTCAACAATTCCATCAATATCAACAAAATGAACTACCACTCATCTAAAATCATTAAAGACAAAGCATGCCATGTCATATATGCCAATGGAAATTCAGTCTGGACTTAGACAGAAGCAATAAGTTTAATGTATCCTGTATCTTTTAAATGCATTCCAATAATTTTATACCAATGTGACCATGCTTCATACTTTATCTAAGAAATGTTTTGATTTTCAGTAAATATGATTTATAAGTTTATCATGACATAGTTACAAGAATGTGCTACATAATAGAATTATAAATAATTATATTATTTGTTCATCTCATTCGGAAAGTCTCATGTGATTGGACAAAAGAAAAAAATACACACACACAAAATTAATTAATATTACCCAAGCTTCTTCTTGGAGTTGTTCTTGGATTTGTAAATGGCCACCGGTTTTCCTTCAATGTCTGCTCATCACTTTCAATGTCAGAAATAATTTTGTCGCGACTGGATCTCATGTTCTCTGTGTGAAGATTAAATGGTCTGACAACAGTTCCATCTCTCTCATTTTTGCGTCTTGCCAACTCTTTTTGAAACTGTAAGTAAAGTTCATCATAATCTGGTACCTCATGATTCACTTTAGTTTTTGAATAATGTTTCTTCTTTCTTCTAATTGCCTTTTCTTTTGCTTTCATTTCTTTGGCTCTTTGCATAGCGTCCATGTTTGGAGGTAAAGATGAAGTCTTTAGTAAATCTTCTGAACGCATTTTCATTCTTATTTTACGATATTCTTCTTCTTCTAAAATTTTATCATAAACAGTATTATCATACAAATAATCAGGAACTGGATTTGCTTTAAACATATGTTTTGATTTTGACACTCTTTGCTGAGGAGCTGAACTAATCCTTGTATCTCGTTCTTTACTTCGCTCTCTGTAATGAAACTTGAAAGGTTTTTCCTGAGATTTCAACAGTTCTTTTGAACTGTGTTTTATATATCTGCGCTTTGCTTCCTGCTGTTCCATTATTTCATCAAACAGTGGTAAGTAAACATGAGCAGGAACTGGTGTTGATTTGAATTTTTTTGAACACTCTATTTCTTCTTCAGTCTCTTGTCTTTTCCGTTGTTCTTCAAGTTCAATTTGTGTCTGTGATAAGGTTTTTTCCTTATTTTCTTCTCTTATTGTCATCTTAAAAGGCTTAGGAATTGTTATTCTGTGTCTCCATTCCTTTTCCTTCTTATTTCTTTCCTTTCTAGTAACTGTAGCTGAAGAAGGTCTTTGTCGAGACATTGGATAATAATCTTCAATTGAAAATTCTTCCCACATATCTTCAATTTGTGACATAGCACCTGATAATTCAGGGTTTTCATTATCACCATAACTCTGATTTTGCTCAACATGATCCTCCTCGTATGACCTAAATGCACTTTTTTCTCTTCTGTCGGAAATTGACTTCCAAACTTCTTCTTCTAAGCTCTTGGTCAATGATCCATGTCTGCGAATTGGTGCAGAACTAGGTCGGCACACTGGAATATCTGTTGGTGAGTGAGAAATTCGTTGAGTTTTGGAAAGCGGAAGTGGAGGTTTTGCAGACATAGCAGCTGCCAGCTCACCAACTCTTTCATAATCGTTTTCTAGTCCTTCAAAATCAATTGATCTGCCAACACTCATGCTAGGATTAACATGCCCATTTAAAGTTGAAGTCACTTTTACCGGCCTTGCGGTGGGCGACATGCCAGAAACACCAATGGCAATGTCACCACCGTTGTTTTGCTGGTTTATTTTCTCTTTGTACAATTTTTCACATAAAATCAATGTTTTCTTGTGTTCAGTTTTAAGTTGCGTAAGTTTTTCATAAAATTCATCGTCTGTGCAATTAGATAAATTTCTTGATATTGACTGCAAGGCGGGTTTTGATGCGACAAGATCGGGCGAACCTTCTTCATACCAATGTTGCCTTTCATCTTCATCGACATATCCGTTGCTAAATTCATCAATTAAGTAGTTCATAGATGGTTTGGGTCTTTCATGCATTGTTGACGATAATCCAGTTTGGGGATCTATCGGAGGTTTTATGCAAGAATTTGTCATTTGTGACAAAGTATGACTTGTTGCCATTGTTGCCATGTCGGAACCCGAAACTATGCGGACTGCTCCGCAGAAACGAAATAGCTTATTTTTAATTTGTTCAAATGTCATTTTGAGAAGTCATTTTTACAAACTTCATTGGATGATTTATATATGAAAAATGATGATATGATTTCTCTTATAATAATTACTTAGATTTTTATCATTTTGTATTATTTATTTTACACAAACAAATGATATGGGAGATAACTCTGAAGAAAATGTCATGCAAAATGATGAGAAAAAGTTTATGTTGCATAAAACTTGCTCGACGCAACAATATCAGCTATAATATATATAGAACACTGCAAACACAAAATGAAACACACGATGGAACAGCTGACATTGTCATATCTGGGGGTGGAATGGTTGGAACAACTTTAGCATGTGCCCTTGGTAAGACTAAGAAATTGAATAGAAATACAGATATGAATATTAAAATAATCAGTGATTGAAACAATGATTCATTACCAATTAAAAAAAAACCCGGCCCTTTGGGGCAAATCTTATTTAAAACTAGATCCCCTCACTGCTGTTATTTTTCCTTGCGCTTCAACACAGAATAGAGGGGGGGGGGGTGAATTTAAGGGGCCGTAGCTATAATCTGACAGTCCGATAGTCCAACGGTCCGATAGTCCGACAGTCCGATAGTCCGACAAATGCTTTAAACGGATGAAAGTTTTGAAAAATAATTTGGCCAAAGATGATATATTCGTAATTTCAGGATATGGGCCATTCATTTTTATACGCCCGTCAAAATACGGGCTTATTATGGCATACCGCTGTTCGTCCGTCCATCCACGCCTCGTACGATAACATCTCTCACTTGTTCCCCCTTTTACTGATAGGTCACGTCGTGACACACATTGTATTGATAAAAGGGGGAGCAAGTGAGAGGTGTGATTTTAGTCAGTTTGGAAAACGTCAGTTTTCTTACGGTATTTACAATTAATTGGTTTAAAAAATGCAGCATATTAATTACTGCTCTCACACTGAGCAACTGACCTTCAGTTGTCACAAGGGGAGGGGGGGCGTATCATGGCACAGTTGTTTATTTTGTCATATTCCGATGCTGTTTCTCTCCGTGATATAAGGGGTCACTTAGGGACAATTCCTTCAATCGTAACGTTTTATATATGCACTTGTCGTAGAAGGCGACTAAAGCAGGGTCACCCGTCGGAATCCCGGGGAATAAAAATAGGACCAACTTGTCGTCGGAAGAGGCAGAAAAACATGTTCTCGTGTTAAGTCGTTGCCCATGTTGACCCATCCCAGAGTGCACACTTGCTTATTTTTTGTTTACAAACTTTTCTTCTTTTTGTCTTTTCCTTTTTTTTTGTATTCATTTATTTTATCTTTCTTTTCAATAGTGACTTTTCTTGGCTGGACTCGGCTACACGCTACTTGAATAAAGCCTGAAGTAGTCGCTACTAAAGAATATACGGGATACTTACACTACCGGTTCATCATGACTGGATCCAGGTTTTTATGGAGTCCGTGTTGTTCATATATGAGTTTTTTTTTTAGTTCTTGTGTGTCCCTGCCAATTGTTTGTCCGTCTATGATATCGTGTTTCCGATGTTCTGGACCTTTCTTTGGTGAGTAAACGGTTCGGTTTCTGGCCCCATATTACACATGTTATAGTGTTAGCTTTCAAAGAAATAAAGCATTTGTCGGACTATCGGACTGTCGGACCGTCGGACTATCGGACTGTCGAACTGTCGGATTATAGGTCGGACCCCGAATTTAAGGAGGTCTGATTAGATTGCATCAGACCCATCATAACAAATAAATATCTCTCTTTATTTGTCTTAGGTAAGTTAGGATTCATTATATCACCAATCAATGGTGCACTCAATATGCCAAATTCTATTTGTTTTTAATTTTATTGTCATTATTTAGTGTGTTTAATATTTTACAAAAAAGGGTGCACTTGATTTGCAGCCACAAGTGATAGAATTTACCAGTTGCTTGCCCAGGGTCAGTGGTTCTCTCCGGGTACTCTTGGCTTCCTCCACCACTAAAACTGGTCGCCATGCTGAAATATTGCTGAAAGTGGGTTAAAACACCAAAAAATCAATCAATCAATATTTTACTTGACAGCAAAATTTTAAATGAATCAAAAGCAACAAGTTACTTGATATTGATATAAGATGTTGTTTTCACAAAGACATCATAATTATTAATAATGAGTTTTTTGATTTTTTTCATGATGCAACATCATTTTTTATAGAATGGGGATATTTTGTTTTAAATAACAAATAGTAAAAATAAATAGCGCATGATGTTTATGGTGTAAACCAGGGACTCCCAGCATACATATATAGCATTATTTAAATATGAAAATGTAGGAAAGGTACATCTGAAGTTCTGAACTTAAAAATATTGTAAGGCATTTAAATACAACTTTTTTTATTTTTATAAATATATAGACAGTGGGAGTTCCTACCTTTGATCATGCAATCTTTGAATATTACAATAATCTAACTACATAGCAAATAAAAATTACAGATTACATAAAAAAATCATTGCCATTCTATCGAAAGTGACTTGAATGATAATTCTGCACAAATAGTTTTATATGTATTTCTTGTAATGTTGTACAAAATATCCTCATATAAAACATTTTGACTATGTGCTGTTGCAATTATGCATATTTTATTCATTCAAGATAAAAATGTTTTTTTTTTTTTTTTTATCAAATTGCAATTGGAACACATCCATGATAATTGATATAATGCACCTTTCATTTTCTGGATATTAGTCATATATATTGATGTTTTTTTTATATAATTTGCATGAATTCTTATTCTGGATGGGGTTTTTTTTCAGGGAAAGAAGACTTTCTTCGAGACAAAAAAATTGTGTTGTTAGAATCTTCTCCAGACAAAAAATATGTATTATCCGAAAGCTACAGCAATCGCACCTGTGCAATAAGTCCTGCTACTGTCAGCCTTTTCAATGGTATACATGTACTTTTAAGCACATTAATTTTATTATTAGTTCACCTTGCCAAAGGCAATGTGAGCTTTTGTCATCACTTGGCGTCCGTCGTCTGTTGTCCAATAACTTTTCACATTTTATTCTTCTCCTCTGAAACACCTCAGCCAAATGAACTGAAACTTGGTAGGAAGCATTTATGGAAGGTCCTCTATAGCGATTGCTCATTTCGTCCCGATCCATTAACAAACATGGCTGCCACAGGCAATTATTGTTTCTGATTGGCCGATTATTAAAAATCTTCTCCTCTGAAACCGCTCGGCCATATGAACCGATACTTTGTAAGAAGCATCTATGGAATGTCCTCTATAAAGATTGCTCATTTCGTCCCGATCCATTTACAAACATGGCCTCCACAGATGATTCTTATTTCTGATTGGCCGATTTTTAACTCACCTTGCCAAAGGCAAAGTGAGCTTTTGCCATCACTTGGCGTCCGTCGTCTGGCGTCTCTCGTCCGTTAACTTTTCACATTTTAATCTTCTCCTCTGAAACTCCTCAGCCAAATGAACTAAAACTTGGTAGGAAGCATCTATGGAAGGTCCTCTATAAAGTTTGCTCATTTCGTCCCGATCCATTAACAAACATGGCCACCACAGGCAATTCTTGTTTCTGATTGGTTGATTTTTAAAATTCTTCTTCTCTGAAAGCGGTTGGACAAATGAACCGAAACTTGGTATTAAGCATCTATAGGCTGTCCTCTATAAAGAGTACTCGTTTCGTCCCGATCCGTAAACAAACATGGCCACCACAGGCGATTCTTGTTTCTGATTGGTCTATTTCTAAAAATCTTCTCCTCTGAAACCGCATGGCCAAATGATCCGAAACTTGGTAGGAAGCATCTATGGGAGGTCCTCTACAAAGAGTACTCATTTCGTTCCGATCCATTATCAAACATGGCCGCCACAGGCGATTCTTGTTTCTGATTGGTCTATTTCTAAAAATCTTCTCCTCTGAAACCGCATGGCCAAATGATCCGAAACTTGGTAGGAAGCATCTATGGGGGGTCCTCTACAAAGAGTACTCATTTCGTTCCGATCCATTATCAAACATGGCCGCCACAGGCGATTCTTGTTTCTGATTGGTCTATTTCTAAAAATCTTCTCCTCTGAAACCGCATGGCCAAATGATCCGAAACTTGGTAGGAAGCATCTATGGAAGGTCCTCTATAAAGATTGCTCAATCCGTCCCGATCCATTAACAAACATGGCCGCCACAGGCGATTCTTGTTTCTGATTGGTCTATTTCTAAAAATCTTCTCCTCTGAAACCGCATGGCCAAATGATCCGAAACTTGGTAGGAAGCATCTATGGAAAGTCATCTATAAAGATTGCTCATTTTGTCCCAATCCGTTAACAAACATGGCCACCACATACAATTCTTGTTTCTGATTGGTTGATTTCTAAAAAATCTTCTCCTCTGAAACCGCTTTGCCAAATGAACCAAAACTTGGTTGATTTCTAAAAAATCTTCTCCTCTGAAACCGCTTTGCCAAATGAACCAAAACTTGGTAGGAAGCATCTATGGAAGGTTCTCTATAAAGATTGCTTATTTTGTCCCGATTCATTAACTATCATGGCCACCACAGGCAATTCTTGTTTCTGATTGGTCGATTTCTAAAAAATCTTCTACTCTGACACAGCTTGGCCAAATAGACCGAAACATGGTAGGAAGCATCTATAGGAATTGCTCATTCCGTTTTGATCCGTTAACAAACATGGCCATCATAGGCAATTCTTGTTTCTTATTGGTCGATTTCTAAAACAGCTTTTCCTCTGAAACCGCTTGGCCAGATGATATGAAACTTGGTAAGAAGCATCTATGGAAGGTCCTCTATAGAGATTGCTCATTTCGTTTTGATCTATTAACAAACATGGTTGCCACAGACAATTCTTGTTTTAGATTGGTCGATTTCTAAAAATCTTCTTCTCTGAAACTGCTTTGCCAAAACGAACCGAAATTTGGTGGGAAGTACCTATAGGCTATGGAAGGTTCTGTATTAAGTTTCCTCAAATCAGAATGAAAGGTGAGTGACACAGGCTCAGCTCAGTGCTGAGCCTCTAGTTTAAAATCTTCTCCTCTGAAACCGCTTGGCCAAATGAACCGAAACTTGGTAGGAAGCATCTATGGGCGGTCCTCTATAAAGATTGCTCATTTCCTTCCGATTTGTTAACAAACATGGCCACCACAGTCAATTCTTGTTTCTGAGGTCGCTTACATACTAGCAGAAATTATAAATATTTGATATTTTATTAATTGATTTTAAAAGCGTAAATTAATCGATTCACTTTTCTCAAAATATTAATTAAATGATCACCAAAAGAAGAAAATGGAAGTTCAACACTACTTTTTTTTCAAAAAATGAGCATCATATCGTTTGTATCATAAGCGGCCTCCACATATCGTGAACCGAACCATCCCCAAAATAAAAGCTTTTCCTTTGAAACCGCATGGCCAAATGAAATGAAACTTGGTAGGAAGCATCTACGTAAGGTCCTCTATAGAGATTGCTTATTTCGTCCTGATCCGTTTGCAAACATGGCTGCCATAGGCAATTCTTG
The DNA here is from genome assembly GCA_963383655.1 of Bathymodiolus septemdierum. Taxonomy (NCBI): domain Eukaryota; kingdom Metazoa; phylum Mollusca; class Bivalvia; order Mytilida; family Modiolidae; genus Bathymodiolus; species Bathymodiolus septemdierum. The sequence continues at coordinate 20,474,677 of OY726519.1, read as the reverse complement.
TTTCTGGTTGGTCGATTTCTAAAAATCTGCTCTGAAACTGCTTAGCCAAATGAACCAAAATTTGGTGGGAAGCACATATAGAAGGTTCTGTATTAAGTTTCCTCAAAGCAGAATGAAAGGTGAGCGACACAGGCTCAGCCCACTGAGCCTCTAGTTATATTTGTTCTTACTTGGTACAATTAAATCATTTTAAGTAAGTTTTTGACATCATGTGGAAGAGATTACAAGCTTTTTACAAGTTCATCTTATTTTCTTAAACCATTGGACTAATTTAAGCAAAACATGATGTGATGGTCCTTTAATTCATTAGTGGATGTCATTAAAAAAAAAATCAAAATCTTCAAGACAGAATTGACAGAAATTTAAACTGTACTATAGGATAAATTATTTTTAAATATAATTAATTAGTTTGTTTTCAAGATTTTACTTTTTTCTCAGCTGTAATATACTAAATTATATCAAAATAAATGCAGATATTGATGTATTAATAAAAATATTTAACTTGGGGTAATATTATTAACTAATTGAGTAATCTGAGAAAAACATTTTATTTATTTCATGTCTTGTAGATCTGGGAGTATGGGATGAGATTCTACAAATGCGATGTCAACCAGTTAAAAGAATGCAGGTAATTACTGATGCACACTTGTGGTGTGGTTCAAATTATTATTGTGGACTCCATCACAGTGGAATATAGGAAAACAATTGTTTGTGGTTTGGTTTTGCAGGTAATTAGGAACAACTTTTATGTAATTTGTAACTGCAGTTGTTTTATTTAGCATTATTTTCAAAATTTGTCACAATGATTTCACACACATTGGGAGAATTGTACCTCCTATCTTTGACAGATTTTAACAATTTAGGAAAAAATCCCTGTGTCGAACTTGGTTACTATTTTTTGTCGCATACCATAGAGGATACCTAGTTTGTGTACACTATAATTACAACTGTTTTCTATCAACATATAAATTCAAAATATGATTCAACACAACTGATGATGTGCACTTCTTTTTTTGGACAGACTTGATCAATATATGAGATTCTATGATGGATTAATTGTAGGAGTGCGATTTAAAAAAAATCTATAATAGATTTATTGTAGGTATTGTATTCTATGACTTTATGATAGATATATATTGTAGGTATTGTATTCTATGATTTTATGATAGATATATATTGTAGATATGAGATTCTAAGATTTTATGATAGATCTATATTGCAGTTATAGTATTCTATGATTTTATGATAGATCTATATTGCAGTTATAGTATTCTCTATGATTTTATTGATAGATTTATATTGCAGTTATAGTATTCTATGATTTTATGATAGATATATATTGTAGGTATGGGATTCTATGATTTTATGATAGATATATATTGCAGTTATAGTATTCTATTATTTTATGATAGATCTATATTGCAGTTATAGTATTCTATGATTTTATTGATAGATATATATTGCAGTTATAGTATTCTATGATTTTATGATAGATTTATATTGCAGTTATAGTATTCTATGATTTTATGATAGATATATATTGTAGGTATGGGATTCTATGATTTTATGATAGATATATATTGCAGTTATAGTATTCTATTATTTTATGATAGATCTATATTGCAGTTATAGTATTCTATGATTTTATGATAGATCTATATTGCAGTTATAGTATTCTATGATTTTATTGATAGATATATATTGCAGTTATAGTATTCTATGATTTTATGATAGATCTATATTGCAGTTATAGTATTCTATGATTTTATGATAGATCTATATTGCAGTTATAGTATTCTATGATTTTATTGATAGATATATATTGCAGTTATAGTATTCTATGATTTTATGATAGATATATATTGTAGGTATTGTATTCTATGATTTTATGATAGATATATATTGTAGATATGAGATTCTAAGATTTTATGATAGATCTATATTGCAGTTATAGTATTCTATGATTTTATGATAGATCTATATTGCAGTTATAGTATTCTATGATTTTATTGATAGATATATATTGCAGTTATAGTATTCTATGATTTTATGATAGATATATATTGCAGTTATAGTATTCTATGATTTTATGATAGATATATATTGCAGTTATAGTATTCTATGATTTTATGATAGATCTATATTGCAGTTATAGTATTCTATGATTTTATGATAGATCTATATTGCAGTTATAGTATTCTATGATTTTATTGATAGATATATATTGCAGTTATAGTATTCTATGATTTTATGATAGATATATATTGCAGTTATAGTATTCTATGATTTTATGATAGATCTATATTGCAGTTATAGTATTCTATGATTTTATGATAGATCTATATTGTAGGTATGGGATTCTATGATTTTATGATAGATCTATATTGCAGTTATAGTATTCTATTATTTTATTGATAGATATATATTGCAGTTATAGTATTCTATGATTTTATGATAGATATATATTGCAGTTATAGTATTCTATGATTTTATGATAGATCTATATTGCAGTTATAGTATTCTATTATTTTATTGATAGATATATATTGCAGTTATAGTATTCTATGATTTTATGATAGATATATATTGCAGTTATAGTATTCTATGATTTTATGATAGATCTATATTGCAGTTATAGTATTCTATGATTTTATGATAGATCTATATTGTAGGTATGGGATTCTATGATTTTATGATAGATCTATATTGCAGTTATAGTATTCTATTATTTTATTGATAGATATATATTGCAGTTATAGTATTCTATGATTTTATGATAGATATATATTGCAGTTATAGTATTCTATGATTTTATGATAGATCTATATTGCAGTTATAGTATTCTATGATTTTATGATAGATCTATATTGTAGGTATGGGATTCTATGATTTTATGATAGATCTATATTGCAGTTATAGTATTCTATTATTTTATTGATAGATATATATTGCAGTTATAGTATTCTATGATTTTATGATAGATATATATTGCAGTTATAGTATTCTATGATTTTATGATAGATCTATATTGCAGTTATAGTATTCTATGATTTTATGATAGATCTATATTGTAGGTATGGGATTCTATGATTTTATGATAGATCTATATTGCAGTTATAGTATTCTATTATTTTATTGATAGATATATATTGCAGTTATAGTATTCTATGATTTTATGATAGATATATATTGTAGGTATGGGATTCTATGATTTTATGATAGATCTATATTGCAGTTATAGTATTCTATGATTTTATTGATAGATATATATTGCAGTTATAGTATTCTATGATTTTATGATAGATATATATTGTAGGTATGGGATTCTATGATTTTATGATAGATCTATATTGCAGTTATAGTATTCTATTATTTTATTGATAGATATATATTGCAGTTATAGTATTCTATGATTTTATGATAGATATATATTGTAGGTATGGGATTCTATGATTTTATGATAGATCTATATTGCAGTTATAGTATTCTATGATTTTATTGATAGATATATATTGCAGTTATAGTATTCTATGATTTTATTGATAGATATATATTGCAGTTATAGTATTCTATGATTTTATGATAGATATATATTGTAGGTATGAGATTCTATGATTTTATGATAGATCTATATTGCAGTTATAGTATTCTATTATTTTATGATAGATCTATATTGCAGTTATAGTATTCTATGATTTTATGATAGATCTATATTGCAGTTATAGTATTCTATGATTTTATGATAGATCTATATTGCAGTTATAGTATTCTATGATTTTATTGATAGATATATATTGCAGTTATAGTATTCTATGATTTTATTGATAGATATATATTGCAGTTATAGTATTCTATGATTTTATGATAGATATATATTGTAGGTATGAGATTCTATGATTTTATGATAGATCTATATTGCAGTTATAGTATTCTATTATTTTATGATAGATCTATATTGCAGTTATAGTATTCTATGATTTTATGATAGATCTATATTGCAGTTATAGTATTCTATGATTTTATGATAGATCTATATTGCAGTTATAGTATTCTATGATTTTATGATAGATCTATATTGCATTTATAGTATACTATGATTTTATTGATAGATATATATTGCAGTTATAGTATTCTATGATTTTATGATAGATATATATTGTAGGTATGGGATTCTATGATTTTATGATAGATCTATATTGCAGTTATAGTATTCTATTATTTTATTGATAAATATATATTGCAGTTATAGTATTCAATGATTTTATGATAGATATATATTGTAGGTATGGGATTCTATGATTTTATGATAGATCTATATTGCAGTTATAGTATTCTATGATTTTATGATAGATATATATTGCAGTTATAGTATTCTATGATTTTATGATAGATATATATTGTAGGTATGGGATTCTATGATTTTATGATAGATCTATATTGCAGTTATAGTATTCTATGATTTTATGATAGATATATATTGTAGATATGAGATTCTATGATTTTATGATAGAATTATATTGCAGTTATAGTATTCTATGATTTTATGATAGATCTATATTGCAGTTATAGTATTCTATTATTTTATTGATAGATCTATATTGCAGTTATAGTATTCTATGATTTTATGATAGATATATATTGCAGTTATAGTATTCTATGATTTTATTGATAGATCTATATTGCAGTTATAGTATTCTATGATTTTATGATAGATATATATTGTAGGTATGGGATTCTATGATTTTATGATAGATCTATATTGCAGTTATAGTATTCTATGATTTTATGATAGATCTATATTGCAGTTATAGTATTCTATGATTTTATTGATAGATCTATATTGTAGTTATAGTATTCTATGTTTTTATGATAGATATATATTGTAGGTATGTGATTCTATGATTTTATGATAGATCTATATTGCAGTTATAGTATTCTATGATTTTATGATAGATCTATATTGCAGTTATAGTATTCTATGATTTTATGATAGATCTATATTGCAGTTATAGTATTCTATGATTTTATGATAGATATATATTGTAGGTATGGGATTCTATGATTTTATTATAGATATATATTGTAGATATGGGATTCCTGTTCAGATTCTATGATAACATTTAATAATGATGATTTAAATGACAACTTGGCTTATATTGTTGAGAATGATGTGATTCTAGAAGCAGTTAAGAGATGTTTACCATCATCAGACAATCTGATTATAAAGTACCAAACCTCTGCTAAATCTTATACTATTCCTGGTATAACTCCTGGGCATGATGGACTGGATCAGAATTCTTGGGTAACAGTAGAACTCGGAGATGGCAGTAAAATAAAGACTAAATTATTGGTATGTTCTGTATTTTTATTTAAGGGGATATAAGGTGTCATAAAGGATGTTTCCTGTTTTTAGAATGTGGAGCATTCATTTTTAACCAGTTTTAATTATTGTTTTTCTTTATGCTCCCTATAATGTTATTTTTATGTAGTATATATACCAACAGATTTTGCATGTTTCATGATATAAAGGAGTCAAAATGGCCCAATAGTAAAGATGTTGACTTTTTATTCTAAGTCAGATTTTGATAGTGCTTTTTTCTTTAGATTTCTTATGGAATTCCTGGCTGTATTGTTCAAACAGATTTGTTCTAGCTCTTACAGTTTCTGAGATAAAAGAGTCAAGGGGAGCCGAAATGGACCAATGCCCAAAAGTGACAAACATTTAATTTTTTTTTAATTTTGAGTCTGATTTTAATGGGTTTTTTCTTTTGAAATTTTTTCATACAGATTTTACTAATTGATAACTTTTGATACATAATCATTTACAGTAAAAACTGGCAGGAGGAAGCCCTTGTTAACTTATTGAAGTTGAATCATGAGGTTAAAAAACTAAAAAGATATTTATGTCATTCTGTTATATGTATGTAGAATATCCCAATACTGACAATTTCTGCAATTAGCAAATTGAAGGCAACTGTTGACAAGGTGAGGGATTACAGGCTTCATGGAGGAGTTTCTGGTTTTACTTAAAAAGACTGAACCAAAGATCTGACAAATATTTTCAAATTCTGGTGATGAAATTAAATATAGCCATTTTTGTGACCATTGTATGGAAATGAAGGCCTTACCCACATTTTTTTCAATTTAAATTTTTACAGATAGGTGCTGATGGTTTGAATTCTGGAGTAAGAAAAGCTTGTGACTTCCATACACTGAGGTCAGATTACGGACAGTCAGCAGTTGTAGCAACATTAAAATTAACAGGAGTATGTCTAATTGTAATAAAATGTAGCAACACCTAATATTGAATTGAAAGATTTCATTTTAAAGTAATATCATGTTTTATTTAAGCGTCATCTGGGATCATCTAGAGATAATTGTAATTAAAACATTGACAATGATTATGCTACAATGTAGTTTTAATGTTATTTTACATGGATCATTTATGCATATTTGTAATTTTGGTCTTTATTTTAATAGTGGAAAATTATTGAATTATATAAAAAAACAAATTTAAAGGGATATTGTCTACTAAAATCGTAATTTTTTCATACCCAAAATTATTGTCGTTTTCCATACTGACCTTCATAAAATGAAGATTAACACCGAGTTATGCTGCAAAAGATACGATTTTTTGACAAGAAAAGACCCAAAACTATCGTTATCAGAATTATTGTCGGATGACAATATTCAAATCTATTCATATGGCCTTCTATGTGAACATGTCTTGAGCATGCGCACTGTTTAGAAACAATAATCAACATGTTGTTCTTGGACAAAAGAGAAAGTGTCAACTCGTGGAATAAAGCGGACTTTGACGGATTCAGAGAGAAAGATGAATAGAAGTGAAGTATCTTCCAAATGGAACAAATGCAGGATATATGTAGGGGATCAGTTGGACCGTTGGAACGAACTCAAGGAAGTGCTATGCGTCCAAACTCGCGCTGAATTTGCAAATATTTGGTTTGATAGGTAAGCCGAACATGTTTTTTCCTTCTTTTCTCAATCGTTTTTCATATTTTATGAATTTATGATGATGCCTATGATCATTTTCGGTAGATATTATTCAATATATGTAATCTTGCACCTGGCAACAGCAAATTATTGTCTGAATAGCATAAAACGGCCGTATTTGCGAGGTAAACAAACACGAATTTTAACATCCATGCTGCAGCATCCGGGCTACTGGCATAAAAATAGATAAAAATAAATTTGGCCTTGCTCAGGTCAGTGAATAATTAATTAGCTTCCAGTAACGATGGTCAGCTTTTTTATATCGAAAAAACAACGTTTCGTAGCGTATTCGCCAATAATTCGGTGTTTAATCTTCATTTTATGAAGGTCAGTACGGAAAACGACAATAATTTTGGGTATGAAAAAATTACGATTGTGGTAGACAATATCCCTTTAAATAAATACTTTCCTATTGCAAAATGAAACTTTATAACATCAAAGGTTTTTAGTAGTACTTGTTTCCTTCACATCAGTCACAGTCATAATACTGTGCATGAATAAAGACTTTTGAATTTTAATTCTTCAACCAGGTTAAAAAAATATTGACCCACTAATAAGGATTAACAATGATAGCTGGAATTAGAAAACTAGTTTGAAACAAAATATTCTCCATCACATGTTGATATTTAACAGGACATAGAGAATAATGTGGCATGGCAGAGATTTTTACCTACAGGGCCTATAGCAATGTTACCTGTAAGTATATATTAGTTTGTCATTAGTATAATGTAGCATAGCAGAGATTTTTACCTACAGGACCTATAGCAATGTTACCTGTAAGTATATATTAGTTTGTCATTAGTATAATGTAGCATAGCAGAGATTTTTACCTACAGGACCTATAGCAATGTTACCTGTAAGTATATATTAGTTTGTCATTAGTATAATGTAGCATAGCAGAGATTTTTACCTACAGGACCTATAGCAATGTTACCTGTAAGTATATATTAGTTTGTCATTGTCATGAGTTGTATTTTAGAACATGAAAAAGTCTTGACTACAGGTATGCATATTATCATGAACATAGACTATTATCGATGGCCGAGTTGTTAAGGTCGTTGACTTCTGACCACAAGCCTAACACCACTGATATAGGTTCTCACCCCCCCATACTAACCTCAAATGCTAAGGTTTATAGACACCTATTCAGGGTCAGAGGTTTCCATAGTTTGTTTGTTATAACTGTCTGGGCTTTTCTCCCAATTAAGTTTGGTAGAAAAATTGCTGAAAAGCTAACCTAACTTCACCTGCTATTTATGTAGATGCGAGATCAGATTACAGACTCAACTCCCATTTGAATGACAAGCTCTATCAAAGAGTTTTAACTCGAGCAACTCTTTATGTTATTGCATATTCAAAAGTACAACATTGATTGGTTTTATATCACTTGAGAATTACCTGGGATGAAAAATGATATCAAGGACCAACCCATATTAAACTTACTTGACCTTAATACTTTTGTTAAGGAAAACCTGATGCATATCTCTGTCAGTTGATCACATTTCTGTGTTTCAAACCAAAGTACTGATTTGCCAAGTGACAGGATTGCACATGTAGAAAAGGTGTACCTATTTTGTATTAAACAATTTGCAGCTTTCCAGCCAGATTTTTGCAGTGTTATGGCAGCATTTAGGAAATATTATTCAAATTTGATTTGTGAATTGTGAATGTGATTTTGATTTATTATGCATACATGTATACTTATTCTTCAGTTATCAAATACAGACAGCTGTTTGATATGGACGACAACATCAGAGAATGCTAAACATCTAAAACAATTATCAGAGGATAGCTTTATAGATGCAGTTAATGATGCCTTTGTAAGTTGTATGTCATACTTCAAATGTTCGATTTTGCCCGGTTATATTTTGCTCACGTCATGTAGAAAGCACTTGCATGACCACATCATTTCACTAAGAGGGGAGGTTTAGGCCCATAGAACTAGTTAACCCCACCACTTTTTGTTAAGTGCATGTACCAAGCCAGGTTAGTCAGAGGTCATGTATTTGTGTGTTAGGGGTATCGTTACCAAGCTAGGTTAGTCAGTAGTCATGTATTTGTGTGTTAGGGGTACAAAGCCAGGAAAGTGAGTGGTCATGTATTTGTGTGTTAGGTGTATCGTTACCAAGCCTGTACCAAGCCAGGAAAGTGAGTGGTCATGTATTTGTGTGTTAGGGGTATCGTTACCAAGCCTGTACCATGCCAGGTTAGTCAGAGGTCATGTATTTGTGTGTTAGGGGTATCTATTTTGTGTGTTAGGGTATCTATTTTGTGTGTTAGGGTATCTATTTTGTGTGTTGGGGTATCTATTTTGTGTGTTGGGGTATCTATTTTGTGTGTTAGGGTATCTATTTTGTGTGTTAGGGTATCTATTTTGTGTGTTAGGGTATCTATTTTGTGTGTTAGGGTATCTATTTTGTGTGTTAGGGTATCTATTTTGTGTGTTGGGGTATCTATTTTGTGTGTTGGGGTATCTATTTTGTGTGTTGGGGTATCTATTTTGTGTGTTGGGGTATCTATTTTGTGTGTTGGGGTATCTATTTTGTGTGTTGGGGTATCTATTTTGTGTGTTAGGGTATCTATTTTGTGTGTTAGGGTATCTATTTTGTGTGTTAGGGTATCTATTTTGTGTGTTAGGGTATCTATTTTGTGTGTTAGGGTATCTATTTTGTGTGTTAGGGTATCTATTTTGTGTGTTAGGGTATCTATTTTGTGTGTTGGGGTATCTATTTTGTGTGTTGGGGTATCTATTTTGTGTGTTGGGGTATCTATTTTGTGTGTTGGGGTATCTATTTTGTGTGTTGGGGTATCTATTTTGTGTGTTAGGGTATCTATTTTGTGTGTTAGGGTATCTATTTTGTGTGTTAGGGTATCTATTTTGTGTGTTAGGGTATCTATTTTGTGTGTTGGGGTATCTATTTTGTGTGTTGGGGTATCTATTTTGTGTGTTGGGGTATCTATTTTGTGTGTTAGGGTATCTATTTTGTGTGTTGGGGTATCTATTTTGTGTGTTGGGGTATCTATTTTGTGTGTTGGGGTATCTATTTTGTGTGTTGGGGTATCTATTTTGTGTGTTAGGGTATCTATTTTGTGTGTTAGGGTATCTATTTTGTGTGTTAGGGTATCTATTTTGTGTGTTAGGGTATCTATTTTGTGTGTTAGGGTATCTATTTTGTGTGTTAGGGTATCTATTTTGTGTGTTAGGGTATCTATTTTGTGTGTTAGGGTATCTATTTTGTGTGTTGGGGTATCTATTTTGTGTGTTGGGGTATCTATTTTGTGTGTTGGGGTATCTATTTTGTGTGTTGGGGTATCTATTTTGTGTGTTGGGGTATCTATTTTGTGTGTTGGGGTATCTATTTTGTGTGTTGGGGTATCTATTTTGTGTGTTGGGGTATCTATTTTGTGTGTTGGGGTATCTATTTTGTGTGTTAGGGTATCTATTTTGTGTGTTAGGGTATCTATTTTGTGTGTTAGGGTATCTATTTTGTGTGTTAGGGTATCTATTTTGTGTGTTAGGGTATCTATTTTGTGTGTTAGGGTATCTATTTTGTGTGTTAGGGTATCTATTTTGTGTGTTAGGGTATCTATTTTGTGTGTTGGGGTATCTATTTTGTGTGTTGGGGTATCTATTTTGTGTGTTGGGGTATCTATTTTGTGTGTTGGGGTATCTATTTTGTGTGTTGGGGTATCTATTTTGTGTGTTGGGGTATCTATTTTGTGTGTTGGGGTATCTATTTTGTGTGTTGGGGTATCTATTTTGTGTGTTGGGGTATCTATTTTGTGTGTTGGGGTATCTATTTTGTGTGTTAGGATATCTATTTTGTGTGTTAGGGTATCTATTTTGTGTGTTAGGGTATCTATTTTGTGTGTTAGGGTATCTATTTTGTGTGTTAGGGTATCTATTTTGTGTGTTAGGGTATCTATTTTGTGTGTTAGGGTATCTATTTTGTGTGTTAGGGTATCTATTTTGTGTGTTAGGGTATCTATTTTGTGTGTTAGGGGTATCTATTTTGTGTGTTAGGGTATCTATTTTGTGTGTTAGGGTATCTATTTTGTGTGTTAGGGTATCTATTTTGTGTGTTAGGGTATCTATTTTGTGTGTTAGGGTATCTATTTTGTGTGTTAGGGTATCTATTTTGTGTGTTAGGGTATCTATTTTGTGTGTTAGGGTATCTATTTTGTGTGTTGGGGTATCTATTTTGTGTGTTGGGGTATCTATTTTGTGTGTTGGGGTATCTATTTTGTGTGTTGGGGTATCTATTTTGTGTGTTAGGGTATCTATTTTGTGTGTTAGGGTATCTATTTTGTGTGTTGGGGTATCTATTTTGTGTGTTAGGGTATCTATTTTGTGTGTTAGGGTATCTATTTTGTGTGTTAGGGTATCTATTTTGTGTGTTAGGGTATCTATTTTGTGTGTTAGGGTATCTATTTTGTGTGTTAGGGGTATCTATTTTGTGTGTTAGGGTATCTATTTTGTGTGTTAGGGTATCTATTTTGTGTGTTAGGGTATCTATTTTGTGTGTTAGGGTATCTATTTTGTGTGTTAGGGTATCTATTTTGTGTGTTAGGGTATCTATTTTGTGTGTTAGGGTATCTATTTTGTGTGTTAGGGTATCTATTTTGTGTGTTAGGGGTATCTATTTTGTGTGTTAGGGTATCTATTTTGTGTGTTAGGGTATCTATTTTGTGTGTTAGGGTATCTATTTTGTGTGTTAGGGTATCTATTTTGTGTGTTAGGGTATCTATTTTGTGTGTTAGGGTATCTATTTTGTGTGTTAGGGTATCTATTTTGCCTCTTTCTACCATTTTGATATTTGATTTTGGAATTGTTCTGACAGTGTGGTATTTTTTTTTTCATTTTATTCATAATAGTTATTATAATGTCAGTGGATTTGTCACCTGACACAGAATGTCAGAAATCAATGTGATTCAATAGATTAAATCATGTTGAAAAAAATGGAATATTAACTAGCTTTAGATTTTGATAGATTCATGCAGGTTATTGCTTTGTATCGGACCAAAATAAATGAATTTCTGTCTTGTTCTATACTTCAATGAAATACTAACAAAATAATAGTACTGGTGGACAAAATAATACTTAGTTTTCTGGTAATACCATAATTTCAATTTTCTTTCCATAATCCAGTCCCATCAGGATATTCTTAGCATCTTGTTCTTGTCCACCACGATATAGCTGAAATGTTGTTGAAAGTGGCATTAAACTCCATAATCATAACCCACAATCTTGTTCTTGTCTGACCCAAATTGTCACATGAACATTTACCGTCACTTCATATGTTAGTAATTTACATTTTATATTTTGTGAACAATTTGAAAGCAAGCTTGACAGCAATGTTTCTTTAATAGCCTAATATAAAAAAAAAACTTCATATTATATGGATATTTTAGATGACCATCATCTCAAGATATAGAACTTTTTAAGGGAAAACATTTTTATCACAGAATTAAAATGATTGAACTCAAACTGTGTATGGTCCTGTAACAAGATTTAGCTTTTATGTTGATTGTAAATTTGAAATGGACAGCACAGAATATGATTAATACATTGTACTATTACTTTGAGATACTTCAATAAACAAACCATATATTACAGTGCTCCCTCGGTCTATCGCCCCCCCGTTTTATCACCAAACTTGCCTATCGCCAACATTCTCGTCTGTCCCGATTTCCGCCATTACAAATACCCCGTTATACTGCCAAACTCAGCTACCGCCATCCGCCACAGCTTTTCAGACACAAAAGTCGTAAAGTCAATTTAAATTCCCCCGTTAGTACCGCCCACAACTACCTTTTGACAGCTGTGTATTGATCGGTAATCATGGCATGTCAAAACTGGTCATCGGACATGGTCGTTGATCTCATAGTTGAGGGTCGGAACAGGTGATCAGTTGTTTTGATTAGAATAATTACCTGTATTTACTTTTCTAGTGATTACATTTGTACTTTTAATCCTGAGTAAAATTTGTAATTTAATTAGTCGTCATAAAAATGTCGTGCTTGAAGAGAAAGCGTAATTAATTAGACGACAAACAAAAACGTACAATTATAAGCTATGCAAAGGAAAATCCAAAATTAACATAACAACAAATTGCCGATAATTTGACAATTAAATGGGATCTTCCAATAACCCCACAAATGAAGATGAACTGTTGCTGCCACATGTTTATAATTACCTTGATGTCCCGAGCTACAAATGACGGTTCAAGAATTTGTCAACATTGACAAAGATCTGCAAACTGTACTGGACATTTCCGATGTGAATATAATTATTCTAATTTATTTATTTATTAAACATGTATTATTTATACATATGTATTTACACAAGTGCAAAATGCATGTCACAATGTCAGTCGAGTTGAAAGTTTATCTTTTCATATGATCACATAACTTCCGGTTTTCAATGTCCCTCAGTTTATCGCCAAACTCGTTATACCGCCAAACTACCGACTGCACAGAAGGTGGCGGTTTAACGAGGGAGCACTGTACATAGATGCCTGTGAAATACTGAGATTTTCAAGTGCAACGTTTATTTCTCTGTGACATGTGGTCTTAATGGAAAATATCATTGAGCTTCCAACAATGAAAAACAAATTCCTTATTGTAAAATCTATGTAATACTATAATTATAACTAGGTGAGATACTGTTTGTTAGGCTATACAAAAAAAAATGGTATACATTTCCTATAAACCTGAATTCACCCCTGGTTTGTTGTGGGGTTAATGTTGCTCAATTATTAGTTTTCTGTGTAGTGTTTTGTAGATCATTGTTTGCCCTTTTCCGTTTGGCCATTGTATTGTCTGTCCTTCTTTGATTTACGGGTTCTGATTACCCCTTTGGTATCTTAGATTTATGGGTTCTGATTACCCCTTTGATATCTTAAATTTACGGTTTCTGATTACCCCTTTGGCTTAGATTTACGGGTTCTGATTACCCCTTGGTATCTTAGATTTATGGGTTCTGATTACCCCTTGGTATCTTAGATTTACGGGTTCTGATTACCCCTTTGGTATCTTAGATTTACGGGTTCTGATTACCCCTTGGTATCTTAGATTTATGGGTTCTGATTACCCCTTTGGTATCTTAGATTTATGGGTTCTGATTACCCCTTTGGTATCATAGATTTATGGGTTCTGATTACCCCTTTGGTATCTTAGATTTACGGGTTCTGATTACCGTTTTGGTATCTTAGATTTATGGGTTCTGATTACCTCTTGGTATCTTAGATTTACGGGTTCTGATTACCCCTTTGGTATCTTAGATTTACGGGTTCTGATTACCCCTTTGGTATTTTAGATTTATGGGTTCTGATTACCCCTTTGGTATCTTAGATTTACGGGTTCTGATTACCCCTTTGGTATCTTAGATTTACGGGTTCTGATTACCCCTTTGGTATCTTAGATTTACAGGTTCTGATTACCCCTTTGGTATCTTAGATTTATGGGTTCTGATTACCCCTTTGGTATCTTAGATTTACAGGTTCTGATTACCCCTTTGGTATCTTAGATTTACGGGTTCTGATTACCCCTTTGGTATCTTAGATTTAAGGGTTCTGATTACCCCTTGGTATATTTAACTTTCCCCATAGTAATTTGTTTCAAATATATTTTATTAAAAAAGATGGTTTAATTATCAGAGCTTAAATATACATCACATGATAGTTTTGTATCATCTGTAATAGAAATTAAAGACACAATTTGATATAAATCATTAAAATTGTATATTATATGTTTTAGTGGCATGAAAGAGACAGAAGTTCAGTAGCAGTATCAGCTGGAGGAATATTAGATAGTGTACTCAGTAATATTTTACCAGGTAAGGAGGAATATTAGATAGTGTATTCAGTAATATTTTACCTGGTAAGGAGGAATAGTAGATAGTGTACTCAGTAATATTTTACCTGGTAAGGAGGAATATTAGATAGTGTACTCAGTAATATATTACCCGGTAAGGAGGAATATTAGATAGTGTACTCAGTAATATTTTACCTGGCAAGGAGGAATATTAGATAGTGTACTCAGTAATATTTTACCAGGTAAGGAGGAATATTAGATAGTGTACTCAGTAATATTTTACCAGGTAAGGAGGAATATTAGATAGTGTACTCAGTAATATTTTACCTGGTAAGGAGGAATATTAGATAGTGTACTCAGTAATATATTACCAGGTAAGGAGGAATATTAGATAATGTACTCAGTAATATTTTACCAGGTAAGGAGGAATATTAGATAGTGTACTCAGTAATATATTACCTGGTAAGGAAGAATATTAGATAGTGTACTCAGTAATATTTTACCTGGTAAGGAGGAATATTAGATAGTGTACTCAGTAATATTTTACCAGGTAAGGAGGAATATTAGATAGTGTACTCAGTAATATATTACCTGGTAAGGAGGAATATTAGATAATGTACTCAGTAATATTTTACCTGGTAAGGAGGAATATTAGATAGTGTACTCAGTAATATATTACCAGGTAAGGAGGAATATTAGATAGTGTACTCAGTAATATTTTACCTGGTAAGGAGGAATATTTAATTTATATATTATTAGAAGTTTGATGTTTTTACACATTTTTTAATGTCTGTGTAGTTTGTGTATATCTAACATTTAAGCGGGAGTGTAGGATACATATGAAATACATAGACTGATTAGATAGGATTTTATTTACATTAAATACCTTTAAGGTTTAACTTAGATTAACAGTTCATCAAATCAATATTTTGTACCAGTAATATAAATATTTTTGTACATCTTTACAGGAGGATCATATGGTTCCAGACAACTACCCCCAACTATTGTTGGAATAGCCACTAACAGTAGAGCATCCTTTCCACTTGGTCTAGTCCATTCTTCATCATATGCCTGTCCAAGGGTAGCCTTGATTGGGTATTGTTTTAAGAATATTTTATTTTCAGACTTTGTAACTTGCCATGTTCTGATTTGAAACAAGTTAAAAATAAACTGAATAAGTTTAATTTTAAGGAGATATTTTTTGTTTCTTCTGAATAACAGGCAACAGAAATTAAAAGCACTGCAAATCTTTATTACCTGATAATGTAAGAACAAAACAAATGTCTCTGCTTTGACAACTTGAATTATGTAATAACTTGTTACCTTCTGTATGGTTTTAACATTGTGGTGATTAAAAATATTACTGGTTAAGCACATTATTTATACATGTACTTCAATATGAGTAAAATTACAAACAGTTCTATCTTTAAATTTCCATGCCCTTCTTGAGTGTGGTAGATCATGGATCAAACCAAAGATTATAATCTCTACTAAACACACATTAGTAAGGAGTAAGAACAAAGACTGGTTGGCTCAGGATAATATATCTGACTATAGCGACATGTCTACCCATGGACTGTCCTTTCATTGAGCTAGAAACTAGAAAAATCCAACTTGTCGCATTTTGGTCTAGTGCAAAGTGGAGATTGTCATCGTCTCATTGAAATGCAACTTGTTCTCACCATTGTATAGCTAAAAAAAATTGTCCGATTAGCATTAAACAACAATCACTCATTCACTCCATGCATTGTACAAAATGTACTTTTTCCCTTTCTTGTAAACTCCAATTAAAGATTATAATGATGGATTAAATTATGAAATTAGTACACTAATAACCACTAATATTTATATATTTCAGAGATGCCGCTCATAGAATTCATCCTTTAGCAGGCCAGGGGGTTAACCTAGGATTTGGTGATGTTTCTTGTCTTAGAAAACTTTTAGTTGAAGTAGTCCAAAATGGCAGTGACTTAGGTATAACTGAAATATTATATAGATTGACAAACTGTGTTGGAAAAACCAAAAGTTCTATTGTAGAAAGTTATTTTAAGATTAGTTTTAAGAACATGTTATAGAAAAAATAATTAAGTAAGCAATTAAGAAATCACCAGACAACTATGCAGAATAATTATCATTGCTAAAATCTTGATAAAACTTCATTATTTTTTATAATATATGCCTGCAAAATTACTGGTATTTAAAATATTATTTGTCTCACTTTCAAAGAAACAAGAGGTAATACAAAGAAGCCACAATGCCCATCATCTGTATTGTAATCAGTCAAGTTGTAATTAATTATTGCATTGCAGGTTTTTTTAATTAAAATTACTTCATCAAATCTGCACACAATTTCATGTGATTGATCACAAGCCACACTACTGAAAACAGTTATAAATACATTTTTGCAGCCAAAAAATAATAATCTGAAAGGTCACATCACAACTTAGGGGAAAAAAGGAAACAAAGTAATACTCATGTTTGCATGTTTCTGTACCATTTATTTTTATTGTAGAAGATTACAAGATTACAAGATTCAGAGCATTTTTTTGCTTTTATCTTGCAAGGTGTTGTATATAGACAAATAATATCACATAGTAAAGATCTTAAACCAGGGGGCCATCATGATTGTATAGTAGTTTGATATACAATTACCTATGCAATCAGTGCTTATCACCACTAACGTTATGAGTTCGAATCTCGCTCATGGCGAGGTGTACTCTATACAATATTATGCGATAAAGTTAGTGAGTGACTTGCGACAGATCGGTGGTTTTCTCCGGGTACTCCTGTTTCCTCCATCAATAAAACTGACTGCCACGATATAACTGAAATATTGTTGAAAGTGGCATTAAACACCATAAATCACTAACCAAACCACTAAACATTAAACCACATTTAAAGCTGTCACAAAATTTTATAGTATGGTTTAACATTATGATTTTACTATACCGGTACACAAATTCTTATATTTTAGGTTCCCTGATATACTTAGCAGAATATGAGACACAGAGACAAAGGTCTGTCCTGCCTGTTTTAGGTGTAATTGATGGCTTACAGAGACTATATAGTACTAGTTTTACACCTTTAGTTATACTGAGGAGTCTAGGATTACAGACTGTTCAATCATTACATTTTCTAAAGGTAACATTTGTAATACTATACAATAAAAATGTAGATACATGTGTCTAAATTAGTTCACACACAGCATGTTTTTTTTTAGAATAACCTTCATTAAGTGCTGTCAAAGTCAAAAGATTGGAAAGCCAAATAAGTCTTTTGGAGCAAAAAAAACCCCAAAGGGCCAAACAGGATAGCGAAAAATCAGCTTTGCAATTTCATTAACACTGTCAATTTATTATAGCAAATAACAATGCAGTATTGTTAGGAGAGCTCCTGTAAGTGATTGATATACAACGGTCGAAACCTTGTTGTACCAAAGTATAAGGAACTAACTATTTTAGTTTGAATTGGCCAAGTATTCCAGGTATCAGGGCAAATTTAACTAACAATTACTGTGAATGAACCATTATTTTGCTTTGAGTAATACATGAAAACAACTTATCCCAGTCAAAGATATATAGAATCTAACACCGGGGAGAGTACAAGATAGGGAAATCTCCGACACTGGAGGGTAAGATTTCAATCGTTCTCTTTACGAGGCTTGCAGAGTTAGAGAACGATTGTAATCTTACCCAAGGGTGTCGGAGATTTCCCTATCTTGTACTTTTTCCGGTGCTTGATTTTATTTCTCACTAAACACCTAATTGTTTTTGTTTACATTCCATCGAGCGTTTTCCCGCAATTTATTTTTCCATTGCTGAAGTAAATATTTGATTTATCCATATGCAACCGTATCTCGGCAGTATTTCAAATGTATTTCATCATAAAGTACAATGTATTTAATAAATATATTATACATGTTACTACAACGGAGATAAATACATGTAAAAAAATATTTGAATTTGGTCAAAGGGAGGTAATTTCTTTCTTTACGTTAGTTACTAACAAGGGAGAGCACTCTATTATTTACTCAAAGTAAACAAACATTGACTGGAAGAGAGCCTGAAAAAAGAATCAAACACTGTGAAAGGTGCACGTTAGCTAGCAGAATATAATACATAAATGAATTTAAAAATACTTATGTAGTAGAATTGTGGTTAATTGTTTATTTTAAAAAGGAAAAGCATGGAGAATTGGGGGGCAGTTGACATAAACTGTACAGCATGCATTTGCCGGTAAAACGCACATGATTTTTTTTGTCTTGCACTAGTGCAAGATAAGAAAATCTCACATCGCTAAAAATAGGAACTGGTCTGTCTCAAAAGTGAGAAAATGCAATTTATCTACATATTTCTCAAACAAATTGTGTAGCTGTGTATCTTGATTAGGAATCTGTCTTCTAAAGAGTTTCTAAATACTGAGAAACACATTGTGAAAGCTTTATTATCTAGAATCAGATACTTGTTTGTCTTAAGTCAGACACAGATGTTACTTTAACATATTTACTGCTTTCATATTTATTTCAAACTGTTTTAAATATGTACATAGCATATGCCATTCAAAATTATGTTGGAGTACATATTCCATGCTTTAGTGTGAATTTGTATTTTGACTGGTTTTTGTCAATTATACAATTTAGGTGTATTTCAACAATAATTATGATTTTGATTGATTTATATTTTTTTCAGCAATATTTCAGCTATATCATGGCGACCAGTTTTAGTGGTGGAAGTAGCAGGAGTACCTGGAGAGAACCACCGACAAGTAACTGGTAAACTTTATCACTTGCAGCTGCGAGTCGAGTGCACCCTTTTTTGTAATTTACAAAGCCGGGCGCGAACCCACGCCATATTGGTGATAGGCTTGTATGAGTTGTTAGGTAATCCAACTACCTAACTCATTGAGCCACCTGGGCCCTAACAATAATTATGATAAGAGATGTATGTATAAGTTATACTGCTTTATCAATTTTTTGAAGGGGTTATTTGTCATTGTAAATCTAGTTTGTCAGTGACTTGCGACAGGTTGGTGATTTTCTCCGGTTTCCTCCACTAATAAAACTGACTGCTATGATATAACTGAAATATTGTTGAAAGTGCAGTTAAACACCATAGCCCCCCCCCTATTTGTAACTTAATACTGTGGTTTTCTTTTGTCTCAGTCTTAGTACAACCTTGTATAGTGTTGATTAGATAATCTTCACAGTAATGGAAAACTAGAATTTTGTATGATTGTATATTTTTCAGAACATCATCATAAAACAAGCCTCAACATAGGATCAAAGAAATGATGTACTAAAAAGGTCAAGAATTGGACTGATACACAAAATATGTTACGAAGATTAGGATGGATGTAGAAACATATGTACAAAAAACTAATTGTACTTGTATCAACAATAGTATTGTTAAGATGGTCGACAACTGACAGACAACTTGTATTAAATACAGCTGTATATTTTTAACTATAAAGTTATAATCAAATTAAGGTGTTACCTTCTCTTCTCATACTAATTTACCAGATATCTAACAAAAAGATTACCACCATTTCTGAACATAATTTGTTTTTAATCAGCAAAAGAACAAGTTTGAGTGGGCTGTAATTGAACAAGTTTGAGTGGGCTGTATAGTGTTGCAAATGGAAAACTGTTCAGATGGATTTAATGTACCGAGAGAACATACAGCTAAATTATATATCGTTGGAAAGAGGATAATGGGGAGCATCGGAAAATTTTGTTCGTACGAATGAGAAATGGTCACTTTTTTTTCTAAAATCGGGGTTAAAGGTCAAATCTCAAAACCAGAAAAAAATAACAATAAAATTAAATTGCCTATTTTTTTTCAAAAATCCTTTACTAAGCGAAAACAAAATGGATATATTTTTACGATAATGTTACAAATGATACGATTGTGGTCTATTTTTATTGTTATTTTTATACAACCCATGTTAAGATGGCGTCAATCTTGAACTATCTAATTTTCCTAAAATTTAACAACATAGATTTAAACGGTACCTACATCCAAACAGGTTTTTGTATTTTCATTTTTTCTACAATAATTTGGTAGCTGACAAGTCAAAGTTATTTTCAAAGCTATGATGCGTAAGTTATTAAGTTATAGTGCCTTAATTTCCGACTTCCTGTTGACCATAAATAACGAGAATTTTGTGTGCAATCAAACATTTACAATTAGCAGTCGTCCTTCTTGGAAACATTTGTTTGATGCTCTAACGGAGCTGAAGATGGGTTGAGTAAGTCATAGAAACATTTAAACAAAAAATAATTAATCGAAGCGAAACCGAGGATGACTATAATTCTAGAAACTATATATATGAAATATCTATTTGGTATCCCGTATTTGCCTTTAATGGACCAATATTCAATTCGAGATTCATTCCTAGACGCAGACTTATTTTAGAATTATGGAATTGAAGCACATACAATGGCAAACTATGTACAGAAAACTGACGCTACAATCCAATCACACGGAACACCATAAGTTAAACAATCAGGCAAAAACACCCACAACAAACAAAAACTTAATTACAATTAAAAATTAAACCGAACAGGTTATAAATCTCACAAATGGAGATGCCCACACATGATCTTTAAGTTTCTACAAATCCACTTTCCAAATCATAAATTGAACATTCAGTCAAAAACACCCACACGAACAAAAACCATACAGTGACAATTGGGAAACAGATAGTCATATTTAATAACAAAAATTGTATGTATCAACTTCTTCATCACTGTCGTCTGTAAAAGTGTGCGTATTGGAGTTGTTGCAAGAGAAATTTCCTTGACAGGGACAGAGTTCCGTACAAGAGAGGTTTTGTTCAAAACAAACACAACCTTTTGAACACAAAGTATTCCCCTTACAAGTACATAGTAAATCCTGTAAGAAATCTGATGACGTTTGTCCATCAAAATAAACAAGCACAAGTTCATTTTTATTTACCCAACCATTGCAACGGTGACTTAACAGGAGGCTTAGCAATTGATGACGATGTCCAAATATAGACTTGAAGTGAAACCCTAAGCACATGTTGTCGAAAAGTTGCTTCACATGGTGGTAGTTTCACTAGACTAGCATCCTTTTGCTGTGCTATTCGTGACCTCAACTTATTCAAATCACCGTGATCACATGTAAATCTGGCTTTCGGGTCATAGAGTCTTGCTACAAACTTTCGGTCGACGGCAACAGATGTTTCGATGTCATCACATGCAGTTTGACTCAAGTCAACGAACTCTTTCTGGCTGTCTTTCAATACCTTGTACATGGTTTTCTTCCCAACGCCAAAGATTGAAGATGTAGTGTCACACCCTGTCAGTGCATGAGCAGCAGGCAATACTCTGCATAAAACTGACCCAAGCATGCTACATATATCATGGACAGGTAGGTAGCGTCGACAGTCTTTGGTCCTGGTAATAGTTCCAGTTTGAAACCATAATTCTTTGGTATTTGACATGGATGGAAAGAAATGTACACAAAGTACGAAAACATCTGTATCAGGGGATTTTACTATTATACGACCCTTTGTGTTCTTTCTTCCAAACTCTTTGTCAGCGTGCATGGCATGGAGTAACATTCTCGTATCTGTCTCCTCGTGAGAACAATAAAGATCAGCATAGCTAGACACACCAACTGAAGAAATCTTTTTTGCAACATTTGGGTCTGTGAAAAGTCCAGCAATATACAGACTCACCTGGATATGGCATATCACCTAACTCACTATAGAATATACGTTTTCGAGGCAAGTCAATTCTTGAATGACTTTCTCAAAAACGGAATCTTTGCATGTAGACATTGCCTCTACAAAACTGCTCTTCCCAACATCTCTCATATTTACTGTCTGCTCAAGTGAAACGTGTTGACAAACGATGCATTTGTCCCATGAAATGTTTTCTCTTTTCTTTTTGGGATTAGAGGGGTCGAGTTTTACTGGACTCTCAAAACTAGCCATAATATCTTAATAAACTTGGTTGTCAAAACTAATAACCAATATAATATATGAAGAACACAAATTAACAAATTCAATATGTACACAAAATTTGTGTAAAACTCCGTAGCTCAGAACTGATCACATTTTGAAACAAAATCAACTTAATACCTACTCTCTATTCTCTAACAAATTAAAAACAAAGAAACCGAAAAATAGAAACAAATCAGTTATTTACAAAATACCAGTAAAAACCGGAAAATATCGTATCCCAACGGTTCGGTTTGTGTATTACAAACAGTCGAAAATAATAACAAGTAAAACAAACTATTTACAACAAAAGTTACTAAAGTGAAGCACTCGTTGACCTCAAATGCATTTCATTTATCATAAAATAACAAGTAAATATAACTAGTCGTCAATATTTGCTTACGACACGATGTTTCAAAAACTCATTTATCGAGTCAATTGTCCTATTTAGTGACCGAACACAGTAACACTTAATTGAATCGGATTGGTAAAATTAAAAGCCGCCTTTGTAGGTGGAGTTTTTTTCCGATTTATTTCTAAATAACACTATAAAATTGTGAAATTTGACACGGAGCAGCGTTACAACATATAATTGTCATTTTATTATAACAAAGCGCAATTTCATAATAATTGTTCAGATTATCAATCAAAATTATGTAAAAAAATGCATAGAAAAATAACAAAATTTATTATTCTAAATCTTTAAAATGAATCATTATCAACAGATTTATACTATCTGGTGTTAATATGTTTCGTCTTTCGAAAAATAATGCGACACATGCTCACGAATGTTGATAAAAAGGAATAAATCGTATTTGAAAATAGCTACTAAATGTTTGTATCAAGAGGTACCTATAATAACACCTAGATAACTAAAAATGTGACCACAGAAACATCGTACGAACAAACGAATATGAAAATACAAACATTTATCTATGATTTGAACTCATTTTTAGCCGTATGTTATCTCGGTACATTAAACTCGAAAACTATAAGGCCTATAGAAATAATTTGCAGTACTAGTAATTGAACAAGTTTGAGTGAGCTGTAATTGAACAAGTTTGAGTGAGCTGTAATTGAACAAGTTTGAGTGGGCTGTAATTGAACAAGTTTGAGTGGGCTGTGTTTGAACAAGTTTGAGAATGGGCTGTAATTGAACAAGTTTGAGTGAGCTGTAATTGAACAAGTTTGAGTGAGCTGTAATTGAACAAGTTTGAGTGAGCTGTAATTGAACAAGTTTGAGTGGGCTGTAATTGAACAAGTTTGAGTGGGCTGTAATTGAACAAGTTTGAGTGAGCTGTAATTGAACAAGTTTGAGTGGGCTGTAATTGAACAAGTTTGAGTGGGCCGTAATTGAACAAGTTTGAGTGTGCTGTAATTGAACAAGTTTGAGTGGGCTGTAATTGAACAAGTTTGAGTGGGCTGTAATTGAATAAGTTTGAGTGGGCTGTAATTGAACAAGTTTGAGTGGGCTGTAATTGAACAAGTTTGAGTGGGCTGTAATTGAACAAGTTTGAGTGAGCTGTAATTGAACAAGTTTGAGTGGGCTGTAATTGAACAAGTTTGAGTGGGCTGTAATTGAACAAGTTTGAGTGGGCCGTAATTGAACAAGTTTGAGTGGGCTGTAATTGAACAAGTTTGAGTGGGCTGTAATTGAACAAGTTTGAGTGAGCTGTAATTGAACAAGTTTGAGTGGGCTGTAATTGAATAAGTTTGAGTGGGCTGTAATTGAACAAGTTTGAGTGGGCTGTAATTGAACAAGTTTGAGTGGGCTGTAATTGAACAAGTTTGAGTGAGCTGTAATTGAACAAGTTTGAGTGGGCTGTAATTGAACAAGTTTGAGTGGGCTGTAAGTGAACAAGTTTGAGTGGGCTGTAATTGAACAAGTTTGAGTGTGCTGTAATTGAACAAGTTTGAGTGGGCTGTAATTGAACAAGTTTGAGTGGGCTGTAAGTGAACAAGTTTGAGTGGGCTTAAGTGAACAAGTTTGAGTGGGCTGTAATTGAATGAATGTTTGTAAGATCAAGAGAGCAATATTTAAGCTATAATCATGACAATCAAGTGGGCTTTTTGGCTATTTGGCTTGGAATCAGATAATGTGTTAGGGTGGAGTGACATGTACCTTTTCCTACACACTGTTGTTTTAGTGATTTGATAAATGTGTAGAGAGATTTTGGACTGTTGCCTCAATAATCTAGCACTATAAAAATCTATCATTATCTTGTCAAATTGCTCATTTAGCATTAAAACAACAATTGCCCACTCATTATTAATTACTGCATCGGTGGTGTAATGGTTAGCGTGCTCGCCTCGAGTGTGGTAAATCGTGGGTTAGAGTCCCGATCAGGTAAATCCAAATACTATAAAATTGGTATTTGTTGCTTTTCCGCTAAGTACGTAGCATGAAGGAGAGAAAAGACCGGTTGGCTCGGAATCAGGATAATACGTCAGAGCGGGGCGACATGTCTATCTGCGGACTGTTGTTTCAGTGAGCTAGCACTATGAAAATCTAACTGTTAGTCTAGTACAAAGCGGACCTCATCATCATCTCATTGAAAATTAACCTGTTCTCGCTATGATATAGCTGAAAAATTGCTGAGTTGGCATTAAACAACAATTGCTCACTCATTATTGATGTGCTATGTTTTCAAGGATGGCAAGGTGAAAGTTTAGAAATAAAACAACAAATGAGCTTTAGTCATAGACTTTAATATTATCAAACATCAACAGCTAAGACAAACAACAGATATTTTAGTACATTAATATAATGATGTGACTATCATTGCACCAGTGTACCACTGAATGGGAGACAATGGATTAAAATGGAGAAATCATTATTAATAACATAACTCAATCTTTTTGCTGTCTATTGATTCCTAACTATCAGCTTACCTTTCTCTGTTTATAATCAACGTTTACACAATCCCTTTAATAATAAAATGTAAAGTGTGTGTATGACACCTGACTCATAAAAATGATCTTTGCTTTTGATTGGTGAATAGTAAAAGTAAATTTGAAAAAAACAAATTATCAGATATTTCTACTACTATAGATAGCATCTGTTTCATATTACTTTAGCAACTCATTATAATATAGTATTTCCTCTATTATATTCTACTATCCAGAATGTTGTGAAGATAAATACAGAATAATGAATTTTATAACATTTCACCTGGTACAATTCTATTAAAGAATTCGATAGCAGAATATGGAACACGCATTCATTTAGGAATAGCACCCATAAAATTACTCTTAAAAAAATTATATAAAAATATAATATAGCAAATTATACATCAAAATAATTTAGCTAATGAAAATAAATTTTAGCTTACAAATCTGAGACAAGAACTTAATACAAATTTACAAATACAATTTAATATACATTGTATAGTGTATTACAATTATAATAATAGTTCCAATGAATTTATCCACAAAGATTAAAATAGATATGACTAGATATCATTGCATTGTTCTCAACTTTAATGCTATGAAATAAACTGGCATTTTTCTTGTATAAAAATAAAATGAAAATTTCATGATCTATTAGAATCTATTCAAACATAAATGAGATTTCATATTTTATTCAAAATTAAGAATTTTTAGTGTATAATAATGATAGCTTTGCTTTTCATTTGTTAAAATAGTTCTAAAATATAGTTATATTTCACAAGTGGAAGGTTTCAAAAACTTATCAAGAACCATAACTCCTAATAATAGTGAAAATCGTCAAAATCTAAATTGATATTTATTACATCAATTGTAAAGATTATTCATAATTTTATGATTGTTCGTAGGAAACCAAAGTTGTTGATTTGAAATTTATTTTATTTTTCAAATGATTAAGAATCACAATTCCTGAATTATTAAGGTAAAAATTTATATCAACTTGATCTTGATTTCATTGTTTGAAAAAAAAATTCTAAAAATTTAAATCAATTTGTTGAAGGAAACTAAAATTATTGAACTGGAAGACATTTTACAATGTTGATCTTATTATTACATGACATAAAAAAAAATATTACTTCTTGCATAAAACATTTGATCTAATTTTACTGTTGCATATATATTTTTCGGAATTTATCTTTATTCATGCTCAAACACTTGATATAATTTCAATTATACTCAATCACCAGTATAAATAAATATAAATGGCACATATCTACCACTTCTACTAGATATAAATATACTAAGTAAGATGGCCTCTTGTTCCAGATAAACATTAATCACATGTTTACTACTTTGTCAATTTATATCTTTTTAACTTGCACTCTCCGAGGAGTATTGTTAGTATCAACGCACTGACTCTGATACTAAAAAATGCATGTTTCCGATAAAAACAACTCTTTCTATCAGACTCACTGTTGTACTAATGATAAAGTTTGTCTCGACTTTCATAACTGATGTTATTCTTTAGATGATTTTTCCATAATAATGGACCAACACATGTAATGAGAACCAATTATAACAAATTATATTTCCTGATATTAAACCACTTTGTAGTCTTTACAATAACAATAGTAACATCATCAAGAAGTATATAATTAACAATCTCCATAAATAGAAAAGAGTAGAAGTTGTTGACATTGATTGCATACATGAAAGAGAATATCCTCATTTGTCAGAGTTTATATGTCCACTTGTGTCTATGAACCCCTGGCATATTTAATTAGATGTGATACATTAGGCTTTTGCCCGGCTTTGGAATGATATTGCTTGAAAATTGAAAATGAACGACAAGAGAGAAAAAAAAATATATATCAGTGAAAGTTGTATAACACTCACTTAAAAAACAGTAAATAATGAGAACAATTAAATGTCTTTTTTAATTAAAAATATACACTTAACATTTTTTTTGGAGAGTTTACAAGGAGAATATTTTTCCACAGGTTTATTGAATATCGGCAAATACTGTATCACATAATATTGAAATGTAAGTAAATATTATCAGATGAGTGAGTTTGTCTCCTTAATTACAATAGTTTGTTCATTTCTTAATATTCATGTATATTAGATCTGGTAAATTGACAATATAACCTTATCATGGCACCATTAAATGTAGAAGACATACAGCTGACCCTCGTTATGTTGAAGCTGAAGAAACCCATGATTTTATCTCACAATTGTAGAGGTTTTTTTAGTTAGCCGGTACAATGTATCTGGGATAAATTGCCCATGTAAGTTAAATCATACTACAAACTGATTTGATATTTATCTTTGGCTCTCCGATGAAACAGGGACCATCATGGTTGTAATCATATGGTAGTTGGATTTACAACTACCTATGCAATCAGTGTCTATCACCACTAAAGTTGTGAGTTCGAACCGCGTTCGTGGCGGAGGTGTACTCAATACAACATTATGTGATAAAAGTTTGTCAGTGACTTGCAACAGGTCGGTGGTTTTCACCGGGTACTCCGGTTTACTCCACCAATAAAACTGACCGCCACGATATAACTGCAATACTGTTGAAAGTGGCATTAAACACCATAAACCAAACCAAACCACCCAACCGATGAAACAACTTGTCCAAGTTCAAGATAACGAGGTTCAAATGTACTTTTATCACAGAAGTCTAATGGAAATGAAGTCTATACATATATTGTATTTTTACCAAGAACATATCTGTTGCATTCATGAAACATTTGTACAAAACCAGAAAATTGTGAAATGATAAAAAAAAATTAAGAGAAATGATCAACATAAAATTAAAATGACCATGAAAGAATAATTGAAGAAGGATTTATATAAATATTGAAAATCTAGTCTGAACTGGTTCACACATAAACATCAAAATCTGGCAAAGGAATAATTTAAATGAACACAAAATTGTGAATAATATCTAAAACAGAAAACATTTTGTTACAACTTAAATAGACTAACAAAAATAAACATTCCAGTGTTATAATAAAATACTTATACCCTGACATTCTTACAACAGAACACTATAAGGAGATGAGGAGGGGATACAGCAATTAGTTTTTGAGAAGCCCCAAAAAAAAAGGCAAGAATAAGCAGGGAAGGCTAATCAATCCTTTTGACAAAAACCTATTTGCCACAGTCTATAAGGCATTTTCATTGAACCTTCTTCCATAGCTTACTTTAGTTTATTTAAAACATAAGTAAATCAATAGTTTGCTATAGATCTTCATTGTACATGTAACAGAACATCCACAAAATTTAACCCAATTATACAACATTTAAACATGAACCCTGTGTTTCCAATGTTGACAGGAAAAAAAATGAGATTTATGATGTACATGCATACACAACAAAAGGATTTCATAATGCTTTCCAAGTGTTATTTCTTCAGAAAAGAGGGGTGTAATCATTCTGAATAAGTTATATTAAGAAAATAATCACATTACCTTTGCCCAAGGGATATAAACCTACAGCCAAATCCAGCTAATGCCTAAGGGAGATAGCCCAACAGAAATATTCAGTGAACACTAGCTGTGTTCAAGGTTTTACCATTGGTGAAACTGAAACCGACCATTGGCTACAACTGGTTACCTTTGGTAGCTATCAGTCACCAAAGGCAACCATTTGCAGCATTTATTTGCAACAAAACCTTGAACGGATATTGGTAATAAATGGTAGCAAATTTGCCGGGGGTAACCATTTGTGACATATGGTTTCAAAATGCTGCTATTGGCATCGCTTTGTTTTTAATCATGGTTGATATGAATATACTTGTTAGAGCAATCTGTTCTAGTATACAAACACAGAACCTACAACAACATGATTTGGTTGCTGAACACTGCATTACCGCATCAATAATTCTACCTATCCTTCTATACTAGAGGCCCGAAATAACAACAGTTAAAAGATACTATCAAGATGTCATACCTATATATGCCCGATGAATTTCGAAGTCATTTCAGATTGTCAAGAGAAACATTTGAAAACCTTTTTACGAGAATTGTAAATTGTGCAGCCATTAGAAAACCAACTGGTTCAACACTATATATCCTACGAACGCTGTATTTATTTACTTGTGGTATATAGGTTGGTGTTATCGCTAAGCAAATTTGCATGAAATGCATATGCACTTTTTTGTATGTAATTTCATTCAAAAGAAGCAAAATAGTCAAAAAATAATTTTTGTACGGTCCAGTATCGGTTCCCAAGAACCCTAAATTATGCCTTCTTTGTTATTTCATAACATATGCATTTATCTGGGGGAAACTTTTCAGCTCTAGATGTCAGCATATACATTTGCATATAAATTATAATAATTTAATTTAATCATAATGCACATATTGACTCCGATTTAATGCAAAATCTTCTAAAATCCACACCTTCTGCGATTGTCCGGCCATTTTGTTTTGAAGTTTGAAGTCACGTGTTTGATGCTTACCAAACTCACCCAAGGTCTATGGTGTCGGCAAGTTTGGTGACCTACATTTAATTTTCCATGGTACCAATGGTAGACATTGGTATCCATTATTTACCATTTGTTATCAATTTATACCAATGGTAATTTATTTTACCATCGGTGACAAATGGGAGAACCTTGAACGCAGCTATTGGTACCGATGGTATGCCATTGGTAAATAAATTTACCAATGATTGCCATTTGGTACTTTCTATTGGTAACCAATTCTACAGGCCAACCAGTCAAGTTATAATTACCAACTCTGGTTTTTCACAATACAAAATGGTGACCGCAGGTGTTAAAGATTTGTCTGAAACAGTTGTTTACAAATTTCTAGTAAAGGGAAATGATGTTAAATTTCCATCAGACCGCAAGTTTAAAAGTTTTTGTCAGTAGATCTCCATGTTACAAGTAGGACACTGACCAAGGACGTGAAAATATGGTACATCTCAAGACATTTACCGATAACTCACAGGCATGCCTAATGTCTGACAACCTATGCTAGGCTTTTAATGCTGTCATAAAATTTATCTGGAGAACTCAATCTAAGGTACAGATGGTTACCAAAGGTACAGATGACCACCAATGTTACCAATGGTGAATATATGGCTATTGGTAAATAAATAACCATACACAGTTTAAAGACTACCAATAGAACCTTGGGCTAACAATACTAAGGTTGGTAACCAATGGTAAGATCAACATTTTCACCTCTGGTACAATTGTGAATGCACTCACTATCTATGCTTAAGGGAGATAACCCTACAGAGAAATCCAGCTAAGGCTATCCATGACCTGTGGAAATAAATCTTTTCAAATCATTTATAAAATTAAATGTCTAAATTCCTGAAAAAGTATCAAATAATATCATAAAAGAAATGAATGGGTAACAAGAAACAAATTTAATGAAGGGATTTTATTGTATGAAGAACCTTATGAAACAAATTAGACACGTTATTTAAAATTTAAAGAAAAATTAATCATGGAATCCAAAAACATTATGACTACTTCAAAACAAAACAAAAATATGGAAGGATATGTCCAAAAATAGATGTTTAAAGAAATTTTTTTACTGTTCATTCCTTTCTAATAGTTGGAATTGCTCACATTCATAGAATGTGAAAACACAATTTAAAAATAAACCATCTTACATTGATGTACACAGTAAAGCTTGGCTATTAACTCACAAACATTTCACACAAAACATGATGTAATGAATAATATATGGCATGTACATAACCTTCTGTGTGTTGTTCTTTACTTTATCACAGTTTAAATAACCTGGAAGAGAGAGAAAAAAAGGATACAGACTGATCTATTTTTCGTACCTAGAATTGCAAAAAAAACAAAAACGGATTAAAACAAACAGTAGTTGAGACTTTGGCAGAAGGTTTCTAAATATATATCAATTGATAATATGATTACTGGGCGAGTAAGTTTATCTTTCAACTAGATTGACTGTATTATGAATTAATATATGTTACTTCTCGCTGTAGTTGTGTGTGCAGGGTTAGTTCCTGCTTTTGAATGATACATTTTTGTTTAATCTGGTCCCTCTGGAAGACCATTAATATCTTTGAATGTTTATGAATTTTGGTATTGGGGGTGTTGATTGGCTGTGTGTGGTCCTTAGGGTGGTGGTGGGGTCTGCTGCCCAGTTTTTGTGCTGTACACGATTGTATTGTTGTTTGCTTGTTTCTGTTTGATCAAACAAGATCTAGAAAACAAGAGGGAGAGTTTGGATCCCACAAGATCTAGAAAACAAGAGGGAGAGTTTGGATCACACAAGATCTAGAAAACAAGAGGGAGAGTTTGGATCCCACAAGATCTAGAAAACAAGAGGGAGAGTTTGGATCCCACGAGATCTAGAAAACAAGAGGGAGAGTTTGGATCACACGAGATCTAGAAAACAAGAAGGAGAGTTTGGATCACACGAGATCTAGAAAACAAGAAGGAGAGTTTGGATCACACAAGATCTAGAAAACAAGAGGGAGAGTTTGGATCCCACAAGATCTAGAAAACAAGAGGGAGAGTTTGGATCCCACAAGATCTAGAAAACAAGAGGGAGAGTTTGGATCCCACGAGATCTAGAAAACAAGAGGGAGAGCTTGGATCACATGAGATCTAGAAAACAAGAGGGAGAGTTTGGATCTCACGAGATCTAGAAAACAAGAGGGAGAGTTTGGATCCCACAAGATTTAGAAAACAAGAGGGAGAGTTTGGATCCCACGAGATCTAGAAAACAAGAAGGAGAGTTTGGATCACACAAGATCTAGAAAACAAGAGGGAGAGTTTGGATCCCACAAGATCTAGAA
This sequence comes from Bathymodiolus septemdierum, assembly GCA_963383655.1. Lineage (NCBI taxonomy): Eukaryota > Metazoa > Mollusca > Bivalvia > Mytilida > Modiolidae > Bathymodiolus > Bathymodiolus septemdierum. The sequence continues at coordinate 20,442,190 of OY726519.1, read as the reverse complement.
AACAAGAGGGAGAGTTTGGATCACACAAGATCTAGAAAACAAGAGGGAGAGTTTGGATCCCACGAGATCTAGAAAACAAGAGGGAGAGTTTGGATCACACAAGATCTAGAAAACAAGAAGGAGAGTTTGGATCCCACGAGATCTAGAAAACAAGAGGGAGAGTTTGGATCCCACGAGATCTAGAAAACAAGAGGGAGAGTTTGGATCACATGAGATCTAGAAAACAAGAGGGAGAGTTTGGATCCCACGAGATCTAGAAAACAAGAGGGAGAGTTTGGATCCCACGAGATTTAGAAAACAAGAGGGAGAGTTTGGATCCCACGAGATCTAGAAAACAAGAGGGAGAGTTTGGATCACACGAGATCTAGAAAACAAGAGGGAAAGTTTGGATCCCACGAGATCTAGAAAACAAGAGGGAGAGTTTGGATCCCACGAGATCTAGAAAACAAGAAGGAGAATTTGGATCACACGAGATCTAGAAAACAAGAAGGAGAGTTTGGATCCCACGAGATCTAGAAAACATGAGGGAGAGTTTGGATCACACAAGATCTAGAAAACAAGAGTGAGAGTTTGGATCCCACGAGATCTAGAAAACAAGAGGGAGAGTTTGGATCACACAAGATCTAGAAAACAAGAGTGAGAGTTTGGATCCCACGAGATCTAGAAAACAAGAGGGAGAGATTGGATCACACGAGATCTAGAAAACAAGAGGGAGATTGTGGATCCCACGAGATCTAGAAAACAAGAGGGAGAGTTTGGATCACACGAGATCTAGAAAACAAGAGGGAGAGTTTAGATCCCACAAGATCTAGAAAACAAGAGGGAGAGTTTGGATCCCACAAGATCTAGAAAACAAGAGGGAGAGTTTGGATCCCACGAGATCTAGAAAACAAGAGGGAGAGTTTGGATCCCACAAGATCTAGAAAACAAGAGGGAGAGTTTGGATCCCACGAGATCTAGAAAACAAGAGGGAGAGTTTGGATCCCACGAGATCTAGAAAACAAGAGGGAGAGTTTGGATCACACGAGATCTAGAAAACAAGAGTGAGAGTTTGGATCCCACGAGATCTAGAAAACAAGAGGGAGAGTTTGGATCACACAAGATCTAGAAAACAAGAGTGAGAGTTTGGATCCCACGAGATCTAGAAAACAAGAGTGAGAGTTTGGATCACACGAGATCTAGAAAACAAGAAGGAGATTGTGGATCCCACGAGATCTAGAAAACAAGAGGGAGAGTTTGGATCCCACGAGATCTAGAAAACAAGAGGGAGAGTTTAGATCCCACAAGATCTAGAAAACAAGAGGGAGAGTTTGGATCCCACAAGATCTAGAAAACAAGAGGGAGAGTTTGGATCCCACGAGATCTAGAAAACAAGAGGGAGAGTTTGGATCCCACAAGATCTAGAAAACAAGAGGGAGAGTTTGGATCCCACGAGATCTAGAAAACAAGAGGGAGAGTTTGGATCCCACGAGATCTAGAAAACAAGAGGGAGAGTTTGGATCCCACGAGATCTAGAAAACAAGAGGGAGAGTTTGGATCTCACGAGATCTAGAAAACAAGAGGGAGAGTTTGGATCCCACGAGATCTAGAAAACAAGAGGGAGAGTTTGGATCCCACGAGATCTAGAAAACAAGAGGGAGAGTTTGGATCTCACGAGATCTAGAAAACAAGAGGGAGAGTTTGGATCCCACGAGATCTAGAAAACAAGAGGGAGAGTTTGGATCCCACGAGATCTAGAAAACAAGAGGGAGAGTTTGGATCCCACGAGATCTAGAAAACAAGAGGGAGAGTTTGGATCCCACGAGATCTAGAAAACAAGAGGGAGAGTTTGGATCCCACGAGATCTAGAAAACAAGAGGGAGAGTTTGGATCCCACGAGATCTAGAAAACAAGAGGGAGAGTTTGGATCCCAACTAGTTTAACCCTACCACATTAATGTGCCTGTGTCAAACCTGAACCTAGGTTTCCATCGACTTCTGTGGTTAGGAGTTTCCTGTAAAGTGGTTCACAGTTATATTGTTGTCATCCATTACCATTATAACTTTATTTTCTCATGTGAATTATCATGTAAGTTGGATAGCATTTTTCAAGTGAGCATGGAAGAAAATCCATCTGAAACAAATACAAGAGGCTCACCTGGTCATTCATAGACAGTTTGTGTTCAATGAAGTCTAGATTTTGAAAAATAATGTTTTATTTACTTTAAAACAGTGTATATCAATAGTTAAACTTTAAGCCAAATTAAAAAGTTTTGGTATTGATCCATTTTGGTCATCTCATATCTCTGAAACAATCAAAATTTCAAAATACAACATGCTATAAAGGTGGATAATGACATATGCATATGTCAAAATGTCCCCTGGTCCTTTGGTTTTGGGTAAGTTGATAGCTACCAGTAATTAACATACCTTAAATATGTCTCTTTCTACAATGGAGCAATAAATTGATTCGCATTTAATTGGTCAAGGTACCTGAAAATGGACAAATGAACAACATTATTAAAACAAAATTAAAGTTATCCAGTGAGTAAATATCACATTTTTAACACTCATTAAAATGATCACATTATTTTATTTTTTTACAGGAGACAATGTAACTTTCATTGTTATGATTGCAATCTTGACTTGCACACTTAAAACAGCCAATCTTATTTCAGAATTAATCATGTACATTGTATAATTAAAATACAATATCTAACTAGTATTACCAAAGTCTCACATGAACCAGTATTGTCTGGTAAACAAGATATTAAAAAAAAAAAGTTTAAAAAAAGTTTAAAAAAAGTTTAAAAAAAAAAACAAACAAAAAACAAGATATTTTTATAATTCCTGTCTATGATAAACTTTGAATGCACTGTGAGATCTTTGCACATTTTGATTGACTGAGTGGTGTTTTACATCCATTTTAACAATATTTTAGCTATATCATGATGAAAACAAGCTACAGTATAAATGAATCTGAAACAATCCTGTTAGAGAAGTTGACCTACCCTGGATTATACTGTTCAACTCTTCCACGGAGGATGTTGGGACCGAGGAAACTGGCAAGTTGATTCATACATTGACTGGCAGCACTTGATGTTAAAGCATTGTCACAAGTCTATAATAATTTATAGTAATTATTCATACTGAAATGATTTATACTTTACACATTCAAATTTGAAAGTTTCCTCAATAACATGTTGATTTACATCAAATGTGTTGATTTGATTTATCAACCATACAATTTAAAGTTAAGATCATTTTCTTGAGTAAAATTGTTATATCATATATATCATAATTTTCAACAAATAAAATATTAAAATAAAATTTGACTTATTGGGTAAAATTGTAACATCTCTAACACTTTTTAACTCAGAAATCATAAGAGACAGGTCAAATCTAATTGAAAAATGCAAAAAATAAATATTACTACCAAAACTATAAGGACTACAACAAATCTGTTATAATACAACAGTCAGGAATTTATTTGAAAATATCAAAAATGGTTGAAAAAAAAAAGCTTAATATACAGAAAAAACAACAACAGAAAACACCCTTTATGGAAAAAGTGCCTCTTGTTTGGAAACAGGTGGGGTTACAATCTCCATATACAATTCCAACCTTTATTTGGGGCCAAGTAGCCTTGTGTTAAATTATCACGAAAATTTGACAACTAGAACAAACATTATCACAAAAAAGACGATGAGCACAACTAGGTCAATAACTGGGACAGACCAATATCACAAAACAACCGCAAATTCATAAAATGATTACAGCACCCAATGTATTGGTCAATATATTTTTAGTATCAAAAGATGTATTATAACTTACCATACTATAGAAGATAGGATCAAAGAAAGACTCCAAGTGTGTCTTGAAATTTCTCTTTCCAATACCTTTGGCAATATGTGGCAACTAAAATATAGTCAATTTAATATTTTCATTTATTAATATGAACTGACAAAAAAATTGACATTAATAAAACAATTATGTTCAAACAATACATTGTATTATTTTAGGGAAAAGTACAAAAAATAATTATATCAATATAAAATGACATTCCTAATGAAAAATAAATAAAAACTAGAAAAGAAGTATGCCCCCACACTTGATAATTATGGACAAAGTTGTTTTGTTAGGAGTGATTTTTAAAAAATGAAGTGTGTCTGTAAGACACAAATGATGCTCCCGCCTGACTATAGGAAATTATAAACAAGTCAAAAGTTCTTTAACACTATGTATGATGTTCTATCATACTTAACTTGAATACAGATAGTACCTTTAATTTTTCATTCCTGATATGTAAATATAAAGGTATTACCTGTGGTGAAATGGGTACAATTCCCCATACAAACCATGTTTCCACTATGTAGCTAGTAAGAAGGTAATGAAGTCCAACTACCTGTCATTTTGTGAATATTTGACAAAAATCCCCCCCCCCCCCCCCCCACCCGACTTTTCGTTGCAGGGGTATAAAAAAATGAGGAAGTCCAACTACCTGTCATTATCAAATATTTGATGAAAATCAAAATCCTGTGGACATTATGTGTATAAACATCATACAAAATATTAAAGCTGTAGCTCCAAAATTGTAGGAGGAGATAGCCGGACAAACCATGTATCTATATCTGGACGGACGGACGAACGGACGGACAGGGGTAAATTAATATGCCCCCCCCCCGACTCTTAGTCGCGGGGACATAAAAAGTTAATATTAACAAAAAATCAGTTATTATAAACTGAAGATACATACAGTAAAACTGAACCCTCAATAAACTGGAATCCTGTATAAAATGAACTATAAACAAAGTCCCAATGTAGGAAATCTTTGTCAAATTAAAAATCTGTATAAAATGAATATCTGTCTATTTTGAACACAAAGGCTGGTTCTAATGAGGTTTGGTTTATACAGGTATTACAATCATAAACTTTCCTTAAAAAAAAACTACTTGTTCCTGCCATTATTAATACATCTACATACCTGTCTACAAAGTGTTTCTAATAATACTACATGCTGAGGATAATGCTGAAAAGATACTGCTTTAGCTACACCAGGTAATAACTGGGCAACTACTGTTGATAAATCTGGGTTGTTTGATAACTCAGCGGTCAAATGAATACAACTGAAATAGAGGACAATAAAAACAATTACATATAAATGTATAGCATTGTGAAAGTACTTTTATTCGCTGGCATCAAATTTTCATGGTTTCTACAAAATACAGAATCCATCGGTTCTTGAATTCGTGGTTTCAAACATTACAGGCAACAATCAATGGGAAATTTGTAATTCGTTGGACTTTTATTTTCGTGGTTTAAGTGGACCACGAAATCAGGGAAAATTAGAACCCCACGATTAATAATAAATGTTACAGTATTCTCATTCATCATAAGGCCCAAGGCTCTCATCACATAATACTGCTGTCATTTAATTTCAGGGTATTTTTTCAGAGGATCCTGGAAAGGATTAATATATTAGTAGTTTGTATTCTATAGTATAATGAGGTTGTATTTGACTCTGTATCCAATCAGAAAAGTGACAGATTATGTTACAAGTGACTTAGTTTAAACACATTTTATTAATTAACCGAGTTTTTGAAATTCGTCGGACCTATCGGACCTAGGGGGCAGAAAATCATGAGGTCCGCCAAAAACGTCGGTAATGCCGGTCCCCATGTCCGCCAAACATTTTTGAATGATGTGTTTACTTTTTTAACGGAAGTCGGAAATGCAGGTCGCATTGTAAATACCGGAACAAGTTCGGTCAACTCGGAATTCGTAACTGCATTGAATACGTGATATTCTATCTGTTTTTGGTAAATATTATTGGAAATGCCATGAAAATAAATATATTTGAATATATTGTGATGCGTAAGATGATCTTTTCGAGTGAAAAGCCCCCAAAAAATTAATAAAATAAAAAAACACGACATCCCTGATTTGTATCGTTCCCTTCACCGAATCCGTTTCTATTTAGAATTTTGTTTACAGTTCCGGCAACATGGCAATGTGTCGATCATAAAAATGTGGTAGTTAAATGACAACATGATTGAGAGACTGCAGAGCCATAGGGAAATTGAACTGGAGATTGAGAGAGTCTAATGACTTTTAGAATATTGTTATTGTAATCTCAATAACAAATTTAAAAATTATGTTTTAAATCTGGTAAATTTTTCAAAGTTTGAGGGTATCCCTAGCTGGATTTGGCTACTCTTTTTTGGTACATGGTTTCAACTTTTTGGTTTATTCTGGATGGTGACTGGTCTTCCTATTTTTAGGCCTCTACCAGTACTAATGAAGTTTAATACAGAAAGTGCTCTGCTAGACTAAACTAATAATAACGGTATGACATTGCTTGGCTTTAAAACAATTTTACATAAAAAATGTAGGTCCGGCAAAAATTCAGAGGGTCTAGCAGAAACTTCCTGTGTGCTGGACCTATGTCCAGCAAAATGAAAACAAATTTCAAAAAGTCTGAATTAATTCCATTGCAATATTGAACTATATATGATAATAATACAAAGTAATTAATAGGATTGGGAAACAAGTTGCTGAAACTTATATTAATCTCTATCCAGACAAGTGACTTGCTGACTAAATTTCCCAAATTCCATCTTTTACAACAATACGATAAAATGTTTGTCTCCTACTAAGGAAGGTCAAACTGCATGTGTTGTTAATCTACAAGATCACAGACCAACAGTACACTAACTACTCATTAAGACCAACAGTGCACTAACTACTCATTAAGACCAACAGTACACTAACTACTCATTATAAATCATTACATTTTAGACATAAATTTTGCTCCTAAACGCAAGGTGGATTACAACACTAAATAAAGGGTTATATCATAGTGGTCAGTTCTATTGTTGGAGGAAACCGGAGTACCTGGGGAACCACAGGCCTGCCACAAGTAGCTGACAAACTTTATCACATAATGTTGTGTCTAATACACCTCACATGAGCGAGATTCAAACTCACAACATTAGTGGTGATAGACACCGATTGCATACAATAAATAAAGACACACATATTGCCACCACAAAAACTATAAAAAGAAATATTCTGTTTTAAAACATCTCGTTATCAAATTTTTACTGCTGTCAGCTAAATGTCTTAAAACAATTGGATTGATTGAAAAAAAATACAACTCACAATGAATGTAGATTTTATATCCTTACCCATCTGTTAACTCCCAGGGTTCTGGAGGTTTCCTAAATTTGTGATCCATACATCCTCCACCTCTACCCATCTTAGGGGCAAGTGAACCACAAGAATACATCTAGAAAAAGAAAGGTTATCAATATTATTTCACATTGATGTGTGTTTGTCTTGATGTTTCAATTATTAGAGCATGCAATAGGGTACAAAATAAGGTAGAAATGTTCTGTAAACCTTACACTTCTACTTGTTTATTAGCTTAATACAACATAAACATTGAAAGGGAGAGAGAGAATGTGTCTCAATTGATTTATTTATTCATGTCATATTTTGCTTATTAATTAACTTTAAAAAAAAACTGCAATAGTCACATAGTAATTATGTTGTAAATCCTTGTACATCCATGTCAGGTGGTAATGTATGGGCTTTTCTATGAATGTAAATTCCTGACTATTGAAAAAAAACAAAAAAAAAACAAAAAAAACCCATAAAAACATTGAACAGAAATGTGTATGTGTGTGTGTATAAAGGAATGTATTGAGTGGAGTTGTCAAAGAAGGATAAATGGTTCGTTGTTATGCTAAGTAATAGGTACTAACATGGTTCAAGGAAGAAAAAAAATTGTTGGCAAAAAAACAAACTCGAACACTGTTGGGATGAAAATGTATAAATAATCAGTATAACCCAGTAACTTACAAGAATGCAAAATAGTCACCATGGTATAACTGAAATATTGTTGAAAGTGGCATTAAACATCATAACCCTAAGCATACAGTGTACAACATAATACCTGTCTATCTGTATGTAGTTCCATGTCATTATCTCTCAGTTTTTTTACAACACCATAGGTAGCAGGTCCTTTGTCTAAACCAGTGTATTTTTCAGAAGAAGCTGGTTGTTTCTCTACACCATCTAATCCATCTTTTATCTTAGATGCTATAACCTCTAAACTTGTATGACCTTAATATATTAAATAGTACAATCAATTTACTGGTAATTTTTTATACAAAAAGGACTGAGTGAGTGATTGTTGTTTAATGTCAAAAAAAAAAAGGAAAACAATTAAGTAAAACAATTACTGTGAAAGTAAATTTATTCGTTGGCACCAATTTTCGTGGTTTCTACAAGAAACATTGATCCATGGGTTCTTGAATTGTAATTCATTCGATTTAGATTTTCGTGGTTTAAGTGAATTAATAATGATTTCACATTAAGTATTTCAGAATGTTATCTTAATTAACTATAATGGTATATTGGATGAATTTTAAATTGATGAGATTAATAGAAAGGTTGAATTTGAGTTGGCACATTAACGTAATAGTAAAATATGAAGTCATATCTACACTTACAGAGCAAAACATAAGAAACTCACTTTCCTGGCATGGTCCAGGCATATCAATGAGGAGGGATGGTGTTAAACTAGTTTTATAGCCTCCCCCCTCCATTTATACAACAGAAATACACACTCTATTACTTACCATAGGCCTGTACAACACTGGCTAGAGCTAATGCCTCCCCCCTCCATTTATACAACAGAAATACACACTCTATTACTTACCATAGGCCTGTACAACACTGGCTAGAGCTAATGCCTCCCCCCTCCATTTATACAACAGAAATACACACTCTATTACTTACCATAGGCCTGTACAACACTGGCTAGAGCTAATGCCTCCCCCTCCATTTATACAACAGAAATACACACTCTATTACTTACCATAGGCCTGTACAACACTGGCTAGAGCTAATGCCTCCCCCCTCCATTTATACAACAGAAATACACACTCTATTACTTACCATAGGCCTGTACAACACTGGCTAGAGCTAATGCCTCCCCCCTCCATTTATACAACAGAAATACACACTCTATTACTTACCATAGGCCTGTACAACACTGGCTAGAGCTAATGCCTCCCCCCTCCATTTATACAACAGAAATACACACTCTATTACTTACCATAGGCCTGTACAACACTGGCTAGAGCTAATGCCTCCCCCTCCATTTATACAACAGAAATACACACTCTATTACTTACCATAGGCCTGTACAACACTGGCTAGAGCTAATGCCTCCCCCCTCCATTTATACAACAGAAATACACACTCTATTACTTACCATAGCCTGTACAACACTGGCTAGAGCTAATGCCTCCCCCCTCCATTTATACAACAGAAATACACACTCTATTACTTACCATAGGCCTGTACAACACTGGCTAGAGCTAATGCCTCCCCCTCCATTTATACAACAGAAATACACACTCTATTACTTACCATAGGCCTGTACAACACTGGCTAGAGCTAATGCCTCCCCCTCCATTTATACAACAGAAATACACACTCTATTACTTACCATAGGCCTGTACAACACTGGCTAGAGCTAATGCCTCCCCCCTCCATTTATACAACAGAAATACACACTCTATTACTTACCATAGGCCTGTACAACACTGGCTAGAGCTAATGCCTCCCCCCTCCATTTATACAACAGAAATACACACTCTATTACTTACCATAGGCCTGTACAACACTGGCTAGAGCTAATGCCTCCCCCCTCCATTTATACAACAGAAATACACACTCTATTACTTACCATAGGCCTGTACAACACTGGCTAGAGCTAATGCCTCCCCCCTTCATTTATACAACAGAAATACACACTCTATTACTTACCATAGGCCTGTACAACACTGGCTAGAGCTAATGCCTCCCCCCTCCATTTATACAACAGAAATACACACTCTATTACTTACCATAGGCCTGTACAACACTGGCTAGAGCTAATGCTGCTCCCTGTCTTACTGATGCTATGTTGTCTTGTAAATTTGTAAAAAACAAAGGATATAAATCTGGCAAGGAACTCCTACAAATATATCAAAACAAAAAAGTGAAAATATATTAGAAATGTTCAGAGAGAAAACAATACTTGCCATATAATTGTCATATGAATGCAAATACATGTACATGTAATCTTAAAATTAATCTTCATATCATAACATTGTTGTCTGAAAAAAATGTGTATATTAATTATGGTAATTAATGTGAAAGTCTCTCCTGCTGGATAGGAAAGATATTTTGTTTGTCACACATGATTATTTGTAATTTATGTGTTTGTTATCTTCTCTTATAACTATATATAGTTTATGAGAATAAAGATCATATCATATTATCAGGGGTTCTTGAACTTAGTTTTTTAGATTTGTGTTCTGAATATTAATACTGTGAAGATATCAACACATATAAGTATAATTTGACTGGATGGAAAAAATAGAAAGTTTAACTTCTAATGGAATTTCATCTGCACACCTATTTCATACATAATTATCACATTTGCAAATTCTTTGAAAATTTATTACAAACAAAAAATCACATGTGCAAAGAGTAGATTTTCATTTGCTGTCATGATGACAGAATGATTTATGGGTGATGTTTTCATAATATAAATACAGAAAATGTTAACTTTACAAGACTATCTATTTACTATCTGTTTAGCTGTACTTACTGTGATTCTTCAGAAAAACATAAAACAAAATTTCCACACGCCACACATGCCGCTGAAACAAACAAGATTATCTATGATAGATTATCAAAGTCATAACTGTACATACAAAATCTAAATATATAAAACAAGTCCATTTTAGGCATATTTCTAATTTATATTCGAACAATATTAAAGTTTAAGCTTGCACAGCATCAATTTGTTATACTGTCATTTTAAACAAATGGACAATAGAAAAGATTCTGTGATCATCACAAATATTGGACATCTAACCATCTAACACTTACCATCTCTGACAGGCCAGCTATCATCATTAAAACAAACTATCAAAGCTTCTAATAATCTAGGAATGTGGGACCTAACTGCAATTCTATCAATCTACAAAACATATTTTTCATGTCAATTAACTTTATTATTGTACCAAAAAATTTGTTGACATCTTAAATTAAATGCTGCACGAAGGTCATAATCTTTACCTAGATAACCCTCATCTGACTGGTTTGGCATTCTTCTCTTGTATACTTAATACAAACAAATACCAGAAATTTGATGAATGGTTGAAGTGTAGAAGTGAATGATATATATCATAAGTATCTTTGCATAATTATTAAATGATTTATTATAATAATAATAACTTTATTCTCTAAACCAATGTTACAAAGGTTACAGAGTGAGAGTGTTTAAATCAATACAAAGTAAATACATATCATTACATCAATTATCAAGATTATGGGTGTACATTGAATTCAAACTATGAAAAAAAAATGCTTAAATGTTACATACAAATGATACAAATACTAACAGAGGTGTGATTGATTTTTTTCAAGGAGAACTAATTTTCTTATTTATTATATCAATAAGCTTACATAATTTGCGAATAGTTTCAGGTTTCTTTTTGTTAAATAATGATGACAGTTTTAATGTGTTTGGTCTGTTGAAAAAGTATTTTGGAATTAGATTTTTTCTATCAGTTACAAAATTTGGACACTGTAATACATAATGAAATTCGTCACCAATCTCGCGAGATTGACATAGCTGACAGTCTATTGTGTCTTTCTACATTTGTCCAGCGCCCTACTTCAATCGGTAATCTATGATTAGATGTTCTAAATCTACAAAAAGTAAATCAATTTTTGTCATTTAAGACGTCTAAATATTTTTCAAATCTAAAATCCGACTGGAATAATCTATAGCTCAATGCTTTTGGAGATATTTGCAAAGTAGAATGCCAATTTTGTTTGAACTGGTCGGTTAATCTCAGTTTAATGCTTTCAATTAGCCATTCATAGCTCATAAAATTTTGAGTATGCCAAACGTTTGAATAACCACAGTCATCAAGTATTGATTTAACAAAATTAATTCATGAAAAAGTATTATTTCCATGAGTTTTCAAATACAATAATCTATAGATCAGAGATGATAGTTTTGATTGCTTTCCGTCAATTAATTTCGACCAGAATGACAAAATTTTCAACTTAACTGTTATATTCAGAGGGTATCTACCAAGTTCGCCATATAACATAAAATTTGGTGTTGAAGTTTTTAAATTAAGCAACAGCTTACAAAATTTTACATGTACTTTTTCTAATATGTCAATATTTTCGCAACCCCATATCTCTGATCCATAGGTTAACATAGGTATAATTATTTTATCAAACAAATCCAAATGACAACTTACAGATAAATTATGTACTCTTCCCTTGTTTAAAATGTCATACATAGCTTTAGATGCTTTCTCTGCAAGATTAACTTTATTTTTCTTGAAAGATCCTGTTCTTTGAAACATTGTACACAAGTGTATGAATTCACTTACTATTTCTAATTCCATATTATTCATTTTAAAATTTAAATTTATAGGTAACCTCCCCTTTGAAAAAACCATGACTTTGGATTTGTTTGTGTTTACTTTTAAGTTCCATTTCTCACAATATTCATAAAAATAATTTAACTCCGACTGCAATTCTTCAGCAGACTCTGCCAAAAGTACTGTATCGTCGGCATAAAGAATGGTAAATAATTTCACATAAATTTGTAAATCGTTTTCGAAGTCTTCGTAAATGCTTTTAACCCCTTGCGCATTTTTACTAGTCAAAAAAGTATCCAAATCATTAAGATATAATGCGAACAGAAACGGAGATAAATTTTCGCCTTGTCTAACACCGTTTAAACATGGGAAAACATTTGAAACAGAATCGTTATAAACAATTCTTGATTTTATATTATTATACAGGTTTAAAATTACATTGTACATTTTACCCTTTATATTACACATAAGTAACTTGTACCACAAACCATCACGCCACACAGTATCGAAAGCCTTTTCGAAGTCTATAAATGCACAGAAAGTTTCTTTTTCTTTAATTTTAGTAGCTCAAAAAGCCCATATATAACAAAAGTGTTATCTAGAGTTGAATATTTTTTCCTAAAACCTGTCTGGTTTTCATTTAAGAGGAGAAATTCGTCTGAAAAAGTATTTAATCTATTATTTAACACCGATGTAAATAATTTTCCAAAACAACTCATATTTCCTATTGTCTGCCTTTAATTCACTTTTCAAACTTGTTGTTTTGTGATTTGTAATTGTGTGACTCAACGTGTGTTGTAAATGTGTGTCGTGGCATGACCAAATCTCATAAATATAGCAAAATATATAGCAGGTGAAAACAAAGAAGAAGAAGAATATTAAGAGTTTCACAATTTATTTTCTCACAATATTATGTCATAACAATGATCAATAACAGTGTTTTTACAATAACTGACAGGAATCTAATCAAAGAAAGTTTTCATCATTTTTATAAGATTATCTTCTGCAAACAATACATGTTGCCAAGTCAAGTGATTGAATTATTTAAAGTGGATGTGACAATATCTTTCGTTGTATTTCTAATTTCATCCATTGCATTTGAAATAACACATTTCTTGAATATTTTATGATAGTATCTGACAGGATTTCAGACCAACTAGATAATAAACGGGTAGTTGGGTCTCTCACGTTGCTGCCAGCTGTGTACTCCTTGGTGCCACCGATCATTCATGCTGTCCAGTACGGTTTCATCTATACTATGAATGGTTTATTCAGACTTATATTTTAGCCAGAGACAAAACCCACCCTGGAAACATGCCTCCACTCCTAAATTTTTGACTTATAAGAGAGTACACATGGTAATCAATGTATATTAACCCCTAACAACTAACCTTAGCTCCTAGTTCAGCAATACAAGCACAAGCTGCTTCTCTGACAGCATGATTGTCAGCATTTGTAGCCTCAATGTAATAGTCAACCTACAAATATAAAAATACATCAATCATTGTTTATTTTTACGGTCAATAAAATTGTACCGTAGTCAGAAAAAAGACAATTTTTTCAACAAAGAACAAGTTCTAAAGTTATCATTGTATATAATCAATATTAAAAAAAACCAGACAAGGTTAGCTAATTTCTTTGTATTGTTTGTCGATCTCAAAATGAAACAAAAATAAAATTTATTTGTATACAAAATATAATTACTTTCTTTTTGTTATTCATCATAATTGAAGGAAGCACAACAACACTTTGGTTCTTCATTTAATTATAGGCACATAAACTTCATGATATATTATACAAGTTATCATCAGTTCTAATCTTGTTTAGATATCAAGGACCAGAACATTTTCAATGTCACAATTCAATCCAGCATGCATTCTTATTACACCTTCTGTAATTTATATCAAAATATTATTAGTTAGTTCTATATGTTTCTCCCCTTAGAGATTTATATTATATTATAAATGAATTTTATTCCTATGGATAGGGATTAATATAAGTTCTAGCAACTTGTTTCCTTCCTATTAATTACTTCCCATTATGTATTATATACAGGTAGTTGAATATTGTTATGCTATGTTATGTTGAATTAATTAATAAAATATGCTTGAACTAATCCTGTAGACACACATCACATGCATAGTAGAGGACTATATATAGCAAACACAACATAACCTTCACCCCTTAAAAGACCTGCATACTAACCACATTATTTATGTATTTCTCCACAAGATGTCTGCCTTCTCCCTCAGTTGTCTGTCTCCATGTCTCTTGTGAATAAATTCTGACACCTTCTGCTACATAATACCTACAAATAGATAAATTACATGTAATAAAGTAACTGTTACAAACCATAGCAACATATGTTTACATAAATAACAAGTTGTATATGATCATAGATTTTTGCTCTGCATGCAATGTTAAATAAAACTCCATATATATATGGAACAATACTATAAAAAGAAAAACACTCAAATTTTTTTTAAAGGATTCCTCAGAAGCCTTTTTCTCACCTGCTTAAAACAAATCAATAGACATTAAACAATACAATATCTTTTGAAGATCTGCATTTCCATTGATAAATATTCAAATCGTATGACAAAACATACAAAGAAAAATCCTGTCAATGCATTAACCCTATTCATGCGGATCCCGTATATATAAGACTGTATACATGTTTCATCTGAGGTTTCATGACAACATATAAAGGTCTAATGGATCATTAATCCACACAAAACTTAAACCAAAATCAAAACCATTTTATATATGATTATTCATGTTAATTGTCATATTAAATAATTTTCCAGCTATATCATTACTACAAAAAATTTTCTGTGGATAAAATCCAGAACAATTAAAACGAATGAATCAGCCTTGGGTAGGTGTCTGGAAACCTTAACGCTAGGGTTTTATCCCATATCCATATTGTGCTAAATAGAAACCTATGTAATATTTATACCACACTTTTCAGAGTTAAACAGTAAAACAACTGAATGCGAAGCCATGCCATATCACATCTAGGTCATTGATTATTGCACAGCTTTCTGAGAGTAATAAAACTACATTCCATATGTGCAATATCTTGTATCTGCATGTATTATTTCATAGTTCTTAGTTGTTGCTTACATTCAGGTATAGTAAACCATAAAAAGATCAAAGGAAATGAAAGCATTCATGTTAAAATGAAATATTATTCCATAATATAATGAAGATAATGATCACAGCTGAATGAGTCGAGATAATTTCTTCATCTAAAATAAATAATTGTAATATTTACCTATTGAGGCACATTCTAGGTATCAAAATACTATAAAACTGATCTCTGGCTTCTTCTGATGGTAAACTGTGTAAAAACTTTCTAGTGGCAACAGATGCCGCAAGTCTGACCTATAAAATATATAGCGACATATTACATAAAATAAAATGGATGGGTACAGCTAAATCTGTGTAATATAATATCTTCAAATCATTCAAGCATGAACACACTATAGGCGAAGAAAAACAATAAAAGTTTTGAACCCTTTACCTGAGTTTCAGATAGATTATCCTAGTTTTGAAGCCTTTACCTGAGTTTCAGATAGATTATCCTAGTTTTGAAGCCTTTACCTGAGTTTCAAATAGATTATCCTAGTTTTGAAGCCTTTACCTGAGTTTCAGATAGATTATCCAATTTTGAAGCCTTTTCCTGAGTTTCAGATAGATTATCCTAGCTTTTAAGCCTTTACCTGAGTTTCAGATAGATTATCCTTCATGTTCAGTAACAAATAGAGTTCAACCTGCACAGTCACCTCTATTAAGCAGTCACCTGTATTAAAAGGCCACCTTTTTCTTGTCCTGTCATGGACAATTTCATATAAATTCAACCTCTTTTAAGAAACCACCTGTCTTAAAAGGCCACCTTTTCTTTGTCCAAAAGGTGACCTCTTAATACAGTTTTGACTGTACATACTTTTGTCTGTATTAATTGTTATCAATGTCAATTTAATTTTTAATTAAAGATTTATTTTTCAATGAGTGTCCATACTCTACTTGTGTACTAATTTTATGAAACTGAATCCATTCTCAACTGACTATTCAAAGTCTTTAACTTTCATTTCATATATTTTATAAGTATTAAAATTACAGTTTCAATCATTTTTGAATTTAATGAAGAAAAACAAATCTTCATTACCTATATTTTTACCTTTAGAACCTTAAGGGAGATAAATCACTAATATTTCTCCATACTACACGACTCAACATTTCCTGATGATTTTTACTGATAAAATGTAAGATGTTCATATTTGTAAAGGACAATTTCTTCTTAAGCCACTTATATTAGGACAAGATTATTACAAAGAGGTTTGAGTTGTACATTAATGAGCCTCCTCCACCTCATCTACTATTAAAATACCTACCAGAGTAGGAGGTACTCTTACAACCTCATCTATTTCTAGGCTGACGTAATCTATTCTCTTACCTGGCTCCAATTATCAGCAAGTCCTTTACCCAGATGTTCTGAAAATTCTTTTCCATGACGATATACAGAATTTTCTTCTTTCAGTTTCAATGTAGCTTTTCCTTAATAAAAAAAATGATCAAATATAATGATAAGATTAATGTACCAAGGCCCTTAAAATTGTGATAAGGATGAACAATATTCAGCAATTATCATATCAATATTATAACTTGTAGAAGTGATATTACATTACAATACTCTGCTTAATAAGCTAAAAACCTAAGCTAAGTTATGAATAAATAAATAAACATAATCCTAGACTTATTAGTTGTAGCTTTTGATTGATTGATTAGTGTGTAACCAGTCAGCTATATTTGAACTATATACATAACAAGTTTACAAACAATAAATCAAGGTGGAAAAAGTGTAGCACTGAGATAGTTGTAAGAGGTAAGGGTGGAATTTTCCTAAATGTCACCCGTTCTAGTAATAGATGAGTCATTTCTCTTGTGGCTTGCTAAATGTCATCCGTTCTAGTAATAGAGGAGTCCTTTCTCTTGTGGCCTGCTAAATGTCATCCGTTCTAGTAATAGAGGAGTCATTTCTCTTGTGGCCTGCTAAATGTCACCCGTTCTAGTAATAGAGGAGTCATTTCTCTTGTGGCCTGCTAAATGTCACCCATTCTAGCAATAGAGGAGTCCTTTCTCTTGTTGCCTGCTAAATGTCACCCGTTCTAGTAATAGAGGAGTCCTTTCTCTTGTGGTCTGCTAAATGTCACCCGTTCTAGTAATAGAGGAGTCATTTCTCTTGTGGCCTGCTAAATGTCACCCGTTCTAGTAATAGAGGAGTCATTTCTCTTGTGGCCTGCTAAATGTCACCCATTCTAGCAATAGAGGAGTCCTTTCTCTTGTGGCCTGCTAAATGTCACCCGTTCTAGTAATAGAGGAGTCCTTTCTCTTGTGGCCTGCTAAATGTCACCCGTTCTAGTAATAGAGGAGTCATTTCTCTTGTGGCCTGCTAAATGTCACCCGTTCTAGTAATAGAGGAGTCATTTCTCTTGTGGCCTGCTAAATGTCACCCGTTCTAGTAATAGAGGAGTCCTTTCTCTTGTGGCCTGCTAAATGTCACCCGTTCTAGTAATAGAGGAGTAATTTCTCTTGTGGCCTGCTAAATGTCACCCATTCTAGCAATAGAGGAGTCCTTTCTCTTGTGGCCTGCTAAATGTCACCCGTTCTAGTAATAGAGGAGTCCTTTCTCTTGTGGCCTGCTAAATGTCACCCGTTCTAGTAATAGAGGAGTCATTTCTCTTGTGGCCTGCTAAATGTCACCCATTCTAGTAATAGAGGAGTCATTTCTCTTGTGGCTTGCTAAATGTCACCCGTTCTAGTAATAGAGGAGTCATTTCTCTTGTGGCCTGCTAAATGGTACCAGTTCTAGCAATAGAGGAGTCATTTCTCTTGTGGCCTGCTGGTACCCATTCTAGCAATTGAGGAGTCATTTCTCGTGGCCTGCTGATACCCATTCTAGCAATAGAGGAGTCATTTCTCTTGTGGCCTGCTAAATGGTACCAGTTCTAGAAAGAGTAACAGAAAGGACAAAGAATTTGAGTGATTTTCTTAAAATTGTAGATATTTGAACTTGCAAAAAAATCAGATGATAATAATAAGTAGAAGTTGCTGCAACGTAATTTAATTTTTAACAGATTACACGTATGAGAAAAATAGGTGTTTTTGCATGAAAGGGTATCCTTTTGCTTAACTTTAAGGGGAATATCTCCTAACGTATAAAGTTATAATCAATTGAGCAATGGGCAAAATGTCCATTGATGCTGGTAAAAATAACTGATCTTACCATCATCTGTAACACCAATAGATACTAATGCTGCACACACATAAAACCCTGTCTCTCTAACAAATCTATTGGTATGTAACAATGCTTCAAATATCAAGTCCAATAATTCTTGATCCACATATGGATTAAAGAGATGGCCACAGGATGTCACTATACACTCCAGACATCTGAAGAACAAATAGACAACATTTTATAATCAATTGGAGTTTGATGCCACTTTCAATAACATTTCAGTTACATGTATATTGTGGAAGTCAATTTTATTGTATGGAGGACACTAGAGTATGTGGAGAAAACCACAACCAGCTACAAGCCAGACAAACTGAACCACATAATTGAGGGAGTAATTCAATAAAACTCTGCTTCCACTACTAAGGCTCAAACATACAGAACAAAAAGTGTATTACAGTGGATCCTGTCTAATCAGACACACCAAGGGACCAAGAAAACAGGATTGTACAGGATGTCGCAATACTCAGGTTTTATTTTAGCTAATAGAAATACTTTGGAACCATAAATTTTTGTCAGATGTCACAGGATGTCAGATTGTACAAGTTCCACTGTAATATCAAACAAGATAAAAATAATCTGTGAATAATTCAGATTTTTTTTGCATAAGTTTATTGCAGGAACTTTCTAAACCAAATACCAATTAGCGTCTAGTTTAGATCCCTTATCATTGTCTTTATATTATGCATAATTTCCTTACTTCATCCATGTTTCTAATGACTTCCATCCAGCTGTATCATGGAATATCTGAGCTGCATCTATATTGATCCTCTACAATGAATAGATCATTATATTATAATTAATCTAATCTATTATAATAATGTATGAACAAACATCCGTTTTATTTACAAGCATTATATATGGTATATTTTGAGAGAAAATTATAACTTGACACCAATATGTATTAGGTCAAACATCAAAATTGTCACTTCAATACAATTACTGTATAAATTCTTTAATGAATAATAGTGCAAATGAACTAGCGGCTCACCTCATCCAGTATCGCTCATCTAGTTATAAATTATCTGTTTATAATGATTGATAAAGACTTTTACAACATTTTCTCATAGAGTCCTAGATCAAACTGTTTTGTGTGGAGGAATCCATCTTGGATCTCACAAAAACATAAAACTTCATAAAAGGGCCATATATCCATCATATATGTACATGTTAAAATCAATGGAATTTGTTATGTAGTTTCTGAGAAGAAGACTTTTTTTTATACCACTGGGGCCTGTGGTGATGGTGGTCTAAGTTTCTGAGAAAAAGACTTTTTTTATACCACTGGAGCCTGTGGTGATGGTGGTCTAAGTTTCTGAGAAGAAGACTTTTTTCATACCACTGGGGCCTGTGGTGATGGTGGTCTAAGTTTCTGAGAAGAAGACTTTTTTTATACCACTGGAGCCTGTGGTGATGGTGGTCTAAGTTTCTGAGAAGAAGACTTTTTTTTATATCACTGGGGCCTGTGGTGATGGTGGTCTAAGTTTCTGAGAAGAAGACTTTTTTTTATACCACTGGGGCCTGTGGTGAGGGTGGTCTAAGTTTCTGAGGAGAAGACTTTTTTTCATACCACTGGGGCCTGTGGTGATGGTGGTCTACGTTTCTGAGAAGAAAACTTTTTTATACCACTGGGGCCTGTGGTGATGGTGGTCTAAGTTTCTGAGGAGAAGACTTTTTTATACCACTGGGGCCTGTGGTGATGGTGGTCTACGTTTCTGAGAAGAAAACTTTTTTATACCACTGGGGCCTGTGGTGATGGTGGTCTAAGTTTCTGAGAAGAAGACTTTTTTCATACCACTGGGGCCTGTGGTGATGGTGGTCTAAGTTTCTGAGAAGAAGATTTTTTTTATACCACTGGGGCCTGTGGTGATGGTGGTCTAGTTTCTGAGAAGAAAACTTTTTTTATACTACTGGAGCCTGTGGTGATGGTGGTCTAAGTTTCTGAGAAGAAGATTTTTTTTATACCACTGGGGCCTGTGGTGATGGTGGTCTAAGTTTCTGAGAAGACTTTTTTTATACCACTGGGGCCTGTGGTGATGGTGGTCTAGTTTCTGAGAAGAAGATTTTTGTTCATACCACTGGGGTCTGTGGTGATGGTGGTCTAAGTTTCTGAGAAGAAGACTTTTTTTATACCAGTGGGGCCTGTGGTGATGGTGGTCTAGTTTCTGAGAAGACTTTTTCTATACCACTGGGGCCTGTGGTGAGGGTGGTCTAAGTTTCTGAGAAGAAGACTTTTTTTTATACCACTGGGGCCTGTGGTGATGGTGGTCTAGTTTCTGAGAAGAAGACTTTTTTTATACCACTGGGGCCTGTGGTGATGGTGGTCTAGTTTCTGAGAAGAAGACTTTTTTTTATACCACTGGAGCCTGTGGTGATGGTGGTCTAGTTTCTGAGAAGAAGACTTTTTTTATACCACTGGAGCCTGTGGTGATGGTGGGCTAAGTTTCTGAGAAGAAGACTTTTTTATACCACTGGGGCTTGTGGTGATGGTGGACTAAGTTTCTGAGAAGACTTTTTTTATACCATTGGGGCCTGTGGTGATGGTGGTCTAAGTTTCTGAGAAGAAGACTTTTTTTATATCACTGGGGCCTGTAGTGATGGTGGTCTAGTTTCTGAGAAGAAGACTTTTTTTCATACCACTGGGGCCTGTGGTGATGGTGGTCTAAGTTTCTGAGAAGAAGACATTTTTTATACCACTGGAACCTGTGGTGATGGTGGTCTAAGTTTCTGAGAAGAAGACTTTTTTTCATACCACTGGGGCCTGTGGTGATGGTGGTCTAAGTTTCTGAGAAGAAGACTTTTTTTATACCACTGGGGCTTGTGGTGATGGTGGACTAAGTTTCTGAGAAGACTTTTTTTATACCATTGGGGCCTGTGGTGATGGTGGTCTAAGTTTCTGAGAAGAAGACTTTTTTTATACCACTGGGGCCTGTAGTGATGGTGGTCTAGTTTCTGAGAAGAAGACTTTTTTTCATACCACTGGGGCCTGTGGTGATGGTGGTCTAAGTTTCGGAGAAGAAGACATTTTTTATACCACTGGAACTTGTGGTGATGGTGGTCTAAGTTTCTGAGAAGAAGACTTTTTTTCATACCACTGGGGCCTGTGGTGATGGTGGTCTAAGTTTCTGAGAAGAAGACTTTTTTTTTTACCACTGGAGCCTGTGGTGATGGTGGTCTAAGTTTCTGAGAAGACTTTTTTATACCACTGGGGCCTGTGGTGATGGTGGTCTACGTTTCTGAGAAGAAGACTTTTTTTATACCACTGGAGCCTGTGGTGATGGTGGTCTACGTTTCTGAGAAGAAGACATTTTTTATACCACTGGAACCTGTGGTGATGGTGGTCTACGTTTCTGAGAAGAAGACTTTTTTATACCACTGGGGCCTGTGGTGATGGTGGTCTACGTTTCTGAGAAGAAGACATTTTTTATACCACTGGAGCCTGTGGTGATGGTGGTCTAAGTTTCTGAGAAGAAGACTTTTTTTATACCACTGGGGCCTGTGGTGATGGTGGTCTAGTTTCTGAGAAGACTTTTTCTATACCACTGGGGCCTGTGGTGAGGGTGGTCTAAGTTTCTGAGAAGAAGACTTTTTTTATACCACTGGAGCCTGTGGTGATGGTAGTCTAGTTTCTGAGAAGAAGACATTTTTTATACCACTGGAGCCTGTGGTGATGGTGGTCTAAGTTTCTGAGAAGAAGACTTTTTTTCATACCACTGGGGCCTGTGGTGATGGTGGTCTAAGTTTCTGAGAAGAAGACTTTTTTTTTTACCACTGGAGCCTGTGGTGATGGTGGTCTAAGTTTCTGAGAAGACTTTTTTATACCACTGGGGCCTGTGGTGATGGTGGTCTACGCTTCTGAGAAGAAGACTTTTTTTATACCACTGGAGCCTGTGGTGATGGTGGTCTAAGTTTCTGAGAAGAAGACTTTTTTTTATTCCACTGGAGCCTGTGGTGATGGTGGTCTAAGTTTCTGAGAAGACTTTTTTTATACCACTGGAGCCTGTGGTGATGGTGGTCTAGTTTCTGAGAGGAAGACTTTTTCTATACCACTGGAGCCTGTGGTGATGGTGGTCTAAGTTTCTGAGAAGAAGACTTTTTTTATACCACTGGGGCCTGTGGTGATGGTGGTCTAGTTTCTGAGAAGAAAACTTTTTTTTATACCACTGGGGCCTGTGGTGATGGTGGTCTAAGTTTCTGAGAAGAAGACTTTTTTTATACCACTGGAGCCTGTGGTGATGGTAGTCTAGTTTCTGAGAAGAAGACATTTTTTATACCACTGGAGCCTGTGGTGATGGTGGTCTAAGTTTCTGAGAAGAAGATTTTTTTTCATACCACTGGGGCCTGTGGTGATGGTGGTCTAAGTCTCTGAGAAGAAGATTTTTTTTTTTACCACTGGAGCCTGTGGTGATGGTGGTCTAAGTTTCTGAGAAGACTTTTTTATACCACTGGGGCCTGTGGTGATGGTGGTCTAAGTTTCTGAGAAGAAGACTTTTTTTTATACCACTGGGGCCTGTGGTGATGGTGGTCTAAGTTTCTGAGAAGAAGACTTTTTTTATACCACTGGAGCCTGTGGTGATGGTGGTCTAAGTTTCTGAAAAGACTTTTTTTATACCACTGGGGCCTGTGGTGATGGTGGTCTAAGTTTCTGAGAAGAAGACTTTTTTTTATACCACTGGGGCCTGTGGTGAGCAGGGGTTTCAAAGTGAGCCGGTACCCGGTACTTTTACCCGCCTGAGATCGTGTATAGTACCGGCAGAAATTACTGAACCCCCCAAAATTAGCGGTGGTCAAAACCACAAGTACGATGGTCGATAGGCTTGTGGAATATTTTTCATAAAAAATTAATGATCACGTCAATTGCTGAATTCTCGCATTCAAATCGAACAACTGCGTCATGACCAAGTTGATGGGATATTCCCTGTTTTAAAAATAACTTTACCTTAGAATCGTAAATAGCAGTTTGCGCATGTGGTAAATAGATATGTTTTCGCCCCAATATCTTTTCATCCTTGTGTAAAACTCGGACCGGAACAAAGCTGACATCATTTCAAAATAAAAAAATGACCGATTACAAATTATGTTCAAACACAATTTAGTGTAATCTTCAGTAATATAAGTATGATCATTATGTATTATGAATATATGACTACACAATATTTTGTGCGATTTTTTTTAATCCATTTAAAACCCAGGGTCGAATCATTCTGGGGCGTACTGTCTTGTTGCTTAACTCCGTCCATATTGTTTAACTTCCGGTATAAAAAAAAAAAACCTATGGCTAATTTATTTACATATTTTGACGGGGCCCTACCGCGTTGTTCACAGAAATGAAAGTGTGCTGAAAAACATTTTTAAAAGGGGGTACGAGGAGATAAGGGATAGAAAATTACTAGAAATCTTGAAAAAGGACCGGACATGGCTCAAATACGAATTACATTGTAACGTTAAAACGTCGGCCCCCTTTTTTTTCCAACATAATTTAACTTTTGTGATTCAAATGTTAATAAATGTCTTCCCGCGAATCGTTTTTGTTTGAACATTTTTTTTGCACATAAGTCGTGAAAGTAACAATATATATTGTTTTTGTTTAATTATATTTGTATTGATCTATTAAAAAATTATAAATTTTATTAAAAATTGATGATTGCAAATTATATTTATATGTTTCATCAAGGACGTATTCTATATACGTCCTTGGTTTCATTAATTATGACACTTATATGTCTTGATCCTGCCAATGGTCTTTGATGAGTTTAATTACTGGTAATAAAGTAAAAAAAACACACAAGCCAAGGTATTGTGAAAAAGAAAAGGACAAAGCCAACAAAAGAATTTTGAGAAGCTTAAGCTTAGCTGCTGAACCGTAGCTCTTTATGATCCTTTTTTTTCCTTAAGATATGGCAGACTATCTATGAATAATCTTGGCTGAAGTCTGTAAACTGAAATATTCAATAAAGAAATTGGGGGGGGGGGGGGAATCCAGGCATTATGCACGGTCTTGTCTTCACTCTTGGTGAAATCTGAACTCTAAAAGTTAATGGGATTTTTCTTTCAAAAACATTTAATGTTTTGCAGTCTGAAGTACATTTTTTGGTCCACAAAATGCTAGATTTCAGGAGCTTCCGCCCCCTGGACCCCAGTTACGGCCCTCAGCTTAATTTTTTAGGTACCTCCTAAAATTTAAGAAGTACCTCCTATTATAAAAAAAATTTGAAACCCCTGGGTGAGGGTGGTCTAAGTTTCTGAGAAGAAGACTTTTTTTATACCACTGGGGCCTGTGGTGAGGGTGGTCTAAGTTTCTGAGAAGAAGATTTTTTTATACCACTGGAGCCTGTGGTGAGGGTGGTCTAAGTTTCTGAGAAGAAGACTTTTTTATACCACTGGGGCCTGTGATGATGGTGGTCTAAGTTTCTGAGAAGAAGAATTGTTTTATACCACTGGGTCCTGTGATGATGGTGGTCATCTTTGATCTTTTCAGATTACTAATTGATATAGGGTTATGAACTTAGGGCTATGGTGTATCTATATCACTTGATAGATGTTTTTTTCACTTGTTGAAGTCATCATAATAAAAGAACATGTAGTCAAAACTTAGCTTGTGGTGTCAAATTCAAAGGAGCCAATCATTTTACTTCAAGAGTATTCAAGAACTGAGGCACTGTAAGCAGAACAAATTTTAACCTTTGAGTTATCCAGGGATATGACTTATTAGAGTCTGATATAACGGTTTGGTTGGTTTATGGTGTTTAAACACCACTTTCAACAATATTTCAGATATATTGTGGTTGTTAGTTTTATCATTGGTGAAGGAAACCGGAGTGCCCAGAGAAACTAATTGATAAATATTCTAGTATACATGTCATATGTTATTAGATTATCATAAAGAAGAACTTAATAGATAGTCACAACATGTTTTATTCTAACTGTTTTATATAGTTTTATTGACCAGTAGAAGAATTACAATGTACCTTTTCACCACCTGGTGAACTGCTAAGTTTTTGTACAAGTTTTTCAACATCATCCTTTCCATCATCTTCTTCACTAGATGGCATTTCTCGTTCTAGATTTGAACGAATACCTTGAAGAATTTGATCTTTAACATCACCATAGGTTTCTGGACCCACCTTTTTACATAATGTACCAAGTACTTCACCTGCAAAAACCAAAAAATACACTAAAGATAATAAATTTTACAAGGAAGATCAGTCTCTTAGCAATTTTCATTGATAACCATTGTGTCAAAGTCAATATTGTACATATTGAATGGGAAAAACATTTAACAGTACCAGCTTTCACAAACTACCTCAGTTGTTATAAATTTAAGAAGTGCGAGTTTCTGAGGTTTGAAAAAGCCTTTAAAGCTTTTCTGTACACTTCATCCACAAGCTTAATGCCGTAAAAACTTAGGTATATACATGTACAGTAGTCCTCTCTTATAAGCCACTCCCACAAAATGTAGTCCTCTCTTATAAGGCCACTCCCACAAAATGTAGTCCTCTCTTATAAGGCCACTCCCACAAAATGTCGTCCTCTCTTATAAGGCCACTCCCACAAAATGCAACCTATACTTAAGAAATAATTCATGGAAGCCAAAGTCTATTGGAGATTTTAACATGGGTAACACTATTTTGGTAAATAATTATCTTGAGCAATAGCAAGGGATGAAATGCAATTAAAATAATGTTATCCATGTAAAAATGTCATATAAACTATGGCTTCCATGAATTATTTCTATTTTTACTGGCAATATCTTATAGATTTTTTATTAAGGTAAAGGCAGTATGGGAAATATATCTCATTACAAAACCAAGCAATCCTCACCTCTATAGTTTTTTTGTTTTTTTTTGTTTTTTTGTTTTTTTCATAAAAGACAAATGCCCCGAGTTTAAATTAAGTTATTGACATTTTCCAGTTTAATGGTATTTAGATTTTAGCACCTTATAAAGCTATATAAACAAAATACTGATAAAGATCATGAAATTGATCAGTAACCAGCATGTGGCAATGTCATCAGCCTTCTTAGAAATATCTCACCAGAAGATGACAATTTACAAGTCTAAGTCGATAGATGGTTATCTTCATTTTTTTTCTGGAAAAATAAATATGCAAAGAAATTTCTGTTTACGTTGGCAGTTGTATATAATCTTCACTTATTGAGAAAATATATTTAATATGTAATTATAAGTCATCTCTGATTTTTGGCTGGTCAAACAAAAAACTATAAAATTGGAATATGTTGCTTCTCTGCTAAGCAGGCAGCATTAAGGAATTATTATTTACATTTCTTATAGAGCGCTTAATCTATATACATGTACAATACTCTAAGCGCTTTACATTGCACAAATACACTAAAAAAAAAACAATAAAATTGGAATAAAACTCCCAAACTAGAAAGAAAAACAACATATGATCAGATTGCATAATGGAATTAAAACATAAAAATTAAATGGTTCTCACTACACTTTAAAAATTTAGGGAAAAGCAATATACAGATAGGACAAAATAAAATAATACAAAATTACATATTTAGCTAAAAAATTTGAAAAAAATAGAAATATACAGCTAGGACAAAATCAAATAAAAAAAAAAAAAAATTACATGATCAGCTAAAAGTCAACAAATTGACTGGATAATGATCTACTTAAAATCTTAACGTTCTAAGCAATCGAGAAGGCTTGTCTAAACAAATGAGTCTTAAGCTTCTTTTTGAACACATCAACAGATTGAGTGGTGTCACACATTTCGTTTGGCAAGGTGTTCCATATGAAGGCAGCAGCTCTGTCAAATCTCCTCTCTTCGTATGTTTTTGTTCATACCCTGGGTGTTGTCAAGAGCGATCTAGTCCCTGATCTTAAGGAACTAGATGGTTTATGGACTTGCATAAGTTCTGGAAGGTATATGGGAGCCTTCTGTATCAGAGTCTTAAATACGTATAACAAGAGTTTGTATTGACACTGATAAGATACTGGCAGCCAGTGAAGAGAATGTAGCACTGGAGTTATATGGTCGGATTTCTTTTGCCTTGTTATCATTCTCGCAGCCGTGTTTTGCACTCGTTGTAACCTTTGAATAACATTAGTAGGTAGTCCATACAACAATGCGTTCCCATAATCAAGTCTAGATGTTACTAGGGAGCATATTAGCTTTCTACAGGCGTCTTCCGTAATGTATTGGCGAATGCGTCCAATGTTCCGGATTTGGTGAAAGCATGACTTTGATACTGCACTCACTTGTTTTGTCATTGAAAGAGTTTCGTCGAAATAAACACCCAAATTGTTTACGCATTCGGCACTACTAACAATGTTTCCTCCAATACTAAGATGACAATTCGATAGATCTTTAACCCGATGCTTTGGGGCAAAAATAAACAGTTCAGTCTTATCTTCGTTGAGCTTAAGCATATTGCCACACATTCATGTGCTGATGTCAGATAAGCATGATTCTAGTCGTTGAGAAATGTTGTTCCAACTGTCAAGCGGTTTAACAACTAGATACATGTGCGTATCATCTGCGTAGCAGTGATGAAACATGTTATGATGCCTGCATATTTCGCCCATTGGTTTGGAGAAAACACAGTACAGTTTTGGTCCTAAAACAGATCCTTGCGGAACACCGTACTGAAGGTTGATCTCATCAGAAAGGGTGGTACCAATAGCTACATGCTGAGTCCTGTTTCGAAGGTACAAATTTATCCAACTCAATGCTGCTCCCGATATTCCAAAGGAGTACTCCAAACGCTTTTGTAGAATGTTGTGGTGAATCATATCGAAAGCTGCTGACAGATCGAGCATCAGAAGTGCGGCACAACAGTTTTTATCGAGTGCTATGGAAATGTCATGATGTACATGCAGTAAGGCTGTCTCTGTGGAATGACATGCCCGGTAAGCCGACTGAACACAATCATAAAGATGATTTGAGGTCAGATGATTTTCAAGACGACTTTCAACAACTTTTTCAAGAACTTTTGAAACAAACGGCAGGACTGATACAGGCCGATAGTTTTCCATAACGTCCTTGTCCAGCCTGACAGGCCTGGTTTTTTCAGAAGAGGCCATACATTAGCACTCTTAAAAGATGCCGGTACCAAACACTCTTTAAAGGAGGTGTTCACTACAATGTATTCTAGTTATGACGGTGGCAAGGCTGTCAAGACATGATTTCAGTAACGATGTTGGTAAAAGGTCGAGTTCACAAGATTTACTCGGAGCTTTCAGTATGATTTTTTGTACCTCGTTGATAGAAGCGGCTGTGAAGGCAGTTAAAGGATTGCCATCGAAAGGTGTGTCTGCTATGAAAGGATCAATGTCGTCAAGATCTTTATTTGCCTTAGAATAAAGGAATAAGAGTAAAGTAACCTGTCTTTCTGCAGACTGTTGTTTCAAAGAGATAGCACTATAAAAATCTAAGTAAGAGTGATGGTCTAAAACAAAGAAGATATCATCATTATTTCATTGAAATGTAACTTGTTCTTGCCATGATATACCTGATAAATTGTTCACTTGGTGTTAAACAACAATCACTATATATACATGTACACTTTCTATGTGTTTTCATGCATAGTTGTACATGTACGTCATATAGTTTTGATAGAGATGACATTATTAAGTACATGTACATGTAGTAAAACTTGTGTCTGATCCAAATTGTCATATGTTGGGAAAATAAAATATGTTTAAATTTGTCATAATGGTAATACTTAAGTTCTCTTGGTTTATCCCATAGCTAATTATTTGTTGTCTCAATCTTATTTTGTTATTACCTTTTTGTTTGCTCACATCAATATATTTTTCTGCAGGGATTTTGTTTCAGTTTCAACAAATTATCTGTTTATTTAACATTTTCACACCTATTCTGATTATATTTACCATGTGTCAGTCAGTGAGTGATAATTATCTTTGATGGGGCATTTTTTTCATTAGCAATTATTAACAACATTCTGTTTTACTTTGCATAAAATTGATATTGAATTTATCAACCAGAGGCCCCATGGTGACTGTAATGATTCACCTGGACAGTAACTTTCAATTGTAGAAATAGTTGATATTCAATATAACGCTTACACAATTTTTCGTTACCTTAAACAAGCAATTGTACAACCACAGAAACTTGGTACATTACTGAATTATCAACCATTATACCAATTTAAATCTTCTGGAAAGTTTTTTATAGAAGTCTTTAGCATGGGATTTCTTATTATAAAAAAAACAACTGACTTGATTTTGGTTTAAATAAAAACAAAATCAACTTCAAAAAGACATAATTAGTCATTGGTAATGTTCATACATGTACTTGAATTGGTCTTATTTAAAGTTAAAATGATGTCATGTGATATTGTGGGTGATTGTTGTTTAACACCAAATAAACAATTATTTGTTATCATGACGAGAACACAAGTTACATTCCAAAGAGATAATGATGATGTTCGCTTTGTACTAGATCAACACACTTAGTGGGATTTATATAGTGCTAGCTCACTAAAACAACAATCTGCAGGTATACATGTTGCTCCACTCAGAAACATTATCCTGATTTTGAGTCAACCAGTCTTTGTCTTATTCCTTAATACTGCTTGTGTAGGCAGACTAACAGCAAATACCAATTCTATAGTCTTTATGCTTGATTACTCCTATAATATGTACCTACATGTAGTACCCTTTTTGATTCAATTTATACATATTATGAAAAGAAAAAAATTGTTGTACGTAACTGCAAACGATTAAATGCACAGAAACCATCCATCGTCAGGGTAATCAGAATTATCACTCACTTTCAGTAATTGTGTATTAATCAGAAAAGAGGTGAAAATATTGACTAAGCAAAAATAATTTGTTGTAACTGAACAAAAATTCTGACAAATAAGATATACTGTCACTGCATGAGATGTAAATAAGATATACTGTCACTGCATGAGAGATGTAAATAAGATATACTGTCACTGCATGAGATGTAAATAAGATATACTGTCACTGCATGAGATGTAAATAAGATATACTGTCACTGCATGAGAGATGTAAATAAGATATACTGTCACTGCATGAGATGTAAATAAGATATACTGTCACTGCATGAGAGATGTAAATAAGATATACTGTCACTGCATGAGATGTAAATAAGATATACTGTCACTGCATGAGAGATGTAAATAAGATATACTGTCACTGCATGAGATGTAAATAAGATATACTGTCACTGCATGAGATGTAAATGTAATAGAAGTACAATCACTTACTTTTCAATTGATTGAACAAAAAACATGCCAGAGTGAAAATAAAAATCATGTTTTAATATTAGACATTCATTGTATATATATACATCATACATGTACTTCTTATATTTCATGTGATATGAAATGGAGAGATAATTGTCTAACAACAAATATAAAATTGCTAACAATGCTCAGCACCATTACTATATGTAATAAAGGAATAATTCATTGTTGCTCATACACTTAATTTTGATGTACCCGGTATATGTATAATACACTAAAAGTACTTTTTTTCAACACACATTTAAGAAAAAAGAATTTGTTCTGCTTGCATTACATTAAAAAAAATTGGAAAATGTATTGATAAAATGCAAACAAAGTTCTAAAAGAGTTTTACAAAGTAAATACAGAATACATAAAACATAAATATAAAATCAAATACATGTAGCAGATAATAATGTACAAATCACTGTGTATTCCATGCATAAAATTTCACTTTTAACAAACAAAACTATTTTGTTAGTATTATCTTTAATTGAAATGGTTGTAACGTACTAAGTATTAGATTACTAGAACATACATCATTGCATTTTTTTTCTATTTTCTTTTTTCCAATTAATAATAATTATGAAGAATGTGGGCATTGGCCGATTGGGAAAGGCAAATATTTTATTGAAATAAGCACTTTCCTCTTTAATTTGATGTAGTTATTATCAGTATTTTTTTTCTTTCTACACAAGCAAATTAAATTTAAAACTGTAAAGTGTACAACAATTTCTTGATACTTATACATAAATTTACAATCCCATTGGATATTGTATAATTAAATTTATGCATTTTATTCAATAAAATATTTGAATTAAATTGATATAAATTTGCATTGAACTTGAAGAGGAAAATGGTTGAGATCCCATTTACTGATTTAACTTCACCACATTTGTGTCTGTTCCAAGCCAGGACCTGGATTTCCATTTGTATATATATATGCAATGGTCTTCTTTCAATGATTTGAGGTGAGAGGCAGTCATTCATTTGGTTGATATTGATGGAATTGTTGAACTTCTCTGTTTAAACAGTCTTTTCTGATCATTGGAAAGTTTTAATATATTTTTTAGAGTTACCTCAACAATATAGTAAAATTTGTCCCAAAAGTGACTGTTGAATACAAGTTTGATGGTACTGGTATTTTATGATTAAAGGATGTTCCCACAGACAACTAACATTTCAAAATAAACATTTAAAATTGATTCAATTGGTTATCTCTTGTATATTCTAATACCTGGATTCAAAATCGATCATTCAATCTTTGAGTCTCTGACGAGTGTCAATAACTGACAATAGTGTAACGGGAACTCTCCACTACAGTCATAGGAACTGTAGTAGGTTCTTAATCACCTCTGCTAACAGTGTTAGTGGAGATTTCCTTTAGCTCAGTTGGTAAAACGGTAGCTTACAATGTGAGAGGTCCAGGGATTGGATCCCATCAGGGACATTGTATTTTTCAGAAGTAATTAACATGCTTTACTGTTATATTAGCATCCAACTAAATAACCCATGAGTCAGAACAAGAAAACTGGTTGAGTTGAATGTTGGTATTTCGTCATGAAGGTATGATGACTCGGAAATGCTCCACTACATAAGGTCATAGGAACTGTAGTATATTTTGTAGGTTCATAACCACCTCTGCTTACTGTCTTATAGTGGAGATCTCCTTTAGCTCAGTTGGTAGAGCGGTTGCTTCCATAGCAAGAGGTCCAGGGATTGGATCCCATCAGGAACACAGCATTTTTCGGAGGTAAAACATGCTCTACTGTTACAATACGTCAATGGCAAAGGTAATTGATAGTCCGAGATTCCTCTGCCGTCAGACGGCTTTTTGTTCGACTTGCTAGAGCCGTGGGACGTCAGAGCGCTCTCCATAAGGAAAACAGCGGATTTGCCACTCCAACTCTGGGTCGACACATTTCCACGTTTCGTGGCTGTCAGATTTTATTTTCTATCCGAAACCCTTATATAAATCGCTTCACCAATCATTTTTCTATTCATTCATAACCATCTTACCCTCAGAAAGTGGTGTTACACTCGAGTACAGCACGATTTTCACATAGACCCTATCATTTCGCCATGTCAGTTTATTTTTCAGCCATTAAACGTGATTTCGCGATACTAACTGAATGATGACAGCAACGCATTGCATGATGGGAGCTACTTAATGCAGCGCACCAAATTATTTGCATACGTAAACAACAACATCAGGGTTTTCAACACTTTCAAAAGTAGAAGGCTATTTTGAAAAAGTAGGTGGAGAATGCCGAGCGAAGCTAGGCAAAAAAATTAGGCCGGGGGTCTGGGGGCCACCTTTTTCATATATTTATTTTTTGCTTTAGCCTCCTTCCTTTCTAAATGCAAAGTTGTTTGGAATTTTGCATCAATTTCAAATTGCTCTGAGCTTATTGTCAGTTACAATATAAATTTATTTAAATGAGATATGATACTTTTTCTATTTCATTCATATATTGTTGTTCTGTTTTTCAGAATGATAAGCACACTATATAACATTGAATACAACATTTGATTCACAAGTACATTGTAGTTGATGATTTATAACTAACCTTTCTAGGATGCCTGGGAAAAACCTCTACAGAGCTTATATTTTATTGTATGTTATAAATTCCGACTTTAAATAAAATTTCTATGTCTATGTCTATGGAAATATTAACATTATTTTTTTTATTTGATTATTAATATCAAATTTTATTGCTGTTTCATTTTACACAGACAAAAGCTTCAAATATTTCAAATTTTGACACAAAATTTTGACTTTTCTGCTTTACAGATTAATTATCTGTGATTTTAATTTTATATCATCCGATAATTGAACAGATAATGTTTCAAAAATACATTTATTTTCTTTTATTAGCCATTTGGTGATGGAACTCTGATCGGGGAAACTCAATATTCGTTTCAACATTTTGTGGTGCTTGATCAATTTGTTCATGCCATACAAGGATACCAGACTTTCGCTGGCCAATGAAAAACGGTGACTCTTCTGCCTGTTTGGCTTGCATTGTTTACAATTGAGAGGTCAATAGTCGTGACAATAATAGGCGATTGGTAATGGAAAAAAAAAAACGTGGTCGTTGTCACAATAATGGCTTTGGGAATATATTACACATTTTTTATCCTTCATACATAAAAAGTAGCCGGCGGCAGAGTAAAGTGTAGACGTCGAATTTCGGCGGCAACCGGTTTCAGATGAAAGCCCTGCAACATACATGATATAAAGCATATTCTGCAGGACAAACAGTTCCATCTACAGCTCAAATCAGAGCAGAAGGAAATAATACAAAATGTGTTGGAAAGAAAAGATTCAATGGCAGTGTTACCCACAGGCTTCGGAAAGAGATGTGTTATGTTCCCCTCTCTCATTTTGGACAAGGTAAGATCATATATGCAAATCATCTCCCATGATACATTGCAGTAATCATAGTTTTCTCGAAGTCACGTGACAAATGGTTGAAAAATAAACTGACATGGCGAAATGATAGGGTCTATATGTGAAAATCGTGCTGTACTCGAGTGTAACACCACTTTCTGAGGGTAAGATGGTTATGAATGAATAGAAAAATGATTGGTGAAGCGATTTATATAAGGGTTTCGGATAGAAAATAAAATCTGACAGCCACGAAACGTGGAAATGTGTCGACCCAGAGTTGGAGTGGCAATAGTTCTAATAATAAAACCCTAAATGCTTGCTTACTGGCAAGGGTTTTAACGGGATGCCATTACACGTAATGGAGCAGCCGTCGAGATTTTTTGCACTCGCTTACAGAGTTTCTGACGCATGCATTTATCAATAATAAGACATTTTATAACCTTTCCTTTTGTCCACTATTATAAAAAGTTTTTATCACCTACCAGTATTTTAGAATGTAATTCCCACAAAATATAAATCCATGTTTACTTTCTCTCTGGATATTTTGAATTCCGTCATTTGTGGTCATTTCCGGCCTCACTTTGGATGTCGATACCAAATTTAGCGATTTGAGGTGGGAATGTTTACATCAGCCGTAGTAAACATTGTAGTAAGAAATACCATATTTAGAAAAGCTCTGCCTTCCGTAGTTTCCGGTTATGGCGAACGATTGATAAATTTGAACAAGGTTGTTGCTACCTTTGAAAAGCATACATTTTTCAGCCAAATTTAACAAGGACTGGGATCATCAGTAATACCGTAGCTATAATGAAATGCTTGAAGTGTAAATAGTGAGTTTTTATGTTCAACTGCAATTTCTTTTTTTGCTCCATTGTGACGAATGGGATCGCTTTGTAGTTCCGCCGAGATAAAAGTTTGTCACAGGAGCTACATTATTACAGCTAGAGTGGCAAATCCGCTGTTTTCCTTATGGAGAGCGCTCTGACGTCCCATGGCTCCAGCAAGTCAAACAAAAAGCCGTCGGACGGCAGAGGAATCGAATTCAAGTCACTTCGGCACCTGGTCATTTCGGCCTCTAGTTAAATGGCACTTGGTCAAATCGGCACCTGCTTTGGTCAATTCGGCACCTGTCGATAGTCGATTTGACATCTACCGTGTATGTACAATTATTATTTCTCAAAATAATAACGATGGCTTGGGTGTAGGCTTTATTGTCTTTCCCTCCACATGTACATTGCAACAACAAAGATTTCCGAAAGAAACACATCATATGTTAATCATGCGGCATGTATTTAATTTAACTACAAGTAATTATCTATTTAAACAAGGATTTATATTGTAGAATCTACAATACAAATCCTTGATTTAAATTAAAAGAAACAGTTAAAATTAATTAAACCTAATCAAATTTAATCGTAATAACTAACAATTTTTCATTGATTGACTTTATAGATTGTAAATGATAAATATTTTATTATATTACTATACTTGTGCAGTATCCGAAATTCAATAAGAACCTAACTTCGATAGATGAGCATTTTTAGTGCCACATTTGGATACTGGTGACGTCATCACCCGGAACTTTTCGGTATAGAACGACCTAGTATTGACATCTACCACAAGTAAACAGAAATCGAGAAAATGTCTTTTAGAGAGGTGAGTAACTTATTTTATTCATTCTAGACTAGAAAAACTATGTTTTCACTAATACCATTTTGATTTGACCGAAAAACGTTGATTTTCCTCATGAAAACTTAATTAGAATCCACTGAACTGTCACTGTCTTGATCATCTGCATCTATGCTAATATATTCTGAAAATAGAACATAGTGGAATCCCTGTCCAAAAATAAAAAGTATGGAAAGCCAAAGGTGTCATATTATGAAATTGTTCAAATGTTGTTCAGGTGCGTCTTTAAAGAATGGCAACTTACAGAAGTGAGAATAAAGTGCTAGCAATGAAAAACTAATTAAATCTATGATTTTTTTGTAAGTTTATTTCTGTATATTTATTTTTTTTAAATTAAACATTTTTTCCCATTAAAAAAATCTCGAATTTTATCAACTACAATCAAAGGTCATCTTGAGGCTTCATAAAATATTTCATTTTTCTACATTTCTAACAGTCTGCAATTTTTGAGAGAAAAAAAATATTTGAAAAAATATATACTTCACAGACACAGTATCTTCGAACTTGGTGATTAGTGTCGACATTGTTTGGGCCGAGATATATCGGGGACGACATTTTTTTGGGTCGAATGAGTTGAAATTATCTCCCCTATCGATATTAGGATGTACGCCATTTTCTTTCAGGTAAAAACAACAACACACTTCATAACATTGACACCAGTCGAACTGTTTATCGGATGTTTCTTCTTTTTTGTACAGTTAAACAACTATATTAGTAATTTAAGTTTATTAAAGTATTTCATACAAAAAATCTACGGGAAGCTTGACATAAGCCAATAAGTTGTTACGTTATCGAAATTTGGTAACGCCAGGATATATTATATTTAAGACTGATGCCGACTTGACCATGACCGGGTGCCGAAATAACCAAACGCTAGGTGCCGATTTGACTATTTAGATAGGTGCCGAAATGACCAGGCACCGATTTGACCTGATACAGAGGAATCTCGGACTAGGTAATTGAATGTTTTACTTGTAGTCAATGTAGATAAATGACTACAAGCAGGGATTTAGCCAGGATTTTAAGACCATTAGTCACTTTTGCGGAACATTTTTTTTTAAAATTATGAATAAACAAGAATATAATGAGCTTAATCTTATAATCAGTTATGTTGCCTTATTGGTTAGTAATGGAGATTGAAAACCTCCTACAGTAGGATGGGAACATACTCTGCAAATTAACAACCAACTGATAAAACATAACATTGCCACTATTTTGATCTCAATACCACACAAATTGTAATACCCCCCCCCCCCCCCCCCCCCCCTTTTGAAATATTACTGTGCTTTGGTCTAATACCACACAAATTGTAAATACCCCCTCCCCCACCCTTTCTGAAATGTTACTGTGCTTTGATCTAATACCACAACAATTGTAATAACTCATATTTGTGTAGTCTTCAGCAGAAAAAAATTCTACCAGTTTGACCAATGGCAATGGTCCAACTTCTATCTAGATTCTTTGTAGGAAATCAGTATAGAACACACTTCAAAAACTGAAGCAAGTTGTAAAATAAATAATGATTTCTCAGACCCCATAATCAAATTGCAACAATTGGAATACAAATACTGTAGTTATTTTTTTAAATTGCCGACACGTGTCTGTTTGTAAATAGTTCTATAAATAGAACGCAATTGTTACCCGGATGCTGATGAATATATAAAAAAAACTTGTATGCGTCCTCGTGCAGTGCATTTCAACCAATTGAATGGCCATCCTTTGCATATAAATGAAATATAAAATATGAGAACTAAGATTTCATTTCACAGAAATGAGAATAAATACATCAAAAGTTCGTTTGGTTAAAAGTAGCTTCGGTAGATTGCGAACTCCTGTTGATCGTGCCATTTTTATTCTTTATTAGTTTCTTCAAAGGACGTACGCATGTATACACGTCCTTGGTTTCTTTAATCAAAGTTATGACTTTTCGAGAAAATCACTTTCAAAATACTTAATGGATACGATAGATTTCAATAAACATGATATCGACATTTTCATAAATTTGGCAAAAATAGTTCGCTATGGCAGACATTGAGACGAATTGTGCAATGAATGACGATTACTATTAATCATATATTTTGATGGTAACTTTCCCTATGCGAAATTGCACCCATATGACGACTACAAAAATATGTCCACTTTAAATACATACTGTGCCTGTGGAATTTTGAGTACATACATGTAACTATAAAAAAATTATTATCGTTGATTGAATTCTTTGTCCAGGTGAGATCAAAGATTACGCAATCAAAACAAAAATTCTATAATCCGTTGATTGGCTTGTAACATGTAATAAAATTGTCACTGCAGTGATTAATTAGTTTTAATCAGAAAATGAAGAAAAATGGATTGTTACAAACATTTTTTTACGATTTTTTGAAAATTCAAGTGACGAATTAGATACGGGAAATACTCGTCACTTTCGAAAATCAATCGTCAATGACGAAAGTGACGAGCGCTAGCTAATACACTGCTACAAGCTGCA
Organism: Bathymodiolus septemdierum; assembly: GCA_963383655.1. Classification (NCBI taxonomy): domain Eukaryota; kingdom Metazoa; phylum Mollusca; class Bivalvia; order Mytilida; family Modiolidae; genus Bathymodiolus; species Bathymodiolus septemdierum. The sequence goes on along the minus strand of OY726519.1, from coordinate 20,403,629 downwards.
TACATGTACAGACATTGGCCAGGAATGAGTTAGCAAAATGACGACGTTGCACTTATCGATATCGTGTTAAATGTCCATATGTGGTCTTATCATAAATCTAGAATCCAAACGTAACGAATTTTTTCTGTCCGTTATTGTTTTTGAATTAAAATATCCACGATTACGTAGTTTTCATCAGATTTATTTCCCTTTGGTAAAAATCGTCTGCTGAAAAGATGGGTAGACACGGTAAGGAATTGACAACCGAGCAGAAAAAAATACTACTATCGTTATCACACCAAGGGTTTTCGAGCTACAAAATTCAGGAATTTACTGGAATTAACTGTAGAACTATTCAGAAATTTTTAAAACGGACACACGAAAAAGGAAGCATAGTAAATAATCCGAGAAGTGGAGGTCGTAAAAAAACTACCCCAAGGGATGAACGGGTTCTCTTTCGGATTGTGAAAAGGAATCGAAGACAAACATTGAAGGACTTAACTGCTAGATTTAATAACAGGACTGGATGCAATGTGTCTGAAAGAACTGTTCGCAGGAGACTGTGCTTTGATGGTTACAAACGACGCATGATATGCAAGAAAATAACAATATCACGTTTAAATCGTGACCGTAGAATGGGATTCTGTCATCGGAAATTGCACTGGAATGTTCAGAATAACTGGTCATCCATAATACTTAGTGATGAGACAAAAATTATGTTGGGTAGAAATGGGAAAGTCTATGTTTGGAGGAAGCCCGACGAGCGTTTTCGACCCGACTGTCTTGGCCAGCTGGACGACTTTGAGACAACCTGCCGTGCTTCTGTTATGTTTTGGGGTTGCATTACGTACTATGGAGTTGGAACTTTGGTTGCTATTGATGGTAACATGAATACCGATAAATATATTTCGGTTTTAGACGATAATCTTTGGCCGGTTGTTGTCAGGCACTTTTCTGACAGACCTTGGATTTTCCAGGAGGACAATGCGCCATGTCATGTCTCTTTACGAGCAAATCAGTGGAAAGATGAAAATGGAATTCGTACCCTTCTTTGGCCCCCACAAAGCCCAGATCTTAACATTATCGAAAATGTGTGGAAAGTTCTAAAAATACAGGTACAAAAACGACTTAGAGAAATAAAGAATGCCAATGACTTGAGACGTGTTGTTCTGGATAATTGGACAGATTTGGGTTTGCACTACCGTACATACAGAGTTTATATGACAGTATACCTCGGCGGATCAGGTGTGTTTTAAGAAGCAGGGGTCAGATAACAAAATACTAGAGTTTCAAGGTAAGAAAATTACTTTTATTGCATGAAATGTTACTTTAAAAATTTCAATTTTCTGTTAAAATGTTTATAACGTCGCCATTTTGCGAACTCATTCCTGGTCAACGTCTGTACATGTCATCCCACAAACATGACAATGACCAGCATTGTATTTTTAACTTGTAAGTTGTATTACCAATAAAAGATTATTATATTAAGAAAAAATGAATGAAATTGGTCAGGGAATTGAAAATGATGAATAATGTTAATGATAAATGTTGATTCTAGTAATTGAAATGAAAAAAAGAAGAAGATATCAATACCTGCAGCTATTCTAACTCTGAATTCATTGTCATCAAGTAAATCCATAACTTTTTTTTTTATTTCAATTTCAAAATCATCTGAGACGTTGCCATTTTCCATGACCGCTTTTGCACCCATAAGAGCACCATGTTTAGCTTCCCAAGTGGATTCAATGTCATTCAATATTTTAGACAAATCAAATTGAAGATTGTAAATTCCTTCCTCATCAAGACCCTGTAGATGGGCTACGAGTTGTTGATAACCCCTGTCCCGTTCCAATTTTAAAGAACTGCACAGTTCTTTCAGAATCGTATCCGACATTTTGTAAACAAATGTTAAATTACTAGAGAAATTTATTGATTGGACAAAAATATTTATCTGGTCCAATCAAAAAGAATTTAAGAACTAAATTTAGCGGAAGTTGTAAAAGTTCAAGGACAACAAACAACCCGGCGTGGAGAATAAAGTACCGACATGGGAGTACCAGCATTTTTTCGCTGGTTGAGTAAAAAGTACCCGTCAATTCTAGTGCACTGCGTTGAAGACAAGGTGAAACATAATTTTTAAAATTATGCTGTCATATACGTAATACTTATCACCATAATACATACAAGATACAAGATATTTTATTTCCAAATCATGCATAACATAAGGGCATTACAAGTACAAATATACAAAGAAAGATTCATCATTATATAGAGTACAGCTACACAATGACATATTTATCACAACATATTAAAAGTGATAAGCAATAACCATATGAGGCAGGTGCAACCTGAATTTGAAACGCTCGCGAAGAACAGTAATTTTTCTTCCTGCTTACAAAATATCAAGCTTAAAAATAACAGGAGACACCGAATAAGAGCCAACAGGAGACACTGAATAAGAGCCAACAGGAGACACCGAATAAGAGCCAACATGAGACACTGAATAAGAGCCAACAGGAGACACCGAATAAGAGCCAACATGAGACACTGAATAAGAGCCAACAGGAGACACTGAATAAGAGCCAACAGGAGACACCGAATAAGAGCCAACAGGAGACACTGAATAAGAGCCAACATGAGACACTGAATAAGAGCCAACAGGAGACACTGAATAAGAGCTAGTTCTAATAATAAAACCCTAAATGCTCGCTTGTTCGCAAGGTCAAGGGTTATAACGGGATGACATTGCACGCAATGGAGCAGCCGCCAAGATTTTTTGCGCTCGCTTAGAGTTTCTGACGCCTGCATTTATCAATAATAAGACATAACCTTTCCTTTTGTCCATTATTATAACAAGTTTTTATCACCTACCAGTATTTTAGAATGTAATTCCCACAAAATAAAAATCCATGTTTACTTTCTCTCTGAACATTTTGAATTTCGTCATTTCCGGCCTCACTATTTGGGTGTCGATACCATATTTGGCGATTTGAGGCGTGAATGTTTACATTAGCCGTTTACTACGTGTAGTAAGAAATACCATATTTAGAAAAGCTCTGCCTTCCGTAGTTTCCGGTTATGGCAAACGATAGATAAATTTGAACAAGATTGTTGCTACCTTTGAAAAGCATATATTTCTCAGCCAAACCGATTTAACAAGGACTGGGATCATCAGTAATAGTTATAATGAAATGTTTGAAGTGTAAATAGTGAGTTTATGTTTCAACTGCACCTCTTTTTTTGCTCCATTGTGACGAATGGGACTGCGTTGTAGCTCTGCCGAGACACAAGTTTGTCACAGGAGCTACATTATTGCAGCTAAATAAGAGCCAACAGGAGACACAGAATAAGAACCAACAGGAGACACCGAATAAGAGCCAACAGGAGACACTGAATAAGAGCCAACAGGAGACACCGAATAAGAGCCAACAGAAAACACTGAATAAGAGCCAACAGGAGACACCGAATAAGAGCCAGCATGAGACACTGAATAAGAGCCAACATGAGACACTGAATAAGAGCCAACATGAGACACCGAATAAGAGCCAACAGGAGACACTGAATAAGAGCCAACAGGAGACACCGAAAAAGAGCCAACAGAAAACACTGAATAAGAGCCAACAGGAGACACCGAATAAGAGCCAGCATGAGACACTGAATAAGAGCCAACATGAGACACTGAATAAGAGCCAACATGAGACACTGAATAAGAGCCAACAGGAGACACCGAATAAGAGCCAACAGGAGACACTGAATAAGAGCCAACAGGAGACACCGAATAAGAGCCAGCATGAGACACTGAATAAGAGCCAACATGAGACACTGAATAAGAGCCAACAGGAGACACTGAATAAGAGCCAACAGGGGACACTGAATAAGAGCCAACATGAGACACTGAATAAGAACCAACATGAGACACTGAATAAGAGCCAAGAGGAGACACCGAATAAGAGCCAACAGGAGACACTGAATAAGAGCCAACAGGAGACACCGAATAAGAGCCAAGAGGAGACACTGAATAAGAACCAACATGAGACACTGAATAAGAGCCAAGAGGAGACACCGAATAAGAGCCAACATGAGACACCGAATAAGAGCCAACAGGAGACACTGAATAAGAGCCAACAGGAGACACCGAATAAGAGCCAACATGAGACACCGATTAAGAGCCAACATGAGACACCGATTAAGAGCCAACATGAGACACTGGAAAAGAGCCAACAGGGGAAACTGAATAAGAACCAACAAGAGACGCTGAATAAGAGCCAAGAGGAGACACTGAATAAGAACCAACATGAGACACCGAATAAGAGCCAAGATGTAGAAGATAATGATGAGAGTATATAAAGAAAATTGAAAGCCTCTTTCAAGAAAATGATACAAGTGCACTGCACCAATATCAACTGTGCAAACTGAGAGGATGTAAAGGCTTAAGTCAGAGAGATAAAGATGGGTTTATCCACTCTTGGATTTCAGAAGCACACTGTAAAAAGACAAATATTTGGTGGCTAGTGTACAAGGAATCAGTTGATATGTTCTGTTACTTATGCAGAAAAAATTATACATGTAACTTACAAAACAAGTCAAAAGTTTTCAATATGACACCCAGTGTCTTATGCAAGAAATCAGCAATATTTGACCATGCAAATACTGATCAACACAAAACTGCAATTGAACTTGAATTGACAAATAAATCATCCGTATTCCAGAAACAGATTGATGAGCAACATGCTGTTGCTGATGAAACATTGAAGGCAGTATTTTTTGCACTCTATTGGCTAATGAAAGAGGAGATATCAAATTGCAAGTTGAGTAGTTTGTTGAAGGTAGTTGAAAAAATGGGCCATCCTTACATCACACATTTCAAATATACTGCTGCAGGTACAGAAAGAGATATGATGATGAATGTTGGAGAAGTTGTGAGTGGTAAGACTGTTGAGCAGGTACTTAAATCACAGACATATGGAATTCTTTTTGACGAAGTAACAGATATTTCTGTTAAGCAGCAAATGGTTTGTTTTATTCAATATATAGACAAAACAGGACATGCCAATGTAGATTTTCTTGACATTGCTAATGTGCTTGAATTTGGAACTTCATCAGATGCTGAAACATTGTTTAAAACAATTAAACATTTACTCTCAAAGAATGGTTTAGATATTGCTAATTGTAGTAGCTTTGTTTCCGATGGAGCAAGTGTTATGGTTGGGAAGGAAAATGGAGTCGCTGCAAAGATGAAGCAGGTTATTCCCACCATGGTGTTCATATTGTATATGCCATCGCCTGGCACTAGCATGCACAGATAACAACAAAAACATACAGTATGTAAGCACAGTTGAGAGAATTTTGACTAAACTTTGGAAATATTTTTATGACTCACCAAAGCATTCAGCAGCTTAAGTGAAAACACAGTTTCAACTTCATGAATTTCAAGTTTTGACAGGGGAACTAAGTAAGCAGAAATGAGTATTTATTTCAAAAAAGATGAAAAAGGCATGTAAAACAAGGTGGCTTTCATTTGACAATTCTGTTAAATCTGCTTATCAAAACTTTCGTGCCGTGCTACAGACCCTGAGAGTATTGAAATTAAATGATGATGCAACAGCAGATGGTTTGTTGACAAGGATGAAAGGATACAAGTTTGTTGGTGCACTTGCAATTTTAAACCATGTATTGTCAATACTGGCCTCACTAAGCAGGGCATTCCAAAAAGGCAATATCAACTTTGGCTCAGTGCAGCTGGCTCTTAGCTATGCGTTTGATAATCTGCAAGATCTGTTGCCAACTGATGATAATGATCTGTTCTCTTCTGTTGTAACTAATGGTTTGAAGGCTGATATAGCAGAAGGAGGTCGTCTTGAAGCCTTGGAACTTCATCCAAGTGATTTTGAATGGAAGCAAATGAAGAATCTTTTGACTAACTACATAAGTGCATTGACAGCTAATCTAAAATCAAGGTTTTCATCTAGTTTGCCAATTTTAGAATGTTTCACCATATTTGACCTGCTTAATTTACCAGACAGAGGATCCCCAGAATTTAAGACATATGGTAGCACAAGTTTAAAGAAATTGGCAAACCATTTCGTCCAGTCTGATACAGAGGAAGACAAACAAATGAAGGAAGAAAAGATGACAGCAGAATGGGGACATTTAAAGTATCAACTGTTAAAGTGGAAAGATGAAGTTTCTGAGAGTATTAAAACTCCAAACCAAAAACAAACAATGGTGAGCATCACTCCATTAGAATGGAGCCTTCAGAAACTTGTCAGTACACCATATATGGGGGGAAATGTACAGAGAACTTTGTCACATTGCTAAGATAGTAATTTGTCTACCTGTAAGGCCAAAAAAAAATATATGTGTGTTTACTGTCGCATGTCAAAAAAATCTAGGGTCGGTCGGGATTAATATTTTTTTTTTTTTTATTATCGGCAAAACCGGAAATAGTCATTCCGGAATCCGATTCCGGTATTTCTTTTTCGAAATTTCCGGTAAAATGACGAATTATGCAGTTTTTCTACCTTCTTTGCTTTCAATTTCGACAAAAAGCTAGTAGTTAAATAAATAAAACATTGCTGCTGGTTAAACAACAAAAATGGTTATCCAAATTCTGTGTAAAAATTCATAGGGTTGCTAGCAAAAATTAGGGTAGTTCGGGTGACCGTAAACACACATATTTTTTTTTTTTGGCCTAAGCAATGCATGGCCAGAAAGAGGTGGAAGTGCCATTAAAAGAATAAAGACCAGACTACGTAGCTGTCTAAAAAACGATATGATGTCGGCCCTTCTCCATGTATCAATCAATGGACCTGAAGTACTTGAAGCTGATGAACTTGTTAAAGAGGCAACAATAAGATGGACAGGGCTTAAAAAAAAGACCAAACTACCAGGACATATTACCACAGGAAACACAATGACATGTGTGGAAAGAAACAATGTTAGTGTTCAGACTGATAGCAATTTCAATACATTAGATACTGAACTAGCAGAAAAGGAGCAACATGTGATGGAGTTGATGAAACAGGCAGCAAAGATTCTTAGGCTACCTATGGATGACTTTGATAATGATATTGAGGATAGTAATGATGATGAAAATGATGCAGATGATATGTGGAATGACATTTATAACTGACTTTGAATCTGATTCAATTATTTAATGATAATCATAAACATGAAAAAACCTCAAAATCTTTTTCAATTTTTATTGTTTTAATTTTACATCACATTTTTGATATAAATAAACACATGAGTTAACAAATTTTAATATATACATTACACATTACACACATTACACACAAAACATTGATAGATTAATAAGAAGAGTTTGAAGATACCAAAGAGGCAATCAGAATCCTTAAATCAATGAAGGACAGACAACACAATGACCAACAGAAAAAGGACAAAAAATGATCCACAAAAAAATACACATAAAACTAAAGATTGAGTAACATGAACCCCACTAAATACCAGGAGTGAACTCAGGTGCTCCAGAAGGGCAAGCAGATCCTGCTCCATTAGTGGCACCTGTGGTGTTACTCTAATAACAATTCACAACTTGCATTTTAAATATTTCATATGTAACATTTAGATTTTGGCAAAAATATCTGTTTATGTTTGAGTTTTCATTGAAAAATAATTGTTTGTGAATAAAAATCAGACATTAATTCTGTATATTCAGATATTTTTGCTAAATTTTAAATGTTGCCTATTAAAATTGACCTTTATAAATAAGGGAAATGGGGCCAGGAAATGTCTGCACTTAAATGTTCGTCAGTAGCTGAAACTTTTTTGACTCACTGCACTCATCAGTAGCCACCTACTTTAAATATTTCTCTGCCTACTTCTAAATATCTTGAAAGCACTGGAAGTAGTAAAATGGCACCATCTTGGCATTAAAATCTATAGATATCTTTTCTTATCTGTTTAAATCTCATTTCTTTCTTGATCAAAGTGAAAGTATTTCGAATATCTATTTCTGGATGCAGTTTGAAGGCTAAATGACGTCATCGACATCTGAACTCATGTAGCGCATTCCAAAATGGTGACCGATTTCAGGTGTTGACCGATTTTAACGGACGAGAGGATATATAATAAAGAGTTAATAATGATTTTTTTTATTAATAGCCAAAGGAAGTTGACGGTGAAACAATTCCTGTAGACACCAGCCAACCTAACCCAAATGATTATGAATTTGACAATTTATACCTAGATATGAATGGTATAATACATCCATGTTGTCATCCAGAAGATAAGTAAGTATACTTCATTACAGTTAGGTTTTTGTTGTCTACTCTTTGCCCATGTCTACAACATACAGGTGAAAAATAGAGAAATAAAAAAAAACTTGGCCTGCAGTATAATCACAATTTTTATAATGCATCATTTGGATTATGTTGAGCTTTATGATTTTTCATTTGAAACTTATACTGTTAGGTTTCTGAACCCATAAACATTTGACTATTGACACAGGTTTGTCCTGGAACAATGGTACATTTTTCACTTAAAAGTGCTTTGAATAAAGCATTTACTCCGATTATATTGTGTATTGTACAGATGAGATCTGGGGCTGTTATGGCCATGATCGTGTGGTAGTTGGGTTTACATCTACCTATGCAATCAATGCCTATCACCACTAAAGTTTTGAGTTCAAATCCTGCTCATAGCAAGGTGTACTTGATACATCATTGTGTTAAAGTTTGTCAGTGTTTTATGGACTTTCTGTGGTTTCCTCCAGCATTCAAACTGGCTTACATATACAATATAACTTAATATCATTGAAGGTGACATTAATCCAGATGACAGTGTTATGTTTAATCTGCAATAAAGAGAATAATTAATTCCTTAAAAATGCATACATATTATACACAATCGAATTGGTTTTTTTATTCAGACCAGCACCAAAAAATGAAGATGAGATGATGGCTTTGATCTTTGAATACATAGATAGAATATTCTCCATTGTTAGACCAAGAAAACTTTTATACATGGCTATAGATGGTGTGGTAAGTAAAATTGATTTTAACCCTACCTTAAAATCATTGATGGCAAATCCTATATTGCTACACCAAGAAATGTCCTTGTATTTATTTTTCATATTTTAAGTTTTCCCTTTTTGTTTTTGAGTATTTTCTATGTTTCCTTTGACAAATTATCTCAAATACTGACATGTGTAATGGTTACTTATTATTAAAGCTGTTTTTTGACTATATGTATTAAGATGTATTGTGAGAGGAGCAGATTATTTTGATGTAAACAAAAATAACTTTTAGCATATTTTGAAAGTTAATTGTATTAGTCAAATAGAGGATAATTTTTATACTTTATTTTAGGCACCAAGAGCTAAAATGAACCAACAGAGATCTAGACGATTTAGAGCTTCAAAAGAAACAATTGAAAAGATTGATGAAATTTCAAGATTGAGAGAAGAATTGACACAGAAAGGCTATGATCTTCCCCCAGAAAAAGAAAAAGGAGAACATTTTGATAGTAATTGTATCACACCTGTAAGTGTTGTTCTAGATTAGTGCTACTTGAACAATGTTTTTGAATTCAGAGCCAATGGAATCCTCTGAAATGGTTTTGTATATTTTGAATATAATAGAATAAACAGTCTAGAGGTGCATTGATATATGTATCACATTGTTTTAGAATTTACGCTTACATAATGTAAGCCTGTGATAAATTCTACGGTTGGCTCCCTTCACTTAAACCGCCTCATTAATGGTATGTATTGAAAATTATAACATTTTTATGCGATTTTGTGGTCATATGTTTAAAAGTAAAAGTAAATTATTAGTTATTCTGTCTATTTGCTTTACTTGTTACAAGGTAAAATGTCCCCATTTTACATTTTAATACAATGTATGATAAAATAAAGAGCAAATTGTTATATTTTAAATGTATTCAAACATCAATTCTGATAATCTTGACTGTTTGTGGCTTAACTTTTAATTTCTCTTCACATTGCATTCCATATTAATTAAACCTGCATTTAGCAACCACATGTATTATGTGAAGTTATTTTGATATTCCCTTAGAAGGTCACATAAGACAGGTTTTTCTAATTTATTATAGATGTAGATAACAGCACCATTTCACATGTTTACAATATGTTCAATCTTAAGTATATCTGTCTGAGGTATTACTTACATGACAAAATCTCTTACACATATTTTAATGCATATATTTCATATTGTAGGGTACACCATTCATGTTCAGGTTAGCAGATTGTCTGAGATATTATATACATGACAGGATAAACAATGATCCTGGGTGGCAGAATATTAAAGTTATATTATCAGATGCTAATGTTCCTGGTGAAGGAGAACATAAAATCATGGACTACATCAGAAGACAAAGAGGTTGTTTTCTTATTAAATATATCAGTTTATTTTTGAGATATTTGTATTGTCAAATATTTCAGCATGGGAAGAAAATAAATGTGTGATTGCATCATAATCTGCCCCACTATTTACATGTATGCTTAAAATATTTTATACTATTTCTTATAAAATAGAAAACTATATACATATGTATTATTTATTTAATATCACGCTTAACAAAAAGGTTAATATTTTAACCACACAAATATTTTTTTGGCAAATTACAAAATACAGCAAATTAAGACAGATACATGAAAATTATACACAAACCAAATGTCTAAAAGTTGAAAATCTCCAAATTTAATCCAATTCAGACAATGACATGTTTATAATAGTTCTTCTTAGCAGTTTTAGTTTAATTCTAAATCAAAAATACTTTACAATTTTTAGAAATTATGAAAAGAATCGTTCTGTTGTGGGTGTTAACACCATTCTCATCAATATTTCAATTATATCCAGGCAGTTTTAGGGTGAGAACCTGTTACCTATCACTGACAAACTGTATCACAATAAGTTGTATTGAGCACATCCTGTCACAGACAGGAATCCAGCTACAACTTAAGTGGTGATCAGTACTGATTGTATAGAGAGATGAACATTCTACGATCATTCAATGGAAACACAACAGCACCATCCTATTGTATAAATAATTTGCTTGCTTAATGTGTAAATAGCAACATTAAATTGAAAATTTCTCCATATAATATGATATTTATATTAAATATTCTTATCAGTTGTCTTTTTTATGATATATATTTACAAAATTGATATTACAGGTCAGCCAGATCATGACCCTAACACTAAACATTGTCTAAATGGAGCTGATGGTAAGATTATTATATGTATACTTGTTCTTGTCCTGAATGTTCAATTGATGCCAAACAACAATTAATCTTTACACTACACAGAGGACTTAATTAACATAATAATATGGTTAACTCTTAAATATGGTCCTCATTTATAAAACTTACAAAGATATGAAAATTCATTGCAAGGGAAAAAAAAGAGTAAATAAAAGAGGATTGGAACACAGGTTTGTCTTTTATCATTTAGTTAACTGAATATTTCAATAATAACGTTTAGTAAAACTGGTTATGTCAGGATTATATATTTTATATGACAACATTATGTCTTCATTTCATTTAGAAATATCTTTGTGATTGGTCAAAAGGTTGACATGTGACTGAATTTGAAACTTCATTAATCAAATGAAGGGCACAACCATTCAACTACACTCACTTCTTGGAACTATTTTCGAACTTCACAGAAGCTAATAACTACACACAATAATGTGCAACAGTGTAATATGCCAATAAAACCATAAAAGATTGCATTCAATTCGTAATTGTAATTTTTAAAACATCATTTTTATATTTTATTTGAAAACATATTTACTTTCCTTTTCAGCTGATCTGATTATGTTGGGTAAGTGTTAAGATTTATTAATTTACAAAATATTTAAAGAAATGATGATATTGAAAATGTAATAAAAATCTTTTTACTGTGTTATAATTTTATTCGTAACCTGACAATTTTTTATGGATGGACAAGAGAAATTTTTATAACCCCTCATATTTGTAAGACTGTCACCATATGGTGTTATCTTTGTTTGGCCTCTAAATGTAATTGATTATTTTGTTTGTATTATTGTTAATACAGTTACAGAGTTAAGGGACTTGAATGTTATGAAAAGGGGTTTTTCATCCATCTATCCAAAAATAGACGTAATACTATAATGACATTTCTTTTGAATTTTTTGTTGTTGTTGAAAAAGTAGTAGACTTTTATGCAGAAATATGTAGTAGTCAGGTCTGTCATGCAGGTCTGCTTAGTGACTAGTGGTTTGTTGTATGTAATTATGTGTGTAATTTTGACAAATAAAAGATATCCATTTACCATAGAACTAGTCTTCTGGAATTATATTGTTGTATCTGCTTGTTTTTAGGTTTAGCAACACATGAACCCCATTTTACCATTTTAAGAGAAGAATTTAAACCAAACAAACCTAGATCTTGTGATTTATGTGGACAGATGGGACATGAAATGAAAGATTGTCAGGGATTACCTAAAGAAAAAGTTGGAGAAGTATGTTATTAAGATTTTATAATAGGTTATATTGTAAACCTAATACTCAATAACTTTTTTTGTTAATTTCCCATTTTCTTTACACAATGATAATATCTATTATCAAGCAACAAGCATGATAAGAACATATTATCACTGTTATCTAATGAGATATTATATTGACATCAACTTGATAAATCCTCGATAAACATACTATGTTGAAATAAGTTTTTACAAAACGAATCAACGATAGTATATATTTATATTGTATACTTGGGTTGATTGAGTGAGTGATTATTGTTTAACACGAATTCAGCAATTTTTCAGCTATATCATGGTGAGAACAGGTTAATTTTCAATGAGATGATGATTAGGTCCGCTTTGTACTAGACCAACATGCTGAGTTGGATTTTTATAGTGCTAGCTCACTGAAACAACAGTCGCTTCACTCGGACACATTATTCTTATTCCGAGCCAACCAGTCTTTGCTCTTTCTCCTTAATGTTGCGTGCTTAGCGGAGAAGCAACAAATGCCAATTTTCTAGTCTTTGGTTTGACCCGACTGGGGCTCAAACCCACGATCTACCGCACTCGAGGCGAACATGCTAACCATTACACCACCGATGTGGTTTGGGTTGATTGACAAATAAGTTTTAATATGATATAATATTCAGTAATATATTTATTGAGTTGATTTTCTGGCTTATATTTGTTACTATAGAAATAAATTTGTTATATTATCTACCAATTTTTAGAAGGAAAAAATGAAGCATAGTAATAAAATGAACTGTGTCTGATTGGTATATACATTATAACTATGTAAATGATATTTAGATTGCAGGGATGCTTCCAGTTGTTTTAAAATGGGTCCCCTGTGCACAGAATTGGAAATTTTTCACCAATTTGGGAAATTTTGTAACTCTGTTAGATTGCAGTGTCTGGAGACTTGCTTAAAAGGATTAGTGGAATCATCCCTGTTTGTCCTTTTGTACTTTTTCTTTTGGCCATTGTGTTGTCTGTTCTTCTTTGATATACATATTCTGATTGCCCCTTTGGTATCTTCAAACTCTTCTTGTCATATAATGAATTATTCTAATTACCTTTCTATGTTTATCTCTTTACAGCATGATGAAGGACCACCCATGTTTGATTCAGAACAACAGTTTATATTTCTAAGGCTCAACATTTTGAGGGAATATCTAGAAAAAGAATTACTGATGACCAATATACCATTTGAATATGATTTTGAGGTAAATTTCAGTGCTTAAATTCAGATATTCAAGTTACAAAGTTTTTTATTTAGGACCCAAGCGTTGGTTTCACTGACAATGGTGAAAGTTTAAAAGATGTAAAGGTTACTATAGTCTGATACTGCATTATCATGAACTAAATAAATAATTGAAAGAGAAAAAAATATGTGATTGATGTTGGCAAATATTAAGTTACATTCCATTTGAGAATCTTAAAAAAGACTTAAATCTTCATTTGAATAACAACTTACAAATTCTAATATATGTATGGTGTTTTTAGCTGAGTTGCAATAGGCAGACCATGTTTGTATCAAATTTTGTTAGTGATCTAGCATCTTTATACCTTGACAGAATCAAACCTAATTTATATATCCCAAGATTTTTTCTTTTGAGTTTGAAAACCAGAATTTTTCAGAAAGAAGTTATATTAATATAAGGCGTCTCTGATTCATTCACAATTATTAATACATGATGTAGGAATAGGCTCTATTAGATTGGAAAACAAAGCTGTAGTGTATATTGATGGAAAATGTTTAGCTATATACATATGTTAGATAATACTTCATTTCATATTTGACATAATTTTGTATATTCTGGTGGTTTTTTTTAGAGAAGTTTAGATGATTGGGTATTTATGTGTTTCTTTGTTGGTAATGATTTTCTACCTCATCTACCATCACTGGAAATTAGGTAAATACAATGTATTCAATAATTGTCACATTTATATAGTGTTCATAGTGTTAAAATAGTTCGAAAATGTCAGTAATGTAGTTTTCTAAACAGGATACAATGTAGCAAAATTTGCCTAATGTCACCTATGCCTAAAGGAGGAAAAAACCTTAGTAGATAATTACATATTACAGTAATTAATAAAACCTAACAACTCATACAAGCCTATCACCAATACGGCATGGGTTCGTGCCTGGCTTTGTAAATTACAAAAAAAGGTGCACTCGACTCACAGCCGCAAGTGATCAAGTTTACCAGTTGCTTGCCCATGGTCGGTGGTTCTCTCCGGATACTACAGCTTCTTTCACCACTAAAACTGGTCACCATGATATAGCTAAAATATTGGTGAAAGTGGCATTAAACACCAAAAATCAATCATTAAAACTGATTTTCTTTTTATTTCAAGATATTTTATAAATATATGGATAAAACTAAATATTATCAATGTAATTGTCTGTACAAAATGTCTTTGAAATGTCAGGACTTACAGTTTAGGGGTTGTTGTTTGATTTCCTTGTGTTATATTTTTAATTTCACTATTTATTGTTAATACAGGGAAGGTGCAATAGACAGGCTGATCAGATTGTACAAAAGCTGTGTTAGAAAAACAGGGGTGAGTTTTATATCAGATTGTACAAAAGCTGTGTTAGAAAAACAGGGGTGAGTTTTATATCAGATTGTACAAAAGCTGTGTTAGAAAAACAGGGGTGAGTTTTATATCAGATTGTACAAAAGCTGTGTTAGAAAAACAGGGGTGAGTTTTATATCAGATTGTACAAAAGCTGTGTTAGAAAAACAGGGGTGAGTTTTATATCAGATTTTACAAAAGCTGTGTTAGAAAAACAGGGGTGAGTTTTATATCAGATTGTACAAAAGCTGTGTTAGAAAAACAGGGGTGAGTTTTATATCAGATTGTACAAAAGCAGTGTTAGAAAAACAGGGGTGAGTTTTATATCAGATTGTACAAAAGCTGTGTTAGAAAAACAGGGGTGAGTTTTATATCAGATTGTACAAAAGCTGTGTTAGAAAAACAGGGGTGAGTTTTATATCAGATTGTACAAAAGCTGTGTTAGAAAAACAGGGGTGAGTTTTATATCAGATTGTACAAAAGCTGTGTTAGAAAAACAGGGGTGAGTTTTATATCAGATTGTACAAAAGCTGTGTTAGAAAAACAGGGGTGAGTTTTATATCAGATTGTACAAAAGCTGTGTTAGAAAAACAGGGGTGAGTTTTATATCAGATTTTACAAAAGCTGTGTTAGAAAAACAGGGGTGAGTTTTATATCAGATTGTACAAAAGCTGTGTTAGAAAAACAGGGGTGAGTTTTATATCAGATTGTACAAAAGCTGTGTTAGAAAAACAGGGGTGAGTTTTATATCAGATTGTACAAAAGCTGTGTTAGAAAAACAGGGGTGAGTTTTATATCAGATTGTACAAAAGCTGTGTTAGAAAAACAGGGGTGAGTTTTATATCAGATTGTACAAAAGCTGTGTTAGAAAAACAGGGGTGAGTTTTATATCAGATTGTACAAAAGCTGTGTTAGAAAAACAGGGGTGAGTTTTATATCAGATTTTACAAAAGCTGTGTTAGAAAAACAGGGGTGAGTTTTATATCAGATTGTACAAAAGCTGTGTTAGAAAAACAAGGGGTGAGTTTTATATCAGATTGTACAAAAGCTGTGTTAGAAAAACAGGGGTGAGTTTTATATCAGATTGTACAAAAGCTGTGTTAGAAAAACAGGGGTGAGTTTTATATCAGATTGTACAAAAGCTGTGTTAGAAAAACAGGGGTGAGTTTTATATCAGATTGTACAAAAGCTGTGTTAGAAAAACAGGGGTGAGTTTTATATCAGATTGTACAAAAGCTGTGTTAGAAAAACAGGGGTGAGTTTTATATCAGATTGTACAAAAGCTGTGTTAGAAAAACTGAGTTTATCAACATTGAACCATTGTATATACATATTATTTACATTCCCTTATATTAAAAAGATTGAATTATCAGTCCTTAACATTACTGAATAATGTGTTTACATGTTGCAATGCTCATGGAATTACAAAAATATTTGTATGCCAATGTTGTCATTAATTAAAAATTACCTTCATAATTACAAATTGTCCACAATAATACTATTATAGTAACGGTTCCCGTGCTCGCTCCGAGGGCAGAAGATTTAGGATTTGATTCACGATCGGGTCAAACCAAAGGATAAGTAATGGCTGCTTCTCTACACCACATTTTGGATTAAGAGCAAAGACTGGTTGGCTCTGAGTCAGGATAGTGTGTATGAGGAACATGTTTTTCTGCTGATTGTTTTTAAATTCAACTCTGGGTGTTGGTCCAGTACAATGTCAGCATCATCATCATCTCATCAAATAGTTTGTTCTTGTCATGATATAGATGAAATGTTGTTCTTGTCATGATATAGATGAAATGTTGTTCACAGGTCATGATATAGATGAAATGTTGTTCACAGCTTAAGCAACACTCACTCAGAATATAACCAGTTTCAACTGAATCGTTGGTGTAATAGTTGGCATGTTTGCCTCGAACAGGATAAATATTGGGTTCGCGGTGCAGTCTGATCAAACCAAATACGTCTGGTCAAACCACTGTCAGGTCAACAGTCTTGTCAAACCACTGTCAGGTCAAACTAAATACTAAAAAGTTGGTATTTGCTGCTTCACCACTAAACATGCAACATTAAGGAAAAAGAGCAAAGACTGGTTGACTCAGAATCAGTATAATGTGTTTGAGTGGACCAACATGTCTACCTGCTTGCAGACTATTGTTTTAGTTAGCTAGCTCTATAAAAATCTAGCTAAGCGTGTTGGTATAGTCTAGTGGACATCATCTCATCGAAATATAGCTTGTTCCAGCCATGATATAGCTCAATAAATTGCTCAAGTGGTTTTAAACAACAATCACTCACTCACTCACTCAGTGTTTTCAGAAATAATTTCAATAGGAGGAAAAAAATGGGCAAATAGGTGGGGAAAAATATTATATTGGCAAGGGGTCTGGGGGCTGCTTAAGGCCCCCAGTGGGTCCAGAAAAAGAGATTTAGCATTTTGGGGCCATTTTTCTTGGCCTCTCAGACAATCTGATGGCCCCCTTTCTCTTACCAAGAAATGCATTAATAGCTCATTTGATGAACCATATTTTGACTGAACTTTCAGGAAAAAAATTCTGTCCGGAAGAAAAAACATAGCCAGAAAAAATTCTGTGATAGGTGGCTGATTTTGCCGGCTGCCGGCTTAAATTGAAAACACTGTCACTATAACCTCTCTGAATTGTTAAACAACAATCACTCACTCACTATAACTTCTCTGAATTGAACCATCAATAAACCTGTGTAAACCAAACATTCAGTCTAGTTCCAATACTTTATTATCCCCTCACCAACAAAGTTGCGAAGGGATATAGTAACGCTACCGTCCTTCCTTCCGTCCTTCCGTAACATCTTTGTGAACACTCTAGAATTAACATCCTTCAATGGATTTTGACCAAACTTGGTACATACTTAGTCCTTAAGAGAATCTGGAACCCTAGTGATTTTCAAGGTCAAAGGTCAAGGTCACCGGGTCAAATTTTTAGGCGAGGGGATACGCCACACTTTGCGTTGCCCTTGTTTCTTGTACAGATTAGATATTCTGTTTTAATTGTAAGACAATATTTATTTCAGGGTTATTTAACAGATAGTGGAGTTGTTAATCTTTCTCGTGTGCAGATTATTATGTCAGGTACGTTGTAAAATCTAGAGAGATGTGTTTTAGAGAAAGGGGAATGATATTCATAACTAGAAAGTGGGAAAAGATGAGAGTTTGAAAAATGTGGGATTCAAAATAAGGGTATACTAACACTTATTGATAGCTAGAATACATCAGATGGAACCTTGATTTTTAGATCTCCAATTGCTCTTGTTCAAAATATTTTCACCTGGGAATGAGGAAAAATAATTGTTAATGAAAGATTTGATAGGAAATTAGAATCTTATTACAATATTTGTAGTACATGTGTACAAGAAACCTTAATTTATTGTATTTCTGGAAATAGAATCAACCATTGTTTATTTATATTTCTGTAGAACTTGGTGAAGTTGAAGATGAAATTTTCAAGAAGAGAAGACAAACAGAGGTAAAGTTTATTTTTATAAAAGACCAGATTATTGTGTAGTTTAAGTCTTTCTTGTGAATCATCAATGTCTATCAACCATTTTACACATGTCCAAAATGAACACAAAACATTCTAATTGAAGAATTTAATTTTTATCCATGCAGTCCTTATAAGAAATTTAGGGTGGTGTTGATCTAGATGCATTGACATATTATATTTCAGAATTTTAAATTTAAGTGTTTAGAGCTATAACAATCTATGATATCATCTCAGTCACTAAAAGAGGTAGACTATTAGTTCAATCCCGGGTCAGGTCAATCTATGATATCATCCCAGTCACTAAAAGAGGTAGACTATTAGTTCAATCCCAGGTCAGGTCAATCTATGATATCATCTCAGTCACTGAAAGAGGTAGACTATTAGTTCAATCCCAGGTCAGGTCAATCTATGATATCATCTCAGTCACTGAAAGAGGTAGACTATTAGTTCAATCCCAGGTCAGGTCAATCTATGATATCATCTCGGTCACTAAAAGAGGTAGACTATTAGTTCAATCCCAGGTTAGGTCAATCTATGATATCATCTCAGTCACTAAAAGAGGTAGACTATTAGTTCAATCCCAGGTCAGGTCAATCTATGATATCATCTCAGTCACTGAAAGAGGTAGACTATTAGTTCAATCCCAGGTCAGGTCAATCTATGATATCATCTTAGTCACTAAAAGAGGTAGACTATTAGTTCAATCCCAGGTCAGGTCAATCTATGATATCATCTCGGTCACTAAAAGAGGTAGACTATTAGTTCAATCCCAGGTCAGGTCAATCTATGATATCATCTTAGTCACTAAAAGAGGTAGACTATTAGTTCAATCCCAGGTCAGGTCAATCTATGATATCATCTCAGTCACTAAAAGAGGTAGACTATTAGTTCAATCCCAGGTCATGTCAATCTATGATATCATCTCAGTCACTAAAAGAGGTAAACTATTAGTTCAATCCCAGGTCAGGTCAATCTATGATATCATCTCAGTCACTAAAAGAGGTAGACTATTAGTTCAATCCCAGGTCAGGTCAATCTATGATATCATCTCAGTCACTAAAAGAGGTAGACTATTAGTTCAATCCCAGGTCAGGTCAATCTATGATATCATCTCAGTTATATCGTGGCAGTCAGTTTTATTGGTGGAAGAAACCGGAGTACCTAGAGAAAACCACTGATCTGTCACAAGTCACTGACACTTTAGTGGTGATATACACTGATTGCACAGGTAGTTGTAAATCCAACTACTATACGATCACAACCACGAGGGCCCCTGCAGTATATTATATTAATTATATCTATTTCATTCAATGACAAAGAAGTCTTCAGTTTTAACTTAAAACTAAAGGTAGACTTTATGCTCAAAACCTTTATATAATCTGTTGTAGTTGAGAAACTTATTTTTGTTATCTGTTCTGTACAAATTGAGAAATAAAAATGAAATTCTTACTTTCAGTTGGAATTCCAACGCAGAGATAAAGAAAGAAAAGCAAGAGATAAACGGGTAAGATAATCACTTTTACAAACTTAAATACTTTGTTGTTTATATGTATAACAGTATTAGAGAAAAGTAGTAGATAAGTCAGATATATTAGGTATTATTTATAGATCACTCTTATTATCAAAGGCAACACTTTATTTGCATACAAGTTCCCATAGGCTTAAAATTTGACAGTGTTTTGTCTCTGAATATTATAGCAAAACATCATTTTGGAATTTCTCAAACTGTGCTTGGATAATATTTACTTTAATTAGCTTACTATTCAATATAAGACATGTAATTTTATATATTTATAATACTCATTATTTTCAGATTTTCAGAATAATATTTTTTTGAAAGACTAAAAAAGTGATTTGTGTGATATACAACATACATCAATACATACTACATACTATATGTAACTAATTACAGTATTCAAATTGTTAAATATTATGATATTTTAAGGATACTTTTTTTTATTGTAGTTTTCTCAAGGACCTCGTTGGACATCTGGTGGACAGTTTACCCCTCAGCCTTTAGGATGTAGTCATAGTTCTACCCCTGTATCTAATCCACGACAAGAGGCCTACAAGGGACGTGTGGATGCTGGACTGAAATCAATGATGGTACAACTAACAGGTCATGTACTAGTACATGGCCATCAAATATTGCTTATTATGGAAATATAGATTTATAGCAGGAATGACACAATTTTAGCAGTAGTATAAGGATGATGGGATTCTAAATTTGTATAAGAAATGACACAATTTGTCAGTAGTGCAAGGACTCCTATTATTTATTACTGTGCCACAACTAACACCCTATTGCCTATACCTCTATGAATATATATTGCCTGACCAGTATGCCAGATTGTCAGCCAAACAGAACATTTATACTGACAAATAGGAACCACAATTGTACAGTTTTTAAATTATATGTTTTGAAATAAGTTTAAAATTATTGACACATTTCTGAAACTATGTGATTGCCTATTTAAATTATCTTTTTTAATCTAAATTTTTGTGAGTAGTCAAAAATGAAATTGCCCTTTTATACAGTAAGTAAATATTTTGTATGCACACACTTTCTGTCACTCAATCAGCAAAGTATCTAAAGAAAATAGCTGAGGTGAGTATAATTGTTTCAAACTTATAGGAATTGAATTTGTAAGATTGACTGGGCAATTACCAAACTGAAGTGACCAAAGGAACTATATGAATGTTGCTACTTAGTCACCAGTTTGGTAAACTGATCAGGGAATAGGTATTGATGAACATGTAAGGTGCTAGTTGAGGCATAATAACTAATGATAGTTTTATATGTCAAAATAAGAGATAATCTGTGAGATCTTAGGAGGAACTGCTGATAAAAAAACGTTTTAAGCAAAAGGCAGACTACAAAAAAAATGAAGGAAAAAAACATCAAAAAATGATTCAGTGAATAAATTATATGAATATGTTAAAATTAGGACAAACAATGTTTACGTTGTGGTTTTTCCAAGTGAAAAAATATTTGAGAAAAAAGAAATATATCCTATGTATATATGATAGACTCAAATCGACGTCCACTCCTCAAATCGGCGTCCACTGACGTCATTATCTCAAATCACGGTCCAATTTTAGGATATTCTCAAATCAGCGTCCTTTCCAAACTCACATATCCATAGGCCTGTTTACACGATCAAAGTTTGCCATCAAAAATAATTGTAATGACAGTTTTGTTTTGCATGTTTTTTTTTATCTGTTTCTTAAAGTTGTTGTTTTTTGTTTTGTGTGTTTTTAAAGCATTTTCCCATTCATTAATATTATTTAGGGTTAAGTTATGATTAGGGTTAGGGTCCGCTAAAGTAGAAGTACAATGTACTTTGAATCTGGTCTTGTCCCTTCTCCATCATTGTTTCAAAACCATGTCCTAACCGGTGTGACGTCATTTGAAGTATGCGTCAGTGACGTAATTGGACGTCGATTTGAGAAAGTGAAAAACGGCTATATATTTGAGAATTGGACTCCGATTTGAGGATTGGACGTCGATTAGAGACTGGACGTCGATCTGAGTCTTACATATATGAAAGCATAGAATACTGTTGAATTTTACAGACAAGAGATGAGCCAGGGAGAGGTACAAAGAGGGGTGCCCCTGACAGTGATGGTCAAGAGAAACCAGAAGAAGAAGAAGAAAAAGAACCTGATGATGAAGTCAAGTAAGATATTATCACATTTAATGTGGCTTTATGCCTTAAGTGGTCACATTTTTTTTAACATATTCAGTTTTTTATGCTGATTATGAAAATCTCCCAAACATATTGTTACTATGTTTATTTTCAAGCTATTTGTAGATGGACAAAAAAATAAAATTTAAATGTCCAATCAGATAGACCCTGTATTGCCGAATAACCACAGTTAAAAAGCTACTCACCAGAGTGAAAAGAACCACATACCCTATAAGCATATAATGTAGATGAAAATAATGTTATTCATAAATTCAAATGATTAGAATTATATTTCAATATCTACATATACATGTATATAGGTGGATGACTATTGTCAACTGGTTTACAAAGTACTAGGCATTCACAGAACTTGACTGATCAGTGGACAATATAGTTTTCTTTAGCAATTTATTTTAATGTTAAAATTCTGTTATTCTCTGGTGGCTACACCCAAGATCCCCACTTACCTCACTTTTGAAATACCTGAGCTACAGCCCTCTCGGAAGGACATTGTTGTACCGGCCTTAAAAAGATTAACATTGTGAAGCAGGAAGGTGAACAAGGCTATGCTATCTTTTTTGCCATGAATTCACTTTTTGTATGTGCAGACACTGATAAGACGACTCAGGAAATCTTTGAAACAATTGATACAAGCTCATTTGTAGGTCAAGACTGTTAAATATATTTCATGTTTAGTATTTTCCCCTTATATTGGTTTTTTATTACAGATTATGGGAAGATGGTTGGAAAGATAGATATTATAAATCAAAGTTTGATGTAGATAACAATGATATAGAATTCAGACATAATGTGGTAAGTCATAATGCACTGTAAATTGTGAAGGTACCAAGATTGCATTGTTTAAACCTTGCATTTCTGACTTTTCATTTTTGTCTTGTTTGACATTGACAACGAGTACATCAATTTAATGTCATATTTTTGCCATTGATCTTTTATTTGAATTAATGAATGCAGACATTGAATTGTGAATTAACAGTAAATAAACTTCATGTCCATCTCTTCAAAAAAAAAGCGGGGGGGGGGGGGGGGGGGGGGGGGGGGGGGGGGGGGAGGGGGAGTGACATTCATTGTTTTGGAAAATCAAGTAAAATCTGCACAAAAAAAAGAAGTATGTCATAATCTAGTTCATTATTTGTTTGAGTTTGATGTTGTATTTCTATTTTATCTTTTTGCTTGCCAGAAAATTGTCAATATATTTTTATTTATTTTGCAGGCCAGACATTATGTTATTGGACTCAGTTGGGTGTTACGATACTATTATCAGGTATGATATTTTAGGGGGTTGGGTGTAACATTACTATTATCAGGTATGTTATTTTAGGGGGTTTGGTGTTACGATACTATTATCAGGTATGTTATTTTAGGGGGTTGGGTGTTACGATACTATTATCAGATATGTTATTTTAGGGGGTTGGGTGTTACGATACTATTAGCAGGTATGTTATTTTAGGGGGTTGGATGTTACGATACTATTATCAGGTATATTATTTTAAGGGGTTGGGAGTTACGATACTATTATCAGATATGTTATTTTAGAGGGTTGGGTGTTACGATACTATTATCAGATATGTTATTTAAGGGGGTTGGGTGTTACGATACCATTATCAGATATGTTATTTTAGGGGGTTGGGTGTTACGATACTATTATCAGATATGTTATTTTAGGGGGTTGGGTGTTACGATACTATTATCAGATATGTTATTTTAGGGGGTTGGGTGTTACGATACTATTAGCAGGTATGTTATTTTAGGGGGTTGGGTGTTACGATACTATTATCAGGTATGTTATTTTACGGGGTTGGGTGTTACGATACTATTATCAGATATGTTATTTTAGGGGGTCGGGTGTTACGATACTATTATCAGATATGTTATTTTAGGGGGTTGGGTGTTACGATACTATTATCAGGTATGTTATTTTAGGGGGTTGGGTGTTACGATACTATTATCAGGTATGTTATTTTAGGGGGTTGGGTGTTACGATACTATTATCAGGTATATTATTTTAGGGGGTTCAGTGTTACGATACTATTATCAGATATGTTATTTTAGAGGGTTGGGTGTTACGATACTATTATCAGATATGTTATTTAAGGGGGTTGGGTGTTACGATACTATTATCAGATATGTTATTTTAGGGGGTTGGGTGTTACGATACTATTATCAGGTATGTTATTTTAGGGGGTTGGGTGTTACAATACTATTATCAGATATGTTATTTTAGGGGGTTGGGTGTAACATTACTATTATCAGGTATGTTATTTTAGGGGGTTGGGTGTTACGATACTATTATCAGATATGTTATTTTAGGAGTTTGGGTGTAACGATACTATTATCAGATATGTTATTGTAGGAGGTTGGGTGTAACGATACTATTATCAGGTATGTTATTTTAGGGGGTTGGGTGTTACGATACTATTATCAGATATGTTATTTTAGGGGGTTGAGTGTAACGTTATTCTATCAGTTATTGCTGTAGGTTTTGAAAATTTTAGTACCAAAAAATGCATGTGTTCTAAAATTTGCTTGTTGATCTATAAAATTATGAGAAGAATATAAATTGAATGGTCAATTTTCTTTGTTGATAAAAAGCTCTCTTTTTTTTTATTTCAAAATGATGATCCATGTAAAATAAACTGTAAGTGAATTGAAGGGGGGATGGGTAAGGGTATTTTCAACCACGATAATTGATGAACCAGTTAAAATAAATGAAATGAATGTTCATCTACAACAATTGATGAATCTCGTAACAATATTTTTCACTTGTATATTTTATTTTACTTACAGGGCTGTGCTTCATGGAAGTGGTATTTTCCCTATCACTACGCACCGTTTGCTTCAGATTTTGTAAATATCAGTGATCTACCTAATGATTTTGAAAAACATACAAATCCAGTAAGTTGTTTTAATTTATTGTCTGAATGATAACTTTTAAACATATTCTAAAATAGTGGAACATATAACATCATTCCTTTAATATTTTTCCTACGTTGCAATATGAGACATAAATGTTCCACAGAGGAAACACATAGACTCACAATTTTTTTTCCAGCATCCATGGACCTCACAAATTTGTATTTTTTAGTTACCTTATTAGGTGCACATCTAAGATTGACATTTGGTGTGAACCACAGTCTGGCCATTTAGTCATGTTTTTCATTAAGAAAACATTGTTTTTCTGATTAGGTCTGCACACATGGCAGATTAAGGATATTTTTTTGTTTGATTACATCATAGTATCCTTATCTCTAATTCATTTGCGTCGTTTTTTAGTGATCAATAATGATTGGTATATTTTTGTATTTTGTACATGTCATACTATAGCAATGTATGTATCATGTGACATCTATTATACATGTATTTTCATTGTTTAGTAACTTATTGAAATTAATTGTATTAAACATGTTGTAGTGGGCTAGTATTATAAAAATCCAGCTCAATGTGTTGGTTTAGTATAAAGTGGACATCAAAACTTCGTCATTTCATCAAAACGTAACTTATTTGCAACATGATAAAGTTGAAAAATTGCTCTTTTGGCATTAAACAACAATTAATTATCCCAGTTGGAAATCCTATTTGATGCCTTGTATGGATATATTTCAGCCTTTTAGCAAAATATATTGCTCTGATCCTATTGCTCAATTTATAGCAATAAAATATTATTACATTACATTGGTTGTATTATTTTTTTTCCAGTTTAAACCATTAGAACAATTGATGGGTGTATTCCCAGCAGCCAGTAAAAAACATATCCCATTAACATGGCAGACACTAATGTTTGATCCTGTAAGTAAATGAATAATTATGTATCAACATACAAAATATTACTCAGAAACAAAAGCAGTATTTTTACGTAGATGTAGCATGTTGTAATATCTTCATCACTGATCTGTTGCCAAGGTAATCATCATTTTAGGAATGTAGAAAATAGTGCCATTAGATAGCAAAAATACAGTCCTCGAAATGAAAATTTGAATTTACTGATCCGAATCAAATTCTTGAATTTATTTTATATATATATCTAAATAAAAACTGAAAAATTTACTGCTGCGTGCAACCAGAGGACCAGTGCTCACCATGAGGACTGGAAATAATTTAGTTTTGATACCTTGGTCAAATTACTAGTATATTCAGTTGAGTAAGTAATCTTACAAATTAAACAACAAAAGTATTTTGTATTTTATCATATGTTGCTGATTGGAATGACAGTTAGAAGCAAGGGTAGAATTTAAGCAAAAATTGCAACTAGCCAGCAGGACTAGTAGATATAAAAATCAACTAGCCCCCCCAGATATTTTACTAGCCCCGACCATCATTGGGGACAATTACTAAAAATTATATAATAATTATTTTATTTGAAAAAAATTATAATGAAGAAAGAATGTCAGTATTGTCATCACTTGAAACATCATCATCACCAGCGTCACCATCATCCTGTCGGAAGAAGCATATTGTATGCAAACCGAACATGTCATTCGGTCTATTTCACTGTTATGAACTAACCAGTTGCGGTTTTTCTGCCAGCTTGTTTTTCTTTTTCTTTTGACCTGATCATACGTCCTTTTTCTCTCCAATTTTTCATTATTATCTAATTGAATTTTTTTCGCTGGTTGCTCTACGCCGGTAATGTGTCTCCACATTTCTTGAACCTTAGATTATGTTGTTAAGAACGCTCACTGAGTTACCTGGATTATCGTGTAATTTGATCAATTCGTATACTACCCTTTAGGATCTAATTGCTATCGAGGAAATTCCCCACAGGTAAATTGTGTACAGCGTAAACAAAGTTACAAACACAGTAATATGAATGACTAATTATGATTTTCAATTATATCATTAATGAAGTGGAAACAATAATTGACAATTGGAAATTTTAACTAGCCCATCGGACTAGCTTCTAAGAGAGTTCTTCTAGCCCGACGCTGATTTTACTAGCCTCGGGCTAGCGGACCAGCATTAATTTCGTGCCCTGGTTAGAAGATACATAACAATCTGCTGTTAACGGCCAGTTTAAATCTCTGAGACCAGCTTTATGTGTTGTTTAAGCTCAAATAAGTGGTCAGTTGTCAATCAAAGTTAAACCATATCGTATCAGTTTACGGATACACATATTTAACAGCCAGTTTTTATTCTAATTTTTAAAAATGTTCTCCATGCATGATTGTTCAAATCATTGAATGATTAACTAATTAATTGTAAATCATTAAAAAAAACACCACAGCATACAAAGTGACCACCATTTTTTTTCAGTAAAATACCTTCCTGTAATAGCTATATGTAAATCATGAGAGACAGGGACTGACAATTCAGATCTACTGATCTTTGACAAGCTGTCACTTTTCTTATGCTGTGATTTTCCGTTTTTCTTAAAAAGTGACCATTGAATACAAGTTTGACTGTACTTTATCTTAAAAGTGACCATTGAATACAAGTTTGACTACTTTATCTTAAAAGTGACCATTGAATACAAGTTTGACTACTTTATCTTAAAAGTGACCATTGAATACAAGTTTGACTGTACTTTATCTTAAAAGTGACCATTGAATACAAGTTTGACTGTACTTTATCTTAAAAGTGACCATTGAATACAAGTTTGACTGTACTTTATCTTAAAAGTGACCATTGAATACAAGTTTGACTGTACTTTATCTTAAAAGTGACCATTGAATACAAGTTTGACTGTACTTTATCTTAAAAGTCACCATTGAATACAAGTTTGACTGTACTTTATCTTAAAAGTCACCATTGAATACAAGTTTGATTGTACTTTATCTTAAAAGTGATTATTGAATACAAGTTTGACTGTACTTTATCTTAAAAGTGACCATTGAATACAAGTTTGACTGTACTTTTTCTTTTAAGATGTTTTTAATCAAATATTTTTCCTAACAGGAATCTCCAGTCATAGACTTCTACCCAACAGATTTTAGGATAGATTTAAATGGCAAGAAGTATGCCTGGCAGGGTGTTGCATTACTACCATTTGTAGATGAGAAAAGATTACTGGGTGCTTTAGAAAGTGTGTATCCAGACTTGACACCAGAGGAAGGTAACACTCCTAATTTTACAGTCAGTTAAAATTTGTTTGTTTTCTAGTACCCTTTTCTCAGGATTTATGACCTATCGAGCACTAATTGTAAGGTTACAAGTTTATATGACTTATCTAGCACTAATTGTAAGGTTACAAGTTTATATGACCTATCGAGCACTAATTGTAAGGTTACAAGTTTATATGACCTATCGAGCACTAATTGTAAGGTTACAAGTTTATATGACTTATCTAGCACTAATTGTAAGGTTACAAGTTTATATGACCTATCGAGCACTAATTGTAAGGTTACAAGTTTATTTGACTTATCAAGCACTAATTGTAAGGTTACAAGTTTATATGACCTATCAAGCACTAATTGTAAGGTTACAAGTTTATATGACTTATCGAGCACTAATTGTAAGGTTACAAGTTTATATGACCTATCGAGCACTAATTGTAAGGTTACAAGTTTATATGACTTATCGAGCACTAATTGTAAGGTTACAAGTTTATATGAAATATCATTGTTAGGTCAAATTCTCAATGCAAAACATGAAGTCCTATGATATGATATAGTTAAACCTGCCCATGTGGTCACCTGTATTTAAGGGTCTTCTTTTCTTATCCTGTCATAGAAAATTTCATATTAATTGAACCTCATGTCAGAGATCACCTGTCTTATAAGGCCACTTTTTCCTTGTTGGGGGTTAAAAATACTTATAAGTAATGTTACGTACTAAAAACTGACAGTGGGCTTAACAGTTCAATCAGGTTGTTGCACATCTTATCATTTTAAAGAAGATTCTATGAGATTCAATATTCATATAAACCTGTTGTTATACTATTATGCTTCTTTAATTGGAATCTTATCTTATAATAGGGGTCGTCGTGGTCGGGATCATATGATATTTGGATTTACAACTACCTGTGCAATCAGTGCCTATCACCACTTAAGTTGTGAGTTCGAACCATGTTCATGGTGAGGTTTACTCAATACAACATTATGTGATCAAGTTTGTCAGTGATTTGCGACAGGTCTGTGGTTTTCTCTGGGAAGTCTGGTTTCCTTCACCAATAAAACTGACCGCCACAATATAAATGAAATATTGTTGAAAGT
The DNA here is from genome assembly GCA_963383655.1 of Bathymodiolus septemdierum. NCBI lineage: Eukaryota > Metazoa > Mollusca > Bivalvia > Mytilida > Modiolidae > Bathymodiolus > Bathymodiolus septemdierum. The sequence goes on along the minus strand of OY726519.1, from coordinate 20,374,215 downwards.
GGAGTTAAGTAGCATAAACCAAACCAAATCTTATCTGATAATTATGTGATACCAAATCATATCAAATCTTTCTGTAATTTTAGTTCACAGAAATGGCAGAGGTAAAGATAGGTTATTTGTTGGCCAGAGACATCCAGTTTTCTCCTTCTTTGAAGGTCTATATGAAGGTGAAAGGTCAACAGAGGTTAGTATTATGTTTTACTATATGATTCTTACTGTATGATAAGTGTACTTTCATACTTTTGTCATTGTTTTAGTTAAGAATTGAATGCATTTTTTTGTAGTTTTATAGGCATGTAAAAGCGTGGACCGAGGCACATTTTTTGTATGAAGTGCGTAGTTTTGTTGGCATGTAAAAACGTGGACTGAAGCACATTTTGTATGAAGCAATGTGCCTCAGTCCACGCTTTTACATGCCTATAAAACTACAAAAAAATGCATTCAATTCTTATAATTACATTTAAATCACACCAAAATTTAATATAGTTGAATTTTTCGTTGTGAATTTTATTTGTGTTAGATTATTTGCTGTTGGAAATTACTACGCCATTGATTGTTTACATCTGACGTCATCATGGAGGCACCTGCAAGTTCGGGTTAGAGTTTTATTGGGATGTAAAACATCTCTTTAATAATCATGTGACCACTTCATAACCAATCATATTGTAACATTTCAATGAAAAATGAAAGTAAAGTAATTATTTTAGAATGAGTCACCTGCAATGTTTACTTTTTATAGCAAACAAATAAAGGGATAAATATATCCTTCACGTTGTCTAATTGTTTGTATCAGTGTCATATGATGAAGTACATTAGGAATAAGTCCTAGGCTTTGTTTTACTTTAAAATTGATCATCACAATAAAACTGAGATATTGTTGACAGTTATGTTAAAGCACCAGTAATCCTAATTATGTGTAGGTAACAGACATTCAGACTTTATTGTTAGGTTGTTTTTAACAGAGCTTATGGAAACAGACTCTGCAATGATGATTGTATAGTGGTTGACTCTACAATGTGTAGAGACATGTATTGTATAGTATAACAATTGTTGGTTGTCTGTTGAATGTCATCAGTTCTATTTTGGTACTTATCCTGCTTTCTTACAATATTATGGTAATGTTATGTATTTTTTTTTAAATATTAATTTAAAATTTTAATATATTTTTTTAATTTTATAATTTTGAAATTTTATGAAATTTTATGAAATTTTATAACATATTGATTAGCAAAAAGCAATTTCTGTGTAATAAAAAACCATATTGCACTCTCATGCCACGTAATTTCATTCATTGATTTTGCACGAGAGTGCAATATGATTATTTATTGCACAGAAATTGCCTTTTGCCAATATGTTAGAAAATGGAATGTCACATGTATTGCTTCTGGCCAATAGAAAAACAGTAAAATAGAGCCTTATGTAATAATATGCTTTATTAAAAAATGCTGTATTTCCATTGAACGTCCAGCTTGGTACATCAGGCTATGTATGTGGCTGGAGCCATAGATATATATCACCTGAACAACATACGTGTATATTGTACTGCAATGGGGGATATTTGTAATTGCCAGTGTTTTAAATGAAATCTTTTATATAATGTTGATTGGCCATTATTTCAGGGAACAGAGGTAAATCCTTCATTAACTAATGGTATGGCTGGAACAACATGGTGTGATGATAAAGTAATTATGCCAGGACAGTAAGTTGTTTATATGGAAATACAACATCACGACACAAAATGAGCTAAGAAATAGGTAGTTCTTTTATGGTGGCCAAGGTATTGAAAATGAAAAGTTTTTTTTAGTAGATCTGTTTCTAAGGAAACATACAGCATATGTCCACCATAATGAGATTGTATCCATTTCTTACTGATGTATACAAGATAGGTCAACCATAATTGACATATCAATTTATTCTGGAGTGTACATATCAGTAAGACATATATCACCTTTTCTCTACCTGATTTTATGCTAGATCGCATTGGTGGCATAATGGTTAGCATGCTCGCCTCGAGTACAGTAGATCGTGGGGTTGAGCCCTGATCGGGTCTAACCAAAGACTATAAAATTGGTATTTGTTGCTTTTCCGCTAAGCAAGCAGCATTAAGGAGAAAGAGCAAAGACTGGTTGACACAGACTCAGGATAATGTGTTGAGTGGGGCGATATGTCTATCCATGGACAGTTGTTTCAATGAGCTAACACTATAAAATCCAATATTAGTGAATTGGCCTAGTACAAAGCGGACCTCATCATCATCTCGTTGAAAATTAACTTGTTCTCGCCATGATATAGCTAAAAAATTGCTGAATTGGCATTAAACAACAATCACCCACTCACTCATTTTATGCTTGATTAGGCAAAAAAAAAAAAAAATGTGTGTTTACGGTCACCCGACCTACCCTAATTTTGGTCTATGCATTTTTACACAGAATTCGGATAACCATTTTTGTTGTTTAACCAGCAGCAATGTTTTATTTATTCAACTGCTAGCTTTTTGTCGAAATTGAGAGCAAAGAAGGTAGAAAAACTGCATAATTCGTCATTTTACCGGAATTTTCGAAAATTAAATACCGGAATCGGATTCCGGAACCGGGAACTACTATTTCCGGTTTTGTCGATAATATTAAAAAAAAAAAAAAAATCCCAACCGACCGACCCTAGATTTTTTTGACATGTGACAGTAAACACACATATATTTTTTTTGGCCTTAACTTAGTTTATTTTTTTCTCCAGTTTTTATTATTAGGTTATTTCTTGGTGATCATACATAATAAATCCTTGCTGCTATATGTCAGATGTTTTTTATGTGTATACATTTCTTTTTAGTTTATATAAGATTTTATATCAATTTTGAAATTGATATACAGTAAAAACCTGTCTAAACCGAACACCCTGTGGACTGAAGAATTTGTTCAGTTTAGACAGGGGTTTGGTTTACACAGGTTCAAATTACATAGACATTTAGTAGATGGGACTATAAAGTCTGTTTGGTTTAGGCAGGTATTTGGTTTACTGAGGGTACAGTATAGGACTATAAAGACTGTTTGGTTTAGACAGGTTTTCGGTTTAGGCAGGTTTTCTGTTTACTCAGGGTTCGGTTTAGACAGGTTTTCAGTTTACTCAGGGTTTGGTTTAGACAGGTTTTCGGTTTACTCAGGGTTCGGTTTAGACAGGTTTTCGGTTTACTCAGGGTTCGGTTTAGACAGGTTTTCGGTTTAATCAGGGTTCGGTTTAGACAGGTTTTCGGTGTACTCAGGGTTCGGTTTAGACAAGTTTTCGGTTTGCTCAGGGTTCGGTTTAGACAGGTTTCACTGTAATAGAAATAGAAATTAAAATTTCAATTGTTTGAAAAATAATAATTATCAATATTTGTCATTAGAAGATATATTTCTGCAGTTTGTTTCTATTATTTGTCTTATTGTACATCTATCAACTATATTTTGTAGAACTATTGAATCACCTCTCCCACAACCAGAAATGAAGGACATTCCTAACAACCAATGTCTATGGTTTGTATAATCTATTATTAACATGCAAGCAAACACAAGAAATGTACAATATTTAGAGTCAAAACTGCTTTAGTGACCACCTCTATTAAGTAGTAACTTGTATTATTTGACATTGATTTTAAGATCCTTTCACAACTTACATATTAATCAAACAGGTATTTAGTAATCACCTGTAATAACACATAAGACAGGTATGGTTGACTGTATATATAGGTGCAGGAAATCTTCCTTATGAAAAATTCAAATACTATAGTTCCTTATAGAGAAAAAATTGCATGTAGATCACAGAAATAATGTTGTTAAAGATTTATTTTAAGACATTACAGAAAGTTTTGTAATCATACATTTTTGCTGTCATAGTATAAAAATGATTATTTATATCAGATATGTAACATTAGTAATTTCAATACTAATTCAACTATTGAATGGCAGCCATTGTTTTTCATGGAGCATACACTATGACTAAAGTCAACACAATAACACAATCATCTTTCTGTGTTCAGGAGTTAGAGATTTTCCAGAGGAGTTGTTCATGTTGTTTAATATTTTACTATCAATATCTTAGTTATAAATGTATATAAATCTTACTTCTTCTTCCGTTGAGCGGCCTCCATCATCTGATTGACTATTCTGCCACTTTGGGTGTGCGCATGTAAAAACTACAAAATTTGTGTGCAGAATATTTACAGTACTTGATGTGTTTTATAGTGTGTTGTATAAAGATCCAGTTTATGATGACGACCACTTGTTTCCTGCTAAAGTACTTCCAGAGGCCAAGTAAGTATGGTGGCTAGTGTCATATGTAAATAGTATTTAGTCATCTTTCCCTGTTATCCTCTCTCTCTATTTATATGCCTGCTCTCTTGTTCTATATACATATTCATCAACTCATTCATTTCATTTTTAGTAGGCATGAACTTTGTTCTTCGTTTTTGTGATTGTTTCAAAAGATCATTTAAGTGATAAAGCTGACCAGTTACTTGCCCATGGTCGGTGGTTCTCTTCGGGTACTCCGGCTTCTTCTACCACTAAAACTGGTTGCCATGATATAGCTGAAATATTGCTGAAAGTGGTTTTAAAGCACCAAAAATCAATCAATCAATCATAAGATCATTTAAAAAAATATTCGATATTTCAGAATTGTTAATAATGACTTACATATTGACCAATTAAAATTATCATTGTAAAAAATTTCCCTATTTATCTATATGTCCAATGTGTTGCTGAACAAATACATCCAGCAACAGAAAATACAAGTAGTAGAATACTGTGTAATAATTTTTAACTGAACTGTTGAATTGATTTTTATACGCCCGTCTCGAGACGGGCCGTATTATATGATTGGGTATGGCGGGCGGGCATTCACACAGGTTTCTGCACAATAACTTTAGTTCTGTATATCGGATCTTTACCAAATTTGGCCACATGATTCCCCTGTGGAAGGGGAAGAACCTTATTTATTTTGGAGTCATTAGGTCAAAGGTTAAGGTCACCATTACTATAAATAGAATTTTTGACAACAGGGTCGTTTCCACACGATAACTTTAGTTCTGTATATTGGATCTTTAACAAACTTGGCCACATGATTCCCCTGTGGAAGGGGAAGAACCCTATTTATTTTGGGGTCAAATGTGAAGATCAATGTTACTATAAATAGAATTTTTGACAACAGGATCGTTTCCACATGATAACTTTAGTTCTGTATATTGGATCTTTACCAAACTTGACCACATGATTGCCATGTGGATGGGGAAGAATCCTATTTATTTTGGGGTCATTAGGTCAAAGGTCACTGTTACTATAAATAGAATTTTTGACAACAGGGTCGTTTCCGCATGATATCTTTAGTTCTGTATATTGGATCTTTACCAAACTTGACCACATGATTCCCCTGAGGAAGGGGAAGAAACATATATATTTTGGGATCATTAGGTCAAAGGTCAAGGTCACTTACTATAAATATAATTTTTGACAACAGGGTCGTTTCCGCACGATAACTTTAGTTCTGTATATTGGATCTTTAACAAACTTGGCCACATGATTCCCCTGTGGAAGGGGAAAAACCCTATTTATTTTGGGGTCATTACCATTATACCGTTTGATAATTTATATAGACTAGCGTATTTTGTGATGCACACATTTATTGTTGAAATCTTCTAGAAATGTAAATTACATTATCTATAATAAGAACAAGATGTTGTTAATAGAAACTTTCTAAAACTTATGTTTTAACAATTTATTTGTTGTTGTTAAAATGAGAAATTATTGTAAGAATTTGTAGTAATCTTTAGGTTTTATTTTAATCCACATATCTATAAATAGCCTATTAGTATTATTTCATCATTCAAATCATTTATTTTCCTATCTTATTTAAAAGTCATATGTATGTTAGTCTGCTCAGGGCTTTTCCAGGAAAAAATACCTGGGGGGGTCGGAACTCCATCAATAATTTGGGGTACTACCACCAGAATTTTAATTATTTTTGGGGTACCAACACATAAATATAAATACTTAAAATGAAAATAGAAATTAAATTTGAAACAAACTGATCAAATCTGTAATACTGTTTAATGGCAGTAATGCAAGTACAAGTGTGACCTATAAAGTGTGTTGTTTATCTATTTTGGAGGGGAGGGTTTAAAATCAGGTATTTTCCAGTACGTTTATAGATATAACTTTTGAACGGAATGAGATATTTTCATGATGTAAATTCCATAATAAAGAAGATATTAAAGGCTTTAATTTGATATAAAGTTTTAAAAAAAATATTGACATTTGATACCCTAAATTGTGGCAGAACAGTATTTTTCAATGGCGGAAATGACGATAATTTGTATCAAAATATTTGTTTTGATCACATATAACTCTTTTAAATCAAATGTCTGTCAAATAAATGTTACACCATTTTAAAGCTTATATATCTCAAGGATTAATAATATGCATAGTTTATTATTTTTGGATAAATACTTTTTGAGAAACCGTGCCATTTGACCACGTTTCGTTTTCGACTGATACTTTTTATCTCGGAACCCAGGAACGAAAATAAAAGAACCAGGTACCAGTTCATCATTCGTATTTCTCCATTTTTTACATAACATATCATTCGGAAGATAAAGGGAGACAATTTGGCTTAAAAATCATGCAAAAGAAGCGAAATCGTGGAACAAACAACCAAATTTTATACACTGTTTAACGAACAACACAGTGGCACGACTTGCCAGCAAGTAGGTCTATTTTAATATACTGAAATGGTAAAAATACAGACAACCGCAATTATTTAAATAGAAATTTGACAACAACCCCCAGAAAAGAAATACGTTTTACATCCCCCACCTAGATAAAAAAAAATCAATGGCATTCCGACCCTACCGGGTATTTTTTCCTGGAAAAGCCCTCATTATATATTGTATATTTTTTTATTTATATTTCATGTTAACTAGCTATGATTTACAGATTCCACAAAGAATTACAAATATTAAAAACTTACGGTTTTAGACTGACCTCAAGGTGACATGTAAAGTTACCATGTTGGCAGATCCATCCATTACTAACTTATCTTGCTAATTAACTGCTTTGTAGAATGCATGCATAGCTAGAATTGAATGACTTTTGTTCAGATATAATGAAAATCTGGTTTACAACATAATAAGTATTTGTTTGAGGTTGATAGCTTCTCTAGTTCAATAACACCTGTAATCCTAAACTACTATATTTTAACAAACAGTTATCTTTAAGATTTTGATTTTAAAAGAAAACCAAAGCATGAAAATGTTTTGCTAATGCTCAAGTCATAAGTCAATCAATCAGGTGAAATAGTCATTCTTTTCAATGCTATTCTAAAATGTCAGCTCTGTCTTTTTCATGTTTTTACATTAAAATGTGATTTACTTTAAACAAGTGAGAAGAAATTATGTGAAGAAATAAACAGTACAAGACATTTTGCATAAAAAGGGAGATAAGATACTATAATTTCTCCATGAAATTCTAGTTTGATGCTGTGACATCACAATTTATGTTTTTAGTGTCATCTCAATGGCCATTTTTTTTTATTTTTGTACATAGCAATAAAGAAATATAATATGATTGGCTTTACCCTGTAAATGAAACAAGATATATTTCCTCTCATTGTTTCCTTTGAGGTACACTATATTATCACAATATCACATATTTGAATTAAAAAAAGAAATAAAAATCAGATATGTTGCAGATTAGATATTAGATTGTTACACGTAGCATACAAGTTATTATTTCAGTATTAAAATTCTTCTTTTTTTTTGTCAGGTGAGCTATAAGCATCACTAAGCGTCCATCATCATCAACTTTATCACATTTTAATCTTCTCCTGCACAACTTCTCAACAAAATGAAAACAAGCTTGACAGATATGATCCTAGGGAAATTGAGATTCAGATGTGTACAACTGAAAGTTGTTCCTCCATTGGGAGGGATTAATAGTGTGTATAAAAAGGAGTTATTAGGTTATTGGTGTCTATTGTCATTGTCAGCAATTTTTCAGCTATATCATGACTACCAGACTTAATGATGAAGAAGAATCCCAGACAGTTATACTAAACTCACTGGTGACACTAGATGTATATAAACCTTAACCATGTGAGGTAGATATCTTGGTGTGAACCCACACTAGTGTGTAAGGCTTGGGTCAGAAATCAGCTACTGTGATCATTCTACCACTCACGACTACCTAAAATAGGGGAATTAAGTAAAACTTTTTGAAAAAATGTTATTAAACTAATCTTCTTTACCTGGTGTGTGATACAAACTCATGTTGGCATCTAGTTTATTTTGTTTATATCATTTCAATTTGTTATTGCTTACATTTATTTTGGTGTATTAAAATATTGCTGATGGTAGATGGGTATTACTTATTATATGTTGGGTTGTATGTGTCAAATGAACAGACTCTGAAAAACTTATAAAGCAGCATTATTGTCTTATAAAATGACAGTGAAACATACTGAAGTAGCACATGATACAAACATGGTATCAAATACTAAAATGTCACAAATATATGAAACTAAAATAAGAAATTTGTTAAGAAACTTTTAAAACGAGATAAAATTTGACCTGTCATGTTATTGTGACCCCCACAATATTACATAATTCTCCTCACTAGTAGGTACAACAATACCCCTAGGGGAATGTAATTTTAGAAACAACAATACCCCTAGAGGAATGTAATTTTAGGAACAACAATACCCCTAGGGGAATGTAATTTTAGGAACAATACCCCTAGGGGAATGTAATTTTAGGAACAGCAATACCCCTAGGGGAATGTAATTTTAGGAACAGCAATACCCCTAGGGGAATGTAATTTTAGGAACAACAATACCCCTAGGGGAATGTAATTTTAGGAACAACAATACCCCTAGGGGAATGTAATTTTAGGAACAACAATACCCCTAGGGGAATGTAATTTTAGGAACAGCAATACCTTTAGGGGAATGTAATTTTAGGAACAACAATACCCCTAGGGGAATGTAATTTTAGGAACAACAATACCCCTAGGGGAATGTAATTTTAGGAACAACAATACCCCTAGGGGAATGTAATTTTAGGAACAACAATACCCCTAGGGGAATGTAATTTTAGGAACAACAATACCCCTAGGGGAATGTAATTTTAGGAACAACAATACCCCTAGGGGAATGTAATTTTAGGAACAACAATACCCCTAGGGGAATGTAATTTTAGGAACAACAATACCCCTAGGGGAATGTAATTTTAGGAACAGCAATACCTTTAGGGGAATGTAATTTTAGGAACAATACCCCTAGGGGAATGTAATTTTAGGAACAACAATACCCCTAGGGGAATGTAATTTTAGGAACAACAATACCCCTAGGGGAATGTAATTTTAGGAACAACAATACCCCTAGGGGAATGTAATTTTAGGAACAACAATACCCCTAGGGGAATGTAATTTTAGGAACAGCAATACCTTTAGGGGAATGTAATTTTAGGAACAGCAATACCCCTAGGGGAATGTAATTTTAGGAACAGCAATACCTTTAGGGGAATGTAATTTTAGGAACAGCAATACCCCTAGGGGAATGTAATTTTAGGAACAACAATACCCCTAGGGGAATGTAATTTTAGGAACAGCAATACCCCTAGGGGAATGTAATTTTAGGAACAACAATACCCCTAGGGGAATGTAATTTTAGGAACAGCAATACCTTTAGGGGAATGTAATTTTAGGAACAGCAATACCCCTAGGGGAATGTAATTTTAGGAACAGCAATACCTTTAGGGGAATGTAATTTTAGGAACAACAATACCCCTAGGGGAATGTAATTTTAGAAACAACAATACCCCTAGGGGAATGTAATTTTAGGAACGTTAAATATCATAACCATGACCCCATACACGATAACAGAACAAGTTGATTGATGGTATATATGGTGGTTCATTAGTTTATAGGAATATGGAATATAGAATTTTAATCTGGGTATCAGGAGTGAATTTGGATTATTTGGTGCTTATAATTTGTTTGTGAATCTCTTCATGTCTATTTCTGGCAACATAAAAAGCAAAAATAATAAAAGATAAAGAAAACTAGCTTCATATTTAAGGCAATAGATTTAAACTTACTGGTAAGTAATATTAGATGAATATTAAATCAAGTTTTTGTATCTTATTTAGAATGCCAGACAAAGTGCTAAAACCTGAAGATTTTGATCAAAGAAACAGAGGAAAAAGTTGGATGCCACAGTTAGGTTTCCAGAAACACAGTGGTTATAGGGGAGGCAAAGATAGCTCAGCTGCTAATAGAATGTTAAGGTTAGTTGTCTATAGAATAGGGGTTTTAGACAGACACCTGCTGGAAATGGGGGTCAGAAAATACTGTTCATGTGCTAAAATAATGTTCAAGTTAGTTGTCTGGAATGCTGGTTTTAAACAGACATCTGCTTAAAAAGGGTGGTCAATAATAAGTGCTAATACAATGTTAAGGATAGTTGTTGTGGGCATTTGGTTATAGACAAGGGTTAGAAAATAGGACAAAGAAGACAGTTCAGCTAATAGGATGTTATAGTGGGCTATTTTAAGGGTTGGAACAAAAAGATAATGAATTTAGATAAGATGGTCTAGATACTATATTAAGTTTGAATTCATACACTGTAGCCAATTTCTTACAGTCTATTCAGCAGCAAACAGAATATTAATGTAGTTCCTGTGGAAATATAATGGGGTTATCTTGGGTAAACAAGAAATATTTATTGGAATCAAATATCAACATTGTGGCATGTTCTATGTGAAAATACCATAAAAAAAAGATATATTCAAATTTAAAGTTAAATAATTATTGTGTAATGGATAATAGTAAGTGATAATTTCTTCAGAATTAAATGGTCAGGCAATTCACTAAAAAAAACAACCTTAAGCGACATAACACTGTCATCAGTTAAAACTCATTTACTGTTTCCTTTACAGAGGTAGTTTAAGTAGAGGAGGTGGTGGATACAATCAAAGAGGAGGAGGAGGTTATAATAGAGAGAGACAAAGTATGTACAAATCTACCAGTCTTACTATTATATATCGTGGAGATTGTTATATCATTATTCATGGGTAAAGCATGTCATGATTTAAATGACTATCAGTCTTTATGTTACACAGACCAAGCTTAATCCAAAATTTGCATATTGGTTTTTTTGTGGGGTAGATTCTACCTCGTTATGCTACTGATCTGTAAGCTCTTCCATTTTTGACAATTTTTACATTTGCTGTTCCAGAGTTATAAAACTTTGTTAAACTGGGCACTATTTCTGATTTTACAACTGTAAGGGGACGGGTATATCATGCACTCATGGTGCAGTTTTTTATTAGTCCCCTACTGCTCCTGTAGAGAGGCTGTATGATTGTGTTCCACCCGTCCATCTGTCTGTCTGTCACATTTAATGTTGCCACCTGTACCAATAAAACAGTTTAAGCTGATTTTTATCTAGTTGAGGAGGTATAATGGTTTCAAAGTGTTGGTCAACTGTAGATGTAATCTTGTCTGGTGCAGGATTTTTTTATATCTTAAAACCAAGTGCCTTCATATTTTGCATGTATATGTTTTAGGACATAGCATATTATTACATAAGAATTAGGTCACAGTGACCTCGACCTTTGACCACAATGTGAAGTAAATGATTTTTTATGTCACTTATGATCGATTGTCAGTCATGTAAGATCAAGGATTCTAATAGTGGATGACGAGATTGATGGTCCAGCTGAATGAGTTCTGGTTTGTTTCCAATATTGGTTCCAAATTATTACATTTATCATTTGCTTCCCATCATGGTGGACGACAACAATTACGACTCAACGTGATGCCATTGCTACTGTTTTGTCATTTGGTGATGTCTTCCCTTATGTTTGTTGTACTGCATTACAAATTAAACCTGTATTAAATATATATATATATTTTTTTTTTTTTTTTAATGTCAAGATGACTGAACTGTGGCCATTTTGATAACATTTTATAGATGTTATTTATATCTCCCAATGATACGTCAAACCACAGGTGACATCTATCACTTTACCATAGTTTAGTTTTACTGTTTTAATATAAAATACTCTTAAATGGGCATTTGTGGTAGGCACTACCGGCAAAATTTGTGGGCAGAGCTTATCATCAAAAATCCCTGTTGATATGAACAGCATAATTTTGACCTAAAGGTCACATACCTCAGAAATTTGAATTTTCGAAGTGATTTTTGTAGATTTTAGACTGATGAAGAATATTATTTTTAATAAGACTGAAAGTTTCGTAGGGAGGAACACTTGTGACCATACCTGTCAAATATTTTGCTCCAAAAGTAACTGTGAAACTATGTATCATTGATTTTTCCTCCTCAAGATAATCGTGGTCAAAATAATGAACAATCTGAATGTTTGCTCCGCCCACAGCTATTTATACCCACGGTCCCGGTTTAACCCAACATTTAAAAAAAAAATTGTTAGAGTTATCTCTCTTTGAACATTTATTCCAGCAAATAATTTATATTATTTTGATCATGTAAAAGCTTTGAGACAAGATACGATGCACAAGTTTCTTTTCATAACATGTACATTGAAGTTTGAGTTAAAAAAAGGGAACAACTGATTTTTAATTTCACAAATAAACAAAAGTAAACATTTCTACAGTAACTTTGAACATGCATTACTATTTTTGTGGTAAATGAACCTTTGTTTTTGAATTTGAAACATCTAACATAATAGTAATCAGCTGCATCTAATTCACTTTTAATGACATTTGGAAAATACATATGTATTTCTTAAATATTAAATAAAAAAATCACATATAGAAACCAAATATTAAATATCTAATTTTCACATGTGTAAATTTCTGCATTTCTACATTTAAACTCGTATCTTAAATTTCTTGGAGAAATTCTTAAATGAAGTAAGCAATGTTTAAATGAAATGACAGACTCTTTCGCTATTTGTTGTATTGATGGTTTATTATACTGAGATTTTTTTTAATTGTGTTTATTTGTCTAAAATTGTATTGCATGATAACACATCCATCTGTGAAATAAGTGCAAAAACATTTAATTTTAATGTATGTGGCTTTTATTTCCAACTTAAATTTGAATTGTACTGAGCATTCCATTTGAAAATTGGGTATTATTGTTTGAAACAGGAAATGCTTAACAACCATTTTCCCCTCACTGTTGTTTTGTCATTGTTTAGAGTCTGGGAGCCTGTTTTTAGAATCATGCAAATTATATAAAACAATTTAAAAGTGAAAAGACATTTGGAAATGTATGAATAATCTTAAATAATTTATGTTTCATTTTCTGTCATTTTGGTTCTTAATTTATTATGGTAGTTATCTTAATTGCTAAAAGTCATATTTTTCACTTGATTTATCATGTGACTTGTTACAGTAGATTGCACTGGAATTACGGAAATTACATTGTTACCACACAAAAGTTTAGAAATGTTTACTATTTTATAAAATCGGAACAATTGTATGTGAAATATGAACAGAATCACCAGAATGTATTACTATATATACATATTTTAATAATCTTAATTCTTTTTTCAAAGATTACTTTCAAAAACACTTTGATTTCAGATAGTAAGATTGACATAAATAACACAAGAGTCATCTCCCTTGTTACACACTCTTTGGAGATTAGCTTTTTGTAATTGGAGTTATTGGCCTTTGAATAGCTTTTGGAAATATATTTTTAGATACCGTTGTTTGAATCCCTCTTTTCACATGTTAAGAAAGGAAATCTATGAAATCATAATCACAAACATGAGACTAGTTGTTATTGTGTTTCCTTACTGTTTGTTGTCTAATGTCCTATAAAATAATGGCATGGAGTTTGATCAAATTGTATTATTTAATGACCTCCAGTACATGTTTCACTTTAACTCCTCTTAAATTAGTCATTATAATCTTATCCTAAATGTCTCATTGTAAATAGTAATATCCCACACTTGCCCTAGATAATGTTTGTACAAGTTATGTAATATGGAGCATTTTTAATGTAGGTTATCAATTGTAAGTATGAGAAAGATATGTAAATACAAATAACAATATATTGCTATAGTATTTTAAATTTTTCCGCTCCCTGAAAAAAAAAATGAGTGGGGAGGGGGTGGCATATAGTTGCCCACCTCTGTCCATCCCTCCATAACAAATTATTTTTATCTTGAGTTTGTGTTTGATGTATATCTTTCATGAATTGATTACTTATAATAATTATAAACATGTCAAGTTATTACCCTTAAACAAATTTAGAATTAAAAAAAAAGAATGGTTTCAGGATGACAATTTCTGTTTTCATTTCTCACAAATCATTAGTCTTTTGTTTGATTTCTAATAACTATCAAATAAAGGTTGAGTTTCACTTTAATAAAGTTTGGAGTTATATATACCCTATGAAAATGTGCAGAATGGCAAAAATATTCAGGTTTTCTTTGGGAAAAGAAATTTGGGTATACACTAAAATGCATTTGTTTTTCCATTATATTAAAAAGCTGAAATATAAGGGAAACCGTACAATTTTATCTAAATGAGAACCCAAAAATGATCTACCAGTACGTGATATTTTGGGATAATTTTGTTTCAAAATAAAACACTTGCAATTAAAATAATTGTTTGCTATACATTCTTTGTATCTTATTAATAATTTTATTATTTTAAATTTTGCATTTAGACATAGAGGGGAATGGTGTGCTAAAATTAGTAATTTGTATGCAGAAATAAGTCTGTAGACTAAATCAGATATCTTAAAGAAATGGGAATCAAGTTGATTTTAACAATGATAACTGTTAAGTGTTATGTCCCTTTAAGATTCTTAATTGCATAGGATTACCTATTAAAACATGTTTCTAGAGTTAAAAACTCAAGTGAGTGAGTGAGTAATTGTGGCTTTAAGCCATTGCCAAATGTGCAATTTTTCAGCTATATCATGACGAGGGCAAGTTATTTATTGATGAGATCATGATGTTGGCTTTGTACTAGACCAACATGCATACTTAGATTTTTGTAGTGCTAGCTCACTGAAAAACAGTCTCTGTGTATATATGTCGCTCCACTCAGACACATTATCCTGATTCTGAGCCAAAACTTGCTAGACATGCTTTTTAACTTGTGACAATTTTCAGATATACTTTATAAAGTAAAGACAAGATTAATGTCAACAATGTATATTATATTTTTAGTTTACAGGTCTTGGATGACATCTCCATACAAGTTTTTTTTTTTTCATTTTTCATTCATTTGTTCGGTCGGGCAACCTTTTTTAAGAATTATAATAGTAGGAGATATTACCTTTCACCAATTCTTTATTTGTGCTCTTACCAAAGAAATGAATACTAAAAATAGTGGCTTCTGGATAATGTCTGGATCTAAGATTATTGCTCTTTTGTATGGCTAAAGACAAAATAAATGTTTATTTTAATTTTGATAATGATACCTTTTACCATTCACGACGAAGGGCCCTGGATGGCTCAGTGAGTTAGGTAGTTGGATTACCTAACAACTCATACAAGCCTATCACCAGTACGGTGTGGGTTCGCGCTCGACTTTGTAAATTGCAAAAAAGGGTGCACTCGACTCGCAGCCGCAAGTGATAAAGTTTACCAGTTGCTTGCCCATGGTCGGTGGTTCCATCCGGGTTCTCCAGCTTCTTCCACCACTAAAACTGGTCGCCAAGATATAGCTGAAAGTGGCATTAAAACACCAAAAATCATCATCAAATCACCATTCAAGACGTGTACCATACTCCTTAGAAATGTGGAAAATACTAATATTAGAGCTTAAATGTTGTTGAGCACCAACATGCTTGTATTTGTCATGTTTGTGACAGAAATGTCTTGAAGCAGACGACAAGACAATGTGTATTAGTATCCTCACTGTGACAGCAACAACATCATCAAATTTTGTAAAATATAGATCTTATATTGTACTGTCCTTCAGGAACATGGCACCTGACTCGCCAACTTTCAAAGTACTGAAATTTAAATTGTTTTAAAAGCTTTGTAATATTGACATTTTCTAATACACATAACTTGAAACCACTTTGTATTAAAAACAAAAAATGCACAAAAAATGTTTCTTGTAATGCAGATGTTTGCCATTATTAGTAAAGAAATTGTAAATTCAATAAAATCCAAATTTGTACTTAGAAAATGAGAAGAGGTCATTTGAGTCTTGAAATATGAAGATGATTTGTGCAAATTTACAATTGAAATAAACAGGAATATTTGCCTGATACATAGTCCAAATAATCTGAGGTTAATTAAGGGTCAAGGCAGAACAATATTTTAGCTCGCCAGAGCCAAAGACTCAAGTGGCCTTTTTCTCATCACTTGGCCTCTGTCGTCAGTTGACTTTTTTCATTTTGATCTTCTCAAGAACCATGAGGCCAAATTGAACCAAACTTGACTGATTCTCCTGGGATGGTCCTCTTCTAAAATGGTGTCCATTGACCTTTCCTCACTTTCAAGATGACCACCATGGCTTTTGATTGGGTGAAAAATTGAAATCCAGTCAAACCTGTATTGAAAGATCACCTTTGGGACAAAGAATTTTTTTTTTAAGACGGGTTCAATTCATATGAAATTTTCTATGACAGGACAAGAAAAAGGTGACCTTTTGATAAAGATAACTGCTTAATAGAGGTGACTGCATGGACAGGTTTGACTTTCTTTAAGATTCTTCTTCAGAACCATTTGATGGAATGAAACCAAATTTGGTCCAAATAGTCCTTAGGTGGTCCACTTAAAAAATTGTGTCTGTTGTACTTGTCAAAGATCCAAGATGGCCACCACATTAAGTACCAATAATCATAAACCATAATAATTCAAAAGTAATGCCCCCACCACTAGTCATCATCGGGGGGCATTAAGTTTTACCCATGTTGGTGATTATAGGTTGTCTGAGTTTTGGTTTCCTTTTTATAACCCATTAAGTAAATCATTTAAAATTTATACACAAGGTCAGGAACCATAAACGGCAGGGGAAGTTCGATATAGCTGAAAAAGTGTAGGGATCTGTGTCCAATGGACTCATTCTTCCATTTTTTAGTACCATATTTATTATTATTTTGTGTGTATAGACAAAACATCAGTGCACCGTCCTTTTTACACCATACAGAACATTGATTTGAAATCTTAACTTATATCAGATCTGACTTCATTAATTGTATTTCCATCACTTTATTTATAATGTGACAAAATGATTAACTCAATTAGTCACTGTGATCATTTTCTATGGTGGTAGTCTTCAGGTGGAACATTTTAATTGGCATATTGTCAGCCCCGCTCACTCATTACATTCAGAACTACAACAAAGTTTTTGACGTTAGTCGATCAACTTCTAATCAGTTTAAGTATGCCCCGTGATTGGAAATAAAAGATATATTCATCACACATTACCCTAGATGCCAATTTTTATAAACGTTATCTGGTTACAAGATTTATTGTCAAACTAGATAATTGATTAAATATGTAAATTTATTCATGACAATGTAATTCTTTTCTCAATCATGTCTAATTAATTGTTATTGCCTAGTCTTTGCGACCTCATAGGCATACTAAGTCAATTGTTGACTGCGAAAAAGATTTACTTCTCACCAATAAATTGGATTTCTCGGCTCATAACTCTCGTCAAAACTTGTCAATTTTTTCAAAGAAGTAATCTTTGGTTCATAATGACTCCATCACTTTCTAATATTCCAACTGTGTAAATAGGAAGGAATTTGGTTGACGAAGAACTTCATGTGTATTGGCTGGCACTTGAGAATAATTACGGGGGAATATTACCGTTATATTTAATCACGATGAAGCTTTATCGCTAGTTCTACTCTTTATGTCATTTTTATAACAAGGTTTCTTTCAGTGATTGAAAATTTTATGCAGTTTTTAAGGTTATTGCTTTTTTATAACAAATATTGATACTAAAGATAAACATTTAAAAAAACAAAGACCAAATATCGTCCAAAAAACACTTCATATTTGAGATTTATAGATTTCACATTTTCATTTCTTCATTTTAGTTATTACCTGTAGATGATATTCTAAAGTAAATGTAACCTATATTTTATAAGAAAATGTGATGACTACACAATTTTTTTTCCAGAACCATTAAATTTACGATAATCTTTAACTTGTTGAAGGTAGTCAGTATTTGGTAGAAGTAAATGTTAAAAGATGAGATTATCATTCATTTTTATTATTTGTATGCACAATTTTAAGAAAAAAATGGAATCCATCTTATATGATATTTTAGGATCAACAAAATGAGTATTGTACATGGTGTTGGTAAAATGTCTAATTGGAATATAGCTTCTTGTTGAATATTTTTTTTTATATTATATTTCTTCCTTTTTTTGATTTTGTTTCATTAATTAATAGTTGGAAAAAATAAAGTACATTATTACTTTTGTCCCCAGTATTTTATTTGAATTATATCTTTTAAAAATTTAATTATATATACACCCATACACTTTGACATGAGAACTACATTTTAAATATAACATGTAATTTCAATTTTCTTTTTGAAGTGATATAATATGTAAATATTGAGAAGTGTAAATAACAAAGATCTGTAGAATGATAGAAAAATAGTATTTAAATGTAACAAACAAACAAAAAAAGATTTCAAAGTTAATCAATAGGTTTTGATATTATTTAAATTTAAAAAAATGGTTTTTATTTTGTAGAAAAACCTCAAATTATCTCAGTTGTAAATTACATGTTTATATTATTGGTAATCATAGCATCAATTAACCGAAGGACTCCCCACATTTTCCACCCCAGAGATCGACAGCTGCTATGAGGGAACAGAAACACCCATCTCTTCACATAACATCTTTTTTTGATCACATTTAATGATTTTACTGCAGGACTTTTCAACAAAATAGACAAATCATCATGCTTGATTTCACATTTGACAAATTGTACCATAATGGTGCGTTTGACTCGTTTGATTCTTTAATGAGGCATTGATATGCGTTAAAAGCTGTGATGCCCGAGGCCTCTAACAGACAGAGCTTGTTAATTCAATAACTTACACCTGATTTCGTGTACAGCCTCAGAATTATTTTTTCTCACTACAATTGAGTCCATTAAGTACTGGTTCTTACTTAATCAAAAGTTCTCCTCTTTGATTAACAACATGTTTTGTTACCCTTGTATTCTTCTTACTTCATAGATTAACACCATCTTTTGTTACCCTTGTATTCTTCTTACTTCATAGATTAACAACATCTTTTGTTACCCTTGTATTCTTCTTACTTCATAGATTAACAACATCTTTTGTTACCCTTGTATTCTTCTTACTTCATAGATTAACACCATCTTTTGTTACCCTTGTATTCTTCTTACTTCATAGATTAACACCATCTTTTGTTACCCTTGTATTCTTCTTACTTCATAGATTAACACCATCTTTTGTTATCTTTGTATTCTTCTTACTTCATAGATTAACAACATCTTTTGTTTCCCTTGTATTCTTCTTACTTCATAGATTAACACCATCTTTTGTTACCCTTGTATTCTTCTTACTTCATAGATTAACACCATCTTTTGTTATCTTTGTATTCTTCTTACTTCATAGATTAACAACATCTTTTGTTATCTTTGTATTCTTCTTACTTCATAGATTAACACCATCTTTTGTTACCCTTGTATTCTTCTTACTTCATAGATTAACACCATCTTTTGTTACCCTTGTATTCTTCTTACTTCATAGATTAACACCATCTTTTGTTACCCTTGTATTCTTCTTACTTCATAGATTAACAACATCTTTTGTTATCTTTGTATTCTTCTTACTTCATAGATTAACAACATCTTTTGTTACCCTTGTATTCTTCTTACTTCATAGATTAACACCATCTTTTGTTACCCTTGTATTCTTCTTACTTCATAGATTAACACCATCTTTTGTTACCCTTGTATTCTTCTTACTTCATAGATTAACACCATCTTTTGTTTCCCTTGTATTCTTCTTACTTCATAGATTAACACCATCTTTTGTTTCCCTTGTATTCTTCTTACTTCATAGATTAACACCATCTTTTGTTACCCTTGTATTCTTCTTACTTCATAGATTAACACCATCTTTGTTACCCTTGTATTCTTCTTACTTCATAGATTAACACCATCTTTTGTTACCCTTGTATTCTTCTTACTTCATAGATTAACACCATCTTTTGTTACCCTTGTATTCTTCTTACTTCATAGATTAACAACATGTTTTGTTATCTTTGTATTCTTCTTACTTCATAGATTAACAACATGTTTTGTTATCTTTGTATTCTTCTTACTTCATAGATTAACAACATCTTTTGTTACCCTTGTATTCTTCTTACTTCATAGATTAACACCATCTTTTGTTACCCTTGTATTCTTCTTACTTCATAGATTAACAACATGTTTTGTTACCCTTGTATTCTTCTTACTTCATAGATTAACAACATGTTTTGTTACCCTTGTATTCTTCTTACTTCATAGATTAACACCATCTTTTGTTACCCTTGTATTCTTCTTGCTTCATAGATTAACACCATCTTTTGTTATCCTTGTATTCTTCTTACTTCATAGATTAACACCATCTTTTGTTACCCTTGTATTCTTCTTACTTCATAGATTAACAACATGTTTTGTTACCCTTGTATTCTTCTTACTTCATAGATTAACAACATCTTTTGTTACCCTTGTATTCTTCTTACTTCATAGATTAACACCATCTTTTGTTACCCTTGTATTCTTCTTACTTCATAGATTAACACCATCTTTTGTTATCTTTGTATTCTTCTTACTTCATAGATTAACACCATCTTTTGTTACCCTTGTATTCTTCTTACTTCATAGATTAACAACATCTTTTGTTATCTTTGTATTCTTCTTACTTCATAGATTAAAACCATCTTTTGTTACCCTTGTATTCTTCTTACTTCATAGATTAACAACATCTTTTGTTATCCTTGTATTCTTCTTACTTCATAGATTAAGAACATCTTTTGTTACCCTTGTATTCTTCTTACTTCATAGATTAAGAACATCTTTTGTTACCCTTGTATTCTTCTTACTTCATAGATTAACACCATCTTTTGTTATCTTTGTATTCTTCTTACTTCATAGATTAACACCATCTTTTGTTACCCTTGTATTCTTCTTACTTCATAGATTAACACCATCTTTTGTTACCCTTGTATTCTTCTTACTTCATAGATTAACACCATCTTTTGTTACCCTTGTATTCTTCTTACTTCATAGATTAACACCATCTTTTGTTACCCTTGTATTCTTCTTACTTCATAGATTAACACCATCTTTTGTTACCCTTGTATTCTTCTTACTTCATAGATTAACACCATCTTTTGTTACCCTTGTATTCTTCTTACTTCATAGATTAACACCATCTTTTGTTACCCTTGTATTCTTCTTACTTCATAGATTAACACCATCTTTTGTTACCCTTGTATTCTTCTTACTTCATAGATTAAGAACATCTTTTGTTACCCTTGTATTCTTCTTACTTCATAGATTAACACCATCTTTTGTTACCCTTGTATTCTTCTTACTTCATAGATTAAGAACATCTTTTGTTACCCTTGTATTCTTCTTACTTCATAGATTAACACCATCTTTTGTTATCTTTGTATTCTTCTTACTTCATAGATTAACACCATCTTTTGTTACCCTTGTATTCTTCTTACTTCATAGATTAAGAACATCTTTTGTTACCCTTGTATTCTTCTTACTTCATAGATTAACACCATCTTTTGTTACCCTTGTATTCTTCTTACTTCATAGATTAACACCATCTTTTGTTATCTTTGTATTCTTCTTACTTCATAGATTAACACCATCTTTTGTTACCCTTGTATTCTTCTTACTTCATAGATTAACAACATCTTTTGTTATCTTTGTATTCTTCTTACTTCATAGATTAAAACCATCTTTTGTTACCCTTGTATTCTTCTTACTTCATAGATTAACACCATCTTTTGTTACCCTTGTATTCTTCTTACTTCATAGATTAAGAACATCTTTTGTTACCCTTGTATTCTTCTTACTTCATAGATTAACACCATCTTTTGTTATCTTTGTATTCTTCTTACTTCATAGATTAACACCATCTTTTGTTACCCTTGTATTCTTCTTACTTCATAGATTAAGAACATCTTTTGTTACCCTTGTATTCTTCTTACTTCATAGATTAACACCATCTTTTGTTTCCCTTGTATTCTTCTTACTTCATAGATTAACACCATCTTTTGTTATCTTTGTATTCTTCTTACTTCATAGATTAACACCATCTTTGTTACCCTTGTATTCTTCTTACTTCATAGATTAACACCATCTTTTGTTATCTTTGTATTCTTCTTACTTCATAGATTAACAACATCTTTTGTTACCCTTGTATTCTTCTTACTTCATAGATTAACAACATCTTTTGTTACCCTTGTATTCTTCTTACTTCATAGATTAACAACATCTTTTGTTACCCTTGTATTCTTCTTACTTCATAGATTAACACCATCTTTTGTTATCTTTGTATTCTTCTTACTTCATAGATTAACACCATCTTTTGTTACCCTTGTATTCTTCTTACTTCATAGATTAACACCATCTTTTGTTACCCTTGTATTCTTCTTACTTCATAGATTAACAACATGTTTTGTTATCTTTGTATTCTTCTTACTTCATAGATTAACACCATCTTTTGTTACCCTTGTATTCTTCTTACTTCATAGATTAACACCATCTTTTGTTACCCTTGTATTCTTCTTACTTCATAGATTAACAACATCTTTTGTTACCCTTGTATTCTTCTTACTTCATAGATTAACACCATCTTTTGTTATCTTTGTATTCTTCTTACTTCATAGATTAACACCATCTTTTGTTACCCTTGTATTCTTCTTACTTCATAGATTAACACCATCTTTTGTTACCCTTGTATTCTTCTTACTTCATAGATTAACACCATCTTTTGTTACCCTTGTATTCTTCTTACTTCATAGATTAACACCATCTTTTGTTACCCTTGTATTCTTCTTACTTCATAGATTAACAACATGTTTTGTTATCTTTGTATTCTTCTTACTTCATAGATTAACAACATCTTTTGTTACCCTTGTATTCTTCTTACTTCATAGATTAACACCATCTTTTGTTACCCTTGTATTCTTCTTACTTCATAGATTAACAACATCTTTTGTTACCCTTGTATTCTTCTTACTTCATAGATTAACAACATCTTTTGTTACCCTTGTATTCTTCTTACTTCATAGATTAACACCATCTTTTGTAATCCTTGGTTATTTTTCTTACTTCATCAATAAGATTCTTAGATTGTCATCCTATAATACAATATTATAAGAATGTTGACACAAAATGTGAAAATAAGAAGTTTTTAGCTTTCAATGTTAAATCACAGAAACAATATGTTGTAATTCTCTCTCATAGTTAAATAGATATTTTCTGTATGGTTTTATTTTGTTGGAAGTACCAATATATAATACATTTGTAATAGAAAACAAAATCTACTGCAAAATTTGCTGAATAATATAAAACTTTAGAAGTCAATTTGGATTTTATAAATCAACAAATTTTGACTTAGTAAATATGTGGCATATTTTTAAAATTGTAACTTTGTGCTTGATTGATTTTTGGTGTTTAATGCCACTTTCAGCAATATTTCAGCTATATCATGGCATCCAATTTTAGTGGTGGAAGAAGCTGGAGTACCCGGAGAGAACCACCAACCATGGGCAAGCAACTGGTAAACTTTATCACTTGCGGCTGCGAGTCGAGTGCACCTTTATTTGTAATTTACAAAGCCGGGTGGGAACCCACTGTAACTTTGTGTCTTATCTCCCCTTGAAAAGTACTATATTAGTTAATATATTGTTGAAATATAAAATACATAATATTTACTTTTTTCTGAAAGGAAATTAAATTTTTACAATCAGATAGAAAAAAAACCACATACATGTCCTTCACTTTAGACAGCAATTTTTTAATACAGAAATGGAAGACACTATAATGGGCCTGCTGTTATTAAAAAGGGAGATCCAAGGGTCAATATTATCAGTATCAATGAAAAACAACTAGTTTGAATATTTAAAGATTTACTTGTCGAATGTTTCATAAACTTATGTTTTATTTTGTATAACTGGGTACATTGTATTTATAGTGTTATTTATTTTTATTAAAACTAAAAATATAGTGTTAATATGTTCTTCTGTTAATTTGTTCTAATTCCTCTAAGGGGCAGTCATGGTTGTGATCGTACAGTAGTTTGATTTACAACTACATATGCAATCAGTGCCTATCACCACTAAAGTTGTGAGTTCGATTCCCGAAAGTTTGTGAGTGACTTGCGGCAGGTTGGTGGTTTTCTGCGGGTACTCTGGTCTCCTCCACCAATAAAACTGACTGCCATGATATAACTGAAATATTGTTGAAAGTGGCGTCAAACACCATAACCATAACCCTCTAATTCATCCAATTGAGAAAAATATAGAAATATTTATCAAGCAAGTTACAAATTGTCTGTGATGAAGGTAGAAAATGTACATATCAAATGCATGTCTTTGTTGCAAATGAAAATCATCTAAAGCAAGTTATGTTCTGTTTTGTAATCCTCAAAGAAACATGAGCTGTCCAACACTTTACATTTCTACAGACTTGTAAAACTCTGAAACAAGAAAACTTTATGATGTAATTACAGTAAAATATTTTATAAAGAAAATATTATCTCTGCACACCAGTTGCAAGGGGTCAAATGACACAGCTTGCAACACTTCAGTCATTATACTGTTACAATCTATGTAAATCTGATAGCAGGTATTTAATTTCTAGCTGCTATCTAAATTTGAAATTGACTTGTAATATTTTAAAATTTATACAGGGTAAGGGTTTATGTGGTAAAGCTTGACTAACAGATGATCAGTCGTTTCTCATGGTCAATAAAACTGATGGCTGTGATATGGCTGAGACTTTGTTGACAGTATAATCTTAACTAACCTAGCTAAACTGCAGATTAAGACAATTCAATTCTCAGTTTACAATTCCAGTTCTGCCAAGAAAGCTGTCAGAAACCCCAGTCTATTTTCATTGATCAGTAATGTTGTGTAAGCCTTGCCTGTCACTATGTATTCACATTAACTACAACACTGTTAGTTTGGAACTGCATTAGTGGTATAATGATTAGCGTGCGGTAGATCATGGGTTCAAACCCCGGTCGGGTCAAACCAAAGACTAAAAAATTGGTATTTGTTGCTTGGCCGCTAAGCACGTAGCATCAAGGAGAAAGAACAAAGACTGGTTGGCTCGGAATCAAGATAATGTGTCTGAGTGGGATGACATTTCTATCCACGAACTGTAGTTTCAGTATAAAAATCCAACTAAGCATGTTGGTCTAGTACAAAGCAGACCTCACCATCATCTTATTGAAAATTAACTTGTACTCACCATGATATAGCTGATAAATTGCTGAGTTGTCATTAAATAACAACCACTCATTCACTCACAACAATCACTCTGTTAGTTTGGAGTATGATCAAGAAAACATTGTTGCTGTGTGATGAAGAACATTGATGAACATACTTTATTATTAAAATCTTTGAGACAGATAAGATTTTTTTCCTGATTTGAATCTATACCTTTTGGATTTATAGACTTTCAACAAAATTTTGTAATTATCATAATTTTTTCAGGAGATGGTGGTTCTAGTGGCAGTAGAGGAGGAGGAGGTGGTTATGGTGGCAGTAGAGGTGGTGGAGGAGGTTATGGCAGTAGTGCAGGTGGTTATGGTGGTAGTAGAGGTGGATATGGTGGCAGTAGTGGTGGCAGTTATGGTGGCAGTAGTGGAGGCAGTTATGGTGGCAGTAGTGGAGGCAGTTATGGTGGCAGTAGTGGAGGCAGTTATGGCGGCAGTAGTGGAGGCAGTTATGGTGGCAGTAGTGGTGGCAGTAGTGGAGGCAGTTATGGTGGAGGTGGAAGAGAGAGGTAATATCTTAATTTTGTGATAGGGTTTGCCACAATAAATTGCCACTAAAATGATATCTTGTACTTTCAAAGATCGATATATATAGAGTAATGGCAGTTTTGAAGGTCGAGACAAACATTATGTGGAGTATCGCAGCAAGTCTGATAGGACGAGTTGATACCAATAGTGGAAATTTATGTCGAAACCTTGAAAACTGACGTTATTGTTTTGATCATTAATGTTATGATGTGTTTGACATAGCACTGACCAATATTTTTCAGTATCAAAGTCAGTTCGTAGATACTGAAAATATCTAGAAGATCAAAGGAAAGATGTCTAAATGACTGAATAAGGTTTGTATAAAGCTGGATATCCAGAACTCCATTAAAACAAACCTCATATACAGAATGGTTGGTTTTTTCATGTGACCAGGATAAGGGAACATTTTTGGGATACATGTAGAAAAAGAATATCTACACTGAATAAGGAGTAAGGAAACTGACAAAAATAGTCTTGCTATACTCTACATGTAAAATGTCTTATAATCCAATAATACTGTTTAATACTGATCTGATTTTGTAATATTTATTATGAAATGGAGTTCTGTTATTTAGTAAGAGAGGATATAGATGTACATGAATATGAGAGACTATCCAATATTACACTTATTCACAAATTAAAGGAAAGGAACAGAACTTGTATTGCTGTTCTACATTTCACAGTCACCATATGGTCTTCAACATTGAGCACAACTCATACTGTATCCTAAATTGAGTGAAATAGTCCCTAGACTGCAGTTGAGCTGTACTCTTTACTTCTGGGGATAAATGTTCATTTCTGAGTTGAATTTAACATGCAGGATGCTAGAGAACATGTGAACACTGCATTTTTTTTATCTTTAGTTTTTGTTTTTTGTTGTTTTTAGATAAATTACACACTATTTTCCACACAAAAAAGGACTTTATGTAGATTTTAACTTTTTTGTTTCAATTTAAAAGTAATATTTAATAATGTATTAGTTTTTATGAAGCTAATTCTATTACATTCTATAAAAGATAAATTCTTTAATGTGAAGAAAAGAGAAATTTGTGACATTTTTTTCAGAATTAGTTTCTTGATTATAATTTCTGTTTAATAGATTGATTAACTCATTTGGGTGAGAAAGTTCCTTTAATAGTAAGATTTGTGCTTAGTAAACAGCAATCTAACTTCTAATTTTTTTTACTTAAAGACCCCTTTGAATTGGTAAATTTGTTTTGTTCTTATTCTTTACTTTAAATCTATTCTTAAACATTATACAAAATAAGTAAATATGAAAAAAATATTAAAATTTAAAAAACAATTAATTTAACTGTCTCAGTGAGTAGGCTTGAGGTAGAAACATAAAGATGGCTAACCTTGTGAAATTAAATCAACAATCAAAATTAATTCTTTGATGATATATTTTCAATATGTTTAAAGTGACATATTTTGACATATATTTGCTTTTTGAACTTATTATTTTACCACTAGATATTTAGAAGTATCAAATACTGTCAGACTTTCTTATAAATCATACATGTAAATGGCTTTACATTGATATGAAATTTTTAATTTAAAATTGCTTTAGAATTGTTTAATACATTTTGTATTCAATATATAGGTAAAAAGAAAATTTTTGTGAAAATTATTGACATATGTTTATTGCCCCCTCCCTAGAATTGGGATGAAGACTTAGTATAGTATAGAATGGTATGGCAAGTAGTAGTGTGTGTCCCAAAAATATGTCTTGAAATATCTTCAACTTACTTGGTACACAACTGCATAAAGATATTTTTTCTTTGAGTATTACAGAGGAAAAAAGTAGATAATATTGAAATTTCTGCTTTGTTTGAGTGAAATGTGACAAAAACATTACCAATACTTTTGGGTAGAAAAACGATTTTTATGCTGAATCAATGATTTTTGAGAATTGCATTCATCTATATTACTATAATTGAAATAATTTGTTCTCAAAATATACCTTATTGAATGGTTGTTTTTTTTAAAAAGCAGTGGTATCCTCGTAGGAGTCTGGATTTTTTTCACCCATTATATTTGTTCTATTTACATTTATTTTTTTAATTAAATAAAATATATTTTTATATTTATCTTTTATATTTCAGTATATTCTTTTATTTAAAAATTGATTTTATTTTGATTTTGATTAATTTTCGTTGATCATTAATTGAATTATATAATCTCTCTGATTCAATCGCAGTTATCCTTTTAAAAAAATGTAGCTAATGAAAAGAAATATTACTAATTTAATGATTAAACATCTCTGATAAAGAAAGGACAGATGTGCTTTGAAAATGACTGATGTTGATTTCCATTCGAAATCAAATCAGGGTCGATGAAGAGTTGTTGAGTATCTTATAACAGATATGGCAGGACATAACATTTAGGCACTGATTCATCATAGCAATCCAAATGAAAACATAGAAAACTATATTGGACGTAGTAAACGATCTCATTAGACATAAGCCAAAGGAAATTAGAACACAGGTCCCACAAAAGACCCAGTAAAACTTGTAGCAATTAATTTTGGAGAGGGAGTACTTGAGAACGATAGGATTGTTCTGAAAGAAGTCTGCACACCTGTGCCGCTATGAAGGAATAGTTCCCTGCTACTTTGAAATGTTACAAACAAAAAGATCAGGGTTTGAATAGATCTTGAACTTTGAATAGATATCATTGATGATTATTAACTGACGTGTCATCTTTTCCTTTATTCAAGACAATACAAAAGTACTTGACGCATGCTGTATATACATTTCAACATAAATTTCAATTTATTTGATATTTTTGTTCTCCAGTGGTGATTTGTTCAGTAAACATTCCCCCACCAATCACTGGTTCTATCAATAAAACTGTACTCTGGTAACATTTTTTTTCAGAAGGTGCTCAACTACAGATATTTTATAAGGAGCACTTTAGGTTTTTAATTTTCTTTCGGCTGAGTTTAATATTTTGATTTTCTACAGGATTTGCTCATTAAGAGAAAATAATATGTCAATCATAAGTCAAAGGCTGTGTATGTTGTCATTGTTTTAAGATTAACTGGAATTTATAAAAGTACTTAACTTCGAATACTTTTCAATTTATCATTATAGTAATATTATACTGGTATATATGCTTTCAATGAAATTTATTGATTTTTAAAAAAAATGAATGAATACTTTAAAAAAAAAATATCATTCCACTGATAAAATTACATATAATATATTTTGCAAGGCAAAACAAGCAGTCTAGCCATTAATTACACCATTAAGGCAGTTTACACATTTTATTAAGAGCCATTGTTAGTTCACCTGGACCAAAGGTCCATGTGAACTATTGCCATCACTTGGCGTCCGTCGTCTGTAAACTTTTCACATTTCAAGCTTCTTCTCCGAAACCACTTGGCCGATTGGAACCGAACTTAGCAGGAATGTTCCTTGGATGGTCCTCTACAAAGTTACTGTTTTTCGTTCCAGTCGGATATTCAATATGGCTGCCAGGGCCAATAATATGCTCTGATTGGCTGAAATTTCAAAGATCTTCTTCTCTGAAACTAATGAACTGACTGAACCCAAACTGTAAATGAATGATCATTGGAATGTTCTTTACCAAGTTATTGTTTTTTATGCCGATCGGAAATCCAAGATGGCCACCATCGCAGGACATAGATTAACATTGGACCCTATGGGAAAATATTCAAATGCCTTCTTCTCAGAAACTACAAATATGATTAAAGCCAAACTGTACATGAATGTTCATTAGATGGTCCTCTACAAACTTTACGTTTTTTGTTCCGATATGAAATTCAAAATGGCGGCTACGGCAGGACTTAGTTTAACATTGGACCCTATGGGAAAAATGTTTCAAAACGCTTCTTCTCTGAAACCACTTGGACAGTTGAAACCAAACTGCCCAGGAATGATCATTGGAAGGTCCTCTACAAATTTTATGTTTTTTATGCCGATCGGAAATCCAAGATGGCCACCACCGCAATACATAGATTAACATTGGACCCTATGGGAAAATGTTCAAATGCCTTCTTCTCAGAAACTACAAATATTATTAAAGCCAAACTGTACATGAATGTTCATTGGATGGTCCTCTACAAACTTTACGTTTTTTGTTCCGATATGAAATTCAAAATGGCGGCTACGGCAGGACTTAGTTTAACATTGGACCCTATGGGAAAAATGTTTCAAAACGCTTCTTCTCTGAAACCACTTGGACAGTTGAAACCAAACTGCCCAGGAATGATCATTGGAAGGTCCTCTACAAAGTTTCTGTTTTTTATGCCGATCGGAAATCCAAGATGGCCGCCACCGCAGGACATAGATTAACATTGGACCCTATGGGAAAATATTCAAATGCCTTCTTCTCAGAAACTACAAATATGATTAAAGCCAAACTGTACATGAATGTTCATTAGATGGTCCTCTACAAACTTTACGTTTTTTGTTCCGGTATGAAATTCAAAATGGCGGCTACGGCAGGACTTAGTTTAACATTGGACCCTATGGGAAAAATGTTTCAAAATGCTTCTTCTCTGAAACCACTTGGACAGTTGAAACCAAACTGCCCAGGAATGATCATTGGAAGGTCCTCTGTTTTTTATGCCGATCGGAAATCCAAGATGGCTGCCACCACAGGTCATAGTATTAACACAGAACCATATGGGGAAAATACAGAAATATATTCTTCTCTGAAGCTATTGCACCGATTGAACCTAAACTGTGCATCAATCATTGGAAGGTCCTTTACAAACTTTGTGTTTTTTATGTTGATGGTAATTCCAAGATGGCTACCACTGCAGGACATAGTTTTTACATAGGACCAATTGTTTTTTTTTTATTACCAGGTGAACGATACTGGCTCTTGAGAGCCTCTGGTCTACAAGTTTTTACTTTTTCATTCATAATTGTAGAATGAACAAAATGGTCTGAATATTTCAATACAAAATTGATATTATATTTTTCAGATATGGTAACCAAGGCAACCTTGGTTGGCAAGGGAACATGAAAGGTCAAGGGAATGCTTACAATAGAAATCAACAACAAGGAAGCTATGGAGGCTACCAAGGGGGATATAATCAAGGTGGCAGTAATTGGGGTAGTAATCAACAGAGAGGTGGTGGTAATTGGGGAGGTAACCAGCAGAGAGGAGGAGGAGGAGGTAGTGGTAACTGGAACCAGCAACAACAATATGGGAGTGGAGGAAACTCAGTAAGATTATAGTGAAACCTGTCTAAGCCAAACTTCTTTAGGAACAACTTTTGTATTGGGAATAGACAAGTGGTCAGTTTATACAACATTGGGATTGTATTTAAAGTTTGGTTAATACAGGATGTATTCTGGTTTATTCATGGTTCGGTTAGGACAGGTTTTACTTTACTGTTACCATCAAATAGAAAAATTGTCTTAGAAATTAGAACATGTCTTTTTCTACAATACAGTAAGATTATATACTCTTTACATCAGTCATATACGAAAACAAAAACATTTCTTACAATCAAATTGAAAAATTATACATTGTCTTAGAAATTAGAAATATGTCTTTTTCTTTATAGACCTTTTAGAAATATATAATTTTTATATTTGTATGAAATGTAATCTCCCTGGTCAAACATCCATATTAAATGGCCTGTCTCATGTAATTAGTGTAATACAGGATATGGTTAGCCATTGTTATTCTATATTTCTTCATATGATCTTTCAGTTGTATAATTAAATTAATTTATTTTTACCTTCTTTTTTTTAACAGAATTATAGAAGCCAGGATAGACATAGTAGGACATAGTATTCACAAGAAACTGTTAAAGGCTTGATGGAAGGAAAATTGATCATTTTAGTGTTAAAATATTGTTCTTGTAATTAGATAATTGTTCAGATATATGTGAAAAATTTATAATTAACAGTGCAAATACTTAATTTGATGTCATTTGTAGTGAAAGTAGAAAATAATTATTGAATGTTTCAGGTATTTTTATTCAGATGACATCTTTATTAAGAAGTGCAGCTACAGTGTTGTCATTCACCTTCATTTGATGAAGTAAAATTAATTTACAAGTCTCTTTGAAGACTAGATTGTGTTGAGAGTTTGGTCTTACAAATATATACATGTATGAGTTATTACAAATATATACATGTATGAGTTATTACAAATATATACATGTATGAGTTATTACAAATATATACATGTATGAGTTATTACAATGTATAAGAGGACTTCATGCAATAACAGTATATGGTATCAGTAATATAAAGCAATACAACAGTTATGGAACATTTTGGCCAGGTTATTATTATTTGAAATTTAATATTGGTAGAAAAGAACTTTCAGATATGCACCATATATCATTTCTTGCACTCATAAATTGAAAGTGATTTCAAGTAAAAATGTTAATTTCTTGTGTATATATATATATATACAAGTAAACATTATTTATTATTTTCTCAAACTATTCCTAGGGTTGATAAAAAAGCATGCTGGAAAATTAATATGAATTATGAAATGTGTTTGTATTTTAAAGAAGTTTTACATTTTACCAAATCAAATCAAAGAGGACATTTTATTTACAGAAAATATGCACCATATATAATTTCTTGCACTCATAAATTGAAAGTGATTTTAAGTAAAAATATTAATTTCTTGTCTTTCTTATTGCCTCTTAAAATGTAAAGAGCAAAATATCAATTTGCTATAAAACAAACATAATTGCATGAAGATTTTTTCTAAAGTAACCCAGTTCCTACTATTTTAGCCTAAAACATGTCATTGATGCAATGTTTAATTATATAATACACATGTTTATACTTCTGACATATTTAAAAGAAAGAAAAAAAAATTAGCATTAAATATGTCATTAAAACAATTTTTGATATTTTTTTTGTAGAAATCTTGATACTTCTAACATATTTTTATTATGAAAATGAACAATATTTTTCTTATTACAATGATTGGCTTAGAGAAAAAGAATGGATCTGACATTTTACATACAATGTATTTATATCACAATAATTCAGTGTAAATATCATGTCAACCATTAAAAAAAGTCATATATATGAGAGTTGTTTTGTGCTTAGAGTATATTAGAATCATATTTCCTTTCTTTACTCACCAGGCCAAAGGACAAGTCAGCTTTTTTTAAGGCTTGGCATCCTTTGTCTATGATTATTTTTTTCACGTTTAATCATGACAGGGAACCTCCTTCGATTGAGAAGATGATTATTTTTTACAAATAATGTTTGAGGAGGGTAGGAGTTCCTCTCATGAAACCGCAGAAGAAATACTAAAACATTTTTTATGCAGCATAACAGGGATATGAAGATTTAGATTTTATAAATGAAGGTCCCAGTGTTTATTTGACACGAACTGTAGGGGTCCAAATATTCACATGGCTGCAATGGGGAAATTAAACCAAAAAAAATTCTAAGAACCAGTAGCGGTAATGGACATGTGTATATAAATAGCATGAATCATCATTTTGATGCACAGATTAAAGTGTGCACAAATGAAGACACTGGAGTCCAAAATAATATTCTCAACGAGGATTGAAAATGTTATTGTGTTTGGCATGAATTAGTCTTGTAAAATAAAGATTCAACCTTGTATAATTGAAAATGCCTGAATATATGGGGTCTGAGCCCTGAGGGTCCAAAGTTTAACATGGGCTGTATTGGGGAAACTTTTAAGATTTTCTAAAGAACAATTAATGAAAATGCAATTATATATGGCATGAATCCTAGGTGTGATATACAGATAAAAGCTTTTACAAAAGGGTCCAAAGTTTAGCATAACCTGCAATGAGGAAACTTTCAAAATAATTTTTGTTGAGAACTAGATATGGAAATGCAGTTGTAAATTGCTTGAATCATCATTGTGTTATGCACACATTTAGTCTGCAGGGTATATGAGGTTCAAACCCTTGTGATCAAAATATTAAAATCTACATAATCTCATCAGAACCAAGAATGGAAATGCAATTGTATGGTGTATGAAACAGGAATTAGGGGTGAATGGCACAAACAGTGCACAGAATTGTATGGTGTATGAAACAGGAATTAGGGGTGAATGGCACAAGCAGTGCACAGAATGTTGACTGACACTAGATAAGTATGGAGAGTTGGGTAGGAACGAGAGAAAAAAATATATAAAGTTGTCTTTTGTGGTAGCTACAAAATGTGCTTACTTTCTTTGAAATCTACTATGTGTAGGGATGTTAGGATGGCCAACAAAATCCTCTTTACTTTATTGAGTGATACAGGCTTATGTGAGCCTTTTGTTATAGGATTAGATGATCCATTACAATATTTTCTTTCTTGTGTGTGTCAATCAGGAAAACCAAGATGGCCACCAACACAGGACAAGGTTTTAACATGGTCTCTATGGGAGAATTAAAAAGTTTTTTTTTTTTTTTTTTCAGAACAAAAAACATATTGTTAAACAGGTATATCATTGTATGAATTGTCTGATGGTATATGTTAATTTTTTCTTACTTATTTACATTAAGCCTTTGTGAGATATTTCCAATTAGCTATGAAATTCACAACAAAATATACCACAGTCAGAACAGTTTAAAAATTAAATTGGAAAATTGTAGAAACAGACAATATGAATAACTCTGACACACTTATACATGACCACTCACTCTCTTGGCTTGGAACCAGTATCTTAATAAAAAGTGGCTGGGTTAAATCTTCTAGTCTGTTACATAAAACTAATGATCTATGTGTAGTCTACTATATGGTACATTTTAAATGATTTGACCATCTAAACAGAACAGTACCTGTTTATGAATATCCTTCTTTTCTTTGATGTGATCTACTTAAGGTGCTGTTGTCAGGTATCTGACTGTTGGTAACAAAAGTAATTTCATCCAATAGAAATGGGAATATTAAATGTCAGTCATATTTAAAATCCTTAAAAGGCTCAAAGGACATGTATAATGTACTAAAATAGAAAAATCATCAAACGAAACTATGAAGGGAGTTGGTCAACAATCTTGGTTCTTTTATATGAATTCCTGATGAAATTTCTAAGATATTTTCCCCAAATATCTGAACTAGCTATGATTTGTTTTTATCCATGGAGTAATGGTCTTTAACCAACATATTCTACCTTCCTTCAGTCATTGACCCTGCTATTGTACTGTCCATGTTTTTGTTGTCATTCATTTTTGTGATATTATGTGGCCTTTTGTGAGCTGAAGTGAAACTGTGCAGGTTTTTTATCATTTGTATATATATATATATATATATGTATTACAGTTAGATATCCATTATCAAGAGGGGAGGGTTGGAATCCTATTAACTGGTCTAAGAGGGGAGGGTTGAAATTCTATCAATTGGTCTAAGAGGGGAGGGTTGAAATCCTATTAACTGATCTAACTGGTCTAAGAGGGGAGGGTTGAAATTCTATTAACTGGTCTAAGAGGGGAGGGTTGGAATCCTATTAACTGGTCTAAGAGGGGAGGGTTGTAATCCTATTAACTGGTCGAACTGGTCTAAGAGGGGAGGGTTGTAATCCTATTAACTGGTCTAAGGGGAGAGGATTGGAATCCTATTAACTGATCTAACTGGTCTAAGAGGGGAGGGTTGGAATCCTATTAACTGATCTAACTGGTCTGAGAGAGGAAGGTTGGAATCCTATTAACTGGTCTAAGAGGAGAGGATTGGAATCATATTAACTAATCTAACTGGTCTAAGAGGGGAGGGCTGGAATCCTATTAATTGATCTAACTGATCTGAGAGAGGAGGGTTGGAATCCTATTAACTGATCTAACTGAACTAAGAGGAGGGTTGGAATCCCATTAACTGATCTAACTGGTCTGAGAGAGGAGGGTTGGGATCCTATTAACTGGTCTAAGAGGGGGGAATCCTATTAAATGATCTAAGAGGGGAGGGTTGGAATCCTATTAACTGATCTAACTGGTCTAGGAAGGGAGGGTTGGAATCCTATTAACTGATCTAACTGGTCTGAGAGAGGAGGGTTGGAATCCTATTAACTGGTTTAACTGGTCTAAGAGGAGAGGATTGGAATCCTATTAACTAATCTAACTGGTCTAAGAGGGGAGGGCTGGAATCCTATTAACTGATCTAACTGGTCTGAGAGAGGAGGGTTGGAATCCTATTAACTGATCTAACTGGACTAAGAGAGGAGGTTTGGAATCCTATTAACTGATCTATGAGGGGAGGGTTGGAATCCTATTAACTGATCTAACTGGTCTAGGAGGGGAGGGTTGGAATCCTATTAACTGATCTAAGAGGGGGGTGGAATCTTATTAACTGATCTAACTGGTCTAAGAGGGGAGGGTTGGAATCCTATTAACTGGTCTAAGAGGGGAGGGTTGGAATCCTATTAACTGGCCTAAGAGGGGGGGTGGGTTGAAATCCTATTAACTGATCTAACTGGTCTAAGAGTGGGGAGGGGGGAAATCCTATTAACTGATCTAACTGGTCTGAGAGAGGAGGGTTGGAATCCTATTAACTGATCTAACTGGTCTGAGAGAGGAGGGTTGGAATCCTATTAACTGGTCTAACTGGTCTAAGAGGAGAGGATTGGAATCCTATTAACTGATCTAACTGGTCTAAGAGGGGAGGGCTGGAATCCTATTAACTGATCTAACTGGTCTGAGAGAGGAGGGTTGGAATCCTATTAACTGATCTAACTGGTCTAAGAGGGGAGGGTTGGAATCCTATTAACTGGCCTAAGAGGGAGGGGGTGGAATCCTATTAACTGATATAACTGGTCTAAGAGTGGGGAGGAGGGTGGAATCCTATTAATTGATCTAACTGGTCTGAGAAAGGAGGGTTGGAATCCTATTAACTGGTCTAACTGATCTGAGAGGGGAGGGTTGGAATCCTATTAACTGGTCTAAGAGGAGAGGATTGGAATCCTATTAACTGATCTAACTGGTCTAAGAGGGGAGGGTTGGAATCCTATTAACTGGTCTAAGAGGGGAGGGCTGGAATCCTATTAACTGATCTAACTGGTCTAAGAGGGGAGGGCTGGAATCCTATTAACTGATCTAACTGGTCTGAGAGAGGAGGGTTGGAATCCTATTAACTGGTCTAACTGGTCTGAGAGAGGATGGTTGGAATCCTATTAACTGATCTAACTGGTCTAAGAAGGGAGGGCTGGAATCCTATTAACTGATCTAACTGGTCTGAGAGAGGAGGGTTGGAATCCTATTAACTGGTCTAACTGGTCTGAGAGAGGAGGATTGGAATCCTATTAACTGATCTAACTGGTCAAAGAGAGGAGGGTTGGAATCCTTCTAACTGGTCTGAGAGAGGAGGGTTGGAATCCTATTAACTGATCTAACTGGTCAGAGAGGAGGATTGGAATCCTATTAACTGATCTAACTGGTCTAAGAGGGGAGGGTTGGAATCCTATTAAATGATCTAACTGGTCAGAGAAGAGGGTTGGAATCCTATTAACTGGTCTAAGAAGGGGGGAATCCTATTAACTGATCTAACTGGTCTAAGAGGGGAGGGTTGGAATCCTATTAACTGATCTAACTGGTCTAGGAGGGGAGGGTTGGAATCCTATTAACTGATCTAACTGGTCTGAGAGAGGAGGGTTGGAATCCTATTAACTGATCTAACTGGTCTAAGAGGGGAGGGTTGGAATCCTATTAACTGGTCTAAGAGGGGGTGGGAATCCTATTAACTGATATAACTGGTCTAGGAGGGGAGGGTTGGAATCCTAGTAGCTGGTCTAAGAGGGGAGGGGTGGAATCCTATTAACTGATCTAAGAGGGGGGGGGGGGGGTGGAATCGTATTAACTGATCTAACTGGTCTAAGAGTGGGGGGGGGGTGAAATCCTATTAACTGATCTAACTGGTCTAAGAGTGGGAGGGGAGGGGGGAATCCTATTAACTGATCTAACTGGTCTAAGAGGGGAGGGTTGGAATCCTATTAACTGATCTAACTTGTCTGAGGGAGGAGGGTTGGAATCCTATTAATTGATCTAACTGGTCTAAGAGGGATGGGAGGGTTGGAATCCTATTAATTGATCTAACTGGTCTAAGAGGGATGGGAGGGTTGGAATCCTATTAACTGATCTAACTGGTCTAAGAGTGGGGGGGGAGGGGGGAATCCTATTAACTGATCTAACTGGTCTAAGAGGGGAGGGTTGGAATCCTATTAACTGATCTAACTTGTCTGAGAGAGGAGGGTTGGAATCCTATTAACTGGTCTAAGAGTGGAGGGGAGGGTGGAACCCTATTAACTGATCTAACTGGTCTAAGAGGGGAGGTTTGGAATCCTATTAATTGATCTAACTGGTCTAAGAGGGATGGGAGGGTTGGAATCCTATTAACTGATCTAACTGGTCTAAGAGGGGGGGGGTTGAAATCCTATTAACTGATCTAACTGGTCTAAGAGTGGGGAGGGGGGAATCCTATTAACTGATCTAACTGATCTGAGAGAGGGGGGTTGGAATCCTATTAACTGATCTAACTGGTCTGAGAGAGGAGGGTTGGAATCCTATTAACTGGTCTAACTGGTCTACGAGGAGAGGATTGGAATCCTATTAACTGATCTAACTGGTCTAAGAGGGTAGGGCTGGAATCCTATTAACTGATCTAACTGGTCTGAGAGAGGAGGGTTGGAATCCTATTAACTGATCTAAGAGGGGGGAATCCTATTAACTGATCTAACTGGTCTAAGAGGGGAGGGTTGGAATCCTATCAACTGATCTAACTGGTCTAGTAGGGGAGGGTTGGAATCCTATTAGCTGATCTAAGAGGGGAGGGGTGGAATCCTATTAACTGATCTAACTGGTCTAAGAGGGGAGGGTTGGAATCCTATTAACTGATCTAAATGGTCTAAGAGGGCAGGGTTGGAATCCTATTAACTGGCCTAAGAGGGGGAGGGGGTGGAATTCTATTAACTGATCTAACTGGTCTAAGAGGGAGGGGGGTGAAATCCTATTAACTGATCTAACTGATCTAAGAGTGGGGGGGGGGGGGGGGGGTGGAATCCTATTAACTGATCTAACTGGTCTGAGAAAGGAGGGTTGGAATCCTATTAATTGGTCTAACTGAACTGAGAGGGGAGGGTTGGAATCCTATAACTGGTCTAAGAGGAGAGGATTGGAATCCCATTAACTGATCTAACTGGTCTAAGAGGGGAGGGTTGGAATCCTATTAACTGGTCTAAGAGGGGAGGGCTGGAATCCTATTAACTGATCTAACTGGTCTAAGAGGGGAGGGCTGGAATCCTATTAACTGATCTAACTGGTCTGAGAGAGGAGGGTTGGAATCCTATTAACTGGTCTAACTGGTCTGAGAGAGGAGGATTGGAATCCTATTAACTGATCTAACTGGTCTAAGAGAGGAGGGTTGGAATCCTATTAACTGGTCTAACTGGTCTGAGAGAGGAGGGTTGGAATCCTATTAACTGATCTAACTGGTCAGAGAGGAGGATTGGAATCCTATTAACTGATCTAACTGGTCTAAGAGGGGAGGGTTGGAATCCTATTAACTGATCTAACTGGTCAGAGAGGAGGGTTGGAATCCTATTAACTGGTCTAAGAAGGGGGGAATCCTATTAACTGATCTAACTGGTCTAAGAGGGAAGGGTTGGAATCTTATTAACTGATCTAACTGGTCTAGGAGGGGAGGGTTGGAATCCTATTAACTGATCTAACTGGTCTGAGAGAGGAGGGTTGGAATCCTATTAACTGGTCTAAGAGGAGAGGATTGGAATCCTATTAACTGATCTAATTGGTCTAAGAGGGGAGGGTTGGAATCCTATTAACTGGTCTAAGAGAGGGGGAATCCTATTAACTGATATAACTGGTCTAGGAGGGGAGGGTTGGAATCCTAGTAGCTGGTCTAAGAGGGGAGGGGTGGAATCCTATTAACTGATCTAAGAGGGGGGGGGGGGGCTGGAATCCTATTAACTGATCTAACTGGTCTAAGAGGGGAGGGTTGGAATTCTATTAGCTGGTCTAAGAGGGGAGGGGTGGAATCCTATTAACTGATCTAAGAGGGGGGGGGGGTGGAATCCTATTAACTGATCTAACTGGTCTAAGAGGGGGGGGGGGGTTGGAATCCTATTAACTGATCTAACTGGTCTAAGAGGGGAGGGTTGGAATCCTATTAACTGGCCTAAGAGGGGAGGGGGGGTGGAATCCTATTAACTGATCTAACTGGTCTAACTGGTCTAAGAGGGGAGGGGGGTGAAATCCTATTAACTGATCTAACTGGTCTAAGAGTGGGGGGAGGGGGGAATCCTATTAACTGATCTAACTGGTCTAAGAGGGGGGGGGGGGGGAATCCTATTAACTGATCTAACTGGTCTGAGAGAGGAGGATTGGAATCCTATTAACTGATCTAACTGGTCTAAGAGAGGAGGGTTGGAATCCTATTAACTGGTCTAACTGGTCTGAGAGAGGAGGGTTGGAATCCTATTAACTGATCTAACTGGTCAGAGAGGAGGATTGGAATCCTATTAACTGATCTAACTGGTCTAAGAGGGGAGGGTTGGAATCCTATTAACTGATCTAACTGGTCAGAGAGGAGGGTTGGAATCCAATTAACTGGTCTAAGAAGGGGGGAATCCTATTAACTGATCTAACTGGTCTAAGAGGGAAGGGTTGGAATCCTATTAACTGATCTAACTGGTCTAGGAGGGGAGGGTTGGAATCCTATTAACTGGTCTAAGAGAGTGGGAATCCTATTAACTGATATAACTGGTCTAGGAGGGGAGGGTTGGAATCCTAGTAGCTGGTCTAAGAGGGGAGGGGTGGAATCCTATTAACTGATCTAAGAGGGGGGGGGGGGTGGAATCGTATTAACTGATCTAACTGGTCTAAGAGTGGGGGGGGGGGGGGGTGAAATCCTATTAACTGATCTAACTGGTCTAAGAGTGGGAGGGGAGGGGGGAATCCTATTAACTGATCTAACTGGTCTAAGAGGGGAGGGTTGGAATCCTATTAACTGATCTAACTTGTCTGAGGGAGGAGGGTTGGAATCCTATTAATTGATCTAACTGGTCTAAGAGGGATGGGAGGGTTGGAATCCTATTAATTGATCTAACTGGTCTAAGAGGGATGGGAGGGTTGGAATCCTATTAACTGATCTAACTGGTCTAAGAGTGGGGGGGGGAGGGGGGAATCCTATTAACTGATCTAACTGGTCTAAGAGGGGAGGGTTGGAATCCTATTAACTGATCTAACTTGTCTGAGAGAGGAGGGTTGGAATCCTATTAACTGGTCTAAGAGTGGAGGGGAGGGTGGAACCCTATTAACTGATCTAACTGGTCTAAGAGGGGAGGTTTGGAATCCTATTAATTGATCTAACTGGTCTAAGAGGGATGGGAGGGTTGGAATCCTATTAACTGATCTAACTGGTCTAAGAGGGGGGGGGGGTTGAAATCCTATTAACTGATCTAACTGGTCTAAGAGTGGGGAGGGGGGAATCCTATTAACTGATCTAACTGATCTGAGAGAGGGGGGTTGGAATCCTATTAACTGATCTAACTGGTCTGAGAGAGGAGGGTTGGAATCCTATTAACTGGTCTAACTGGTCTACGAGGAGAGGATTGGAATCCTATTAACTGATCTAACTGGTCTAAGAGGGTAGGGCTGGAATCCTATTAACTGATCTAACTGGTCTGAGAGAGGAGGGTTGGAATCCTATTAACTGATCTAAGAGGGGGGAATCCTATTAACTGATCTAACTGGTCTAAGAGGGGAGGGTTGGAATCCTATCAACTGATCTAACTGGTCTAGTAGGGGAGGGTTGGAATCCTATTAGCTGATCTAAGAGGGGAGGGGTGGAATCCTATTAACTGATCTAACTGGTCTAAGAGGGGAGGGTTGGAATCCTATTAACTGATCTAAATGGTCTAAGAGGGCAGGGTTGGAATCCTATTAACTGGCCTAAGAGGGGGAGGGGGTGGAATTCTATTAACTGATCTAACTGGTCTAAGAGGGAGGGGGGTGAAATCCTATTAACTGATCTAACTGATCTAAGAGTGGGGGGGGGGGGGGGGGTGGAATCCTATTAACTGATCTAACTGGTCTGAGAAAGGAGGGTTGGAATCCTATTAATTGGTCTAACTGAACTGAGAGGGGAGGGTTGGAATCCTATAACTGGTCTAAGAGGAGAGGATTGGAATCCCATTAACTGATCTAACTGGTCTAAGAGGGGAGGGTTGGAATCCTATTAACTGGTCTAAGAGGGGAGGGCTGGAATCCTATTAACTGATCTAACTGGTCTAAGAGGGGAGGGCTGGAATCCTATTAACTGATCTAACTGGTCTGAGAGAGGAGGGTTGGAATCCTATTAACTGGTCTAACTGGTCTGAGAGGGATGGGAGGGTTGGAATCCTATTAACTGGTCTAAGAGTGGAGGGGAGGGTGGAACCCTATTAACTGATCTAACTGGTCTAAGAGGGGAGGTTTGGAATCCTATTAATTGATCTAACTGGTCTAAGAGGGATGGGAGGGTTGGAATCCTATTAACTGATCTAACTGGTCTAAGAGGGGGGGGGGGTTGAAATCCTATTAACTGATCTAACTGGTCTAAGAGTGGGGAGGGGGGAATCCTATTAACTGATCTAACTGATCTGAGAGAGGGGGGTTGGAATCCTATTAACTGATCTAACTGGTCTGAGAGAGGAGGGTTGGAATCCTATTAACTGGTCTAACTGGTCTACGAGGAGAGGATTGGAATCCTATTAACTGATCTAACTGGTCTAAGAGGGTAGGGCTGGAATCCTATTAACTGATCTAACTGGTCTGAGAGAGGAGGGTTGGAATCCTATTAACTGATCTAAGAGGGGGGAATCCTATTAACTGATCTAACTGGTCTAAGAGGGGAGGGTTGGAATCCTATCAACTGATCTAACTGGTCTAGTAGGGGAGGGTTGGAATCCTATTAGCTGATCTAAGAGGGGAGGGGTGGAATCCTATTAACTGATCTAACTGGTCTAAGAGGGGAGGGTTGGAATCCTATTAACTGATCTAAATGGTCTAAGAGGGCAGGGTTGGAATCCTATTAACTGGCCTAAGAGGGGGAGGGGGTGGAATTCTATTAACTGATCTAACTGGTCTAAGAGGGAGGGGGGTGAAATCCTATTAACTGATCTAACTGATCTAAGAGTGGGGGGGGGGGGGGGGGTGGAATCCTATTAACTGATCTAACTGGTCTGAGAAAGGAGGGTTGGAATCCTAT
Organism: Bathymodiolus septemdierum; assembly: GCA_963383655.1. Lineage (NCBI taxonomy): Eukaryota > Metazoa > Mollusca > Bivalvia > Mytilida > Modiolidae > Bathymodiolus > Bathymodiolus septemdierum. The sequence continues at coordinate 20,331,023 of OY726519.1, read as the reverse complement.
TAATTGGTCTAACTGAACTGAGAGGGGAGGGTTGGAATCCTATAACTGGTCTAAGAGGAGAGGATTGGAATCCTATTAACTGATCTAACTGGTCTAAGAGGGGAGGGTTGGAATCCTATTAACTGGTCTAAGAGGGGAGGGCTGGAATCCTATTAACTGATCTAACTGGTCTAAGAGGGGAGGGCTGGAATCCTATTAACTGATCTAACTGGTCTGAGAGAGGAGGGTTGGAATCCTATTAACTGGTCTAACTGGTCTGAGAGAGGAGGATTGGAATCCTATTAACTGATCTAACTGGTCTAAGAGAGGAGGGTTGGAATCCTATTAACTGGTCTAACTGGTCTGAGAGAGGAGGGTTGGAATCCTATTAACTGATCTAACTGGTCAGAGAGGAGGATTGGAATCCTATTAACTGATCTAACTGGTCTAAGAGGGGAGGGTTGGAATCCTATTAACTGATCTAACTGGTCAGAGAGGAGGGTTGGAATCCTATTAACTGGTCTAAGAAGGGGGGAATCCTATTAACTGATCTAACTGGTCTAAGAGGGAAGGGTTGGAATCTTATTAACTGATCTAACTGGTCTAGGAGGGGAGGGTTGGAATCCTATTAACTGATCTAACTGGTCTGAGAGAGGAGGGTTGGAATCCTATTAACTGGTCTAAGAGGAGAGGATTGGAATCCTATTAACTGATCTAATTGGTCTAAGAGGGGAGGGTTGGAATCCTATTAACTGGTCTAAGAGAGGGGGAATCCTATTAACTGATATAACTGGTCTAGGAGGGGAGGGTTGGAATCCTAGTAGCTGGTCTAAGAGGGGAGGGGTGGAATCCTATTAACTGATCTAAGAGGGGGGGGGGGTGGAATCCTATTAACTGATCTAACTGGTCTAAGAGGGGAGGGTTGGAATTCTATTAGCTGGTCTAAGAGGGGAGGGGTGGAATCCTATTAACTGATCTAAGAGGGGGGGGGGTGGAATCCTATTAACTGATCTAACTGGTCTAAGAGGGGGGGGGGGGTTGGAATCCTATTAACTGATCTAACTGGTCTAAGAGGGGAGGGTTGGACTCCTATTAACTGGCCTAAGAGGGGAGGGGGGGTGGAATCCTATTAACTGATCTAACTGGTCTAACTGGTCTAAGAGGGGAGGGGGGTGAAATCCTATTAACTGATCTAACTGGTCTAAGAGTGGGGGGAGGGGGGAATCCTATTAACTGATCTAACTGGTCTAAGAGGGGGGGGGGAATCCTATTAACTGATCTAACTGGTCTGAGAGAGGAGGATTGGAATCCTATTAACTGATCTAACTGGTCTAAGAGAGGAGGGTTGGAATCCTATTAACTGGTCTAACTGGTCTGAGAGAGGAGGGTTGGAATCCTATTAACTGATCTAACTGGTCAGAGAGGAGGATTGGAATCCTATTAACTGATCTAACTGGTCTAAGAGGGGAGGGTTGGAATCCTATTAACTGATCTAACTGGTCAGAGAGGAGGGTTGGAATCCAATTAACTGGTCTAAGAAGGGGGGAATCCTATTAACTGATCTAACTGGTCTAAGAGGGAAGGGTTGGAATCCTATTAACTGATCTAACTGGTCTAGGAGGGGAGGGTTGGAATCCTATTAACTGGTCTAAGAGAGTGGGAATCCTATTAACTGATATAACTGGTCTAGGAGGGGAGGGTTGGAATTCTAGTAGCTGGTCTAAGAGGGGAGGGGTGGAATCCTATTAACTGATCTAAGAGGGGGGGGGGAATCCTATTAACTGATCTAACTGGTCTAAGAGGGGAGGGTTGGAATTCTATTAGCTGGTCTAAGAGGGGAGGGGTGGAATCCTATTAACTGATCTAAGAGGGGGGGGGTGGAATCCTATTAACTGATCTAACTGGTCTAAGAGGGGGGGGGTTGAAATCCTATTAACTGATCTAACTGGTCTAAGAGGGGAGGGTTGGAATCCTATTAACTGGCCTAAGAGGGGAGGGGGGGGGTGGAATCCTATTAACTGATCTAACTGGTCTAAGAGGGGGGGGTGAAATCCTATTAACTGATCTAACTGGTCTAAGAGTGGGGGGAGGGGGGAATCCTATTAACTGATCTAACTGGTCTAAGAGGGGAGGGTTGGAATCCTATTAACTGATCTAACTTGTCTGAGAGAGGAGGGTTGGAATCCTATTAACTGGTCTAAGAGTGGAGGGGAGGTGGAATCCTATTAACTGATCTAACTGGTCTAAGAGGGGAGGTTTGGAATCCTATTAATTGATCTAACTGGTCTAAGAGGGATGGGAGAGTTGGAATCCTATTAACTGATCTAACTGGTCTAAGAGGGGGAGAATCCTATTAACTGGTCTAAGAGGGGAGGGTTGGTATCCTATTAACTGATCTAACTGGTCTAATAAGGGAGGGGGGTTGGAATCCTATTAACTGATCTAACTGGTCTAACCCTGCCATATTGTTGTGTCCCAACCAAGACCTGGATTTAGAAGTCATATGTAGTTGTGTTCAATTAGTTAAGATGAGAGGTGATTGTTAGTTTTGTTTGAATTGTTGACCATCACTGTTTAAACTTTCATTTCATAGCTCTATCTCGTGGTTTCCAAGATAAAAATCAGTTAAAGCCAAGGGGAGTTGAAAGGACATAATAATGCCCATTTTTATATACTAGTACCTGTTATCAGTTGAATTCCTCAGATAAATTATTGTCGGTACTATTCCAACATTTGATTTACCCCTTGCCATTTCCGAAATATGAGAGGACCAAAAGGAAACCTGCGCTCGTTTTTTTAAATTTAATTTCGGAGTGTCGATTTATTATAAATACTGATGTCTTGGTACTCCCAGTTTTAAGTAAGATTTTAATGATTTTTTTTCCCTAAATTCCTTCCTGCACTTTTCAACAGACTCTACCTAGTGATGACATTTGCTGTACAATAAACTGGTTCCAGAAGAAACCCTGATTGTGTTCATTTCCTATAAATCAGACGAGTAATACAGGCTCTTGAGAGCTTCTGGTTCATATTCTTTATCTCATAATCATATTTATAGTATTTAACAATAAGTGTATCTTAACCTTACGTATGTATGAGATGGTCCTAGTCTGTAGTTGAGACATAGCCTTTGTTTTGACCTGATTTATATAGCCTATTCATTCGTCTAGATACTGGATCGTCATATCATACAATGGAGCAAATGCATATATCTATACTAGTAAATGACAGATGAAAATATGTGTGCATCATAGTATCAATAGTGCAAGCAGGATCAATTATGCAAATTTTACATGCCTTGTTCGTTGGTTTTTGACCCAGTAATACTTGTTAACCTTCCCTTTCCTGCCATCGATGTCCAATTGGGTTTATAAACGGATATAAATAATAGAGTGAGCTACATGTACTATAAAATGTTGTTTTTTGGATTTTATTCAGCATCATTAATTCATTTACCGTCTGTAAATTATGAATTATAGTTCTTTATAGTATAAAATTGGTATTTGTTGCTTTTCCGCTAAGCACACGACATGTCTACCCGCGGATTGTTTCAGTGATCTAACACTATAAAAATCCAACTCGGCGTGTTGGTCTAGTACAAAGCGAACCTCATCATCATCTCATTGAAAATTAACTTGTTCTCGCCATGATATAGCTGAAAAAATTGCTGAATTGGTGTTAAACAACAATTACTCACTCACTCTTTCAAAATTGTATTCAGTAGTACTTCATCCAATAATAGGAATGTCTTCACATGGCAATAACATACCATTTGAACTAAATTTACATCAAATTTGGTAGTAAGAGTACACAGTGCATTCCTTTTGAAACTTTTAAAATCCAAGCTGATATTGGCTGAAATCTGAATTCTTAGAAAATACAAATAAAATACATATATTTTCTATTTCTAAACCAGGTGATAACAAACTCATACGAGTCTGTTTTAGACAGCTAATTTGATCGAACCTGGTGACACTACGAAATGATATTTTGAGGTTCATGTGCATGATTATTCTTCATGCTCTTTGCATATCCAAAGACTTTAAAGGGATAATCAAGCTGTAAATCGAAGGACAGTCAATGCAATGGCTAAAAGAGAATGACAGACGAAAACAAACAATGTTCCACAGAAATCTAAAGATTAAGCAACAATAATTCCCTTAAAACGGGGGTGAACTCGGGCACTACGGAAGGGTAATAGTTCCTGCTCCACTAGTGGCACACGTCGTGTCATTGTTAAACGGACGAACATACTAGTAATTTGTTATGGAAATCGTGTTGGACACCAGTATATGTAAATATTTACAAATAACATCAATAGAGCATGAACTCCTGTATGGGAGTTAGGTCGTTTTTACGCGGAAATTGTAGCGGACTTCACAACACGGAATTAAAAACATGAAGACATGTAGCTGAATAAAATGAATGACACGAACTCCACTACAACAGAGAAGACCTCAGTAGCTCCGGAAGGGTATTTACATTATCTACTAGTGTTACCCTTCGTGTTACTCACGTTAAAAATTCGATGATAAATGAACGTTAGAGAAACCCGAAGGAAAAATCACAAATGGACAATTCAGGGACACTGGCAACATTGGGCACACAAGACACAGGACGAAGACAAACAAAACACAACACAGATAAGCAACACGGACCCTACCAAAAACCGATGGTGAAGTCAAGGAACTACGGTAGGAAACAAACTGGAATATCGTATCAACCGAGAGATATGTATTTCACATGCAGGTGCTGGTGGAATGTTTCTTCAATTGGATAGTTAATATCACTGAACGGTTTTTTAATATAATTTGTTTGTGGATATAATAATATCGATTATAAAGGAGTGTAATACGTGTGGCCATAAGCCAATGATGCCATCTAAAACTTACAAGGGCACCATTAGGCGCTCACTATTCCAGTAACCATTACTACTACTAATATCTCATCTGTTTATAGATGTAAGGTATGCTTTACCATTGCTTTAGTTTTTATGTTGCACTTGATGGACATAAACAAACAAAATGAATAACCTCTCCGTTATTTTGAGGTTATTAACAGGTTAAAATCAGGGAGTTAATCCTCCGATTTAATACTATCTACATACTGAAGGGAAAATACGTTACCTAGTGATTCTTGGACACTGGTCCACATTTTTAAAGAATATGTCAATTTATTTTTTACAATAACATTGCTATGCCAAATAATGAATAATTACCTTATGTCTGCTAAGGAATAGACGTCGGCGCGCACATAAGATTTGTTTTTGCCATAATGTATTAACTTTATGTAAGTTCGTGTAGATTAAGAATGCGACAAGGGTGTATATAGTAGGCAAGACAAAAACGTGTTTAACTTTTCATTATCCGTGTCAGATAAATTAAATCTACGTTGACAGTTTATGTCAATCTGTACGGGTTTCAACACCACAATACTGCAAACATTCCTATTATCTGTCAAAACAAAAACCACTGAAGAAATGCTGAAATTTCAATGTTTATAAATCCGATTGACTAATTGACAGAGCTAAGTGGCTGACTAGCCAAACATTTTGATACGGCTTAAGGTTGACTAACCCGATGTCACCCATTTCTAAAGAGGATATTTCCACTTCACATTTACATTTTTTACCTTAACTGTATATGGAATTTCACCGAATGGTTCTACAAGAGAGAAGACCTCGTTACAAAATTGTGCTCAGTAGTACTTGCTGTCCTGCATCCAATAATTCACTTTTACATTTTTCACCTTAACTGTATACTTTTGAAAATACTTGTACAAAAAAAATAATAACTCCAATGATCCATCATTTCATTACAATTCTCTGATAGTAAACGTTAGAGAAAATCGAAGAAGCTATCGCGAATGGACAATACATGAAGAGACAATATCTACATTGAACACAGAAGAAGCTATCACGAATGGACAATACATGAAGAGATACTATCTACATTGAGCACAGAAGAAGCTATCACGAATGGACAATACATGAAGAGACACTATCTACATTGAGCACAGAAGAAGCTATCAAGAATGGACAATACATGAAGAGACACTATCTACATTGAGCACAGAAGAAGCTATCACGAATGGACAATACATGAAGAGACACTATCTATATTGAGCACAAAAGAAGCTATCAAGAATGGACAATACATGAAGAGACAATATCTACATTGAGCACAGAAGAAGCTATCAAGAATGGACAATACATGAAGAGACAATATCTACATTGAGAACAAGACACAAAGCGAAGACGAACAAAACAAAAAACACATCACAGAAAACTAAGAACATGAACAACACGAACCCTCCAGAAAGCCGAGCGTGAATCCAGGTGCTCGAGAACAGTTCCTGTAAAATACAAAGATGAGGGGGAAATACACAAATCATAAAATAAATAGAAAAAACAACAACATGAACGCCTACAACAAATTATGAAAGAAAGTTTAAATAAAAATGGTCAACAATTCCAACAATATCAACAAAAGAAACAATCAGGACTAACTTTAACTCACGGAACACACAAAAGACCATGACATATGTTTAACCAGGCGTTTTGTAATGCCATACCTGCTACAATAATAACAGAATGTGAAGAATAGTATTAACAGGATGTGTATGATGGGATCGTCTATAAAATCTATATATTTTGAAAATAAAATTGTGTTTCACAAATAAACAAACGTTTAGACATATTTCCATTACTTGTAAATTATGAGAGAGAAAAAAGTTTATTTAAGTGATGTTCTCAAAATATTACAGAAGATTGTTTTATTACAAATGTTACTTGGTGAAAGTGTTATAACACTGTATCTTAAGAAGTCTGAGACCGGTGAAATAATTTACACTCCCAATAAAACACTTCAAGATCAAGAGTGTAAACAGTACATGGCATCAAACGGGTGTGCGACATCTTTATTTTACACAAAATATACAGTGTAATATTTGTATTGGTATAGTAGCGATATAAGGTGTTGTATTAGTACAAATCATAAACGTTATGCACGTATCTTATATACAGTATAGTGATATACCTATAGCAATGGTATAAATTAAACACAACGTCTAGTACTTACCCTTTTCTCATATAATTATATTTTAGTCGATCTTTTGAGAGGTTGTAGAAAATAGTATGACCAGTGAATTGTCTGACAAGTACCATTTGATATTATCGCCGATCAACTGTTAGAAATGGCTTTTGGTTACATGCGATTGCAATATATTGTGGTATTCATGTTGCAATAGCTATGTTTGTGGTTTAGTGTCACCTTGGACAGCCAAATCCACAAAAAGTAAAAGCATAAGCATAAAAAGATGTGTTTTTTAAAACTTTTGTTTATGCAGGGTTCCATTTTGAACTATATCTTTATGTGGAAACCATTTTAAATTTCCAAACGGCACTAAAATATATACATACACGGAACATTCATAAAAGCGTTGTAATCTTACATTAATTTGTGTCGAAATATAATGTAGGACAGCATCCTGTGTTCGTTTATATCCATATATTTTCTTACTGTCATGTTTATTTTCAAATCAAGATAGCATATATTCTTTAAACCAATACCCCTTATAGTCCTGTTAAAAATGCAAAATTTTATAAAGGATCATTCTTAGATGTTTAATGGGACGCACAAAAACCCTGGACTTATTAGAATACAATTCAAACTGTTGAGATAAGGATACAAACAATGTCACATTGGTATATATCCAGTGTATCATACTGGATAACTGGTGTTTGTGACAAAGGACCACGACATATGACGAAGGAAATCCGGGCCCTAACTTGGAACAGACACAAACATGTGGCGGTGTTAAACCAGTTGATGGGCACCCCAATTCCTTCTCCAACAGCAACTCAGATATACTTGAATAAATAATTAAAAATGTAAATAAATCAACATTTCGTATACAGTGAAACCTGACTAAACCGGACCCTGAGTAAACCGAACCCTGACTAAACCGGACCCTGACTAAACTGGACCCTGAGTAAACCGGACCCTGAGTAAACCGGAATCCTGTCCATTCCGATCTAAATTTCAAGTCCCCAGTTTTTTCCTTATTCATTTTTGTTAAAAATCATTGAATAAACCGGACACTGCATATTCCGAATTCCGGCCTTGACTTGCGGTCCCAATACACTAATTACTGTTATAATTCATCTCCGTAAACCGGTCATGATCAAATCAATCAACCGTGTGTTTACATATATATGTGAATATCGATCGGAAGTAATTGAAGGGGCACCAGAGGGGAAACGTATTGAAAGTGTTTATCGAAGTGTGTATATTAACACACCTGTAATTAGTGATCACTGGTAACTCATGTGGTTAATGTTTAAATGTTCGTTAAATTGTATAATAAAGAAAAACAAAACAAAACAAACAAACAAAAAACAAAGAAGAAAGATATATTTTTGATAAAACAACAAGTATACAAATCATTTCCGATGATACCCAACTTTATCGTCTCAATTAATCTATTAATAAGTGCTATTGATAAACAATATCTATACCACTTCCCCGGACGGTAAATAAACACATGATATCACAAGTAGAGTAGTTTATGTAATAAAGATAGTTTTCAAAACTATGTATTTTGATTTATTTGTTTTCTATTCATCCTTGACTGTAGGATACAGGCATCTTTCTCCTCTTTGTTGCCACCAGTTATGTACAACTACAAATACTAGACATTGCAAAATATCCTTTCAGCAACTTAAAAATAGCCCCCATCCAGACCTTCTTTTCTGGAATGTAAAGGTCATGCCCCCAGTTATTATCATTATTCACGTCCACATTGACAATATATGTACATGATATTTTCATACAATGTACCCGATACAACATTATGTGATAAAGTTTGTCAGTGACTTGTGTGGTTTTCTCCGGGTACTCCGGTTTCATCCACCAATAAAAATGAACGCCACGATATAACTGAGATATTGTTGAAAGTGGTGTTAAACAACATAAACCAAAACCAAACCAATGATATTGTATTTATACGGAGATGTCAAAAAGCCTCCATGACAACTGCCAAATTTTCTAAAAAGAGCAGAAACAAGCGTCGTTCTAATCGTTTTTAACGTATCCTCTGTGAAGTCCGAGCGTATACTGCTACCATTTCTTATAGTCGCTCAACGATAATCAGGTACCAATACAAATAAATAACAAAAATTTATCCAGTCAATGCAGTTTGATTGCCCAAATACAACCAGTGCAGGATAAAGTCAAATATGGGTCATATTATGACATTTCAATCTTATTAGATATTATATGTAATTTTTATCCTTGTGTTATCTCTATCTGTGATATACTATCAAATAACAAACGTCCCTGTTGGTGTCATGTCATATAAACAATCAACCATATTAGAAATAAAAGTTCGTGATGACTTCACTCAGACAAACTCACAATTGGACAAACTCAGAGTAAGACAAACTTACAGTAATGCAAACTCAGGGTAGGAAAAATTAATTCAGAGTAAGGCAAATTCAGAGTACCCATGTCCAATGAAATTTTAGAGTAAAACTACAACCTGGATGCAAAAGAAACGGCAGTACAAACACAAAGGTAAAACATAACAAACAAATAAAAGGTTAAAGAAAACACGAACTCTAACGAACCACTTACAGAAACTACTTGGCTATTCACATTTTAAACTTCAGTTGTAATAATCTATGGTTAATTCGTAAAATGCATTATTTCGTTCAGATCTTGTGTCCAGTGTGGTTACAAAATATCAATGTAGCTTCTGCTTGGCTTCAAAACTACTCAGAAATCACTGTGTTATTTGAACCGACAATTTTGACAAGACTTAGTTCCGATTTTCCACCAATATATAAAATATTTACTCCATTAAGAAATAAAATGAAAAAAAGAAAAGAAAGAAAGAAATTGTTGTTATCAATTAAAAAGACGACATAGAAAAAAAAACCAGTTTTCTCCAACGTTTATTTATTACTGTGAATCTGTTCACACAGACCAGTGATTGATCTGATTCACAATCTGTTCGCACAGACCAGTGATTGATCTGATTCACAATCTGTTCGCATAGACCAGTGATTGATCTGATTCACAATCTGTTCACACAGACCAGTGATTGATCTGATTCACAATCTGTTCACACAGACCAGTGATTGATCTGATTCACAATCTGTTCACACAGACCAGTGATTGATCTGATTCACAATCTGTTCACACAGACCAGTGATTGATCTGATTCACAATCTGTTTACACAGACCAGTGATTGATCTGATTCACAATCTGTTCACACAGACCAGTGATTGATCTGATTCACAATCTGTTCACACAGACCAGTGATTGATCTGATTCACAATCTGTTCACACAGACCAGTGATTGATCTGATTCACAATCTTTTCACACAGACCAGTGATTGATCTGATTCACAATCTGTTCGCACAGACCAGTGATTGATCTGATTCACAATCTGTTCGCACAGACCAGTGATTGATCTGATTCACAATCTGTTCGCACAGACCAGTGATTGATCTGATTCACAATCTGTTCACACAGACCAGTGATTGATCTGATTCACTATCTGTTCACACACACCAGTGATTGATCTGATTCACAATCTATTCGCACAGACCAGTGATTGATCTGATTCACAATCAGTTTACAGACCAGTGATTGATCTGATTCACAATCTGTTCACACAGACCAGTGATTGATCTGATTCACAATCTGTTCACACAGACCAGTGATTGATCTGATTCACAATCTGTTCGCACAGACCAGTGATTGATCTGATTCACAATCAGTTTACAGACCAGTGATTGATCTGATTCACAATCTGTTCACACAGACCAGTGATTGATCTGATTCACAATCTGTTCACACAGACCAGTGATTGATCTGATTCACAATCTGGTCACACAGACCAGTGATTGATCTGATTCACAATCTGGTCACACAGACCAGTGATTGATCTGATTCACAATCTGTTCACACAGACCAGTGATTGATCTGATTCACAATCTGTTCACATAGACCAGTGATTGATCTGATTCACAATCTGCTCTCACAGACCAGTGATTGATTTGATTCACAATCTGTTCACACAGACCAATGATTGATCTGATTCACAATCTGTTCGCACAGACCAGTGATTGATCTGATTCACAATCTGTTCGCACAGACCAGTGATTAATCTGATTCACAATCAATAAAGACGTAGATATCATATTTAGTTCGCACGACGCGTTTCTGGAACAACTTTCATCAGGTACGATCAGGTCCATAATATTTGAAAACCAAATAATTAAAAAATCTTTGGGGGCAAGAAGAGCAAATGTCTACACAGAATATGTCAAAATCGGCTAAGGTCACCTATGACTGAGGTGAGGAGAACCTTAATTTTAATAATAATTACATGGGAATTGTAAATTTAGATACCAAATATATGATAAACCCAGTGATATTACTATTGTCATCATTGTTGCGATAATGTTTTAGCAATCAAAGTTTCCGAAACTTCTAAACATATTGAATCGAATCTTTGTAGAAATAATCGCTGAAAATTTGCTCGCTAATAGTGTCCTCATGGTTCATTTTAAGATCGTATGTTTACTGACTATCTAAATAAGCCTTCCAATTTTAACATCTTCGACACCCAACATCAACTGACTTGGAGAGTGACTCCAAGATCCACGGAGCCTTTTGTTTGAAGTTGATACACAATTATCGCATCATGATGAGAGTTTCAGTTTCAAACCCCCAACTGTGTTAGAATTGTTTTATCTATTTCCTCAAACAATGTTTGTCCAGTTAAGATGGCAGATTACTAACTGTGGTCATTGTATCTGTTTAGCTTGACAGGGTCGTTTTATATTGTCTTATATCTCAAGTAACAAAATATCTAAATCAGATAAAATCATTGACATTGAAAAGCTTCAGACAGTTGAACTTTAGGATACAAAGTTGACGTAAATTATATGGTACCAGTGTGATAGCTAGGTAATAAAAATAGTGTAAGCATAATTAGCTTACAAGGGTTGGGTGAGGTGCTCACCCAGACAGCACATGTAGGGTCAACTGAATTATAGATATTGAAGGGTATAATGAACTAATTCTACACTTGCACTGATCGTTGTTGTAATAGAAATAGAAATGTCGGCAGCAAGCTTCCCGTTAAATAGAAGCAAACCTGCAGCAAACATATTGGATAATATGAAGCAGCCGGCCGCGATACTGGTATTACGATACTGATACACAATACTGGCAGTACCAGTATTTTACCAGAATCTTCCAGTATCTGCAATACTGGTAAATACTAGTATCTCAGTATCTTCCAGAATCTTCCAGTATCTGCAATATTAGAAGATACTGGTCATTGCCAAAATATGAGTATTGTAGATACCGGAAGATTCTGGGAAATACTGGTAATACCAGTATTGCAGATACTGGAAGATTCTGGAAAATACTGGTAATACCAGTATTACAGATACTGGAAGATTCTGGAAAATACTGGTAATACCAGTATTGCAGATACTGGAAGATTCTGGAAATACTGGTTATACCAGTATTGCAGATACTGGAAGATTAGGTATGAAGTTGCGGAATGTACTTTTATATTGGAGGTTTTTCAACACAGATCTTCCAAATCTTGCATATAACATTTGTATTCCGCTTCTCCTTTCCCCGGACCTCCCTATACCATGTCTACTCTCTCAGTAAAACCTCTCTAAACCGCCATAGAAATGTCTATGTAAAATTAACTTCTCAATCTGGCCAACCCCTCAAAACCATCCGAATTTTCTGGTCCCATCGCTGGACGTTTCCAGAAGTTTCAGTTTATATATTATTTATATATTGAAGATGTGCATATTGTTTGGAATTGGTATTCGGACGAATTTCCGAGTTGTTGAACTTAGCCTAATACTAACGGTAAATACAATGTTAAATCTGTGATTTACCGTTAGAATTAGGCTCTGCCCACTCATGTCAAGTTTACCAGTTATTTGCCCAAGGTCGGGAGTTTTACTGGTGAATTCAGGATACTAGAGTTTCCAGTATTGTGTGTTTTACAATACTAGCATTACCAGTATTGCTGGATGAAGAATACTGGAGCTTCCAGTATTGTGTGTTTTACAATACTAGTATTACCAGTATTGCTGGATGAAGAATACTATAGTTTCCAGTATTGTGTGCTTTACAATACTAGTATTACCAGTATTACTGGATGAAGAATACTGGAACTTCCAGTATCGTGTGTTTTACAATACTAGTATTACCAGTATTGTTGGATGAAGAATACTGGAGCTTCCGGTATTGTGTATAGATCAACGATTCTGGTATTCCAGTATTGTAAATGCACGATACTGGTACATCCAGTATTGTATATGTACGATAATGATATTACCAGTATTGTAACATTACAATACTGGTATTTCTAGTATTGTACAGTGTTACAATACTGGTAACAATACTGGTAATATTTACAATACTGGTATTTCCAGTATTATAAATATTATAATACTGGTAATACCAGTATTGTAAATATTACAATACTGGTAATACCAATATCGCGGCCGGCTGCTTCATATTATCCAACATATTTGCTTGTAGTATACCAAAATAAATACTTGTTGATGTATGTTGCTGTTTGTGTTTGTTTGCTATAGGATATAAAGTAATATTTGGAATATATGTTTGCAGATAAGTCTAAGAGTACATAACAGAGAGGAATACCTGTCCCAAGTCTAAGAGTACATTACAGAGAGGAATACCTGTCCCAAGTCTAAGAGTACATTACAGAGAGGAATACCTGTCCCAAGTCTAAGAGTACATTACAGAGAGGAATACCTGTCCCAAGTCTAAGAGTACATTACAGAGAGGAATACCTGTCCCAAGTCTAAGAGTACATTACAGAGAGGAATACCTGTCCCAAATCTAAGAGTACATTACAGAGAGGAATACCTGTCCCAAGTCTAAGAGTACATTACAGAGAGGAATACCTGTCCCAAGTCTAAGAGTACATTACAGAGAGGAATACCTGTCCCAAGTCTAAGAGTACATTACAGAGAGGAATACCTGTCCCAAGTCTAAGAGTACATTACAGAGAGGAATACCTGTCCCAAGTCTAAGAGTACATTACAGAGAGGAATACCTGTCCCAAGTCTAAGAGTACATTACAGTGAGGAATACCTGTCCCAAGTCTAAGAGTACATTACAGAGAGGAATACCTGTCCCAAGTCTAAGACTACATTACAGAGAGGAATACCTGTCCCAAGTCTAAGAGTACATTACAGAGAGGAATACCTGTCCCAAGTCTAAGAGTACATCACAGAGAGGAATACCTGTCCCAAATCTAAGAGTACATCACAGAGAGGAATACCTGTCCCAAGTCTAAGAGTACATTACAGAGAGGAATACCTGTCCCAAGTCTAAGAGTACATTACAGAGAGGAATACCTGTCCCAAGTCTAAGAGTACATTACAGAGAGGAATACCTGTCCCAAGTCTAAGAGTACATTACAGAGAGGAATACCTGTCCCAAGTCTAAGAGTACATTACAGAGAGGAATACCTGTCCCAAGTCTAAGAGTACATTACAGAGAGGAATACCTGTCCCAAGTCTAAGAGTACATTACAGTGAGGAATACCTGTCCCAAGTCTAAGACTACATTACAGAGAGGAATACCTGTCCCAAGTCTAAGAGTACATTACAGAGAGGAATACCTGTCCCAAGTCTAAGAGTACATTACAGTGAGGAATACCTGTCCCAAGTCTAAGAGTACATTACAGAGAGGAATACCTGTCCCAAATATAAGAGTACATTACAGAGAGGAATACCTGTCCCAAGTCTAAGAGTACATTACAGAGAGGAATACCTGTCCCAAGTCTAAGACTACATTACAGAGAGGAATACCTGTCCCAAGTCTAAGAGTACATTACAGAGAGGAATACCTGTCCCAAGTCTAAGAGTACATTACAGAGAGGAATACCTGTCCCAAGTCTAAGAGTACATTACAGAGAGGAATATCTGTCCCAAATCTAAGAGTACATTACAGAGAGGAATACCTGTCCCAAGTCTAAGAGTACATTACAGAGAGGAATACCTGTCCCAAGTCTAAGAGTACATTACAGAGAGGAATACCTGTCCCAAGTCTAAGAGTACATTACAGAGAGGAATACCTGTCCCAAGTCTAAGAGTACATTACAGAGAGGAATACCTGTCCCAAGTCTAAGAGTACATTACAGAGAGGAATACCTGTCCCAAGTCTAAGAGTACATTACAGTGAGGAATACCTGTCCCAAGTCTAAGAGTACATTACAGAGAGGAATACCTGTCCCAAGTCTAAGACTACATTACAGAGAGGAATACCTGTCCCAAGTCTAAGAGTACATTACAGAGAGGAATACCTGTCCCAAGTCTAAGAGTACATTACAGAGAGGAATACCTGTCCCAAGTCTAAGAGTACATCACAGAGAGGAATACCTGTCCCAAATCTAAGAGTACATTACAGAGAGGAATACCTGTCCCAAGTCTAAGAGTACATTACAGAGAGGAATACCTGTCCCAAGTCTAAGAGTACATTACAGAGAGGAATACCTGTCCCAAGTCTAAGAGTACATTACAGAGAGGAATACCTGTCCCAAGTCTAAGAGTACATTACAGAGAGGAATACCTGTCCCAAGTCTAAGAGTACATTACAGAGAGGAATACCTGTCCCAAGTCTAAGAGTACATTACAGTGAGGAATACCTGTCCCAAGTCTAAGAGTACATTACAGAGAGGAATACCTGTCCCAAGTCTAAGACTACATTACAGAGAGGAATACCTGTCCCAAGTCTAAGAGTACATTACAGAGAGGAATATCTGTCCCAAGTCTAAGAGTACATTACAGTGAGGAATACCTGTCCCAAGTCTAAGAGTACATTACAGAGAGGAATACCTGTCCCAAATATAAGAGTACATTACAGAGAGGAATACCTGTCCCAAGTCTAAGAGTACATTACAGAGAGGAATACCTGTCCCAAGTCTAAGAGTACATTACAGAGAGGAATACCTGTCCCAAGTCTAAGAGTACATTACAGAGAGGAATACCTGTCCCAAGTCTAAGAGTACATTACAGAGAGGAATACCTGTCCCAAGTCTAAGAGTACATTACAGTGAGGAATACCTGTCCCAAGTCTAAGAGTACATTACAGAGAGGAATACCTGTCCCAAGTCTAAGAGTACATTACAGAGAGGAATACCTGTCCCAAGTCTAAGAGTACATTACAGAGAGGAATACCTGTCCCAAGTCTAAGAGTACATTATAGAGAGGAATACCTGTCCCAAGTCATGACCTGAATTTCCATCGTCATATGTCGTGGTCTTTCTTGTGTTCAATGAGTTAAGGTGAGAAGTGATTGTTCGTTTTGCTGATTTTGGTGGAATTGTTGACCACCACTGTTTAAACTATCTTTTCATACAGTATATATTATCTAGGATGCTTATTCTCAACCTACCTTTCAATCTAAAGTTAGAATTAATTGGTAATGATAAGAACTGGAATTGCTGTGTGATGAAGTGCAAAACTTAAAACAAAGTATTTGATTAAATAATAAAATGAAAAACATAAAATACTACACTGTCGGAACAGTTCCAAACTCCGATAGAAAAATCGTAGAGAGAGTCACAATCGATACCTATAGCACACAAATATAGGGTCGCTCATCTTCCTGGCTTTGGGGAAGGCACTTTAATTTGTTTCTTGCAGACATAAATATAAAACTCATTCTTGTTTAATGTTTTGTAGTTTTTAGAAGAAGTTGAGTAATTCAGTTGCATGTGTAACTAATAATACATTGTATATTTTGTTGCAATAGGAATTGTTCAATAAGAAATTTGATTAACTTGATTTGCCATCCTTTAGAAACTATTTAAATGTTTCTTATAGTTCTTGTTGACGTACTGAACAATACAATGTGTATTTACATTTTTATTCCAAAGATTTCAAATAAGTCATGACTTACAATACACCTGCATCATACCAATGATTGTATCTAGTAATAAAAACGTAGATATCTAATTGAGTGCGCACGACGTTTTCTGTAATAATCTTCATCAGGTATTTTTTTATATAACATGTACACCTTTCATTTAATTCTACTCGAATACCGTTTATTACTTTGCCTTCTTTTAAAGTAATATGAAATGCCAAAATCATTATTTTCAGTTTTCTAAAAAATTCTGATATATGTAAAGATTAAATATACAAAGAACGTAAACCAAGATTAGTCAGGTTAGAATATTTGACAGAAAATTCATTCGACACATAGTACAGGACAGGTTATAACATTGTTTACTCAGCTCAGTCCAGATTTATTTTTTTTATTTTCTATGAAGCAAAGGTCAGAATATTTTTCCAACTTTGGGTGGCCAGATTATATTTACAAAAACTTGGCAATCATCGGAACGGTGCATCCGAAAGTTAATTAGCCGCCATTGTCTTGACAAAACACGTACGAGATGGAATGATTTTCTGTTCTTAATCACAGATGATCGCGATTTTCGTTCTCAAACATGCACGAATGGTTTAGTTTTTAGGGCATGTAAACATATCAAGAATATTTTTGAAGATGTTTATTTCACCAAAAGCTCGTTTCATATTACTTTAAAGAAAGCTAAAAAGTTAGAATTTAAAACATCTAAACTTATAAAATCATTGAAAAATCTTATTGGTAAAGGATAAAAGTTGTTTCTTTGTCTTTGTCTTTGCTAAAAATATATTACTGGTAAAACTAGTAGGTTTAGTACAAATGAGATATCATCATCTTATCAAGGTAACGTGTTAATTCGCCATGATATAACTGAACAATTTCTCATTCAGTCCCTCACGCGCTCTTTCTATTTAACTTGAAAACATTCTTTTGCTTTCTTTACTTTATGTTTTGTTAATTGTTGTTGTTTATTATTATTTTTTATTGTTTTGTTTTTAATTTGCGTTTGTTGAGAGAAATTTAAATGAGAATTAATTTTAAGATAATTCCCATATACAACAGCATCAACGATTGTCCCTATATTTATACTTTGATTACAAGTTTCTTTTTATTGAGTAAAATAACATAAAGTTTTTGTATTAATCTAAACTGTTAGACAGCAGACTCTTTTAATCTAATGTCCAGTATTAAAGTGTTTTATCCTGAACATTGTAGTCCTTTTCTCGATATTTCCACAACTAACTGAATACGAAACAAAATGCGTGGGTCACTTTAAAACAATGATACATTAAAACAAGGTATGTTAATGTACACTAACATTGTTACCAAACCTGGACATTCATATAACAAGCCAACAAGGGTACTCTTACAGTCGTTAAAATTCATAACCCGTCATCACTGATAATGAGAATACTTTTATGCCGTACTTCAGAGTGTTTTTCTCAACTTGAGGGTAAGGTTTTTATGTAGCTTCGCTTATCAAATAATCAGTAAAGATCCATACCATATCTCACACTTGGGGAGTTTGTCAATATTTGGAAATCGATAACGTCCGGATCTTCACGGGAAATGGCTGATTAATAACCAAGTTTTGTCCCTGAATAGAAGTGCGTGAATAATTCGGAGGTAACATATATCAGATTAACAATTTGATGATTAAAAAAGAATTTTGTTATCTCTGAAGTGTAAAAGACAATAATCTGATATCCGGTCACATTTCAAAGTCCGTTTACACTTGCTGAGTATTTCCCAATGTTGTTGTATGTTATTGTCTTGATAATAGTTTTTTTCGAAGGAAGATTAATACAATTCATGTTTTGGCTTAACTTTATTGACATTATTTTGGCCAGTTTAGGAACCATAACAATAAAATATTATTTAAATTTGAACAGCCACAACTTTATACCATTTATATATAGATCACGATCTGAAAGATACATGTGAGATGTGAGTAAAAAATGTGTCATTTTTCCGCCTTACCTCTATTAAATTATTTGCACAATATTGGTGTGTTTTGTTAATGACAACCTTTAAAACAAACAGTCTACATGCAGTAATAAAGTGAAAAACAGAAGGTACCATAATGCCAGAACAGGTGTAAAATCCAGTAGGAAGATCGAAGAAACGGGGGCAAAATCGATACCCCCTAACACAGAGAGACCACTCACTCCCCAGGCTTGGTACAGACATTTCAATAACAATTTACAGCTATCCTTTTAATGTTCCAAAGTCTGACTACAATAATAACGGATTGTATTACCGGGGTATACATTTTTTACTTGGATATCGAGTATGTCCTATTTTCTATAATTTGATATTTACTTACCTATTTGTACCTGCAAACAATTTTGGACATTAAAGTAATTTTGAAAAAAACACTATCTTAAAAGTATGACACTTGGAGTAGTGTTGTCTTTGTCCAGGATGTCTACATGTGTACACGTGTGCTTGCTCGTTCATTTGCGGTATAATTTGTTTCGTGTTTCCATCACAAGGCCTTTAACACACATGTTTTTTTTCTTTTTTAATTGAGATAAATGTGTTAGTAATGTATTCATCTTAATGCGTGTTAGACGTGAGTAACTAGAAATGTATACATAGGTTATAGAAACAAAACATTGTGGAATTGAATCTTTTGAGCTAATTAGTCTTCCGTTACTCATATAAATGAACGGTTGGATTGCAATCCGTCCACACCAGTCCTTGTCCTGCAAATGGAGAACACTTTAATATATTGTACTTTTTGTAGCAATATTTGACAAAATGAAGGGGTGGTGCGTATAAACAAATATGGAAAATCAAAGATGACCGAACAGTAGGAATTAGGGGAACGTAGCGACATATGTGCATGCCAATTGCTAGATGACAACATATTAGATGTCTTTATCTTTTATTAAGTGACACTTTTGTATGTTTGTATCAAAGTATAGTGCAATGGGAACATTTCTAGAAAATTCAAGATGCTAGATAGGCGGCCAATTTTTCTGTATTTTACTTTTTGTATGTTAAAATCTGATTTTTGTTTCGAGATCTTGAGCTTTTTTTTTTTATTTCATTATAAATTAAAGGTGTGATGACGTCCGATTTTGAATTCAATTTCTATTGTTCTCTATGGATTCCATAATTTATAATTTTTCAATGTCCATTGCTTTTGATTTAAACTTTCAGGAGAAGAAAAAGGCAGTATTGTCCTCACCTTTACTTAATAATTCTTTTCAAATGAACTTGAAAGAGATTGTTCAATTATGTAGTGTATTTTTCCTATTATAAGTACTTCAGTACGTGTATTTGACGTTTTATGTAATATTTTGAGAGATATCATAGTTATAAGGTCAACATTCTCCACAGTAATGGGGTAGTGTATAAACTAAAATTAAAGGGATTTAATTCCCTTATTCTACTTCTTTATCAATGCATTCTATTGTTCAATGGATAAATATTTGTGTCATGAATGGTGAGAAAAGTGAAAATGGCACTATTGAGAACTACTCTATTTCAACTATTAGCCATATTGTTCTACTGTTACAAATCTCTTGGTTAAACAACTTTCTCTAGACTCTTATATCTTCTATAAGCATCACTCAGAGTATTTAAAAGAGCTTGTTTAGAAAACTATAAATGGTTGAGTATGGTGATATTTCATGCTATGTTGACTTTCAAGAATAAATGAGATTTTCTGCATATTCTATAAGCAATGATAGGTCATCTAGGAACTCTCCGGACTATTGAAGAGGTACTCCGAACTACTCCAACCCGGAAGTAGAGCCGTTATACTAACATTTTCATTTCTTTATCTGCATCGGGTGAATATAATTGACAGGTATTTCTTTACCTGACAAACAACATCATCTGGTAAAATTTTGTTTAATCCGATTATCATTTATAAAGTTAATATTCTAATTATTGTCGGTTTGTTTTGATGTTTGTTTGGACAGTTATCCGGGACAGTTGATGTATTATAGTAAGCTCCTTATGGCCGCTTAGGTATCAACTTTGGTAAAGGTTTGCTCATATAAACGGCGGCTATCAATTTAATTGCAAACATTGATGACTTAATATATTATCAATAATTTCTACTAAGATAGCAGATAACTGCTTTGTTTTAATTGAAGACTACTGTGATCTCTGTTTTATCCTATTAAGGTTAGAGGGAAGAAAAAATATTCTGAAGCATTTTTCATTAAACTTAATCCCCACGTTATTTGATGATAATTCTAAATGATCCTGAAGACATGACTTAAGAATTGTCCGCGATTGATGTACAAATAAATGCAGACATGCTATTAACAATATACTTGACAAAGCCGTATGTCAGGGAATTATATGTCTGTTAGTATCGATACTTATACTAGTATTACAACTTTTTACTCTTGTATGATTTTGCTTCAATTTTGTCGTAAATAAATTTTTGCTGTTTTTCTTTTATAACCTTATAATTATCATTACTGATATTAACATAATAAAGAAATGAAATTCAAATTCGACTTCTAACCAATTCTACCTTAAAATATATAATTTTGTAATGATAGTAATCAGCGATTCGATGCATTCTGGTATGGAACAGTACCCATAAATCAAGGTGGTGGGTTACATCATTTTGCATGCGGTTCCAACCACGTTGAAAACGTTTACTTCTAAATGTAAAAAACATAAACAATCAGCTTACACCAGATAAAAATTATACCAAACAATAAACATCATCATTAGCTTGGTAAAATATGAGACAAAACTATCCGTGAACATAATATTGTCTACTAAGTCATATTTTGCAATCTTATTAAAAAAAAAAAATTTAATAATCGCCAATACTCCTGATCATATCATTTATTATGATAAATTTCAACGAGACAAAAAAAAAAACATGCATTAAGAACATTTTTATGGAATTGGTGGAATTCAAATATTTTTGAGATTTTAATTTGTTTTCTTATCGTTATCTAGATATTTTTCAAAGGCGAAGAAACACTTAGTGCAAAGTAGAAATTGTATGCTTTATTATTGTAAAATTTAAAACCTTGATAATTATATTAACTATTTGAAATAACTACATATTCATCAGTACTAGTATTTCGTGAATTAAAGTAAATTTTAATCTGTTTTAGTTTTAACATATTTTATTTGCTCAAATGTGCAAAAAGGATAAGACACAAGTTAAACAAACTTATGAAGTCTTCTCCTATATACAATAAGTTACAACATTATTTGATAGAGCATGGATGTATATAAATATTTCTTATACATTAATATCTGTAGACTGAACAAAAACAGAGAATGAAGAAAGGAATGAGAGAGAGGGGTTAGTGTGTGATGATGCGTGCGATTGTTCTTTTGGTGAACAACTATAGACAACAAGAAACCTTTCTGACCTCTTTATATATTCAAACACGTGCTTGAAAATAATTTCGTTCTGTTCATATGAGAGTGTAGGATTACCACAGGTCAAAAGTGTAAGGTCTAAAACACAATAATTAGGTAGCCAGTTGAGATTTTGAAACAATGTATGTCTTATATTTGAATAATGGGAACAATCGAAGATGAAATGATAGGAGTCTTCGCGATTGGCACCACAACGATAAGACGGGTCTGAGACTATATTTACTTGGAACAAATCGTAATTAAAAAAAAAAGCAAAACATCGAAGCTGGGTTAAAATAATATTAAGTTTTCGAGGTCCAATTTCGTAATGTTTAGGAACTTAGCTAATATCTTTCCGCTTTCTTAATTCAGTTTTAAATTTTGCAATATAATCCACATTTCGAATTGATGGATCTAAGCTATTCCATTGACGTATAGTTGAGGGAATAAATGAGTCATAAGTATTCGATAATCTGCAAAATGGTATTATAATATCACTTTCTTCTGTTATTTACACCTCAATATCATACTTTCCTTTTACCAAATACTGACCGCCTTCAACAAGTTGAAGATTATGTCAAAGATGATTTTTCTGATTGAAAAAACCCAACTTTTCTCAAAATATAAAACCTTCCTGATGAAAATCAAAATATCTCAGAAAACATTTCGATGTTTTCCAAACATTTTGTTATGTTGTCTAAATGTTTTGCGTTATTTTGGAAATTCCTATTTTCGTAGGTGGGAGAATGAAAGTTGTGAGTGATTACTGAAACAATTTTATTTCCAAACTATAAACATATGACAGAAATGAACTTATTTTTATTTCACAATTATATATCAGTTTCATATTGAGTGATAAAGTTATGGTGAATTTCTATTGACGTTCAGTATATTTGGTGGTGTTCAGATATATACAATATGTATAGATTGTCCGAAAATATCAAATTCATTTGTACGAGCTTTGGAAACAGGCAAAAAATCGAGTATTTGGCAACCTTTTCTTACCTGTTTTGCAGCGAGTGCAAATCAATTTAATTTTTACCTACAATGTATGTATACTATGTTTATCCTGCGATGTCAAAAAGTCAAAAACAACTGCCAGTTTTTCCTGTAAACAGCAGTAAGAAGCCTCGTTCTAATCATTGTGTCTTCTATCACATCCGCGTTGACATGAATCAGGTATCAGTAAAGCTTTATTAGTTCTTTATAACACTGAAGGTTAACTAAATCCTTTATTTAGTATGATTGCAGAAATATGTTTTCCACATTTCTTGTAACTGACTCAATTTTGTACTCGAAAACTCGAAAAAAATCAGTCGACAGCCACTGATGTTGTGGGTACTGAATCCTTGCCCTGGGAAGATACACTACTCGAAAGTTCTTTTCTCGTCAAAGTTAAAGAACCACGCATATATACATTTTATATTGAAAATATTTTAAATTCTTTTCTCTATTTTAAAGCTGCGATTATTTTCTTATTGTCTTCTTCTCATTTGTTTCATTACAATAATTCTTCAATTTTTGCTTTGAATGAAAATATATGAAAATTATTTAAATATTCTCAATTTTAGCACTTACACTTATTACAGTTATAGCCACGTATGTTGCCGTTGTAAGACAAAACAAGACAAGAGAAGATAATTTTTGTATATGGAGTTTTATTTTCAATTCAATTCAATTCAAATAAATATTATTGTCATAAAACTAATAACCGTTTGTTTAAAAAAAAACCATGGCATTTCAAATATGTTTATTTATATATTTACATCCTTGATATATGTTATATATATATATTAGTATGGGCGTAAATCTTTGTTTTATAATTATGAAAAATAGGTTAATATTTTTAAATAGTGTCCTATTTGAACACGCGAGCAGGTATTACACCGGCCACCCTCATCGCGAAATCCATTTCAACAAAATGTTATTACTTAATAAATATTTTAAGTAAATGCTGTTGACTTTCAAAATCTAAATGAGCTCAATATCAAAATAGGTATTTGTATTAATTGAACATATTAATTCTTTCCTTCAATGTTTGTAAAAGTGGTCGAATTTAAAACGCCTGATTAAACTATAGAGAGTTATTTAAAACTCCCTCGAGCCTTGTTTTCTTATTCTCTTTAATACATTACATTATTTCAGTCCTGCACCTGCACTTACCAAGCTAATGACATATAAGTGATTTGCTTTGCTAAACAGTCAACAAAAAACTTTTACATATATACAGAAGACTAGACCAGTAAGAAAATCCGCCAACAATACATTTTGTACTTACAAACACTTGAGTACCAGCCAACTACTTAAAGCTCGGTCCTTAATCCATGTTAAGGGTAATTTTGACACGTCGGTTAATGATGGAATCAACAAACAAAGATATAATAATATATAGTAAATTACAATCTCTTACAAGATTTTTTTGTATATTATTTGGTATATACCATAGAATGAAAGAGAGGATTTTTAATGTTAAATAAACAAAACTCTTCCGTAATTAACAAGATTCGTACAGGGTTCCCCCCCCCCCTTCTTTTTCTGTTTAAGAGTGTGGAGCTGTTGTATTGTAACTCTACTCATATATATTGCAATGGCTTATTGAGAAATAAAGATACGCCAACTGAAAGACAAATGAAATGAAATGAACCTTCAAAATAATTCTTGCTTAACCCATTTTCTTGTCTTCACATAATTTCACCTTTATCAGGAAGGGATGCATTAGAAATGACACCGTTAATAAAACATTGCTTGCAAAAGAAAATGGTCAAATTTATATCATTATTTATTATTTTATTTTTATATATTTTTTCAAAATATACTGATATATATATTGTCACAAATTTCAAATTCCAGTTAATATATATATATATATATAAAATGCTCCTATATAAAAATAATAAGAAAACATAAAAAGAAAATCAAGAATGTTTCATAGATTATATATATTCTTTATGTAGTTTAAGAAAAAAATGTTCTACTACTTAGATGTGGGGAAAATAAATCGAATCTTTGTGGTATTACATTAGTTCTATCAGCTTGTCATTGAAATTTTGGACATTAAGTAATGTGTTTATGTAATGATACATAAATTAAAAAAGAATGTAGTCTCTACAATTATACAATTAATATGTAAAAATTATTATTATTTAATGTTAATTCCATATTTATTTTATTCTACGGAAATTAATTTTGCTTGTCTGTAAATTTGAAAACATATACAAGGTCGACAAATATTATTTCTTTGAGTTAAAATATTAATATATATAATTTCAAAAGTATTTCACTTTGGACATCTCAGAAAGAAAAGAAAACGTACCATTTTGCTGCACAAGTACACGTGGACTCAATTCTATTGTTAGTATAATAAAGTGTTAATAAAAAATATATCATTCAGTTGTGTTGTTTGTACCCGATGATATAACATACAAATGAAAAATAGCATTATGAAACACTGTTTTCCTTCACATTCTCCCGTCTTCATTTACAATCCAAATCTCTTCATGTAAACTAAATTCTATGGTATTATATATCTTGGTAAAGTGCCGATTTGCTTCCCATTGTCTTAAGGACAATTTTACCACAATTAAACTAAAATTGTTATAAAAAAAAACCAACAGCAGGAGAATGGGGGACGACGGATTCAGAAAATGGTGACAGTTGTTGATGGGTGGAGTAAAGTAATAGAAAAGTTAAAATTTCACAGTTGTTTCCTATCAGATAAGTTGCATCTTACAAAAAACTGCAAATAATTAGCAACATTATACCCGTTATAACAACAATGAGTAAAATGTCGTGTTTCATGCCTTTCTCCTAGAATGGCCATAAGGAAATTCCGAAATATTGTTGAGGTAATCCTGCAAGATTTAGACGTACTGTGAAGTAATACTTCGTACAATGGCCGTGGTGAGAGAAGGCTGTTTGCAGGTGTGAAAGTTTGTAAAGCTCTCACACCTGTACATAATACGTTTTAAGAAGATCGACAAAAAGCAGTGGTGACGAAACAAAATCCATTTAGTAATTTGTATTTAATTGTCGTTTAGTATTTAGTATAACAAACTAGCTGGACAATTTAAATTGTAATTTGTGAAGATTAGGAACTGAATGACACATGTCAATCATTATTATTTCTTATGAAAATACAGAAAAAATAAATTCTAAATTACGTCAATTTAAGAAATAGCATTAATATTATTCTGTGTCAGGGTACTCTTGAAATTTGGTTATAGCATTGATCGATTAAGTTTTTTACGTAATAGCTTAATCAAAGAATGTAATTCACAATTGAAAAAAAATGTAAAAAATTTAAATAATTGTCTAAACATACCCGATTGTCTTTTAATTTAATAGACTGTGGTGTGACTTTATATCTTATTTTGTCTCTCATTTTGTGTCTTAAAATCTTAGGATGTTCAATTTGGAAATAGTTGTTTTATATATATTGGACGTCAAATACAAATTTATAATTATTCCATACACATTTATCTACTAAAAAGAGTTTGAAAGATACTAAAGTTAACATTAATGAGCCGGGGTTACTTCAATTGTCACAAAATTAGTTCAGAGAGATCCAGTTCCATTAGATGTCATGTCATTGAAAAAAGCATGTCAGAATTTAAAAATCTGATTGACAAATGAAACGATTAAGTGTTTAAAATATAAATAAATTGAAAAGATTTGAGGACAAAATCAAAATTAACATTTAAATAAAGCAAATCCGAGAAGACCAATTATAGTCTTCTGCCAACTGGCACCGTCCAATCAGAACAATACAATCAATTAAGCCTTACTGACCGAAAATCTTCATTAACAGGCCCCTAAAGAAATCTAAATCCCACTTGAAAATGCCGAATGGCAGCTGGATGACTAGAGAGACACTTCATACACACTACAATGTCCAAATCTCTGTATATATGCCAGGGGAAATGTCGTACTATTCAATTTTACTCTTAGAACTTGGATAGAACGCCATAGTAAAGAGCAGGTGGCAGTAAGACAAAGTTTATCTGGAACAATTGTTTTTCTGATCAAATTGGAATAATTAAATCTATTTTCTCGATTATATCCAGCATGGTACTGAGAATATTACAAATATATGTTTGGAAGGAATCAAATATATGGGTTACATTTGAACATTATATTCGAATGCTTGTTAGCTTCATTTTTGTTTTATTTATATGTTTTTATTATATATAATTGGGAAGTTAAAGAAACATATTATTATAGTGGTTTTTTTAATAATAGATAAAACGATATTAGTTATGCTGTCAGAAAACAATTTACACAGAATCTCGAGGTATCTGTTTTGATTGGATGATTATTAGCAAAGAAGATCCTATTTATTTCATATTTTTTTACTATTCATTTACTTATATATTTTCATAAATTAAAAAAAAATCACTGCCACGCAAAATAATCATCATATTTCGTTCCAAATATCAAAGATTACAATCTTATGCCACCAATGTAACACAAATGATGTGGGTGTTTACGAGAGTATTTTCTTCTCCTGGAAATTATTGTTGGTGATCCCATGGAACAGTCCAGAAATCAACAAATCTTGCCCCCCCATTTACCGACATGACCATATACTGCTTGTAGTAACAGTATGAACAATTACAAGATCATTTGGATTTCTGTATCCTGCATTCGTCTTGAAATCAGCAATGTCGTCAAGGTTTATTTAATTCCTCATAGTACTTTATGACAGTTATAGAATGTCAACTTTACAATTTGTGGCTTAGAAATACATGTAAATATATTTATAAAACGTATTAATTATTTAAGTTTGAAAAAGTATGAAAATACTATTGAGGATGTCAATCTCCAATGTATTATACAATTTATAAACATTTTTTTCAATCCATTCAGTGGGCCTCCATTAAATATCGGTGGGTTTTTTTCGGGTACTCCGGATTCCTCCACCAATAAAACTGACCGCCACGAAATAACTGAACTATTGTTGAAAGTGGTGTTAAACACCATAAACAAAACCACCAAATTCATTGAATCTACCACACAGAGTACTAGAAATGACTTACCGTATAAGTCTATTTTGAAATGCTTGAAATGAATGGATGTTAAAATTTGAGAGATATGAACCAATTTGTTCAAATAATTCATTCACTTGTTTCAGAAGAATATCGTATTCAGTTTATATCTTACGTTTCATATACATTTTATAATATTTATTAAAAAAAATACCTGTATGTTTAAATATTAAAGATTTTTTTTAATCTAAAAAATCCAACAGTTTCGAAAAGCAGAGGTTTCAGAGGGCTATCAAATATAAAGTACATGATGTTCGTAGTGTCATGCTTAGATATAGTTGAAGAAGAACATTACCATTTGAACGACAAGAAAATAGAAATGTTACGACAGCGTTTTTAACCCATGTGAGCAAATGTACAATTGAATTGTGGTCGTTTTAAGATAATATTAAACTCGTAAAGTTTATCCTGCTCATGGTGTAATGTCTATATGTATTAAGTGACATTTGAGCAAAAAACGGTAAGAAAATGTGAATTTGAGCGTCAGAGTTTTTAACCCATTTGAGCAAATATAAAATTGATCGGTGGTTGTTTGAGCCAATATGAAAGTCATCTGTGGTGAAAGAATATACAGTTTTGAATACATTAACCATAGTCTTTAAACTAAAACAGTATATTTAAAGAGTTCAAACACCTGCACTGTAATTATAATATATTTTATTCCATGGTCAAGGTGTGGTAGAAGTAGGCTTTCCAGCAGATTATACCTTTATTAACACATCTGGCTATCACGCAAGGCGTGCGTTCTCAACCTTTTTACACTTTAATCTACTCCTGGAGAAACGCTTAACCAAATGAAGCCAAGCCTGGCAGTGATGGTCTTTGGGATAAAGATATACAGACGTGTACAAATATATTTGGCCGACATGGGGATGGGGTAGTAGGGAAACGGAAAGAGGTAAAATGAGTAAGTTTTTAAATAATCTTCTTTGGAACATGTAATAGAATTATGAAACACGTGCTATATATATTACATCATTTTGAAATGATTGTGCCATTTGTACTAATGAAGGCAATGATATACAATGCAAAAAACACAAGTGTCTAATGTTTAACATAGACTGAAATAGATAAAATAAAAACTCTTTCAAGTATCAGTGATGAATATTATAACATTATATAAGACCTATACCCCGGGGTTCAGAGATTAAAATGTACTACAACGGAGAAACTATCCATTCCAGCCAGATATGAAATCCAGATGTATTTGTCATTAATTTTAGATATGATATGCAGATTCAGTCTCGCTCAAATGACGAAAACAAAGTTTAAATAAAGTAATTCATTAAAACTAAGTCAATCTCCCTTATATGGCACAGATAAACCTTAGCTTGGCTTTCCTGTTTAGACCGTTTGCTTTACTTGTTCCCAAAGAATTTAAATTATTTGGCTTTCCAATTTTTTTGACTATGAGCAGTGCATGATGAAGGTTATTCAAGAAACGTGCCGTGCGCACTAAATTAAACATTTATGTTTTTTACGGGATGCAAGACGTTTTCAACACCTGGGATCCAAGCATTAACATAGTCTCTGATGAGGAAACATATTAATTGTCTTCTTTATTGTAATATCCATGGAAATTCAGTTATATTTGGCATGAAGGATATTTATTATATGTAGATTCAAGTTAAAGCAAATGAAACGACCAGGGTCTATAGGTTCCAAGCCAAGTCCCGAGTAAAACAAAGACTACAACGAGCAAAATAAAAAAAAATCTTTTGGGTGAACCAATGGTGCACCTTTTGGCATTAAACATATTTAAAATACGAAAATTTCATCTTTTAAAAATAGAGACCCTAGTACCTATATACAATATCCATTAGGTCAAATTAAAAAAAAAACCACACACGCACAACATAAAAACATTTTTTTCCTACGAACCGGCAACATTATACATATGAAAATGAAACTATATGCAGTATGAATCATCATTGAGCTATGTAGGTTCAAGATTGAATAGTGTCTGTGGGATCTCGGCCATTGTGAGTCAATGTTTTAAATAAAATGTAAATCGGAAAATTAAAAAATCTTCATAAGGCCAGAAAATTGAAATGCATTTGTGATTGGAATGGAACAGCATTGTGATATGAACGTATTTGCACCAATGAATGTCCCGGGGCTCTTAGGTCCAAGTGAAAATGATCATAATTTAACCGGCGATATACGTTCGGGCCAAATTATATATACGACGATATGCAATGGATGGGGGATGCCTGCTCATGTGAGCCCCATGCTAATTATGTAAAACTTTAATAATTAATATGTCTGTTGGGCCCCAGGCTTACTATTTGCGGCTTAATCTCGACATGTACATTTTTTTTGTGTTTTTAAATTTTAAAAATCTTTCAGATTCTAAATCTTAAGAAAAAAAAATAAGATTTTCAATCTTCAATCAGATTTCTTAAATTGTTAAGCTACTCTTTTCTTGAATGTTTTTGGCTGCGAGCAATTGACACGGTTAGAGAAGAAACGTGTATATCTGTTGTATTTCCGATTTACGTTTTTGTTTACATGTCATTTTGAGGTTAATTATGAGTAGTACTATTAGCTTCCTATATAGCTTAATGCATTATATCTAGAAAACACAAGGTTATATGCCTAGCTTATCTGGAATTTGGGTACATATTTTCCTTCAAACGGAGGCTTTCACTTAATGTGTATACAACTCGCCTGTCTGACAGAATATTGTTAATGACGAATACGAGCTTTTTGATAGCTCATGATGTATTTCAGATTGTTAGGAGTGCATGGTTAGATAACTGAAAAATACATTTTCGACCCAATCCTTATATTCTTACGTCAATCATTACCACTTACCATATGGCTATCCCAATGTCGCCCATTACACCTGCTCATTACCACTTACCACATGGCTATCCCAATGTCGCCCATTAAACCTGCTCATTACCACTTACCATATGGCTATCCCAATGTCGCCCATTACACCTGCTCATTACCACTTACCATATGGCTATCCCAATGCCGCCCATTAAACCTGCTCATTACCACTTACCATATGGCTATCCCAATGTCGCCCATTACACCTGCTCATTACCACTTACCACATGGCTATCCCAATGCCGCCCATTAAACCTGCTCATTACCACTTACCATATGGCTATCCCAATGTCGCCCATTAACCTGCTCATTACCACTTACCACATGGCTATCCCAATGCCGCCCATTAAACCTGCTCATTACCACTTACCATATGGCTATCCCAATGCCGCCCATTAAACCTGCTCATTACCACTTACCACATGGCTATCCCAATGCCGCCCATTAAACCTGCTCATTACCACTTACCACATGGCTATCCCAATGCCGCCCATTAAACCTGCTCATTACCACTTACCACATGGCTATCCCAATGCCGCCCATTAAACCTGCTCATTACCACTTACCACATGGCTATCCCAATGCCGCCCATTACACCTGCTCATTACCACTTACCATATGGCTATCCCAATGCCGCCCATTAAACCTGCTCATTACCACCTTACCACATGGCTATCCCAATGCCGCCCATTACACCTGCTCAATACCACTTACCACATGGCTATCCCAATGCCGCCCATTAAACCTGCTCATTACCACTTACCACATGGCTATCCAATGTCGCCCATTAAAACCTGCTCATTACCACTTACCACATGGCTATCCCAATGCCGCCCATTACACCTGCTCATTACCACTTACCACATGGCTATCCCAATGTCGCCCATTAAACCTGCTCATTACCACTTACCACATGGCTATCCCAATGCCGCCCATTAAACCTGCTCATTACCACTTACCACATGGCTATCCCAATGCCGCCCATTACACCTGCTCATTACCACTTACCACATGGCTATCCCAATGCCGCCCATTAAACCTGCTCATTACCACTTACCACATGGCTATCCCAATGTCGCCCATTAAACCTGCTCATTACCACTTACCACATGGCTATCCCAATGCCGCCCATTAAACCTGCTCATTACCACTTACCACATGGCTATCCCAATGTCGCCCATTAAACCTGCTCATTACCACTTACCACATGGCTATCCCAATGCCGCCCATTAAACCTGCTCATTACCACTTACCACATGGCTATCCCAATGCCGCCCATTACACCTGCTCATTACCACTTACCACATGGCTATCCCAATGCCGCCCATTAAACCTGCTCATTACCACTTACCACATGGCTATCCCAATGCCGCCCATTAAACCTGCTCATTACCACTTACCACATGGCTATCCCAATGCCGCCCATTAAACCTGCTCATTACCACTTACCACATGGCTATCCCAATGCCGCCCATTAAACCTGCTCATTACCACTTACCACATGGCTATCCCAATGCCGCCCATTAAACTGCTCATTACCACTTACCACATGGCTATCCCAATGCCGCCCATTAAACCTGCTCATTACCACTTACCACATGGCTATCCCAATGCCGCCCATTAAACCTGCTCATTACCACTTACCACATGGCTATCCCAATGCCGCCCATTAAACCTGCTCATTACCACTTACCACATGGCTATCCCAATGCCGCCCATTAAACCTGCTCATTACCACTTACCACATGGCTATCCCAATGCCGCCCATTAAACCTGCTCATTACCACTTACCACAATGGCTATCCCAATGCCGCCCATTAACCTGCTCATTACCACTTACCACATGGCTATCCCAATGCCGCCCATTAAACCTGCTCATTACCACTTACCACATGGCTATCCCAATGCCGCCCATTAAACCTGCTCATTACCACTTACCATATGGCTATCCCCAATGCCGCCCATTAAACCTGCTCATTACCACTTACCACATGGCTATCCCAATGCCGCCCATTAAACCTGCTCATTACCACTTACCACATGGCTATCCCAATGCCGCCATTAAACCTGCTCATTACCACTTACCCATGGCTATCCCAATGCCGCCCATTAAACCTGCTCATTACCACTTACCACATGGCTATCCCAATGCCGCCCATTAAACCTGCTCATTACCACTTACCACATGGCTATCCCAATGCCGTCCATTAAACCTGCTCATTACCACTTACCACATGGCTATCCCAATGCCGCCCATTAAACCTGCTCATTACCACTTACCAACATCGCTATCCCAATGCCGCCCATTAAACCTGCTCATTACCACTTACCACATGGCTATCCCAATGCCGCCCATTAAACCTGCTCATTACCACTTACCACATGGCTATCCCAAATGCCGCCCATTAAACCTGCTCATTACCACTTACCATATGGCTATCCCAATGCCGCCCATTATACCTGCTCATTACCACTTACACATTATCCCAATGTCGCCATTAACCTGTCATTACCACTTACCATTGGCTATACCAATGCCGCCCATTAAACCTGCTCATTACCACTTACCATATGGCTATCCCAATGCGCCCATTAAACCTGCTCATTACCACTTACCACACTTACCATATGGCTATCCCAATGCCGCCCATTAAACCTGCTCATTACCACTTACCATATGGCTATCCCAATGCCGCCCATTAAACCTTCATACAGATATACTGTTAGTAAACCTGCTTTCTCCACGAATGAGCGTTAAACAACAAATAAATACAAGAATAACGAAATTCTTAGTTTCAATTTTCTATGAAAAACGTGTTTTTCATACACCTACAATATGCTACTCAATTACTGAATCACAAATTGATATTCAAATACTGAATCACTTTTGGGATCCTTTAGAAATGAAAAAGATCACCATTAATGGTCAGTTTTACACTAGATAACAAACCACAGTTATACGAACAACACCTTTGTCAAACTAGCTGACTAGGAGAAAAAGGCCAATAGCAACCTTTCTGGTCTGGTTCGTCAAACATGTTGCTGTGTTAATGCTATAGGATATACATGTTCATATCATTAAGTCATTGTATCATGGGAATTTTTATCTGACGATCCACTTATTTAAGTTATCACCAGATAAAAACTTATAAAGTAACAATAACACATCTAATTTTAATCTATTTTTTGTGTTTCTATGTTTGATTTGGTCAAAAAGTGTAAAATGTCATCGAAATGTGTTTTTATGTACAGTAAATTGCGAGTTTCTCTAAGTTTTTAGACATTTTTGTGATAGGAATTGTCATTGTTAAGAGTCTTGCTATATAAATATATTTATTTGTTGTATAACTATGGAAAGTACATTTATTTTTTCTTCTTCGAAAATCCATTCGAAATATGAATAAATTGAGATATTTATGTTATCGCCGCCAAATAAATTACACGGCATTTAGCAAATACTATAATTCAAACAAATTTATTATCGTCTTCAGAATTGAAGAGGAATGTAAAGAACCATTGACACCCTCGAAACAAACTTGAAATATAAACCTCTTTATTTCAGAACATCAATATTTTAATACAACTTCAGCATTAAATCACACTTCAATATCCGTACATACATGTTGCAAATCTGCTGAAAACTTAATTTATTGCGATTTTGTCGACATGTACATACCAAAGTGGTCCTTGAGATATATTTAATCTAATAATAATAATTCTGACATATTTATATCTATGTACGGAATTAATTACACCGAGTATTTCTGTACGGCATGAGATCATACCGAGTATTTCTGTACGGCATTGGCTACACCGAGTATTTCTGTACGGCATTGATCATACCGAGTATTTCTGTACGGCATTGATCATACCGAGTATTTCTGTACGGCATTGATCATACCGAGTATTTCTGTACGGCATTGGCTACACCGAGTATTTCTGTACAGCATTGATTACACCGAGTATTTCTGTACGGCATTGATCATACCGAGTATTTCTGTACGGCATTGGCTACACCGAGTATTTCTGTACAGCATTGATTACACCGAGTATTTCTGTACGGCATTGATCATACCGAGTATTTCTGTACGGCATTGGCTACACCGAGTATTTCTGTACAGCATTGATTACACCGAGTATTTCTGTACGGCATTGATCATACCGAGTATTTCTGTACGGCATTGGCTACACCGAGTATTTCTGTACAGCATTAATTACACCGAGTATTTCTGTACGCATTGATTATACCGAGTATTTCTGTACGGCATTGATTATACCGAGTATTTCTGTATGGCATTAGCTACACCGAGTATTTCTGTACGGCATTGATTACACCGAGTATTTCTGTACGGAATTGATTACACCGAGTATTTCTGTATGGAATTGATTACACCGAGTATTTCTGTATGGAATTGATTACACCGAGTATTCCTGTACGAATTGGTTACACCGAGTATTTCTATACGGCATTAATTACATCGAGTATTTCTGTACGACATTGGCTACACCAAGTATTTCTGTACGGAATTAGTTACACCGAGTATTTCTGTTCAGAATTGATTACACCGAGTATTTCTGTACGGCACTGGTTACACCGAATATTTCTGTACGGCATTGGTTACACCGAGTATTTCCGTACGGAATTTGCTACACCGAGTATTTCTGTATGGAACTGGTTACACCGAGTATTTCTGTACGGCATTGATTACACCGAGTATTTCTATATGGAATTGATTACACCGAGTATTCCTGTACGAATTGGTTACACCGAGTATTTCTATACGGCATTAATTACATCGAGTATTTCTGTACGGCATTGGTTACACCAAGTATTTCTGTACGGAAGTAGTTACACCGAGTATTTCTGTTCGGAATTGATTACACCGAGTATTTCTGTACGGCACTGGTTACACCGAGTATTTCTGTACGGAATTGGTTACACCGAGTATTTCTGTACGGCATTGGTTACACCGAGTATTTCTGTACGGCACTGGTTACACCGAGTATTTCTGTACGGAAGTAGTTACACCGAGTATTTCTGTTCGGAATTGGTTACACCGAGTATTTCTGTACGGCATTGGTTACTCCGAGTATTTCTGTTCGGAATTGGTTACACCGAGTCTTTCTGTACGGCATTGATTACACCGAATATTTCTGTACGGCATTGGTTACACCGGGTCTTTCTGTACGCATTGATTATACCGAGTATTTCTGTACGGCACTGGTTACACCGAGTATTTCTGTACGGCATTGGTTACACCGAATATTTCTGTACGGCATTGATTACACCGAGTATTTCTGTATGGTATTGATAACACACAGTATTTCTATACGGAAGTGATTACACCGTGTATTTCTGTACGGCATTGATTACACCGAGCATTTTTGTACGGAAGTAGTTACACCGAGTATTTCTGTTCGGAATTGGTTACACCGAGTATTTCTGTACGGCATTGGTTACTCCGAGTATTTCTGTTCGGAATTGGTTACACCGAGTCTTTCTGTACGGCATTGATTACACCGAATATTTCTGTACGGCATTGGTTACACCGGGTCTTTCTGTACGCATTGATTATACCGAGTATTTCTGTACGGCACTGGTTACACCGAGTATTTCTGTACGGCATTGGTTACACCGAATATTTCTGTACGGCATTGATTACACCGAGTATTTCTGTATGGTATTGATAACACACAGTATTTCTATACGGAAGTGATTACACCGTGTATTTCTGTACGGCATTGATTACACCGAGTATTTTTGTACGGAGTTGATTACACCGGGTATTTCTGTACGCATTGATTACACCGAGTATTTCTGTACGGCATTGTCTACACCGAGTATTTCTCTACGGAATTGATTACACCGAGTATATCTGTACCGCTGTTGTCACATACCTGACAAGTGCCTTCTGTTGTCACGTACATATGCGGCTTCTGTTGTCATATACCTGACTCGTGACTGCTATTGTCACACACCTGACATGTGACTTCTTTGTCACATACATGACATGTAACCTCTGTTGTCACGTATATGACTGTTTTTGTCACATACGTTATGCTTTCTTATCATTATTTGTTACTAGTATTGCTAATATCTACCTAGTGTATATCAACCTTATTTATACTATATCAAATTCACAGGGAAATTAGAGGGACCGTCGTGGCCGTGGACGTATGGTAGGTGGATTTACAACTACCTATGCATTCTGTGCCTATCACCACTGATGCTGTGAGTTTGAATACTGTTAAGGGCGAGGTGTACAGCATTATGTGATAAAGTTTGTCAGTGACTTGTGGCAGGTCGGTGGTTTTCTCCGGGTACTCCGGTTTCCTCAACCAATAAAACTGACCGCCACGATATAACTGAAATATTGTTGAAAGTGGCGTTAAACACCATAAAAACCAAACAATGAAAATTAGCTTCTGCTAA
This sequence comes from Bathymodiolus septemdierum, assembly GCA_963383655.1. Lineage (NCBI taxonomy): Eukaryota > Metazoa > Mollusca > Bivalvia > Mytilida > Modiolidae > Bathymodiolus > Bathymodiolus septemdierum. The sequence goes on along the minus strand of OY726519.1, from coordinate 20,293,420 downwards.
TTCCATGATATCGGTCTTCATGCCGTTCTCATGACTAACTCTGTCCATATGGGTAATATAGATATACCTCCATGCTATGTTTAAATCTAGGTGTATTCAATGGTTATAAGATAACAATCTGTCTTTCTAGTCTTTTATATAACATAATGTAGACAATCCATTATAAACAACTTACGTTCTGACTATGTAAAATGTCTCGGTCTCTGTAAGCCAAAATTAAAATCCTTGTTAACAACATCAAGTAGACGGGAAAACAACGAAATTACAGTATTAAAATTAAAATTAAGATGTTTTGAACAATATCTTTTAGAAATTATTACAATACCACCCTTTCAAATTATATTTTTGAGAGACGCTTCACAGCATGTAAAACAGCAGAAAATTAGAATATAGGAGACAATGAAGATATAAAAGATTTATCTTTTTGATGGCCCTTGAAGATAAAGATCAAATTATCGGATTTACTAGTCTGATCCGGGATGCATACCGATATATACTGTCTTTCATGTAGTATAAATGACCTTAATAAGGTCAAGTCTTAGTCGGGTGTAGTTAAAATGAAGGCATTAGGATGACATATAATTAACGAGGCGTATGAAATTATAATAAGTACCAGAAAAGACACCTGTAGAATATATATAATCACCTTGTCAGACTCAGAGAAAATACATGTTTCTTTATCATCACAATAATCATTGTATCGTTTAGTTTAAGTTGAAAATATTAAGTTGAAAAAAATGTTTGTAAAGATTTGTGTTAATGAGTGTTGCTTCAGGTTTGAAACAAGAGTTTAAAAGCTTTAAAAGGAGAAGGAGTGGTTCCGCTTTCCATTTTAATGTTGTCGACATTTTATTTAAAAAAAAGTGGGCTTGGAAGATTTTTTTTTTGTATCTTAAAAAATTGTAAGCGAGTAGGAAACTAGAGAAAGACGGACACCTTGAAGGGGCAAAATTAAATATGGTTAAGACATCGAGAATAGTTTTTGTCAGTTATTTGATTCGTGTAAATGTAAGTCTCTTTGACCACTTTGTTCGCCAATTTTGTGTGTTTAATTGTATGAAATAATGTTTGAAAATAACCGCACTTCTGGTAGTTTCGGTTTAATAAATATACACGTCTTTTTTTGAATTTATTACGGTCTACATAGGCTACCATTATTATATAATAATTTCCTTATCTGTAATGTTTGAGTGAGTGATTTATTGTTGTTAAGGAAGTGAACATTTTTTCATCTATATCATGATGAGAGCAACTTACATTGATGACGATGAGATGATAACGATGTCCGCTTTGACCAACATGCTTAATTTGAATTGTATAGTGTTAGCTCGCTGAAACAGCAGTCTGAAGGTAAACATGTCTTTCCATTCGGAAGCATTATCCTGATTCCGAGCCCACCAGTCTTTGCTCTTACTCCTTAATGCTGCCTATTTAGCGGAGACTAGGCAAATACCAATTCAATAGTCTTTAGTTTGACATGGTTGGGGATATAACCCACGATCTACCGCACCCGAGCCGAGCACACTAACCATAACACCACTGATGAGGTTTGTAATTTATGGAATTTGCTGATGACATCATACTCCTTTTTGTATGATGAACATGAAGACATGTTTGAAGTATGACAGTCAAAGGAAACCCTTTTATATGCGGATATGTGGATTTTCAAATCTGGCTAAAAAAGAAGAGCGTCCCCTTCTCTTTTTTGACTTCTGATATAAATATCACCCCGAGTCCCTGAGATCACAAAGAGAGGATCTAATTATTGCAAAGTGTGTGTAGTACATTCAGTCTATGGCCGAGAAAAATGAGGATTTTTTATATTTTCTAATATGACAAGACGAATATCACTATTTTTTCTTCCTAAAAAAAAAAATGCTATGATTTTAAAAGTAGCTCGTTAATACATTTTTTTCATCGTGCATTATAATATTAGTAGCTAGAAACCAGTTATGTTGAAAATATTGCTGTTGTACGTTCATGTTTGTTCAAGAATTTGCCTTATCTGCATATACAGTTCATAACATTCGAACATCTGCTGATGCACGTGACGTATGCTGCAAAACTGATGTTTCCCTTCAAAATCTTCTTCTGTTAACGTTTTATCTAATGTTACCTAGATAACGGCATAATACACTAATTATTGACACTTGTCATAAAGTTTGGAGTAGGACATTTCCTGTGAATTTCCAGACTTTAATTGTCATGCTGTTCAAATAAATGCTGAAACAATGAATTATTACAACAAATGAAGAGATAATCCAAACGACATTTACTCTAAAAGCCACTTTGTAGGAGAGTGCACGTCCAATATCACGTGAAAAACTGAAATGTCAGAGTTCTTCTTAAAATTAATATCCATAGTAACGAAAATCTACCAAGTTATTTAATCTTGTAATTTTATATGGGCTTTTAATAAAGGAGCTCTTGAATTCAATGTTTTGTGTGATCTTTATGAGAGGTAAATACAAGAGATTTGAGTATTTTCCAATATGCTTAAAACTAAATAAGGGAGAAGAAGCGATTTGGGACAAGGGACCAGTATCAGTCCTATAAATTGCCCCCTCCATTCTCCAATACTTTCCTAAGACTCCACCACACTATCCAGTCCACTTCTATGTCGCTGAAAAAATATATGGTGTCTTCAGGTGGTCTTGTAAAAATAAGAAACGAAAAATTGTAGATTTATTCGCAGGATATAGCTGAAATGACACCTCTAATCATTCACGTAGATATAAATGACACCTCAAATCATTCACGTAGATATCAATCAAATGTTATTGTTCTTTCTAAATTATTCTTGTTTACGGCGACAATAATATTTAATAGTGTACTTTTTAGATTTATATGAAACAAATTCAATAATTTTCCCATGACTCTGGAAATACCATGCATTTACGCCCGATTATGCAATAATTTAACCATACGTTATAAAGGAGGTAAAGCTAGTTTAACATGAGCTGATTTGGCCAATTTGTGACTAGTTGCGGTTGGCAAGATTTTTACCTCTAGTAGTCGCATAATTCAATTAGATTTTTAAATCATGTGACAAGAAAAACAAACGAAATTTAGCTAATAACCGTATCATATTCCAGGAAGCGGATGGTACTCACGACTTGCGCCAGATTAAGCTACCAGAAAAGATTACGAAAACCGTGAAATGATTAACACAAGAAATCACCTGTTTCCTTCTTTTCAGGTATTACAAGAATTGGTAAATATACGCGCTTTTAATTTTCATTAACTATGTTAAAAAAAACAGAAAACAAATTATAATTCTTTCGCCAAAGACGTTGAAACATTGAAACGTACAGCGGCAAAGTTGAAAAGGGAGTTTAACTTGTATACATATCATGTGGAACATTAAAAATACCTGTTAATTAAAAATATGATTAGAGGTACACATGAGTAGGTTATGAGAAGGAATGCGGTATGGTTTAGCTAAATACCATCTAACGTACTATGTATGGTAAGAGGATCGCTGATTAACAATAGTTTAATAACGACGTTTAGTGATCACTATATATTTTGACGGGTGCATTACATTTACACTAATTTCTAGGTAAAAGTTTCTCGTTTTTGCGACGTTTATTCCAAAGAAATATAAATAATAAAAAGTGTACAATATTAAAATACAGTACTTAGTCGCGCACTCTATACATTTTATTCACGCAAATGTAAAAAAAAAATTAAAAGTTGCACTGTGACAAACGTAACAAATGAAAGTCTACAAACGTGAAGTTTCGGTTTTGGAACTGTTACGCAGTCGACACAAAAATAAATGTCGAAGTTGTCTATTCAATATATCTCAATTTACGTAATACAACACGAGAGGAATATTAGGAGAGTATGAAAGTATAGACATATTAAGGTTATTATTGTACTTTTTGTTGTTTGAAAGTCAGAACAACGGGAAATGAGGTTATTTTTACACATCAAGAACAGACGGAACGAATATTGATACAGAAGATTGACTTGAATAATGCTGTAGAAGACAAAAGAGTGAAGTCTGGTGACATTAAAGAAGAAATGATTTTTCAATGTATATTTTCTGGAACATTTGTGTCAGAAGATGATATGTTGCTTACATTTTGAACATAATAAGGGTGTCTGACATGCCCCGGGGTACCCGTATGTTAATTTTGTTTATCTTTTACTATTCTTTACTTGTTAAATGTATTGAATTATTATATCGTGTTACGCGTTCGCTGAATCAGCGAGTAAATAAAATTCAAAATTATTGAAATCCTTTAATTTACTCAGCAGGTAATCTTGATGTCAGGTCTTTATGAATATCTTGTTTCTGTAAACAATGTGTTTTCCTGTGGTATGTAAAGAAGTGTAACGGTATCATTTGTTGTACTGGTCATATAGCTTAACTTAAAAAAAAACAGTAATCAACAAATAGAACTAACTTCCGTTATTTTATATTTAATGGTATTTTTTCACATTTTTTACTTTGAAAACTTACGTGATATTTTTCCAAGTGTTATTGAATATCATGTAAAATTTACAAATAAAAATAAAAATGGGCAATTGTCAGAAGAAGCGCAGTTGAGACCAATTTGAGACTTTATTATTCTTAACTGATTTTCTTGACAAGTATTTATAAATTCAACTAAAAGTATCATTTAGTTCCAATAAAATTTCTGATATTGTTTTTCCAATTTTCCTCATTTCTGATTCTATTCAAACCAATCTACAAATATCAAATAGAAATGGGGTTGTTTTGCATTGTGTTGTTTTGTTGCTTTGTTACTTGAATGAATATACCAGTATAATATTAAAATAAAAATCATATCTAATAACAAATACATTAATGACATAAATATCTAAATAGACAAATATGGGAACATCGATTAGTCCGCTTATAAGCGGTTGACTGACATATCCACAGGAAGCAATTAGTCTCCATACTAACTTCAGCCATATAACAAAACGTTTTAATGACCCAAACTGACACGATGGCCACAAACTTCACTTCATAAGTACCTGATAATGATCTCCTGTTAGTCGATAACGGCAGATCTTTTACGAAATCGATTGTGTATATTATTCCCTTCAGAAAGTAGAAAAACATAGATTTGAATTTCGCAGACATTCATTTATGACGGGGTCAAAGGTCGACTTGCAACAAAATGGCTATTTAATATTTATCTTTGTAACTATTGCTATGGTAAAAAAACTGTCACCATTTATGATTTAGTAATGCCATCTACTTCCTTTGAAGTAGGGTATTGGCAGTTAATACATAGCTAAACTTCAAAACGGAAATCCGTATTCACACGACAATAAAGAAGCATTTAACACTTTATTAAAGAAATGTACGAGATCTTTAGTGGGAGTTAGCAGTTTTGTAATTGGTATTCTACCTGTCATGGGTCATAGACTGTAGCAGTGGTTCTTCTTATACACTTAGTTCGTTGTTGAGAAGTGAAGAGAACCCTCAACTCAATGTAAAGTGTTCATCTATATGTAAACACGATACCAGTAAACCCCGTAATTACTTATATATAACTTATTGTTCTGTAATTAAGAAGTAACAACTCAATTGATGCCTCACATATTGTTCTCTTCTCAGCTTTAGATATAGCAGTTTAAGATACACTTAGTGTATCGAGGAAGTATTACTTCTAGTGGTATGTTAACTATAACAATACTGGAACAATAAACCTCGAGTACAATACATATGTACGTGTGTACATTTTGTATAAAAATGATTGCTGTTTTTGGAAAGTTTTGCCATTTTAATAACCATATTAGTTGTTTTAACTTGTTTTATTTCTTCTACAAGTACTTATGTTGTGCCAAGTGAGCTGTCTCTTTAAGAAAGTTATATAATATGGTTCAGTGTTTAAGGAGAAAGATAGAAGTACAAGTATGCTGCATTCGATCTCTATCTTAATTGAAAAATTTGGTGCCCAGGTTATTTATAATTATTTTATTTGATCAATGATACAAAGAGGATCAGACACAAGTTTTACCAACTTATGGAGTCTTCTCCTATATATATGTTACAGGCAATTTCTCAGTTTAGGTAATTTGTAAAATGACTAGAAAATTTAGGCATTTTGTAAAAAGCCTAGCTGTTTTATGCATTTTATAAAATGACTAATTTTTCCAGGCTTTATACAAAATGCCTGAAAGATCGGATGAAAAATAAGAAAGTTGTGAAATTTGGGATTTAGCCCTTTATTATCCCTTATATCTCGGAAATCGTAAGAGCTAGAGAAAAATCCGATGCACTCTTCCGGGAGCTCTAATCAAGAGGTTCACAATAACACAAATCATCCAGTTTTAGTGGTGGAGGAAGCCAGAGTATCTGAAGAGAACCACCGACTATGGGCGAGCAACTGGTAAACTTTATCACTTACGGCTGCGAGTCATAATATGTGAGAACACCATTTTTGGCCCCTTTGGACCTCTTGTTCAGAAACGGGAGGGACCACAACCAATCGTAACTACTCGGCCATTCTCGCTACCCTGTAAATAACCTCGTACGTAGGTGGCGGATAAATAGAATTACTTTTCACATGTCAGTTACATGAAAGTTTGATAAAGTTATATTTTAAACAATTTTCTATATTTCAATTATTTTCATGGATAAAAGTTAAAGTTTTAATTAGTTTTGCATAATTAGATTTTACTTAGTATGTCTTCCATATTGGATTTTCGTGGACTATATTCTTGTGCGGCTTAACTTCCGGCAAACAATTTAAGAAGAATTTCTACTATCTACGTACGAGGTTATTTGCAGGGTAGCGAGAATGGCCTAGTAGCTACGATTGGGGCCACAACCCCAAAATCAATCCCCATTCTAATAATATGAAATTCAATTCTGAAACATTACTTGTACATACCTTTGCATATGATAATAATCTTGAGGGAGTTCCTTTTTTCCAGTTTTCACTTTATTTAATATACTTTCATATTTCTCTCTTTTCCATATAACACATTTCTGACTTGATTCAAGATTTTCCAACAACTTAGACGTAAATTTTTGCTCATTTGAAAATACAATTTGTGCCTCTGCCATTGTCAACAGACACACATAAGATAACAGTTTAGAAAACAAAGTGAGTTCATTTCAAAAGATTTACTCACTTTTCTTATGAATGAATGTTAAAAGTAATTATACTCTTTTAACTTCTATCTTTTGGCTAGTCAAATATAATTCTTTGTTGATTTGTTGGAATATACCTATATTTCAGGCATTTTATAAAATGACTGGCTTTTTTCAGGCATTTTATAAAATGCCAGACAACTTTAGGCATTTTATAAATTGCTTGAAATTTCAGGCATTTTACAAAATGCCTGATTTTAGGAAATTCCTGTAACATATACACAATTATTATTACATTATATTGAGAATGCACAAAAAAACAAGAAAAATACAATTTAATCATATCATTAAACAAAGCTGAAAATAATAAACGAATAAAATGAAATGAGGAAAAAGTATGTGTGTGTGTGTATGTATGCTTGGATGCTGGATGGTGTTTGGTTAGTACATTAAACGATTAGAAATCGCTTAGACCTTTCTATGAATCGAAAAACTGAATTAAAAATAAATCAATTATCTGCATAACTTAAGGTTTCACTTTCTGATGTAAGTAGTGAAGTATTGATCAATTGAGACAAATTGCTTATGCTGAGAAACAGATCGTTTCTTATTTCAGAATATTTGCTACAAGCTAAAAAGAAGCGGTTCGCATCTTATTGGGGGCACCATACAGCTACAAGCTGGGCTAGATAAGATATAACCTTGTATAGATCATGGTTGAGGAAAGAAGCTGTACATCTAAGGTGTGTTAGGATCACGTTTAACTTTCTAGGGCCATAGTAATAAAGTTTGGGAATTGAGATCTTATTTGATTGGCTGTTTCGACAAATAGAGTTTTGAATTTGGATAATTAATCTAATTTTCTGATTGCAATTGTTCCATTCTTTAACTGTGGAAGGAATAAAGGACGAATTGGTTATAGAGAGTCTACAGAAAGGAACTATTAAATTATCACCATTTCGCAAAGGGTATATAGTAGTACTCTGAATAGTTGGGAGAACTAGATGACGTAAGTATTCAGGTGCCACTCCACTTTTTATATTAAAAAATAATTGGAGTTTTCTGCGATATCTTCGTTCTGATAGTGTTTCCCAACCAGTGAGAGCCACTACTTAAAAAGTTTTATCATATGGTCCGGTCTTTTAGGACAAAGATGGAAGTATGCTGTATTCCTGTACTTTCATTTTCACAACTGTAATGAAAACATGATGTTAAGCTGCAAAGGTTTACAATATGATAAACCACAACAACTTGACAAAAAAGGCAAAGACATAATCTAATGAAAATAACCAAAGAGGTAATCAAGAACAGACAATCTAGAGACAACATTGAACATAAGACACAGAACAGAAAACATGGATCCCACCAAAAAAACTGGGGATGAAACCATGTGCTCGTAAGCGATATTTTACCGTTTCCTCCAGTTGTTTGTAGCAGGGCGTATGTCTTATTTACGTTATTTGTGTTTGTTTGGTTTGTCTTTACCTCCAGTTGTTTGTAGCAGGGCGTATGTCTTATTTACGTTATGTGTGTGTGCTTGTGTATAGTGGTGTCCAACACATATTGTGTTGTGTATTTGTTTTGTTTTTCTTTGTCTTGTGTACTCTGTGTTGCCAGTTGCTCTGGATTGTCTATTTTTGATTGCTCTCTAACGTGTGATTACTCCAGTTGTTTACCTTTATCTTAGATACCCAGTGACCAAGCAAAGCAAAAATATACATAGACTGGTTTCAACTCACAAAAATGATGACGTCATAAAAATGAACAGTTTAGAAGAAAGATCAGTGAATGGTATTTTTTTAATTTTTTTTTATTTATGATGCCCTACAAAACAGTGACAATCTTTCTTGAGAAGTTGAGAACACATCTGACCAGTTCTCAATAACTTTCAGACGCATAAGATCCAGTATAGATATAAAACATTACTTTTATTGCAGAGTTAATAATAGTTTGATATTTTCTAATGACATTTTTATTTTTAGTTTGAGATTATACAAAAGTACTACTGCATTAGAGAGTTTATCATAAATAAGTATATACATTATTAAAATTATATGTTACATATTAAATTTCTTTTGATATGCTATCCTCTTGTTAATCGACTCTCATTTTAATTATATGAAAATGTAGAATGAACAATGATATTCCTCTTGATTTTTTTCTCCCTTTTATTTCTGGAGCTTAACCGGGAGCTTTTCTCTTATTGTCCTTATTCAACTTCACTACAATTTCTTTCATCTTTGAAATTAAATTTTAAAACGTGAATCGAGAAAGGTCGTGTTAGGGCGTATTGTATACGTTTATTTGGCCCTTGTCACCTTTCCTATTGTGCAGTACCAAAATAGTCTTTTCAAAAAAGTTTCTTATTGCGGAAATTTGATTTCCTAGGGGTGGATTTTGCAATTTGTTGATTACTTAAATAATTTTATTTCTATTTGATACCTACAGAGATGTCAATGTGAATTTAAATCCTGCACCATCCGCCAGCTAATTGTACTTAAACGACCACCTTAGTTGATACGTATTATCCAAACAAGACGAAAATTATCCTTCAATTTCACATTTGGAAAGTAAAAATAAAAAAATAAAAATACGAGGTAACTTGAGTAAGGAATTTGTTTAAACACTGTTATATCAGCAAGAGTGCTTGAAAAGTTGTACTGAAGGGTGTATCATATGGTTGTTGTACGGACAACCAAGTGTACTCATTTAACTAAATAGATCTATTAACTACTCGATAGTAATTGACACTATCAAAGGTTTGTAATTAATGATTTGATAATCTAATATTCAGGTGAGAAGATGAGAACAATTTGTATAATGTTGGTTATTGTCATTCATATTCCGGTTCCTTTCATAGAGAACTTCTTCAGTAAAACCACACACATTCATTCATATATTATAAGAAACCCATAGTACACAGAATATTTATTTTTACATTTTTGTTCAAATAGTATACGTTTTCTAGTGGAAATCAAAGAACATCATATATTCAGTCATCCATAAAAGAATTTGGTATGATTTAAGATTGTAGAACATTCATGTTATTACCACGGCCATTTAATAAACAAAACTTAAAATCTAATTTATAGAACAGAGATGAAAAAAAAACAAGATATAGTTTTCAAATTTGTAATTAAACGCGTGATTGTTTAATAAACGCCTAATGATAAATTTTAATCGGGTTTTCCTACAAAAAATATCGGCGAGTGGGTGGGCTGTCGTCCAAATGCAGTTAACGCTTTAGTGCAAGCTATTTCTCCGAAATCACTAGACATACATTAATGAATCGTTCTCTTCTATTGAAACTTCAGATATATACTGATTTCCTGGACAGAACTCAGATGCAAACACAAAAGTTACTCAAACAAGGCTACGTGTTCCTATTTTGACGACATAGATACAAACAATCTACGGTCGTCATCACGAACTAGTTATCGTTACGAACATGTGGACTTTTCAGATGGAAATTGATATTTTCCCTTTTACATAGATCCTCCATCACCGACAAGGATCTTATCGGACTCAGGCTATATGAGTAACATGGTGGCTGTCTGATAAGACACAGGAACTCAGTTCAACACGGTTTTTGGTGGGGTACTTGTTGCCATTTTTTTCTTAGCTATGTTTGTTTTCGGTCTGTCTCTTGTGTCTAATGTTGCATGTGTCTCTGGTTTGTCTATTCTTGATTGTCCCTTTGGTTTTCTCTAACCTTTATTTATCTACTATGAAATATTAAGATTCCAAGGTTCATGAAATTCTGCGATTTAAGATATTGCCGTTAAGACTTGGCTGCTAATGCAGCGTTAACGTTTGGCTCAAGTTGTATCCGAGTTCGATCTTCGATAAGTGTCAAAGTTTTCAGACACCTACTCATGGCCGGTCACTTTGTTATAGCTGTCAGGCTTTCCTCTTCCGTTAAAATTGCTGGTCATGATATATACTTGGTTTATAAGCCTGTATATATAAACAGTATTAGTTAAAACTAGTTAGATTCTCATCAGTGGCGGGGCATACTCACTACAACTTTATGAGTGGCGACATATACTCACTACAACCTTACGTGATATCGTGTGCAAGTGGCCAGGTATACTCACTACAACTTTATGAGTGGCGACATATACTCACTACAACCTTACGTGATATCGTGTGCAAGTGGCCAGGTATACTCACTACAACTTTATGTGATATCGTTAGTTAGTAGCGATGTATACTCGCTACAACTTTATATGATAAAGTTTTTGAGTGACGATGTATACTCGCTACAACTTTTTTTTAGGTTGAAAACATTTCTTAGTGGCGAGGTATACTCGCTACAACCTAATGTAATAACGTTTGTCTGTGAAGGTATACTCGCTACTACTTTATGTAATGACGTTTGTCAATGCCAATGGCGAGTTATATACTCGCTACAACTTTATGTGATGACGTTTGTCTGTGGGGTATACTCGCTACAACCTTTTGTAATAACGTTTGTCAATGGCGAGGTATACTCGCTCCAACTTTATGTGATAACGTTTGTCAATGGTGAGATATACTCACTACAACTTTATGTGATAAGGTGTATCAATAGCGAGATATACTCGCTACAACTTTATGTGATAACGTTTATAAATGGTGAGGTATACTCACTACAACTTTATGTGATAACGGTTGTCAATGGCGAGATATACTCACTACAACTTTATGTGATAAGGTTTGTCAATGGTGAGGTATACTCACTACAACTTTATGTGATAACGTTTGTCAATGGTGAGGTATACTCGCTCCAACTTTATGTGATAACGTTTGTCAATGGCGAGGTATACTCACTACAACTTTATGTGATAAGGTTTGTCAATGGTGAGGTATACTCACTACAACTTTATGTGATAAGGTTTGTCAATGGTGAGGTATACTCGCTCCAACTTTATGTGATAACGTTTGTCAATGGCGAGGTATACTCACTACAACTTTATGTGATAACGTTTGTCAATGGCGAGGTATACTCACTACAACTTTATGTGATAACGTTTGTCAATGGTGAGGTATACTCGCTCCAACTTTATGTGATAAGGTTTGTCAATGGCGAGGTATACTCACTACAACTTTATGTGATAACGTTTGTCAATGGTGAGATATACTCACTACAACTTTATGTGATAACGTTTGTCAATGGCGAGATATACTCACTACAACTTTATGTGATAACGTTTGTCAATGGCGAGATATACTCACTACAACTTTATGTGATAACGTTTGTCAATGGTGAGGTATACTCACTACAACTTTATGTGATAACGTTTGTCAATGGCGAGGTATACTCACTACAACTTTATGTGATAACGTTTGTCAATGGTGAGGTATACTCACTACAACTTTATGTGATAAGGTGTGTCAATGGCGAGGTATACTCACTACAACTTTATGTGATAAGGTGTGTCAATGGTGAGGTATACTCACTACAACTTTATGTGATAACGTTTGTCAATGGTGAGGTATACTCACTACAACTTTATGTGATAAGGTGTGTCAATGGCGAGGTATACTCACTACAACTTTATGTGATAAGGTGTGTCAATGGTGAGGTATACTCACTACAACTTTATGTGATAACGTTTGTCAATGGTGAGGTATACTCGCTCCAACTTTATGTGATAAGGTGTGTCAATGGCGAGGTATACTCACTACAACTTTATGTGATAAGGTGTGTCAATGGTGAGGTATACTCACTACAACTTTATGTGATAACGTTTGTCAATGGTGAGATATACTCTCTACAACTTTATATGATAAGGTGTGTCAATGGTGAGGTATACTCACTACAATTTTATGTGATAAGGTTTGTCAATGGCGAGGTATACTCACTACAACTTTATGTGATAAGGTTTGTCAATGGCGAGGTATACTCACTACAACTTTATGTGATAAGGTTTGTCAATGGCGAGGTATACTCACTACAACTTTATGTGATAACGTTTGTCAATGGCGAGATATACTCACTACAACTTTATGTGATAAAGTTTGTCAATGGTGAGGTATACTCACTACAACTTTATGTGATAAGGTGTGTCAATGGCGAGATATACTCACTACAACTTTATGTGATAAGGTGTGTCAATGGTGAGATATACTCACTACAACTTTATGTGATAACGTTTGTCAATGGTGAGATATACTCACTACAACTTTATGTGATAAGGTGTGTCAATGGTGAGATATACTCACTACAACTTTATGTGATAAGGTGTGTCAATGGCGAGGTAAATATTAGAAGGTGCAACAATCATCGTTTGCTTGTTGGAACGTCTTGTGTTACCGTAACTAACGCTCAAATTTATTTAGTTTGTACAATAAAATATAAATAAGTTTGGTGGTTTTTTTGTTTTGTTTCTTATCAATCTCAGTGTATCACTGTCATAACTATAATAACAAGATAAACAAGAAGTTAAGATTGAACAAGGAGAATACTGGACAATATTTGATTTCTTATATCTTAGAGGAATGAAGTGATAAATATATAATACAGAACATCAACATCACGAACATATTCTTTGTTAACACTCATGAATCATAGTTGTGAAAAAAGAGAGAGAAAAATATATCCACTCATATTATGTAGTGGCACATTATTTATAATAATCTTTTAAATATTATCTTCGGACAATAACCTCACAAGGACTGACAAAATATACAATCACATACTCTTGTCAACATATTTAAAAAGAATGAAACTAATCTGAATAAATAATATGCACGCTCGTGTAAATTTTCTCAACGTAGGTGATAACAAATTAAATCGTTTTTTCGCACTCTACTCGATCAAGTGAAATCAAAGTCAATATTTAAGCTAATCTTTTCATGGGTCAGATAACTTGATGGTATAATCTTTTGACAGCTATACAAAAAGGGACTACTTTAGCAACCTATATCAAAATAACATTTTAACTATACTACAAAAGAATAATGTCAAATAAATAAAATGAAAAAGTGTGTTACTGGAGATGAAAGCATGACCAAATTATATCCTAAATGCGGTGGTGTTAAACCGGTTAATGTAATCCCAACCCCCTCGTGATAATTGGATCTCCAGCGGTAATACAGATACAAATTAACAATTTAAAAAAGAACATGGACAAATTCGCCTCCTCTCAAAAAGACCACAAACTATCACTAAAACGACGACAGCATAAACATGGACAGTACAATAGCATGGTTAATGAATGATCGTAGTTAAATATCTGATAGTTAAGAAAGTATCAATGCTTGTCGTGAAAGTTTTTATGTTATCATGATGTTACCGCAAGCTATGCCCGAAATATTAATATAAATACGGGAAAACGTAACCAATTGAAAAATGTAAACGCCATATGATGGGACCAAACGTCGAAAGTTCTTGATAAATTTGTTTGACAAAATTAAGAAATTTAGATAATTTACACTAAAGTATTCATCTCGAATCTTGAATAGACTAATTAAACTAATTAGTGTATGCTTGGAATGGTCTTTTAAGATTAGCCATAATTTGAGATTCATAGCAGTATAAAAACAAATCAGCAATACGGGCAGCACAGTTCGTTCCCATTGGAATTCCAACAATTTGAAGCAATAATGGTTTTCACCAAAATTAACGTAAATCAAATTGTAGTATTCTTGTCTGTTGTTTTCTACAAAAAATGATTTATATTCATTACAGTATAAGGGGAATTATGGTTAAATATAAAGTTAAGATTTGGTTAAAATATGAATACATCAGATCTGTTTGCGAAATTGACGACCATCGATGTAGCCATCTTCTGATTTAATTTTCGGTCAACACTGCAGCCCATCTTTTGGTGGGATTGTCGGCTATCACTACCACCGACGTTTGGTGGAGCTGTCGGTCAAAACCGTATAATACATGTCTTATGGTTAAATGGACGACAATCACTGCCGCCATCTTCTGGTGGTATTGCTGGTCTTACTGTAGTCTATCTTTTTGGTGGATTGTCGACCATCATGGTCATATCTGTTAATGGAATTGTCGGTGAACACTGAAGTCCAACTTTCAGTGGAACTGTGAGTCGACCACACTGTAGCCTGGGGTTGTCCGCCATAACTGTAGTCATCTTTTGATCACTATAAATATCTGTTTGTGTAATTATTACATTGTCAAATATAACGATTTCTTATCTTTTATGGGAATTTACTTGATTTTAAAACATATATTTTACTGAATGTCAAAAAACCTTGGTGTAATATTTCCAAAAGATAAAAGTACATATACTCGGAAATTTTAGTTTTCAATAGTTAGTTCATTTAAGTATATTAGAGTTAGACTGAATAGCCTTACTGTTATGCTTACCGCTTATGACAAAGTTATACAAGATATCACCGATTCATTCATGATTTCACACCTGTATGGTGCCTATGGCGAGTCATTTCTCTGAACAAATGAAATATAAAGAAAATATTAACAAGATTTAAATTATTTTCATTAACACGATTAGACAATTTTTATTCACACCTGCATGTGGCGGGGAACTTCAAAGAGCAAGAAAAGAAACAATATTATTTCATTTTACCATATATAATTTTGTAAACAAACGTACTATCACGGATATATAACTAATACAAAAAGTTACTAATTCTTTGTGTAAACTCTATTTGTAATAAATCAAAAATTACAGAAATTTATTTAGGTAATAAACCAATAAATTACATCCTAAATTTTAATTTTTATTAAAACATATTGAACTTTCTACAAATATTTCGTAAAAAGATTTTGGGTTCGTGCGTAATACTATTTTTCGTGAATCGCAGGTGTAACAATTCCTAATAAAGTTTTACTTGTAGTAGATTGGTAAAGTATATGGTTCGCACACAGAAGGGGGTTCTGACTGTTGACATAATGTTGCGAGTGACTGCCATTTTTATGAAATGCCACTTGACTACGGACAATAAAATAGTTACCTGTCAAATGTATTATCTGTAAGTGGATATCATAATTAAGCATCAATATTTTCAAACCTTATAAATCGACTCCATTTTAATTTTGTATATCTGTACAGTGTACTCGGAATGGTATGCACCAAGAGGATAAAAAGGGCGACTAATTGATCCTCACAATTTGGCATGGCAAGAACCTGAGTGATCTGTATAGTAAACGCCATGACATGAATTACCCGCATTGATCTTCTCATGTTAGTTAATAACTACACAAAGAGAATTGTTAATTTATCTTATTTATTTAACCCGCCACTTTTAAGGTGCATGTACTAATTAAGCTTAGTAAGTGATGAACTGAATAAATAAAAACTTGCGCCGTGCACAAAGAGTACTAGGTACCGACCTCAAACGAATCTGAAAAACGACAACAAAAGACTATATTTCAAAAATTTCTACCATTTTTCATTTTATACTTCAAATCTAAATGACAGCAGCTGTGTTTTGAGTTTTTTTTTAGAGTGATGGGGTGGGTTTTGCTTAAATTAATGGATTCATTGTTTGGTACTTGCATTTCCTACCTTCTCACTCCTTGGATACAATAGACTAATTATTTCTCTCCCGAAAAAAACCCAGGAAAATATCCGATTGCTATGTATGATGAATGTCGAAAAAAAAAGAAGATTCAAAGAAATGAGGTGGTATTTAAGTTCTATATTAAACATATGTTTAAATAATACATTAAGTTAAACAATACTGAATTAATATCACTTTGCTTTTGTTTTATATTCACGATTTCGTGCGCAGTACTTAGTTGTCTCTCATGGCGATACAATAAATCTATAACGTACAATAAAAGTCGGGACAATCCCCCATACCCTACAATAAACACACAAACAGGTGTGTGCTACCGTTATACCCCGCTCATAAAATGGGGGTTGTAAACTTTGTACAAAGTGTAGACAGGATGTGAAATTCACAGACCGTTATAAAATATCCACAAAGCAGACATTTTGTGACTGTCATTAGATCATAAACACATGAAATAAAATAAAATAAATAAATACATTAAACATTACAGGTATATTATATATCATATGGACCAAGTTAGGGTATTGTGGTACTGGAAATAAATATATATGTAAGTAATGAATTCACTACTTGTATTGAAAAAAACACAAATAATAATATAAAAAACACCCCCAAAAAATATACAAATGTATTTAAAAAAAAAGAAAACAAAACAAAAACAAAACAAAAAACAAACAAAAACAAAACGAATATATAAAAGGAATTAAACAAGAAAAAAGACAGCCAGTTTTAAACCATGAGTAATTATTTCAAAATACTCCGAATTTTCTGCAATTTGGTCAAAATGTTGGAAATTTTCTTCTCTGGGTTTCTTTTCTTTTAATTGTCGACATCTATTTCCGTACTTATCATAAATACATATCATGCTTAGTTTCTGCCAAAAACCTATGAATATTCCCTCTTTTTCAATGGTTTATCCAGAATTCTTATTTAGATACCGGTATATAAGAAATGTTTTCAACTTCATGAAAATATTCTAGTCTTGGTAAAATCATATACTGTGTGCATTCATGCTAAATGTCTCAGTTTTGGTACCATAAAAGTAGTTAAACTTCATTACTTTTTATTGAAATCCACTGCAGGAAAGGGAGTGGTCATTTATTTATGTGTATCATTTTGCCTCTTTCTACGATTTTTCTATTGGATTTTTGAAACTGTTCCGACAGTGTGGTATTTTTGTTTTTTGTTTTATTATTCAACACAATCAGTTATTTAATACAATGTAATGTCAAGATTTAGGAACACAAATTGACAAAAATGCAGTGAGACATGAATTGTTTTTTTATATATATAAATACATTATATGTACTTTTTACAAGCCCATGGTGTTTCCGTGTTGTACTTGTCTGTTGTACATTAAGTCGTAAACTCTGAAAGCCTAGTAGGTATGGTTTGGTTTATGGTGTTTAACGCCACTTTCAACAATATTTCAGTTATATCGTGGTGGTCAGTTTATTGGTGGATGAAACCGGAGTACCCGTAGAAAACCACCGACCTGTCGCAAGTCACTGATAAACTTTATCACATAATGTTATATCGACTACACCTCGCTATGAACGTCCCCCCTAAGCATACAGCATTAAGAAGAAAGAGTAAAGACTGATTGGCTCGGAATTAGAATAATGTGTCCGAGTGGAGCGACATATCTCTCCGCGGACTGTTGATTCAGTGAGCTAGCACTATAAAAATCCAACTCAGCATGTTGGTCTAGAACAAAGTGAACCTCACCATCATCATCTCATTGAAAATTAACTTGTTCTCGCCTTGATATAGCTGAAAAATTGCTGAATTGGCGTTAAGCAACAATCACTCACTCACCCTCCATGAACGGGGTTCGAACTCACAACTTTTAGTGGTGATAGGCACTGATTGCACAGGTAGTTGTAAATCCAACTACCATACGATCACGACAACGACGGTCCCGAAAGCCTTGTATATATGTGACGATGTACTTGCAGGGGCGGATCCATGATTTCAAGTTAGGGGGGCGTTTTAAAAAAAATTACGCCGAGCGGAGAGAGGCGCGAAAATTTTTGGGGTATTTCGTGTGAAAAATCACGATTTTACGCCAAAAAATCATATTTTTTCCAATCTTAGGGGGGGGGGGGGGCGCCCCCCTGGATCCGCCCCTGACTTGTATGTACTGAATGAGGTGTATATTGTTTCTATTTCATTGTGGTCGAAGAGTGAACATTGGCCAACTTATTAAAGAAATGAAAAATCTGTGTTTATATACCGTATTTGTATAACCGTAGAATACCTAGTATACATTTAACAGTCGTGCATTGTTTAGAATTAAACATTTTACACCGACTTAGTGTCATAATGAAGAGTAAATACAGGCGGGGATACTTACTGGTTTCTCTTACATATGAAACGTAACTTTAGATAAATAAAAGAAATGCGAAAAAATAATTTACATTTGACAACTTATTATTTTCAAGCTAACTACAAATCTGTCTAAATAGAGGTTCTAATTTAGAAAGTGTCAGGTAAAAACTAGGTAGAAAATTAAATACCTGTCCGTAATGTTTACAGAACTGACCCAAGTGCCAGAGAAGGTGTACAAACAGATTAACAAGAAATGGACAAAAATAACAAAACGAAACAAAGACCTTGTTTGCTGTAAGTTTTAGAATTTTGTCTTGTTTGTAGAGTTTCTGATTTCTACTAAGGACTAGCCCACCCCACCATTTATTTCAATAAGAAACTCAAACAAGATTTGTACTAATGCTCCACTGTGCCAATAATTAACCGTTTACACAGAAGTCCGTTAACAAAACGGCTTCGTGACAACGGATCCAACTCTGGTATCAATTCTATTGAAGCAACTTAAAATGGAGTGAACATAATTAGGTAATGTGTCCGGTTTATATTTCAATTTACTCCAAATTAAAGAAGTGTGTAAATATAGAAATCAGCTCATATTTCCTACAACAATACACAATTTTTTCACACGATTTATAATTTCTAACAGTTCAGTTATAATATGCAAATTAGAGTCTTTGATGTCAGTATAATTAATTCTGTTTATGTTTCGTGCCCCTACTTATATTTATACATTTTAAGTTTTTTTCTTCCCAACCTTATCAACGCAGTGGAAAAAAATACTTGATATGAAGTATATACTACAGGGACAAACACGCAATACAAGTTTAGTAATATTTAAAGACGTTCTCTTCTCATTGACTATTCTTAGAGAAACTTGAAAACTTTACTGGTCGTATATTATCGCACGTACATGTAATGTTTGAATAAAAACAGTACCACACACACACACACACACACATACATATATGAAATGCTACATGTTATATGCTCATGCCATTGATGGACACTTGATACCTTATCTCAAATATTAATTTTGCAATAATCTGCGGTTCCTTCACTTTTGAATAGAAATGCAAGCATAATATGCAAAAAGGGAGATATCTAATTTAATGCGCACGACGCGTTTCTGGAAGAATTTTCCTCGGGTGCGATCATAGGCACAATATTGAGAAGCTAAATAATTTAAATCTTTTAGAGCAAGTAAACCAAAGGGTCTAAACAGGATGTTCAAAACAGCCGCTGATTATTTTTTTTTAGACAAGATTCTAATTGTTTTCAAAATATTACTGAGAAAAATTGTGGTACCTACAATATCTAAAGAAATAGGCAGAAAACATATATATAAAGTCAAGAACTTTTTCTTTATTAGAAATTAATATCCACAAATCCTAGTGTATTAGACAAATTACAAAATTCGAATATTTTACATGAATTTCTTTATTTGGCGAGAACAAAAATATATTTAAAGATTTGAAGCGGTGTGGACAAGTTGTGTTTCTTTTAGATTGATAATGTGATGTTAGTGTGAAAGTGTGGTTATTTCTGTAAGTTTAACTTCAATATCGTGTAATCCTGCCAGCCAGGGGCCGTGTTCTCGAAAGTATCCTAAGATTTGTCCTAAGATATGTCTTAGGACGATTTTTAGGATGGTCTTAGGACCATCTTAGGACATGTCTTAGGAGTGACCTCGAAGCTATCTTAAGACTATCCTAACTTAGGATGTCTTAACTATGTCCTAAGTGTCAACACAATAAATAGAATAATAGAAATATTGTGTACAACAATTATTTCCAACATTAATATATAGCAAATCCTTTTCTATGCTGCATCCAATGAGCCTGTTTCTTGTTTTCTTTAATTTGCAATTATCTATATACGTAGTTCTGAGGTTCATATAAGATATAGAACTAAATTAATTAAATCTGTAAAACTTTTTTTATGATGAAATACAGTCATTACCGTTATTTTTGTGTGGTTACTTTCGAGTAAACTGATTTCAAACTTTCAATGAATTACTGATTAAAAGATGAACAAAAGATATCTCGTGAGCCGTTTAAGCTATAATAGAAAAATCATTGTAAATTAACTTATTTAGATTTAAAAACAGCATAAAGGTGTATATAAATCATGTTCTACAACTTAAAGTTCATTTTCGGTACAAAATATCAAATTATATTACAATTTCTGGGTTATGGCCATCTTAAGACACCTCCATAGATGTTCTAAAGTTAAGACAAATTTTGCGACATGTCCTAAGTTAGAACATGGTCGATAACACGACTTAGGACTAAGATTTGTCCTAAGATGGTCTTATGACATGTCTTAGTCCTAAGACACTTTCGAGAACACGGCCCCTGCTTATACCTTATTTAACAGAATGCAATCTTGGCTGTTTTTTGAAGGTGTAACCAAAAAAAAATACATTAAAATTATATATAAAACACCTTTAGATTATTGAATTACTTTTGTTGTTGATCATGTTGTTCAAATTTCTGTAATTTTGACAGTAAAATGCATATAAGCATAATTAAATGATAATGAATAAAATTATTAGATAATATAATTATATAATTATTGAATAAATGGAATACAATCTCTCAAATATATGAATATATTTTGATTTCACTAACTGAATAATATAATTTCATTATTACTGAATAATATGAATACAGTTACTGAATAATATGAATACAGTCACTGAATAATATGAATACAGTCACTGAATAATATGAATACAGTCACTGAATAATATGAATACAGTTACTGAATAATATGAATACAGTCACTGAATAATATGAATACAGTTACTGAATAATATGAATACAGTTACTGAATAATATGAATACAATTACTGAATAATATGAATACAGTCACTGAATAATATGAATACAGTTACTGAATAATATGAATACAGTCACTGAATAATATGAATACAGTCACTGAATAATATGAATACAGTTACTGAATAATATGAATACAGTTACTGAATAATATGAATACAGTTACTGAATAATATGAATAAAGTCACTGAATAATATGAATACAGTCACTGAATAATATGAATACAGTTACTGAATAATATGAATACAGTTACTGAATAAGATGAATACAATAAAGGAATAAAAGGCATACAATAAAGGAATAAAAGGCATACAATTACTGAATGATATACATGCATAATACAGTTACAACAATTCATTATATTCATATTTATGAAAGGCTTATGGTGTTATTTTGTGAAATTGTCTTGCTTTTTAAACACAATTTTAGTTTAGCTTCTTTTACTTACAAAGAGAAAAAAGACCAATGCAAGAAATTGATAAATCAAAAACTGTTTATACAGAATTGTTGATTTTCGTGTTCATGGTACAATTATTATATTAAATCATTATGATAGAAGATATTAAATTGTATTACAAAATTGAAAAAAAAAATAAAACAAAAAACAAGAAATATTAATTTATTCTTTTTTTTTTCCACAGTAGTATTTTTGATTCATTTAAACAGTGTATAACTTCTTACATCAAAATTCTTATTTTATCGTTCATGTTGAATATAAAACGAAAAAAAAATAGTACCACATATATGCTGTTGTTTATAAACAAGATTTATAACAATGAAATTAATATTTTGGTTTATACTGTAAAATGGTTGTTGTTTTCAAAAGAAAAATGTACTGTTAGTATAAATAAATAAATAACATTCACTAGTTTATCATTATTTTTCGAATATCAGCAGGTAGCAAGATTTAACAGTTGTTTGTGGTTTTGTCTCTTTCGTTATAAACTGTTTCAAATAAGTATTAATTCCTCTTATTTTGGGTTGAAATTTCGACATTTAATAACAAATACAATGTTCTTGAATAAACGAAAGCATAATATATATCTAATTACATTGCTTTCTACAAAAATATTTTACGTTCTGTATGAATATAGTAGGTACAGAAATGTTTCTCCAGTATAATCTAAAAACAAAGACATGACATTAATGTGTAAAATCTACATGTTCCGTTCTTATTGAATAGAATGGTAACTAAAACTGATTTTTTCGTGTTTCGTTCATCAACTTATTCCTTTAACTTATGTTATTTAAGAAATCCTTTTTTATAAGAACAAAAAGTAAATATCATGTATTGCTGTAAACTAGTCAAGCTGCGGGAATACCAAAATTAGCGGTAGAACTACAAAATTATAGAAAATATTCTTAAGACATTTACAAGTTAAAATTAAAGTGAGAATAGGAATACGATAATTTTACGTTATAATCCAAAAAATAAAAAATGTTATTTTCATAATCAACTGCCAAGAACACTTAAAAATTATTTTTACGATATCATTTAATTGATTATTACTCTATTTCGTTTGTTTTTAACATTTTCTAAGAATCAATTCACAATTTAAAAAAAAGGGGGATTATCAGCAATCGATACTAGTATTATATAGTATTCAATATAAATCTATTGTCAACTTTGACACAATTAAAGGCTTTTTAATTGTCATGTTGTTTATTTCTCACTTTTTAGAATACCTCCAATTATTGGTATGTATATTTACGCGGATCATATGGTTTTCTATTGAACAATGCTCTATTAATGTGATAAGGGTATTATCATTTGTGTTAAATCTTTATATAGAAATAAAAACTTTTACACGTGTTTTAACATAAAAAATAAATCCTATTTCAAATGGGCTTACTTGTAATAAGAAGATAGGGTTATTTTGACATTTAGTGTTCTGTGATCTCTAGAAAAGGTGTAAAGCTATTGATCCGAAAAATATACATGTTTTGAAGAACTTTAATTTTTAAAGAAAAATAAATACTGAACGTTATTTTAATATTTTCTTTGAAAAATGCTGGAAAGAACTTTGAACGTGGCGGTTAAATCGTTAAAAAAATAATCTCAAAGGAATACGTATAATTGAAATTTTCTTACCACGAATTACTCCAAGGGTACAATTTCAAACGATTCGTACATTTTTAATTGGATACAAAAATTAAAAATTAGTTTGACAAGCATGCATTGTCATCGCCGATTTAAATAAGAATATTTTTAACTTTATTAAATGAAAATAAAATAAGATTGGTACTTGTTTACCACTTGTCAAAGGCCATTCTCTCTTATTCTATCTTAGGTGTAGATTTACCTGTGTCAAAATGCTACTTGACAAAAAATTCTGCCACGCCTCCAAATCTTGTTAATCAAAGAACGACGGATTATCATAATTCCAAATCATTAAGCTTTATCCCTGTAATAAATCATAAATTTCACATTTTATAGTTATATCCAGTGAAGAACTTAAAAGTTTTAAAAATCTTGTAAATTTATATCAAGGTACCCGAAATAGATTAACCATAAAAATAGTCAAAAATGTAATAAATACAATTTTAATCGGAAATTCAGAATCTTTCTTTCACAGGTAAAAATCACGTGACTACATGTTAATTGCGACCACCCTTTTCAATAAATGGGTGGGACTTATCAAACTTTTGTCAATAATAATATAAAGTATACGCATGCGTTGAAACTTTTTCAGTCATAATTTGTCAAGATTGAAGGGTCTGCATAGTAGATGATGCTTTTGACCGTCGAGATTGGCCCTTCACGTAACAAAGTATATCTGAAGGACCTAAAAACATCAAGCTGACGGAGAGAAATCACTCTGAATTCGAACGGTGATGTCCCTCAGTCCAAAACACAGTACACCGTTTTCAGTTACAGATATTTTGTCACCTATTGAAGATACATACAGAAGAACAACCATTGAGGCTGCTATCCCACCCCTGGCTCCGTACCGGAACCATTCTCAGCATCATTCATCTCAGATGGCTAGCATGAGCGTTCCAGTCTCAAATCCGTATCACACAGGATATGTACCACCGTTATCGCACCACACACCATCTTTCGCATCTCAATATTGTAATGGAACTGATTTTGGACATTATGGTGACCCACGGAGTACATCCAATTGGTACAGCAGTAATCCAGATCGTATAGCAAGTAAGTTTTTCTCAAGAGCTTTTATTTTTCTTCAGTGAAAGTCTTGTGTAGTACTTAAATGACATTTAAGAACACTTTGAGACTAGTGAAGTGGAACTAAGATTCTTAAGGATGACTCAAAATATTTTATCATCTTGGATAACTTCCTAAAGTTGGAAAGGGTTCTTATTGTACATTATCAAGACAAGATGGTTCTTTAGACATCTTCAAAATTAATCGCTTTTACCCAAAATGATATTTGAAACTGTTACGTATAGTTTAAATCGTTCTTGACAATAAAGACCACCCTTACTATTTATAAATATAAAATATAATTTTACATAAAGCATAGACAAAGTTTGTTTCCCTGTGATAAGATTGGGACTAAACTTTATCAAATGTTTTTATTTTTACTGATAATTCATCAGAAACTTAATCGGTTTTAAGAAATGTTTTCAAGTTTTATTTGCACGCCTGTTGAAATGATTAATGACAACAAATTAGGTTGTGTATTCGTGGCTAAAACTTTTGTCAGCTAATTGTAACATGAACTGTGCTGTGGCGTTTTCGGGGGGACCATTCTAAAGACTAGATTCTTACTTTCATATGTCTATGAGATATTATTTTGTTTAGGTATTGAACTAGAGCTTTGATATAAATTTAAACTTCACGGTATATCCCTGAACCACACGATTCTTCTAGTTCAGATTAAATTTAAAATCTTTTTAAGGGCAATGTTATATGTAGAGTATGTTTTGTAATGGTTTATTTGTATACATATTTGTTTCTGTAGAACATGTAAAGAGGAATATCACTGAAAATTAAATAACAGTTATGATTTTGAATTACATACAATGCACTACGAACGTGTCCCTGTTGGACAGATTTTGGAAATATTTTTGTCAGTCCTGTACAACAGATAACTGATAGTCTTGTGGTTTGGTGATATTAAGAAGGGTCTGTGCTTTCAAATTGATTTTTAAATCGCTGAAGTCTAAATGAAAGCAAAATATTTATTTTTGTTTTACAAAATGAACACCACAAATTTGAAACAATCATCGAAGTACAAATAAACAAGTAATATAAATTTTCTACATTTATTTATAAAATTTATTAATAGATTTTAATATTCTTTAAATGTAAATTCTTATATTCATTTATTCCAAAGGGAATAATCACATTAAGATATAAAATATATTTTTACCCGAATTGAAATTTAATCTAGTGTAATTTGACAATAATTACGTTGTCTCAATTGTAATTTGATATCACCGAAAAATATATAGCAAACCATGATGCTTCTAACAAAAATCTTACTAAATGATAGCGAAAATGAACATTTGTAAGAATACGAAATAAATCGTACAATAAATAAAATAAAATTGACAAAAAACGCCTGGAAAGAATCATTTTTGATACTTTAAATTTCAAATAAATTAATTAATTTTCCCTGTATTAATTTAAAGCAAAATATTAACAAGGGAAAAAAAATAAGAATATCGGATATATTTGTCACATCTATTTCTTTCTTTGTAATTAAGTTTTTTTAATATGATAAAATGAATAAGTTTTCATTAGAAATATTTAGTTTAAACAAACCATATTTATGTTGAACCATTTTTTCCCATAAACAGTGTGTCTATAGTATTTTATGAAAGCGTTTGATAAAATGTAAATGATAATATAATTTAAAAATTTTACAACAATATTTGTTAAAAAAAAAATGAAGCATAAGCTAAAATAATCTCCAAATATGTTATTTTTCGTTTTTCATTACTCTTTTAAACATGCCAATTTCCTGATTTATTGTCTTAATCTTAAAACATCCATTGAAGATGTAAAGTGTTGTTCTTAAACTATTGTTTTTTCCCTCTGCATTTACAGTAAATATATATAATTAACAATGAAATGCAAAACTATATATATATATATCTATCTACTGGACTTCTTATCATAATGTTTGAAGATAAAATCCAGGAAGTAAATAATAAATATATCTGAGAATATTTGCATTCAATTGTTAATTTGCAGGAAATTTCAAACAGAATAAGTTTGCAAAAAAGTATATATTTTTGGAGAATTTTATGCACGATTTTAAAAAATTATAACGTGTTTTCATATAAATTATTATCATTATTATTTTTTTAGAAATAATACCAAAATAATTTTGGGTTCACAAAACTAGCTTAACCCCGCCACTTTTTTTAAATGAAGTGACTGTACTAAGCCAGGAAAGTGAGCGGTCATGTATGTGTGTTAGGGGTATCAATTTTGTCCTCTGTTCTACGATTTTTTTCCGACACTGGATTATTTTGTTTGTCATTTTAGTACTTAATATTTAATAAAATATAAAAACACTTTAAAAAAATATTTTTCTCTATTGTATTTATGTAATTAAGATAAAAGTCCCAGTTCCTTTAATTTACATATATTTTTCGTATCTTATCTGCAATACTAGTGTCGAAAGATTGATAAACCAGACAATTTCAAAGTATGTGTGAATAAGACCCGAAATGTCCCGAAAAAGTAAAACAGAATTAATCTATGACTATATGTGTTTTTTTGTATCTCATAGACACTAGCATCATATTAAATTAAAGTGAAACAATGTAAAAATGAAGATATTAATAAAATCTGTATTTCTACCATAGGTTGACATCAAAGTACAATTTTGGCCTAATAATTAGAATAAAATAAAAATGAGAATAAGGGAGAATGACATTCGATACTGCATTCGTTTCTGATTTCCCATTTCTGTATATTGTTAGACATTTTATTTTTTTGTATGTCTGTGGTATTGATCAATTCAAGAACAATAAAACTTTTTAAAATTCATTTCTTTGTAAAAATATAAAAATTTAATTATTTTTTCAATAAATACCGTCTAATTAAATACGTGTGACAAATTTCCTGACATCACCACATTGACAAGTTTCATTAGATTAGAGCTTGACGCTGTGAGGTAAGAACCATCACGTTATTTATTGACAAACTTTATAATGTAATTGATGATTTGATTGTTGAAGTAACTAACATAATTGCTACCTATTAAGGCGATAATAACAGGGATATAGCAGGATTTAAACCGTTAGTGGAATGTAATACCTAATTAGGAGTTACTGAATCAGTTGCTTTATTTGTTGTTAAATCGACATCAATTTAAATTCTCATGGGTTCATTTCGTTTAATTAATCTGATTATAACAGACAATACGGTTTTATTGAATGGAAACAGAATATAATAGAAACATTAAAAAAATACGATAAATTAAAATATAATTGCAACAAAAATCATGCCCATTATAATTTCGAATCAAATTCATTCCTTTAACAATGTAAATACAATTCAAACGGTTCATATTTACAGTCATTCACTAAACTTTACAATTGACAACAAACGAACCGGAAGTAGGCATAGACACCCAACCCATCCAAAAAATATACCAAAAAAAATAAATATATTAATTTGACTTGGAATGGTCCGATGTGTTTCAATATGCCTCCAATAGTTTGGAGTGTTGAGTAAGGCCCAATGGTAAAGTTTGGAGTGTTGAGTAAGGCCCAATGGTATTTTGTTCACAAATATATCTGTCGACAGATATCAATATGACATCATTTTTTTTTATCTAAGTGTCATACTTTATAAATTACTTGAGATTTTTAAGGTTATCATGGTGTAGCTATCCCTGTTACCACAAAAGGCACATCCCTATGTATCCTCTATGTTATCTTCAGTAAACGATTTGATACTTGAGTAGCGGCATACGAGATCACCCCCATTTTGTCACGATTTTGGGGCTGGGAATTATTGCAACTGTAAAAAGTTTCGAGTTTTATGTCAACAATAAATGTTATTCTGTTCCGACACATGGTTGTTAATTTTAAGAGCACTGTGCAAAAATTCATACTCACGGCAAAATATTACTAAGCAAATCAGAGATGTTTCTATGTTACAAACACAACATGTTTTGCAAATTAATTTCAGTTTCGGTATGACAAGAATAAACCGAATAAAACATTTTGCAATGCAAAAATTCTGATTTAAAAAAATAATATCAGTAACATAGTCACCCGGTATTACTTGTTAGTGTTTTTAGTCAACAAACATATTTGTATGTTGATTTTTGTTGAATAAAACATAACTTGTATAACTTATTTTTGGGGGACGAATCTATATATTTCTCCCCCAGAAGTGAAAAACAATGACTGTAGACTGAATTTGATTTAAACAGTTTCGAGATAATAGTGAAAAAAGAAACGAACTTTCATTTTTAACCATATATAGAATTTATCCAAGTCTAATATAGTCCTTTTCAATGTTATATTACTTTGGTTGTGTGATGAAAGGGTTTATGATATATTAGGTTTCTGAATTCTGTGAGTTGATTTACACTCAATAAGACGCCTAGATATCAACAAAAAATAAGACTTAACATCAAAATTTACAATTGCATGCACACCTCAGCTCGATATTGGAAGAGTACGTTGTACAAGGTTAAAGAACTTGCGTGTTCACATGGGTAGAGGTCGTAGACATGTGTACACAATCAGTGTCTTGTCAACTTTTAAAAAGTCATATCTAAACAGAAATAATAATATTGGCTTTAACTTTATATATGTATGTACATGTATATAGAAATAAGATCTTGAACCAGTTTCACTGATTTTTAGAAAATTTCTTGCATACTCAAGAGGAATATAAATAAAAATCCGATTTCTGCGCTTTCTTTCAAAAAGTATATATCTTCGCAAAATGCTGCAATTTGAAAATTATTAATAATATTGCTTTAATTCTGAACAATGTATAAAGATTTTTTATATTATTTAAGCGATATAAAGCCAATTTCGTTATGCTGTGATGCAAAATGTTCCTGAAATTTTGTGCTGTGTATCAATTCTAACCAATTTACGTTTTTTTTTACAGTATCAAGATTGATGGGAGGACCCAGTTCATGCGCAATGTCGCCGATGTCATCAGGAATGAATCATATGAACATGTCGGCTTTGGGAGGATATGACCACACAAAAGCAGGAATGCAGTTTCCGATCACACAAAGAAGGAAACGCAGAGTTCTGTTCTCCCAGGCACAAGTGTATGAATTAGAACGACGCTTCAAACAACAGAAATATCTATCGGCACCAGAAAGAGAACATTTAGCTAGTATGATTAATTTAACACCAACACAAGTTAAGATATGGTTCCAAAATCATCGATACAAGTATAAAAGACAATCTAAGGACAAAATCAAAAGTGAACCCGGTTCTCCAGAAAGTTCTCAGGAAGATTCTGCACCATCAGAACATTCATCGCCTAGTCAAAGTTCGCAACAGAGTCAACATTCACCAAGACGAGTGGCAGTGCCCGTGTTGGTGAAAGATGGAAAGCCGTGTTCTAATACCGGAGACACCCAAACTACGCATGTGCAACACAATTCTCAAAATAGAATGAGTGCTGGACACACCGGAACATCTGGCTCGCATCTTACGCAGCAACTTCCTAATTCTAAAATATTGTCTCAACCTAATTCGCTAAGCCCCGGATCAATGTCTACGCATTGTGTGACAAACTCTCATTCCATCAGTCATAGTGGACTTAGTCAGGGACTTCATTATCCGACTTCCATTAATGGTAACAACATGACGTCATCACCGTATATGTTAAATGGCAGAACATGGTAATAAAATACCAAAATTACATTTAATTTGCATCTATTTATTCTGGAAAGGACATGATCAGAGTAAACTACATATTAAATCCATAATTATTGCAGAGTGCATACGGCATAGGACAATGATATGGGAGTTTTTGAGTGCTTATCCGCAATAAATCTAACGTAATAAAACAATATAACGAACCTGTCTCTCTTAAAATAAATTTATTTTACGATCATAAATTAAAAATGATTCCTACAAACATTGTAAATACAGTTGTAAATATTGACCGATGGTGAGAATGGAACATATTTCAACATTTTATATACTTTGCCGGAAGTGTGAATTGGCCCACTACATTTTGGCGCCGTTTCTCTACATTCTTGGCATAAAAATTAACTGACGATTCTTATCTGAATATAATGTTTATTATTTGAATGTTTTGTACTTTTTTCTTATTTACCAGAGTCTGAATTATTGACCAGTCAGAATCTGAATTATTTATAATTTACAAATTGAACCAGTCTGCCACTTTATGTTTTACATTATCAAAACGATACTTTGAATCAATCTTTTTATAGAATCAAAATATTCATTTTCTCTCATGTATTTTATAAAATTTACCATGAACACAACATATTCTTATTTCAATAGTAAATATCCCGAATTAACTTCAAACTGTAACTGTTCATATTTGTTTTTTGCCTAGCCTTTGACGAGACGGGATGTTATCAATATTCGCATCTTTATTTACATATTAGTTGTCAAATAATATTATTTCCTACTAACTAGACGTAAATAGTTTATGTATTTATTTTTTAAGATACAGAAGTCAACACAATAGCATTCCCTTATACGACAACATTGAGACATTTTCTTCATATTTGTTTGTTTCAAATTTAACACGTTTCTGTGATATGTTTTATAATATGATGAAAACAAAAAAATATCGAAACTATATACCAGCTTGACTAATAATATTTTATTCAAAAGAATGAAAAGGATTGGCTAGCAGAACTAGGCTATATTTATCCCCTCTAACAATTAAATATGCAATTAATTTATATACGTTATGTTTTTGGTGTTTAGTCACTTTCAGCAATTTTCCCCGACTATATCATGACTGTTACACTTAATGGTGCAGGAAAGTCTTCCATAAATTATTTAGACACAGGCAATACTGAAGCGTTGTTTTTTTTTACACAAAATTGCAAAATATCATACAAATATACAAACTAAAAATATTTATTTAATTTCTTTTTTGAAAATTGCTTTTTATACTAATAACAATATACATTACACCATTATAGGTTCAGGACGAGATAACACGTTTAATTCATGTCTACACACGTGTTAAATATGACATATATATGGTTCCATGACCGCAGTAGCCATGTAAAACCATGGGAGTTTCAAATACTTAAATTTATTAGAGGAAAATCGACTCAATATAAAAGGATACAGTTGTTTTGTTGCTATGATATTCTTTGTAGCTAAAAAAGTATATCGCATGTACAAGAATTTACTATTTTAAAAAAAAGAAAAAAAAAGAAAAAAAAACCAAACAAACAAACAAAAAGTGTTATAAAAAGCCGAAAATTGTCGAAATGTTAAAGTGTTATGAACAAATTTAAATTCTAACATGGCGTGCTACTTTCGCTTTGAAAACAAAAGAAAAGCACAGAACACCCTAGCACATGCGCAGAAGGCATATCTAATCGACAGCGTATTTTGCATATTTGTACTTTATGTATGTTAAATTAAAAGAATAGAAATAATAAATATACAAAAAAAAATCGGATGAAACTAATTTTTGATCGTTATCAATTTTTATAACGTTTCTGTAGCGTTATATATTTTTGTAAATAATAGCGGGAGGTAATTGGAACAGCGCCCAAAAATAACCTCTCTCTAGGTACGCTTGCATGCATAAATTTACCGTAAATGCCCTGTTAGAATCGAAATAATTCTCGGATGCCGGGCTCTATGCTTATTCTAACATGGGTAGGCATTATATTTGTCAAGATTTTACACCTCGCTCACGCTCGGTGTAAAATAATGACATATATAATGCCTATCCATGTTAAAAGTCGCTCGGTGTAAAATAACGACAAATATAATGCCTATCCATGTCAAAATAACCATAGAGCCGGGCATCCAAGAATTATTTCTTAAGTAATATGAAAGGCAAACATCGTGGAATCTAAAATCACCTGCATAACATTAAAAATCCGCTCAAAAGCAGATTTTAAGACTGAGCAAATCGCAAAATATTTGAAAGGAGATAATTCTGTTTTCCAGTACAGTAATGCAAATGATATGCGCGTGACACAAGATTTGAACTCTTTCGAGGAGATTATCGCTCATGCGCAATGTTCAGTTGATGAAAAAAAAATATATATTCCGTGTGTACCACATAAGAATAATGGCAACAACAAAATTGGTTCACACGACATGAAACAGACAGATTCCTCAATAATCATTGTCAGGAATGTGTGCGTGCTTACCTCAGCATCCATGATTGTTTATCTTTTCTTCACGAGGTCATGATTGGCAATCATCGGAACAAAACAACCGAAAGTTAATCAGTCTCCACAACAATGGCGAGAACGATAAACATGCACACGGATTTGCAGATTTCTAGTTGTTGGGAACATATTTCGACTTGAAACATGCATGAATAGCTTAGTAAAGGTACCGCCGTATTCCAAATTGAATTTTCAGGGAAAATTTTTCTTCACCCAAAGCTGGTGTAATATTACTTTAATACATACATAATGAATCATTTTAATAATCCGTATACGTTGAAAAAATACAATTAAAAAATCACAACTGAAAGATAGAATATTTTTGTCATCACTGAATTAAATTTATGCCATGTAAAATTATATGCAATAGCGTCATTATTTATGTCATTGTATAATTCTATTATACAATCCCCTAAATATTTTTGGAATTTTAGAATAACGCATTTGATGTTTTATTTCCATAAATACTTGTTTTATTTTTAATTTTTAATATTTCAATAAAACGGGTTTTTTGGGTATCATTAAAGATGGTATGGGAATGTGTAATCCATCGGAAACAGAGGGTTGGAATTATCTAGTTAACTGTGTAGATATTATTAACGGATTATCTGCTTTATAATACCGTTATCTTTTTCATTATATTATTGATAAGAAATATGTGTTTAACCTAGGGTCACGTTTTAAAAGTTACAAGTAGTACTTGCTACAAAAATGAGTAAAAAAGCGCGATTTGATTTGATAACGACATTATGGATCTTTCTTGAGCTCGCCAATGGAATCTAGAACGTAAAAAAAGTTTGAGGATGCCAAAGAGGTAATGAAAAGCCTTACATCGAAGAAGGACAGACAAGACAATTGTCAACACAAAGGGGACAAAACACCACACAGAAAACTAAAAAGTAGAAAACATTGAACCCCACCGAGACCGATGGAGCTCGGGAGGAATAATAATCAGTTCCCGCTCCACTAATGGCACACCTCTACTACTGATAAACAACACGAACATCAGCTCATACGGAAATCGTGTTGGACACCAGTATACGTAAATAAAAAAACATATATCATATAAATAAAGCATGAATCCTACAAAACAAATGGAAGTAAAGACGAACCTAAAGACGTGTTTACGAGGAGGTCGTAGAGGACATCATTACACATGTAATTTGACACAAGGAACATTACGAATCCCACTGAAAAACGGAATGTAACCCATGTGCTTCTGAAGGCTGAGTGGTTCTATCTCATGTACAAGTAACCCATGTGCTCCTGAAGGCTGAGTGGTTCTATCTCCTGTACAGGTAACCCATGTGCTCCTGAAGGCTGAGTGGTTCTATCTCCTGTACAGGTAGCCCGTGTGCTCCTGAAGGCTGAGTGGTTCTATCTCCTGTACAAGTAACCCATGTGCTCCTGAAGGCTGAGTGGTTCTATCTCCTGTACAGGTAACCCATGTGCTCCTGAAGGCTGAGTGGTTCTATCTCCTGTACAGGTAGCCCATGTGCTCCTGAAGGCTGAGTGGTTCTATCTCCTGTACAGGTAGCCCATGTGCTCCTGAAGGCTGAGTGATTATATCTCCTGTACAGGTAACCCATGTGCTCCTGAAGGCTGAGTGGTTCTATCTCCTGTACAGGTAACCCATGTGCTCCTGAAGGCTGAGTGGTTCTATCTCCTGTACAGGTAGCCCATGTGCTCCTGAAGGCTGAGTGGTTCTATCTCCTGTACAGGTAACCCATGTGCTCCTGAAGGCTGAATTGTTTTATCTCCTGTACAGGTAGCCCATGTGCTCCTGAAGGCTGAGTGATTATATCTCCTGTACAGGTAGCCCATGTGCTCCTGAAGGCTGAGTGGTTCTATCTCCTGTACAGGTAGCCCATGTGCTCCTGAAGGCTGAGTGATTATATCTCCTGTACAGGTAACCCATGTGCTCCTGAAGGCTGAGTGGTTCTATCTCCTGTACAGGTAACCCTTGTGCTCCTGAAGGCTGAGTGGTTCTATCTCCTGTACAGGTAGCCCATGTGCTCCTGAAGGCTGAGTGGTTCTATCTCCTGTACAGGTAACCCATGTGCTCCTGAAGGCTGAATTGTTTTATCTCCTGTACAGGTAGCCCATGTGCTCCTGAAGGCTGAGTGATTATATCTCCTGTACAGGTAGCCCATGTGCTCCTGAAGGCTGAGTGGTTCTATCTCCTGTACAGGTAACCCATGTGCTCCTGAAGGCTGAGTGGTTCTATCTCCTGTACAGGTAGCCCATGTGCTCCTGAAGGCTGAGTGATTATATCTCCTCTACTGGCACCTGTCATGTTACTCTTGCTAAAAAGCCGACGATAAGTCATGAAAGAGGAAAAGAGGACAGAATTGTGACTACGATAAATGGGACATATCCCTGGTTATCTGTTACACAAATATTCTGTAACGGTTAACCAAGTAATGGTGGCGACGGTAAAACGTACGAAGCCAGTGCTTCTGGAATGTTTCTACATATATATTGAATGTACTTGTTTACCAACAGTTACCATACTGCAATGCTAGCACCAATTAAAATATCTACTCCTGTCCATTTGGAACATAACTGTTTGATGATATATAACGATTAGCTGGTTTATTGTTCAAAGGTATTATTCATGTAATACAGTCTTCGGCTATTCGTAGGAGAGATAATACATTTCACAGGTTTTTATTTCTGAAGTAAAAACTCCTATGACAGAAAGTATGTATACACATTATACAGATTCTTTTTTAAAATGATGTTCATTAATTTTAGAATTACATGTATAATACAATTATCAAAGACCACATGTTCATTGTTTTAATTACCCTGTCCCATCTTTTACATGAAAAAATGTACACAGGAAATATCCCTTTTCAATGGAGACCATTCACCCACTTTCCCCCCAGGTGGCGTCGCTGTACCAACGGTGGTTAGGAAAACGTTTGTTTTCCGATAAACGCTTGTAATCAATGTAATCAAATGGCAATATCATTACCTACGCGGTGTCCTTGATCTGAAGCGTTGCGTAATATGACGGTAGGCACGGCCTATAGAGAGGACGGAAGTGAACATAATAGATTTTAATTTGATATTTCCAATACCTTTTTTTCTAGTTTATTTCACAGTGACCGGTAACAATCATAGCCTATAGGTCCCAATGCCTGCAATGGCAATGTAAAATTGCATGTACGTGGTTTTTTTTTTTACTTCATTTGGTGTCTAATGACGTAAAATTGCACACGAGTTTTCAGACTAAATTGAAGCCGATTGGAAATTGTACACGTATTTTTTTCACACTGAATAGGGTCTAACCATGTAAATTTGCGTACACGCTTTTGCTTCAAAAACAATGCAAGAAGAGTTTTAAGATCCCCAAGCGCAAGGGCAGGCAATACAATGGCCAAAAGAAAAAGAACAATCACTGATCTACAAAACACTACACAGAAAACTATCATTTCCCCACAGCGATATATTTTTTCACAGGAAACAAAAATCAGATTTTTATTTTTTGGACATAAAAAAAAATCAGTAATTTCCCTTCAAATTTTTATCATAAATTTCTCGTTGAGAACTGTAGGGCCGGATTAATGATATTTTTGCATCTTTCGTGTCAATTTATTTTGCTTCTTTAAAATTTCATCACATAATACAAAATTTTTTTCAGAAAAAAACATCCTAAAAGTTAAATGGTCGTCCCTTTAATGACATGAATGTGTGTCTCGGCCGCGTCCACGCAGCTTCGTATAATACGAACCGCATCGGTGGCGTAATGGTTAGAGTGCTCGCCTCGAGTGCGGTAGATCGTGGGTTCGAGCCCCGGTCGGGTCATACCAAAGACTATACAAATTGATATTTCTGCTTCTCTGGTTAGCACGCAGCATTAAGGAAAAAGAGCAAAGACTGGTCGGCTCGGAATCAGGATAATGTGTCCGAGTGGGGCGACATGTCTATCCGCGGACTGTTGCTTTAGTGAGTTAGCACTATAAAAATCCAACCCAGTGTGTTGGTCTAATACAAAGCGGACCTCATCATCATCTCATTGAAAATTAACTTGTTCTCGCCATGATATAGCTGAAAAATTGCTGAATTGACGTTAAGCAACAACAATCACTCGTATAATACGTGTCCGGATTTCAAGAACCTTATGCAAGAAAGTTCAACAGTTTAATTATTGCTTCTGATTCGCAGATTTGTCTCGATAAGATTGATTCCTTAAAAAGTAAACCTTCAAAGAGATAAGTTGCATTTTAATGCTTGGTGCTTTAACCATTCATATGCTTTTCTTCTATCATCATATGTAGCACTATCATGTAATTTAATCAACACCGCCCAAATATATTTTGTATTTAGTGTAGAGGTTGTTAAATAGCTTGTATTACCGTTGAAATGAAACAGTACACTTCTTGTTTCGTGACGGCCAGTTTTATTCGGCCCGTTTTATTGGTGGAGGAAACCGGAGTTCTCTGAAAAAACCACCGACTTGCCGCAAGTCACTGACAAACTTTATCATATAGAAATCACATTAGTATTATTACCAATCAATAATAGTCAAGCGACTGTTGATGAAAAATAAAATCCACACATGACTGTTGATGAAAATAAAATGTACACATGACTGTTTATGAAAAAAATCAACATTATCTATAATACGACCCAGGTATTCACGTTTGAATTTTATTTATCAAAATCTTCAGAATGTTTGATGCCTTTATTTGAATGACTTAAGATAAAGCTGAAATCGTAAAATTTTTAATTTTGCATTTTTCAATTTTCGCAAAATTAGAGCCCACGCGAACAGTTTGACTAAAAAACGCAAAATTAACACCCCTTCGAAAATAACCACTTAAATAGTAGATTAATAAATGTAGATATTTATGTTTGAGACAGAATATGTTTTTAACATCATGTTGGCGATCAGTGAGTAATTGTTGTCTACGGCAATTTTTCAGCTATATCCCGACGAGAACAAGTTTATTTTCAATGAGATGAAGATGAGGTCCCAACACGCTTAGTTGTTTTTTTTTTTTTATAATATATATATATCTTAAAAATGATATAGGGGTGCATATTTTTTTATTAATAAAGTTATATGTCTTAAAGACAAGCCACTGTGGTTGGAATCCGGAACAGAACAGTACATAAAATTTGCCAAGAATAATCAATGTACGTGAAATTGATCGAAATTATTTGATTCTAACCATTAATAAACGATTATTTACCATGAAAGTAGAAAATCACGATACAACAAAACTAGGAAACCAACACGAAAATCTTTTAAAAAAGGAAGTACAAAGAATGTGAACAAATATCAAACTTTGCTTAACAACGTACGTACACGTGTACTATAGTTTCCTCATTCAACAGTTATTGTACGTATGCTATGCGTATTTACTAATTACAAAATTATTGAAAATATTGATTTTTGCTCATGTAGAACATAAGAAAAAATTAATAAGAATGTATTCAATTTTATTTTATATTCGCATTCACAGTTAGTAACAGGTGCCCGTGACGCAGATATGATTGCAACGTTGTCCTTATCTTATTTCAACGTAATGACGTGATCACTTTAGTAATTTAGTAATATGTCAGAAGATAGTTACAACTTATGATGCATTTGTTGTTAACTTGAGGAATATTGTTATACAAATAAAAAATAATTATTGTTGATAATTAGATAGAAATTGTGTTTGAAATAATAGTTTACATAGGTTACAAACGTCTAAGCGATAATAAAACGCACCGCTAACCACCGTTGGTACTCGAGCGACACCTGTTGAGTAAATTTGGGTGAATGGTCTCCATTCTCATTATCTGATCAAATGTATTTCCCCACCAATGGAGCTAAGTTATCGTTAAAGTTGACGTTATGTAACAGTGTTTAATAAAGTTAGCTCAACTTTCAGACATCATCGTGACGTTATGTAACAGTGTTTAATAAAGTTAGTTCAACTTTTAGACATCATCGTGCAGAATGAGTTATCAATAGAAGAACGAATTATAGCTCTCCTATAGAATACTGAGACATCACAACACACAGTAGAACTGACCATATCTACAACTACATGTATATACTATGACTTGCGAACAGAATTTGCTGTCTACCCATAAATGTATGCCTTTATATGACCACAGATGTGTTCTACTTGTCTTAGTTAAATCCCGTCCTTTCTTCGTACAAAGCTAATAACCCAATGTGGAATATCATCGGATTTTTTAACATGAGTAACACGACGGGTGCCACTTGTGGAGCAAGAACTGCTTACCCTTCCGAAGCAACTGAAGTCACCATCAGATTTTAGTTGTATTTCGAGTTGCTCAATCTTTTATTTCTGTATAGTATATACGTTGATAATTGTTTGTCTTTTCCTCCTTTGTCTTTTGTTCGTTATATTTTCTGTCCTTCGATTTACGACTTCAGACTCCTTTGGTATTTTCAAACATTTCTGCCTTCAAAACCAGCTCTGATAATATCGAACACAGGTATTTGTTCATTCTAAATATTGTGTTATAGACAGTAACTAGATATAAATGTACATTGTATGTTGTTGGTTGTTCACCCTCGAAAACATAAGGAAGATGTCTCACTTGATATATATGCAAGGTTTAATATCTGTTCATAAGATTTTATTTTTTCAATAAAATCTTTAAATTGACGAGCTCACACTTTTGTATCCGTACGGTACTTCAGAAAAATAAATATTTTAAAAACCTTGTGCTGTCGACTCTACTAATGACCCGACTGTGAGATGTAATCATTTACTTTAATAGTCACAGGTGTTCGTGTGTAAGTTCTTAGTTTACATCTTAATGAAGTTTAAGCTGTGACAATCTGAAATATCTTTAATTATTACAGAGTTTGTCACTAGTAAATATATAGTAATGATTTGATGACACCCAGGTAAATACACCTGCAATTACAATGGAACTCTGTACCTATGGGCCGAGTCTATACCCACTTTAGTATGTGTAATGTTTCTATTTTCTTTGTATTCAAGCACTATTTAAATCTATATAAAATATAACTGCTGGTTTCTTTTTTTTAGATAAAGTCCCTTTGGTGCTTTGATAAAAGCAAACGAGATAATAAAACCACGAAGACAATCTGATCGTGTAAATATTGAATTTTAATTGGTAGGGATAATCTTACTCCTCCTTCCGTCAACAAACAAATTTGAATGAATAGATGGAAGAAATCGTTCTATTTTTAATTTCCAAAAAATTAAAAAAGAAAAAAAAAAACGAAAAAACCCCCAAAACGTAAGATCCAATGAACGATCGTACACTTGTATGTACATTTAGATAATTTATATTCAATAGTACTAACGCTAGAGCTGGAAATTAAGCCGCAATGACAAAATAGTTGTGAGCATACTATAAACAGCCAACAAACGTTTATAACACTTATAAGTTTGCACATTCACAATACCGTCCTCTGTTCTGTCATTAGTTTGATCATGTACAATCCTGATGTGACATTGGAACATTTAGTTTGGCCTTTTTTTAGTTGACTGAGGGGCCGTCATGGTCGTTGTCGTATGGTAGTTGAATTTACAACTACCTGTGCAACCAGTACCTATCATGACTAAAGTTGTGAGTTCGAATCCAGCTCATGACGATGTCTACTCAATACAACATTATGTGATAAAGCTTGTCAGTGACTTGCAACAGGTCGGTGGTTTTCTCCGAGTTCCTCCACCAATAACACTGACCGCCACGATATAACTGAAATATTGTTGAAAGTGGCATTAAACACCATAACCCTAACCCTAAGTTGACTGTGAGACTATTGTCTTATTTAAATCATAACAAATGTGATCTATATTAGAACTAAGTGAACTTATCAGAAGATGAATTAGAGATTAAAAGACGTGATATAGTGAACAGATCCTGTCTTCTGGAAGGAAACCGTTTCCAATGACAATGATACCTCACAAGTCTAATATGATGTTTCTGTCATTATTTGTTAATTGTGTATTCTAGGTTACAATCTAGAATCATCTTAAGATCTTATATATATAGTGAGTGAGCGAGTGAAGGATTGTTGTTTAACGCAAACTCGGCAATTTTTCAGCTATATTATGGTGAGAACAAGTTAATTTTCAACGAGATGATGACGAGGTCCGCTTTGTACTAGACCAACACGTGTAGTTCGATTTTTATAGTGCTAGCTCACTGAAACAATAGTCCGCGGAAAAGACATGTCTCCCCACACAGATACATTATCCTGATTCCGAGCCAACCAGTCTTTGCTCTTTCTCCTTAATGCTGCGTGCTTATCGGAGAAGCAACAAATACAATTTCATAGTCTTTGGTTTGACACGACCGGGACTTGAACACATAATCTACAGCACTCGAGGCGAGCACGCTAACCATTACATCACCGGTGTGGTTATATATAAAGCGTGACTCATGCACGAACGAACAAGCCTGATTCATATTCCGTCAAACAACTGAAATTCATACATTAAAAGAGAGCTAGATATATAATTTTTATTTCGCATTCGAAATAAAAAATATTAAATTCAATATAGATGGAAGTATCGGATAACTGTCTTAATAATTCTATAAAGCAAAACTTACATCATGTAAATTGTAACAGTCGGCATTTGTATTAAAAAAAATGATGCAAGCGTCACTGAGGATAATTCTACTTCCGTTGCCCATGGTATTCATCGTTATGTGCAGAACGTAGGACGTTTACCGATAATAATGAGTTCAGAAGACAACAGAAAATAATCTTTTAAAGCAAATGAGTTATAGGACCTTGTATCTTACAATGCTTTGCCTGGTGTTACCATTGGTTATATTGATATTTTATCACACACACCATAAGGCCAAAATTAATTTATTGCAAGTACCACGTTTCCAGTATATACACAGAGTTTTGATTGGGTGTTTTTTTTAATATGGGTACAAAAATCGTTCTATAAAGATTTGACTGTAAGGCCTAGTCGCTACATTACCAGCATGCACAGTCAATTCAAAAATTTCCAGATGGTTCCACATGATTTTGTAATTTCAGTAATATATCATACATTCTCATCAGATTGTTCTACTTGTTTTGTAATTTCAATATATATATATTTACAAAAATGAATACATTTTTTACAATAATTTCATTTAATTTATTTTTTTGGGGTAATTTCAATGATATGTATGTACATTCTCTCCAGATTGTTCTACTTTTTTTTTTAGCTAATTTCAACATACATTTTTTTCTATACATGGTATACCCGAATACATTTTTTATCTTCTCTCTAGATTGTTGTAAACCTTTTCTTAATATCAATAATAACATGGAGACGTCATTCTACCTTTTGTAATTTCAACATATAGATATACACGAATACATGTTTACATTCACTCCAGATTGCTTCTTTTGTCTTTTTGGTAATTTCCTGTTCCTTTCTTTGGTAATTTGGGGGGGGGTTATGGTTTTTTGTTTCGTTCAGAATTTTTTTTTCGGAGAACACAAGAGTTAGAATATTTAATTTTTTTGTCGCGCGAAGCGCAAATTTTTCTTCCATAATTTAACATTAGGTTATATGACAAAAACTCTGAATCAGATTTTTTTTTGCTCCACCAAAATCAGAAGATTTTTTTTCAGCAACATTGGGAATCAGAATATTTTTTTTAGAAAAAAACCATAACCTCCCCCTTCAAGTTAAATGGTCGTTCCCTTATATACAGGTTTGACCGTAATTTATGTACATGGGTACATTTTTACATTTCCTCCAGTTTTTTATTCCACTTTTTAGCTCACTTGGACAAAGCCATGTGAATTTTTGCCATTACTTGGGTTCCGTCGTCCCCCCGTAAATCTTTCCCATTTTAA
The DNA here is from genome assembly GCA_963383655.1 of Bathymodiolus septemdierum. Lineage (NCBI taxonomy): Eukaryota > Metazoa > Mollusca > Bivalvia > Mytilida > Modiolidae > Bathymodiolus > Bathymodiolus septemdierum. The sequence continues at coordinate 20,250,552 of OY726519.1, read as the reverse complement.
TCTTCTTCAGCAAAACGTCTGAATCAAATGGAACCAAACAATAGCAAGGATGGTCCTTGGGCAGGGGAGATTTAGATTTGTTCATATGATGTTGCTCCTCCATGGGGAGTGGCCATAAGAGGGCCTTAAAGTGGGAAATTTACTAAATCTTTAAAAGCAAATTCTTCCCAAGAACCAGCAATATAAATGTTACAATTTTTACCACCTAGGCACCAATAGTACATGTAATATATAATAGAAATATAATGTTATGTTGGCACATCATTTACAATAAATGGTATTTTAGTGTTTCAAATTTAAATACAAATGTTTCCACCGAATAACATATAATAATGTTCCAAGAAGATAGTCTCACATTTGTTGAGAGCTGATTGAGCACCATGACCTTTGTCTATCAGGACATCTATATAATCTTTTTTCACTAACCTTTTTTTTATCGTGTCTACTTTTTTAGTAATATTGCAGAACATTTAAATTCAATAATTGAAAATTTTAATAAAAATAAATCAATTTTGAGCGCTAGTACTTTATTAATTCTACCCTGAAATGAAGAAAGAGTTAACGCCCTAATCTGTATCGACATCATGGATTGAATTGAGAATCATTTATCGCCTCATAATAGTATTGATCTAAAAATTAATATGTTTCATAAATAAAGTAACTAGATGTAGGAATAAGCTCATACCAGAACACAATTCTAAAATACAATACAAAAACTGCCAAACTATTTCACAGCACTATGTTAGCTATCTTCATTCAGAGTCGCGCACCTGCAAAGAAAGTTACCACCAGGAAACCTACATCCCTCTGTAATATACATGCTGGTCTATTGACAAAGGTGTGAAATGTACACAATGTTATCCTTGTGGTTTAATTCTCTCACTTCGTTTTGTTCTGAATTAACAAATAAAAGTACCGCTCAATACCACTTACTGAAGTAAGATGTGCGAAAGTCGATGAGTTTGAAGTTGGCGAGAAAAGTCCCAAGTAGAATAATATATACAGCTTTCTAAAGACAGAGTACAAATTGAAAACTCTTGAAACAAGTGATTTCATTTGAATTACTGCTTGTTCAAAGGAGATTTATTAAATTGTTCATAGTACATTATTATATATATCGGCTACAAGGAATAAATTATGTAATGCGTTTGCCCTTTTTATTAACAACTATGTAAACAGTCGCCATGTGCAGGTGATTTATGTAAAAAAAAGTTTTAGACAACTTTATTGTGCAATATTTCTTTAGATATTTTTTTTTTCATTTTTGCATTAATAGTAATCAGAAACCCATAATCTATGCTTCTGAATTTAGTACGTTTTAAAAAAATATATATATCAAACTTATTTGAGAAACCATTCTACGTCTTTATAGCATGATGCTAATCATTTAGATTTCAAAGTGCAGGGAAAAACAATCAAATGTTCCGAACAAATAAGACTTTGATCTCGCGACAAAAAAATATATTTCATTCAAAATGAATTCAAAAAATGTTCCTGACATTTCTATGCACTCGCTTGTAAAGTTGACGAATGATTTGTTGTGTAAAATGTGTAGTTTTTTAGTGCAATATCATATAGCACTGAGAGGTTCTGGGGTCGTAAATTCCACAGTTTAACATTTTTTGAAGAAAATAATTCTTAAAACCTGATAAATAATGATATAATATTGTGTTATATATTTTCCTGTTTCTTTAATTTTTGTTAATCAGAACGAATTTATGTAAAAAAATATGTAAAGTATACAATGTCAAATAACAATTAAATCTGAAGGAATTATCTTCTAGTGTTGGACTGTTTGGAAGAATCTCGACAAAAGTATGATTTTTCACATAGATTTAAGTATGTGTACATGTTCTGTGAAAAACTTGATTTGGAGATTTTATTCTCACAATTAATCTATGCTTGAAAAGGTAATAAAATATTATTTAACTGGTTAGAAGTATTATAATAAAACCAGAATGAAGTATCTGAATATGTATATTAAGCTTAATGGAGTAAAATTGACATCGCATTTTAATTGAAAATTTAAAATTTAATTGCAGTTTAAAAAACTAATTTAAACGAGACATATTGATTGTTTCAGACAAAAACAAACTTTTATGCAAGAAACTATTTTTTTTGTAGCAAACAGAAAGTAATTGGATAATTCTTACGACCCAGTCTTCAATTGTTAACACAAAATGCAATTATTAAATAACTTGCATAGAGAATATTATAGAAATCTGTTTAATTTTAAGGGCCCATATCCATGCTTTTGTTATTTTCATATATTTATGAATGTATACAATTTGGAGGAGTGTGAAATCATCGATACAATGTTTACATTTCTCGCCATAGAAATTCTACAACAAAAGCGTTTTTGACATAAATTCAATTTATATGTACTGCAATCTGTAGGGAGATTGAAACAAGACATACAGAGTAAACAAAACTGGAAATATCCCTCGATCTCCACACGTCCTTCAATCGATCATAAAATCGACACTGTAATTGTTCTTAGGAACAGTTCAATGTTTCTTCACGTTTGTAATTCTCTGAATTTAAATGAAATAGTTACTATAGATGTAAGTAAAATCAATAAATGATTATAAAGTTCAGATACTTTTCTTCACAAAGCAATCATGCCTTATAAGATCAGTCCCAAAGTGCAGAGAAAACAGACATAAGAGTGGGATTATATCATCCATATCTATTTACCTTCAGTCATAGAGGTATGGCGTTTTCTCGAAAGACATGTAACACCTATTGTCATTACCAACCAAAGAAATACATATAACAAGTAGACAAATACTAGAATATTAGTAATCAGGAATTAAACTATACTATAGGGTTAGTTGTGACCACAATGGTCCAGTATACAACCAAGTCAAAGGGCTATAACCCAGAAGTCGATACAGACAAAACAAAATCAATATTCGAATCAATATTTATAATATCAATCACGTATACTAACTAGAAAGTAATCCGATTTAAACCAGAAGTAGGAGCGATGACAGGAGCCCCAAATCTTAATTTCACAAAGTTGCCATAACTCGGGAAAAATCAGATCAAGACAAAAGAGTCCACTATTTGTTCACTTTCCTAGTAGTAGTCGAGCTTCTCATGAGAGGAACATATGATTTCAATGTTGTGGGAGGAGTAGTATAACGACACCAATTGACTATGACAGACGACACAATGTTTAGACGACACACACGAAAAACAAAACAGATTGTAAAATGTAGAACAACAATAAAAGCGTTGTTCTTTTGTAAAGTTGGATAGTCTCTCATGTTCATTTACATCCATATCATATCTTACTAATCTATTACCCAGGATCAATAATCATTTCTCCTACAATGAAATATTACCCGAGACACTGTTTAACTACAGACTTGAGAAAGGTCATCACCTTCCATTTGAAATGAAATAACTTAAAAAAAACCTACGTGTCACCATAACTTTTATTTTCGTTAATTGTTTTAGCTGGTAATTATTTAGTTGAGATAATGGTATCATGTGAATTAATAATCTGTTTTATTTTGATAACTATATATACTTTAGAAATAAACACATAATGAAAGCATAGAAATCACAAATTCTATCAAAAATTTTTCTTTCGAAAAATTTGAATATGAATATATCAGTATGGACATATATAGATTTATGTTTTTTTTTGTTTGATGGTGTTTAACGTCACTTTCAACAATATTTCAGTTATATCGTGGCGGTCAGTTCTATTGGTGGAGGAAACCAGAGAACCCAGTGAAAACCACCGACCTATGCACTATATGTTATCCTCATATACAATGTAGTTGCTAAGTCGATATGTGGACTTAAGCAATGTTTAGCTTTATATATTTATACACCTAATAGTTCTAGAGTTTTCCAATTTATGCGCGAGCGTCATTGTATTAAAAAAGTAACTTGTCATACTTAAGTTAAAGTGTCTCAGAGAGGTAAAACTACTCATCGTTGTCATTTGTATGTAGATAGAAAGAAGCTGGTGATCATCTTCCAAAAGTCACGGGACACGTGCATACAGTGTTTTCATGAGGTCTCCACCCTGTAATATTAAAAAATTGATTAAACCCGACTCACTCCACTGTTACGTTTGTCAGTATACCGGAAGTATGTGATACACTCGTTTCACTTCACACTTTTACTTACCGAGTATTGTGATTCGACTATCGCATTCGTTAGAAAAGAAATGACGAATGGAAAGTTTCAACACCTTTTGTAGTATCGATCATGTAACTTAAAACTTAACTGATGAAATGGAATCATTTGTATGCATATTGTTTTGGCGCCCAACTCTTTTAAAGATGTAAATAAGTTACAAAATGTATGTGTGACCCGATTAGACAAAAAGTCGTCCCAAGCATACGAGTTCTTTCTATATATAGTGGACCAACATTTTTCCTGTTTGTAAAATTTCTTCTCTACAGCATATTGTCAGATGCAATTACCAAGCATTTATATGGAGGTCTGCACATCTGACACATCCAAATATACCCGCTAGTGTCGGAAATTTGTGATTAATGTAGGGGGATTGATTGACTATTGATTTGTATGATGACACCCTCTGAATTAGCAAAACTGTTTTTTTTTCAAGACAGTTCTGGGTCAGATGCTGATGGTAGCAATGATGAGGACGATTAGATTGAGTATGAAAGCTTAGTTGATGTGATGTTTAAAGAAGATAAAGAGATGGACCACGAATACTTAACTTTAACGGTCAAATCATACTGGTAACACAACAGTAATATGTTAATATGATGTGTCTATGTTGTGTGTGTTTAGGTACAGTGCCTGACGCTTTGCTGTTACAAAATAATTATGTTTGATTCTGCATATGTGCACATCCTGGTAGTGGCTTACATATATATTTTTGATCGTTTTATATAATGTGTTAAGAAATAAACAAGAGGTTACCAAAAGAAGAGACGATTTTCTAGTTTTTCTTAGAATTAAAAAAAAAAAGTTTGAAGATACCAAAATGGTAATCAGAAGACGTAAATTGAAAGACAGACAATACAATGGGTAAAAGACAGACAATACAATGGGTAAAAGACAGACAATACAATGGGTACAATGGGTAAAAGACAGACAATACAATGGCTAAAAGACAGACAATACAATGGGTAAAAGACAGACAATACAATGGCTAAAAGACAGACAATATAATGGCTAAAAGACAGACAATACAATGGGTAAAAGACAGACAATACAATGGCTAAAAGACAGACAATACAATGGCTGAAAGACAGACAATACAATGTCTAAAAGACAGACAATACAATGGCTGAAAGACAGACAATACAATGGCTGAAAGACAGACAATACAATGGATAAAAGACAGACATACAATGGATAAAAGACAGAAAATACAATGACTAAAAGACAGACAATACAATGGGTAAAAGACAGACAATACAATGGCTGAAAGACAGACAATACAATGTCTAAAAGACAGACAATACAATGGCTGAAAGACAGACAATACAATGGATAAAAGACAGACATACAATGGATAAAAGACAGACAATACAATGGCTAAAAGACAGACAATACAATGGGTAAAAGACAGACAATACAATGGCTAAAAGACAGACAATACAATGGCTGAAAGACAGACAATACAATGTCTAAAAGACAGACAATACAATGGCTGAAAGACAGACAATACAATGTCTAAAAGACAGACAATACAATGGCTAAAAGACAGACAATACAATGGCTAAAAGACAGACAATACAATGGCTAAAAGACAAACAATACAATGGCTAAAGGACAGACAATACAATGGCTAAAAGAAAAAGGTCAAAACACAAACGGTGATCTACAAAACACTACACAGAAATATAAAGATCGAGCAACAGGAACCCCGTGGTGAACTCTGGAGCTCAGGAAGAGTCGAGCAACACGAACCCCGTGGTGAACTATGGAGCTCAGGAAGAGTCGAGCAACACGAGCCCCGTTGTGAACTCTGGAGCTCAGGAAGAGTCGAGCAACACGAACCCCGTGGTGAACTCTGGAGCTCAGGAAGAGTCGAGCAACATGAACCCCGTGGTGAACTCTGGAGCTCAAGAAGAGTTAGCAGTTCTTGCTACACTAGTGACACCCGTGTGGAGCAACACGAACCCCGTGGTGAACTCTGGAGCTCAGGAAGAGTTAGCAGTTCCTGCTACACTAGTGACACCCGTGTGGAGCAACACGAACCCCGTAGAGAACTCTGGAGCTCAGGAAGAGTTAGCAGTTCTTGCTACACTAGTGACACCCGTGTGGAGCAACACGAACCCCGTAGTGAACTCTGGGGCTCAGGAAGAGTTAGCAGTTCTTGCTACACTAGTGACACCCGTGTGGAGTAACACGAACCCCGTGGTGAACTCTGGAGCTCAGGAAGAGTTAGCAGTTCCTGCTACACTAGTGACACCCGTGTGGAGCAACACGAACCCCGTAGAGAACTCTGGTGCTCAGGAAGAGTTAGCAGTTCTTGCTACACTAGTGACACCCGTGTGAAGCAACACGAACCCCGTGGTGAACTCTGGAGCTCAGGAAGAGTTAGCAGTTCTTGCTACACTAGTGACACCCGTGTGGAGCAACACGAACCCCGTAGTGAACTCTGGAGCTCAGGAAGAGTTAGCAGTTCTTGCTACACTAGTGACACCCGTGTGGAGCAACACGAACCCCGTGGTGAACTCTGGAGATCAGGAAGAGTTAGCAGTTCTTGCTACACTAGTGACACCCGTGTGGAGCAACACGAACCCCGTGGTGAACTCGAGAGCTCAGGAAGAGTTAGCAGTTCCTGCTACACTAGTGACACCCGTGTGGAGCAACACGAACCCCGTGGTGAACTCGAGAGCTCAGGAAGAGTTAGCAGTTCTTGCTACACTAGTGACACCCGTGTGGAGCAACACGAACCCCGTGGTGAACTTTGGAGCTCAGGAAGAGTTAGCAGTTCCTGCTACACTAGTGACACCCGTGTGGAGCAACACGAACCCCGTGGTGAATTCTGGAGCTCAGGAAGAGCTAGCAGTTCCTGCTACACTAGTGACACGCGTGTGGAGCAACACGAACCCCGTAGAGAACTCTGGAGCTCAGGAAGAGTTAGAAGTTCTTGCTACACTAGTGACACCCGTGTGGAGCAACACGAACCCCGTGGTGAACTCTGGAGCTCAGGAAGAGTTAGCAGTTCTTGCTACACTAGTGACACCCGTGTGGAGCAACACGAACCCCGTAGTGAACTCTGGAGCTCAGGAAGAGTTAACAGTTCTTGCTACACTAGTGACACCCGTGTGGAGCAACACGAACCCCGTGGTGAACTCTGGAGCTCAGGAAGAGTTAGCAGTTCTTGCTACTCCAGTGACACTCGTGTGGAGCAACACGAACCCCGTGGTGAACTAGAGAGCTCAGGAAGAGATAGCAGTTCCTGCTACACTAGTGACACCCGTGTGGAGCAACACGAACCCCGTGGTGAACTCTGGAGCTCAGGAAGAGTTAGCAGTTCCTGTTACACTAGTGACACCCGTGTGGAACAACACGAACCCCGTGGTGAACTCTGGAGCTCAGGAAGAGTTAGCAGTTCCTGCTACACTAGTGACACCCGTGTGGAGCAACACGAACCCCGTAGAGAACTCTGGAGCTCAGGAAGAGTTAGCAGTTCTTGCTACACTAGTGACACCCGTGTGGAGCAACACGAACCCCGTAGTGAACTCTGGAGCTCAGGAAGAGTTAGCAGTTCTTGCTACACTAGTGACACCCGTGTGGAGCAACACGAACCCCGTGGTGAACTCTGGAGCTCAGGAAGAGTTAGCAGTTCTTGCTACACTAGTGACACCCGTGTGGAGCAACACGAACCCCGTAGAGAACTCTGGAGCTCAGGAAGAGTTAGCAGTTCTTGCTACACTAGTGACACCCGTGTGGAGCAACACGAACCCCGTGGTGAACTCTGGAGCTCAGGAAGAGTTAGCAGTTCTTGCTACACTAGTGACACCCGTGTGGAGCAACACGAACCCCGTAGTGAACTCTGGAGCTCAGGAGGAGTTAGCAGTTCTTGCTACACTAGTGACACCCGTGTGGAGCAACATGAACCCCGTGGTGAACTCTGGAGCTCAGGAAGAGTTAGCAGTTCTTGCTACACTAGTGACACCCGTGTGGAGCAACACGAACCCCGTGGTGAACTCGAGAGCTCTGGAAGAGTTAGCAGTTCCTGCTACACTAGTGATACCCGTGTGGAGCAACACGAACCCCGTGGTGAACTTTGGAGCTCAGGAAGAGTTAGCAGTTCCTGCTACACTAGTGACACCCGTGTGGAGCAACACGAACCCCGTAGAGAACTCTGGAGCTCAGGAAGAGTTAGCAGTTCTTGCTACACTAGTGACACCCGTGTGAAGCAACACGAACCCCGTGGTGAACTCTGGAGCTCAGGAAGAGTTAGCAGTTCTTGCTACACTAGTGACACCCGTGTGGAGCAACACGAACCCCGTAGAGAACTCTGGAGCTCAGGAAGAGTTAGCAGTTCTTGCTACACTAGTGACACCCGTGTGGAGCAACACGAACCCCGTGGTGAACTCTGGAGCTCAGGAAGAGTTAGCAGTTCTTGCTACACTAGTGACACCCGTGTGGAGCAACACGAACCCCGTAGAGAACTCTGGAGCTCAGGAAGAGTTAGCAGTTCTTGCTACACTAGTGACACCCGTGTGGAGCAACACGAACCCCGTGGTGAACTCTGGAGCTCAGGAAGAGTTAGCAGTTCTTGCTACACTAGTGACACACGTGTGGAGCAACACGAACCCCGTGGTGAACTCTGGAGCTCAGGAAGAGTTAGCAGTTCTTGCTACACTAGTGACACCCGTGTGGAGCAACACGAACCCCGTGGTGAACTCGGGAGCTCTGGAAGAGTTAGCAGTTCCTGCTACACTAGTGACACCCGTGTGGAGCAACACGAACCCCATGGTGAACTTTGGAGCTCAGGAAGAGTTAGCAGTTCCTGCTACACTAGTGACACCCGTGTGGAGCAACACGAACCCCGTGGTGAACTCTGGAGCTCAGGAAGAGTTAGCAGTTCCTGCTACACTAGTGACACCCGTGTGGAGCAACACGAACCCCGTTTTGAACTCGAGAGCTCAGGAAGAGTTAGCAGTTCTTGCTACACTAGTGACACCCGTGTGGAGCAACACGAACCCCGTGGTGAACTCTGGAGCTCAGGAAGAGTTAGTAGTTCTTGCTACACTAGTGACACCCGTGTGGAGCAACACGAACCCCGTGGTGAACTCTGGAGCTCAGGAAGAGTTAGCAGTTCCTGTTACACTAGTGACACCCGTGTGGAGCAACACGAACCCCGTTTTGAACTCGAGAGCTCAGGAAGAGTTAGCAGTTCTTGCTACACTAGTGACACCCGTGTGGAGCAACACGAACCCCGTGGTGAACTCTGGAGCTCAGGAAGAGTTAGTAGTTCTTGCTACACTAGTGACACCCGTGTGGAGCAACACGAACCCCGTGGTGAACTCTGGAGCTCAGGAAGAGTTAGCAGTTCCTGCTACACTAGTGACACCCGTGTGGAGCAACACGAACCCCGTGGTGAACTCTGGAACTCAGGAAGAGCTAGCAGTTCCTGCTACACTAGTGACACGCGTGTGGAGCAACACGAACCCCGTAGAGAACTCTGGAGCTCAGGAAGAGTTAGCAGTTCTTGCTACACTAGTGACACCCGTGTGGAGCAACACGAACCCCGTGGTGAACTCTGGAGCTCAGGAAGAGTTAGCAGTTCTTGCTACACTAGTGACACCCGTGTGGAGCAACACGAACCCAATGGTGAACTCTGGAGCTCAGGAAGAGTTAGCAGTTCTTGCTATTCTAGTGACACTCGTGTGGAGCAACACGAACCCCGTGGTGAACTCGAGAGCTCAGGAAGAGTTAGCAGTTCCTGCTACACTAGTGACACCCGTGTGGAGCAACACGAACCCCGTGGTGAACTCTGGAGCTCAGGAAGAGTTAGCAGTTCCTGCTACACTAGTGACACCCGTGTGGAACAACACGAACCCCGTGGTGAACTCTGGAGCTCAGGAAGAGTTAGCAGTTCCTGCTACACTAGTGACACCCGTGTGGAGCAACACGAACCCCGTGGTGAACTCTGGAGCTCAGGAAGAGTTAGCAGTTCTTGCTACACTAGTGACACCCGTGTGGAGCAACACGAACCCCGTAGTGAACTCTGGAGCTCAGGAAGAGTTAGCAGTTCTTGCTACACTAGTGACACCCGTGTGGAGCAACACGAACCCCGTGGTGAACTCTGGAGCTCAGGAAGAGTTAGCAGTTCTTGCTACTCTAGTGACACCCGTGTGGAGCAACACGAACCCCGTGGTGAACTCGAGAGCTCAGGAAGAGTTAGCAGTTCCTGCTACACTAGTGACACGCGTGTGGAGCAACACGAACCCCGTGGTGAACTCTGGATCTCAGGAAGAGTTAGCAGTTCCTGTTACACTAGTGACACCCGTGTGGAACAACGCGAACCCCGTGGTGAACTAGAGAGCTCAGGAAGAGTTAGCAGTTCCTGCTACACTAGTGACACCCGTGTGGAGCAACACGAACCCCGTGGTGAACTCTGGAGCTCAGGAAGAGTTAGCAGTTCCTGTTACACTAGTGACACCCGTGTGGAACAACACGAACCCCGTGGTGAACTCTGGGGCTCAGGAAGAGTTAGCAGTTCCTGCTACACTAGTGACACCCGTGTGGAGCAACACGAGCCCCGTGGTGAACTCTGGAGCTCAGGAAGAGTTAGCAGTTCTTGCTACACTAGTGACACCCGTGTGAAGCAACACGAACCCCGTGGTGAACTCTGGAGCTCAGGAAGAGTTAGCAGTTCTTGCTACACTAGTGACACCCGTGTGGAGCAACACGAACCCCGTAGTGAACTCTGGAGCTCAGGAAGAGTTAGCAGTTCTTGCTACACTAGTGACACCCGTGTGGAGCAACACGAACCCCGTGGTGAACTCTGGAGCTCAGGAAGAGTTAGCAGTTCTTGCTACACTAGTGACACCCGTGTGGAGCAACACGAACCCCGTAGAGAACTCTGGAGCTCAGGAAGAGTTAGCAGTTCTTGCTACACTAGTGACACCCGTGTGGAGCAACACGAACCCCGTGGTGAACTCTGGAGCTCAGGAAGAGTTAGCAGTTCTTGCTACACTAGTGACACCCGTGTGGAGCAACACGAACCCCGTAGTGAACTCTGGAGCTCAGGAGGAGTTAGCAGTTCTTGCTACACTAGTGACACCCGTGTGGAGCAACACGAACCCCGTGGTGAACTCTGGAGCTCAGGAAGAGTTAGCAGTTCTTGCTACACTAGTGACACCCGTGTTGAGCAACATGAACCACGTGGTGAACTCGAGAGCTCTGGAAGAGTTAGCAGTTCCTGCTACACTAGTGACACCCGTGTGGAGCAACACGAACCCCGTGGTGAACTATGGAGCTCAGGAAGAGTTAGCAGTTCCTGCTACACTAGTGACACCCGTGTGGAGCAACACGAACCCCGTGGTAAACTCTGGAGCTCAGGAAGAGTTAGCAGTTCCTGCTACACTAGTGACACCCGTGTGGAGCAACACGAACCCCGTGGTGAACTCTGGAGCTCAGGAAGAGTTAGTAGTTCTTGCTACACTAGTGACACCCGTGTGGAGCAACACGAACCCCGTGGTGAACTCTGGAGCTCAGGAAGAGTTAGCAGTTCCTGTTACACTAGTGACACCCGTGTGGAACAACACGAACCCCGTGGTGAACTAGAGAGCTCAGGAAGAGTTAGCAGTTCCTGCTACACTAGTGACACCCGTGTGGAGCAACACGAACCCCGTGGTGAACTCTGGAGCTCAGGAAGAGTTAGCAGTTCCTGTTACACTAGTGACACCCGTGTGGAACAACACGAACCCCGTGGTGAACTCTGGAGCTCAGGAAGAGTTAGCAGTTCCTGCTACACTAGTGACACCCGTGTGGAGCAACACGAACCCCGTAGAGAACTCTGGAGCTCAGGAAGAGTTAGCAGTTCTTGCTACACTAGTGACACCCGTGTGAAGCAACACGAACCCCGTGGTGAACTCTGGAGCTCAGGAAGAGTTAGCAGTTCTTGCTACACTAGTGACACCCGTGTGGAGCAACACGAACCCCGTAGTGAACTCTGGAGCTCAGGAAGAGTTAGCAGTTCTTGCTACACTAGTGACACCCGTGTGGAGCAACACGAACCCCGTGGTGAACTCTGGAGCTCAGGAAGAGTTAGCAGTTCTTGCTACACTAGTGACACCCGTGTGGAGCAACACGAACCCCGTAGAGAACTCTGGAGCTCAGGAAGAGTTAGCAGTTCTTGCTACACTAGTGACACCCGTGTGGAGCAACACGAACCCCGTGGTGAACTCTGGAGCTCAGGAAGAGTTAGCAGTTCTTGCTACACTAGTGACACCCGTGTGGAGCAACACGAACCCCGTAGTGAACTCTGGAGCTCAGGAGGAGTTAGCAGTTCTTGCTACACTAGTGACACCCGTGTGGAGCAACACGAACCCCGTGGTGAACTCTGGAGCTCAGGAAGAGTTAGCAGTTCTTGCTACACTAGTGACACCCGTGTGGAGCAACATGAACCACGTGGTGAACTCGAGAGCTCTGGAAGAGTTAGCAGTTCCTGCTACACTAGTGACACCCGTGTGGAGCAACACGAACCCCGTGGTGAACTATGGAGCTCAGGAAGAGTTAGCAGTTCCTGCTACACTAGTGACACCCGTGTGGAGCAACACGAACCCCGTGGTAAACTCTGGAGCTCAGGAAGAGTTAGCAGTTCCTGCTACACTAGTGACACCCGTGTGGAGCAACACGAACCCCGTGGTGAACTCGAGAGCTCAGGAAGAGTTAGCAGTTCTTGCTACACTAGTGACACCCGTGTGGAGCAACACGAACCCCGTGGTGAACTCTGGAGCTCAGGAAGAGTTAGTAGTTCTTGCTACACTAGTGACACCCGTGTGGAGCAACACGAACCCCGTGGTGAACTCTGGAGCTCAGGAAGAGTTAGCAGTTCCTGCTACACTAGTGACACCCTTGTGGAGCAACACGAACCCCGTGGTGAACTCTGGAGCTCAGGAAGAGTTAGCAGTTCCTGCTACACTAGTGACACCCGTGTGGAGCAACACGAACCCCGTGGTGAACTCTGGAGCTCAGGAAGAGTTAGCAGTTCTTGCTACACTAGTGACACCCGTGTGGAGCAACACGAACCCCGTAGAGAACTCTGGAGCTCAGGAAGAGTTAGCAGTTCTTGCTACACTAGTGACACCCGTGTGGAGCAACACGAACCCCGTGGTGAACTCTGGAGCTCAGGAAGAGTTAGCAGTTCTTGCTACACTAGTGACACCCGTGTGGAGCAACACGAACCCCGTAGTGAACTCTGGAGCTCAGGAGGAGTTAGCAGTTCTTGCTACACTAGTGACACCCGTGTGGAGCAACACGAACCCCGTGGTGAACTCTGGAGCTCAGGAAGAGTTAGCAGTTCTTGCTACACTAGTGACACCCGTGTGGAGCAACATGAACCACGTGGTGAACTCGAGAGCTCTGGAAGAGTTAGCAGTTCCTGCTACACTAGTGACACCCGTGTGGAGCAACACGAACCCCGTGGTGAACTATGGAGCTCAGGAAGAGTTAGCAGTTCCTGCTACACTAGTGACACCCGTGTGGAGCAACACGAACCCCGTGGTAAACTCTGGAGCTCAGGAAGAGTTAGCAGTTCCTGCTACACTAGTGACACCCGTGTGGAGCAACACGAACCCCGTGGTGAACTCGAGAGCTCAGGAAGAGTTAGCAGTTCTTGCTACACTAGTGACACCCGTGTGGAGCAACACGAACCCCGTGGTGAACTCTGGAGCTCAGGAAGAGTTAGTAGTTCTTGCTACACTAGTGACACCCGTGTGGAGCAACACGAACCCCGTGGTGAACTCTGGAGCTCAGGAAGAGTTAGCAGTTCCTGCTACACTAGTGACACCCGTGTGGAGCAACACGAACCCCGTGGTGAACTCTGGAGCTCAGGAAGAGTTAGCAGTTCCTGTTACACTAGTGACACCCGTGTGGAACAACACGAACCCCGTGGTGAACTCTGGAGCTCAGGAAGAGTTAGCAGTTCCTGCTACACTAGTGACACCCGTGTGGAGCAACACGAACCCCGTAGAGAACTCTGGAGCTCAGGAAGAGTTAGCAGTTCTTGCTACACTAGTGACACCCGTGTGGAGCAACACGAGCCCCGTAGTGAACTCTGGAGCTCAGGAAGAGTTAGCAGTTCTTGCTACACTAGTGACACCCGTGTGGAGCAACACGAACCCCGTGGTGAACTCTGGAGCTCAGGAAGAGTTAGCAGTTCTTGCTACACTAGTGACACCCGTGTGGAGCAACACGAACCCCGTAGAGAACTCTGGAGCTCAGGAAGAGTTAGCAGTTCTTGCTACACTAGTGACACCCGTGTGGAGCAACACGAACCCCGTGGTGAACTCTGGAGCTCAGGAAGAGTTAGCAGTTCTTGCTACACTAGTGACACCCGTGTGGAGCAACACGAACCCCGTAGTGAACTCTGGAGCTCAGGAGGAGTTAGCAGTTCTTGCTACACTAGTGACACCCGTGTGGAGCAACATGAACCCCGTGGTGAACTCTGGAGCTCAGGAAGAGTTAGCAGTTCTTGCTACACTAGTGACACCCGTGTGGAGCAACACGAACCCCGTGGTGAACTCGAGAGCTCTGGAAGAGTTAGCAGTTCCTGCTACACTAGTGATACCCGTGTGGAGCAACACGAACCCCGTGGTGAACTTTGGAGCTCAGGAAGAGTTAGCAGTTCCTGCTACACTAGTGACACCCGTGTGGAGCAACACGAACCCCGTAGAGAACTCTGGAGCTCAGGAAGAGTTAGCAGTTCTTGCTACACTAGTGACACCCGTGTGAATCAACACGAACCCCGTGGTGAACTCTGGAGCTCAGGAAGAGTTAGCAGTTCTTGCTACACTAGTGACACCCGTGTGGAGCAACACGAACCCCGTAGAGAACTCTGGAGCTCAGGAAGAGTTAGCAGTTCTTGCTACACTAGTGACACCCGTGTGGAGCAACACGAACCCCGTGGTGAACTCTGGAGCTCAGGAAGAGTTAGCAGTTCTTGCTACACTAGTGACACCCGTGTGGAGCAACACGAACCCCGTAGAGAACTCTGGAGCTCAGGAAGAGTTAGCAGTTCTTGCTACACTAGTGACACCCGTGTGGAGCAACACGAACCCCGTGGTGAACTCTGGAGCTCAGGAAGAGTTAGCAGTTCTTGCTACACTAGTGACACCCGTGTGGAGCAACACGAACCCCGTGGTGAACTCTGGAGCTCAGGAAGAGTTAGCAGTTCTTGCTACACTAGTGACACCCGTGTGGAGCAACACGAACCCCGTGGTGAACTCGGGAGCTCTGGAAGAGTTAGCAGTTCCTGCTACACTAGTGACACCCGTGTGGAGCAACACGAACCCCATGGTGAACTTTGGAGCTCAGGAAGAGTTAGCAGTTCCTGCTACACTAGTGACACCCGTGTGGAGCAACACGAACCCCGTGGTGAACTCTGGAGCTCAGGAAGAGTTAGCAGTTCCTGCTACACTAGTGACACCCGTGTGGAGCAACACGAACCCCGTTTTGAACTCGAGAGCTCAGGAAGAGTTAGCAGTTCTTGCTACACTAGTGACACCCGTGTGGAGCAACACGAACCCCGTGGTGAACTCTGGAGCTCAGGAAGAGTTAGTAGTTCTTGCTACACTAGTGACACCCGTGTGGAGCAACACGAACCCCGTGGTGAACTCTGGAGCTCAGGAAGAGTTAGCAGTTCCTGTTACACTAGTGACACCCGTGTGGAGCAACACGAACCCCGTGGTGAACTCTGGAGCTCAGGAAGAGTTAGCAGTTCCTGCTACACTAGTGACACCCGTGTGGAGCAACACGAACCCCGTGGTGAACTCTGGAACTCAGGAAGAGCTAGCAGTTCCTGCTACACTAGTGACACGCGTGTGGAGCAACACGAACCCCGTAGAGAACTCTGGAGCTCAGGAAGAGTTAGCAGTTCTTTCTACACTAGTGACACCCGTGTGGAGCAACACGAACCCCGTGGTGAACTTTGGAGCTCAGGAAGAGTTAGCAGTTCCTGCTACACTAGTGACACCCGTTTGGAGCAACACGAACCCCGTGGTGAACTCTGGAGCTCAGGAAGAGTTAGCAGTTCCTGCTACACTAGTGACACCCGTGTGGAGCAACACGAACCCCGTTTTGAACTCGAGAGCTCAGGAAGAGTTAGCAGTTCTTGCTACACTAGTGACACCCGTGTGGAGCAACACGAACCCCGTGGTGAACTCTGGAGCTCAGGAAGAGTTAGTAGTTCTTGCTACACTAGTGACACCCGTGTGGAGCAACACGAACCCCGTGGTGAACTCTGGAGCTCAGGAAGAGTTAGCAGTTCCTGCTACACTAGTGACACCCGTGTGGAGCAACACGAACCCCGTGGTGAACTCTGGAACTCAGGAAGAGCTAGCAGTTCCTGCTACACTAGTGACACGCGTGTGGAGCAACACGAACCCCGTAGAGAACTCTGGAGCTCAGGAAGAGTTAGCAGTTCTTGCTACACTAGTGACACCCGTGTGGAGCAACACGAACCCCGTGGTGAACTCTGGAGCTCAGGAAGAGTTAGCAGTTCTTGCTACACTAGTGACACCCGTGTGGAGCAACACGAACCCAATGGTGAACTCTGGAGCTCAGGAAGAGTTAGCAGTTCTTGCTATTCTAGTGACACTCGTGTGGAGCAACACGAACCCCGTGGTGAACTCGAGAGCTCAGGAAGAGTTAGCAGTTCCTGCTACACTAGTGACACCCGTGTGGAGCAACACGAACCCCGTGGTGAACTCTGGAGCTCAGGAAGAGTTAGCAGTTCCTGCTACACTAGTGACACCCGTGTGGAACAACACGAACCCCGTGGTGAACTCTGGAGCTCAGGAAGAGTTAGCAGTTCCTGCTACACTAGTGACACCCGTGTGGAGCAACACGAACCCCGTGGTGAACTCTGGAGCTCAGGAAGAGTTAGCAGTTCTTGCTACACTAGTGACACCCGTGTGGAGCAACACGAACCCCGTAGTGAACTCTGGAGCTCAGGAAGAGTTAGCAGTTCTTGCTACACTAGTGACACCCGTGTGGAGCAACACGAACCCCGTGGTGAACTCTGGAGCTCAGGAAGAGTTAGCAGTTCTTGCTACTCTAGTGACACCCGTGTGGAGCAACACGAACCCCGTGGTGAACTCGAGAGCTCAGGAAGAGTTAGCAGTTCCTGCTACACTAGTGACACGCGTGTGGAGCAACACGAACCCCGTGGTGAACTCTGGATCTCAGGAAGAGTTAGCAGTTCCTGTTACACTAGTGACACCCGTGTGGAACAACGCGAACCCCGTGGTGAACTAGAGAGCTCAGGAAGAGTTAGCAGTTCTTGCTACACTAGTGACACCCGTGTGGAGCAACACGAACCCCGTGGTGAACTCTGGAGCTCAGGAAGAGTTAGCAGTTCTTGCTACACTAGTGACACCCGTGTGGAGCAACACGAACCCCGTAGTGAACTCTGGAGCTCAGGAGGAGTTAGCAGTTCTTGCTACACTAGTGACACCCGTGTGGAGCAACATGAACCCCGTGGTGAACTCTGGAGCTCAGGAAGAGTTAGCAGTTCTTGCTACACTAGTGACACCCGTGTGGAGCAACACGAACCCCGTGGTGAACTCGAGAGCTCTGGAAGAGTTAGCAGTTCCTGCTACACTAGTGATACCCGTGTGGAGCAACACGAACCCCGTGGTGAACTTTGGAGCTCAGGAAGAGTTAGCAGTTCCTGCTACACTAGTGACACCCGTGTGGAGCAACACGAACCCCGTAGAGAACTCTGGAGCTCAGGAAGAGTTAGCAGTTCTTGCTACACTAGTGACACCCGTGTGAATCAACACGAACCCCGTGGTGAACTCTGGAGCTCAGGAAGAGTTAGCAGTTCTTGCTACACTAGTGACACCCGTGTGGAGCAACACGAACCCCGTAGAGAACTCTGGAGCTCAGGAAGAGTTAGCAGTTCTTGCTACACTAGTGACACCCGTGTGGAGCAACACGAACCCCGTGGTGAACTCTGGAGCTCAGGAAGAGTTAGCAGTTCTTGCTACACTAGTGACACCCGTGTGGAGCAACACGAACCCCGTAGAGAACTCTGGAGCTCAGGAAGAGTTAGCAGTTCTTGCTACACTAGTGACACCCGTGTGGAGCAACACGAACCCCGTGGTGAACTCTGGAGCTCAGGAAGAGTTAGCAGTTCTTGCTACACTAGTGACACCCGTGTGGAGCAACACGAACCCCGTGGTGAACTCTGGAGCTCAGGAAGAGTTAGCAGTTCTTGCTACACTAGTGACACCCGTGTGGAGCAACACGAACCCCGTGGTGAACTCGGGAGCTCTGGAAGAGTTAGCAGTTCCTGCTACACTAGTGACACCCGTGTGGAGCAACACGAACCCCATGGTGAACTTTGGAGCTCAGGAAGAGTTAGCAGTTCCTGCTACACTAGTGACACCCGTGTGGAGCAACACGAACCCCGTGGTGAACTCTGGAGCTCAGGAAGAGTTAGCAGTTCCTGCTACACTAGTGACACCCGTGTGGAGCAACACGAACCCCGTTTTGAACTCGAGAGCTCAGGAAGAGTTAGCAGTTCTTGCTACACTAGTGACACCCGTGTGGAGCAACACGAACCCCGTGGTGAACTCTGGAGCTCAGGAAGAGTTAGTAGTTCTTGCTACACTAGTGACACCCGTGTGGAGCAACACGAACCCCGTGGTGAACTCTGGAGCTCAGGAAGAGTTAGCAGTTCCTGTTACACTAGTGACACCCGTGTGGAGCAACACGAACCCCGTGGTGAACTCTGGAGCTCAGGAAGAGTTAGCAGTTCCTGCTACACTAGTGACACCCGTGTGGAGCAACACGAACCCCGTGGTGAACTCTGGAACTCAGGAAGAGCTAGCAGTTCCTGCTACACTAGTGACACGCGTGTGGAGCAACACGAACCCCGTAGAGAACTCTGGAGCTCAGGAAGAGTTAGCAGTTCTTTCTACACTAGTGACACCCGTGTGGAGCAACACGAACCCCGTGGTGAACTTTGGAGCTCAGGAAGAGTTAGCAGTTCCTGCTACACTAGTGACACCCGTTTGGAGCAACACGAACCCCGTGGTGAACTCTGGAGCTCAGGAAGAGTTAGCAGTTCCTGCTACACTAGTGACACCCGTGTGGAGCAACACGAACCCCGTTTTGAACTCGAGAGCTCAGGAAGAGTTAGCAGTTCTTGCTACACTAGTGACACCCGTGTGGAGCAACACGAACCCCGTGGTGAACTCTGGAGCTCAGGAAGAGTTAGTAGTTCTTGCTACACTAGTGACACCCGTGTGGAGCAACACGAACCCCGTGGTGAACTCTGGAGCTCAGGAAGAGTTAGCAGTTCCTGCTACACTAGTGACACCCGTGTGGAGCAACACGAACCCCGTGGTGAACTCTGGAACTCAGGAAGAGCTAGCAGTTCCTGCTACACTAGTGACACGCGTGTGGAGCAACACGAACCCCGTAGAGAACTCTGGAGCTCAGGAAGAGTTAGCAGTTCTTGCTACACTAGTGACACCCGTGTGGAGCAACACGAACCCCGTGGTGAACTCTGGAGCTCAGGAAGAGTTAGCAGTTCTTGCTACACTAGTGACACCCGTGTGGAGCAACACGAACCCAATGGTGAACTCTGGAGCTCAGGAAGAGTTAGCAGTTCTTGCTATTCTAGTGACACTCGTGTGGAGCAACACGAACCCCGTGGTGAACTCGAGAGCTCAGGAAGAGTTAGCAGTTCCTGCTACACTAGTGACACCCGTGTGGAGCAACACGAACCCCGTGGTGAACTCTGGAGCTCAGGAAGAGTTAGCAGTTCCTGCTACACTAGTGACACCCGTGTGGAACAACACGAACCCCGTGGTGAACTCTGGAGCTCAGGAAGAGTTAGCAGTTCCTGCTACACTAGTGACACCCGTGTGGAGCAACACGAACCCCGTGGTGAACTCTGGAGCTCAGGAAGAGTTAGCAGTTCTTGCTACACTAGTGACACCCGTGTGGAGCAACACGAACCCCGTAGTGAACTCTGGAGCTCAGGAAGAGTTAGCAGTTCTTGCTACACTAGTGACACCCGTGTGGAGCAACACGAACCCCGTGGTGAACTCTGGAGCTCAGGAAGAGTTAGCAGTTCTTGCTACTCTAGTGACACCCGTGTGGAGCAACACGAACCCCGTGGTGAACTCGAGAGCTCAGGAAGAGTTAGCAGTTCCTGCTACACTAGTGACACGCGTGTGGAGCAACACGAACCCCGTGGTGAACTCTGGATCTCAGGAAGAGTTAGCAGTTCCTGTTACACTAGTGACACCCGTGTGGAACAACGCGAACCCCGTGGTGAACTAGAGAGCTCAGGAAGAGTTAGCAGTTCCTGCTACACTAGTGACACCCGTGTGGAGCAACACGAACCCCGTGGTGAACTCTGGAGCTCAGGAAGAGTTAGCAGTTCCTGTTACACTAGTGACACCCGTGTGGAACAACACGAACCCCGTGGTGAACTCTGGAGCTCAGGAAGAGTTAGCAGTTCCTGCTACACTAGTGACACCCGTGTGGAGCAACACGAGCCCCGTGGTGAACTCTGGAGCTCAGGAAGAGTTAGCAGTTCTTGCTACACTAGTGACACCCGTGTGAAGCAACACGAACCCCGTGGTGAACTCTGGAGCTCAGGAAGAGTTAGCAGTTCTTGCTACACTAGTGACACCCGTGTGGAGCAACACGAACCCCGTAGTGAACTCTGGAGCTCAGGAAGAGTTAGCAGTTCTTGCTACACTAGTGACACCCGTGTGGAGCAACACGAACCCCGTGGTGAACTCTGGAGCTCAGGAAGAGTTAGCAGTTCTTGCTACACTAGTGACACCCGTGTGGAGCAACACGAACCCCGTAGAGAACTCTGGAGCTCAGGAAGAGTTAGCAGTTCTTGCTACACTAGTGACACCCGTGTGGAGCAACACGAACCCCGTGGTGAACTCTGGAGCTCAGGAAGAGTTAGCAGTTCTTGCTACACTAGTGACACCCGTGTGGAGCAACACGAACCCCGTAGAGAACTCTGGAGCTCAGGAGGAGTTAGCAGTTCTTGCTACACTAGTGACACCCGTGTGGAGCAACACGAACCCCGTGGTGAACTCTGGAGCTCAGGAAGAGTTAGCAGTTCTTGCTACACTAGTGACACCCGTGTTGAGCAACATGAACCACGTGGTGAACTCGAGAGCTCTGGAAGAGTTAGCAGTTCCTGCTACACTAGTGACACCCGTGTGGAGCAACACGAACCCCGTGGTGAACTATGGAGCTCAGGAAGAGTTAGCAGTTCCTGCTACACTAGTGACACCCGTGTGGAGCAACACGAACCCCGTGGTAAACTCTGGAGCTCAGGAAGAGTTAGCAGTTCCTGCTACACTAGTGACACCCGTGTGGAGCAACACGAACCCCGTGGTGAACTCTGGAGCTCAGGAAGAGTTAGTAGTTCTTGCTACACTAGTGACACCCGTGTGGAGCAACACGAACCCCGTGGTGAACTCTGGAGCTCAGGAAGAGTTAGCAGTTCCTGTTACACTAGTGACACCCGTGTGGAACAACACGAACCCCGTGGTGAACTAGAGAGCTCAGGAAGAGTTAGCAGTTCCTGCTACACTAGTGACACCCGTGTGGAGCAACACGAACCCCGTGGTGAACTCTGGAGCTCAAGAAGAGTTAGCAGTTCCTGTTACACTAGTGACACCCGTGTGGAACAACACGAACCCCGTGGTGAACTCTGGAGCTCAGAAAGAGTTAGCAGTTCCTGCTACACTAGTGACACCCGTGTGGAGCAACACGAACCCCGTAGAGAACTCTGGAGCTCAGGAAGAGTTAGCAGTTCTTGCTACACTAGTGACACCCGTGTGAAGCAACACGAACCCCGTGGTGAACTCTGGAGCTCAGGAAGAGTTAGCAGTTCTTGCTACACTAGTGACACCCGTGTGGAGCAACACGAACCCCGTAGTGAACTCTGGAGCTCAGGAAGAGTTAGCAGTTCTTGCTACACTAGTGACACCCGTGTGGAGCAACACGAACCCCGTGGTGAACTCTGGAGCTCAGGAAGAGTTAGCAGTTCTTGCTACACTAGTGACACCCGTGTGGAGCAACACGAACCCCGTAGAGAACTCTGGAGCTCAGGAAGAGTTAGCAGTTCTTGCTACACTAGTGACACCCGTGTGGAGCAACACGAACCCCGTGGTGAACTCTGGAGCTCAGGAAGAGTTAGCAGTTCTTGCTACACTAGTGACACCCGTGTGGAGCAACACGAACCCCGTAGTGAACTCTGGAGCTCAGGAGGAGTTAGCAGTTCTTGCTACACTAGTGACACCCGTGTGGAGCAACACGAACCTCGTGGTGAACTCTGGAGCTCAGGAAGAGTTAGCAGTTCTTGCTACACTAGTGACACCCGTGTGGAGCAACATGAACCACGTGGTGAACTCGAGAGCTCTGGAAGAGTTAGCAGTTCCTGCTACACTAGTGACACCCGTGTGGAGCAACACGAACCCCGTGGTGAACTATGGAGCTCAGGAAGAGTTAGCAGTTCCTGCTACACTAGTGACACCCGTGTGGAGCAACACGAACCCCGTGGTAAACTCTGGAGCTCAGGAAGAGTTAGCAGTTCCTGCTACACTAGTGACACCCGTGTGGAGCAACACGAACCCTGTGGTGAACTCGAGAGCTCAGGAAGAGTTAGCAGTTCTTGCTACACTAGTGACACCCGTGTGGAGCAACACGAACCCCGTGGTGAACTCTGGAGCTCAGGAAGAGTTAGTAGTTCTTGCTACACTAGTGACACCCGTGTGGAGCAACACGAACCCCGTGGTGAACTCTGGAGCTCAGGAAGAGTTAGCAGTTCCTGCTACACTAGTGACACCCGTGTGGAGCAACACGAACCCCGTGGTGAACTCTGGAGCTCAGGAAGAGTTAGCAGTTCCTGCTACACTAGTGACACCCGTGTGGAGCAACACGAACCCCGTGGTGAACTCTGGAGCTCAGGAAGAGTTAGCAGTTCTTGCTACACTAGTGACACCCGTGTGGAGCAACACGAACCCCGTAGAGAACTCTGGAGCTCAGGAAGAGTTAGCAGTTCTTGCTACACTAGTGACACCCGTGTGGAGCAACACGAACCCCGTGGTGAACTCTGGAGCTCAGGAAGAGTTAGCAGTTCTTGCTACACTAGTGACACCCGTGTGGAGCAACACGAACCCCGTAGTGAACTCTGGAGCTCAGGAGGAGTTAGCAGTTCTTGCTACACTAGTGACACCCGTGTGGAGCAACACGAACCCCGTGGTGAACTCTGGAGCTCAGGAAGAGTTAGCAGTTCTTGCTACACTAGTGACACCCGTGTGGAGCAACATGAACCACGTGGTGAACTCGAGAGCTCTGGAAGAGTTAGCAGTTCCTGCTACACTAGTGACACCCGTGTGGAGCAACACGAACCCCGTGGTGAACTATGGAGCTCAGGAAGAGTTAGCAGTTCCTGCTACACTAGTGACACCCGTGTGGAGCAACACGAACCCCGTGGTAAACTCTGGAGCTCAGGAAGAGTTAGCAGTTCCTGCTACACTAGTGACACCCGTGTGGAGCAACACGAACCCCGTGGTGAACTCGAGAGCTCAGGAAGAGTTAGCAGTTCTTGCTACACTAGTGACACCCGTGTGGAGCAACACGAACCCCGTGGTGAACTCTGGAGCTCAGGAAGAGTTAGTAGTTCTTGCTACACTAGTGACACCCGTGTGGAGCAACACGAACCCCGTGGTGAACTCTGGAGCTCAGGAAGAGTTAGCAGTTCCTGCTACACTAGTGACACCCGTGTGGAGCAACACGAACCCCGTGGTGAACTCTGGAGCTCAGGAAGAGTTAGCAGTTCCTGCTACACTAGTGACACCCGTGTGGAGCAACACGAACCCCGTGGTGAACTCTGGAGCTCAGGAAGAGCTAGCAGTTCCTGCTACACTAGTGACACGCGTGTGGAGCAACACGAACCTCGTAGAGAACTCTGGTGCTCAGGAAGAGTTAGCAGTTCTTGCTACACTAGTGACACCCGTGTGGAGCAACACGAACCCCGTAGTGAACTCTGGAGCTCAGGAAGAGTTAGCAGTTCTTGCTACACTAGTGACACCCGTGTGGAGCAACACGAACCCCATGGTGAACTCTGGAGCTCAGGAAGAGTTAGCAGTTCTTGCTACACTAGTGACACCCGTGTGGAGCAACACGAACCCCGTGGTGAACTCTGGAGCTCAGGAAGAGTTAGCAGTTCTTGCTACACTAGTGACACCCGTGTGGAGCAACACGAACCCCGTAGTGAACTCTGGAGCTCAGGAAGAGTTAGCAGTTCTTGCTACACTAGTGACACCCGTGTGGAGCAACACGAACCCCATGGTGAACTCTGGAGCTCAGGAAGAGTTAGCAGTTCTTGCTATTCTAGTGACACTCGTGTGGAGCAACACGAACCCCGTGGTGAACTCGAGAGCTCAGGAAGAGTTAGCAGTTCCTGCTACACTAGTGACACCCGTGTGGAGCAACACGAACCCCGTGGTGAACTCTGGAGCTCAGGAAGAGTTAGCAGTTCCTGCTACACTAGTGACACCCGTGTGGAACAACACGAACCCCGTGGTGAACTCTGGAGCTCAGGAAGAGTTAGCAGTTCCTGCTACACTAGTGACACCCGCGTGGAGCAACACGAACCCCGTAGAGAACTCTGGAGCTCAGGAAGAGTTAGCAGTTCTTGCTACACTAGTGACACCCGTGTGAAGCAACACGAACCCCGTGGTGAACTCTGGAGCTCAGGAAGAGTTAGCAGTTCTTGCTACACTAGTGACACCCGTGTGGAGCAACACGAACCCCGTAGTGAACTCTGGAGCTCAGGAAGAGTTAGCAGTTCTTGCTACACTAGTGACACCCGTGTGGAGCAACACGAACCCCGTGGTAAACTCTGGAGCTCAGGAAGAGTTAGCAGTTCTTGCTACACTAGTGACACCCGTGTGGAGCAACACGAACCCCGTAGTGAACTCTGGAGCTCAGGAAGAGTTAGCAGTTCTTGCTACACTAGTGACACCCGTGTGGAGCAACACGAACCCCGTGGTGAACTCTGGGGCTCAGGAAGAGTTAGCAGTTCTTGCTACTCTAGTGACACTCGTGTGGAGCAACACGAACCCCGTGGTGAACTCGAGAGCTCAGGAAGAGTTAGCAGTTCCTGCTACACTAGTGACACGCGTGTGGAGCAACACGAACCCCGTGGAGAACTCTGGAGCTCAGGAAGAGTTAGCAGTTCCTGCTACACTAGTGACACCCGTGTGGAGCAACACGAACCCCGTGGTGAACTCTGGAGCTCAGGAAGAGCTAGCAGTTCCTGCTACACTAGTGACACGCGTGTGGAGCAAGACGAACCCCGTAGAGAACTCTGGTGCTCAGGAAGAGTTAGCAGTTCTTGCTACACTAGTGACACCCGTGTGGAGCAACACGAAACCCGTGGTGAACTCTGGAGCTCAGGAAGAGTTAGCAGTTCTTGCTACACTAGTGACACCCGTGTGGAGCAACACGAACCCCGTAGTGAACTCTGGAGCTCAGGAAGAGTTAGTAGTTCTTGCTACACTAGTGACACCCGTGTGGAGCAACACGAACCCCGTGGTGAACTCTGGAGCTCAGGAAGAGTTAGCAGTTCTTGCTACTCTAGTGACACTCGTGTGGAGCAACACGAAACCCGTGGTGAACTCGAGAGCTCAGGAAGAGTTAGCAGTTCCTGCTACACTAGTGACACTCGTGTGGAGCAACACGAACCCCGTGGTGAACTCTGGAGCTCAGGAAGAGTTAGCAGTTCCTGCTACACTAGTGACACCCGTGTGGAGCAACACGAATCCCGTAGTGAACTCTGGAGCTCAGGAAGAGTTAGCAGTTCTTGCTACACTAGTGACACCCGTGTGGAGCAACACGAACCCCGTGGTGAACTCTGGAGCTCAGGAAGAGTTAGCAGTTCTTGCTACACTAGAGAAACCCGTGTGGAGCAACACGAACCCCGTAGTGAACTCTGGAGCTCAGGAGGAGTTAGCAGTTCTTGCTACACTAGTGACACCCGTGTGGAGCAACACGAACCCCGTGGTGAACTCTGCAGCTCAGGAAGAGTTAGCAGTTCTTGCTACACTAGTGACACCCGTGTGGAGCAACACGAACCCCGTGGTGAACTCGAGAGCTCAGGAAGAGTTAGCAGTTCCTGCTACACTAGTGACACCCGTGTGGAGCAACACGAACCCCGTGGTGAACTTTGGAGCTCAGGAAGAGTTAGCAGTTCCTGCTACACTAGTGACACCCGTGTGGAGCAACACGAACCCCGTGGTGAACTCTGGAGCTCA
The DNA here is from genome assembly GCA_963383655.1 of Bathymodiolus septemdierum. Lineage (NCBI taxonomy): Eukaryota > Metazoa > Mollusca > Bivalvia > Mytilida > Modiolidae > Bathymodiolus > Bathymodiolus septemdierum. The sequence goes on along the minus strand of OY726519.1, from coordinate 20,224,048 downwards.
GGAAGAGTTAGCAGTTCCTGCTACACTAGTGACACCCGTGTGGAGCAACACGAACCCCGTGGTGAACTCGAGAGCTCAGGAAGAGTTAGCAGTTCTTGCTACACTAGTGACACCCGTGTGGAGCAACACGAACCCCGTGGTGAACTCTGGAGCTCAGGAAGAGCTAGCAGTTCCTGCTACACTAGTGACACGCGTGTGGAGCAACACGAACCCCGTAGAGAACTCTGGAGCTGAGGAAGAGTTAGCAGTTCTTGCTACACTAGTGACACCCGTGTGGAGCAACACGAAACCCGTGGTGAACTCTGGAGCTCAGGAAGAGTTAGGAGTTCTTGCTACACTAGTGACACCCGTGTGGAGCAACACGAACCCCGTAGTGAACTCTGGAGCTCAGGAAGAGTTAGCAGTTCTTGCTACACTAGTGACACCCGTGTGGAGCAACACGAACCCCGTGGTGAACTCTGGAGCTCAGGAAGGGTTAGCAGTTCTTCCTACTCTAGTGACACTCGTGTGGAGCAACACGAAACCCGTGGTGAACTCGAGAGCTCAGGAAGAGTTAGCAGTTCCTGCTACACTAGTGACACTCGTGTGGAGCAACACGAACCCCGTGGTGAACTCTGGAGCTCAGGAAGAGTTAGCAGTTCCTGCTACACTAGTGACACCCGTGTGGAACAACACGAACCCCGTGGTGAACTCTGGAGCTCAGGAAGAGTTAGCAGTTCCTGCTACACTAGTGACACCCGTGTGGAGCAACACGAACCCCGTAGAGAACTCTGGAGCTCAGGAAGAGTTAGCAGTTCTTGTTACACTAGTGACACCCGTGTGAAGCAACACGAACCCCGTGGTGAACTCTGGAGCTCAGGAAGAGTTAGCAGTTCTTGCTACACTAGTGACACCCGTGTGGAGCAACACGAACCCCGTAGTGAACTCTGGAGCTCAGGAAGAGTTAGCAGTTCTTGCTACACTAGTGACACCCGTGTGGAGCAACACGAACCCCGTGGTGAACTCTAGAGCTCAGGAAGAGTTAGCAGTTCTTGCTACACTAGTGACACCCGTGTAGAGCAACACGAACCCCGTAGTGAACTCTGGAGCTCAGGAAGAGTTAGCAGTTCTTGCTACACTAGTGACACCCGTGTGGAGCAACACGAACCCCGTGGTGAACTCTGGAGCTCAGGAAGAGTTAGCAGTTCTTGCTACACTAGAGAAACCCGTGTGGAGCAACACGAATCCCGTAGTGAACTCTGGAGCTCAGGAGGAGTTAGCAGTTCTTGCTACACTAGTGACACCCGTGTGGAGCAACACGAACCCCGTGGTGAACTCTGGAGCTCAGGAAGAGTTAGCAGTTCTTGCTACACTAGTGACACCCGTGTGGAGCAACACGAACCCCGTGGTGAACTCGAGAGCTCAGGAGGAGTTAGCAGTTCCTGCTACACTAGTGACACCCGTGTGGAGCAACACGAACCCCGTGGTGAACTTTGGAGCTCAGGAAGAGTTAGCAGTTCCTGCTACACTAGTGACACCCGTGTGGAGCAACACGAACCCCGTGGTGAACTCTGGAGCTCAGGAAGAGTTAGCAGTTCCTGCTACACTAGTGACACCGTGTGGAGCAACACGAGCCCCGTGGTGAACTCGAGAGCTCAGGAAGAGTTAGCAGTTCCTGCTACACTAGTGACACCCGTGTGGAGCAACACGAACCCCGTGGTGAACTCTGGAGCTCAGGAAGAGCTAGCAGTTCCTGCTACACTAGTGACACGCGTGTGGAGCAACACGAACCTCGTAGAGAACTCTGGTGCTCAGGAAGAGTTAGCAGTTCTTGCTACACTAGTGACACCCGTGTGGAGCAACACGAACCCCGTAGTGAACTCTGGAGCTCAGGAAGAGTTAGCAGTTCTTGCTACACTAGTGACACCCGTGTGGAGCAACACGAACCCCATGGTGAACTCTGGAGCTCAGGAAGAGTTAGCAGTTCTTGCTACACTAGTGACACCCGTGTGGAGCAACACGAACCCCGTGGTGAACTCTGGAGCTCAGGAAGAGTTAGCAGTTCTTGCTACACTAGTGACACCCGTGTGGAGCAACACGAACCCCGTAGTGAACTCTGGAGCTCAGGAAGAGTTAGCAGTTCTTGCTACACTAGTGACACCCGTGTGGAGCAACACGAACCCCATGGTGAACTCTGGAGCTCAGGAAGAGTTAGCAGTTCTTGCTATTCTAGTGACACTCGTGTGGAGCAACACGAACCCCGTGGTGAACTCGAGAGCTCAGGAAGAGTTAGCAGTTCCTGCTACACTAGTGACACCCGTGTGGAGCAACACGAACCCCGTGGTGAACTCTGGAGCTCAGGAAGAGTTAGCAGTTCCTGCTACACTAGTGACACCCGTGTGGAACAACACGAACCCCGTGGTGAACTCTGGAGCTCAGGAAGAGTTAGCAGTTCCTGCTACACTAGTGACACCCGCGTGGAGCAACACGAACCCCGTAGAGAACTCTGGAGCTCAGGAAGAGTTAGCAGTTCTTGCTACACTAGTGACACCCGTGTGAAGCAACACGAACCCCGTGGTGAACTCTGGAGCTCAGGAAGAGTTAGCAGTTCTTGCTACACTAGTGACACCCGTGTGGAGCAACACGAACCCCGTAGTGAACTCTGGAGCTCAGGAAGAGTTAGCAGTTCTTGCTACACTAGTGACACCCGTGTGGAGCAACACGAACCCCGTGGTAAACTCTGGAGCTCAGGAAGAGTTAGCAGTTCTTGCTACACTAGTGACACCCGTGTGGAGCAACACGAACCCCGTAGTGAACTCTGGAGCTCAGGAAGAGTTAGCAGTTCTTGCTACACTAGTGACACCCGTGTGGAGCAACACGAACCCCGTGGTGAACTCTGGGGCTCAGGAAGAGTTAGCAGTTCTTGCTACTCTAGTGACACTCGTGTGGAGCAACACGAACCCCGTGGTGAACTCGAGAGCTCAGGAAGAGTTAGCAGTTCCTGCTACACTAGTGACACGCGTGTGGAGCAACACGAACCCCGTGGAGAACTCTGGAGCTCAGGAAGAGTTAGCAGTTCCTGCTACACTAGTGACACCCGTGTGGAGCAACACGAACCCCGTGGTGAACTCTGGAGCTCAGGAAGAGCTAGCAGTTCCTGCTACACTAGTGACACGCGTGTGGAGCAACACGAACCCCGTAGAGAACTCTGGTGCTCAGGAAGAGTTAGCAGTTCTTGCTACACTAGTGACACCCGTGTGGAGCAACACGAAACCCGTGGTGAACTCTGGAGCTCAGGAAGAGTTAGCAGTTCTTGCTACACTAGTGACACCCGTGTGGAGCAACACGAACCCCGTAGTGAACTCTGGAGCTCAGGAAGAGTTAGTAGTTCTTGCTACACTAGTGACACCCGTGTGGAGCAACACGAACCCCGTGGTGAACTCTGGAGCTCAGGAAGAGTTAGCAGTTCTTGATACTCTAGTGACACTCGTGTGGAGCAACACGAAACCCGTGGTGAACTCGAGAGCTCAGGAAGAGTTAGCAGTTCCTGCTACACTAGTGACACTCGTGTGGAGCAACACGAACCCCGTGGTGAACTCTGGAGCTCAGGAAGAGTTAGCAGTTCCTGCTACACTAGTGACACCCGTGTGGAACAACACGAACCCCGTGGTGAACTCTGGAGCTCAGGAAGAGTTAGCAGTTCCTGCTACACTAGTGACACCCGTGTGGAGCAACACGAACCCCGTAGAGAACTCTGGAGCTCAGGAAGAGTTAGCAGTTCTTGTTACACTAGTGACACCCGTGTGAAGCAACACGAACCCCGTGGTGAACTCTGGAGCTCAGGAAGAGTTAGCAGTTCTTGCTACACTAGTGACACCCGTGTGGAGCAACACGAACCCCGTAGTGAACTCTGGAGCTCAGGAAGAGTTAGCAGTTCTTGCTACACTAGTGACACCCGTGTGGAGCAACACGAACCCCGTGGTGAACTCTGGAGCTCAGGAAGAGTTAGCAGTTCTTGCTACACTAGAGAAACCCGTGTGGAGCAACACGAACCCCGTAGTGAACTCTGGAGCTCAGGAGGAGTTAGCAGTTCTTGCTACACTAGTGACACCCGTGTGGAGCAACACGAACCCCGTGGTGAACTCTGCAGCTCAGGAAGAGTTAGCAGTTCTTGCTACACTAGTGACACCCGTGTGGAGCAACACGAACCCCGTGGTGAACTCGAGAGCTCAAGAAGAGTTAGCAGTTCCTGCTACACTAGTGACACCCGTGTGGAGCAACACGAACCCCGTGGTGAACTTTGGAGCTCAGGAAGAGTTAGCAGTTCCTGCTACACTAGTGACACCCGTGTGGAGCAACACGAACCCCGTGGTGAACTCTGGAGCTCAGGAAGAGTTAGCAGTTCCTGCTACACTAGTGACACCCGTGTGGAGCAACACGAACCCCGTGGTGAACTCGAGAGCTCAGGAAGAGTTAGCAGTTCTTGCTACACTAGTGACACCCGTGTGGAGCAACACGAACCCCGTGGTGAACTCTGGAGCTCAGGAAGAGCTAGCAGTTCCTGCTACACTAGTGACACGCGTGTGGAGCAACACGAACCCCGTAGAGAACTCTGGAGCTGAGGAAGAGTTAGCAGTTCTTGCTACACTAGTGACACCCGTGTGGAGCAACACGAAACCCGTGGTGAACTCTGGAGCTCAGGAAGAGTTAGGAGTTCTTGCTACACTAGTGACACCCGTGTGGAGCAACACGAACCCCGTAGTGAACTCTGGAGCTCAGGAAGAGTTAGCAGTTCTTGCTACACTAGTGACACCCGTGTGGAGCAACACGAACCCCGTGGTGAACTCTGGAGCTCAGGAAGGGTTAGCAGTTCTTCCTACTCTAGTGACACTCGTGTGGAGCAACACGAAACCCGTGGTGAACTCGAGAGCTCAGGAAGAGTTAGCAGTTCCTGCTACACTAGTGACACTCGTGTGGAGCTACACGAACCCCGTGGTGAACTCTGGAGCTCAGGAAGAGTTAGCAGTTCCTGCTACACTAGTGACACCCGTGTGGAACAACACGAACCCCGTGGTGAACTCTGGAGCTCAGGAAGAGTTAGCAGTTCCTGCTACACTAGTGACACCCGTGTGGAGCAACACGAACCCCGTAGAGAACTCTGGAGCTCAGGAAGAGTTAGCAGTTCTTGTTACACTAGTGACACCCGTGTGAAGCAACACGAACCCCGTGGTGAACTCTGGAGCTCAGGAAGAGTTAGCAGTTCTTGCTACACTAGTGACACCCGTGTGGAGCAACACGAACCCCGTAGTGAACTCTGGAGCTCAGGAAGAGTTAGCAGTTCTTGCTACACTAGTGACACCCGTGTGGAGCAACACGAACCCCGTGGTGAACTCTAGAGCTCAGGAAGAGTTAGCAGTTCTTGCTACACTAGTGACACCCGTGTAGAGCAACACGAACCCCGTAGTGAACTCTGGAGCTCAGGAAGAGTTAGCAGTTCTTGCTACACTAGAGAAACCCGTGTGGAGCAACACGAATCCCGTAGTGAACTCTGGAGCTCAGGAGGAGTTAGCAGTTCTTGCTACACTAGTGACACCCGTGTGGAGCAACACGAACCCCGTGGTGAACTCTGGAGCTCAGGAAGAGTTAGCAGTTCTTGCTACACTAGTGACACCCGTGTGGAGCAACACGAACCCCGTGGTGAACTCGAGAGCTCAAGAAGAGTTAGCAGTTCCTGCTACACTAGTGACACCCGTGTGGAGCAACACGAACCCCGTGGTGAACTTTGGAGCTCAGGAAGAGTTAGCAGTTCCTGCTACACTAGTGACACCCGTGTGGAGCAACACGAACCCCGTGGTGAACTCTGGAGCTCAGGAAGAGTTAGCAGTTCCTGCTACACTAGTGACACCCGTGTGGAGCAACACGAACCCCGTGGTGAACTCGAGAGCTCAGGAAGAGTTAGCAGTTCTTGCTACACTAGTGACACCCGTGTGGAGCAACACGAACCCCGTGGTGAACTCTGGAGCTCAGGAAGAGCTAGCAGTTCCTGCTACACTAGTGACACGCGTGTGGAGCAACACGAACCCCGTAGAGAACTCTGGAGCTGAGGAAGAGTTAGCAGTTCTTGCTACACTAGTGACACCCGTGTGGAGCAACACGAAACCCGTGGTGAACTCTGGAGCTCAGGAAGAGTTAGGAGTTCTTGCTACACTAGTGACACCCGTGTGGAGCAACACGAACCCCGTAGTGAACTCTGGAGCTCAGGAAGAGTTAGCAGTTCTTGCTACACTAGTGACACCCGTGTGGAGCAACACGAACCCCGTGGTGAACTCTGGAGCTCAGGAAGGGTTAGCAGTTCTTCCTACTCTAGTGACACTCGTGTGGAGCAACACGAAACCCGTGGTGAACTCGAGAGCTCAGGAAGAGTTAGCAGTTCCTGCTACACTAGTGACACTCGTGTGGAGCAACACGAACCCCGTGGTGAACTCTGGAGCTCAGGAAGAGTTAGCAGTTCCTGCTACACTAGTGACACCCGTGTGGAACAACACGAACCCCGTGGTGAACTCTGGAGCTCAGGAAGAGTTAGCAGTTCCTGCTACACTAGTGACACCCGTGTGGAGAAACACGAACCCCGTAGAGAACTCTGGAGCTCAGGAAGAGTTAGCAGTTCTTGTTACACTAGTGACACCCGTGTGAAGCAACACGAACCCCGTGGTGAACTCTGGAGCTCAGGAAGAGTTAGCAGTTCTTGCTACACTAGTGACACCCGTGTGGAGCAACACGAACCCCGTAGTGAACTCTGGAGCTCAGGAAGAGTTAGCAGTTCTTGCTACACTAGTGACACCCGTGTGGAGCAACACGAACCCCGTGGTGAACTCTAGAGCTCAGGAAGAGTTAGCAGTTCTTGCTACACTAGTGACACCCGTGTAGAGCAACACGAACCCCGTAGTGAACTCTGGAGCTCAGGAAGAGTTAGCAGTTCTTGCTACACTAGTGACACCCGTGTGGAGCAACACGAACCCCGTGGTGAACTCTGGAGCTCAGGAAGAGTTAGCAGTTCTTGCTACACTCGAGAAACCCGTGTGGAGCAACACGAATCCCGTAGTGAACTCTGGAGCTCAGGAGGAGTTAGCAGTTCTTGCTACACTAGTGACACCCGTGTGGAGCAACACGAACCCCGTGGTGAACTCTGGAGCTCAGGAAGAGTTAGCAGTTCTTGCTACACTAGTGACACCCGTGTGGAGCAACACGAACCCCGTGGTGAACTCGAGAGCTCAGGAAGAGTTAGCAGTTCCTGCTACACTAGTGACACCCGTGTGGAGCAACACGAACCCCGTGGTGAACTTTGGAGCTCAGGAAGAGTTAGCAGTTCCTGCTACACTAGTGACACCCGTGTGGAGCAACACGAACCCCGTGGTGAACTCTGGAGCTCAGGAAGAGTTAGCAGTTCCTGCTACACTAGTGACACCGTGTGGAGCAACACGAGCCCCGTGGTGAACTCGAGAGCTCAGGAAGAGTTAGCAGTTCTTGCTACACTAGTGACACCCGTGTGGAGCAACACGAGCCCCGTGGTGAACTTTGGAGCTCAGGAAGAGTTAGCAGTTCCTGCTACACTAGTGACACCCGTGTGGAGCAACACGAACCCCGTGGTGAACTCTGGAGCTCAGGAAGAGCTAGCAGTTCCTGCTAAACTAGTGACACGCGTGTGGAGCAACATGAACCCCGTAGAGAACTCTGGAGCTCAGGAAGAGTTAGCAGTTCTTGCTACACTAGTGACACCCGTGTGGAGCAACACGAACCCCGTGGTGAACTCTGGAGCTCAGGAAGAGTTAGCAGTTCTTGCTACACTAGTGACACCCGTGTGGAGCAACACGAACCCCGTAGTGAACTCTGGAGCTCAGGAAGAGTTAGCAGTTCTTGCTACTCCAGTGACACTCGTGTGGAGCAACACGAACCCCGTGGTGAACTAGAGAGCTCAGGAAGAGTTAGCAGTTCTTGCTACACTAGTGACACCCGTGTGGAGCAACACGAACCCCGTGGTGAACTCTGGAGCTCAGGAAGAGTTAGTAGTTCTTGCTACACTAGTGACACCCGTGTGGAGCAACATGAACCCCGTGGTGAACTCTGGAGCTCAGGAAGAGTTAGCAGTTCCTGCTACACTAGTGACACCCGTGTGGAGCAACACGAACCCCGTGGTGAACTCTGGAGCTCAGGATGAGTTAGCAGTTCCTGCTACACTAGTGACACCCGTGTGGAGCAACACGAACCCCGTGGTGAACTCTGGAGCTCAGGAAGAGCTAGCAGTTCCTGCTACACTAGTGACACGCGTGTGGAGCAACACGAACCCCGTAGAGAACTCTGGAGCTCAGGAAGAGTTAGCAGTTCTTGCTACACTAGTGACACCCGTGTGGAGCAACACGAACCCCGTGGTGAACTCGAGAGCTCAGGAAGAGTTAGCAGTTCTTGCTACACTAGTGACACCCGTGTGGAGCAACACGAACCCCGTGGTGAACTTTGGAGCTCAGGAAGAGTTAGCAGTTCCTGCTACACTAGTGACACCCGTGTGGAGCAACACGAACCCCGTGGTGAACTCTGGAGCTCAGGAAGAGCTAGCAGTTCCTGCTACACTAGTGACACGCGTGTGGAGCAACATGAACACCGTAGAGAACTCTGGAGCTCAGGAAGAGTTAGCAGTTCTTGCTACACTAGTGACACCCGTGTGGAGCAACACGAACCCCGTGGTGAACTCTGGAGCTCAGGAAGAGTTAGCAGTTCTTGCTACACTAGTGACACCCGTGTGGAGCAACACGAACCCCGTAGTGAACTCTGGAGCTCAGGAAGAGTTAGCAGTTCTTGCTACTCCAGTGACACTCGTGTGGAGCAACACGAACCCCGTGGTGAACTAGAGAGCTCAGGAAGAGTTAGCAGTTCTTGCTACACTAGTGACACCCGTGTGGAGCAACACGAACCCCGTGGTGAACTCTGGAGCTCAGGAAGAGTTAGTAGTTCTTGCTACACTAGTGACACCCGTGTGGAGCAACATGAACCCCGTGGTGAACTCTGGAGCTCAGGAAGAGTTAGCAGTTCCTGCAACACTAGTGACACCCGTGTGGAGCAACACGAATCCCGTGGTGAACTCTGGAGCTCAGGAAGAGTTAGCAGTTCCTGCTACACTAGTGACACCCGTGTGGAGCAACACGAACCCCGTGGTGAACTCTGGAGCTCAGGAAGAGCTAGCAGTTCCTGCTACACTAGTGACACGCGTGTGGAGCAACACGAACCCCGTAGAGAACTCTGGAGCTCAGGAAGAGTTAGCAGTTCTTGCTACACTAGTGACACCCGTGTGGAGCAACACGAGCCCCGTGGTGAACTCTGGAGCTCAGGAAGAGTTAGCAGTTCTTGCTACACTAGTGACACCCGTGTGGAGCAACACGAACCCCGTGGTGAACTCTGGAGCTCAGGAAGAGTTAGCAGTTCTTGCTACACTAGTGACACCCGTGTGGAGCAACACGAACCCCGTAGTGAACTCTGGAGCTCAGGAAGAGTTAGCAGTTCTTGCTACACTAGTGACACCCGTGTGGAGCAACACGAACCCCGTGGTGAACTCTGGAGTTCAGGAAGAGTTAGCAGTTCTTGCTACTCTAGTGACACCCGTGTGGAGCAACACGAACCCCGTGGTGAACTCGAGAGCTCAGGAAGAGTTAGCAGTTCCTGCTACACTAGTGACACGCGTGTGGAGCAACACGAACCCCGTGGTGAACTCTGGAGCTCAGGAAGAGTTAGCAGTTCCTGCTACACTAGTGACACACGTGTGGAGCAACACGAACCCCGTGGTGAACTCTGGAGCTCAGGAAGAGTTAGCAGTTCTTGCTACACTAGTGACACCCGTGTGGAGCAACACAAACCCCGTGGTGAACTCGAGAGCTCAGGAAGAGTTAACAGTTCTTGCTACACTAGTGACACCCGTGTGGAGCAACACGAACCTCGTGGTGAACTCTGGAGCTCAGGAAGAGTTAGCAGTTCTTGCTACACTAGTGACACCCGTGTGGAGCAACACGAACCCCGTGGTGAACTCTGGAGCTCAGGAAGAGTTAGCAGTTCTTGCTACACTAGTGACACCCGTGTGGAGCAACACGAACCCCGTGGTGAACTCGAGAGCTCAGGAAGAGTTAGCAGTTCCTGCTACACTAGTGACACCCGTGTGGAGCAACACGAACCCCGTAGAGAACTCTGGAGCTCAGGAAGAGTTAGCAGTTCTTGCTACACTAGTGACACCCGTGTGGAGCAACACGAACCCCGTGGTGAACTCTGGAGCTCAGGAAGAGTTAGCAGTTCTTGCTACACTAGTGACACCCGTGTGGAGCAACACGAACCCCGTGGTGAACTCTGGAGCTCAGGAAGAGTTAGCAGTTCTTGCTACACTAGTGACACCCGTGTGGAGCAACACGAACCCCGTGGTGAACTCGAGAGCTCAGGAAGAGTTAGCAGTTCCTGCTACACTAGTGACACCCGTGTGGAGCAACACGAACCCCGTAGAGAACTCTGGAGCTCAGGAAGAGTTAGCAGTTCTTGCTACACTAGTGACACCCGTGTGGAGCAACACGAACCCCGTGGTGAACTCTGGAGCTCAGGAAGAGTTAGCAGTTCCTGCTACACTAGTGACACCCGTGTGGAGCAACACGAACCCCGTGGTGAACTCTGGAGCTCAGGAAGAGCTAGCAGTTCCTGCTACACTAGTGACACGCGTGTGGAGCAACATGAACACCGTAGAGAACTCTGGAGCTCAGGAAGAGTTAGCAGTTCTTGCTACACTAGTGACACCCGTGTGGAGCAACACGAACCCCGTGGTGAACTCTGGAGCTCAGGAAGAGTTAGCAGTTCTTGCTACACTAGTGACACCCGTGTGGAGCAACACGAACCCCGTAGTGAACTCTGGAGCTCAGGAAGAGTTAGCAGTTCTTGCTACTCCAGTGACACTCGTGTGGAGCAACACGAACCCCGTGGTGAACTAGAGAGCTCAGGAAGAGTTAGCAGTTCTTGCTACACTAGTGACACCCGTGTGGAGCAACACGAACCCCGTGGTGAACTCTGGAGCTCAGGAAGAGTTAGTAGTTTTTGCTACACTAGTGACACCCGTGTGGAGCAACATGAACCCCGTGGTGAACTCTGGAGCTCAGGAAGAGTTAGCAGTTCCTGCTACACTAGTGACACCCGTGTGGAGCAACACGAACCCCGTGGTGAACTCTGGAGCTCAGGAAGAGTTAGCAGTTCCTGCTACACTAGTGACACCCGTGTGGAGCAACACGAACCCCGTGGTGAACTCTGGAGCTCAGGAAGAGCTAGCAGTTCCTGCTACACTAGTGACACGCGTGTGGAGCAACACGAACCCCGTAGAGAACTCTGGAGCTCAGGAAGAGTTAGCAGTTCTTGCTACACTAGTGACACCCGTGTGGAGCAACACGAGCCCCGTGGTGAACTCTGGAGCTCAGGAAGAGTTAGCAGTTCTTGCTACACTAGTGACACCCGTGTGGAGCAACACGAACCCCGTGGTGAACTCTGGAGCTCAGGAAGAGTTAGCAGTTCTTGCTACACTAGTGACACCCGTGTGGAGCAACACGAACCCCGTAGTGAACTCTGGAGCTCAGGAAGAGTTAGCAGTTCTTGCTACACTAGTGACACCCGTGTGGAGCAACACGAACCCCGTGGTGAACTCGAGAGCTCAGGAAGAGTTAGCAGTTCCTGCTACACTAGTGACACGCGTGTGGAGCAACACGAACCCCGTGGTGAACTCTGGAGCTCAGGAAGAGTTAGCAGTTCCTGCTACACTAGTGACACACGTGTGGAGCAACACGAACCCCGTGGTGAACTCTGGAGCTCAGGAAGAGTTAGCAGTTCTTGCTACACTAGTGACACCCGTGTGGAGCAACACAAACCCCGTGGTGAACTCGAGAGCTCAGGAAGAGTTAACAGTTCTTGCTACACTAGTGACACCCGTGTGGAGCAACACGAACCTCGTGGTGAACTCTGGAGCTCAGGAAGAGTTAGCAGTTCTTGCTACACTAGTGACACCCGTGTGGAGCAACACGAACCCCGTGGTGAACTCTGGAGCTCAGGAAGAGTTAGCAGTTCTTGCTACACTAGTGACACCCGTGTGGAGCAACACGAACCCCGTGGTGAACTCGAGAGCTCAGGAAGAGTTAGCAGTTCTTGCTACACTAGTGACACCCGTGTGGAGCAACACGAACCCCGTGGTGAACTCTGGAGCTCAGGAAGAGTTAGCAGTTCTTGCTACACTAGTGACACCCGTGTGGAGCAACACGAACCCCGTAGTGAACTCTGGAGCTCAGGAGGAGTTAGCAGTTCTTGCTACACTAGTGACACCCGTGTGGAGCAACACGAACCCCGTGGTGAACTCGAGAGCTCAGGAAGAGTTAGGAGTTCCTGCTACACTAGTGACACCCGTGTGGAGCAACACGAACCCCGTGGTGAACTTTGGAGCTCAGGAAGAGTTAGCAGTTCCTGCTACACTAGTGACACCCGTGTGGAGCAACACGAACCCCGTGGTGAACTCTGGAGCTCAGGAAGAGTTAACAGTTCCTGCTACACTAGCGACACCCGTGTGGAGCAACACGAACCCCGTGGTGAACTCGAGAGCTCAGGAAGAGTTAGCAGTTCTTGCTACACTAGTGACACCCGTGTGGAGCAACACGAACCCCGTGGTGAACTCTGGAGCTCAGGAAGAGTTAGTAGTTCTTGCTACACTAGTGACACCCGTGTGGAGCAACACGAACCCCGTGGTGAACTCTGGAGCTCAGGAAGAGTTAGCAGTTCCTGCTACACTAGTGACACCCGTGTGGAGCAACACGAACCCCGTAGTGAACTCTGGAGCTCAGGAAGAGTTAGCAGTTCTTGCTACACTAGTGACACCCGTGTGGACAAAGTTTTCGTCTGTTAACATGATCAACATTAAATTGATTTAGTATATATGTTTCTCGGTGACAACACTGACCATTTATAGATTATGTTTGACCATCAGTTCAAAGAAGGTTCCCATATTTTTAATTGTCACTTAAGGGAATATATTTATGATAAGCCTCAATAAATTATTTTATACAACATTTCAAACAATATTCTTGCCTCTTTTTTTTATACAATTCTGATAGAGGCACTAAAGTATCGATCAATTGTTTATTAACCACTCATTCTACAATACCTTAGGTCTTTTGTGATTATAGAAATTCGAAAATCCATACAGTTTAAAATGCAACAGATGCGCATTTTGTCTAATAAAACATCATTAGGAGCAAACATTTAAAAGTATGATAAACCATATGAATGGACTAAAATTACTAAAGGGAACTAACAACCACATACAAACACGCACACACACGATGAATGCGTTTTTAGTAGTGACACACAAAAAGATCAAGATGGGTTTGGCGGCTCAATTCATCTTTTTTTGCTAAGATAAAGCACAACATAGTGATATATCCCATAGGACAATATTTGTAAATGTATGATCAGATATGTCGCACGTAATGGTAGACAATACCTGACCAGAACCCGCAACAGAAATAGCAAACAAAAATGATTTCAATGAAAATCTAGATCCTGGCATGGGTTAAGCTTGACTGGTGTAATGGGATTCAAATACTTTCCATTTGATGTCTAGATCTCCCGTGACCATATGTATTTAAGCAAACAATAAAATACCTCCACAGCTACACTTCAACTTCAAAATGCCACAACACCCTCCCCCGAATTATTATAATATGGACAGTAATAAAACAGGATCACGATTAATGTATGGCTACGATATAATCTGATGGCTACGAATGCCGGCCCTATCCAAAATACCCTGTTTCCAATGGCTATCTATACTTCCGCCCGTTGAAGCATAACACAGTAAGACCATTTTGTCTAAATAATTTATTGTTTGTAAACTGGATCATTATGTCAATCAATCAATCAATCAATCAATCAATCAATCAATCAATCAATCAATCAATCAATCAATCAATCAATCAATCAATCAATCAATCAATCAATCAATCAATCAATCAATCAATCAATCAATCAATCAATCAATCAATCAATCAATCAATCAATCAATCAATCAATCAATCAATCACCCGATCCATCCATCCATCCATCCATCCATCCATCCATCCATCAATCAATCAATCAATCAATCAATCAATCAATCAATCAATCAATCAATCAATCAAATACCTTTATTGTTACTCACACAACAATTGCATGAGAGCATCTTTTTATTAAGATGGGACGTTCGGGTTATAAAATTAGTTGAACCTCGCCATGTTTTATTGAAGTGTTTATGCCAAGCCAGCAGAGTGAGCGGTCATGTATATATATCGATTTTGCCTCTTGTTTCTACGATTTTCCTTTCAGCTTTTGGATGTAGAATATTTGTAGCTATGACTTTAACCTAATAGTAACGCATAGTCCAGCGGCGAAATCTGAAAAGACGCTTATTTAAGGAGATTAATGCACCCACAGAACACACACCTGGAAACGCTTTAAAATGAAAGACTATACAATAAACTAAAATATTTTACATGCCGTAAGAAAATCGTATGGTCTGATTTCTGTAAAAACTGGGTTTTTTTTGTGTTTTTGTGGTTTTTGAAAATTTACACGTATACACAAAAGTCTTAATATTTTAAATGATTCGTAGTTTTCCAGTTACATTTTCATATCCGAATATATAAATAAGACATAAATGAACAAAACTAACAATCTGTTTTTGTTTGGATGTTTATTATTAATTTTTAAATCTCTTTGAATTCAAGAAGCATGGTCAACACGAAATTTCACTGATTTCGTTTGATACCAAGCGAAAACAACACGGTTAAAATATTTTATTTTCCATCTCTGAAACATTGTTTACACAAAACAAATCCCATTAAAAGCCAATTATGATAGCTTTTCGGGAAATTGATTATTTAAATAAGGCATGCTAACCCGTGACAAAATAAATTTACATCCGGAATTCAGTCCGAAGTTTCTACTGTGATTTATTCCTCAGTCCGATCAATTCTGTTACATTGAGACCAACATTCGATTCGCAGTGTTTCATGGAAATTCTATATTTAACTTCGCTTTCATACATTTTCTTGTATTCAGTTTTTGCTGTTAATTTGATTTGTTGTTAATTTAATTGTTGTTGTCGTATAGAATAACCAGAAAGGTTATAAATATTTTGTTTCTAACATTGTTTACATTGTGTTCATACATTAGTTTTGAACAATTCCGGATCTGTTGTGTAAAATTTCCGGAAAATGTCACAGTTTAGGAGTCCATTGAAACTTGCTCCAACTAGCGCAAAGAGAGGCAAGACATCTTTAGATTGGCAAGAATGCTTTATTTGTCAAACCAAAATCCCTGAAAAGTTATATATATTCACGGACAAGGGCAAATTAAGTTTTGTTCAAGCCACTGAAGTGCGAAAGGATGAGGTATATAGACGAATTGTAGAAGAGCTGTCGTTTGTTAATCATATCATATCTGAAAATATTGAGGTAAAATACCATATATCGTGTTGTAAATCATACACAAGTAAGCAAAATCTTACTCGTTATTCTCACGAAACAGTTTCAAAACAAAAAAATACAGATAGTGCTTGTATGAATTCAACAGCTGCCTCATCTGTTATCACAACTCGATCAGACTGGCAATCTTGTATATTCTGTACGAATAAAACATACAAAAAGGATGGAAAACTACACAAAGTCGAGTCAGAAGAAAGGATGAAAAGCATACTCGAAGTAGCAAGCCCCGGACACAACTTAGATCATGAAATTGAGTTTAAGGTTTTACATGAACATTTTTATGATAATGCTCTTTACCATTCTGATTGTATGACGAATTATTTATTGAAAACGCCCAAAAGAAAAAGTAAATTTAAAAACTTCTGACCACGAAACTGCATTCCTCAGATTTGTATCTGAAATTAATTCCGGCGGATCTAATGGTAAAGCGTAAGGCTCTTCTGATGTCGACATTATTGGAAAGATTTCGCACCTTCTTACCAAAAGAGCGTGCCGACAAATACACAACGTATAAATTACAAAATAGGCTGCTGAATCATTACAGTGATTCAATTGTAATACAAACACAACAAGGTCAGAGCAAATCTAACATCGTGTTTAGCAGTTCTATTTCTATCGGTGATGCAATTAAAGCTGCAAGTAAACTCAAATCTGATTTGAAGATAGGTCAGATAGATTTAGAAATTAGTGATACGAAAGATACTCTTTCTGAAGAGCAGATTTTACACTCCGCTGCAAATATTTTAAGGCGGGATATACAGTCTTGACCTAAACAATGATTTCTACCCAACATCGTCTGAATGTTCTCTTCCTATTTCCATTCAATCAATGCCACCAGCCCTGACAAAATTTATATGTTGGTTGATAGATGAGAAATCATTTTTGGCCGTTAGTAACCAAAATCAAATGCCTATAGAAAAGATGCAGAAGTACATGTCACTTACGGAAAGCAGTATCATTGAGTAAAAATGTAATAACGCCATTTCAAATCAGCCTGGCGTTACAATTGTATCATGAATTTGTCTCAAAACAACTAGTAGATACTTTGCATGTTCATGGGTTTTGCAGTTCATACGATGAGGTCAGGCGTTATCTTACCAGCTTAGCAAATCATGAGATTGATAAGATCAAAAATGGTATGTATATCCCAAAAAGTCACTAAATTCAGTTGTGTGCAATATTTTACTAGCTGCACATGCTATTACAGGGTGTGATACCACATCTTCTTTCTTTGGAATCGGCAAAAAATCTATGCTTAAGGCACTGAAAGAAACACCCGATCAATTCAGTGACTTATCAATGATATCGGTTGACGTCTGTCGAAAACTGATATCAAGGCTGTATGATCCGAAGGGAAAGTCAAAACGCTGTCATAGCGACCTGAACAGGTTCCGCGTTAAACTGGCCACATGTAAAGATTCCAGCCTGATTAGACTTCCACCTTGTGAAGCAACATTTAAGCAACATGAGTTGAGAACTTCTTTGTAAACAAAAATCTGGATGAATGCACACGAAGCTAGGGCAGTTATTGGGTCACCTCTCCAGTACGGTTGGAAAGAGGGAAAGTTTGGTCCGGAACCTGTCTTATTTGAAGGTCAAATGTGGCATCTGATTTCCTTCAAGATTTAGTATGCACATGCAAAGGGAAATCAGTGTGCAGTAGGGGTTGTGTGTGTTTCGAACAGAATGTGTCCTGTACTGAACTCTGTTCACGCCAAGTGTCAGATCTCTGTCGTAATATCAATACACACAAGAGAGATTTAGAAGACGAAGACTCTTAATCCTGTTTAAAATCTAGTATATTTGTTTTTTGGAAAACAAAGTATTGCAAATTGTAGTAATTGAGGCGTTTTTCTGACCTTGATACAGCTGCCAAAAGTAATATAAAAGAGTATTTCTGTCTCTAATTATAAGGTAATCAATGCAGTCAAAACGTAAGAAAAACGTCAAGATACGTTAGAATGATTTTTTTCGGAAAAGTAAAAACTCACAGAAGTTTGAAAGTCATAAACATCAGAGACGTCATTAGTGTAAGACATATAGGGTCTAACACCGGGAGAGGTGCAAGATGGTAAAATCTGTGACACCCGAGGGTAAGATTTAAATCGTATCGGACGAGGCTTGTCCGAGTCCAGTACGATTTAAATCTTACCCGAGGGTGTCACAGATTTTACTATCTTGCACCTTTTACGGTGTTTGACTCGTTTTCTCACCCCTTTTTACCGTGTCAATGTTTGTTTACTTGTTGTGTAGTTTGGTGCATTCATTTGCGAACCGTATCACAGCCACAGGACCAAAATGCCACGTAATAAAATAAAACAAGATTTTCATTTTACAACTTTAAAGAGGTTCAAAATAATAAAGTTAACAAACTTGTGATAGATTCTGCAATAACAAACTCTTGCACCTTTTACGATGTTTGCCTCTTTTTTCAATATTTGTTTACGTTGAGAAAATATAGAGTACTCTCCCTTGTTATGAAATAGGAAGATACCAGGGTACTCTCCGGGAAAACCGCATCTGTTGCAGGTGCACTTCGGGTCAGGTAGAAGATGAGATCCATTATTTACTTCATTGTACTTGCCATGCAAACCATCGGGAAATTTTTACTACATATTTGACATCTGAGTGTCAAAATTTTCAAAATTTAGATGACAAATGTAAACTCATATGGATCTTAAATAATGAAGACCCAACTATACTCAAATATCTTTGTCAATATCTTTTATCAACAACTATTTGATTAAATGGAATTGGAGATCTGCAAACTGGATGACCTGCATTGAGCATGAGAAAGAAAATATTCTTTTTGGCATCGTCCCTTGATGCTCACTGCTGGTTATCCAAAAGCTCTGATCCCTCTCCATGTTCCAAACAATATTCCTTCCACATCAACATGGCCGGTCTGCAATAGACACAAGTAGGACTTTATTCCTTTTAGCATCGAATCAAGGTGTCTCTTGCAGATTGGTGATGAATCACCTGATATATATGTATATGTTCTCTCTCATCCCCCCCTCATATATATATGTGAGTAAGTGTATGTACGTTTATGTGCATACATCTCTTTTCCTGCCCGAGTGGGCCTGCACCACAATTATTGATATTTCACCGCGAATATTTAAGTTGATATATTGTTGTTGTGTATCAATCATAATTGTTATTTGTATTGTTGTTGTGTATCAGTCATAATTGTTATTTGTATATGCCCTCCTGGGGCCCTGATTTGGTTAATAAACTTATTTCTATTTCTATGTAAATAAAAAACAATTACCTCCCTTTGACCAACGTCAAATAATTTTTTGTACAGGCATTTATCGCTGTTGTAGTAGCATTTATAATATATTTATAAATAAAATACATTTTATTTTATTGTATTTTATTGTGAAATACATTTAAAATACTGTCAAGACACTATAAATCGACAATTTAATTCAACAATGGAAAACAATTTTGCGGGAAAAACGGCATGTAGCTTGTCTTACCCTGGAGCCGGGGCAAGATAGAAAAATCTTTTTCACCTAAACTAACGGAATACTTTATCCAAGGGGTGAGAAAAATAACTCAGTCAGACTAAATTACTCAGCTGGATGAAAACTAGTAAATTTAATTCTATCCTCTCCATAACTTACCAGTGATGGATCAGAATATAAAAAGGTATGGCAACTCTTCATTCTGTTGTAAATTTCAATAAATGGAGGTCAAGGTCATTTGTGTACGGAAACAAAAAGAGCACAAAGGTGGATAAAGTGTCACTTCTGTTAAAAAAACGTCGATTTTGACGTCAAATTACGTTACTCAATAATTTTTTTGATATTTTCTGCAGCCTACATGAATGTATAATTAAATCATAAACTTTTAGCTTGTCCATGTGTCTCTAGTTTGACAATAGTTATCAATTTTCACCTTAATACAATATTTGGAATTATATAATTGTTGACCTTTGACCCTATTTATGCCAAAATCTGACCATTTCTGAGATTTACGGCATCATTAATTTGAAAGTTCCCATTTTCCTCTTTACATTGATATATAATATAGGTGTATGTTCGATGGGTGCATTAAATTTTATTTTTCATAATTCTGCCGCTGGTCTAGTAGCCTTGTTTCAATAGCCTTTGTGTCAGCAGCTGAGCTCTGTCCAGAAATACACAGTACTTGGCAGAATATGAATAGTGAAATGTCAACTCGATATAATGGTACTTCTGAAAGGATAATATTATCACTGATGAATGGGAAATTGACCATTGGAAAAGTGAAGTCAGCACATTTATCGTAGAGTTTTGCTTTTAATTTTCCTCTCTTGTCAATTTCAAGATAAGAAGCAGACTGTTGAGTGTCAGTAGTATCCTTTAATTCAAGATCGTTTGGACAGATGAGATACAGTTAATCACTGGTTCGAGAATCGTTCAGTGACACATCATCTATTTAATGGAAGCTAGAATGAAAGGTTTGCATTATTTTTTGCCGAGTTGCGACGAAGTCAAACTCGGCTTATAATATGATGAATGGCGTCGGGCGTCCGGGCGTTCGGGACGTCCGGGCGTCTGGGCGGCGCAATCGTTTCCGCACAATATCTTAAGAATGAAATGTTTGATCTAAATGAAACTTGGTACACACATGCCAGGTGGTGAGAGGAGGAAGCCTATTGATAATGAAGTAAAAATAGAACAAAAATTTGATACTTTTTTCGTTTCCGCACGATATATTAAGAACGAAATGTCGGATCTAAATGAAACTTGGTACACACAAGCCAGGTGGTGAGAGGAGGAAGCCTGTTGATATTGGGGATCGTAGGACAAAGGTCAAGATAACAATTTCTAAAAATAAAACAAAAATTTGATACTTTTTTCATTTCGCACGATATCTTAAGAACAAAATGTAGGATATAAATGAAACTTGGTACACATATGCCTGATGGTGCGAGGAGAAAGCCAATTGATAATGAGGTTTGTAGGACAAAGGCCAAGGTCACAACTTTTAAAAATAGAACAAAAATTCGATACTTTTTTCGTTTCCGTATAATATCTTAAGAACGAAATGTTGGATCTAAATGAAACTTGGTACACACATGCCTGATGGTGAGAGGAGGAAGCCTATTGATATTGAAGTTTGTAGGACAAAGGTCAAAGTCGCAACTTCTAGTAATAGAACAAACATTTGATACTTTTTGTTTGTTTCCGCACGATATCTTAAGAACGAAATGTCGGATCTAAATGAATCTCGGTACACACATGTCTGATGGTGAGAGGAGGAAGCCTATTGATAATGAAGTAAAAATAGAACAAAAATTTGATACTTTTTTCGTTTCCGCACGATATATTAAGAACGAAATGTCGGATCTAAATGAAACTTGGTACACACAAGCCAGGTGGTGAGAGGAGGAAGCCTGTTGATATTGGGGATCGTAGGACAAAGGTCAAGATAACAATTTCTAAAAATAAAACAAAAATTTGATACTTTTTTCATTTCGCACGATATCTTAAGAACAAAATGTAGGATATAAATGAAACTTGGTACACATATGCCTGATGGTGCGAGGAGAAAGCCAATTGATAATGAGGTTTGTAGGACAAAGGCCAAGGTCACAACTTTTAAAAATAGAACAAAAATTCGATACTTTTTTCGTTTCCGTATAATATCTTAAGAACGAAATGTTGGATCTAAATGAAACTTGGTACACACATGCCTGATGGTGAGAGGAGGAAGCCTATTGATATTGAAGTTTGTAGGACAAAGGTCAAAGTCGCAACTTCTAGTAATAGAACAAACATTTGATACTTTTTGTTTGTTTCCGCACGATATCTTAAGAACGAAATGTCGGATCTAAATGAATCTCGGTACACACATGTCTGATGGTGAGAGGAGGAAGCCTATTGATAATGAAGTAAAAATAGAACAAAAATTTGATACTTTTTTCGTTTCCGCACGATATATTAAGAACGAAATGTCGGATCTAAATGAAACTTGGTACACACAAGCCAGGTGGTGAGAGGAGGAAGCCTGTTGATATTGGGGATCGTAGGACAAAGGTCAAGATAGCAATTTCTAAAAATAAAACAAAAATTTGATACTTTTTTCATTTCGCACGATATCTTAAGAACAAAATGTAGGATATAAATGAAACTTGGTACACATGTGCCTGATGGTGCGAGGAGAAAGCCAATTGATAATGAGGTTTGTAGGACAAAGACCAAGGTCACAACTTTTAAAAATAGAACAAAAATTCGATACTTTTTTCGTTTCCGTATAATATCTTAAGAACGAAATGTTGGATCTAAATGAAACTTGGTACACACATGCCTGATGGTGAGAGGAGGAAGCCTATTGATATTGAAGTTTGTAGGACGAAGGTCAAAGTCGCAACTTCTAGTAATAGAACAAAAATTAGATACTTTTTTTTTGTTTCCGCACGATATCTTAAGAACGAAATGTCGGATCTAAATGAATCTTGGTACACACATGTCTGATGGTGAGAGGAGGAAGCCTATTGATATTGAGGTTGTAGGTCAAAAGTCAAGCTCACTTTGTCCATCCACATGTTCGCAACTCGGCTTTTGCACCTTTTGTGCGTTACTGATTTTTTTTATCTTTATTCTAGAGAAACCCTCTATTGATTGGATAGGATAGAGTAAAGCTTCGACAACGAGAATCCTTAATCTCGATT
The DNA here is from genome assembly GCA_963383655.1 of Bathymodiolus septemdierum. NCBI lineage: Eukaryota > Metazoa > Mollusca > Bivalvia > Mytilida > Modiolidae > Bathymodiolus > Bathymodiolus septemdierum. The sequence goes on along the minus strand of OY726519.1, from coordinate 20,201,833 downwards.
TTATTTGTTATTTATGAAAATTGCTAATTTGTTTTATTTACAGAAATTTTCATATACAATGTACATTTGTATTGATATACACGACCACTACATCATCTGAATGTACAGATATAAATATATATAGTACAACATTATGGTCTTGAATTGTCGTGTATCATATACAGCTTTACACCAACTGACAACTGATCTAAGACAAACCTAGTTGTGGAGAAGGATTTTCTGCAACATCGGATTGAGAGTTTGATGGACAATTCAAAACCTCTGAGAGAGCTTTTCTTTTTGATTTAAAATTGGTCACTTATTGTTAATATGAGAATAGAGTTTAGTAAAGATTTTTTATCTGTCATAAATCGAAGGTCAGACAAAACAATAGTAAAAAGAAAAAGGACAAACAATGATCTATAAAACAATACTAAATATTGAGCAACACGAACCCACTTTTTTACACGAACCCACTTTTCAATGGGGTTGAACTAATGTGCTTTGGAATGGTAAGCACGTTCTGCTTCACTATGGGTTAGGATGGATTTACATTTGCAGTCAGTACCTATCTTTACCTAAGTTGTGAGTTCTATTCCCGACAGTGGGGACTTGTACTGGAAACAACATTATGTGATAAAGTGTTGTCAGTAACTTGCGTGAAGTCGGTGGTTTTCGTACTCCTGTATCCTCCATCAGTAAAACTACTATATACAATGTACAATATAACTGAAATATTGTTGACAGTGGTCACCTATATACCTTATCCTAAATCAAAAATACACTGAACTGTAATCATTTTAAATTATTTTTGCAGGTCGGATCGTTACTTCAGGTTCATTTTATAAAGATGAATTTGATAATCATAGTAAGAGAGACAACTCTATTTGATAAAAGTTTTATAAATAATATTTGATTAAAATGTATCTTAAAGATAAGGTGCCTTATTTTCGAAACTGTCCTAAGATTTATCCTAGGATATATCTTAGGAAATTATTTAGGATAATCTTAGGACCAACTTATGATATGTCTGAGACGTCGTACCGAAGCTCTCCTAGGATTTTCCCAGCTAGGATGTCCTAGCCATTATCCTAAGTTTTTGTGTAGAAGGAAAAACAAGGAAATAAAAGTATCAAGATTTATTAGAAAACACTGATAAAAATAACCAAGTTAATTAATAATAATAATAATATCGAATATATAGTAACATTAATAATAATAATAATATCGAATATATAGTAACATTAATAATAATAATAATATCGAATATATAGTAACATTAATAATAATAATAATATCGAAAATATAGTAACATTAATAATAATAATAATATCGAAAATATAGTAACATTAATAATAATAATAATATCGAAAATATAGTAACATTAATAATAATAATAATATCGAAAATATAGTAACAATTAAAATAAAAATAATGATAATCATGATGATGATGAAAATAAGATTATTTCCAAACGATGTAAACAAAAATGAATATATTTACGTCATGTTGACAAACTTTTTCATCAATACAAATTAAAGGTGAGTAAAATTTAAAGTGTCACATTAGACAATATAAATAAGAGTTCAAAGGCAAAATTCGTGCAACCTATGATAAATGATATATAAAAGGTAAAAACATTGATACATTATATATTTCAAAACATGAGTCGAAAAAGAAATCCTAATTTTACGGACGCGGAGCTCCAAATTCTTTTGGATGAAGTAGAAAGAAACAAGTCCATTCTCTTTTCAAAACTTTCCAATGTACATATACTGCCGCCATATTTGTTTACAAGTTAGGACATCGTATGTTCATCCTAAAGTTACGATTTTCCTAGGATCATCTTAAGACACATACATTGGTGTCCTAAATTTAGGATAAATTCTGAGATAGATCCTAGGTTGCGACATGTTCGATAATTGCACTTAGAACTAATTTTTTGATTTAAAATATTTCATTAGACAGTTTGTACGCATATCGCCTGCATAATAAATGGAAATTAGTGAAAACTGTGCATGCCTGCTTATTACCATAGGTAGACTCGCATATTGTCAGAGCAGTTAGAACATTTCATAAACAAGTTTATTGGAATTACAAGGTATCTCCCTCTAATGATAAAAAAAAGTGTGTTATGTCAGGTTTAAAGTAGAATTGCTCTCTTGAAATGCAAGTTTTAGGGATTTTCAAGTTTTATATTAGTACTACAACACGAGTGCAAATCCGTCTATGATGCAATACCAAATAGTTGACAAGATCTTAGATGGTAAGATGTTTGTTAATTAAAACTGTACATGATAATATGTTACTACACTTTAAATGGTTATTCATGCTCCAGAAAATGGGAATTTGATCTCTCTATTTCCTTCAATAGGGGATCGTTCATTTTACACTAGATGTATTCATGTAAGACAAACGATGGCACATGTCTGGAATAACCTTCACCATACGATAACCAAGTCATGTTGGCGGCCATAAATTGAACTGATGATTTAAACTTTACCATTTGGAACTCAAGGTTCTGTAGCTTCCTTGTTGTTTGGGTTACTTATATCTAGGAAAACCTGATGTGAAGCACAAGCTTTGGAATATCTATCAACTGAGGTATATATACTCCAAGAGCTGCAGGAATGTTGCTAGAAATAAATGGAAAGTTCATATTGATGAAATCAAAATAATCTCTCTTGTACAGATTCAATCACTTTCAATTTCTAGACATAGGTAAAGGTATTAAACATTCAGATGTATCTGTGGTGTCCTTTATTTCAAATCAAATATGATAGATGCTACCAACAAAACCACCAAACAATGGATGAATCATTGAATTGCCATCATCTATATAGCGGAACGTGAAGTTAAAGGATCGGGCTAGTTATTTTTCATTTTACCTGAAAAACCTATATCGGAGGAGAATAATTGGAACACGTAGGAATGCTGGCTGTTTGCTGAAAAATACGTCCACTAAACATAACAGGTATGTTGTCAATCATAAACACAAGCATTTGGATGATGTCATTTTCACAGTACGTTTTCTAAGAATCATTAGTTTTTTTAACACGGGAAGATTTTTCAGACAATAGACCTATGCTGGTCATTCTTGTTTATGAAATAGAGTTGAACTCAACCTTGTAATATGATATTAACGTTAGCATGAGGAATGGTTATGTAAATGATAGAGAAGTTAACGTTTTTAATACTATGGCATGAACAAGGGACTTCAGGTATTTGTAACAGATCTGTGCTATTTTCCAGAATTAACATCTGATTCACACCACCCATGGAGTACCTAGTGTCACATTAGCTCTAAAACAGATTTTGTCTATTAATATAATAGATATTTATAATTTGGAAAGAGGTTTCTGTTGGCATTTGGCAGATCTAACACTGTAACGCTGTTTGTGTGGACTCTATGCAACATAAGTATCAAGTAGAGTGAAGGAAAATCAAATTCTTCTTCTTTGGTTGACAATGGAAAGCAAAACAAAACAGTCCAGCAGTAGATATCTCCACCTAGTGATAGTAATAAAACGTTGATATCAAAGAGAGTACATACGACGATATGCCTGTGAAATCACTTTTTAATGTTTTAATAAAGTTGAATAAAAAAATATTCAGTTACAGAATACACAACCTAGGTACCCTCTACGGCATGCGATTAAAAATGACCAATAAAAACGTAGATATCTAATTTAGCATGTACAATGGACGACGCAAATTACGTTTGTAAAACAAATGTATCCCAAGGAACTTGTGGAATAAGAGAAAACCCAGGGGTAATCAAGAATAGACAATCCAGAGGCACATACAAACAGAGACATATAAAACGATTTAATTATACGTTTCTGATGCGACAGTGGACACAAAACACAGAAAGAAGAAATAAAAATGAAAACACGGACCCAACGAAAAAAACCAAGAGGGTAGCGATGGGTAAGCATTTCTTGTTTCTCATACGAGACCGACCGTGTTACTACTTATAAATAAGTGCAATAAAAGTCTTAAATTGTCAGTGATAGTGGAAAGGGAAAACAAATCGTAAAATATCCATTGACATTCGACAGGGTTATGGTGCTTAACGACACTTTCAACAATATTTCAGTTGTATCGTGGCGATCAGTTTTATTGGTGAAAGGAACCGGAGTACACAGAGAAAACCACCGACTTGCCGCAAGTCACTGAAAAACTTTATCACATAATGTTGCATCGAGTACACCTCGCTATGAGTGAAATGAGAACTCTAGTGGTGATATAATTTATAGCACAGGTAGTTGTAAATAAAAATATCATACGATCACGACAACGGCGATTCCCTCAAGAAATAAATGATTCGTAACTGTCAAACAGTGCATACTCTCTCTCTCTCTCTCTCTCTCTTTCTCGCTTCTACAACATTTTTTCCATTCAATATTTATTTCGCAGAATCTGATTGGTATTGTGCTTGTTTGGGACAGCACAGTTTGGACATTGTTAGAACTTGACAAATTGTTTGTTGGTTGCAAATGGACCTCCATATCAGTTCAGAGTTCAGGGTACCAAAAATATAGGTACGCCACTGGTTCACTAGCAAATCCTCTGTATTTGCAAGAAAGAAAATCTTTTGAAAACAAATGTAATATATCAATTAAATGTAATGCTACAAATAAATCACATTCCGTATAGACAAAATCACATAATTCAAAAATGATAAGAATATCTCAATAAGACCACAGAGGACAACAACATATCCTACACGTAACCGGAAGTGAAAAAGTGCTTTGAAATAGTAGCAATGTCATCACTCTGAACATTAATTATATGTCACAAATAATAACTTCCAGATTCAAATATTTTCACTATGAACGTATGGACGCCAAGACATGAAACAATATTACAGATACGAGGAAGTGAAAACGTGAAAAATCATTGTATAAAATGGAAAATAAATTATTTTTTATAGTGAATTAGTGATAATCTCTCTTGTCAATTTCTTTTTATTGAAAGTGGGAATGCAAATTTAAAATGTGACAAGTTCCTGTAATCTTTAGATTTATTCAAAGTCGGTTCGATTTTGTTTATTATACTTAGAATAGTAGCAATTATTGACATACTATATCGTTTATGTATCTACAAGTATTTTGGAATAAGGGCACATTTATTGAAGCAAAAATCAACAATGAGGGAGGTACAATGAGCATCCACATAATTTAAGTAGGTTTAAGAGAAGAAAGTATATAAATTGTGAAACTTGAGTCGTATTTGAACAATAATGCATGTTTAAAGTTAAAGGCATACAGGTTGTCAGAATTGATTTTTTTGTTTATATTAAAAGTTGCCAATATTCGATGTTTTATACTAATAAAATGTTTTGAACAAGAAGCCAGGTTTAAAAAAATATGTTATAATGTCGCAATTAGTGAAAAGAATTAAAATGTCTGTCGATGGAATCGCCATTAACACACCTAATTATAAGTCGGTTTCTTTTCTGAAGTTTGCCGAATACTGATAACTGCTATAAATAACCAGGAAGCATGTTCTTCTGTATGTTGCATGTAAATTCGTTAGAATTAATATAATTTAAGAAATATATCTATGAAATTGGATCCCGGGGTAATCAGTTAATATTATATAATGGTATTTAGTAAGAATGACACTTAAAATCGGATATACGGGATGAAATCAATAAAAACAAACCCAAGCTCTGCAAAGGGGCCCGATAAAGGGAAAATTGTAAACAAATTGTATTGCATATTATTGAAAGCAGACATGAAGTTCAAACGCTTTACCGAACGAGTTCACTGTGTAGGTCGTATGAATGTATGAATGTTGTGCGGGTAAACATTGGAGTCTTGACTGGATGGAAGAAAATCAAACAGCGACGTATTTCCTTCGTTCTAGGCTATTGACATATGATATTATGAAAAATTTCAACTGCAATTAGTATAAAGCATCGATTATTGGCAACTTTTACTATAAAAAAAAATCAATTCTGACAGCCTGTATGTCTTTAAAATCAACATTTGAAGAAGATTTTATTTTTCAGTCAACAAAAAGCGTGACATATATTTCTGAATTTTAAGTATAAAATGAATCTCATTTTAAAATTTTTGAAGACAGAACGACTAAATATCGGTTATAAAAATCCTAACGAATATTAAAAATAAACAACGTATGTTTAAAGCGTCTTTATAGATAAGTTATTGCTATATACAACATTCTGTGTTTATTTAGATCTAACTTTTGTTGGACGTGACGTTATTTAATCTATAACTGATACTTTTATTGACTCTTATCATCCCTTACATGTTATCAATCGATTTAATTTTACATATTCTATAGTCTTCCAAAATTTGTTGTAGTTACCCTCTTATGCTTTTATATACCCCAGCTATTAGAGCTACAAAATGAAAGTGATTGACGATTTCAAAGCAGCATCAATTTGGGGAAAATTGGCTTTAATTTTCCTCGCCATTGCTTCCATTTTTTCCAGTATTTCCTTTACGACGACTGGATGGGGAAGCTATACAAATATCGCTACGTCTGTTTCAACTTATCAAGGACTTTGGAGAATTTGCGGAAGTACAAATAAAATTACAGGTGGTTGTCAACATATTGATGGATGGGCAAATGGTTAGTATTCTATTTATCATTTTTGTACTGTAATATGTTTTTCATATTTTTAGCAAAACATTAAATTACGATTTTCACCTTTTAAGCCATTGCGATCAAACGATTCTTTGACAACTTATCAATCCAACCTTACCTGCACAAAAACGCTGCATAACGGTAAATGTTATACTAACTTGGTAGCTCCTTGTTTTTCTGTACCAAGTCTGTTTGGTAGAAGAGATTCTATTTCGTGTTTTTTGTCTTGATGTTGTTATATTTCTGGATTGATTAAACATTGCTTTGTCTATACTTATGCTATTGCTTATATCATGAATTAGTCTTGTTGTAAGTACGTTGTAATGAATTGATTAATAAACGTAGAATCAGTAAGTCTTAAATATTTTGTGCTGAAAAATAATAATTTGATCAATGTACAGGTAGACCTCCAGTTTTTGTTTATTTTATAATCCACGACTTTGATTTCCATCAGATGTGCCTCTTTGCTTCTAGTTTGAGAGGAGGTTATACTTCGATGGAGATTCTACATAAAGACAAAAGTGACTCTAAGATTGTTGCATTATTAATTAGAAATATAACGGTTACGGTTCAGTCCCTCCTATTTCAAAGACACATTAACAGTATAATTGGAAATAAAATTGCCCCCTTAATTTTAAATTATGAACGGTGTTTGTTTTAGAAAAATGTCTTAAAGATACTTCATACATAGTCTTGTTCAACCAGTCTTTCGTGTGTTCTGCTACACAGAGCCAAGTTTCGTTATTGTAATAGATTCGCCACTGATATTGGACGTACAATGTAAGATGGTGATGTCAACATCAGTGTCAAGGGGAACAACAAAACAATATCACGTGGTATAATGTATTCATCAACGCGATTTTGCATAAGCTGCAAAAAGTTTTTCAAGAGGTCTACATATTCGCATCCTCTCACAAGAACATAACCTTATATACTGTCTTGTAATCTAGAAAGGAGAGAAAGTTCGATGTATGACAAATGAAGTAGTGATTGGAGATATAAATTTTAGCATTGAAAAATATTAATGATCAAATGGCCAATGAAAATAACTACAGAAACAACAATAGTTATTCGGACACTGCCAACTTTATTTCCTACAGAAACAACAATAGTTATTCGGACACTGCCAACTTTATTTCCTACAGAAACAACAATAGTTATTCGGACACTGCCAACTTTATTTCCTACAGAAACAACAATAGTTATTCGGACACTGCCAACTTTATTTCCTACAGAAACAACAATAGTTATTCGGACACTGCCAACTTTATTTCCTAGAGAAACAACAATAGTTATTCGGACACTGCCAACTTTATTTCCTACATGTTACGATGTATTAACTCATGACTATGTGTTACGTAGAGAAAATCTCGAAGTAAATGGAAGCATGGTTGAACGATACCATTTTATAAATCCTTTCGACCTTCCACAAGTTCCTAGCAAACTTGATAATATAGAATGTATCGAATACACCTCACTACGGACGGTTTGAATGAAATGTCATGTTGATCAATATCTTGTACAAGGTTATCAGTCCTTGCATTCTCTCATATACCTCTGTCAACACCTCAACTTTTACAAGATTCCTACATAATGTACTATATCTACCAGTAACCATATCTCTTATTTCAACAAATGTAATATGACTTCATATAATGGTTATTTCAGATTGGTATGGAGCTGTTCAAGCAATGGTGATCTTTGGATTTTTTGGTACTTTGATTTCGTTCTTCTTGCTAATTCTTTTCCTGTTTGTTGGTAAATGTCAGAAAAATGGTGAAATTGCATTCGCAGCTGGTATTATATGTGTTGTAACTGGTAAGTATAGAAGAACTATGGAAAAGTTGAAAATAGAGAAAAATGATTTAAAAAATGAATATTAAGTCTGACTCTCGGAACTGATAATGAAAAAAATACAGCTTCAAATACAGTTGTTCAACTATAACGCCACGATATAGCTGAAATACTGCTAATGTTGACGTTAAACACTAATCAATCAATCAATCAATTAAATACAGAAGTTAAAAATATTGGACATTAATATTGAATACTAAAAAATAGAGGAACCAATATATACAAGAAATTACTGGTCTGGAAATTTCTGCATTCTCAAAACGTGAAATATTCAGGGTTTATCATGAACACTTCTACAGTCAACATACAAACCATATTTTGTATGAATAACGATACGTTCGCGACGTAGACCACAGACGAGATAAATATTATTTTCAGGAATTTTAAGGATGCTAGCTCTAAACATTTCGATATATTGCTCTATTGAAATATAATTCTTATTTGGATAACAGGAAACCCTTACATATGTCAGTACATTTTGGAAAATATGTCGGCTCAATCCATTTTAATACGAGCAAATTACATTTGGGTCAAATCATATGGGCGACCTCACTGGGATTCACTGATTCAAAACTCGCCAAAAGTTATTAACCATAGAATTTTAAAATCACAATTGGAGATTCTGTCACTTTTTTGTAGATTTAGGACAGCGAATAATAAGGTGTCAAATTAAACAGGAAAATAGCAAAACATTGATAGGGGAAATCGTTTATGTAATTTTTGCAATAACCAACAAATTGGCTGTGAATATCACACTATTTTTAATGTAATTTGTAGGTCAACGATTCAAAAACTTATAAAGCCTTTTTCATTAAAAGTCATAATAAAGTAAAATTCTCTAAGCTGATGTAACATAAGCGGAAACTAGTTGTGAAATAAACTGTACTTTCACAAGAATTATTGATAATAATGTTAGTCCTTGTAGTTTTCCTAGACTTCCCTCTCTATAGAATTATTGATAATAATGTTAGTCCTCCTGGCTTGTAGTTTTCCTAGACTTCCCTCTCTATAGAATTATTGATAATAATGTTAGTCCTCCTGGCTTGTAGTTTTCCTAGACTTCTCTCTCTATAGAATTATTGATAATAATGTTAGTCCTCCTGGCTTGTAGTTTTCCTAGACTTCCCTCTCTATAGAATTATTGATAATAATGTTAGTCCTCCTGGCTTGTAGTTTTACTAGACTTCCCTCTCTATAGAATTATTGATAATAATGTTAGTCCTCCTGGCTTATAGTTTTCCTAGACTTCCCTCTCTATAGAATTATTGATAATAATGTTAGTCCTCCTGGCTTGTAGTTTTCCTAGACTTCCCTCTCTATAGAATTATTGATAATAATGTTAGTCCTCATGGCTTGTAGTTTTCCTAGACTTCTCTCTCTATAGAATTATGGATAATAATGTTAGTCCTCCTGGCTTGTAGTTTTCCTAGACTTCCCTCTCTATAGAATTATTGATAATAATGTTAGTCCTCCTGGCTTGTAGTTTTCCTAGACTTCCCTCTCTATAGAATTATTGATAATAATATTAGTCCTCCTGGCATGTAGTTTTCCTAGACTTCCCTCTCTATAGAATTATTGATAATAATATTAGTCCTCCTGGCATGTAGTTTTCCTAGACTTCCCTCTCTATAGAATTATTGATAATAATGTTAATCCTCCTGGCTTGTAGTTTTCCTAGACTTCCTTCTCTATAGAATTATTGATAATAATGTTAGTCCTCCTGGCTTGTAGTTTTCCTAGACTTCCCTCTCTATAGAATTATTGATAATAATATTAGTCCTCCTGGCATGTAGTTTTCCTAGACTTCCTTCTCTATAGAATTATTGATAATAATGTTAATCCTCCTGGCTTGTAGTTTTCCTAGACTTCCCTCTCTATAGAATTATTGATAATAATATTAGTCCTCCTGGCATGTAGTTTTCCTAGACTTCCCTCTCTATAGAATTATTGATAATAATGTTAATCCTCCTGCTTGTAGTTTTCCTAGACTTCCCTCTCTATAGAATTATTGATAATAATGTTAATCCTCCTGGCTTGTAGTTTTCCTAGACTTCCCTCTCTATAGAATTATTGATAATAATATTAGTCCTCCTGGCATGTAGTTTTCCTAGACTTCCCTCTCTATAGAATTATTGATAATAATGTTAATCCTCCTGCTTGTAGTTTTCCTAGACTTCCCTCTCTATAGAATTATTGATAATAATGTTAATCCTCCTGGCTTGTAGTTTTCCTAGACTTCCCTCTCTATAGAATTATTGATAATAATGTTAGTCCTCCTGGCTTGTAGTTTTCCTAGACTTCCCTCTCTATAGAATTATTGATAATAATATTAGTCCTCCTGGCATGTAGTTTTCCTAGACTTCCCTCTCTATAGAATTATTGATAATAATGTTAATCCTCCTGCTTGTAGTTTTCCTAGACTTCCCTCTCTATAGAATTATTGATAATAATGTTAATCTTCCTGGCTTGTAGTTTTCCTAGACTTCCCTCTCTATAGAATTATTGATAATAATGTTAATCCTCCTGGCTTGTAGTTTTCCTAGACTTCCCTCTCTATAGAATTATTGATAATAATGTTAATCCTTCTGGCTTGTAGTTTTCCTAGACTTCCCTCTCTATAGAATTATTGATAATAATGTTAGTCCTCCTGGCTTGTAGTTTTCCTAGACTTCCCTCTCTATAGAATTATTGATAATAATATTAGTCCTCCTGGCATGTAGTTTTCCTAGACTTCCCTCTCTATAGAATTATTGATAATAATGTTAATCCTCCTGGCTTGTAGTTTTCCTAGACTTCCCTCTCTATAGAATTATTGATAATAATGTTAGTCCTCCTGGCTTGTAGTTTTCCTAGACTTCCCTCTCTATAGAATTATTGATAATAATATTAGTCCTCCAGGCATGTAGTTTTCCTAGACTTCCCTCTCTATAGAATTATTGATAATAATGTTAATCCTCCTGGCTTGTAGTTTTCCTAGACTTCCCTCTCTATAGAATTATTGATAATAATATTAGTCCTCCTGGCATGTAGTTTTCCTAGACTTCCCTCTCTATAGAATTATTGATAATAATGTTAATCCTCCTGCTTGTAGTTTTCCTAGACTTCCCTCTCTATAGAATTATTGATAATAATGTTAATCCTCCTGGCTTGTAGTTTTCCTAGACTTCCCTCTCTATAGAATTATTGATAATAATATTAGTCCTCCTGGCATGTAGTTTTCCTAGACTTCCCTCTCTATAGAATTATTGATAATAATGTTAATCCTCCTGCTTGTAGTTTTCCTAGACTTCCCTCTCTATAGAATTATTGATAATAATGTTAGTCCTCCTGGCTTGTAGTTTTCCTAGACTTCCCTCTCTATAGAATTATTGATAATAATATTAGTACTCCTGGCATGTAGTTTTCCTAGACTTCCCTCTCTATAGAATTATTGATAATAATGTTAATCCTCCTGCTTGTAGTTTTCCTAGACTTCCCTCTCTATAGAATTATTGATAATAATGTTAATCTTCCTGGCTTGTAGTTTTCCTAGACTTCCCTCTCTATAGAATTATTGATAATAATGTTAATCCTCCTGGCTTGTAGTTTTCCTAGACTTCCCTCTCTATAGAATTATTGATAATAATGTTAATCCTCCTGGCTTGTAGTTTTCCTAGACTTCCCTCTCTATAGAATTATTGATAATAATGTTAGTCCTCCTGGCTTGTAGTTTTCCTAGACTTCCCTCTCTATAGAATTATTGATAATAATATTAGTCCTCCTGGCATGTAGTTTTCCTAGACTTCCCTCTCTATAGAATTATTGATAATAATGTTAATCCTCCTGGCTTGTAGTTTTCCTAGACTTCCCTCTCTATAGAATTATTGATAATAATGTTAGTCCTCCTGGCTTGTAGTTTTCCTAGACTTCCCTCTCTATAGAATTATTGATAATAATATTAGTCCTCCTGGCATGTAGTTTTCCTAGACTTCCCTCTCTATAGAATTATTGATAATAATATTAGTCCTCCTGGCATGTAGTTTTCCTAGACTTCCCTCTCTATAGAATTATTGATAATAATGTTAATCCTCCTGGCTTGTAGTTTTCCTAGACTTCCTTCTCTATAGAATTATTGATAATAATGTTAGTCCTCCTGGCTTGTAGTTTTCCTAGACTTCCCTCTCTATAGAATTATTGATAATAATATTAGTCCTCCTGGCATGTAGTTTTCCTAGACTTCCTTCTCTATAGAATTATTGATAATAATGTTAATCCTCCTGGCTTGTAGTTTTCCTAGACTTCCCTCTCTATAGAATTATTGATAATAATATTAGTCCTCCTGGCATGTAGTTTTCCTAGACTTCCCTCTCTATAGAATTATTGATAATAATGTTAATCCTCCTGCTTGTAGTTTTCCTAGACTTCCCTCTCTATAGAATTATTGATAATAATGTTAATCCTCCTGGCTTGTAGTTTTCCTAGACTTCCCTCTCTATAGAATTATTGATAATAATATTAGTCCTCCTGGCATGTAGTTTTCCTAGACTTCCCTCTCTATAGAATTATTGATAATAATGTTAATCCTCCTGCTTGTAGTTTTCCTAGACTTCCCTCTCTATAGAATTATTGATAATAATGTTAATCCTCCTGGCTTGTAGTTTTCCTAGACTTCCCTCTCTATAGAATTATTGATAATAATGTTAGTCCTCCTGGCTTGTAGTTTTCCTAGACTTCCCTCTCTATAGAATTATTGATAATAATATTAGTCCTCCTGGCATGTAGTTTTCCTAGACTTCCCTCTCTATAGAATTATTGATAATAATGTTAATCCTCCTGCTTGTAGTTTTCCTAGACTTCCCTCTCTATAGAATTATTGATAATAATGTTAATCTTCCTGGCTTGTAGTTTTCCTAGACTTCCCTCTCTATAGAATTATTGATAATAATGTTAATCCTCCTGGCTTGTAGTTTTCCTAGACTTCCCTCTCTATAGAATTATTGATAATAATGTTAATCCTTCTGGCTTGTAGTTTTCCTAGACTTCCCTCTCTATAGAATTATTGATAATAATGTTAGTCCTCCTGGCTTGTAGTTTTCCTAGACTTCCCTCTCTATAGAATTATTGATAATAATATTAGTCCTCCTGGCATGTAGTTTTCCTAGACTTCCCTCTCTATAGAATTATTGATAATAATGTTAATCCTCCTGGCTTGTAGTTTTCCTAGACTTCCCTCTCTATAGAATTATTGATAATAATGTTAGTCCTCCTGGCTTGTAGTTTTCCTAGACTTCCCTCTCTATAGAATTATTGATAATAATATTAGTCCTCCTGGCATGTAGTTTTCCTAGACTTCCCTCTCTATAGAATTATTGATAATAATGTTAATCCTCCTGGCTTGTAGTTTTCCTAGACTTCCCTCTCTATAGAATTATTGATAATAATATTAGTCCTCCTGGCATGTAGTTTTCCTAGACTTCCCTCTCTATAGAATTATTGATAATAATGTTAATCCTCCTGCTTGTAGTTTTCCTAGACTTCCCTCTCTATAGAATTATTGATAATAATGTTAATCCTCCTGGCTTGTAGTTTTCCTAGACTTCCCTCTCTATAGAATTATTGATAATAATATTAGTCCTCCTGGCATGTAGTTTTCCTAGACTTCCCTCTCTATAGAATTATTGATAATAATGTTAATCCTCCTGCTTGTAGTTTTCCTAGACTTCCCTCTCTATAGAATTATTGATAATAATGTTAGTCCTCCTGGCTTGTAGTTTTCCTAGACTTCCCTCTCTATAGAATTATTGATAATAATATTAGTCCTCCTGGCATGTAGTTTTCCTAGACTTCCCTCTCTATAGAATTATTGATAATAATGTTAATCCTCCTGCTTGTAGTTTTCCTAGACTTCCCTCTCTATAGAATTATTGATAATAATGTTAATCTTCCTGGCTTGTAGTTTTCCTAGACTTCCCTCTCTATAGAATTATTGATAATAATGTTAATCCTCCTGGCTTGTAGTTTTCCTAGACTTCCCTCTCTATAGAATTATTGATAATAATGTTAATACTCCTGGCTTGTAGTTTTCCTAGACTTCCCTCTCTATAGAATTATTGATAATAATGTTAGTCCTCCTGGCTTGTAGTTTTCCTAGACTTCCCTCTCTATAGAATTATTGATAATAATATTAGTCCTCCTGGCATGTAGTTTTCCTAGACTTCCCTCTCTATAGAATTATTGATAATAATGTTAATCCTCCTGGCTTGTAGTTTTCCTAGACTTCCCTCTCTATAGAATTATTGATAATAATATTAGTCCTCCTGGCATGTAGTTTTCCTAGACTTCCCTCTCTATAGAATTATTGATAATAATGTTAATCCTCCTGGCTTGTAGTTTTCCTAGACTTCCCTCTCTATAGAGTTATTGATAATAATATTAGTCCTCCTGGCATGTAGTTTTCCTAGACTTCCCTCTCTATAGAATTATTGATAATAATGTTAATCCTCCTGCTTGTAGTTTTCCTAGACTTCCCTCTCTATAGAATTATTGATAATAATGTTAATCCTCCTGGCTTGTAGTTTTCCTAGACTTCCCTCTCTATAGAATTATTGATAATAATATTAGTCCTCCTTGCATGTAGTTTTCCTAGACTTCCCTCTCTATAGAATTATTGATAATAATGTTAATCCTCCTGCTTGTAGTTTTCCTAGACTTCCCTCTCTATAGAATTATTGATAATAATGTTAATCCTCCTGGCTTGTAGTTTTCCTAGACTTCCCTCTCTATAGAATTATTGATAATAATGTTAGTCCTCCTGGCTTGTAGTTTTCCTAGACTTCCCTCTCTATAGAATTATTGATAATAATATTAGTCCTCCTGGCATGTAGTTTTCCTAGACTTCCCTCTCTATAGAATTATTGATAATAATGTTAATCCTCCTGCTTGTAGTTTTCCTAGACTTCCCTCTCTATAGAATTATTGATAATAATGTTAATCTTCCTGGCTTGTAGTTTTCCTAGACTTCCATCTCTATAGAATTATTGATAATAATGTTAATCCTCCTGGCTTGTAGTTTTCCTAGACTTCCCTCTCTATAGAATTATTGATAATAATGTTAGTCCTCCTGGCTTGTAGTTTTCCTAGACTTCCCTCTCTATAGAATTATTGATAATAATATTAGTCCTCCTGGCATGTAGTTTTCCTAGACTTCCCTCTCTATAGAATTATTGATAATAATGTTAATCCTCCTGCTTGTAGTTTTCCTAGACTTCCCTCTCTATAGAATTATTGATAATAATGTTAGTCCTCCTGGCTTGTAGTTTTCCTAGACTTCCCTCTCTATAGAATTATTGATAATAATGTTAGTCCTCCTGGCTTGTAGTCTTCCTAGACTTCCCTCTCTATATAATTATTGATAATAATATTAGTCCTCATGGCTTGTAGTTATTGATAATAACGTTAGTCCTCATGGCTTGTAGTTATTGATAATAATGTTAGTCCTCCTGGCTTGTAGTTATTGATAATAATGTTAGTCATACTGGCTTGTAGTTATTGATGATAATGTTAGTCCTCCTGGCTTGTAGTTATTGATAATAATGTTAGTCCTCCTGGCTTGTAGTTATTGATAATAATGTTAGTCCTCCTGGCTTGTAGTTATTGATAATAATGTTAGTCTTCCTGGCTTGTAGTTATTGATAATAATGTTAGTCCTCCTGGCTTGTAGTTATTGATGATAATGTTAGTCCTCCTGGCTTGTAGTTATTGATGATAATGTTAGTCCTCCTGGCTTGTAGTTATTGATAATAATGTTAGTCCTCCTGGCTTGTAGTTATTGATGATAATGTTAGTCCTCCTGGCTTGTGGTTATTGATGATAATGTTAGTCCTCCTGGCTTGTGGTTATTGATAATAATGTTAGTCCTCCTGGCTTGTAGTTATTGATAATAATGTTAGTCCTCCTGGCTTGTAGTTATTGATAATAATGTTAGTCTTCCAGGCTTGTAGTTATTGATAATAATGTTAGTCCTCCTGGCTTGTAGTTATTGATAATAATGTTAGTCCTCCTGTCTTGTATAATAATGTTAGTCCTCATGACTTGTATAATAATATTAGTCCTCCTGGCTTGTAGTTTTCCTAGACTTCCCTCTCTATATCTTATATATTGAAACCGATTTTGGGGAAAGGCTAACTCATTTATTTACTCTACTATTTCTTCCTTCCGATGAGCTTGAAGACTACTTTGTCAAGGATTTGCTTAGGACTGCCCCACAAGATTCTAGATGTAAACAAATTGCAGATTATGTTCTCTGTAAGCATACACAAGTCGAACAAGCTTTCAGCCTATTGCGTTGGCAGAAGAAAATTACGAAGCTCAAAATCAAGTCAGACCAGAATGATATTAATATATTTATTGAAAACTGTAGCATAACATGCATATATATTGATTTAATTTTGGCCCAAACGTAACACGTCGTTAAATACAACAAACGAAATCTAAGCTCAGCTCTATTTGGTATTATTATACTTTATGCAAATTTCTTACATTATTCATTCATTTCATTGGACAAGCAGCATTTGTTAATTTTCACTAACCTTTCATAAGCCCCGCCCATCCTTAGCAACATGTGATAATATTAGCAACGGGTGTTAATGCTTAAAATTAACACCCGCTGAGCCTGAAGTTTGCCGATCCGGAAAAATTAACACCCGAAGTTTACTGATTTTCAAAATTCTAAAATTAAAAAAAAAAAAAAATCGTTTTCAAGTTCAAAATTTTCCAAAAATTTCAAAAAAATTCAAGAGATGGAGAGGCGTTAAGGTGCAAATTTGACCCCACAATATATTAAAAAATAATGTTTGACATAGAATAAAAACAATTTACTAATTTAATTGTTATATAAACAAATTTTCAAAAAATATATCTTTCCGTGAAATTGGGTGCGTTATGACGTCATAATGACATCATAATTAGACGGATAATGCTAAAAATGGACTATAAACGACGTATTTAATGTACATTTTAGCTATTTTATATACCTCCACAGTCTTCCACCAACATCAAATTGAGCAGTTGTTTTGAGTATAGAGGGTTAATGATTATATCAAAATATTTTGTTGGTGGATGATTGTGGAGGTTGTTAAATATTAATTTATTTATGACCTCAGCCAGACCCTTAAAATCAATATGTTCACTCTTCTGATTGTATATATGAGACCATTATATACACAATCTCTGTACATTTTATGATTCATTTCAAGTAATGAAATTCATCAGTAAATAACTTATGTTTCTGTAAATAATTGTATTTATTTTAAATACAGTTTGTGTACATTGAAACCAGGAGAAAAACTCAGTGCATGCAATCCGGCGTCAATGCCATAACAAAAACTGGGGACTATAAGTGCCATATATGGCCCCATATTTAATGAATCATTATTTTAGAAAATACTTGATTAAAATTTGATGTGTTTTATATTATAGACGACATTATACTTTTGATGTTAAAACTTGTTTCCAACAAAATCTATACGTATTTGACGTCATTGTGACGTCATGAGCGTTATTTGTTTTCTGTATTTCGTGGAATTTTGCCCGCGATATTTCGACGGTTTCCGAAGAAATTAAGCACCTCCGCAGTCGTGCACCAGGAAAATATTTTACCAGATTATTAACATAAATAAAACACAAATACTGTTAAAGTATTTTTTTGGTGCACGAGGTGTTAAATTTCTTGAAAAACGACGGGAAAATGTTCAAATATTCCAAACGCTTAGATGACGTTTTGATATTTGAGAAGCAATCTTTGCCGTAAAAAAAACGATGGTATGTCGGCACGTAACATAAGATAAAAATAAAATAAACACCACTTCATCCAAAATAGTTTTTATCATAAGCCCCCAATTATTGATTATATATTTTCTTCCGAGATACTGAAATAGTTATTACTACCGGGATACTGAGGTAGGTTTAATGGTCTATCGATGCTACTTCTAAAATGAAGTAAAATAGTTTGATCCAAAAGGAGTAGATATTTTTTGGGAACAATCCAACAGATAACTCTCACATTTTCAATTACAAGCTCCCCTTTCAAGGTGTTCTCCAAAGCAAAGGACAAATACCCCGATTTTATATAAATAGATATTTTAAATTCCCAATTACAATCATTTCAGTTAAAATTCACAGAGAGACATGAAAACAGACTTTCAAGTAAGACAATTAAAGTTTTGTTATTAAATAGAAAATTGAAAGGGAGGAAGCGAATTGCTTTTGGTAATAATGTGCATAAGATCGCAATATTCTCAGATGAGTTAGAAAATGTAAAACAATTAAATTTTAGCTTACAAAAGTTTAAAAGCGACAACATAAAATTTGAAAAAAAGTGTTCTCATTTACATAATAGTTTACAGGAAGAAATATGTCTTAAGGGATTTTGCTAGCAAAGAAGAAAGACAAAAAATTTAAGATTGGTTATTTATTTTGGAAAAATTGAATGTTAGCGAGAGCGCTTATAAGGAACTGACAGTATTTTGTGATGGGCTACCGCGAACATATCTGGTTTCATCAATGCCAGGAAGATATTAACAGTTTATATCATTTTGAAAGAATTCCGGGAAATATCCCTGGCGCATGTTAGTCTAGAAGGCGAAATTATCCGGTACATCAAGTATCGTGTAAATCCTGAAACAGACAAGATAAAAATTAAAATTTCGGGGGACGGGTCAAAAGTTAGTAGAATTTCAAACTTTGTCGTGTTGTCCTTTTCTGTAATTACCGATGATTTGACATTATCATCAAAAGATCAAAATTGTTTTTTGCATTGTAAACTGCAAAGAAGATTATGATAATTTAAAACTTGCTTGCAAACCCATTTTTCAGAAAATAAACACATTATGCGAAAAAACAAGTATTGAAGTTGAGGGGAAACATTTTGATTTAGATATTTTGATGGGTGGTGATATAAAATTTCTGCAACTTGTGCTTGGGTTGGTGGATCTCTATGTAATTATTCCTGTCCATGGTATATGGTCCATCAAAACCACAAGAGGGCAGATAACACGCCGCAAATTATGCTTTTATTACACATGCAAATATGACGTTATTTCAATAAAATATGTGATAAGATGCAGTATACACTGAAGCATAATTTTGAGATCATGGAGATAATTTAATTTAATTTTTTCTTTTTCAGTACATTGTTTAATGACATGATATGTGTATAACAGTTCTCATAATTGTGTGGGAAACAATATTGTTGTAGTATTATTGGTACTTGTAAAGATATGCCACATTATGAACCAAAGGTGTTTTATGTTATGCACTACTTTTGACCCCTCATTTGTCCATTGGAGGTTTTTTCAGTTACTACTTTTGTGGCGGAAATTGGAGTACCCAGAGAAATCCACAGATCTGTCGCAAGTCACTGACAAACTTTATCACATAATGTTTTATCGAATACACCTCGCCATGAATGGGGTTCAAACTCACAACTTAAGTGGTGATAAGCAACGATTGCACAGGTAGTTGTAAATTCAACTACCATACGACCACGACGACTCAAGTTCAATTAAGATGAAAGGTAATTGTTTTATTGATATTGATGGAATTTATGATTATCACTGTTTATAAACTTTCTTTCCATATCAATCAATGAAAAGAATTGGTTTGCTGAAAGTATGTTTTTTGTTGGGGTTCATTGGATGGAATTTGTTTCTCATGTGAAGTTCCGTCAATTGCAGACACAACGTTAGGCATATCAGAACAATACCTTTTCCTTTGCCACCAGACTGGGTTGGTTGTCCACTGAATTTTACGATTACACACTTTCTATAAGTCAACCCATGTTGAATTTAAAACTCTGTCAACAGTTGAAACACTGACACCAAAGCATAAATAAATAAATAAATAAATCAATTGCACGGACCGTGCTATTTATCTTAGTGAATCTCATGATCATCGATGAGCTAAAACAATTGACCAAGGTGGTCCTTTGCTGAGCATGAGCAGTATAAAGCTGGGGCTCTTAAAAAAAAACGACAAGTAAAACAAAGTGGAAATATTTTAAAATAACATTACTATCATTTGAAATAACGGGTATACATATGTATAATATGTATAAAAGTGTAGAAAAGTAGATGAATGGATTTGAATCTGAGGATTCCTAAAATTCACATCATATTTTCATAAATTATATAAAGTTTCCCTTTTTGCATCCAAATTAAACTTTTTAACTTCTATCAGTTCCATTCTTTTAAATCAACTTCCAATGGACAAATGATGGATCAAAAGTTTGTGTATGTAGTGCATTGAAAATGCGTTTTGTCATGTGCATAAGTTATTGTTTGCATGATTGACAGACAATATTCATCATATTGTTTTCTAGTATCTGAACTGTCGATCGAGAAAAAAATTAAATATTCTAGACAGACAGTAAATAGCCAGTCAATGGGGTTTACAATTAATATTCCGCATGCACAATAACGACCCCACACCACAAGATGTGGAAAATAGAAATATTCGTCTGTGGTTTAAATGCGTATTAACTGCACTACATGTAAACTGTATGATTCTGTTTGATAAAGTCCTTTAACTAGAACAGGAAAAAATGTACACTTAAGTGAAATAGTGTTGTAATAAAAGATCGTGAACGTGATGCATAAGTTTGAAAGAATGTCAAGGTATATTCTAAATGAGATTGAAGCAAGTTACCATTTGATATTAATTCGGTTGTATTTCATTTTGACGATTTTAATTACGGAAGACGATCACAACCATATTTTTTTTTAACAACTGCAACTCAACTGTTTTTTTCATAACCTATAATAAAATGAAAAAATATATTGTTTTACCATGGGACAGACAAGTTTTGGGAGAATGGAATCATTTATTTTTCTTTACATATGAAATCAGAAATGTTCCATTCAATATCCAGTTTTACATAACTATTATACTGCTTGATTTTCCTTAGTCAGATTATTTTTTCTCTCCCAAGTCAGGCAAAATTATTTATTTGTGCGAAAATTTAAATCAGAAATATTTAAAAAAATGTTCTGTATCAATACAGATCTCGTAAACTCTAAAAATGAATTAAAAACAGCAAAATAACTGTTCAACAATTATTCTAAACAACTTTCTTTTCCCTCAAACTGTTAAATATCGAACTAGTTAATTTGATTGTAGATTACAATTAAAAATAATTTACTAGCAGACGACAAAAACCAACGAGTTACTTCCCTTATATAATGTACAATACGAAGAAAAAACGCATTGGACGTCCAATATGGAAAAAATACGGCTTCCGGTTGTACAATACGGGAAAAGTAATGTACGGTCACATGTCTTAAATGGGTGTTTTTGATTGGATTAAAATTATAGCTGTATAATAATAATAGGTTCTTATACAGTGTTATGTACAATATGGAAATATATTGTACTCGTCCGTATTGTATTGAAAACCCGTATTGGACGAGACGATAAACTGATAACAAGCCTTGGAATCAGATATCCCATATAAAGTGGTTGTCGATAGATAATTGTTTTACAATCAAATATTTCATATATATTTATGATGAGAACAAGTTTACAACCATATGATTAATCGTGTAGGTAAAATGTGTGTCGCTGCCATGAGACTATGTATGATTGTTTTGATTGTCACTAGAAAAAGAGGAGATGGTAGCTATTATTTTGCTTTGTGACAAACCAACAACAACACTCCTAATAAACTGCTGCTATCAGAATCTGCTGTAAGTTGTCTTTTACGTGTAAGGAGTGTGTCCTTTGCATCCCGCGCTAAGGGATGTATTAAATTCGTTCCTCATAGCTGTCTGGTGTCCCTTTCACATAAAGTCGGCGTTTTCCTAGAGGAAGTTATTTGTTATTTTATTTATGCCAAATTAAGATAAGATAAGATAAGATAAGATAAGATAAGATAAGTTTTATTTATAGTCGGCATATTTAAATAACGATACAACACAAGCTCTAGTGGGATTTTGATCGACATATACAATAAATTCGCAGTCATGTTAGGATTCTAATAATAATAGGTTATTATATATTATTATACAGCTATAATTTTAATCCAATCAAAAACAATATGGTTGTGATCGTCTTCCGTAATTAAAATCGTCAAAATGAAATACAACCGAATTAATATCAAATGGTGACTTGTTTCAACCTCATTTAAAATATACCTTGACATTGTTTCAGACTTGTACATCACGTTCACGATCTTTTATTACAACACTTTCACTCAAGTGTACATTTTTTTCCTGTTCTAGTTAAAGGACTTTATCAAACAGAATCATACAGTTTACATGTACGTTAATACCCATTTAAACCACAGAAGAATTTTTCTATTTTCCACAACTTGTGGTGTGGGGTCGCTATTGTGCATGCGAAATATTAATTGCAAACCCCATTGACTGGCTATTTGCTGCCTGTCTAGAATATTTTATTTTTTTCTCGATCGACAGTTCAGAAGCTAGAAAACAATATGATGAATATTGTCTGTCAATCATGCAAACAATAACTTATGCACATGACAGAACGCATTTTCAATGCACTACATACACAAACTTTTGATCCATCATTTGTCCATTGGAGGTTGATTTAAGAGAATGGAACTGATAGAAGTTAAACGTTTAATTTGGGCGCAAAAAGGGAAACTTTATATAATTTATGAAAATGTGATGTGAATTTTAGGGATTCTCAGATTCAAATCCATTCATCTACTTTTCTACACTTTTATGCATATTATACATATGTATACCCGTTATTTCAAATGATAGTAATGTAAGGGCTTGTGTTGTATTGTTATTTGAATATGTCGACTTTAAATAAAGCTTATCTTATCTTATCTTATCTTATCTTAATTTGGCATAAATAAAATAACAAATGGCTTCCTCTAGTAAAACGCCGACTTTTATGTGAAAGGGACACCAGACAGCTATGAGGAACGAATTTAATACATCCCTTAGAGCGGGATGCAAAGGACACACTCCTTACACGTAAAAGACAACTTACAGCAGATTCTGATAGCAGCAGTTTATTAGGAGTGTTGTTGTTGGTTTGTCACAAAGCAAAATAATAGCTACCATCTGCTCTTTTTCTAGTGACAATCAAAACAATCATACATAGTCTCATGGCAGCGACACACATTTTACCTACACGAATAATCATATGGTTGTAAGCTTGTTCTCATCATAAATATATATGAAATATTTGATTGTAAAACAATTATCTGTCGACAACCACTTTCTATGGGATATCTGATTCCAAGGCTTGTTATCAGTTTATCATCTCGTCCAATACGGGTTTTCAAAACAATACGGACGAGTACAATATATTTCCATATTGTACATAACACTGTATAAGAACCTATTATTATTATACAGCTATAATTTTAATCCAATCAAAAACACCCATTTAAGACATGTGACCGTACATTATTTTTCCCGTATTGTACAACCTTAAGCCTTATTTTTTCCATATTGGACGTCCAATACGTTTTTTTTTTCGTATTGTACATTATATAAGGGAAGTATCTCGTTGGTTTTTGTCGTCTGCTAGTAAATTATTTTTAATTGTAATCTACAATCAAATTAAATTGTTCGATATTTAACAGTTTGAGGGAAAAGAAAGTTGTTTAGAATAATTGTTGATCAGTTATTTTGCTGTTTTTAATTCATTTTTAGAGTTTACGAGATCTGTATTGATACAGAACATTTTTTTAAATATTTCTGATTTAAATTTTCGCACAAATAAATAATTTTGCCTGACTTGGGAGAGAAAAAAATAATCTGACTAAGAAAAATCAAGCAGTATAATAGTTATGTAAAACTGGATATTGAATGGAACATTTCTGATTTCATATGTAAAGAAAAATAAATGATTCCATTCTCCCAAAACTTGTCTGTCCCATGGTAAAACAATATATTTTTTCATTTTATTATAGGTTATGAAAAAAAAACAGCTGAGTTGCAATTGTTAAAAAAATATATGGTTGTGATCGTCTTCCGTAATTAAAATCGTAAAAATGAAATACAACCGAATTAATATCAAATGGTGACTTGGTTCAACCTCATTTAAAATATACTTTGACATTCTTTCATACTTGTACATCACGTTCACGATCTTTTATTACAACACTTTCACTCAAGCGTACATTTTTTCCTAATCAGAATCATACAGTTTACATGTACGTTAATACCCATTTAAACCACAGAAGAATATTTCTATTTTCCACACCTTGTGGTGTGGGGTCGCTATTGTGCATGCGAAATATTAATTGCAAACCCCATTGACTGGCTATTTGCTGCCTGTCTAGAATATTTTATTTTTTCTCAATCGACAGTTCAGAAGCTAGAAAACAATATGATGAATATTGTCTGTCAATCATGCAAACAATAACTTATGCACATGACAAAACGCATTTTCAATGCACTACATATACAAACTTTTGATCCATCATTTGTCCATTGGAGGTTGATTTAAGAGAATGGAACTGATAGAAGTTAAACGTTTAATTTGGGCGCAAAAAGGGAAACTTTATATAATTTATGAAAATGTGATGTGAATTTTAGGGATCCTCAGATTCAAATCCATCCATCTACTTTTCTACACTTTTATGCATATTATGCATATGTATACCCGTTATTTCAAATGATAGTAATGTAAGGGCTTGTGTTGTATTGTTATTTGAATATGCCGACTATAAATAAAACTTATCTTATCTTATCTTATCTTAATTTGGCATAAATAAAATAACAAATGGCTTCCTCTAGGAAAACGCCGACTTTATGTGAAAGGGACACCAGACAGCTATGAGGAACGAATTTAATACATCCCTTAGCACGGGATGCAAAGGACACACTCCTTACACGTAAAAGACAACTTACAGCAGATTCTGATAGCAGCAGTTTATTAGGAGTGTTGTTGTTGGTTTGTCACAAAGCAAAATAATATCTACCATCTCCTCTTTTTCTAGTGACAATCAAAACAATCATACATAGTCTCATGGCAGCGACACACATTTTACCTACATGATTAATCATATGGTTGTAAGCTTGTTCTCATCATAAATATATATGAAATATTTGATTGTAAAACAATTATCTATCGACAATAACGTTCTATGGGATATCTGATTCCAAGGCTTGTTATCAGTTTATCGTCTCGTCCAATTGGGGTTTTCAAAACAATACGGACGAGTACAATATATTTCCATATTGTACATAACACTGTATAAGAACCTATTATTATTATACAGCTATAATTTTAATCCAATCAAAAACACCCATTTAAGACATGTGACCGTACATTATTTTTCCCGTATTGTACAACGGAAGCCGTATTTTTTCCATATTGGACGTCCAATACGGTTTTTTTTTCGTATTGTACATTATATAAGGGAAGTATCTCGTTGGTTTTTGTCGTCTGCTAGTAAATTATTTTTAATTGTAATCTACAATCAAATTAAATTGTTCGATATTTAACAGTTTGAGGGAAAAGAAAGTTGTTTAGAATAATTGTTGATCAGTTATTTTGCTGTTTTTAATTCATTTTTAGAGTTTACGAGATCTGTATTGATACAGAACATTTTTTTAAATATTTCTGATTTAAATTTTCGCACAAATAAATAATTTTGCCTGACTTGGGAGAGAAAAAAATAATCTGACTAAGAAAAATCTAGCAGTATAATAGTTATGTAAAACTGGATATTGAATGGAGCATTTCTGATTTCATATGTAAAGAAAAATAAATGATTCCATTCTCCCAAAACTTGTCTGTCCCATGGTAAAACAATATATTTTTTCATTTTATTATAGGTTATGAAAAAAAAACAGCTGAGTTGCAATTGTTAAAAAAATATATGGTTGTGATCGTCTTCCGTAATTAAAATCGTCAAAATGAAATACAACCGAATTAATATCAAATGGTGACTTGTTTCAACCTCATTTAAAATATACCTTGACATTGTTTCAGACTTGTACATCACGTTCACGATCTTTTATTACAACACTTTCACTCAAGTGTACATTTTTTTCCTGTTCTAGTTAAAGGACTTTATCAAACAGAATCATACAGTTTACATGTACGTTAATACCCATTTAAACCACAGAAGAATATTTCTATTTACCACACCTTGTGGTGTTGGGTCGCTATTGTGCATGCGAAATATTAATTGCAAACCCCATTGACTGGCTATTTGCTGCCTGTCTAGAATATTTAATTTTTTTCTCGATCGACAGTTCAGAAGCTAGAAAACAATATAATGAATATTGTCTGTCAATCATGCAAACAATAACTTATGCACATGACAGAACGCATTTTCAATGCACTACATACACAAACTTTTGATCCATCATTTGTCCATTGAAGGTTGTTTTAAGAGAATAGAACTGATAGAAGTTAAACGTTTAATTTGGGCGCAAAAGGGGAAACTTTATATAATTTATGAAAATGTGATGTGAATTTTAAGGATCCTCAGATTCAAATCCATTCATCTACTTTCCTGCACTTTTATACATATTATACATATGCATACCCGTTATTTCAAATGATAGTAATGTTATTTTAAAATATTTCCACTTTGTTTTACTTTTCGTTTTCTTTTAAGAGCCCCATTTTTAAACTGCTCATGCTCAGCAACGGATCACCTTCGTCAATTGTTTTAGCTCATCGATGATCATGAGATTCACTAAGATAAATAGCACGGTCCGTGCAATTTATTTATTTATTTATTTATTTATTTATTTATGCTTTGGTGTCAGTGTTTCAACTGTTGACAGAGTTTTAAATTCAACATGGGTAGACTTATAGAAAGTGTGTAATCGTAAAATTCAGTGGCCAACCATCCCAGTCTGGTGGCAAAAGAAAAGGTATTGTTCTGATATGCCTAACGTTGTGTCTGCAATTGACGGAACTTCATATGAGAAACAAATTCCATCCAATGAACCCCAACAAAAAAACATACTTTCAGCAAACCAATTCTTTTCATTGATTGATATGAAAAGAAAGTTTATAAACAGTGATAATCATAAATTCCATCAATATCAATAAAACAATTACCTTTCATCTTAACTGATCTTTGGCCGTCGTGGTCGTATGGTAGTTGAATTTACAACTACCTGTGCAATCGTTGCCTATCACCACTTAAGATGTGAGTTTGAACCCCATTCATGGCGAGGTGTACTCGATAAAACATTATGTGATAAAGTTTGTCAGTGACTTGCGACAGATCTGTGGATTTCTCTGGGTACTCTAATTTCCACCACAAAAGTATTAACTGAAATATTTTTGAAAGTGGTGTTAAGCACCTAACCTCCAATGGACAAATGATGAATCAAAAGTTTGTGTATGTAGTGCATAACATAAAACACCTTTGGGTCATAATGTGACATATCTTTACAAGTACCAATAATACTACAACAATATTGTTTCCCACACAATTATTGGAATTGCTATACACATAGCATGTCATTAAGCAATGTACTGAAAAAGAAACAACTTCACTTTCAAATTTCAAAATTAAATTAAATCATCTCCATGATCTCAAAATTATGTTTCAGTGTTTACTGCATCTTATCACATATTTTATTGAAATAACGCCGAATTTGCATGTGTAATAAAAACATAATTTGCGGCGTGTTATTTGCCTCCGGGCAATAGCATTTTACGAGGGCAATAACATGCTATCTGCCCTCTTGTGTTTTTTTTGGACAGGAATAATTACATAGAGATCCATCCAACCCAAGCAGAAATTGCAAAAATCTCATACCACCACCCATCAAAATATCTAAATCAAAAAGTTTCCCCTCAACTTCAATACTTGCTTTTCCGTATAATGTGTTTATTTTCTGAAAAATGTGTTTGCAAGCAAGTTTTAAATGATCATAATCTTCTTTGCAGTTTACAATGCAAAACACATTTTGATCTTTTGATGATAATGTCAAATCATCGGTAATTACAGAAAAGGACAACACGACAAAGTTTGAAATTCTACTAACTTTTGACCTGTCCCCCGAAATTTTAATTTTTATCTTGTCTGTTTCAGGATTTACATGATACTTGATGTACTGGATAAGTTCGCTTTCTAGACTAACATATGCGCCATGGATATTTCCCGGAATTCTTTCAAAATGATATAAACTGTTAATAAAGGACGAAGTCCTTATAACGGTAGGTTGTCCGATTTTCCCTTCTATATTGATAGCCAAATATCTGTTCACCGGAAGTTTAAAAAAAAATCAATTGATAATTTAGAAACGCAAAAGAAATATATTTCAATGAAAAATTTCCTTTATTTATTTATTCTATGCAAAATTGAAATAAACTTGAAATAAAGTTCTAATAAAAAATCTCTTTCTACGAAACTCCCGACGGAAGAGCGGCGTACAGTAGGTAAAATGAACGGAACAGCCGTAACAAATCGGCTGCAAAATTCATTCAAAATAACTTGCACAGATCATCGTATTATTGAAATTTTAGGACTTCGTCCTTCAAACAGGTTGCCTGTCTTATATTTTCTTCCTAATCCTGGCATTGATGAAACCAGATATGTTCGTGGTAGCCCATCACAAAATACTGTCAGTTCACGAAACCCAAAAAATACTTTAACAGTATTTGTGTTTTATTTATTTTAATAATCTGGTAAAATATTTTTCTGGTGCACGACTGCGCAGGTGCTTAATTTCTTCGAAAACCGTCGAAATATCGCGGGCAAAATTCCACGAAATACAGAAAACAAATAACGCTCATGACGTCACAATGACGTCAAATACGTATCGATTTTGTTGGAAACAAGTTTTAACATCAAAAGTATGATGTCGTCTATAATATAAGACACATCAAATTTTAATCAAGTATTTTATAAGATAATGATTAATTAAATATGGGGCCATATATGGCACTTATAGTCCCCAGTTCTTTTTGTGGCATTGACGCCGGATTGCATGCACTGAGTTTTCCCCCTGGTTTCAATGTACGCAAACTGTATTTAGAATAAATACAATTATTTACAGAAACATAAGTTATTTCCTGATGAATTTCATTACTTGAAATGAATCATGAAATGTACAGAGATTGTGTATATAATGGTCTCATATATATACAATGAGAAGAGTGAAAATGTTGATTTTAAGGGTCTGGCTGAGGTCATAAATAAATTAATATTTAACAACCTCCACAATCCTCCACCAACAAAATATTTTGATATAACCATTAACCCTCTATTCTCAAAACAACTGCTCAATTTGGTGTTGGTGGAAGACTGTGGAGGTATATAAAATAGCTAAAATGTACATTAAATATGTCGTTCATAGTCCATTTTTAGCATTATCCGTCTAATCATGATGTCATTATGACGTCATAGTGAACCCAATTTCACGGAAAGATATATTGTTTGAAAATTTGTTTATATAACAATTAAATTAGTAAATTGTTTTTATTCTATGTCAAGCATTATTTTTTAATATAATGTGGGACCAATTTTGCACCTTAACGCCTTTCCCTCTTTCAAAATTTTAAGACATGTATTTAAATAATATTGAAAAATGATAAAAATAATTATAGCCTACCTTGAAAAATATTTATGCAATAGTCAGAATATAGAAGCAAGCATGTGAAAATATTTATTAAAATATACAATTAACATTTTACATTAATTGTTATGTTATTATCTTGTTAAATTTGTTGCTATTTGATGTTTTGTTGTTGTTAATGTAAGTAAACTATCTTAATTTATGACTTTTTATTTTTTTAGCAATTGTCCTTCTAATAGCATAATGCACACTTGAATCATTAGGCATTCAGTATAATAGAAAACATACTGCCCTTGGATGAAGGTGCCAGGGGGAATAACAGACTCTGAAAAAATTATCTCCCGAGACGAAGTCGAGGGGATAATTTTCCCCCACGTGTGTTAATCTACCCTAAAACCTTCATCCAAGGGGAGTATGTTTATAATAACACTTCATTGCCAACACATGAGAGGACCTCAAAGAGAAAAGAATATGTTTTGCAAAATAACCAACAATTTGTTAATTATAAGAAATTTAATGTGGTATATTAAACGTTTGTTCTTGTATTTCAGGTATTCTGTATATCATTGGCTGTATTGTATATAAAACGTTTGTTCTTGTATTTCAGGTATATTGTATATCATTGGCTGTATTGTATATAAAACGTTTGTTTTTGTATTTCAGGTATTCTGTATATCATTGGCTGTATTGTATATAAAACGTTTGTTCTTGTATTTCAGGTATGCTGTATATCATTGGCTGTATTGTATATAAAGCGTTTGTTCTTGTATTTCAGGTATACTGTATATCATTGGCTGTATTGTATATAAAACGTTTGTTTTTGTATTTCAAGTATACTGTATATCATTGGCTGTATTGTATATAAAACGTTTGTTCTTGTATTTCAGGTATTCTGTATATCATTGGCTGTATTGTATATAAAACGTTTGTTCTTGTATTTCAGGTATTCTGTATATCATTGGCTGTATTGTATATAAAACGTTTGTTCTTGTATTTCAGGTATTCTGTATATCATTGGCTGTATTGTATATAAAACGTTTGTTTTTGTATTTCAAGTATACTGTATATCATTGGCTGTATTGTATATAAAACGTTTGTTCTTGTATTTCAGGTATTCTGTATATCATTGGCTGTATTGTATATAAAACGTTTGTTCTTGTATTTCAGGTATTCTGTATATCATTGGCTGTATTGTATATAAAACGTTTGTTCTTGTATTTCAGGTATTCTGTATATCATTGGTTGTATTGTATATAAAACGTTTGTTCTTGTATTTCAGGTATTCTGTATATCATTGGCTGTATTGTATATAAAACGTTTGTTCTTGTATTTCAGGTATTCTGTATATCATTGGCTGTATTGTATATAAAACGTTTGTTCTTGTATTTCAAGTATACTGTATATCATTGGCTGTATTGTATATAAAACGTTTGTTCTTGTATTTCAGGTATTCTGTATATCATTGGCTGTATTGTATATAAAACGTTTGTTCTTGTATTTCAGGTATTCTGTATATCATTGGCTGTATTGTATATAAAACGTTTGTTCTTGTATTTCAGGTATTCTGTATATCATTGGCTGTATTGTATATAAAACGTTTGTTCTTGTATTTCAGGTATGCTGTATATCATTGGCTGTATTGTATATAAAACGTTTGTTCTTGTATTTCAGGTATTCTGTATATCATTGGGTGTATTGTATATAAAACGTTTGTTCTTGCATTTCAGGTATGCTGTATATCATTGGCTGTATTGTATATAAAACGTTTGTTCTTGTATTTCAGGTATTCTGTATATCATTGGCTGTATTGTATATAAAACGTTTGTTCTTGTATTTCAGGTATTCTGTATATCATTGGCTGTATTGTATATAAAACGTTTGTTCTTGTATTTCAGGTATTCTGTATATCATTGGTTGTATTGTATATAAAACGTTTGTTCTTGTATTTCAGGTATTCTGTATATCATTGGCTGTATTGTATATAAAACGTTTGTTCTTGTATTTCAGGTATTCTGTATATCATTGGCTGTATTGTATATAAAACGTTTGTTCTTGTATTTCAAGTATACTGTATATCATTGGCTGTATTGTATATAAAACGTTTGTTCTTGTATTTCAGGTATTCTGTATATCATTGGCTGTATTGTATATAAAACGTTTGTTCTTGTATTTCAGGTATTCTGTATATCATTGGCTGTATTGTATATAAAACGTTTGTTCTTGTATTTCAGGTATTCTGTATATCATTGGCTGTATTGTATATAAAACGTTTGTTCTTGTATTTCAGGTATGCTGTATATCATTGGGTGTATTGCATATAAAACGTTTGTTCTTGTATTTCAGGTATTCTGTATATCATTGGCTGTATTGTATATAAAACGTTTGTTCTTGTATTTCAGGTATTCTGTATATCATTGGCTGTATTGTATATAAAACGTTTGTTCTTGTATTTCAGGTATTCTGTATATCATTGGCTGTATTGTATATAAAACGTTTGTTCTTGTATTTCAGGTATTCTGTATATCATTGGCTGTATTGTATATAAAACGTTTGTTCTTGTATTTCAGGTATTCTGTATATCATTGGCTGTATTGTATATAAAACGTTTGTTCTTGTATTTCAGGTATTCTGTATATCATTGGCTGTATTGTATATAAAACGTTTGTTCTTGTATTTCAGGTATATTGTATATCATTGGCTGTATTGTATATAAAACGTTTATTCTTGTATTTCAGGTATTCTGTATATCATTGGCTGTATTGTATATAAAACGTTTGTTCTTGTATTTCAGGTATTCTGTATATCATTGGCTGTATTGTATATAAAACGTTTGTTCTTGTATTTAAGGTATGCTGTATATCATTGGCTGTATTGTATACAAAAAGTTTGTTCTTGTATTTCAGGTATTCTGTATATCATTGGCTGTATTGTATATAAAACGTTTGTTCTTGTATTTCAGGTATTCTGTATATCATTAGCTGTATTGTATATAAAATGTTTATTCTTGTATTTCAGGTATTCTGTATATCATTGGCTGTATTGTATGTAAAACGTTTGTTTTTGTATTTCAGGTATTCTGTATATCATTGGCTGTATTGTATGTAAAACGTTTGTTTTTGTATTTCAGGTATATTGTATATCATTGGCTGTATTGTATATAAAACGTTTGTTCTTGTATTTCAGGTATTCTGTATATCATTGGCTGTATTGTATATAAAACGTTTGTTTTTGTATTTCAGGTATTCTGTATATCATTGGCTGTATTGTATATAAAACGTTTGTTCTTGTATTTCAGGTATTCTGTATATCATTGGCTGTATTGTATATAAAACGTTTGTTTTTGTATTTCAGGTATTCTGTATATCATTGGCTGTATTGTATATAAAACGTTTGTTCTTGTATTTCAGGTATTCTGTATATCATTGGCTGTATTGTATATAAAACGTTTGTTCTTGTATTTCAGGTATGCTGTATATCATTGGCTGTATTGTATATAAAACGTTTGTTCTTGTATTTCAGGTATTCTGTATATCATTGGGTGTATTGTATATAAAACGTTTGTTCTTGCATTTCAGGTATTCTGTATATCATTGGCTGTATTGTATATAAAACGTTTGTTCTTGTATTTCAGGTATTCTGTATATCATTGGCTGTATTGTATATAAAACGTTTGTTCTTGTATTTCAGGTATGCTGTATATCATTGGCTGTATTGTATATAAAACGTTTGTTCTTGTATTTCAGGTATTCTGTATATCATTGGCTGTATTGTATATAAAACGTTTGTTCTTGTATTTCATGTATTCTGTATATCATTGGCTGTATTGTATATAAAACGTTTGTTTTTGTATTTCAGGTATTCTGTATATCATTGGCTGTATTGTATATAAAACGTTTGTTCTTGTATTTCAGGTATTCTGTATATCATTGGCTGTATTGTATATAAAACGTTTGTTTTTGTATTTCAGGTATTCTGTATATCATTGGCTGTATTGTATATAAAACGTTTGTTCTTGTATTTCAGGTATTCTGTATATCATTGGCTGTATTGTATATAAAACGTTTGTTCTTGTATTTCAGGTATACTGTATATCATTGGCTGTATTGTATTCGCTGCACAATGGGATAAATATTATAAAGATACAATTGCTGTCGACTATGCTTTAGAATACGGATTTGCTCTATCAGTCGTTGCTTTGGTCTTGGAAATAACGGCAGGGATATTTCTGATAGTGCAAGCAAAGAGAGGTGAAACCTTATCATCATAACTGTCCAAAAAGAACTCAGTGTAATCACAATGAAATCTCAATAGCGATGACGTATCATACAGAATCTAAAATGGCAAATTAGTAAATTCAATCACTTGATAATGAAATATGCATATATATATTTCTTGCGAAGAATTAATTGTAAAACAGAGCAACATTATAATTAACAATTTATTCATCATGTTTCCTAAGGCCTAACTATTATAACTGCTTTTATTAAATATGTCTAACACTATATTAGGTATCTACGTTTTCATTACTATCACTGGGTCGATACCTCTGCTTGTAGACTATTAGTCCCCTAGGGTATCATCTGCTCAGTAGTCAGTGTTACTATCACTGGGTCGATACCTCTGCTTGTAGACTATTAGTCCCCTACGGTATCATCTGCTCAGTAGTCAGTGTTACTATCACTGGGTCGATACCTCTGCTTGTAGACTATTAGTCCCCTAGGGTATTATCTGCTCAGTATTCAGTGTTTCTATCACTGGGTCGATACCTCTGCTTGTAGACTATTAGTCCCCTAGGGTATCATCTGCTCAGTAGTCAGTGTTACTATCACTGGGTCGATACCTCTGCTTGTAGACTATTAGTCCCCTAGGGTATCATCTGCTCAGTAGTCAGTGTTACTATCACTGGATCGATACCTCTGCTTGTAGACTATTAGTCCCCTAGGGTATCATCTGCTCAGTAATCAATGTTACTATCACTGGGTCGATACCTCTGCTTGTAGACTATTAGTCCCCTAGGGTATCATCTGCTCAGTAGTCAGTGTTACTATCACTGGGTCGATACCTCTGCTTGTAGACTATTAGTCCCCTAGGGTATCATCTGCTCAGTAGTCAGTGTTACTATCAATGGATCGATACCTCTGCTTGTAGACTATTAGTCCCCTAGGGTATCATCTGCTCAGTAGTCAGTGTTACTATCAATGGATCGATACCTCTGCTTGTAGACTATTAGTCCCCTAGGGTATCATCTGCTCAGTAGTCAGTGTTACTATCACTGGGTCGATACCTCTGCTTGTAGACTATTAGTCCCCTAGGGTATTATCTGCTCAGTAGTCAGTGTTACTATCACTGGGTCGATACCTCTGCTTGTAGACTATTAGTCCCCTAGGGTATCATCTGCTCAGTAGTCAGTGTTACTATCACTGGGTCGATATCTCTGCTTGTAGACTATTAGTCCCCTAGGGTATCATCTGCTCAGTAGTCAGTGTTACTATCAATGGATCGATACCTCTGCTTGTAGACTATTAGTCCCCTAGGGTATCATCTGCTCAGTAGTCAGTGTTACTATCACTGGGTCGATACCTCTGCTTGTAGACTATTAGTCCCCTAGGGTATCATCTGCTCAGTAGTCAGTGTTACTATCACTGGGTCGATACCTCTGCTTGTAGACTATTAGTCCCCTAGGGTATCATCTACTCAGTAGTCAGTGTTTCGGCACTGACATGGTTTATTATATTTATTTATTATTAAAATTTACAGTTCCTAGCAATGTAATTATTATTTAAACTAAAATTCAAGCCCCTCAGGCATATGTGATCTTGGCCGATTTTGCTATCTTGTTTATGCCCTTCGGTGGTCTTGCTCCCAAAGACATCTTGGGGTTTTCTAATCTATTCACTTAGAGCGTACCTGATGACGGCTCTTCCAGAAACATGTCGTGTGCACAAAATTAGATATTTACGTTTTTATTTCTATCACTGCGTCTATACCTCTGCGGGTGAACTATTAGGCCCCGAAAATCCAAGATAGGCACTACCAACCGCATTTTAACATAGAAGTCAAGAAACATGGAACTTTTTACTCCGAAACTGTGTCACACATGTAGTCTAAATAAAGCATGGTTGATACTAATGTGGTGGGTCTACTAATTTTGAGTTTATGGTTCCAATCGAATTTCTAAATGGCTGAAACTACCGAACCTAATATAACATAGACCGTTCTTCTGTGTGTAAGAAGGTTCGCTCTAAGATATCTATGGATATAATCGGGTGTTAATGTGACGTCTTCGTACCTTATGTCTATATATGATTTTTCATCAAATATCAAACAGTTTTTGGCAAGGATAAAGTCAATTAACCATGGCATGACCTAGGTGTGTTTTCTCTTCTTTAGTTGCTTAAGGGGTCTTTTATGGCTAAAATGGCTTGTGTGCATAATGTTGTCATGTCAGTTTATTATTATGAAAAGAAAGTTGAAACAGTAATGCTAATCAATTTCAACAATATCAACAAAAGGAACAACCACTTGTCACCTCAAATCATTAAACACAAAAAAGATCACAGTTAATGGGATCACAACTCCACCTCTTGATAGTAAAAGATCACGGTTAATGGGATCACAACTCCACCTCTTGATAGTAAAAGATCACGGTTAATGGGATCACAATTCCACCTCTTGATAGTAAAAGATCACGGTTAATGGGATCACAACTCCACCTCTTGATAGTAAAAGATCACGGTTAATGGGATCACAACTCCACCTCTTGATAGTAAAAGATCACGGTTAATGGGATCACAACTCCACCTCTTGATAGTAAAAGATCACGGTTAATGGGATCACAATTCCACCTCTTGATAGTAAAAGATCACGGTTAATGGGATCACAACTCCACCTCTTGATAGTAAAAGATCACGGTTAATGGGATAACAACTCCACCTCTTGATAGTAAAAGATCACGGTTAATAAGATCACAACTCCACCTCTTGATAGTAAAAGATCACGTTGATGGGATCCCAACTCCACCTCTTGATAGTAAAAGATCACGGTTAATGGGATCACAACTCCACCTCTTGATAGTAAAAGATCACGGTTAATAAGATCACAACTCCACCTCTTGATAGTAAAAGATCACGTTGATGGGATCACAACTCCACCTCTTGATAGTAAAAGATCACGGTTAATGGGATCACAACTCCACCTCTTGATAGTAAAAGATCACGGTTAATGGGATCACAACTCCACCTCTTGATAGTAAAAGATCACGGTTAATGGGATCACAACTCCAACTCTTGATAGTAAAAGATCACGGTTAATGAGATCACAACTCCACCTCTTGATAGTAAAAGATCACGTTGATGGGATCACAACTCCACCTCTTGATAGTAAAAGATCACGGTTAATGGGATCACAACTCCATCTCTTGATAGTAAAAGATCACGGTTAATGGGATCACAACTCCACCTCTTGATAGTAAAAGATCACGGTTAATGAGATCACAACTCCACCTCTTGATAGTAAAAGATCACGGTTAATGGGATCACAACTCCACCTCTTGATAGTAAAAGATCACGGTTAATGGGATCACAATTCCACCTCTTGATAGTAAAAGATCACGGTTAATGGGATCACAACTCCACCTCTTGATAGTAAAAGATCACGGTTAATGGGATCACAACTCCACCTCTTGATAGTAAAAGATCACGGTTAATGAGATCACAACTCCACCTCTTGATAGTAAAAGATCACGTTGATGGGATCACAACTCCACCTCTTGATAGTAAAAGATCACGGTTAATGGGATCACAACTCCACCTCTTGATAGTAAAAGATCACGGTTAATGGGATCACAACTCCACCTCTTGATAGTAAAAGATCACGGTTAATGAGATCACAACTCCACCTCTTGATAGTAAAAGATTACGGTTGATGGGATCACAACTCCACCTCTTGATAGTAAAATATCACGGTTAATGGGATCATAACTCCACCTCTTGATGGTTGGATTTCCAACGACAATACAGATATAAAAAAAAAAACAATAACAATCTCCAGAGATTCACTTTCACTTAAAAAAGCACATACACATTATCAAAAAAAAGATTGTTAACACAAATTTGGACAGTACAATAGAAGGGTAAATGAATACTAGTAATTAACTGACTACTAACTAGGAAGGTATAATATGTTGGTTAAAGACCTATATTCTTTATGACAAAAAAGCATAACTGATATCTCTCACAGATATACTATGAATAAGCTATAGCTATCTACAGCAAGAAATAGATCATCAGTTTGTTGAAATCAAATACTGAACATAAACTACACGTAGTTATAAAAGATGGAATTAGATATGTTCCGTTTGTAATAATCGCAATTCCTTCTTTTCCTCTTTGAGTTACTTGTTACCGGATTTTAACAAGGGTAACACAACGGGTGTCAGTGGCGGAACAGGAACTGTTTACACGATCGGAGCACTCATTAAAGTTCTCATACCCCGTCTTTTAGTTGGGTTCGTATTGCTCAATCTTTAGTTTTCTGTGTAGTATTATGTCAACCATTGTACATGTTTTTGTCCTTTTTCTTTTGGCCATTGTAATATCTCTCCCTTATCGTATTACGGCTTCTGATTATCCATTTAGTATCTTCATACTTTTCAACTATATTTGCGAATAAGATTGTTCAATCATATTACAGGTTTAGATGTGGTGCTTAACGCCACTTTCAACAATATTTCAGTTATATCGGTCAGTTTTATTGGTGGAAGAAACCGGAGTACCCGGAGAAAAACCACAGATCTGTTGCAAATCACTGAATAAACTTTATCATAAAGTTGTATCGAGTAAACGTAGCCATGATCCGTATTTGAACTCACAACTTTAGCTCTGATTGCATAATACAACTACCATACGATCACGATTACGATGGCTCCTGACAGATTTTAACTCTTCAGCTTTGGCAATTACGTCGCCGTAGAAACATGGATGGGAAGTAACCTTTATGATCAGGTCTCTGCATGTAGAATTATATTTATATATACATAAACATGATTTTTAAAGCGTTAACATAGTGAAAGTTTTCAATTCTCTATGAAAACCGTATCCTTGGTGTTTACAAACGTTTTTCTGCAATCACAAAATTATGGTCATTGAAGATCAACACATTATATACGTACTAGGCTTTCACATGGTATGCTTTCAATTAATATATCCATGTTAGATATGTGGTGTTTATAAGATCTGTAGGTACAGTTGGAATAACCGGTTTAAGTTTTTATTCCACATATGTGTAAAACTGCTATTGCCCATATTTGGTATTATGCTTCCAATTACGTCTTGGCCAGTGTAGTTTCTGTTAATATTACTATGACAACCCTGTCAGTTCTATTATTAAGCTATATAAGAGGTACTGATCTGGTTGTTGGTGAATAGTATATGGGTACGGACAAAGTCGCATTTGCGGAGGTGCTGTGAGGTGCTATCGGAAGTCACGTGACCGGAAGTGACGTCACCGGAAGTAACGTCAGTCACGTGCCTTGTCCGGAAGTATGCGTGACTGCATGTATGCATGCGCAACCGGAAGTGGCGCCATATCCGCCATATTGGGGCCTTTTTGACCGGAAGTGACGTCAGTCACGTGACCTGAAGAGGCCCTGTCAGGAAATGGCCCTGACCGTAAGTAGGTTCTGCTTTTCCCGCGCTCCTTTCTTAGTAGTAGTAACATGGCTACCGGATGTGACCGAAGGTCACTTGACTCCTTCGGGGTTCCCTTGGGTGTGCGCATGCGCAACCGGAAGTTGCGCAACACCGTAGTGACCGAAGGTCACGTGACCCCTTCGGAAGTGTCATTGGGGTGTTCTCTACGACATCCGCGTCCTATATTTAGCATGGTTACTGGAACTAGCCCTGGTTATCTGCCCCTTTTATTTTCGTATAGTGTCTATATAGGTTGTGTAGTACTCCAAGGGTGTCTCCGTTCTCACTGTGGTATTTCTAAGAGTCAATCAGTAAACATGACGTTCTCCGTCCAACTACTTAGTCGTGACGTCCTATTTATAAACTTTGTGTAAGACCGCATTCATCGATGACGTCACAGTA
This sequence comes from Bathymodiolus septemdierum, assembly GCA_963383655.1. Classification (NCBI taxonomy): domain Eukaryota; kingdom Metazoa; phylum Mollusca; class Bivalvia; order Mytilida; family Modiolidae; genus Bathymodiolus; species Bathymodiolus septemdierum. The sequence goes on along the minus strand of OY726519.1, from coordinate 20,161,773 downwards.
AACATGACGTCACAACGTTGAGCGAGACGTTCTCTGCCAAATTACTTAGTCATGACGTCATATCATTGGAATGTGAGACAAAACATATTAACCTGACGTTGGTGAATGAACGACAAAATAACGTGACGTCATGCACGAAATGTAGTCTCCCTACCCTATTTCTACGTTTATTCCATTGGATGTCGATAAATTTGGGGCAGTTTGTTTTTTTTATTATTTTTCAACTTTTTGTCAGTTGAACGTTTTTTTCAAATACGCGTTACTGGTTTGAAATTTAACAAAAGATTTTTTTCGAGTACCGTAAATATTTCATTCGCCAAAGATGGCAACCTGTGACCGAAGGTTACTTGACCCAACGTCACCTTAGGCATTTCCCCATAATGCATCACTATACGTCATAATAAATTATCCCGATAGGTGGCGTTACTATCTCGTAGCTTCAAAACCAAGGCCTTTCATAGCTTATTTCGTAACCTCTTCGTACCTTTTTCGTAGCCTCGTACCATATTCGTAACTTCGTACCTTTTTCGCAACTTCGGACCTTTTTTGTAACTTAGTACCTTTTTCGTAACTTGTAGCCCTTTCATTTATCTATCGATCTATGGTACTTTCAAACCTCTCAGTGACGTCATAAGCAAGCTGGGTGACATCAATCGATCTTCATCATTGATAGTATAGAATTAACTGTTAAGAATAGACCCTCACCCAGAAAATTGTTTTTAGTTTCGCCTAACTTCGTAGTGAATCCTAACCCCTGTTGGCCTAGTGATCTTCCAGCTATGGGAGCTTCGCTCCCATATTAAATAATATGCATCCTATAAACATAGGAAACTGCCCCTTGCCCGCCATTTTATTTTCATAATTGCATTATTTATTTCAATAATTACATTTCTTACAAAGGTTTGCCACCATCACCACCTCTCTTGGATGTCCGCGTCCTATTATCATTTTCTAGCCCTTTCACTGGTTATCTCCCCGCCATTTTATTTTCATAATTAAATTATTTATTTCAAAGATTGTAAGAATTGAACCAATCAGAAGAGGGGGTGACTTGTAATACGTCCGCGTCCGAACAATATATACGGTGAAAGAATCGTCATTGGCATTTTGTCTTTTTGACAGACCATGACCGTATTCACCTGTGAACATTTTATTTTCATTATCCGCGTCCTATAACCTTATAATTTTCTACGAACTTGCCCTTTTACTGGTTATCTGCCCCTTCCCCACCATTTTATTTTCATTATCCGCGTCCTATAACCTTATTATTTTCGACGAACTAGCCCTTTCACTGGTTATCTGCCCCTTCCCCGCCATTTTATTTTCATAATTACATTATTTATTTCAATAATTACATTTCTTACAAAAGTTTGCCACCACCACCACCTCCACCACCATCATCACCACCACCTCCTCCTCCTCCACCACCATCACCACCACCCATTTTCCCTATCATTCCACTATTCAACTTACTTTTCCCTGTATTTTCCATCTCTGTTCACATTTCAACTTACTTTCTTTCCGTGTTTACCATATCATTTCACTATACAACTTATCTTTCTTTCATAATTTCCAAAGCATTTCACTATTCAATTTACTTTTCTTCCATATTTTCCATATCATTTCACTATTTTCTTCCATATTTTCCATATTATTTCACAATTTTCTTCCGTATTTCCCAAATCTTTTCACTATTCGACTTGGGTTTCTTCCATATTTTGCATGTCTTTTCACTATTCAATTTACTTTTCTTCCATATTTTCCATATCATTTCACTATTCAACCTACTTTTCTTCCATATTTTTCATATCTTTTCACAATTTTCTTCTGTATTTTCCAAATCATTTCACTATTCAACTTACTTTTCTTCCATATTTTCCATATCATTTCGCTATTCAACCTACTTTGCTTCCATATTTTCCCTATCATTTCACAATTTTCTTCTGTATTTTCCAAATCTTATCACTATTCAACTTGGGTTTGTTCCTTATTTTTCATATCCTTTCACAATTCAACTTGGGTTTCTTCCATATTTTTATATCATTTCACAATTCAACTTGGGTTTCTTCCATATTTTTCATATCTTTTCACTATTCAACTTACCTTTCTTCCATATTTTCCCTTTCTTTTCACTATTCAACTTACTTTTCTTCTGTATTTTCCAAATCTTTTCACTATTCAACTTACTTTTCTTCATTTCTTACTCACCCACTTACACAACTCACTCAATGTTATTCCCAACATAATTAAGTTTTAAAATTCTCCTGTGATTCAAATTTATTTCAAAGAATTCCCATTGCTCTAAAATATATTGTGTTCTCCAGCTATTTGAAAAGAGTATTGGGCAATGTTTTCCAGTTATCAGAAACAAGCATTAACAGATATGAAAACTTACTTCCTGAACAGGGTTTTAGTATATATTTACCTGCCAAAGGCAAGCAAATATCTGTATATAAGTTTAAATATATCTATTTTCCTGCCAAGGGCAAGTAACTCTATGTATATAAGTGTAACAATCGATTTCTTGATACGTATTATTTAGTATTTATATACTAAAACCCTGTTCAGGAAGTAAGTTTTCTTCCTGCTCTAAAAATAGAACACTGTGGTAGGCTGTTATGTAAAATAAATTTGATTGTGGAAATCTGAAACTCATCAAGATAGGAAAATAACTAGCCAAAATTGAATAAAATCTATAATTCTCATAAAATGTAGATAGATAGGTAGGTAGGTATATGTCTTTGTAAATAAAAGATTAGGTTGATGGTGTTTAATGCCACATTCAACAATATTACAGCTATATCATGGCAGTTTGTACATAAAGGAGATATCATATCTGTTAATGCTTGTTTCTGATAACTGGAAAACATTGCCCAATACTCTTTTCAAATAGCTGGAGAACACAATATATTTTAGAGCAATGGGAATTCTTTGAAATAAATTTGAATCACAGGAGAATTTTAAAACTTAATTATGTTGGGAATAACATTGAGTGAGTTGTGTAAGTGGGTGAGTAAGAAATGAAGAAAAGTAAGTTGAATAGTGAAAAGATTTGGAAAATACAGAAGAAAAGTAAGTTGAATAGTGAAAAGAAAGGGAAAATATGGAAGAAAGGTAAGTTGAATAGTGAAAAGATATGAAAAATATGGAAGAAACCCAAGTTGAATTGTGAAATGATATAAAAATATGGAAGAAACCCAAGTTGAATTGTGAAAGGATATGAAAAATAAGGAACAAACCCAAGTTGAATAGTGATAAGATTTGGAAAATACAGAAGAAAATTGTGAAATGATAGGGAAAATATGGAAGCAAAGTAGGTTGAATAGCGAAATGATATGGAAAATATGGAAGAAAAGTAAGTTGAATAGTGAAATGATTTGGAAAATACAGAAGAAAATTGTGAAAAGATATGAAAAATATGGAAGAAAAGTAGGTTGAATAGTGAAATGATATGGAAAATATGGAAGAAAAGTAAATTGAATAGTGAAAAGACATGCAAAATATGGAAGAAACCCAAGTCGAATAGTGAAAAGATTTGGGAAATACGGAAGAAAATTGTGAAATAATATGGAAAATATGGAAGAAAATAGTGAAATGATATGGAAAATATGGAAGAAAAGTAAATTGAATAGTGAAATGCTTTGGAAATTATGAAAGAAAGATAAGTTGTATAGTGAAATGATATGGTAAACACGGAAAGAAAGTAAGTTGAAATGTGAACAGAGATGGAAAATACAGGGAAAAGTAAGTTGAATAGTGAAAAGATAGGGAAAATGGGTGGTGGTGATGGTGGTGGAGGAGGAGGAGGTGGTGGTGATGGTGGTGGTGGAGGTGGTGGTGGTGTTGGTGGTGGTGGCAAACTTTTGTAAGAAATGTAATTATTGAAATAAATAATGTAATTATGAAAATAAAATGGCGGGGAAGGGGCAGATAACCAGTGAAAGGGCTAGTTCGTCGAAAATAATAAGGTTATAGGACGCGAATAATGAAAATAAAATGGTGGGGAAGGGGCAGATAACCAGTAAAAGGGCAAGTTCGTAGAAAATTATAAGGTTATAGAACGCGGATAATGAAAATAAAATGTCCACAGGTGAATACGGTCATGGTCTGTCAAAAAGACAAAATGCCAATGACGATTCTGTTACCGTATATATTGTTCGGACGCGGACGTATTGCAAGTCACCCCCTCTTCTGATTGGTTCAATTCTTACAATCTTTGAAATAAATAATGTAATTATGAAAATAAAATGGCGGGGAGATAACCAGTGAAAGGGCTAGAAAATGATAATAGGACGCGGACATCCAAGAGAGATGGTGATGGTGGCAAACTTTTGTAAGAAATGTAATTATTGAAATAAATAATGCAATTATGAAATTAAAATGGCGGGCAAGGGGCAGTTTCCTGTTTATAGGATGCATATTATTTAATATGGGAGCGAAGCTCCCATAGCTGGAAGATCACTAGGCCAACAGGGGTTAGGATTCACTACGAAGTTAGGCGAAACTAAAAACAATTTTCTGGGTGAGGGTCTATTCTTAACAGTTAATTCTATACTATCAATGATGAAGATCGATTGATGTCACCCAGCTTGCTTATGACGTCACTGAGAGGTTTGAAAGTACCATAGATCGATAGATAAATGAAAGGGCTACAAGTTACGAAAAAGGTACTAAGTTACAAAAAAGGTCCGAAGTTACGGAAAAGGTACGAAAAGGGTACGAAGTTATGAAAAATATACGAAGTTACGAAAAAGGTACGAAGCTACGAAAAAATTACGAAGTTACGAATATGGTACGAAGCTACGAAACAGGTACGAAGAGGTTACGAAATAAGCTATGAAAGGACTTGGTTATGAAGTTACGAGATAGTAACGCCACCTATCGGGATAATTTATTATGACGTATAGTGATGCATTATGGAGAAATGCCTAAGGTGACGTTGGGTCAAGTAACCTTCGGTCACAGGTAGCCATCTTTGGCGAATGAAATATTTACGGTACTCGAAAAAAATCTTTTGCTAAATTTCAAACCAGTAACGCGTATTTGAAAAAAACGTTCAGCTGACAAAAAGTTGAAAAATAATAAAAAAACAAACTGCCCCAAATTTATCGACATCCAATGGAATAAACGTAGAAATAGGGTAGGGAGACTACATTTCGTGCATGACGTCACGTTATTTTGTCGTTCATTCACCAACGTCAGGTTAATATGTTTTGTCTCACATTCCAATGATATGACGTCATGACTAAGTAATTTGGCAGAGAACGTCTCGCTCAACGTTGTGACGTCATGTTTACTGTGACGTCATCGATGAATGCGGTCTTACACAAAGTTTATAAATAGGACGTCACGACTAAGTAGTTGGACGGAGAACGTCATGTTTACTGATTGACTCTTAGAAATATCACAGTGAGAACGGAGACACCCTTGGAGTACTACACAACCTATATAGACACAATACGAAAATAAAAGGGGCAGATAACCAGGGCTAGTTCCAGTAACCATGCTAAATATAGGACGCGGGGTTTCCTATGGCTATAGGACGCGGATGTCGTAGAGAACACCCCAATGACACTTCCGAAGGGGTCACTTGACCTTCGGTCACTACGGGTGTTGCGCAACTTCCGGTTGCGCATGCACACACCCAAGGGAAACCCGAAGGGGTCAAGTGACCTTCGTCACATCCGGTAGCCATGTTACTACTACTAAGAAAAAAGCGCTGGGAAAAGTCGGGCATGCGTAGAACCTACTTCCGGTCAGGACCACCTCCGGACAGGGCCTCTTCCGGTCAAAAAGGCCCCACTAGGGCGGACAAGGTGCCACTTCCGGTTGCGCATGCGCAGAACATACTTCCGGACAAGACACGTGACTGACGTTGCTTCCGGTCACCTCACTTCCGGTCATGCGACTTTGTCCGTACCCATACACTACTTTGGTGGTACACTTTATTACAGTAATCTTGGTGGTTCATCACAACCGTAGCTCTTCATTTGTATGTAGGTGGTCTTAAAATGCTTTCTCCGTATTCCCATTGCGATTAAGATGCTTGTAATCCATGGTTGTTGTTGGGTTTGAGATATTTTTCATTCTGGGGTTGAATAAGAATGTATCTGTGACCTCGGATATTGAATGGGCCAAGGAATCTAATGATAGTGCAAAAACTTAATCCGTTTTATTTAGTGTAAACATATTTTATTAAGTAATTCATTAAGACAAATTTACAAGCATGAATATGCACAAACTATTCGGATGAATCATTAATAGGATTCGGAAACAAGTCATAAAACTTATATTAAACCGTTTCCTGAAGAAATTAAATTTACAAAGCAGAATGTATGCTCAAATGGTAGAAATTATAATGAATTAATATAATAAAATAAGACAAATTAAACTTGATATAATAATATATAATAATGGTAGAAATTATAATGAATTAATATAATAATTAAGACAAATTAAACTTGATATAATAATATACAGTTATACATGTGAAATTAAAAAATGAAAAGAAATATGATATAAAGCGGAAATAAAATGAGCACATGCACTGTTTGTGTCATATGTCAAAAGACAAGTCGTGGTTTCAATTGACAACTCTAATTTCTGTTAAATCATTTCGAGTTGATAATATAGGATTGCACTGCCAAGAAAATTTCAACGTTTTGTTCGTTTTTATTTTATTTTTATTTCGATTCTGATATGTCTAAGAGTACAAATACGGTAGTATACTTTGATTAGAAGACGGTAATTTATATTTACGGTATCTTCAAACTTTTTTGTTGGGAAAAGTAAAACATGATAGATTATATAAATAGAATGCTTGGTAATACTGTATTATCGGTCATGACCCATTAAAGTAAAAGCATACTACTAAAATGCCAAGTAATACTACACATTTAGCACTGACTCGTAAACGATAGACTATATCAATGACATTCTTAGTAAGGATAACAAAAGGACCATTATAAACAAAACACTGAATAAGTAAATCAAACCCGACATTATAAACAAAACACCGAATAAGTAAATCAAACCCGACATTATAAACTAAACACCGAATAAGTAAATCAAACCTGACGCCCGTGTACTATGTTAAAACATGCACGTTATATCGTTATATGTACTGTATTAGATGAATTATGAATTATCAAATATATTGTTTGTTTTTCCATACTTTATTGAAATAAGTAAGAATAAAATATTGATCTCACGATGTTGTTATCGGCAGTCATGTGTGCTAAACCATTACGCCATCGCAACGTTAATATTAAGCTATATATAAATAAAATTTACGTTAATACAATTATTCATCGGAAATTCACTTTGCGAAAGAGCTAAATAAAATATATTTGTTAAAGAAAAAAAATAAATAATAAAAAGTAAAGGGACTATAAAAAATAGAGAGTTCCGATGTGTTTACATGTCCAATGAATTACTTTCTAAGATAATCTGACGTACTAATTTTCTTTTTGGTTGCTTGTTTTGTTTTCTGTACTTTTTGTGAATTGTGGGGATAATATTAAAGTATACTTTAGTATAGTAACACATGAAATTCCACTGAGGGTTAGAAAAAAAAAAAAAAAAACACGTCGGACTCAATGCACAATCAGATCGGCAGTAAATCACCTCCAAAATTTATTTAAAGTCAAAACTGTTTCATAAAAATTGTTCAAGTTTTACTCCCGTAGCAAAACAACTACGATAACCAACTTTATTTTGGATGAGATTAAAAGGTCGATTTCTATTTCTGTCTATTACGGATAAAAACGGTCAATAAAAAATGGCCGCTGACGAGAAATCGACCTTAAAATTATTTTTTGATTGCAGATTTCGTACTCTCCACACTCAGGTACCAACACAAAAATTAAATGAGATATGTGTTTATGTATATTAAACATCATACTAAAATATGCTGTTGGTACCTGCTTGTGGTTATACTGAAAATTGACATTAAATACACATTTCTTGTTAGATTTCATATATTTTCACGAAACGATAGACTTTTCATTGACTAGTGTGACGTCATCGCACGTGCAAATATGGAAAATTGTTACCAAAATAGTAGTTGGGGTAAAGGTCTTATAAAATCAACAAACAACGAAAGCTATACGTTTCATTTATAATTTGTTAATTTTTTAGGCCAATTTCTGCCCTTATCATACCTACTCCTTTATGTTTTAAAAAATGATATTCAAATAGACGGCTGCCAATAGAATAGAAATCCGTGAGCCCCCTGTTTTAGGAGATTCATGCTGATCATTTTGTCCAGTAACATGTGTTTAGTTCCGTGTTGTGAGGTCCACTACGATTTCCGCATACAATGATCGGTTTGTCTTTACTACCATTTGTTTTGTAAGGCGTCGTGTTTCATTTATTTATCTACGTATACTGGTTTCCTTTTGTCTTTTTGAACAATAAAATATGTTTAAAGTACTGGTTTCCATATCAGATGATGTTTGTGTCGTTTAACAGTAAAAACTACCGGTGCCAATAATGGAGCAGGAACTGCTTACCCGTCACGAGCAACCGAATATACCTCGGGTTTTAGCGGGGTTCGTGTTGCTCAGTCTTACATTTCTGTGTTGTGTCGTAGATCTTTGTATTGTGTTTCTTCTTTTGGCCATTGTATTGTCTGTCAATCGATTGGCGGTTTCTGATTGCCACTTAGGTATCTTCAAATATTTCTTAAAATCTCAAATATAAAAACATAACTAATGCATACAATTTCATGTGAGGGTTGACATTTTACTCGCATGTGGAAAGCACTTCTATGACCGCATCATTTCACTAAGAGGGGAGTTTTGGCCATAAACCTAGTTTAATCCCCGCCACTTGTTATTGAAGTGCCTGTTACAAGGGGGTATCGATTTTGCCTCTTTCAACGATTTTGATATTTGAATTGTTCTGTGTGGTATTTTTTGCTTTTCATTTTATTTTCAATAATATCAAACATACATTGACAAAACCGAATATAAACACATATCTACATCCAAAGTGATCGTTTATGGTTTTATTTTGCATAATACTTTTGTGACATTTTATACCATTCTCGCTAATTGATACATTAACTTTAACTTTGGTATTAACATTTTATATGCTATGTTATCTAGATACCCATCTGTTTAAATCCATTGGCATACATTTTATCTCAGGTGTAGGATTATAGGTAATTAAAGCTACTTTTAACAATTGAACAGTTATTTCATTGCAGTCAGTTTTCTTGGCAGAGGAAACCGGAGTATCCGAGAAAACAAACAGAAACCGGTCACAAATCACAAACTTCATCACAGAGTTCTAGCAACTATACCTAGTCACGGATGGAAAGCAAACTGACAACTCTGATGGTGATCGGTGCTAATTGCATATGTAGATGTAAATGAAATAACCATACGATCGCGGCTAAGACAATCTCAATAGGTTTTAGGTATATGGAGCCGGGTTACAAGATAAGGAAAATTATGAACTGAACAATAAAAGGTTTTAGAAGTAGATTTTGATGTAAAACTTACATCTTTATGGTGGCACTGAAATACGTTTTTATACTGTTCTTTTATGTGATTTTGGTCAAGACGAAAGTAAACAATGGACCTTTGTATATTGAATACTAAATCAATAATGGTAAGTAAGTTGGGTGTTAATTAAAAGGCCTCCAATGCCACTGTTAGGTCATTTCTTGTACGAGGTTTTCACAAACCCAGTGATCAGGACTTCGCTTCTAATGCTACTATTTCAGACATTTGAGACATAACTTTAGCTGAATTCGTCTGTAATCTTTAAAATTGAAACCTTCTTTCTACTCTTCAATGTTCCGTATTTAAATTTGACATTCCATCTGCTTAGAGCCAAACACCATTGAGGAAAATACTTAAAAAGAGTTTGAAGATACCAAAGGGGCAATCAGAATCCATATATCAAAGAAGAACAGACAACACAATGGCCAAAAGAAAAAGTATAAAAGGACAAACAACGATCTACAAAACATACACTCAATAAACCAAACAGGTTGGTCATAAAATTCTCTTTAGACATGTTTTACTGCATCATATTTAAGGTAGAGAGGCTGTGGTGGTTGCGATCATATGTTAGTTGGACTTACCACAATCTGTGCAATCAGTGTCTATCGCCACTAAAGCTGTGAGTTCGAATCCCACTCATGGCAAGGTGTACTCGATACAACATTATGCTACAAAGTTTGTCAGCGACTTGCAACAGGTTGGTGGTTTTCTCCGGTACTCCGGTTTCCACCACCAATATAACTGTCTGCCACTATATAACTAAAATATTTAATGCTGGTTCAAGGTAATGCTCATGTTTCACTGTATCATATTTAATGCTGGTTCAAGGTAATGCTCATGTTTCACTGTATCATATTTAATGCTGGTCCAAGGTAATGCTCATGTTTCACTGTAGCATATTTAATGCTGGTCCAAGGTCATGCTCATGTTTCACTGTATCATATTTAATGCTGGTTCAAGGTAATGCTCATGTTTCACTGTATCATATTTAATGCTGGTCCAAGGTAATGCTCATGTTTCACTGTAGCATATTTAATGCTGGTTCAAGGTAATGCTCATGTTTCACTATCATATTTAATGCTGGTCCAAGGTAATGCTCATGTTTCACTGCAGCATATTTAACATATTTAGGCACTAAAGAGGAGCTTAGATAGGTGTCACTGTGCTTCATGCCCATGTCATTGTAATGAATGCAAGTAGTTAAGACATAACTAGTACATGTATAATGAAAATGTGTTTATTTGTATCATTAACAATAATACATACAAAGCCTTCATTCATCATGTTTCATACAATGCAAATTTTAAATAGACATTTCCTTAAATATTTATATCTATTAAGAATATGAATTATCTGGAGTATGTTTTATTTAGTACACATTGTCCAATTATCAATTTATAAGGTGCAGATTGTTGAATTATCAATCTGTATAACAAAATTAAAACTAGAGGCTCACCTAAGACTATGGTTCACCTGGTTCAGGTAATGTTTGGGTTGATACCAGTTTGTAGTTTGAGGTTTTTCAGTCTTTTTATTCTCATAGTTAAACAAGGGTTTAGGGTTATGGTGTTTACCTCCACTTTCAATATTTCAGCTATATCATGGCTGTCAGTTTTATTGGTGAAGGAAAGAGGAGTACCCGGAGAAAATGACTCACCTGCCCCAAATCACTGACAAACTTTATCATATAATGTTGTATCGAGTACACCTTACCATGAGCGTGATTCAAACTCAAAACTTTTGTGGTGATAGGTACCGATTGCACGGAAGTTGTAAATCCAAATACCAATGATTTTCAATTTTCAGTTTGGGCTAATCAGATTTCAAGTTTCTGAGAAAAATGGTCGACACAAAAAACAGACATTTTCTAAAGGAGCATCCAAGGCACACTCCAACCAAGTTTGGTTCAATGGTTTCAGATTCCTGTTAAAACTTTGGAGGCCATCTTTGATTTCTGATAAAAAAAATACCCAAACATTTTTAGAGGGTCAAATAAGGAAAACTTCTACCAAGTGACATTTCCATGACCCTTTAAGTCAGGTGGATCTGTTGTTCATATGTATCAAACAATAATTAGCCAAGTATTGAAAATAAGAATACACTCCCAAATAAATATATTTCACTTCATTTGTATTACAAATATATGCATAATTATCTAAAATTTTCAAACTTATATTATGCCTAAATTTTAATTTCAATTTTGCTTCTAACAGTTACATAAAGCATAATTTGAAAAATATAATGCATGACAAACATTATTAAAGTGAAGTTAAATGAGAAAGACAGCTAAATATTCTCATGCAATACAAACTAAAGGCTCACATGAGACAGTATCACTAATCTAGTTATATATCATTTATGTCAAGTTTGGGTTAAATCAGTTTTGTACCTTCTGAATAGAAGATCATTTAACATTTTCTCACCAGGTCGGTCCTGGTTTAACTTTATCATATATTGGTGTTTATTTTCACTTTCTTATCAACATAACAAAAAACAAACTTTGTAGAGGACCGTACAAAGAACATTCCAGTGAGGTTTCTAATTTTTAATTCATTTTCCTATTGGGTTTAATATTAAAACTTTGTTCTGCAACATTGGCCATCTTAGATTTCTGATCCGAACAAAAACCTAAATTTTGTAAAAGAAATTATCTTTCACAACACATTAAATTTTAAACCACTGAGAACAGTAGTTTCTTGAAGATACACCTATTAAGCTCAGCAAACCAAACATTCAATTTCAGAGCAGCACCCAAATCAAATTCTGATAAGGTCCCTCAATGCAAATTGCTTCCATTTGATGTAATAGCTTAAGTAAAAAATATTAATGTATATGACAATGACTGACACAAAGTGATGACAATAGCCCAACATGGTCATTTGGGCCTGTTGAGCTACAAGTAATAAATACACAATACCCATGAATTGAAACTGAGATACAGGTACATTAGACTGATTAACATAAAAAGGATTCAATGGTACAAAATGTGACTTAAATATGTGATGACAGTGAATAAATATGTTTTAAATAAATTTATAGAATGATACATGAATTCTACATTAACAAACATACATATATAAACTTGTATGTTGGTTTTGAACATCATTTTCTGTGGCTTGTCTTGTCATATTGCATTGTTTTACAATTATTTTTTCTTACATATATATAATTTTAAGCTTCAATTCTTATCGTAACTAAAAAGCAATAATTGACAAATTTGTTAATATACAATGTTCATTAAATGTAGTTATCTCCCCCTTTTCAGATCTCCAATATAAAGATAAACAATTTCAACAATATGTCAGGTTTCATTCATTTGTTTTTGTTTTTTGTTGTATAGTGTATAGTGAAAATTTATTTTAAATAAACAATTCCATAGTAGTGGTTTGTCTTGTGACTAGTTATATATTTTTCCTCCACCAATATCTACTGTTTAACTTTTAATGTTAAGAGTCAATAAAAAACTTATTTTCATCAAAGATGACATCAGAAAACCCTGGCAAATTAATTTGTTATCTATGTTACTCACAGAATGTACTCTTTCAAAAAAAACAAAAAAAATAATAATAAAAATAAAATAATCATTAACAAAGATTAAAATAATAAGTTTTTTTTATAGGTGTCATACTCTCTTTTATTTATATATATAGTGTGTGTAAAAAAAACATGAACAAGGGCAATGCAAAGCGTGGCATATCCCCTCGCCTAAAAATTTGACCCGGTAACCTTGACCTTTGACCTTGAAAATCAATAGGGTTCCAGATTCTCTTAAGGACTAAGTATGTACCAAGTTTGGTCAAAATCCATTGAAGGATGTTGATTCTAGTGTTCACAAGGATGTTACGTAAGGGCGGACGGATGGAAGGTAGCGTTACTATATCCCTTCGCAACTTCGTTGGCGAGGGGATAATAAGGACAAACCATATACCAAGTAAAGTCACAAGGACGTATCACCTCCAAAAAGTCTAAGTCCTACAGGTTCCAGATTTTCTTAAGGTGTAAGTATGTACCAAGTTTGGTCAAAATCTATTGAAGGATGTTGATTCTAGAGTGTTCACAAGGATGTTACGTGGTAAAAATTAGACCATGTGACCTTGATCTTATGACCTTGAAAATCAATAGGGTTCCAGACTCTCCTAAGGACTAAGTATGTACCAAGTTTGGTCAAAATCCATTGAAGGATGTTGATTCTAGTGATGTTATGGAAGGAAGGACGGACGGTAGCATTACTATATCCCTTCGCAACTTCGTTGGCAAGGGGATAATAAGTCATTAAATATATTGTTCAATATTATTTTAACATATGCATAGAAATATATTTTGAATATGGCACTGAAAAGAAATTAAATACAGAAAGGAGATGTAGTATAGAAAAGCCATAATTATAGATTAATACATGGCCTTTTTCATATTGCCCTTGATATCGGCCCTGAGGGCTTTAGCCCGAGGGACGATATCAGTCGAGGGCTGATGACAAGGGCAATATGAAAAAGGCCATGTATTAATCTATTTATCATATATTTTGCCAGGGCAGATAACATGTTATTGCCCTTCACAAGAGGGCAGATTATACAATTACAGACTTTTGTAGAAGTGAATATGAGTTTTTATTGACCTGTAAAATAATATTGACCGAAGCCGAAGGCTGAGGTCAATCTTGGTTTTGCAGGTCAATAAAAACTCATATTCACTTCTACAAAAGTCTGTAATTGTTTTATTACATACATATGTATACTATAAGGCTTATGAGGTCACCCGATGAATATCACTTTCAGCAGGTGAATACCATTATTTATTGACTTCTAGACTTTACTTAGCTAAAGTACGGATATTTAGTCATTATGTAATAAAACATGTTATTGTCCTTGTAAAATGTTATTGCCCCGGAGGCAAATAACACGCTGCAAATTATGCTTTTATTACACATGCAAATTTGGCGTTATTTCAATAAAATATGTGATAATTAAGCAGTACTCAATTAATACTACATCCAAAAAAGTCAACGATAACAAAAATAAAACAAAATAAATCTACCATATAAAGTAAACAATCTCATCATAGCTATATCTGTAAATAATCCAATACATGTAAGTATCAAGTTGGTAATGGCATTTTCGAATGAAATCTATCAGGAAATTAACTACATGCGATTCCCTTCATATGTAAATGTAGTTACCAATTCTTTACCCAAATGTCTTAAATAGGTGTAAACTGTATTAGAATTAGAGAAATATGGAGATGATTTACTAAGCATAGATGAAATCTATGAAGTTCAGGCTTTCTATGGTTTTAGATCAATCTCCATTCACAATGAATAAATGCAGGGTTTTACATCACCTCAACCTTTCATTAACAATGAATTGAGTGGTTCACTTTCTCTACAGTACAACTACTACATTGTATCTATTTCTTCTACTATTTAGAATCTTGTATTTATCTGAAGAAGATAACAACTGGACATTATATGGTATTTATCATATATACAATCAATTTACTTTATATCTATAACTAATTAATCAAAAATTGGTCTATTAGAAAAACAAACTGCTGCATTAATAACATAATATATACATTTGTAAATATATTAAACTGTGTTAAGCCTGTTAATACTGCATCTGTTAAAAGTTTTGACCATTCTTTAGTTACTACATAGAAGTAACCCCAAAAATACTAGTAGGGGTCTGTAATTATATAATCCAATAAATATGCAGGGAATTTACAAATCTTTATAAACTTAAGTGTCTTGTATACAGTAATTACAGGTATAATACATGTATATACATTCTTGAGCAAATTCCCCTCCTTTTATATAATAAAAAGTTCCAAATACAAGATTTAGTTCCTGTTTGATAATATATTACATGTATATCTATTACTTCAGTTTGGTTAACTCTGAGTCAGAACAATATACCAGAGTGGAGTGACTAATCTACCTACAAACTTTTATTTTTGTGATTTAGTAATATAAAATTCCAGTCCAGTGTCTAAGTCTAGTACAAAGCTGGCATCTTCATCTGATCAAAAAGTAACTAGCTATAACCATGATGTAGCTGAAAACTATTGCTCTAACTCACTTCAATAGCAATTACCGGTAACAAAGAATTCCTCTTTTTTTTCTCTCCAAATTATTTTAAAATTATTATGTAGATTTTTTACAGACAGCCTTGAACATAATAAGCATTGAACACTCTTTCTGTCTTTTTTGTTTGTAGAAAAATCCTATTATTTCCATTGCAGCAATCTCTTATCTCTACAATAAAGGGAGATAAATCTTGTATTTAGGAAGACAAATCGGTAACATGAAAACAGGAATTACAATGTAGCTTTCTGATTCTGATTACTCCTCTGGCATCTTCAAATCTTCTAAGCCCTAAGTGTTGTAATACAATATATATATATGTATATAGTCAAGTGTTCTACTTGTATGTGTAGCATCAGTTTTCTTATAACACAAATGCATGTATATCAGTTACTTCTTTATAAATAGTTCTTAAATTATCAAAAACATATTTCTTGTGCATATCCCAAGCCAGGACCTGGATTTCCAATGTCATATGTCAGTCTTTTTTGTGTTCAGTGAGTTCAGTTAAGATGAGAGGTGATTGTTTGTTTTATTGACATTGGTGGAATTGACGACCATCACTGTTTAAACTTTCTTTCCTTAATTAATTATAATTTTTTTATTTATATCTATCATATAAGAAGAGTTTGAAGAATACAGAAGGGGTAATCAGAATCTGTAAATCATAGAAGGAGAGACTACACAATGTTGAAAAGAAAAAAGGACAACATGACAAACAACAATGACAAAATATACACATAAGTTATCTTATTACTTGTTCTTGGAGTTACTTCAAATTACAATAATTAATTTTTACATTAAACATGCATAGAAGTAAAAAAAAAAATGACTTGTCTGTATACAGGTGCAATACAATGTACCTGGATTGTGCTTTATCATTATATCTGCATTGCATATTGCTTAAAAATCTTTATATAACCTTCAAAATTACTGAATCCCATCTGAAATGAAAAGTGGCCTTATAATAGGGGTGGTCCCTCTTGAGGGGGACAATTTAGTCAAATTTGATTATTTATGCACATCTGAAATCTGGCCTGATAGAAGCTTAAGGGTGACCTTTTATGAGAGTGGCTTTATAATAAAAGGGTGACCTCTATTGAAGGGGACAATTTACTAGCAGTAGAATTCTATTATCTCAGTGCATCTGAAATCTGGCTTGATAAGAGGAGTGAGTGACCTTTGTAGAGAGTGGCCATATAAGAGTGGGGACTAATACATTTGTATGTTCCTCTGTACAATGAATAATAGAGTTGCATACACCTAGTTAAGCAAGCATTCTCTGGCCAGGATTGTCTAATTATAATACATTAATGTATCAATAGTACTCTACATGTATTTACATTCTCTGGCCAGGATTGTCTAATTATAATACATTAATGTATCAATAGTACTCTACATGTATTTACATAACTTTAAAATAAACTGTGTCTAAATTTACTTCTGTAAAATTCAGTAAAAAGTAGGCACTTAACCATTCAATAGCTTTCTTCTGAAAATAAAAAACCTAACAAACTCTTAGCGTAAATATGCACTGTATCATTCTTAGATTTACCTATGGCTAAACTTGATCTCTTAATTACTTAAATACAAATATGTATGTCTTTATCAAGAATATCATCAATAAAATATTTTCAATCTTTGACTTCTAAAAATCAATTCAATTTACTATTCTTTAAACCATGGCTAAATAATTATTTACTATTCTTTAAACCATGGCTAAATAATTCTTACAGTCTATAACATAAAATAATGTAATTCTCAGATGATAAAATGAATGAACAAAGCAAACCTGGTAAATAAAAGATTCTAACTTCTAAGTTGCACAAATATGAGTAATGTCAATATAATTAGAATACCTCCTTTTTAGATGGAGGGATAAGATGGTCTGGTAGAATCACTGGTAATTCATGTCCTTCTAGTTTGATTTTTATTAGATGATTAGCTAACGCCCATTCATCAGCATCAAGCATGCCATCTTTATCAACATCCGCCAGTTTCCAAACTTTACCCAGAATGGAGTTTGGTAACTTAGACCTGACCATTTCTGACTTAGCTGCAGCACCAGTAATTTTTCCATTGATTGGATTCATTTTTTCAAATGATTCATCATATTTGTACTTTTCTTGACCAACAACCCATTCTTGTTCACCTCGACCTTCGTCAACACCTTCACCTCTGCCATAACCGAACATGCTATCATTCATTGTGTCGAAAGCTCCTCCTTTTACATCTGCTCCCTCCACTTTGTATTCTTGCTCATGTGGAATCATTTGCATTAAGCGTGCTATATCTACCTGTAACATACTATCTACATTTTCGATCAGTTTTGGCTTCATAATGTGAAACTTTGTAAAGTCTTGATGCTCAAGAACCTCCTTCATACGGCTAATACTCGGAAAATCACCAGGGGAAATCTGATGCTCACGCTGAAGACTAATATATATTTCCGGCAATGCTTTGATCAATTCTTTCTTTTTGGCCTCTTTCCCAAACATTGAAGGCATTTCTTTCTTTAGGTGACTGATGATGTAGGCATGGACCTAAAAAAAAACAAGTCAATATATTGTATATAAAATATAAATATACATATTTGTAAAGGAACATCCAAGAAACATTCCATTCACTTTTCCTTTCAAATGGTTAATTGGTTTCAAAGAATAAAAAAACTACGTTCTGTGGTGCTAGGCCATCCTTTTTTTTGTAAAGACCACCTAATTAATAAACATTCATATTGACAGCACTTTTAGCATGTCATAATAAAAAATGGATACTTTGTCAAACGCACAAATGATTTCATATCTGGTACAATCCATTACAGAGGGAACCAGTTGTGGCTCATGAGAGGATGACAAACAAATGGTCACCCACTCCAGAGAATGTCAGACTAAAATGTCACCTTTTTATAAACCAATGCAAATTTACATAAAATATATATAATAATATATAAATAACACATTTTTTAGCTGAGAGGGTGAGAGCAGATTGTTACCCATAGAAATTTGGTTGTCAACCGAGGCAAAGGCTTTGCCTCGGTTGACAATGAATTTAGCTCTACCACCCTCTCAGCTATGTGTTATTTATTTTATTATACTGAATGTTCTTTTCTCCTGGTTTCATTCTTTTTTTATGATTTTGATGCCCTGAATTTCAATTGCTGATTGTCTTTAAATGTTTTAAACTGTGATATCAATGATGTGTAATAAATAAGATTACATACATTTTTTGTATTTGTTAATTTTTTTTTGCCATTTTGGTGTATGTTTTATACAGATGGGTGTTCTGAAATGAAAAGTGAGCAATTTTGTCAGCTATGCCATGTGATAGACTAAATTATCACCCTCTGCCATGTGATAGACTAAATTATCACCCTCTGCCATGTGATCGACTAAATTGGTACACGCTCCTTAACTAATGAGAAGACAGGAAATTTACATGAAATATAATAATATTTATGTAATAAAAACAACATATATACTTAAGTATTGACCTATCAAATCTTTGTAATGAAGTTATCATATTTTTTTTTATTTTCTTTCTGAGTTTCTTTTATATTTGAACCATCACATCTAAATCACCATTTTTGTTACCATACTACATGTATGATAACAATAATGGCATTAAAAATACTTTACTCCCTTTACAAATGTATATGTACCATGTAGGTATATTGTACAGCTGGCTAATATTGAAGATACCTTATCACAAATGTAGATACAGGGAGGTAACCCAATAACATTTCCCAGCCTTTAACCAATCTGCAGATATTCTTCCATATTTGTTTCTTTGCAGTGCCGTCTTAACGGATGGGCACCCTGAGCAGTTGCTCGGGGGCCACACGAGCTTAAGGACCCCATGCTAATCTATGTACATTTTGTTTTTGTGTATGTTATGTAGGCATGTTTTTTAATGTTTAAACACTGATTTTGTTGGAAATCCCAATACAATATATATGTTTAATTTTATCGACTATTTACATATTTATTCCTGTGAGTGGTTATGTAGGTAGGGGCCCAAGTGTACAGCTTTGTCCCGGGGGTATATGATGGTGTTAAGACGGCCCTGTTTCTTTGTATTGTTATATATATACATGTACATGTAAATATTTGCCTGAGCATGGCCAATTACAAGGCATGAGATCGTAAGCAGAATCATATTACTGACAGAATTAAATTACTGATAAATATGATACAAGAAATAATTTTAGTGAAGTAATTATAAAACTATTACAGACTTCCTTGTTATTGATATATATATAATGTATGGATTCGGTGTATAAAATAAACAAATTTATTTATAATATATTTGAGCACAAATAAAGCTACAAATGTAGAGATATGCTAGTTCACAGAAAACACTAAATGTGTCCCTAAAAATGTTCTTCAGTGCTTTTTGACAGTTCATGTTTCTCATGGCAAATAAAACATACACATTATTATAATACAAATTTTATATTTATATATTTTCGATTGTTTGATGGTATCAATGGATACTTCCAGTTATTCTAGCTAATGCGGCAAAGAGTGAAGAAGAGAGGGGAGGCAAATCTTAGCCCTTCGCTAGCCAAGATGTTTGTAATAACTAGAAAAGAAGTATGCCCCTGCACTTGATAATTATGGACAAAGCTGTTTTGCTACAAGCGATTTAAAAAAAATGATCTGGTTCTTAGGATTTTTTTTAAAAGTTTCATCATTCTATTCTATGTTAAACTTTGTACCCTGGGCCATTTAATTTGTACAAAGGTTGAATATCCATTGCACAATTACATTTCCCTTATTTTACTGGTTCTTGCAAATAATATATTTTTATTTTCCATTGCAGCCTTATATACATGTAACATTGTGTACCCCATAGACCCTGGAGTCTCTATTTGTATAAGCTTGAATAAGTTTATTAAAATAATGATTTCTGCCATTTATGACTTTCATTTCCATTACTGGTGCTACATGTACAATATTAAACTACAATCTAATTAAAATCAGATGTAAGATGTTTGTTGTATCCTTTCTGTTACCATGGATCAACACCTCATTTACATGTATTTTGCAGAATTTAATTATATACCAACATGTACACATACCAAACACTGTTACTCTTGTCTTAATTTTCTAAATTTATTTTACATGAAACAACACAAGAATTTACATATTTATGTATAATATTTTTTCTTGAATTTAATCCTTTAGTTTCCTGTCATACAAATATACATGCACATCAAGCAGGAAGGATAAACATGAGAGCCTATCCAAGAGGGGATCGACAGGGGGGGTACTCTCTCCCACCTCCTGCCCCCCTTTCTTCCGAAATTTTCCTCCTTTTTTTATTGAAAATCTCAGTTATTTTTCTTAAACGTAGTCATTTAGATAGTTCGGCTGTCTGACAGCTCGTCTGCGCCAATTTACATGTGTTGTTTCATTTAAGTCACTTTCAGTTATCTCAAATGTTTCTTCTTCTATTGTTGTGCCTTCTTTTTCAAATCTATGTTTAAGATTACTGTATATGGGCTGTTTAAAAAAAAATGGCTCCAACATGTGAAAAAAATGTCCAAATTAAACTCACTCCTGAAAACTTTCTGCTGATAATTTTCAATGTTGTATACATTGAAGTAAATGAAACAAGAAAGAAACTATGAACAGATAAGCAATAAATTTTTAAGAACCTTTTATTGAACACAAATTGGCATGAAAAACATGTAAAACACATACTTATTCTATATCAGTTAAACAATCTTTAGTCTCCATTATTTTGTATAATGGTTTCTCAAACAATGCAACTGATATAAATGACTTTTTGTGCAAAATATTGGGTTATTGGTAGTTGTAGTTTTTCTTAAAAGCTATTTTTTATGAAAAATTCTCAATACTTTTGTCCAATCTACCTGATAAAGTTTTTATTATCAAAATAATAAAGAATATTTTTACTTAAGACAGCAAAATTTTCAAACTTTAAAGATAAGTATCGATTTGTAAAAAAAATCACATTGATTCTTTGAACGATCGCAAAATAATTGGTTGTAGAAAAAACATTTTGTCTATTTTTGTTGCACTCCTGACATTTTATAATAAAGAAAAAAGAAGAAAATATCACATTTTAAAATGCCAACATTGAACAGTGATGTTACTGTTAACTCATACAATATTTTTTACCTGTTTCAATGAAATATTTGTACAGAAATGACAGTATTTGGAAATTTGTAACAATTTTTTCCCATACCACTTCTTTAATACCCAGTTTTAGCAGCAATATTTTTAATTACATTTGAAAATTTGTATAATACCACTAATATATTTATAAGATAAATCATAATGAAATAATTAGAATATTTGTATAGGCTAGAAAAGGCAATTTATTATAAATTATCATTATTTTATCAATGGTACTATTTTATCAGGATATGTTGCACTCCTGACATTATATTGCCATCAAGAAAAAGAAGAGTTATTAACTTAAAAACAATTCACAGGGGAAAAAAGTCAGTTGGTGTTCTTTCAAGCATTTTAATGATAATTGTTTCTTAAAGTAACATTTTTCTAGTTATTTGTAACTTGTTGACAGCCATACTTCTCGAAAATTCCAACTTATTTTTGAAATATACTATACAAAAACATTTAAAACATGTATTAATCTAAATTAATATTGAAAATAGATGTTTAATGTACAATTACAAGTATTTTTTGGATACTTAGAAAATTGATTATATCAAATTTCAATGATTTTTAAATATTTATGTCAGGAGTGCAACATTTACATGGTCAACCATAAATTATCTATAAGAAAATAGATAAATGCATTTATCATAAACTTTATCAAGTCAATTAATCTCCAATAGCTAATGAATCTAGAAAACATGTTCCCTTGGCCTTGTCAGAGAATGTCTCTAGTATTAATACCAAATAGATATTAAAGCATGAGATCATTTAAAATGAACAAAAATGCTTTATTACATAAAATTAAAAGCACATAAAATGCTATTGGCACTTTTAATTTTTTCAAACATTATTCTAAACTTGACAGAATCTCATTTTATTTAAATCATCCATATAAAAAGCTATAATTTAGACTGTGTAGAAGACCACTTAAAACTAGTTGCACTCCTGACATGAATCAAATGCATATTTTATGTATCTCAAACAGGTAAATGGGTTTTATCTGTTCTCTTAGTCAGTCTCTGTTGAAATGTGATTTTAGTTACATTTAAAAGAAAATATGTCTAAGAAAATATCAAATGTTGCACTCCTGACATTTGAGGGTGCTGCCTTTAATGTGACATTCTTGGCCTTACTACTGATTTTAGTGTATCCTTTAACTATGGTTTTGAAGCAGCAATGATGTATTAAGATTTATTTATACCCCATATCTTTGAAAACTAAAAGACAACATTTCTACAATGTAATTTAGGAAAACTTGCATAAATGTTTGTTGCACTCCTGACTAGGTACATCTTTTTTACAAAGCCATAATTTTATGCAATAATAAATGTGAAGCATGATCTATTGCTATCTCATATGTCAACATATCAAAGTTTGTGATGAAATAGATTTGGTAACATATTGTTTGAATTAGCACTGTGGTAGGGTGTTGAAAATTAAGGATTTTTTAAAGTGTCACAAAAAAGTGTTGCACTCCTGACAATTTTGACATGTTTTTTGGACATATTTTTTTTGTTATTCTAGATATCTTAAAGACTTTTTGCAGTAACAAACATCAAATCATTACAGATCTTTTGAACTATTTAGATCCAATAAAATCATAAAAATGAGTAAATTAGACAGCTAAAGCAGTATAGGAGCCATTTATTTTGAAACTGCCCATATATGAAAGACTCAAAAACAGGTCCGGTTCCACAAACATGCCCGATTATATTATGACGTCAAATTTCAACTTGAGAATCCAAAAACAAGCCTGATTCCATTGTGATGTCAAATTCTCCCAAACATGTCCGATTCGGTCCCACAAACATGCCCGATTTTACAAAGAAACAACATTATCCTTCCATCTTATGCATGTTTACAATTCTGTCTGTGTTTCAGTGTTATTACTATACTATAAAACCATAGATATAAGTAAGTGAAAAGTATAATATTTAGAGAAAACCAAATCGTGTATGGTTAGGCGGACATGTTTGTGGAATCGGACACGTTTGCGAGTCCTACATGTACATATATCTTTGTTACGGTAATTTCATCATCCTTGCAAGAGAGTGATGTTTTCGGCAGCACTTGTATGATGTTGTCAATTGGCACATCCTTCTCGATGGGTGTACTGAAGACCAAAGAATTATCTTCTGCATATAAATATACACAACAAATATTTGAACTGTTGTTTACAGGTTGTTTTACTTTTGCAACACATATATTTCCATTCCACATCACTGCCAAGTAGTCATCCATTTCAAACAAATGTGTGTTGTTTTGTGGTGCAGTATCGTTACTTGCTGTGGCTATATCATGTTTGTTGGATGGGAAAAAGCTATATTAGAACAACTTTCTTAAATTCTTGTTTCTTAAGGTAGCACTATACAAAGATTTTTTTCCTCCAATCTTCCATCTGAAAACAGCTGTAACCTTCTTAATATTGCATCCAAATTAACAAATGAGGTACCATTTGAAAGAAGAAAGATATATCTTTCCACTGATTATAATATTATGATTATACAACAATTACATAATTAATTATTACGCAATTAGTTGCAAAATCTTGATGTGTGCACTTTACCAAAATTAGCTGTTTCATGTTTATTCAAACGGTAAAACTTTTTACAATTTCTTAATCAACACAGCATGACCTCTAAAACCGTGTCTCAGATTTTTTCTGTGATGTTTCAATCTCTCTTAAAGCCCCATTATGTGTATACAGCCTGACTTCATAAGATTTCACCAACTTTAATTGTGTGTAGAATTTGTTCTATTAATTCTATCAGAAATCTGAGACACTGTTTTGCAGATAATAGGTCTAAGAACAACATATACCAAAACCAAACCTCTAGGGGTACCAATGCAGGAGCTAATTTCATTCAAAGTCAACATTTTATGTCAAAAATTGTAGTGGAAAAATCCCAAAAGTTGTAATTTTCCTCTTGGTACCTCATTTTCTTGAATAAAAGTCACAAATGTGCCATGGGAACACTTCAGGATTGACCTTGAATCATAAATTAACAATGATTTGTCCAGAAAGATAGAATTTCTTCACATAAACTCTAAATATAGCTGGAAAATGCACACCTTGTGCAGTAAACACATGAAATTGGCGGGAGAAGTTACATCACTCTGACCTAGCTTGAGGTTAACTGCCTACTGATAAGGTCAAAACTCCACCTCCACTGACTAGAGTGAACCACTAATTATAACAGGAATCACCTGGAACCTTAGTTTGCTCATTATGTGTATTCTTCCCTTTTAGTTGAATTTTACTAAATGAAAATTATACATTAGATATGTTGAAATAAATTCCATTGCAAATAACTATAATTTATTTCTTTTGGCATTGATGAAAAGTTAGCTACATCCATGCTGCTTTCCCCTTCACTTAATGGAATCTTTTCTTATCTCAAGTATTACTGGTCAGTGGTCATAAAACTATCAAATTATCCAATAGATAAACAATTAAGGACCGCCCACTTGTTTTTATCATCTCTGAGTACCAACAACAAGGTATGGTTTAAATTCTTTCCGGTATAATGCTGCACAAATCTGGAATGAGCTGCCGAATCACTTTAGACAAGAAACATCATTAGAACATTTTAAAAATATAATTCACACATGGAACGGCAGCTCATGCCAGTGCAGTGCATGCAGATGACCTTTAAATTTTTATTTCTAAATTTTAATGCGTTTAAATATTTTTATTATTTTATTATTTTCTGTTGTTGCTTAAATGCATGAGCCTCTTATTTTTAGCTTGCTTTTGTTCAGTTAATATCTGCTTCTGTAACTTGTGTCTATATTGAATTGCATAAATTGATGTATGTTTTTATTTAATATGTTTGTACGCATGATTGTATGTGTTGTTATATACCATAGTCGATTTTAAAAGCTCATTAGAGCTTGTGTTATATGTATGATTTATATCGACTCTAAATAAAGCTTTGAATTGAAATTGATTCAAGCACATGTGTTTGTTTACAAAACTAATTAAAAGTAATGCTCATTAATGGTACATCATATCTGAATTATTTTTTCACCTGTGTATCAAGAATATTATAATAAAATAAAAATTGATTTAAAAAAATTTTGATGAAAAAATATCAATTTTTGTATAGTGCTACCTTAAATGATCATTTTCATCATTTGTCCCTTTCCCCTTCCTCCGGACAAGGAAAATTAAATCTCTTAAGTTATTTATTCACATTTGGGGGGATCAGTTTTCTTCCATTTTACATATTTCTCCTCTCCCACTTCCCACCCCCCTCCCTCCCCTTCTTCTCCCACCTCCCGCCCCCTTTTCTCCCACCTCCCGCCCCCTTTTCTCCCACCTCCCTTTTTGCTGTCCTCCCCCTCATCCAACAATTCACTTCGACACAAATTAAAATACAAGAACAGCATTTTTTTTTGCAATGAGAATAACTCATTCCCTAAAATGTAGATCTACATGTACATGTTCTATTGTTTGTTATTTCAAGTTAAAAAAGAACTAATTTTATTGAATTCTTAATATTTTCAAACCTTTATTCTGAGCATATACACATGGGTAAATTTTACACATTTGATGAACTCGAGACAAAAATAAAAATAAAATCTACCGGTATTTTTATACTGTAAAACCTCAGAGGTTCCACATACATGTACATGTATATCTAAATAAATCTGATTATGTTGTATTATTTTATTTTTTATTTTTAAATAAAATAATGTTTGGTAATTTTGGATTTCAAAAAGAATTTAGATTTGTTGTAGCATCAAAATCTGTAAGTATCACAAGACCTACAGGTCATTATCTTATTAATACACACGTACTTCAATGTAGATTAATGTTTATAAAACATCTAATTATCTACATGTACATATAATATACAATGTATGTAAATATGGGGCTTTAATCATCATCTACATGTAGATCTGTGCAATATAGACATGATAAACTGGTGTATACTGGTGTAGTTTGTAACAAATAGGAAATGATTTCATTATATATAATTACAGATACATTTTGTATATATCATGAACTCTCTGTAATTACAAACTGACATTTAAATTACAGATGAGAATTAAAATAAAATCTAACAAACACCTTTTATAACTCTTACAACTGTACTTCCTCCAATATATATTTACTACATACCTGTACATGTACATTTTATTGTACATGTCAGGGGCGGATCCAGGATTTCAAGTTAGGGGGGGGGGGCGCACTTAAAAAAATTGTGCCGGGCGGAGGGAGACGCAAAATTTGTTGGGGTATTTCGTGTGAAAAATAACGATTTTACGCCAAAAAATCATATTTTTTCCAATTGCGGAGGGAGGCGCGAAAAATCTGGGGTATTTCATGTGAAAAATCATGATTTTATGCCAAAAAATCATATTTTTTTCCAATTTTAGGGGGGGGGAGCACCCGGCCCCCGCTGAATCCGCCCCTGCATGTAGTACGTAAAAAAAAACCAGATAATTATTCATCTCCTTGTCAATCGTGTCTAAATTAATTATATTTTTTAGCTTGAGCATGCATATACATGTACAGTCAAACCTGCTCATAATTAAGGTCACCTGTATTAAAAGGTCACACCTTTCTTGTCCTGTCATAGAAAATTTTATGTGAATTGAACCTCTTTTATGAGGTCACCTGTCTTATAAGGCCACTTGTTCTTTGCCTTAAAGGCCAGCTCTTAATACAAGTTAGACTGTATATTGTTTTGGAATAATAATAATTTATTCCAAAGATTTTGGTACAGTGAGTGGCTTCAAAAAAGATCATTTTATATTTTGACTGATTAGAAAATGTACCATATTTAAATTCATTGTAAATGGATTAGACATGAATTGAAAATTTTTTAGTTTTAATATGAATGTTATGGGTACATGTACCTATAAAGTGTAAAACGAAATAGAAACGAAACGAAAACGAAATCAACGAAATGAAACCAAAACGAAATCAACTAAAACAAAACGAAATAGACTGATATGAAGGAAATGTAAGGAAAAAAATAAGACAAAACGAAATAAATAAATTAAAAAAAAAGATAATTCGATTTTTTAAATACAATAATTTTGATTAATTATAACCCATCTTGCATGTCTGTCCGTTACAGTACTCCTCATGTACATTACCTGCAACTCAATTCAAGCTGGGTTTGCTTGCCGACAAATTTTCAGAATTTCAAATGTCATATTTTTATTTGTGTTTGTGTGTGTCAGTATTTATGAATTATAAAGCTTCTGGGGTGGGCATATAGAAAAAAGGGGGGAAATGAAGGGGTCTGAGCCCGAAGTCCTGAATTTAAAAACTTGAATTCCCGAATTCCTTGATGTGATTTTTATCTCATAATATTCCTAAACATTGCCATGTAGCTGCAGTTAAAATTTGAGTTCATTTTGATTTGTAATAAGGCCAAACAAAAAAATATGTGCGTTTCCGATCGACCAACCGACCCTAAAATTTTTCATGCCAAAAAAAAAATAGATCAGCAAAATCCGGAAATTCATCTCTGTTTCCGACTTCAACAATAGACGCTTTACTGTTGCGATATTGACGCTTTCTGATAAGCGTTTAATTGAAACGGATTTATTAAAGACCGGTTTCCTGTTTGAATTTTCTTCATTTCCTTGTACATTTGATCGATGTTTGGAACCAAAAACATTGTACTGCATGTCAAATAATTAATAAGCTGTAGTAATAAAGAAAGAAACAAGCTTGTGTGATTTTAGAGGAAGGAGCATACTTGTTAAACAACAATATTAAGAAAAAACTGGTGGAACGAGCTAATCTGGGTCACGGGTCACTGTAAGCGGGCGGCTGTATCGAGAAACATATACGGTGTTGAAAAAACTGTTGATACTCATAAAATATTGATAAATGCAATAAAATGTTATGTTTGTCTTCAAGAAATATGATAGACAAAACCATGTGTGAAGTTTTATGACGAAATATATCCGATTTCTATGTAAATTTACGAGTTGAAGTGGGGAAACACCCACAGGTAATTTTAGCGATGTATTTTTATCTTGGACAAGAATAATGAGCGTCCTGATTGGATAACCGATTTAAAACACACTGACAACGCATGGTAAAAAGATGCATGTAAAAGAAATCTATGTTATATTTATTCATTTGTTTGATTCTGGAATATTGTTGATCATTGATTTAAAGAAAAAAAGAAGGGAAAAAAGGGGGGGAGGGTGAATTTTATTTGTGAATTTTAGTTAAATAAATGTTATGTTTCGACAGTTTAAAGACAAAAAGAAAAATTTGTTGGGACTAAAGTTTAAATCAGCATTAAAAATTGAACAAATATCAGTGGTTTTGTAAATGAGATTTATTTTAAATAGAAAATCTGAATTTATTATTTATTAATTTATTATTAATGATACAATTTTATATCCCTTGGGAGGGGGGCTATGATGAAAATTTGAAATAAAAACACAGGACTGGACTTTAAGGAAAAATAATAATCCAGGATTAGTTTT
Organism: Bathymodiolus septemdierum; assembly: GCA_963383655.1. Lineage (NCBI taxonomy): Eukaryota > Metazoa > Mollusca > Bivalvia > Mytilida > Modiolidae > Bathymodiolus > Bathymodiolus septemdierum. Next base: position 20,132,563 of record OY726519.1, on the reverse strand, counting down.
TCCTTAAAAAATCCAGGATCCCTGTGTCCACAATTTTTTTTTTTAAGTTAATAATATGAAATATTGACATCCACACTTGCTTTTTGGACAGCACATTTCTGTGTCCACACTTGCAGGTTTAAAAAAAAAATAAATAAAAAAATCCCTACCCACCGACCCTAATTTTGAAGACCATGCAATCGGAAACACACATATTTTTCTGTTTGGTCAAAAGCAGAAATTGACAACTAAAGAAATTTCTATTTTAAGTAACAGCAGCCATTTTGAATGGAGGGCGAAGCTGTCGGACACAATTTTGAAATGGGACTACCCAAGGACTATCCCAGCCAAATTTGGTTTAATTTGGTTCAGCGGTTTCAGAGAAGAAGATTTAAAAGTGATCTTTTATCAAAATATGCCTAATTTGCATAATCTGTATAAATCGGCAGAACGAAAAATTCCACAGAAAAACTCGGATTATATGTAAAATTACTAACTGCAATGTAGCTGCAGTTAAAATTTGAGCTCATTTTGATTTATAATAAAGCAGCAACTGCCCATGATGGCATGAACATTATGAGAAACAAAAGAAAATATTTATGTTTACAAAATGGTCTATTTCTGGATATGAAATATTCAATTACTTTGATGAGATCATCAATGATCAATAAGATACAATTTTACAGTTTTTTTTTATAAATGCATAAACAATTTACCTTTGCTAATCTTGCTCTTTTGATGAGGTCATTTAATTTCCTAAGTGCTGCATTCTTTGGTAGACTCTGTAGATCATTAAACAAATCTTGTTCTTCTAATTCAAATAATTTTCTGTTCATATCAAAGTGTAATGGACTGTCCCAAAATGATCCAATATATACTCTTGCAACTTCTGGTGTGTTTAACACTTTACCAAGGGACCACATTAATGCACCATACACTCTCATCAGTTGCTGGTGATCAACCATGTCTGCTTTATTCAGAATTATTCTAATTTTATCATCATATTCTTTAACAGCATCAATAGCTCGTTTGAATTCATCTGAAATGTCTAACTTGTGTGCATCAAATAGAAGAATTATTCTGTCAACTCTTTCTGCAAACCATTCTAAAACTCCAGCAAAATCATAACCACGATCTAGTCTCTGTTTTTCTCCTGATAAAATTCCAGGTGTATCTATAATTGTTAAACTATCAAGTACCGCATTATTTAATGTTGAACACTGGAATCTATTTAGAAATGCATTTCCGAATTTAGTTAATGGTCTAAACTGTTTTTTACCGTCAACAACAAGGGCGTTCCCTGGAACTACACCGTCCTGATCACCGCTCATTACAGCAATAAATCTATCAGTTGTTGGCTCTGGACCTATGCGGATACCAGGAAAATCTTGCTCTAAAAGGTATCTTATAAATGTTGTCTTTCCAGTAGAATACTGACCTATAAGCAGTATCATGGGTTTGGCGTCAAAATCTGGATCATCGAGTTGGGGGGAGTGAAACTCATGAAACTTGTAATGTTCCTCCAAGGGAAGAAGTTTCATTCTATATATAGACTGCAGTCCTTCAACGACTGAATCAAATACCTGCGGTTCTTTACTCCGCTTGTTGTTTCCGTCAAGCCACCGCTTCATTTTGATATCCTAAATAACTTTCACTTCGAATGTCGCTTTCAGTATCAGATGTGACAGATTCTGCGGAAGTGATCTCATTGATTATGTGCGCTTGCTCGACATAAGATCCGGAAATCACATTTTCCCCGCGGAATTTACGGAGTCTCTTTGACTTTATGGTCCACAATACTATGTAAAGTCGTGAGAAATCCGTATGTCCGAATACGTCATTCATTGTTTTGGTTCCTTCCAGCTGATCGCCAACACACAAGGCCAAGACAAGGTTCTACAAGATAAAAACAGTTGTTACAGAAAATCGAGCTAATTAAACTTGAATTGAAGTATTGGTTTTGAAATACTCACAATTAAGATTTATTTTGACATAAATTATCAAACAAAACACAATAACATATTACTTTTATTAGACAAAAAATCGGATGATTTATTTGTTTCCATGTCATTATCTATATTTGGAACGCATACATGACCTATATTTTTTTTGTAAATAATAGACTAAATAAATAATCATTGGTTCTGAGGGATTATCATTTCTTTTAGCGTTCTTAATATAGATGTTGATATATCTTCTTTTCTTCTTTCTTCCGTGTTGACGTGCAGGTTTGAACCACAAATCGTCACGGTATGTGTTTTCGTGGTATCCATTTTATTTTGATTTCCACAGCGCACGCATTATTTTTGACGTGTCTTCCGGTTTCTATTTATGGAACATAAACAATACGAAAGCTGACATCTGTTAAAAATGATAAAGTTTACTTTTAAAGACGTAAGTACCAAAAACAGTGAACCTACCTACTGAACCATACTTTTTGTAATGCCAAAAATGTACTTCATTTATAAAGTAGCTGGAAAAAAATCCAGAAGGGCTATATAAAATCTAACTATGTCGTCTGCCTCTCAGACACCTGCTCTTCCTGTCATGTAACTATCATGGGGTCACTGATCGTATTTGTAAACAAAAGAGCTGACTGAAATGTGCCTGTTTCTTATATAAAATACATGTCACTTTGCAGTGCATTGTGGTTTCAGCACTAAAACATCAAAAGTAAACACAATTTTGAAAGTGGTATTTTTCAAACATTCTGTTATTTTATTTAGATGTAGTATGATTTGGTAGATGGCCAGAACCATGAAATTTTAAAACCAGCCATTTCCGGATTTTATATTCGTTTCCATCCCGTATATCGGCCTTTTTTTTATTTGCCACGGAAACAGATGACGCCATTTTACTGACAACAAAAGTTGCCAGGTAATCGAAAGTATATTAAAATACAAGAATGGCTTTAAAAACAATCTTATGCACAAAGAAATATTTAACTAGCCATTCTTTGAAAATTCCAATCGTCATATGAATGGAGGGTTAACACTGTTAATCGCTATATCTGAAAATCGATAATAGCACGAAAACCGATAGGACGATGGTACCTGTTAACCTGTGGGAACTGCTAGGGGGGAGATCTCCCTCCTACCAACTCTTCTAAGGGGGAGATTTTGTGCGTCGCCTTTCAACCCACAAAATTGTACCTTGTAGTTGCATACATGTGATAGAGTTGCTATGCTACAACTGGGGATTTGTAAATTTTTGGCTGGAGATTTGGTCTCGTAACTGGAGATTTTTTATCGACGTATTTGATGCATGTTTTTATTGTTAATTGATGTTTTCTTTTTGTTTGTTTCAGTATTGAACCAACTGCATCCCATTTCAATATATATTGTTTACATGTCTGTCTTATTAGTAGTGTTTCATATGATGAATGAAGGATAAAAACTGTATTTATAATTTATTCATAATCATTCATAATCATAAGGTTATAACAAAGCAATAACAATGAAGACAGAATGCTCTAAACAATAAAGTCATAGAGCACTAAAATTAAAAAGTCACTTTGCTGCTGGTGCGTTGGGTGATAGCATACGTTTTGGCATTTTTGTGGTTTATCAATTCCATCCTGGAACTTAGTCCTTAAATAATACTTTGATCGGCTTTGGTCCCAAACAAGCCATAGCAACTCAATCCGAGATGAATTCATTGCATGTTTGATCGAAATAAGAAGTTTTCCTCGGCATCAAAGATTGTCCGACTCCTGTTTGCACAACGGTTTATAACTATTTTTAATTGCCTCTATCACACTTCTAATCATCTAAGCGTGTGCTACAAACCCACTTCCTTATCCCCAATTAACTGTCAATCAGTGGATAATTGTTGTATAATCATCAACACCTTAATTAATCTCCATGACCCAATTTACCCGTAAAGGTGTCAAACAGATCAATAACCGGATATCATTTAAACACCATTCGTATCTCTCGGCGTTTTTCATCAGCGCGGGAGTTCCAAATAAGGAATTTCCAGAAATATTGATCGCAAAATGTAGGTCAAGATTTTATTGTACTTGATTTTTTTTGTTGGGGGGATATCGTGCAGGAGGAAAAGGTGTGTGCGGGAGATTAATGTCTCCCGCGCATGATACCCAGTCCATGCAGGAGATAAGGCTCTTACGCGGGAGACTCCCGCGAAAAGGGGGAGGGTTAACAGGTATGGAACCACCAAGTATAAACTTGTATTAATTTTTATTTTTTATTAATATATATATACTAAACCCATAGAAACGCCAATTAACAATATTATATTGTAACCTGTCTCAACAGAACAGAGAAAATTGGCAAATTATATATGTGTTTCCCATTTTCTGATATATCATCTCATAAAAATCTAAGAGAACTTTGTTAGGGGTTACATGTACGTTCAGGTGACCTTTTACAATAAAATTGGGATAATGTGCTGCTTCAAGGCACAGGCACTAGACGTTGTGTCAATATGAATATAGCATAATCAATGGGCAGAAAATAGTGTCAAATATATATGTAAGACTCAGATCGACATCCAATCCTCAAATAGGCGTCCAATTCTCAAATATATGGCCGTTTTTCACTTTCTCAAATCGACGTCCAATTACGTCACTGACGTATACTTCAAATGGTATTAGGTCAAATCGGCACCTATCTACATAGTAAAATCGGCACCTGTCGTGGTCAATTTGGCACCAGTATTAAAAATAATTTAGTAATAATAAAATATTTATATAAAAATAAAAAAAGAAAGTTGGATTTATTAGCTAGTACCAAATATAATCAATACGGTCAATCAGCTAATTTTTTTTTAGTTATTACGATTAAATTTGATTGCGTTTAATTAATTTTAATTATTTCCTTTCATTAAATAAATACTTATAATATAAATTCAATACATCTAACGTGCAGCGTGATGAACATTAGATGTGTTTCTTTTAAATATATACTCGGGAAATCTTTGATGTTGCAATGTAGAAGGAAAGACAATCAAGCCTACACCCAAGCCATGGTCATTATTTTGAGAAAATTTAGAAAAACACAAGCTTAAATTTGAATTAAAATGGGAAATTTGGAGAGCACATTATCTTTTGCAAAATGTCAGACGACAGCTGCATACAGTATAAACCAGGTCCGCCCTAGACAAAAGGCACTTCAATGTCAACGTTGGCAGCATCGCACTTGCAATACTGGTAAGATAATTTTTTTTAACTTTGATTAAATAGAACATGAAATAAGTAAAACGAATGCAGATTTTTTTTGGCTAATTGATGGATTTTGATTTCCGATACATTGTACATGCTTGTATAGGGAATTATATGAATATTTTTTTATTATTGTTCTTATATACATTGTGAAGCAGAATATGAACATTTTACAGATAACATGTTTCATTCAAATACATATGTATATTTAAAGTAATATTACACCAGTTTTGGGTGAAGAAATTTTTTCCCTGAAAATTCAATTTGGAATATGGCAGTATCTTTACTAAGCTATTCATGCATGTTTCAAGTCGAAATATGTTCCCAACAATTAGAAATCTGCAAATCCGTGTGCATGTTTATCGTCCTCGCCATTGTTGTGGAGACTGATTAACTTTCGGTTGTTTTGTTCCGATGATTGCCGATCATAACCTCGTGACGAAAAGATAAACAATCATGGATGCTAAGGTAAGCACACACACATTCCTGACAATTATTATTGAGGAATCTGTCTGTTTCATGTCGTGTGAACCATTTTTTTTGTTGTGCAATTATTCTTATGTGGTACACACAGAATGCATTTTTACTTGCATCCAACATTTTTTTCATCAACTGAACAGTGTGCATGAGCGATAATCTGCCGGAAAGAGTTCAAATCTTGGGTCACGTGCATATCATTTGCATTACTGTACGGGGAAAACAGAATTATCTGCTGTCAAATATTTTGCGATTTGCTCTTAAAATCTGCTTTTGAGTGGATTTTTAATGTATTCCACGATATTTGCCTTTCATATTACTTTAAATATTAATTACTAAAATATCAATAAAATTATAATTTTCCAATGTACAAATGGAAAAAATATATATACATACATACACAGGGGTTAAAAAATCTTGGACCACCTCACTAGCCCAGGGCTAGCATACTCCCAAATATTACTAGCCCGAATCTATGAACCACTAGTCCTGGTCAATGCCGTGATTTCATGAATCCGACTTGCAGACTTGAACCCTTGTACAACATGTACAATGTATATTAGTTTAACTATCTTTCTTTTCAGATCTGGTATTGTTTTTATTTTCATTTATTTTCCACAGTTCAGGTCACTGTAAGGCCAAAAAAAAAATATGTGTGTTTATGGTCACATGTCAAAAAAATCTAGGGTCGGTCGGCATTAATTTTTTTAATTTTTTTACTATCGGCAAAACCGGAAATAGTCGTTCCCGGTTCCGGAATCCGATTCCGGTATTTCATGTTCGAAATTTCCGGTAAGCCGTCATTTGTTGAAGCTGTTTTATGACGAGAATATGCAGTTTTTCTACCGTCTTTGCTCTCAATTTTCGACAAAAAGCTAGCGGTTGAATAAATAAAACATTGCTGCTGATTAAACAACATATAACATACATTATATATATAGTCATCTGTCAAAAGTATTCGGAAATGTAAAAAAAATCCCTATATCCTACCGTGACATCTGCTCGGTCATGCAATAATGTCGGTCATTTGTTTTGATTTACAATTCTCCCGCAGCACGAGACCAATGACGTCATTCTGTATATTCATAGCGTACATAAACACAGAGGGAATACTTTTCAATGTCAAAATTACAAGATGAAATTAAAACAGAAGTTTGAATTGAATAAATTCCATGCAAGTAAAAAAGATCCTTTTTACTAATGTCTTTTTTTCCTGATCATTATGCTTGTTAAATATGTTTCCATCGATGGTATTCCCCAAACATTTGTATTTTTCCGGTTTGTTGACATAATTGACATCACAGTTCATGACCGTTTCTGGAATGTAGGCCAAGCAAATTGTATTTTAAAATACTTTGAAAATATGATGATTGATCATTCAGATTCCACCATTTTCTAGAAAATGGCAGATTTTACCGGGAAAATACATGCAAGTGCTCTCCATTAGTCACAAAATGGCAGATTATTTTGCATTTCCACTGCTGCTTTAATAACAAATATACCCCTTACTTCTTGGGGTAATGAAATGAAATTCACAGAGAAGATAGAAAAAGAATTAATTTAACAGCAATAATCAAAATTTATAGCATAAATTGAACAGAGAATTAAATTAAACCAGACAGAAAAATGAGATTGTCTGGGTAAAAAAAACCTGTCATTATTACAAATAACATCAACAAAACTGTATTGTTACCACTCTGTGATAATAAATGTGATTAAAATAAATTGAAATCAGTCATTAATTGTTTTACCAAAATATGTCGGTCTAATAGATTGTATTGACAAAAGCAAAAACACCAAATTCACTGGATTAAATACTTTTTATGTGGGTAAGCAAGTTTAATATTTGCATCAAATAATTAATTTTTAATACTTCAATTTCAAACTATTTAAGAAAAATATCTTTTGAAATTTTTCAGACAAATCAATTACACTGAAAAAGCTAGAATACTGTACTTTCTTAATCTGGTTTACTTTTTAAGTTTGGTTGGCCTATGACAAAATCATGTGCTTTATTGAACTTTGACCGACTTTATGTGACGTCATACGACGCCATTTGGAAAAGGGAGGGTAAACAAATTTGGGTCAGTATGTAATTATTATCGATCTTTTTTCCATGGAACTTTACACATGTGAGCAAGAATAGATGAGGAACATAATTAAAAAGAAAAAAATGTTTACTTTTCAAACATGAAAAAAATAATCAAACATTATCCAATGACTGACCGACTTATTGTCAAGACGAGGATATAATCAACCAAAACCATATTTTTTCAAAAATTTATTATGAAATCATTTCTGGATAAATTTTAACATATTTTACACCAAAACATTTGGAATTGTCTATATTTTGTTTGTTTATTTGCTCATTATGTTTATATGAGTAGTTTTTATTTGTACATAATTTTTCCATGATTTTTTAATTTTTAGGATTTATTTTTAGTTGAAATACATAGGAAAATCAAAGTCAATTTTTATTTGTTGTGTTTGAATTATGTGCAAATAAAAATCACTCATAACAACATAATGAGTAAATAAATAGGTGCCGAATTGACTATTGTCAGGTGTCGATTTGACCAAGTATCATTTAACTTGGGGCCGAAATGACTAACCTAGGTGCCGATTTGATTAAGTGCCAAAATGACCAGGTGCCGAAGTGACTTGAATTCCTTCAAATGACGTCACACCCGTTAGGACATGGTTTTGAAACAATGATGGAGAAGGGACAAGACCAGATTCAGAGTACATTGTACTTCTACTTTAGCGGACCCTAACCCTAATCCTAACTTAACCTTAATCCTAACCCTAATCTTAGCCCTAAGCTTAGCCCTAACCCTAACCTTAACCCTAACCATAAACCTAACCCTAATCCTAACCACAACCCTAATCTTAACCCTAACCCTAAACCTAATCTTAACTCTAAATAATATTAATGAATGGGAAAATGCTTTAAAAACACACAATACAAAAAAACAACAACTTTAAGAAACAGATTAAAAAAATAACACGCAAAACAAAACTGTCATTACAATTATTTTTTATGGCAAACTTTGATCGTGTAAACAGGCCTTTAGATATGCGAGTTTGGAAAGGACGCCGATTTGAGAATATCCTAAAATTGGACCGTGATTTGAGATAATGACGTCAGTGGATGCCGATTTGAGGAGTGGACGTCGATTAGAGACTGGACGTCGATTTGAGTCTATCATATATAATAATAACAAGGCTTCCAATGCCAAAATCGGTCAAAATGTAAACAAAGCGGGGGTTTTTTTGTACGCTTTTTTCGTGTAAATCTCGTAGTATGCTTCGATTCCATACTACCTAAATATACTTCCGCCTTACTTTTTTCGAAAATTAATCCATCATCAGAGCGTCGCAGAGAACTTTTTGTTGGATGCTGAAGTTTAATGACTTCCATGGCAGGAAGAAGCCATTGCAACTGTCCCGGGCTGAATAATTCAAATACGAAAATCAAATAAAATACTGATAAAAATATTATTAAAAAATGGAATGCCATTTTGTACAAAACAAACACATATATTTTTGCATTGAGGAAAACAACAACAACACAACTTATCGTTAATAATATTTGTTTACATTTTGACCGATTTTGGCATTGGAATTATTATATATATTGGACACTATTTTCTGCTCATTGATTATGTTATATTCATATTGACACAATGTCTAGTGCCTGTGTTCAAGGGCTGAAAATAAAAAATCTCAGAAAATTGACACAATTTTTTTTATGACAACACTTAGATATAGTTCCACAAGACTTTCTTGCCATTAAGATTTCAGTTGATCATTACAGCACAAAAATCCTGTGAAATAAATAAATACTCAATGGTTCACAGTCTTCGTGCTGACCCACTTGCCCGAGGAAACAGGTCAACTCGTTCCCTAGATACAATAACGTACATTGTAACCCTCATTCCGCTTGTGCTCCAGTTAGGGTTACGAATTCGTTAAGTGAATATTTCAACTTTCTTTTTGCAAATCTGGTCATAACTTATTATTCCCTGCAATTTTTAATTAATGGTGATACGAAATAAGTGTTACAATACCAGTTTCTACCTTCACGATCGATTTAGTATTCGAAAATTGTTTCTTGTCCGCCATGGCACCTTACGTAGACTCTCATGATGGGCGGAGCCTATCCATATATGGATTTGAATGCCAAATATAAAAAACGTTACTACGATGTTTTACTACGATTGATCCAAATAAGGATATCTCCAAAACGAGGCAAGTGCACGTGAAATAGCAACTTGTAGACAAAATGTCAGACAAAAAGAAGATTTCATGCATTCAAATTTTCAGATGGATATACATTGTAAGTCTACCATGGATTGATGCAGTGTTTACTTAGCACCTCAAGGTTTACCTAAATATATTTATCTTTCACCCCCGTTAATTTTTCCAACCACTTACAACGGAATTAGGACAAAAAACTTCCCAGTGTGAATCACTCCGGGCGCTGCTCCCATACTGTACGTTGAATGGGATAGATTCGTAACCCTCGCTGGGAGCAAAAGCGGACTGAGGGTTACGTTATCGTATCTACTCGTTCCCTACCAACTCGTACCTTTGTACCATATCAACTCGTTCTCTATGTATTATGACCAACTCGTACCTTTCCTATGTATTGCGACCAACTCATACCTTAATTATTCTACATGTCAATGTGTCGTATTTATTCTATATACATTGTAGTATGACCAACTCGTACCCTTTTATGTGTATTACAACTAACTCATACGTTTTTATTTCACACACACATTTAACATTGCGAACAGGGCACGAAATTAACGCTGGTCCGCTAGCCCGAGGCTAGTAAAATCAGCGTTGGGGTAGAAGAACTCTCTTAGAAGCTAGTCCGATGGGATAGTTAAATTTCCAATTGTCAATTATTGTTTTCACTTCATTAATTTTAATGACATAATTGAAAATCATAGTTAGTCATTCATATTACTGTGTTTGTTTACTCTGAGGGGAATTCCCTCAATAGCAATTAGATCCTAGAGGGTGGTATACATTGATCAAATTACTCGATAATCCGGATAACTCAGTGAGCGTTCTTAACAACATAATCTAAGGTTCAAGAAATGTGGCGACACATTACCAGCGTAGAGCAACCAGCGAATTTTTTTTTTAGATAATGATGAAAAATTGGAGAGAAAAGGGACGTATGATCAGGTCAAAAGAAAAAGAAAATTTCAAACAAGCTCACAGGGCCTTGTCACTATCCATGTAAATATACTATCAATGTATAAACATTGATAGTATATTTACATGGATAGTGACAAGGCCCTGTGCAAGCTGGCAGAAAAAGCACAACTGGTTAGTTCACAACAGTGAAATAGACCGAATGACATGTTCAGTTTGCATACAATATGCTTCTTCCGATTTAGATGATGATGTTTCAAGTGATGACAATACTGACATTCTCTCTTCATTATAATTTTTTCTATCTCAAATAAAATAATTATATAATTTTTAGTAATTGTCCCCATGATGGTCGGGCTAGTAGAATATCTGGAGGGCTATAGCTAGTTGAAATTTTGCTTAAATTCTACCCCTGATTGCGAACCTGTAATATTTTACCGAAAAAGTATTTTTAGTGTCACTTTTATCATGTACAAATTCTGGCTTCATCTCATTACCGTCTAATTCTTTTTTCCATGCTTTATCAAGTTTTGTGTATATATAGTGTAATGCTATATAACTAATAGTTTGTACTGTTTGTCAATGTATATTAGTTTTATCAGACAATATTTATTATACAAAAATGTATATGATATATTTGACTGGTGCTGCACTATGTTGTTAGATAAAAGAATAATATGATTGTTTTTATTCATTTATTAACAACGATAACAACAATGCACAAAGTACTTGAAATACATCATACAAATGTACATATGTTGCTGAGGTTAACTTAAGTCTACACAATAGAGTGAACATTAAACAAATATCTTAATAGCGTTCATATTTAGCGGTCTACACAACAGAGTGAACATTAAACAAATGTCTTGATAGCGTTCATATTTAGCGGTCTACACAACAGAGTGAACATTAAACAAATGTCTTAATAGCGTTCATATTTAGCGGTCTACACAACAGAGTGAACATTAAACAAATGTCTTAATAGTGTTCATATTTAGCGATCTACACAACAGAGTGAACATTAAACAAATGTCATAATAGCGTTCATATTTAGCGGTCTACACAACAGAGTGAACATTAAACAAATGTCTTAATAGCGTTCATATTTAGCGGTCTACACAACAGAGTGAACATTAAACAAATGTCTTAATAGCATTCATATTTAGTGATCTACACAACAGAGTGAACATAACAAATGTCTTAATAGCGTTCATATTTAGCGGTCTGGTGATGGTCCATTGAGTTGTCCACATGTACGAAGTAGCTGACTGGCAGAAAGCTGACCGTTCTCGTAGAGTTCCCATACTTCGAAGAACTTGGACTGTAAGTAGCGGGATGACGACCTTTGTTTTCTGGTCAGCTTGGCTTCTGTCACCATCTTCAGTTGTGTAGGCAGAAGTGTTGCTTCTTCATGAAGAAGTGGGACAAGGAGGTAGAATGGCTTCTTCTCGTCTGTGGCCTTTTTGTTGATGCGACGGTGCCAACCCTCTACATCATTGTTGGTCTTGGTAGGCTGGTTGTATGCAGACCAGGACTCGACGGGCCAGATGGTGTTGTGGATCCAGTTGGTTTCAACGTAGTCTACCAGACGCTGAAGTGGTGCTGTCTGCAGTTGTCGGAGACACCTAAAGGCGGGCTGGATGTGCTCTGCAGGCAGGAAGGGTAGAGCCATCAACTTGCATATATATTTGAAGAAATTAATTGTTTTTCAAACAATTTTCAAAACCTTCTGTTTTAAACAATTACCAAGAAGTCTGCAGTTGTGTTTAACAACAATTGTATTGCTAAATTCATTTTTCATAATAATAATGATAAACAAATATTTATTTATTGAACTTAGACATGCAGAAATATTACAGAATATATGTGTGATTTTTCTGAAATAAAAACGTATGAGTTAGTTGTAATACACATAAAAGGGTACGAGTTGGTCATACTACAATGTATATAGAATAAATAGGACACATTAACATGTAGAATAATTAAGGTATGAGTTGGTCGTAATACATAGGAAATGTATGAGTTGGTCATAATACATAGAGAACGAGTTGATATGGTACAAAGGTACTAATTGGTAAAAATAGGGTACGAGTTGGTAAAAATGGGGAACGAGTTGGTAGGGAATGAATTGGAAAAGGTACGAGTTAACATGGAATCTTGCCCGAGACAAGTAAAACTGGATTCGGACAAGTGAAAACTATGAAAGAATTTGTTTGAATAAATATAATATTTTTTTCTAACTTTGGCCTTATGGCTAGTAGGTGAAAAATATTAAGGCAAAGACTGGGTTCATGTTCTGTACAATGTACAAATGTACAGTAGTTATAATATGCTTAGTTATGGCCAGTTTTCATTTTCAATTTAGCAGTTGTATAAAAAAAAGAGATGGAGAAAATCTAAATTTTGGCTGGTTTTACTAGTTATCAAATTGAATCAGTTTAAATTTCTGCATATATTACTGCTGGTCTTACAGCAACAGTTACTTTGTGAAATTTTATATGACTCAAACAAAGGCAGATCATGGTACTCAGATTAATCATTTATGTCATTTGAATTGTATTCCCAGTTCAAATAGCTCAGCAACATTTGTTTTGCATGACTTAAAAGACCACTTCCCCTGTAGTATAAGCACCATAAAACAATAATGTATAGGTCCATTACTTTTTTTACGCCCGTCTCGAGACGGGCCGTATTATGTGATTGGGTATGGCGGGCAGGCGTCCACACAGGTTTCCGCACAATAACTTTAGTTCTGTATATCGGTTCTTTACCAAACTTGGCCACATGATTCCCCTGTGGAAGGGGAAGAACCCTATTTATTTTAGGGTCAAAGGCCACGGTCACTGTTACTATAAATATAATTTTTGACAACGGGGTCGTTTCCGCACGATAACTTTAGTTCCGTATATTGGATCTTTAACAAACTTGGCCACATGATTCCCCTGTGGAAGTGGAAGAACCCCATACATTTTGGGGTCATTAGGTCAAAGGTCAAGGTCACCGTTACTATGAATATAATTTTTGACAACAGTCGTTTCCACATGATAACTTTAGTTCTGTATATTGGATCTTTGACAAGCCTAGCCACATGATTCCCCTGTGGAATGGGAAGAACCCTATTTATTTTGGGGTCATTAGGTCAAAGGTCAAGGCCACCATTACTATAAATAGAAGTTTTGACAACAGGATTGTTTCCGCACGATAACTTTAGTTCTGTATATTGGATCTTTACCAAACTTGGCCACATGATTCCCCTGTGGAAGGGGAAGAACCTTATTTATTTTGGGGTCATTAGGTCAAGGTCACCGTTACTATAAATAGAATTTTTGACAACATGATCGTTTCCGCATGATAGCTTTAGTTCTGTATATTGGAACTTTACCAAACTTGGCCACATGATTCCCCTGAGGAAGGGGAGAACCCTATTTATTTTGGAGTCATTACCATTATGCCGTTTGATAGTTTATATAGACCGGCGTATTTTGTGATGCACACATTTCTTGTTAAGTAATGCGCTCTCAACAATTTGAACCTGAATAGGGGCCGTCGTGGTCTATGGAAGTTTTACAACTGCCTATGCAATCATTGCCTGTCACCACTAACATTGTGAGTTCGAATCCCACTCAGTCGAGGTGTACTTGATACAATGTTATTTGATTAAGTTTGTCAGTGACTTGTTGCAGGTCGGTGGTTTCTTCCAGGTACTCTGGTTTCCTCTACCAGTAAAAGTGACTGCCACGATATAGCTGAAATATTGTTGAAAGTGGCGATAAACACCATAACCCTAACCCATCAAAACAAAGGTCACCAAAGTCATTTATATACAAACAACATCATCAACATTACCACACTTAAATAAAGCAAAGAAAATATCTAATATGCCTAGAATGAAGGAATTATGTTAATAAAAGATTGAATTCAACATCTTTGTGAATTGTACCATGAAGAAAACCTGTGGATTATTCTGTCACCACGCTACTTTAAAAAGAAATTCAAAAAAAAACATGCAGCACTAGTCAGAATAAAAGAAAGCTTGGAAGAGGATTTCTATTTTGGTCTCATTTTATGTCTAATTCTTTGTATTGCAATGACTTGAAATTATGATTATATGTACATGAAGAAAATGACACTTTCTTCTTTATCCATATTAAATATGACAGAATTGGCAGAAACTGCTCAAGTTCCTCATGGTTTTGACATCCATGGTGTGTAAATAAACAAAACATACATGACAAAATCCTACATGATTTAATCATTCATGGTTTGATAGTTAGTTTAAACCCTCTTTAGTTTTGTACATGAATATGATCATTATGAACATGCAATGTTTCTTGTATTGTCAGCCTCAGTTTTGTTTGTATTGTGTTGATAAGAAATTAAAGATGTTGGATATGGCTGGAAACAGTTTAACATAATCCAATAGGAAAAGAATCTCAGTAACTACAAACCTGATAGAACTACATTTTTTTTGTTTTACTGTACATCAATAATTATATGATTTATAACCAAGGGAATTACATAGACTCAGGTGAGCCTCTGGTTAGCATATACATTAGTAAATAATTGATTAGCTATCTTTAATTTATGCTGACTATTTTCAATATCATTTTATTTATGTTTTAGAAGTGTTGAAAGAGATGGGTAGAATATTTTTGCGACACATTGGTGGAACTCGCCTGTTTTCCTGTTCAAATTGTGACACACCATTGACTAACAGGGCAGAGCTGATCTCTACAAGGTTTACAGGTAAGTACATCCAGATGAACTGTAACTGTCCATGACTTTCAATATTTTTCAAGTGTACATGTACCAGTACTTCACTATTTACATGAATATCTTGTACAATACTCTTTAAAATCAGGAGATACCAAATACCAATTTAAAGAGGTAAAAGTACCTTGTATCGCCTCTTATTGAAAAGCCTGGCTGTCACATGAAGTGAAAAGAATTCAAAATATTTTAGATATACTGTACACCATTTCTGATAACACATCTTGGATTTTGTGGTATAGAATGAACAGCTGTTACACATGACCAAAAGGTACTGCATTGTCAAAACTAAGTCATCCTTTTTATGAGACAAAAGAATAAAGGATGTTCCAGTAAAATATATATATATGCCACCCAAGGAAGGTATTTTGGAATGCCGTCAGATATTTTCAAAGACCAATTCTTGGGCTAGACATCTTACCATATATTTGTGGGAGGGTTATGGGTTATGGAGTTTAATACCACTTTCAACCATATTTCAGCAATATCGTGGCCATCAGTTTTATTGGCGGAGGAAACCACAGTACCTGGAGTAAATCACATATCTGCCACAAGTCACTGACAAACTTGATCACATAATGTTGTATCTAGTACACCTCGCCATGAGCGGGATTTGAACTCACTGCGTTAGTGGGTATAGGCACTGATTGTATAAGTAGTTGTAAATCAACTACCATGCGATCACAACTACAACGGCCCCTCCATATGTTATTTGTATATCAAGTATCACAACAGTACATATCAAGAAAATGTAATCTATTACCATACTGAAATATAATTGAAATGACAACATTATGCTATACAGCTGGGGGCTGTCGTGGTCATAATCGTATGGTAGTTGGAGTTACAACTACCTATGCAATTAATGCCTATCACCACTAACGTTGTGAGTTCGGATTCTGCTCATGGCAAGGTGTACTCGATACAATATTATGTGATAAAGTTTGTCATTGACTTGCGACAGGTCTGTGGTTTTCTCCGGGTACTCCAGTTTTCTCCACCAATAAAACTGATCTCCACGATTTAGCTATTTTCAGAAGTGGTGTTATACAGGTAGCTGCATACCAGTGCTGACAGTTCTTTGATTATTGAGGTTCATTGATGTTTTATGTTCAGTTGTTCACACATCACTAATATGTTTCAAATAAGTTTCAGATTTCTCAAAAATCAGACATTTGAATGAACCAACACTGTATATTGACAGTCATTCGAAGGTTCCATGCAATTAAATTCATTTTACTTTTTGTATGGATCCGAAATCCAAAATTGTAATTGTCATAGAACCTAATTAAGCATAGGACCCTATAAGGAAAAATAATCTATTTTAACAACGAGCCATTCTTCTTTGTTTCTATAACACATGTTATATATATTATTGTTTTCAGGTGCCACTGGACGAGCATTTTTGTTCAACAGGGTAGTTAATTTAAGTTACAGCGAAGTGCAGGATAGAGTTATGTTGACAGGAAGACATATGGTCAGAGATGTCTCATGTAAAAACTGTGAAGCTAAGCTTGGATGGGTATATGAGTTTGCCACAGAGGAAAATCAAAGATACAAAGAAGGCAGAGTTATTCTGGAGCGTGCATTAGTTACAGAAAGTGAAGGGTTTGATGAACACAATACAAGTCATAGTGACAGTTAAATCTTGTTATAACACACCTATAAATAGAATCACTAATGTGCTTTATTAACACAAAGAGACAGAGATTGAAGCCTGAACAATTTAGGAGATGGAGATTTTTTTCCTATTTGGAATATGACAGAGATTTGTATATTGTATAGGTACTAATTTATATATGTACTTATGAAGTCATTGATAATTATGTTCCTAATTTGTATGAAAGAGGTTTCGACAAAGATCAGGTAACGGCTACAATTTGGCTATGCAAATGGAGAGTCTAGAAAGATTGGTATATTTATTTTATACATGTATAGCCAGTGTTGAATACCGTATAACCGGTAATTTCTGCGGTATTCTGCGGTCAACTCCGGACCGCAGAAATTAAAATCGCAGAATATTATGTAAAATAAATGTTTAATGTCCCGTACAAAATACCTTTTCAAACTCTTACCCCAATTCCGCCGTAAGTGTCAAATATTTAATTAGGCCTAATTACTATATGCAGATAAAAAAAACTGGTACTATTAGGCCAGCGGCGAAATCTAAAAAGGCGCTTATTTAAAGAGTTAAATCAACCCATCGACTACACACCTAAATATACTTTCAAATGCTAGATTATGCTTTTAGCTAATAAATTTAGCATGCCATAAGAAAATCGTATGGTCACGTTATCACGAAAACTACATTTGTCTAGTATTAATGCGTTTTTGGAGAAAGTCCGATCATACTCAGTAAAATCAATATTTTACATGATTTATGCATCTTCGGCAATTTGTTGCACTTAAATTTAACTTAAATAAATAAAATAAGCCAAAATATCTTATTAAAATAATTTTTATTTCATCAGTTTGGCTTCTTTGAAACCAGCAGATGTGGTAAATATTTTAGCGGTCACTTTTAAAATTATGTCAGAAGAAATACTTTCATTAAATTGATCTCAAACTTTTTTTAAAACAAAAGTGTAAACATAGTTTACATAAAATGTTATCATTATAGCACCAATTTCTACTAGTTTAAGAGGTTTGGACCGTTTTTAAATGCACATCAACATATCGAAAGTAGAAAATGATTCCGGATATTTTGCCGATGACTTTTTAAAATTATAATCCTCAGTCCGATCAAATCTTATTGCATCGAGACCAAAGCATATTTTCTTAATAATTACTTATATTCTTGTGTTATCTGTATTTAATTGTTGTCACCCTTCATTGATAACATTGGCTGTCGTTAATTGTAACGTCTTAGTTACAAAAGGTGGTTTGAAATATTGTTTGTAGAGAATTTAATTAGTGTTTACAAGTTGTTAGAAAATCATTTGTCGGAACTGTTGCGAGTGTTTTCCGGAAAATGGCACAGTTTGGTAGCCAACTTAAACTTCTTACATCTAGTGCTAAGAGGAGTACACCTTCAATAGATTGGAACCAATGTATCATTTGTCAATGTAAAAGTCTTGAACAATTATACGTTTTTACCGATAGGGGCAAAGAAACTTTTATTAAAGCCGCAGAGGTACGTCAATATGAAGTATACAGACGATTAATAGTAGAAGTGTCTTCAATTACTCGTGTTATATCTGAAAGTTTTGTCGTGAAATATCATAGGTCTTGTTGCAACTCATATACCAGTAAACAAAATATTACGTGTTTTGCTCAAAAAAAGACAATAAAAGATAGTAAATCAAGTAGTACATTTGTATGTTCAAATGATATTACTACCAGATCTGATTGGACTTATTGTATTTTCTGTCAAAAGAAAAGTTATAAAAAAAAAACAAAATTGAATCACAAGTCACTTATTAGATTTCTCGGCGATTACATTGTCAAACATATTAATCAGAACAGTTCTCTCCATGAAGGGCTATCACTTTATCTGGCCGGTTTATTTTCTAATCCTGAAACAGTTAAAATGTTGAATCAGAATGGTATGTTAGATTGCAGTTGTTTGGCAAGCACACAAGAAGAGGCGGATACCTGCATAATTTTGCATGCACTGTATTCTGACAAACTGTACCAAGAGAATAACGTTCAAGGTCGCATTGTTGTGAAATCCCCAAATACGGACGTTCTTGTCCTTTTAGTACATTATTTTCCAAAAATGAAAAACCCAAGTGAGCTTTGGTTTCAAACAGGACTTATTGCGATCACTAAGGATTGTAGACGTTATATCTCTGTACACGAGTTATGTAAGTCATTGAGCTCCGTTGTGTGTGAGATCTTGCCAGCTGATCATGCTCTAACTGGGTGTGATACCACTTCTTCGTTCTTTGGTATCGGGAAGAAATCTATGTTGAAAGCTCTGTAAGAGACACCCAATCAGTTTAGTGATTTTTCTCGAATAGAATGCTCTGACATAGATAATTCAGTCGATCTAAGCCGAAAACTAATATCAAGGCTGTATGATCCGAAGGGAAAGTCGAAACGATGCCATATCGATCTGAACAAATTGCGGGTAAAATTGATAACTGTCAAAGATTCTACTTTGGTGAGACTTCCTCCGAGTGAAGACACATTTAAACAGCATGTTCTTAGATCTTCGTACAAAACAAAGATATGATTAAATGCACATATTCCAAAGCCAGCAGTTGGGTCACCTTTTGAGCATGGTTGAAAAGATGGAAAGTTTGGTCTTGAACTAATATTGTTTGAAGATCAAATGTCATCTGACTTTTTGCAGGACCTCGTATGCACATGCAAAGGAAGATCCGTTTGTAGTAAAGGCTGTGTTTGTTTTGAACAGAATTTGTCCTGCACAGAACTTTGTCCTTGGCAAGCATTAGACCTCTGTCACAATGTGATTACACACAGGACAGATATCGAAGATGACGATGCGTAAGCACGCAAGAGTTCTTTTTTTAAGTAAATCATATAAGCAACTGTATTTATTTGATCCCCTGAATATCTCCATATGCGATTGACCAGATCAAATGCATTATCCAAACACCCAATCTGATAATTGGGTTTCGGATTACGATGGTGAATGAAACATGTATATTTTGTGGTTTTAAACGTTCAAAATGTCTAAAAGAGTGTTTTTATTTATGAATCACTTTGATAAAAAAAAAACTACAAGGGTTCACATGAGATGTGCAATGCTCATAGCTATTTAGGGACTGACAAAATACAGACTTACAAAAATACTTGTGTTGGGGGAATCGGGCATGTTTTGATTTGCTTCCGTTGTGTCGAACAGTATATATACAAAATATAATGAAACATAAATAAACGTCATTATTACGTAAATAGAGATGACCTTGGGTCAAGATCATTGTTTTATGGAAGCAAATACGAATGACTTACATTGGAAAATCCCATTCCCATCCAAAAACGGTCATTTCGACGTCAATTTTGGTTCAATAATCTAATTTAATATGTGGTCCATCAAAAAAATACCATCAAACTTGCCGAAGTGAAATTCATTTTTAAAGAAAATGCACTTTTCGAACGAAAGTCGAAAGCGAAAAACAAATAGTTCTTGACCTTTGACCTTAATTATGCAAAAACATGACCACTTCCGACTTTTACGGCATCATTATTCTGAGAGTCCCGTCATTCCTCTTTCCAATGATATATGATATAGGTGTGTAGCCCATGGGTTCATTACATTTTATTTATTGATTTTCTACCACTGGTCTATATATAAATGTTTACACAGCAATTAAAGGTTATTTAGCTGTGGCATGATGATTTTTACCTGTTAATTACAATTAATCCAGATAAAGAAATATGATTGTACCAAGCTGACACTGACAATAATTGAAACAATCACTTGATTAAATGTTTATAATCATAATAAAGTTTATTAAAGCAATATTTAAAATTGTTATTTCATAAATTAACATTAGTTTGTTTTTTTGTTTTATTTAATTGTTGTAGTAGCTTCGATTGAATAATATCAAACTGTGTGATCTCAGGATTCATCTAAAGACCAAACAAATAGAAATGTACTGGTAGTAGAATTCCAGTTAATGTGAGTTTTTATGTCTACATTATACTAAAAGAATTGAATATAATTGCTTTTAATCATAATTATTTTTAAACAATTGTTATATGATAAAGTATGAGAATTCAACACTAAAAAATATATATCCAAAATATATCAAAGATTATACCGATATCGATCCAACTGTTGACTTCGTATTTCCTGTCAACAACAAAAAAACAAATTTGAAGTTGACCAAATGCGTATTCAGAAGCTGTAACCTTTGAAAACTTTCCAAAGAACTAAATATGTTTTTACTTCTAAGGATCACTGTAATGAGCACCAGTTGTTTATCGTTTCATCGCTTCAGTTGTTGCTTCTTGTAATACAAACAATTTTTAGCTCACCTGGCCCAAAGGGCCAGGTGAGCTATTGCCATCACTTGGCGTCCATCGTCGTCGTACGTCGTAAACTTTTTCAAAAATCTTCTCCTCTGAAACTACTAGACCAATTGAAACCAAACTTGGTCTGAATCATTACTAGGGTGTCTAGTTTCAAAATTGTGTCCGGTGATGCCGTGCACCAACCAACATGGCTGCTGTTACTAAAAATAGAACATGGTAAAATTGCAGGTTTTTGGATAATAACTCAAAAATCGTTAATAATATCAGAAATCTGACATGGGATAAAAATGATCAGCACAGCAAGATCTACCTACCCTGCAATTTTGAAGTAAATCTGATTGTTCATCTTGGAGTTATTGCCCTTTTTTCATCAATTTTTTTTTTTTTTAATTTTAATACTTTTCGTCTTATATTTCAAAAACTATAAGAGATAAAGGTTAAGTTTAAATTGCAGAAATATGCAGCATGTCAAGATCTACCTACCCTGCAATTTTGAAGTAAATCTGATTACCCATCTTGGAGTTATTGCTCTTTTTTTCATCATTTTTTTTTTTTAAATGTTAATACTTTTCGTCTTGTATTTCAAAAACTATAAGAGATAGATGTTAAGTTTAAACTGCAAACAACATGTGCAACATGTCAAGATCTACCTACCCTGCTATTTTGAAGTAAATCCCATTACCCATTTTGGAGTTATTGCCCTTTTTTCATCAAGTTTTCAAAATTTTAATACTTTTCGTCCTTTATTTCAAAAACTATAAGAGATAAATGTTAAGTTTAAATTGCAAAAATATGCAGCATGTCAAGATCTACCTACCCTGCAATTTTGAAGTAAATCCAATTATCCATTTTGGAGTTATTACCCTTTTTTCATCAAATTTTCAAAGTTTTAATACTTTTCGTCCTTTATTTCAAAAACTATAAGAGATAAAGGTTAAGTTTAAATTGCAAACATGTGCAACATGTCAAGATCTACCTACCCTGCTATTTTGAAGTAAATCCCATTACCCATTTTGGAGTTATTGCCCTTTTTCATCAAATTTTAAAAGAATTAATACTTTTCGTCCTTTATTTCAAAAACTATAAGAGATAGATGTTAAGTGTAAATTGCAAAAATATGCAGCATGTCGAGATCTACCTACCCTGCAATTTTTAAGTAAACTCTATTACCCATTTTGGAGTTATTGCCCTTTTTTCATCAAATTTTCAAAATTTTAATACTTTTCATCATTTATTTCAAAAACTATAAGAGATAGATGTTAAGTTTAAACTGCAAACATGTGCAACATGTCAAGATCTACCTACCCTGCTATTTTGAAGTAAATCCCATTACCCATTTTGGAGTTATTGTCCTTTTTCATCAAATTTTAAAAAATTTAATACTTTTCGTCCTTTATTTCAAAAACTATAAGAGATAGATGTTAAGTGTAAATTGCAAAAATATGCAGCATGTCGAGATCTACCTACCCTGCAATTTTTAAGTAAACCCTTTACCCATTTTGGAGTTATTGCCCTTTTTTCATCAAATTTTCAAAATTTTAATACTTTTCATCCTTTATTTCAAAAACTATAAGAGATAGATGTTAAGTTTAAACTGCAAAAATGTTCAGCATGTCAAGATCTACAAAACAATTCCACAGTTGAAAATGTCTGACAACTGTGTGAAGAGTTATTCCTCTTGAAATGCATTTTTTTTTTACTTTCACTGCTTTTGGTTACTCAAATAATCAAAGGGAAGCAACTCCATTACAAAATATGAAGTAGCAAAGGCTAAATTTTGAGAATCATTGACATTTATGTTTTTTTTACAGCAATGTTGATAACTTACATTAAAGGGGGAACCCCTGCCAAAATGTTTTTGGAGAGGGGGTCTGCAATGACGAGGGCTACATTTGTTAATTTTTGACCGAAGTTATCAAGTTTTATTGATTGATGTTGTTATTATACCCAGGTGAACTATACAGGCTCCTGGGAGCCTCTAGTTTTTCGATGCCGAGATTTTCAATCCGCAGAAAAAAAAATCTGCAAAAATTAAATGTCTTCTTTTTAGACCAAAACCGCAGAAATTACCGGTTATACGGTATGTTTGTTGAATGTTGCGATTCAGAGGAGATATTGTATATTTCTGAAAGCTACAGCTTTGATTTCCAATAAAAAAAACTCCTTGAAACTCAAGATATATTGCATCTTTCTGAAAGCTACAACTTTGATTTCCAATAAATAACTTCTTGTCACTGATTATTAAAAAAACATTTTACAATTACAAAATCAAGATTACTAATTCCTTTTTCAGTTATTATTGCTGTTGCTCTTGCTTTGACACATAACAAATTGTCTGCTCTTGCTTTGACACAGCAAGTTGTCTGCTCTTGCTTTGACATAGAGCAAGTTGTCTGCTCTTGCTTTGGCACAGAGCAAATTATCTGCTCTTGCTTTAACAAAGATCAAATTGTCTTCTCTTGCTTTGACAGAGCAAGTTGTTTGTTCTTGCTTTGACACAGCAAGTTGTCTGCTCTTGCTTTGACATAGAACAAGTTGTCTGCTCTTGCTTTGGCACAGAGCTAATTATCTGCTTTTGCTTTGACAAAGATCAAGTTGTCTTCTCTTGCTTTGACATAGAGCAAGTTGTCTGCTCTTGCTTTGACACAGAGCAAGTGTCTGCTCTTGCTTTGACACAGCAAGTTGTCTGCTCTTGCCTTGACAAAGCTCAAGTTGTCTTCTCTTGCTTTGACATAGAGCAAGTTGTCTACTCTTGCTTTGACATAGAGCAAGTTGTCTGCAAGTTTGACCTATAAAAATATATAGTATTTCAATTTAACCAATGGTTTTGATATCTTTTTAAGCAGCAGATATTATTTCTGTTGAACACTCAACTCTAGTAAAATTAATTTAATTATAAGGAAACAAATATTGTTAATACATGCTTAAATGTAGACTACATTTTGGCTTGTTAATTGTATAGTCTAATAAAAACATAGATATTGAGTTTTACTCCAAAAATTAAAGTGCTACTAAAAACCAATGGTGATCAAATATAGCTTAGCTTACTGTTGTAAAGTATTTGTTGTTTGTGGAGAAAAAGGGGGAGGGGCATCAATTGCCATTTATTTCGTGGTTACTTCGATTCACAATTTTATAACAATATCAACAGAACCATTCAGAAACACATAGAATTTCAACACTTAAAACCATTAAACCAACAAGTTTCAATCCATGTAAATAGGTATCAATCAATATAACTTTTTATTACAATGGTCTGTGTACAGTTTTATAAGTTTTTGGATTTGCAATAATTCCGTAAGCTCTTGATAAAAATGATATTTTCTTTCAATATGGCAGATTTTAAATTAGCATTTATGTTGTAACATGAAATTATAAAATGTTAGGAAGGAATTACAGATGTAGTTGTACATAAAAATGGCAGGGTTGTTGTAAGTGTGTAGATATAGAATGGTGAATTAGAATAACCACTTGCAGTACGTAATTTTTCAATATCTTATATTGTCTAAATACCTCTTCTAAAAGTCATTGTATGTTTGATTGTGATTTATTTTTATTTGTATATATCTTTACAATTTGTCTGTTGTGTTATAAAATATTGTGTAAGCATATTTTGTCAGTGGTTTTGACCATACATGTACATGTAGGTAATATACATTCATACAGATAATATCCTGGTATTCATATTATTAATATTTTTCATATGGTAGGAATGAAATAACTGGTTTTGTTGTTGGAAGACAGAATTGTATATTTTGTGTATTTTTTTACATGCTCATGAAAAGGTGAGAAAAATATTTTGTTTTTCCTTGTTTTGTGAAAAATATTTTGAAAACAAGAAAAAAAGCTGGTTGGATGATAAAATATAAAGATATGTAACCAAATGACATCAATATTTTATTTGACTAGATACATGGTAGGATTTTTTTATCTGGTACATTATCAGAAGTTTAGCTAACCTGAGCCAGAGGCTCAAGAGAGCTTTTCTGATCAAAAACCTTCAGGCATCTGTCAATCCATCTATCCATCCATCCATATGTCTTAAACTTTAAACATTGTTTACTTCTACATAAGAACCACTGCATTCCTTGTTACCAAATTTTTCATAGATTCTTCTCTATTGGTTCTGAAAAGGTGTTGTATCTTTTTAGAGCTATTCAAAATCCAAGATGGCCACCCTGGCCTCTTATTGGCTGAGACATTTTTTATTTCTTCTACAGAACTCCAGGTCAACAGGCTTTCCAGAAATGTTATTCTGTGGTCCTAAAGAAATGTGATTACTTTTCAGAGCTAACCTTGTTGAAAATTGTACATTATATAGGCTATATAATTTATTTTTTTACAAGAATGAAACTTTATCTAGTTGCTTATCATCATGTATACAATAGATGTGCATATTATCTTTTCACAAAGATAGGGAAGAATTGTTTCAGTTATGTCCCTTTATGTAAAAATTAATTATACATTATATAGTGTATATGGCTTGTAAGTACCAGTTCTCCTATAGTTTTCGTTTGAAT
The DNA here is from genome assembly GCA_963383655.1 of Bathymodiolus septemdierum. NCBI lineage: Eukaryota > Metazoa > Mollusca > Bivalvia > Mytilida > Modiolidae > Bathymodiolus > Bathymodiolus septemdierum. The sequence continues at coordinate 20,106,517 of OY726519.1, read as the reverse complement.
TGGAATGAAACTGAACATAGTTGCTTTTCATCCTATCATCTACTGTGAAGATTGGAAGCCAATGTAAGAGTTATGGCTCTTTATACATGTAACAGAAATGTTACATCATATACTGTTAGTGTATATTGTTTGTGAGTGCCAGTTCTATAGTTTTCAATTGGAATCTTATCTCCTCATAATTGTCTAATATCATGTGTAGATGTACTTATCATGCTTTTCATCTCTTCATTGAAGAGGAGACGAAAATTATTTGAGTAATAGTAAAGAAAATTATACATTATATGGAACTTTACAGGATTAAACTTTAACAAATGTAAATGACTTTTCTTTTATTTATCATCCATTAGCATATGCTCACATTTACTTTTTTAGCTGACCCAAAGGGTCATGTGAGATATTGCCATCACTTGGCGTCTGTCGTCATTGTCTGCCATCGTCCATGTCCTCATCTGTAAACTTTTACAATTTAATCTTCATCTCTCTGAAACCACGGGGCCAAGTAGCACCAAACCAGGTAGGAATGTTCATTGGATGGTCCTCTAATACATGTTTGTTTTTTTTGTTGATCAGAAGTACATAAAAGAAACAAGAAGCCCAAAGGTGTCAACAAGGGAGTTGTCTGCTTTTAATGTTCTTCTCTGAAACCACTGGGCCAATTCGAACCAAACTTGATATGCATGTTCATTTGATGGTCATAAAAAGTTCATGTTTTTTTTTATATAAAGTCTTCAAAAGAAAGAAGAGGCCCAAAGCTGTAAAAAAGGGAGTTGTCTGCTTTTAATCTTTTTATCTGAAACCACTGGGCCAATTGGAACCATGCTTGATAGGAATGTTCATTGGATGGTCCTCTAATATGTTTATTTTTTGGTTTTGTTGATCTGAATACACAAAATAAACAAGAGGCCTAATGATGCCAACACTATCAAATAAGTTAATTCTTATCAGTGGTATGTTGTCTGATGTCTAATGTTTATTTTGAGGGGTTTATGGCTTCAGGATGTGGTGGAGTGTCACATACCAAAACGAGGTCACTATGAACTTGACCTTAATTGTCAAAAATAATCACATCGGTGGCGTAATGGTTAGCGTGCTCGCCACGAGTGCGGTAGATCGTGTGTTCGAGCCACGTTCGGGTAAAACCAAAGACTATAAAATTAGTATTTGTTGCTTCTCCGCTAAACACGCAGCATTAAGGAGAAGGAGCAAATACTGGTTAGCTCGGAATCAGAATAATGTGTCCGAGTGGAGCAACATGTCTACCCACGAACTGTTGTTTCAGTGAGCTAGCACTATAAAAATCCAACTGAGCGTGTTTGTCTAGTACACAACGGACCTCATCATCATCTCGTTGAAAATTAAGTTGTTCATGCCATGATATAGCTGAAAAATTGCTGAATTGGCGTTAAACAACAATTACTCAAAGTCAAATAAAAGTTATCAGTTGTATGGGGAAGTTTTGTCTTAATTTAAGGCACAGTGCCTTTTTATTTTGTCTAAATTGTCTTTTTGGAGGGTCCAGATAATATTTTGGGGTTCAAGAAATGTAAAAATGAATGAAATGCTTTTTGTTTTCAGTCGTTTGTGAAAGCTATAATATAAGGAATCCATGCCCAAATATTTTTATATTTATGGGGGTCCATATTATATTTTGGGGTTCAAAAAGGGTATAAATATTGAAAATGAATGAAATGCTATTTGAGGAGTGTATGCTAAAGGGCATGACTGAGTTTGTCGTCAGTATTTGTGAGGTCATTATGAACTTCACAAAAACCTCAAATATATATTATTTTTTGTCAGTGATAGGCTCTTAGGGACAAACTTTTCTGTATTTTGTAATAGCCTCCTGTTTTTTGTCAGTGATAGGCTCTTAGGGACAAACTTTTCTGGATTTTGTAATAGCCTCCTGTTTTTTTGTCAGTGATAGGCTCTTAGGAACAAACTTTTCTGGATTTTGTAATAGCGACCTGTTTTTTGTCAGTGATAGGCTCTTAGGAACAAACTTTTCTGGATTTTGTAATAGCCTCCTGTTTTTTGTCAGTGATAGGCTCTTAGGGACAAACTTTTCTGTATTTTGTAATAGCCTCCTGTTTTTTGTCAGTGATAGGCTCTTAGGAACAAACTTTTCTGTATTGTGTAATAGCGTCCTGTTTTTTGTCAGTGATAGGCTCTTCGGAACAAACTTTTCTGTATTTTGTAATAGCCTCCTGTTTTTTGTCAGTGATAGGCTCTTAGGGACAAACTTTTTTGTATTTTGTAATAGCCTCCTGTTTTTTGTCAGTGATAGGCTCTTAGGGACAAACTTTTCTGTATTTTGTAATAGTCTCCTGTTTTTTGTCAGTGATAGGCTCTTAGGAACAAACTTTTCTGTATTGTGTAATAACGTCCTGTTTTTTGTCAGTGATATGCTCTTAGGAACAAACTTTTCTGTATTTTGTAATAGCGTCCTGTTTTTTGTCAGTGATGGGCTGTTAGGAACAAACTTTTCTGTATTTTGTAATAGCGTCCTGTTTTTTGTCAGTGATAGGCTCTTAGGAACAAACTTTTCTGTATTTTGTAATAGCCTCCTGTTTTTTGTCAGTGATAGGCTCTTAGGGACAAACTTTTTTGTATTTTGTAATAGCCTCCTGTTTTTTGTCAGTGATAGGCTCTTAGGGACAAACTTTTCTGTATTTTGTAATAGTCTCCTGTTTTTTGTCAGTGATAGGCTCTTAGGAACAAACTTTTCTGTATTGTGTAATAACGTCCTGTTTTTTGTCAGTGATATGCTCTTAGGAACAAACTTTTCTGTATTTTGTAATAGCGTCCTGTTTTTTGTCAGTGATGGGCTGTTAGGAACAAACTTTTCTGTATTTTGTAATAGCGTCCTGTTTTTTGTCAGTGATAGGCTCTTAGGAACAAACTTTTCTGTATTTTGTAATAGCCTCCTGTTTTTTGTCAGTGATAGGCTCTTAGGAACAAACTTTTCTGTATTGTGTAATAGCGTCCTGTTTTTTGTCAGTGATAGGCTCTTAGGAACAAACTTTTCTGTATTTTGTAATAGCCTCCTGTTTTTTGTCAGTGATAGGCTGTTAGGAACAAACTTTTCTGTATTTTGTAATAGCGTCCTGTTTTTTGTCAGTGATAGGCTCTTAGAAAAAAACTTTTCTGTATTTTGTAATAGCGTCCTGTTTTTTGTCAGTGATAGGCTGTTAGGAACAAACTTTTCTGTATTGTGTAATAGCCTCCTGTTTTTTGTCAGTGATAGGCTCTTAGGAGCAAACTTTTCTGTATTTTGTAATAGCCTCCTGTTTTTTGTCAGTGATAGGCTGTTAGGAACAAACTTTTCTGTATTTTGTAATAGCGTCCTGTTTTTTGTCAGTGATAGGCTCTTAGGAACAAACTTTTCTGTATTTTGTAATAGCCTCCTGTTTTTTGTCAGTGATAGGCTCTTAGGAACAAACTTTTCTGTATTTTGTAATAGCGTCCTGTTTTTTTGTCAGTGATAGGCTCTTAGGAACAAACTTTTCTGGATTTTGTAATAGCGACCTGTTTTTTGTCAGTGATAGGCTCTTAGGAACAAACTTTTCTGTATTTTGTAATAGCGTCCTGTTTTTTGTCAGTGATAGGCTCTTAGGAACAAACTTTTCTGTATTTTGTAATAGCCTCCTGTTTTTTGTCAGTGATAGGCTCTTAGGAACAAACTTTTCTGTATTTTGTAATAGCCTCCTGTTTTTTGTCAGTGATAGGCTCTTAGGAACAAACTTTTCTGTATTTTGTAATAGCCTCCTGTTTTTTGTCAGTGATAGGCTCTTAGGAACAAACTTTTCTGTATTTTGTAATAGCCTCCTGATGTGTGAGGATATATTCTTCAGGACATGACAGAATGCTACATCTTAAAATGACCTTAAGTTCAAGTCAGTTATTTTTGACTATGACAGAACCCTGTGGAAAAGTGAAGGAGAGACATATGTCTTAGTTCACTAAAACAATCCACCAGGACTCCTGTGACAACAGTAACTCAGTTTTCTTTAAAAAAAAAGAAAAAAAAAAAAAAAAAAGGAAATATGTTATCCTAACTTTATTTAAATATTATTCTCACCAGTCTATTATAGAATATTTCCAAACATTTAATGTTATATTTCATCTCTATTTAAAATGTTCACAGATAGATTAATACAAGCTATAGATAAGTGAAATGGGTGAGATTTGTAGTCTTTATGATTGTTTTCTTGCTTGTTTATTTAGGAACTTTTCATTTGGTACATTTGTTAGAAATTTTAAGTTAAGCACATCTTTTTATTTGGTCTGATACATTGTAGGATGCTTTGGCCATTGCATTGTCTGTCCTTTGATTCATTGTTTTTGACTACCCCTTTGATTTACGGCTTCTAATTACCCCTTTGATTTACAGCTTCTGATTACCCCTTTGATTTACGACTTCTGATTACCCCTTTGATTTACGGCTTCTGCTTACCTCTTTGAATTACGACTTCTGATTACCCCTTTGATTTACGGCTTCTGATTACCCCTTTGATTTACGACTTCTGATTACTCCTTTGAATTACGGCTTCTGATTACCCCTTTGATTTACATCTTCTGATTACTCCTTTGATTTACGGCTTCTGATTACCCCTTTGATTTACATCTTCTGATTACCCCTTTGATTTACATCTTCTGATTACCCCTTTGATTTACATCTTCTGATTACTCCTTTGATTTACGGCTTCTGATTACCCCATTGATTTATGGCTTCTGATTACCCCTTTGATTTACAGCTTCTGATGACTAGTACCCCTTTGATTTACGGCTTTTGATTACCCCTTTGATTTACGACTTCTGATTACCCCATTGATTTACGGCTTCTGATTACCCCTTTGATTTACGACTTCTGATTACTCCTTTGAGTTACGGCTTCTAATTACTCCTTTGATTTACGGCTTCTGATTACTCCTTTGATTTACGGCTTCTGATTACCCCTTTGATTTACGGCTTCTGATTACTCCTTTGATTTACGGCTTCTGATTACTCCTTTGATTTACGGCTTCTGATTACCCCTTTGATTTACGGCTTCTGATTACCCCTTTGATTTACGGCTTCTGATTACCCCATTGATTTACGGCTTCTCATTACCCCTTTGATTTATGGCTTCTGATTACCCCTTTGATTTACATCTTCTGATTACTCCATTGATTTACGGCTTCTGATTACTCCTTTGATTTACTGCTTCTGATTACCCCTTTCATTTACATCTTCTGATTACTCCTTTGATTTACGGCTTCTGATTACCCCATTGATTTACGACTTCTGATTACCCCATTGATTTAAGGCTTCTGATTACTAGTACCCCTTTGATTTACGGCCTCTCATTACCCCTTTGATTTACGGCTTCTGATTACCCCATTGATTTACGGCTTCTGATTACCCCTTTGATTTACGGCTTCTGATTACCCCTTTGATTTACAGTTTCTGATTACCCATTTGATTTACGGCTTCTGATTACTCCTTTGATTTACGGCTTCTGATTACCTCTTTGATTTACGACTTCTGATTACCCCTTTGATTTACGACTTCTGATTACCCCTTTGATTTACGACTTCTGATTACTCCTTCGATTTACGGCTTCTCATTACCCCTTTGATTTACCTCTTCTGATTACTCCTTTCATTTACGGCTTCTGATTACCCCATTGATTTATGGCTTCTGATTACCCCATTGACTTACGGCTTCTGATTACCCCTTTGATTTACGACTTCTGATTACTCCATTGATTTACCGCTTCTGATTACCCCATTGATTTACGGCTTCTGATTACCCCATTGATTTACGGCTTCTGATTACCCCTTTGATTTACGGCTTCTGACTACTCCTTTGATTTACGGCTTCTGATTACCCCTTCGATTTACGACTTCTGATTACTCCTTTGATGTACAGCTTCTGATTACCCCTTCGATTTACGACTTCTGATTACCCCTTCGATTTACGATTTCTGATTACTCCATTGATTTACGACTTCTGATTACTCCATTGATTTACGGCTTCTGATTACCCCATTGATTTACGGCTTCTGATTACCCTTTGATTTACATCTTCTGATTACCCTTTGATTTACAGTTTCTGATTACTCCTTTGATTTACGGCTTCTGATTACCCCTTTGATTTACGGCTTCTGATTACTCCTTTGATTTACGGCTTCTGATTACTCCTTTTATTTACGGCTTCTGATTAACCCTTTGATTTACGGCTTCTGATTACTCCTTTGATTTACGGCTTCTGATTACCCCTTCGATTTACGACTTCTGATTACTCCTTTGATTTACAGCTTCTGATTACCCCTTCGATTTACGACTTCTGATTACCCATTCGATTTACGATTTCTGATTACTCCATTGATTTACGACTTCTGATTACTCCATTGATTTATGGCTTCTGATTACCCCATTGATTTACGGCTTCTGATTACTCCTTTGATTTACGGCTTCTGATTACTCCTTTTATTTACGGCTTCTGATTACCCCTTTGATTTACGGCTTCTGATTACTCCTTTGATTTACGGCTTCTGATTACCCCTTCGATTTACGACTTCTGATTACTCCTTTGATTTACAGCTTCTGATTACCCCTTCGATTTACGACTTCTGATTACCCCTTCGATTTACGATTTCTGATTACTCCATTGATTTACGACTTCTGATTACTCCATTGATTTACGGCTTCTGATTACCCCATTGATTTACGGCTTCTGATTACCCTTTGATTTACATCTTCTGATTACCCTTTGATTTACAGCTTCGGATTATTCCTTTGATTTACAGCTTCTGATTACCCCTTTGATTTACAGCTTCTGATTACCCCTTAGATTTACGGTTTCTGATTACCCCTTTGATTTACAGCTTCTGATTACCCCTTTGATTTACAGCTTCTGATTACCCCTTCGATTTACGGCTTCTGATTACCCCTTTGATTTACGACTTCTGATTACCCCTTTGATTTACGGCTTCTGATTACCCCTTTGATTTACGACTTCTGATTACTCCATTGATTTACAGCTTCTGATTACCCCATTGATTTACGACTTCTGATTACCCCATTGATTTACGGCTTCTGATTACCCCTTTGATTTACGGCTTCTGATTACTCCTTTGATTTACGGCTTCTGATTACCCCTTCGATTTACGACTTCTGATTACTCCTTTGATTTACAGCTTCTGATTACCCCTTCGATTTACGACTTCTGATTACCCCTTCGATTTACGATTTCTGATTACTCCATTGATTTACGACTTCTGATTACTCCATTGATTTACGGCTTCTGATTACCCCATTGATTTACGGCTTCTGATTACCCTTTGATTTACATCTTCTGATTACCCTTTGATTTACAGCTTCTGATTACTCCTTTGATTTACGGCTTCTGATTACCCCTTTGATTTACGGCTTCTGATTACTCCTTTGATTTACGGCTTCTGATTACTCCTTTTATTTACGGCTTCTGATTACCCCTTTGATTTACGGCTTCTGATTACTCCTTTGATTTACGGCTTCTGATTACCCCTTTGATTTACATCTTCTGATTACTCCTTTGATTTACGGCTTCTGATTACCCCATCGATTTACGGCTTCTGATTACCACATTGATTTACGGCTTCTAATTACCCCTTTGATTTACGACTTCTGATTACTCCATTGATTTACGGCTTCTGATTACCCCATTGATTTACGGCTTCTGATTACCCTTTGATTTACATCTTCTGATTACCCTTTGATTTACAGCTTCGGATTATTCCTTTGATTTACAGCTTCTGATTACCCCTTTGATTTACAGCTTCTGATTACCCCTTAGATTTACGGTTTCTGATTACCCCTTTGATTTACAGCTTCTGATTACCCCTTTGATTTACAGCTTCTGATTACCCCTTCGATTTACGGCTTCTGATTACCCCTTTGATTTACGACTTCTGATTACCCCTTTGATTTACGGCTTCTGATTACCCCTTTGATTTACGACTTCTGATTACTCCATTGATTTACAGCTTCTGATTACCCCATTGATTTACGACTTCTGATTACCCCATTGATTTACGGCTTCTGATTACCCCTTTGATTTACGGCTTCTGATTACTCCTTTGATTTACGGCTTCTGATTACCCCTTCGATTTACGACTTCTGATTACTCCTTTGATTTACAGCTTCTGATTACCCCTTCGATTTACGACTTCTGATTACCCCTTCGATTTACGATTTCTGATTACTCCATTGATTTACGACTTCTGATTACTCCATTGATTTACGGCTTCTGATTACCCCATTGATTTACGGCTTCTGATTACCCTTTGATTTACATCTTCTGATTACCCTTTGATTTACAGCTTCTGATTACTCCTTTGATTTACGGCTTCTGATTACCCCTTTGATTTACGGCTTCTGATTACTCCTTTGATTTACGGCTTCTGATTACTCCTTTTATTTACGGCTTCTGATTACCCCTTTGATTTACGGCTTCTGATTACTCCTTTGATTTACGGCTTCTGATTACCCCTTTGATTTACATCTTCTGATTACTCCTTTGATTTACGGCTTCTGATTACCCCATCGATTTACGGCTTCTGATTACCACATTGATTTACGGCTTCTAATTACCCCTTTGATTTACGACTTCTGATTACTCCATTGATTTACGGCTTCTGATTACCCATTGATTTACGGCTTCTGATTACCCCATTGATTTACGGCTTCTGATTACCCCTTTGATTTACGGCTTCTGATTACCCCCATTGATTTACGCTTCTGATTACCTCTTTGATTTACTGCTTCTGATTACTCCTTTCATTTACGACTTCTGATTACTCCTTTGATTTACGACTTCTGATTGCTCCTTTGATTTACAGCTTCTGATTACCACTTCGATTTACAACTTCTGATTACCCCTTCGATTTACGACTTCTGATTACTCCATTGATTTACGACTTCTGATTACTCCATTGATTTACGGCTTCTGATTACCCTTTTGATTTACAGCTTCTGAATACCCTTTGATTTACAGCTTCTGATTACCCCTTTGATTTACGGCTTCTGATTACTCCTTTGATTTACGACTTCTGATTACCCTTTTCATTTACGGCTTCTGATTACTCCTTTGATTTACGACTTCTGATTACTCCTTTGATTTACGGCTTCTGGTTACCCCATTGATTTACGGCTTCTGATTACCCCCATTGATTTACGGCTTCTGATTACTAGTACCCCTTTGATTTACGGCTTCTGATTACCCCTTTGATTTACGACTTCTGATTACTCCATTGATTTACAGCTTCTGATTACTCCTTTGATTTACGACTTCTGATTACTCCATTGATTTACGGCTTCTGATTACCCCATTGACTTACGGCTTCTGATTGCCCCATTGATTTACGGTTTCTGATTACCCCTTTGATTTACGGCTTCTGATTACCCCATTGATTTACGGCTTCTGATTACCCCTTTGATTTACGGCTTCTGATTACCCCTTTGATTTACAGCTTTTGATTACTCCTTTGACTTTCAGCTTCTGATTACCCCTTTGATTTACAGCTTCTGATTACTCCTTTGATTGACGGCTTCTGATTACCCCTTTGATTTACGGCTTCTGATTACCCCTTTGATTTACGGCTTCTGATTACCCCTTTGATTTACAGCTTCTGATTACTCCTTTGATTTACAGTTTCTGATTACCCTTTTGATTTACACTTCTGATTACTCCTTTGATTTACGGCTTCTGATTACCCCTTTGATTTACGGCTTCTGATTACTCCTTTGATTGACGGCTTCTGATTACCCCTTTGATTTACAGCTTCTGATTACTCCTTTGATTTACAGTTTCTGATTACCCTTTTGATTTACAGCTTCTGATTACTCCTTTGATTTACGGCTTCTGATTACCCCTTTGATTTACGGCTTCTGATTACTCCTTTGATTTACGGCTTCTGATTACCCCTTCGATTTACGACTTCTGATTACTCCTTTGATTTACAGCTTCTGATTACCCCTTCGATTTACGACTTCTGATTACCCCTTCGATTTACGATTTCTGATTACTCCATTGATTTACGACTTCTGATTACTCCATTGATTTACGGCTTCTGATTACCCCATTGATTTACGGCTTCTGATTACCCTTTGATTTACATCTTCTGATTACCCTTTGATTTACAGCTTCTGATTACTCCTTTGATTTACGGCTTCTGATTACCCCTTTGATTTACGGCTTCTGATTACTCCTTTGATTTACGGCTTCTGATTACTCCTTTTATTTACGGCTTCTGATTACCCCTTTGATTTACGGCTTCTGATTACTCCTTTGATTTACGGCTTCTGATTACCCCTTTGATTTACATCTTCTGATTACTCCTTTGATTTACGGCTTCTGATTACCCCATTGATTTACGGCTTCTGATTACCACATTGATATACGGCTTCTGATTACCCCTTTGATTTACGACTTCTGATTACTCCATTGATTTACGGCTTCTGATTACCCATTGATTTACGGCTTCTGATTACCCCATTGATTTACGGCTTCTGATTACCCCTTTGATTTACGGCTTCTGATTACCCCCATTGATTTACGCTTCTGATTACCTCTTTGATTTACTGCTTCTGATTACTCCTTTCATTTACGACTTCTGATTACCCCTTTGATTTACGACTTCTGATTGCTCCTTTGATTTACAGCTTCTGATTACCACTTCGATTTACAACTTCTGATTACCCCTTCGATTTACGACTTCTGATTACTCCATTGATTTACGACTTCTGATTACTCCATTGATTTACGGCTTCTGATTACCCTTTTGATTTACAGCTTCTGAATACCCTTTGATTTACAGCTTCTGATTACCCCTTTGATTTACGGCTTCTGATTACTCCTTTGATTTACGACTTCTGATTACCCTTTTCATTTACGGCTTCTGATTACTCCTTTGATTTACGACTTCTGATTACTCCTTTGATTTACGGCTTCTGGTTACCCCATTGATTTACGGCTTCTGATTACCCCCATTGATTTACGGCTTCTGATTACTAGTACCCCTTTGATTTACGGCTTCTGATTACCCCTTTGATTTACGACTTCTGATTACTCCATTGATTTACAGCTTCTGATTACTCCTTTGATTTACGACTTCTGATTACTCCATTGATTTACGGCTTCTGATTACCCCATTGACTTACGGCTTCTGATTGCCCCATTGATTTACGGTTTCTGATTACCCCTTTGATTTACGGCTTCTGATTACCCCATTGATTTACGGCTTCTGATTACCCCTTTGATTTACGGCTTCTGATTACCCCTTTGATTTACAGCTTTTGATTACTCCTTTGACTTTCAGCTTCTGATTACCCCTTTGATTTACAGCTTCTGATTACTCCTTTGATTGACGGCTTCTGATTACCCCTTTGATTTACGGCTTCTGATTACCCCTTTGATTTACGGCTTCTGATTACCCCTTTGATTTACAGCTTCTGATTACTCCTTTGATTTACAGTTTCTGATTACCCTTTTGATTTACACTTCTGATTACTCCTTTGATTTACGGCTTCTGATTACCCCTTTGATTTACGGCTTCTGATTACTCCTTTGATTGACGGCTTCTGATTACCCCTTTGATTTACAGCTTCTGATTACTCCTTTGATTTACAGTTTCTGATTACCCTTTTGATTTACAGCTTCTGATTACTCCTTTGATTTACGGCTTCTGATTACCCCTTTGATTTACGGCTTCTGATTACCCCTTTGATTTACTGCTTCTGATTACTAGTATCACTTTGATTTACGGCTTCTGATTACCCCTTTGATTTACAGTTTTTGATTACTTCTTTGATTTTCAGCTTCTGATTACCCCTTTGATTTACAGCTTCTGATTACTCCTTTGATTGACGGCTTCTGATTACCCCTTTGATTTACGGCTTCTGATTACTCCTTTGATTGACGGTTTCTGATTACCCCTTTGATTTACGGCTTCTGATTACCCCTTTGATTTACGGCTTCTGATTACCCCTTTGATTTACAGCTTCTGATTACCCCTTTGATTTACGGCTTCTGATTACTAGTACCCCTTTGATTTACGGCTTCTGATTACTCCTTTGATTTACGGCTTCTGATTACTCCTTTGATTTACGGCTTCTGATTACTCCTTTGATTTACGGCTTCTGATTACCCCTTTGATTCATTGCTTCTGATTACCCCTTTGATTTACGGCTTCTGATTACCTCTTTGATTTACTGCTTCTGATTACCCCTTTGATCCATTGCTTCTGATTACCCCTTTGATTCATTGCTTCTGATTACCCCTTTGATCCATTGCTTCTGATTACCCCTTTGATCCATTGCTTCTGATTACCCCTTTGATCCATTGCTTCTGATTACCCCGTTGATTCATTGCTTCTGATTACCCCTTTGATCCATTGCTTCTGATTACCCCTTTGATCCATTGCTTCTGATTACCCCTTTGATCCATTGCTTCTTATTACCCTTTTGATCCATCGCTTCTGATTACCCCTTTGATCCATTGCTTCTGATTACCCCTTTGCTCCATTGCTTCTGATTACCCCTGTGATTCATTGCTTCTGATTACCCCTTTGATATCTTCAAACTTTTCTTTATCCCATGTGAACTTTGACCTTCTTTTATAGCTTGTCTGCTGTTAACCTTTTACATTGTAATCTTCTCTTGACAACCACCTCAATTAAATGAAACCAAACTTGCAGAAATAGTTCTAAATTGATATGGAATACAGTGAAATAAAAACGAAGATATCAACTTTAGTGCACATGACGAGTTTCTGGAATAACCTTTATCAGGTACACTCAGAATAACCTTTATCAGGTACACTCAGAATAACCTTTATCAGGTACACTCAGAATAACCTTTATCAGGTACACTCAGAATAACCTTTATCAGGTACACTCAGAATAACCTTTATCAGGTAGACTCAGAATAACCTTTATCAGGTACACTCAGAATAACCTTTATCAGGTACACTCAGAATAACCTTTATCAGGTACACTCAGAATAACCTTTATCAGGTACACTCAGAATAACCTTTATCAGGTACACTCAGAATAACCTTTATCAGGTACACTCAGAATAACCTTTATCAGGTACACTCAGAATAACCTTTATCAGGTACACTCAGAATAACCTTTATCAGGTACACTCAGAATAACCTTTATCAGGTACACTCAGAATAACCTTTATCAGGTACACTCAGAATAACCTTTATCAGGTACACTCAGAATAACCTTTATCAGGTACACTCAGAATAACCTTTATCAGGTACACTCAGAATAACCTTTATCAGGTACACTCAGAATAACCTTTATCAGGTACACTCAGAATAACCTTTATCAGGTACACTCAGAATAACCTTTATCAGGTACACTCAGAATAACCTTTATCAGGTACACTCAGAATAACCTTTATCAGGTACACTCAGAATAACCTTTATCAGGTACACTCAGAATAACCTTTATCAGGTAGACTCAGAATAACCTTTATCAGGTACACTCAGAATAACCTTTATCAGGTACACTCAGAATAACCTTTATCAGGTACACTCAGAATAACCTTTATCAGGTACACTCAGAATAACCTTTATCAGGTACACTCAGAATAACCTTTATCAGGTACACTCAGAATAACCTTTATCAGGTACACTCAGAATAACCTTTATCAGGTACACTCAGAATAACCTTTATCAGGTACACTCAGAATAACCTTTATCAGGTACACTCAGAATAACCTTTATCAGGTACACTCAGAATAACCTTTATCAGGTACACTCAGAATAACCTTTATCAGGTACACTCAGAATAACCTTTATCAGGTACACTCAGAATAACCTTTATCAGGTACACTCAGAATAACCTTTATCAGGTACACTCAGAATAACCTTTATCAGGTACACTCAGAATAACCTTTATCAGGTACACTCAGAATTTGGAAAATTTGGAAAATTTGGAAAGCCAAATAATTACATGGTGCATGCATTAAAATACCAAATAGATTAATACATATTTGTGGATACTGTTGACATGTTGATATCTTAATTGGATTAAGATCTACATTTACAATCGGTGACTATTACCACTAAGGTGTGTGACTTTGATTCCAACATATAGTGTGCGTACTTAATTGGTTACCTTGCATCATGTAGTCCCTCCACATATTCAATTAACCGCCATCATATAACTTAAATATGGGCAACTGAAGGAGAATTTGTTTCTCCCATTATTTAGCACGAACTTTATTTCAAAATCCTTTGGTGGACCGTTTGACAACATGCGGGGAAAGGCACGAGACATTTTAATCCTCTAGAGGATTACAGATTTTCCACCACTGGTTCAGCGGGGTTAAAACACCGTAATAATGGGATAAATATTTTTAATTGACTGGAAGCACCCATTATCTGCAATAAAATCCTTTATATTATTATCAAGGACAAACGTTTGTAGGTCATGGTATTAGTGAGAATGGTTGATTAAGTCCAAGTGAGCAATTTGTTAGCTATGTATTTGCGATTACAACTACCTTGCGAAGAGACGATAAGATAGCCCCACTCTCACATTTTTATGACTTAGAACAACCCAGTCTTTGCTCTTACTCCTTAATTAAGAATTGAATGCATTTTTTTTTTGGTAGTTTTATTGGCGTGTAAAAGCGTGGACCCAAGCTCATTTTGAATGAAGCTTAGCGCGCTTCATACAAAAAATGTGCCTCGGTCCACGCTTTTACACGCCTATAAAACTACCAAAAAATGCGTTCAATTCTTATAATTACATTTAAATCACACCAAAATTTAATATAGTTGAATTTTTCGTTGTGAATTTTATCTGTGTTAGATTATTTGCTGTTGGAAATTACTACGCCATTGATTGCTTACATCTGACGTCGTCATGGAGGCACGTGCAAGTTCGGGTTTGAGTTTTATTGGGATGTAAAATATCTCTTTTATAATCATGTGACCACTTCATAACCAATCATATTGTAACATTGCAATGAAAAACGGAAGTAATGTAATTATTGTTGCATGTTTAGGATAGATGTGGCAAATACTAGTTTTATTGTATTGATTTGACACTACTATGGTCAACATAACCATTACAACACAAGGCGGTTTTGTAGTCGTGGTAAATAATACTATAAACACTGAAACACTGAATGAACAACACAAAAATGACAACCCGGATGCACGATAACAACAATAACATTTCACATAGAAAGTAAGAGCGAGACAATGTTAAAGAAGCATCAGCATTTCCTGCTCTATACATGACACCATCGGGTATAGTGAAGACATACATGGACATTGTTTTTACTTGGAAATCGTTGTAGACATCTCGATAAGCAAATTAAAGATAAACACACTGTCTTTACAGAAAGTAATCGAATATAACAGAAAATGTGCGGAAATGGTATTGGACATCAAACTTGACAGCGGATAATGTTTAACTTGGCTCGCCCATGGCCAGCTTCCCGTACTCCAAAAAGCAGTTGTCATCAGTTTGCATACATCACATTGTCAGTTGATTATAATTTCCGAAACTCAGTACTGTGGAACAGGGCCGCCAAGAGCATTGTTGGGCCCCAGGGCAAAAGGAAACTGCCCCCCCCCCCTGCTCCAATTCTCCAAATAATGATACTCAAACTAAGTCCACCACGGTGTGTCATAAGCAAGGAATCAGTACAACAAAAATGGATTGATGAATTGTGATTTAGAATGCATCTTTCTACTTGTTTATTTGTTTGGAACCTTAATTATAATAATCTGGTACATTTATTAATAGATGTATTTTTATAAACTAAAAACAATAGTCAAATTATTTTATCGACAACCAAATATAAAACATATCTTCACTAATTTAATGCCCTAGGCAGCTGAATAAGTAAACTATAATGAACATTACATAAATTGTGCATACTTATGGAATTATTAAGATTAAAGGCAGTTTACATCATACATTTGCAAAAAACGATTTCAGCAGATAGGATTCCGAGGCTTTAGGAAAAATTACCAAGAGGAACCCTCGTACCTCGTTTTACCCATTTGCCTTCGTAAGAATATTAATCAGCTTAAAGTTAAACTGAAGTCAATATACCAAAATTTAGTAGAAACTACTTTTGATACCAACAACTATTGTAGGCCTACTTTGGTCAGTTGACTTGTGCGTGTCCGAGATGTCATCCTTTTTTTTTTATCTCTCTCAGTCTCTCTCTCTCTCTCTCTCGACATCTTTTGTGTCGACCCGCTCAGCATACCTTGATTATAATTTGTTTAATTTGCACGTTGCAATGTGTGACAATGACAATGTGGTGACTGACGAAGTGAAATTAATAAATGAATAAAAAATAAAGGCTCACCTGAACGGAATCAATTGAGCTTAACAAAAGTCTGATCCTGTCTACTCACCATTAATGAGCCCCTCCCCCTGCAATCCTTGATTTGCTACTCTTAGAGGTAATTCTTAGGGACTTAGCCTAGTTCCCCATTTCCTATGTATTTGTCTATAGCAAATCACTTAGGCCTACATATTTCAGAGCCCTTGTATAGAAAATTAGTGGGCACCTCCACCTGCAACCCTCGATCTGCCAGTGTCAATGGATGTTCTTAGGGGAGCCCTCGCAGTCGGGCTTGACCCTCATTTGAGTCATTTAATATACATTTACAAATCGAAAATCACTAAATATATGTACATGGTCCATGTGCCCCATACACCGTAACAGAAAAGTTGCTATGCATCATCAAGGGCCCTATGCAAGTCATTAGTGGGCTCCTTCCTGAAACCTGTGGCTGGGTCATTCTCTGACTACTTTTACAATAGTGACGGTAAAGACTGCTTATGTGTCCCATTAATTTTACAGAAAAACAACAAACTTCAGTTACAATAGATATCGATATGTCGGTTGTTCATGTTAAATAGTATTTATTTCATTTAAATGCTTATAAAATTCATAAAAGGATAGACCGAAAAATGGCTTTGCAAATTCTAATTTTTACCGTCACATATAGAATAATACACGTGACGGTAATGTCTCACAGCAGGGGTGCTTATTAGAGAAAGTAATTAAACCTTCAAACATGTTGTTTTGTTTTTGTTTTAAATGTTTAATCAACACAGTACACATTAAAGAATAATAAATACTAATTTCTTCATTACTTTTTATGTACAATTTATTCTTTATTTACTCTGAAATGTGTGTCCCATGAATTTTCATGTTTACCGTCACATCAATCATTAAAGTGACCCTGATATCGTTGTCACGTCGGTACTTTCCTGTTGACGTCATTATCCTGGAGGAATGGCAGCGTGGATTGAATTCCAGCAGATATTAAAAAATAAACTGGTAAGTCTATTAAAATGCATTAGTACCTTTATTCAACGTCTTTACCAAACATAACAGCAGTTCTTTAATTTACTTGTTACAACAAATTAAACGTCTTGCAATAGTAAAAATGTGTTCCCGTTAGCGATGCACATGTTTGATTTTCAGAATATTTTGCTACAATACACGAAATCAAACCCGAAATTCGATTGAGATAATTTTTCTTCAACTTCGTGGTCGTATGGTAGTTGGATTTACAACTACCTGTGCAATCACTGTCTATCACCACTAATGCTGTGAATTCGAACCACGTTCGAGGCGAGGTGTACTCGATAAAACATTATATGATCAAGTTTGTCAGTGACTTGCGGCAGGCTGGTGATTTTCTCCGGGTACTCCGGTTTCCTCCACCAATAAAACAAACATTTTACTGAACTTTCCCCCTTTTCGGATTGTGCATTGAATTTATATTTTTTTTATCAATTTGTCTGTTATAGATAGAATATATAATGTTTAAAGGTGATATTGAGTAACCGGTTCAATATGCTCTAAAGTAACAGTAAATCTGATTATTATCACACTTCTCACACCCCACGTCTTCATATACACAGTGCAGGGTTACATAATAAAACTATACATTATGTGTATTTTCAGAAAGAAATGAATACATCTACTTTGGCCAGAGAAAATGACCTTTTAAAAGAAATAATTCATATAAATGAAATTTTGATTAACTTAGAATTACAAAGGAAAACACTAAAAGCTGTAAATGTTAACGACGACTTCTTTGAGGTAACATGGCATGAAAAACATAGAGATGTTTATGAAAGTCTAAAACTACGAAAAAAAACAACTACATGAAATATTACTATCACGTTTATAATTGATTGGACAATGGCACTTTCCGCAGCTGAACGTGCGAAAAAGTACCGAGAAGATCTAAAAAATAACCCAACTAAATACAATGATTATTTGAAACAGGAAAAACAACGGTATCGAGGCCGAAAGGAAAGGGGGGACTTTGACATTAAAAAAAAATCTTCAAGAGAACAGAGACGGATGAAGAGAAAATTGAGAAATAAAAAAAGAAATGAACGAAAACAAAAGAAAGAAAAAACCTTAGACAACTTTCTGGCAATGAACACCACAATCGCCTAATGAGCAGGCAAATCGTGAACTTCCAATGCCTAGCCAACGTATAAGGGGTAGAAAGAAAGTAAAATCGAACAGAACGGTTGTTTACAGAGAACTATTGGCAACGAGAAGGGAATTAAGAAAGAAAGAAAGAAAGAAAGAAAGGGAAATAGAAAAATATAGAAAGAGACTACAACGTTCATTAGACAGAATACCACTACAAAATGTAGGCACAAAAAACAAACTCATTTCAAATTATGCAGAGGCGGTTATGAATAAACGTAGTAGCAATTCGCGCAAAGAAAGGAAAAGGGCTATTATTTTGACTCATTTGCTAACAGATAATACAAAAGACAAAATAAAACATAATCAGAATGACAGAGATAAACACAGTCTTGTAAGAGTGTTCCAGTTACGTTTTTTGCAACGTTACAGATTATTATAGTGAATTGTTTTAGTAGCCTTACTGAAATCCCAAGATATAAACTAAAAAAGAACCCAAATATTCTTGGAAACAAACATACGAAGCGTACTAGATCGGAGAAATGGTTGCAGGAAAGAAAACCTTTTATCAGAAGATTTTTAGAACAAGATGTAAATAGCACAATGACACCTGGAAAGAAGGATACCATAACACGTGGAGGTGTAAAAAAGCAAAAACGCTTCCTAAATAACACATTGAAGAATTTATACAATACATTTCTGGAAGAAAATCAAAACGGTTTTATTTCCTATTGCTCTTTCTGTAGATACAGACCTTTTTGGATAATTGAAAAGAAAATATCGGACAGAGACACTTGTCTTTGCAAGCTTCATGAGAATGTTAAATTTATCAGCAAACTTCATGAATTGAAAATTTTACAAAGTAAAGATCTGGATAAGGTCTGCGAGTTGGTTACGTGTGACCAGCGACGAAAATCATGCATGACTAGAAGTTGCAACCGTTGCAAAAATTCAAAATTTAAAGTCAATGACTTTGAGAATTATGGAATGCAAGTAGAATTTTATAGTTTATAATTTTATAATTTATGAGAAAGATGGAAAAAATGTAAGAACGCAAAAAGTTGTGAAAGAGCGCATTCAAACAACTGTTGAACACTTCCTTAATGACGCCCAGGATCTGGTAAAAACAAATTTTGTAACCACATGTTTAACATAAGACATCAGTTTTGTTCATTGAAATCTCTCCGTGACAATCTTCAAACTAATGAAATATTACTACATGCATGTAAATTGAGCGATGAAATACAAAGTTTACATTTTGGAGGTTCAAGACACCAGGTGTCATTACATACATCTGTTTTGTATAGTTCTACAGACACAAACTCATCTGTACAGTTTCAGAGTGTCTTCAACACGGTCCAGCTGCTATTTGGACACATCTTCACCCTATACTTACCTTTATAAAGGAAAACAACAGCATTGATACTTTTCGCATTGTAAGTAATGGTCCAACATCGCAGTATCGTTCTAAAACAATTTTTTATCTATTCCATAAATTTATCCATGAGAAATATGCTTTCAAATTATCAACATGGAATCATACAGAAGCCGGGAATGGTAAAAGTGCAGCTGATGGCATTGGTGGTGTTGTTAAGTGAACAGCGGACAGGCTGGTTTCACAAGGAAATGACATTACTACTGCCAAAGACTTTTTCAAATACCTGAGTGAATGCAATATTGACATAAATCTATATCTGGTATCACAAAGTGATGTCGAAAATATTAGCAGTTCTGTACCAACATGTCTGCCTGGTGAGAAAAATACTATGAAACTATACCAGGTCATTAGTATTCAAGGTGAAAATAGAATACACATACGTACGCTGAGCTGTTTTTGTTCCTGGCCTAACGTCTGTGATTGCTATAAGTTTGAAAATGATGCATCATATCATGTTTTCCCTGAATACGAATACGAAAGTCAATTAGTACCTTTGAATGATCCTTCTACTAACTGTCCGTCGATCACAGAAAGTTGTTATGATGGGTCAATCGCAGGAACTGAATCAAATCCACAAAGTTTAAGCAACGCAGTAATTAATCCGGATCCAGAATTAATAAACAAGTGGTGTGTTATCAAATATGACGGGCAATTATATCCAGGGAGAATACAAGATATCGATTCAGATTCAGTAGAGGTGAAATGCATGCACCGAATAGGCGAAAACAGATATTTTTGGCCACTTATGGAACAATGTCGTCAGAATTATACCCGAGCCAATTACAGATATTTGTGGCCACTTATGGAACAATGTCGTCAGAATTATACCCGAGCCAATCAATGTTACTAGAAGACATGTGCAAATTTTACCAATCGTGTGGAGAGAGATTGACAATTGATTAGCGTATAATTATAATTATTCGTTTATTTGAGACAATTGATTAACCTACTTGTTTATTTGAGACTTAACTGGTGTTTTGACGTTAATTTTGTTACGAAAGTTCTAAGTTGCATACTTTGTTATTTTCAAAATTAAAATTGTTCATTCATGCATACGTTCTATACTATTAGGATGGAGGTCTCTAAATGAAATTGCACGGTCATGTTTATTTTTAATCTAACTGTTATCTGAACCTCTACATAGTACATTCACAAATATCATATGCTCTTAAATATTTATTGTTCTTGCACCACAGTGGTTTTCTTCGGGTCTTCCGGTTCCCTCCACCAATAAAACTGAAAGTCACCATATAGCTTAAACATTGTTGAAAGTGGCATAAAACACCATCAAACATCTTGCACCAGAATTTATTTTTTGCTGAATTTGACCTGCATTTTGAGCAGTTAAAATTCGTTTTTGCATCACCTAATTTTAATCATAATCTTGATTTGGAATCGCTATTGACAAACTGGAAGACTTGCTACTTTTGTCCCCCGTTTCTTCTTTCTTTTCCCGACGCATGAACATGAAAAAAATAAAATCCCATGAAAAGATCCCCTGTATGGTATAAAGCTTGTGTTCGTTTGGGAGACTTCTACAATCGATTTATTCATGTTCTAGGAATAGTTTGCGTTGTTTCCATATATCTCTTCTTCTACATAATCAGTGGACTCAATAGCAAAACAAATACACAACCTGATAGAAATGTACTTCTATTCAGACACATTAGTCTTTACCAAAACCACAATGTTTATACCGTCACGAGTGCTGTCTTTACCGTAGCAAATTGTCTTTTCCGTCACGAACTCAAAAATGTTTATTTATGTATGTTATATTTGTAATTATACAACATATGTAACCTTAAATGACACTGTAGTAGCGTATCTATAACCCAGTTCAGATATTTTTTTTACCTTTTTACAATAGTTAAAAAAAATAACAAAAATATATACCTAAACCTGCTATTTTCTGCATTAATGTGTGCGTGAACATTTCCGACTACTACAGTTAAACAAATACTTTGCTTCCTTGATTAAACATAAGTTGTTCACTTTACTGCATAGTTGAAGTTCTGGCGTTGCAGTTCCTTTTGGATCGCATCGGTGGTGTAATGGTAATTAGCGTGCTCGCCTCAGTGCGGTAGATCGTGGGTTCGAGCCCTGAACGGGTCAAACCAAAGACTATACAATAGGTATTTATTGCTTCTCCGCTAAGCACGCATCATAAAGAAGAAAGAGCAAATCAAGATAATGTGTCCAAGTGGGGGGACAGGTCTACCCGCGGACTGTCGTTTCAGTGAGCTAGCACTATAAAATTCAAACTCAGCGTGTTGGTTTAGTACAAAGCTGACCTCATTCATCATCTCATTGGAAATTAATTTGTTCTTGCCATGATATAGCTGAAAAATTGCTGAGTTGGCGTTAAACAACAATCACTCACTCACTCAGTTCCCTTTGGTGCATTGAGTTATATGGGTAGTTTGTGATGTCCTCAGCCATGTCAAAGGTGCTCTGTCAGATATTGTGATATATGGTGGAATTTTCGCATCGACAAGACACCGTGGTCATCATTTCTATTGGTTTCATGCCATAATTTTACTTATTTTTATATAAAGTAGTATATATTTTTTGTTATCACATGCGCTATCAGAAAAATGCAAACACATTATAATATTCTCTAGAATTATCTCCCTTATGCCATTTATCAAGTTATGATATGCTAAAAATAAAACTACATGTACATTTAATCAGAATGGATACCGAATATAACAGACCTTTGATAAGACTCATTTATCAATATGTAAAACTCAACATAACCAGCTCCTATTTTCTCCCCTGAGGATGCAAACCCCCCGAAAAGGGGCTTCCGGTTGTTACATACCGGTCGAATCAAATACACAACTCGCGTAACCTAAATGCATGTCTCGTGTATAGATAATTCCATGGTCCTTGCGCACTTTGCAGCAACTCGTAATGGACAACAGTATCATATTAGATGCTTTGACTATATGAGTGTACATGACGAATGTTATTTCAGAAACGTGCGCACTGTATTATATATCTACGTTTTCTTAAACACCACAAGGATTGTCAAAACAGCACGAAAAAATATTTGAAGATAAATCAGTATATAAACAAGTATCGTAGAACGTGACAAGACAAGAATAAATACATACAAAACAGGAAACCATTGGAGGAAAATGATGACAACCAAAACATTCTCAAAATAACGAATGACTTGAGAATTTTATATGATTGAAGACCTATGTCTATACCATGAATACTCAAGTCAAATATGTTTATCCATTAACTGTAACGTCATTAGTAAGATGAAACACAGAATGCAACATTCATATGATTTAAAACAGTAACATTGATTGGTTTTTTTTAACAGCAATCACATTTGGCCTTCAGAAGTACTAGTGCAGAAGTAGTGTGTATCAGATGTGGACCCTCAAAGATCAATTTGAGGTTAATCAATCCAGATTTATATCCATTTGCAATAGTTTTAAAACATTTGTCTGTTCCACCCTTTTATAACAATCATCCTTCATAATAAACTTAAAAATTTGTTTCAGAAATTGGATCAACTTTTGTTTCTTTAGTAAAAATGTAGATATCACTATCTTGTTTTTGGGAGAAAAAAGTCATACTTTGTGAGAAACTACCATGATTCTAGTGAAAAGTACTCTGAAACTGACATTTTCAAATTGCTAGACTCTGTACCAGCAAAATTGTGTACTCTAAAATGCTGTTCATAATTTGATCTTTATATGAAAATTAACGATGAAGACCGATTGAGATCCAAATTGTACGGTAAACGAGATGACTAATTGTCAACTTGCAAACTTCCCATTCATTTATGGCACCATTTAGAAACACCAACTGTATCCTATCTGGATTATCTGGTTAGAGGGTGCTGTTGAAAATCACAGCCGCTAATGACAGCTATATTAAAGTCTCAATATTGATAGGGTATTCCAGATAGAGGGTTGCTGATAACAAGAAAGCTACATAACCAATAGAAAATAGAAATATCGACTGTTAATTATGGCGGACGGCATGGCACAGTAAGCCGTAGTAAATCTAGCATCATCTGAAGTTATATGAGGGAAAGAAACATGCCTCAACAGAAAAATAATGCCTCTAAGAAAAAGACATTAAATGATCTGTGTGCTTCTTTCACGGATGCTGGTAATGAAGCGGTAAATCTTGAAGATAGTTCGGACGATCGGGTAAATGAACTAATTGACATTTTACGCAATGCGACATCGAGTAATCAAAATTTGAATGAATCTGATATCGCAGCTATCAAAGTGACAAACCTTCTCATCCCAGCAATTAACTTTATATCAGTAAAGACTGTTGCAAAATCTAACAACGCACAAGATTCTAAGATAAGTAAAATTTGTTCAGGACTTCGTATTAATTCCTATGAAATAGATAAACAAAATCAGTATAGTTATCGCGAAAATCTCCGCATTATTGGATTAACTGAAAATGAGGAAGAGAATTGTTTTGACATTTTGAAAAGCCTATGTATGGCTATGAGACGTGGTAGCTTGCCACAGGATTGGTCCCGAGAAGAGGGGGGAACCCCGTACGTTGATTGCACGCTTTGCATCCAGAGATTTGAAAGTTCAGATACTTATGGAAAAAAAACTTTTGAAAGGCAACACAAGTTATTTTAAAGTGTTTATTAATGAAGACTTGACCACTTTACGCTTTAAGCTTTTTCACTACAGCATGGATTCGGTCAAATCAGTTAAACCCGCGATGGGAAGATGCATTGTCAAATGAAAAATGGCAGGAAGGAAGTCGTCGAGAACCCTGATGATCTTTTTAAACTTGGAGTAAACAACATAGCATACACTGACTTTGGCTTATTCGATATGGAGTAGGGGTGACATGGAAGGCAATATTCTTCGGAATTGGTGGATATTCCTACTTGCACTAGTGCAAATACCCATTGTGTTCATTCTCATAGTTCTGATTCTTTAATTAATGTTGGAAATTTAGATTCTGTTCAGGAAAATCTCCCCAAGGAGTGGAAAAATCCAGTTTTTGTTAATAGTGATTTAATATCTCAAAATGTGATTCCTTCAATTAAAATCTATGCGCTTAATGTGTGTGGTATTATTTCAAAGTTAAAATTCCCAGATATTGAGGAAAATTGTGCGAATTACGACATATTGTGCTTCTTTGAATCTAAAATTGATGATCTCGATGAAATTGAGTTCTCAGGTTTTGTAAAGCTACCACCCTTAAATAGAAAAAAATTAAAGTGTAAATCTGGTGATCATTATTGTGTTCACTAAAGAGTATCTATATAATAATATTTAAGTTCTGAAAAGTTCTAGTGAAAATGTTTTATGGTTTGTTGTAAATAATGTATTATTTGAGCCTGTATTGCTTGGTATATGTTATGTTTCTCCAGAAAGAAGTGACTATAGTTCTATTGACATTTTCGATGTAATTGAAGCAGAACTTTTAAAGTATGCAGTAGAAAAGAACAGTAGAATGTGTCTAATCGGGGATTTTAATGCTCACACCGGCAAAAAAGAAGATTTTATTGACATTAATCACTATGTTAGTGATTTTATTCACCTGGACAATGAAACCAAAAAATATTTTGATTTTGTAAACTTAGAAACTTTAGGTATTTGTACTGAGCGCCATAGTTTTGATAATTCTGTTGATAATTATGGAAATATAGTGTTATTATTATGTAAAGATTTATATTTGTTAATTGCAAATGGTAGATTAGGTAAAGACAAAGGTATAGGTGCACTTACTTGTAAAGAAGCTACAGTTGTTGACTATTGTATTTTATCACCTGAATTGTTTACATGTATGCTTGATTTTGAAATTCTTCCTTTTGATCCTCTTGTTAGTGATATTCATAATGCCATGTATATTGAAATGTCATGTAAAAACTCATGTAAACTTGTACCTGTTTCAACTGATCATTTTCAAGATTCTAATGAGCATGTAAATATAATCACTAAACCAAAATGGGAAAATGATAAATGCCAAGATTTTAATAATTACTTAGTTGATGCTGATATTAACTCACTTGTAAGCAAACTTGTTTCTATTAATATTGATAAGGTTGATAATGCTGTTATTAACTCATTAGTTGACGAATGCAACACAATTATTTTAGGTGCAGCTTTCAACTGTAATTTACTGCATGAAAAAAATATGTCAATGCAAACTGTAAATAATTGTAACAAACAAAAAAAGGTGAATAAACCATGGGTTAACAAAGACTGTAGTATAAAACGCAAGCAGTATCATAGATGTTATAATTGGAGGGTCAGAACTGTTGAAAGTAAACTTAATCTTACAAGGTGTAGTAAAGAATATAAAAATGTACTGTGTAAACAATATAATTTATACAAGAAAAATTGTGTTAACAAACTGAGAAATCTGAGACAAAATTACTGTAAGTCTTATTGGAATCTCTTAAATAGAACATGTTGTAGTTAAACTAAGAAAAATATTATAGATAAGGTATCTCTTGAGTGCTTTCTTGATCATTTTAAGAAACTTAATACTGTAAGCAAAGTAGATGAAGATGAAAACTCTGATTATCTTGATGTTGAAAATATAAGCTCTTTAAATGTAGAACTGAACAGAGTTATTTCTGAAGATGGAGTAATACATGCTATTAAAGGTTTGAAAAATAACAAAGCCTGTGGTGGTGATCTTATTATTAATGAATTTTTAAAGTATTCAGCTAGCAAATTGTTACCAATTTTTGTCTCTTTATTTAACATTGTTTTTGATTCTGGATGTATACCTGAATCTTGGTCTGAAGGTTCCATTGTACCCATATATAAGAACAAACTATATTATGATGAGAAAAAAAAAAAAAAAAAAAAGAACAAGGGTGACCCTGCAAATGCAGATAATTATAGAGGTATATCTGTACTCAGTTGTTTTGGTAAATTGTTTACTTGTATTCTAAACAATAGGTTGAACAGTTATCTAGGAAATTACAATGTTCTTTGTGAAGAGCAAGCTGGCTTTAGAAAGCAACATAGTACAACTGATCATATATTTAATTTAGATTGTCTTATTGATCTTTATTGAGATGTAATAAACCACTGTACTGTGCATTTGTTGACTATAAAAAAGCATTTGACTCAGTTGATAGGAGTGCACTATGGCATAAATTGTTACAACAATGTATTGATGGTAAAATGTTTAAAGTTATTCACAGTTTATATGAAAATGCTAAATAAGGGTAATAACAAAATTACCGAACTCCGAACAATCTTACAAAGGGAAAGTAAAAACTCATAATTATATAAACAGACAAAATCAGTCAACAACCGGAAAACTGTGAAAACCGTAATGATCCTGACTTGGTACAGGCATTTCTAAAAAAAATGGTGGGTCCACCGTTGAATCGGATTTTAAAGCGCCAAACCTCCCGCTTGCATTACGATTCAAAGGTTCCGGCTGTCACTATTACAGTATTTATAACAATACAGGAACAAAATAGGTAAAATAATTGTCAAAGCACTACCAAATTCAGTGAAGTAAATGTCAAAGACACTTATACGTCACACATTGATAAAAAAATATTTTTGACATTTTTGTTGACTTCCTTATCTTTATACATTTTCACTATATGAAAATACATCGTTTATTATCGTGTGTACGTCTAGGTTGTAGCTCTTCTAGTTTCTTTAATAATAATGTTGGTGTGCGTGAAGGCGAAATTTGTTACCTGTACCTTTTTCCTTATTTTTAAACGATTTAGCAGAATTTCTATCACATTCTTATGATGGTCTAAGTGATGTTTATAATGCTGTTCATATTTTTCTTGGTACTGAAGAATTTGCAGTTTATTTTAGACTTTATTTGTTACATTATGCTGATGACACTGTAATCTTAGCAGAATCTGACTCTGAACTTCAAGCCGGATTAAATGCCATGTATTTGTACTGTAAGTGTTGGTCTCTTGAGGTCAATGTATCAAAGACAAAAATTGTAATCTTACAAATTTAATGATAATCTTGTTTTTAGCTATAATGGTCAGAATATTGATATTGTCAATGAATTTACATATCTTGGTATTGTTCTCACTACAAATGGTTCTTTTTGTAAAAATAAAGAGAAACTGGTCGGTCAAGCTAGAAAAGCCATGCATAGTATTTCTAAAAAGAGTAGAAAATTATGCTTGCCAATTGACATACAGATTGAGATGTTTGACACAATTCAGTGTTAAGCCTATATTAATGTATGGTTGTGAAGTATGGGGTTTTGCCAACAGCAGTGTAATTGAGTCTTTCTGCTTACAATTTTATAAATCTATTCTTGGTTTGGAAAAAAGTACACCAAACTGTGTGTTATATGACGAATTAGGTAGATTTTCTATTGATATTGAAATAAAATCAAGAATGGTCGCATTCTGTAAGAGAATTATTTGTAATAAACAGGATAAGATTGCTGTTACATTGTATAAGCTTTTATATAATATGCACCTTGATAACTTTTTTCACTTAAAATGGATTGTTTGTATTGAAACTACTTTAAATACTTGTGGTCTTTCACAATATTGGTTGTTACAAAATGTGCCAAAGAATGTAAACTTGTCTAATCTAGTCAAACAAAGCCTTTGTGATCAATTCAAACAGAATTGGACTAATACAGTATATGATTCTCCCAAATGTTTAAACTATAGAATATTTAAGTCTGTGCACAAATTTGAAAGTTATATTGCTAAATTGCCATTGGATCTCAGAAAAGCTCTTTGTAATTTTAGATGTATGAACCATAGATTACCAGTAGAGCAAGGTCGTTTTTGGGGTACAGATCGTGATGATCGTATATATGTGACTTATGTAATTCTTCTGAACTGGAGGATGAATTTCACTATTTGTTACAATGTTCTTATTTTTCAAATGAAAGATGTAAAATGCTGCCATATGATGTATACACTAGACCTAATACTGATAAGTTTAAAGATTTATTATGTACTGATGATTACATTACTCTCATAAAACTTGCCAGATTTTGTAAAATTTTATTATCTAGGTTTGTCTTCCTCTGTCAACTTCAATTTATCAATGAATTATGTATTAACAATATCATCATGAATATGTGCAATGTGTTTAATGTATTCCACATTTGTATACTTGTACATATATTGTTCCTTTTCACATACCCCTGATGGGGTCTTGAGAATAACTAGTTTCAAGTTTCAAGGTTCATAAAAGTAATGTTGAACGTCGTTGAAGTAATCACTTCGAAAGTGACCATGGTTGTGTTTCTTTTATGACACAATTCGACTGACGTTACAATAGGTGGAACACACGAGTCCACTCACAGACAGTTTTCAATGAGGTTTATGTTGCTCAATCGTTTTCTGTGCAGTGTTTTGTGGACCTTTGTTTGTGTTGTGGTCTTTCGTTTGGCCATTGCAATGTTTGTCCATCTTCGATAATAAGCGTACTATATATTACCATTAGACTTTTGTATGACATAAGTTGTTGCATATCTGCTTTTTGTGTATGAATTATCTCTAATATATCTCTGAGTTTCTTTTGGTCGTCTCTAGTCCTAAGCATATGTTGTACTATGCTATTAATTCATATTGTTACGCTTACGTCTGTGCTTATCTCTCTCAATGATGAAGATCAATACAGATTTAAAATTCTCCCTACAAATGTGATATTAACATTTTTATATTAAAATAATCCAGCTAAAGAAAAAAATGTAGAGATCAATATTTGAAATGAGAATCATCCTATTGCAGAATTGCATATTATGACAATTTCCAATTATATTCTTAACTCACATATTGCGTATTCGCCCATTAATATGAATGGCAGTACAAATGGTTCGCTATCTACGTTTTATGAGAAAATAATCCACCCATTAACATTTGATTCATATCTTTGTATACATTTATCTGTTTTACGTAATTGCACATTAATGAGGCGTATCTAGATACTCGATATTAGTTTCATAACTGGTTAACGAGGTGTTGTCAACCATATATATATCTTAGAAGTTGACATGGTATATGTGTTATTGTTGTAGCAATGTTTTGTTTTGACAACAAACATGCATATATTAATGCTCAGCCAATACTTTCTACCAGTCTGTCATTTTCAGTGCACAAGACACAAACAACGAAAATATGCCGGTGTTGGATGATTTTAAAGGCGCATCTATTTTGTGCAAAGTAGCATTCATATTATTGCTAATAGCTTCTATGTGTACATGTATATCTTACATGACAACATCTTGGGGTTATGAAGCAAACCTTCCTTCGAGTTCTTCGAATCTTGATAACCTTGGATTATGGAGACTTTGTGGAGATGGAGATAGACCAACAGGCTGCACAGCTCTCGATGGATGGGCTAATGGTAAGGCTTTGGTTAGTTTAAATGTCTATATTATGACTATCATTGTAAGTTTTTTTAGTCTTTAAATATTACATTTATTATTATCTCATTCGTACTTTCATGTAATGGTAAAAGAAGCCATAGAGATTTCAACAATTTCAGTACTTTCTACGATAATTAGTTGTGTGTGTTTTTTTTTACTTTTCTAATAAAAGTCCTGAATGTTGTCTTAAATATCTGGATCTTACAATTAGCACCTGACAGTGTGTCATCTAACGAGACTTCCAGCTTAACTTGTTTTTAAATAGTTCCGTTAATTCAGTGATTGATTACACTATATGCATTCAAACGTATACAAGATCTTATACAACTTTATTATATAATGATAAGAAATGTTTAACTCAAAACATAAAATGTTGGATATTTAAATTGTCTGTTTTCTTCAATTGACGGTCTTGATTACGACCTTTGACATCCTCAAACTTTTCTTAGATAATGTAATATCACATAAAAATTGTATTCGATATTGTTCGGCAACAAATGTGCAGTTTTCTTGTTTCTGAACACAATGTGTAACATGATACAAGATAACAAACGTTAGAGAAAACCGAAGGCACAATCAAAAATAGACAATCCAGAGAAACTGGCAACATTGGGCACACAAGACACAGGACGAAGAGAAGCAAAAAAAAAACACATCACAACACGGAAAACTAAAAAGATTAGTATTCATTTAAAAAGATTTAAATAATACAGATAGTTACGATCAGGTCTTGTATATTTGCACACATTTTAAAAATTTATGTGCTATGCCATACTGGCATCTTTCTTTATATTTCGTCTATATTATGTGAATTTGATGTCGATTATATAACCACGAGTTAAAGATAGGTTATATTCCCTTATTTTCCAATATCCCCTGTTTGTTTTACTGTAAACTCGAATATAATTATCAGAAATATTTAATATGCTTGATATATATATATATATAATTTTCAGACGTGTATATATATATATATATATATATAGAAGTCTAGAAGATTGTGCAACGATACCGATAAAGGTGTTACACAAAATATATTGACAAAATTTTCTGGTAGCTTCCCTTAGACTTTGTATATATATATATATATATATATATATATATATATATATATAAAGTCTAAGGGAAGCTACCAGAAAATTTTAATATATATATATATATACGTCTGAAAATTAAACCAAACAGTGTTAGAATTAGATTTTAGAGCTGTCAAATTTTTGTTTTTTTTCCCTCGACGGGATTTGAACCCACACCATTGATACACTGCAGCACCATTCCCTTAGCCTTACGTCCAGCGCCCTAGACCACTCGACCACATATATATATACGTCTGAAAATTAAACCAAACAGTGTTAGAATTAGATTTTAGAGCTGTCAAATTTTTGTTCTTCCCTCGACGGGATTTTAACCCACACCATTGATACACTGCAGCACCATTCGCTTAGCCTTACATCCAGCGCCCTAGATCATTCGACCACATCCACTAATATATATATATATATATATATATATATTAAAAAGTCAAATGAAATCCGTATGTTGGTACATATAAAAGAAATTAGTAAAAAAAAAAGAACAAGACGGATTTTTCACAACATTTTTGTACTAACGTTTTCACTGTTGTTGCAGATCTTCAGGTACAGTGTTTATAGCGAGCACAGAGAGCTCTACAGCAACATATATTTATATATATATATATCTTTTTACAGGTTGGTTTGGTGTCGTTCAAGCGTTGGTTACTTTTGGATTTTTTGGTACATTAATTACATTTTTCATGGTCATACGCTATATATTTGTTGGAAAATGTCAGAAGAATGGAGAAGTTGGCATGGCGGCTGGTATTATTGCTATAGTTACAGGTAAATATCGTGTTTATTATTTTTTATATAGGGAAATAAAATTGCGCACTGACAAAGGCAAAATACAAAGCACAATGCTTTTTCACAATTAATTGTAGCCTAAGTTGAAGACTGATCAGAAATAATAACAATCTTGTTCTTGTTTATATGATTACGAATTCTCATCTATATATAAAATAATAATCCTACACCACGGGAACAGGCTAATAATTCCATTGGATAGTCGTAACCAGACAACATGTGTTTGATTGAAACTTCCTCGAAAAAGGATCTACACTGACTGGCCAGATAGTGGTATTTGGATATTCTAGAATGTACCATTTTATTTACAAATCTGTGCGGTTTCAATCGAGTCTTCGCCGCTACCATACACATCCACGAGTATCCAATTCATTCAATACAGTTAGTGTTTTTCATACGGTTATTATTATAAGGGTCCATTATCTTGTACGTCATGTTTGCTCATTTAGGTGTTAGTTCTACATTTATTTATCAGAAACCATGTTGATTTACTGTGTAGTGACAAATGTTCGTCAAAAAATATTCAGGAAAATAAAGAAATTCATTATAAATTACAATGGTTCGTAGTGCTATGAGATTGATATGTACTTTTACAATGCGGTATCTAGAAACCAGTCGTTGTTGGCACATATCTTCTAACAACATACAAGTGGGTGTTTCATTTTCTTGCTTTTGTTTAAATTCCACTACAACATTTACACAAAAATCACAAATTAACATTTACCAAAACCTTTCTGACATGTTAAAACCGGAAGTCAACAACGCCTTATCATATCACATAGAATAATGTTTTTCTAGAACTAAATTTTTGATTAAGCACATTTCCTCAATATTAAAGTAGATTTGAGCAACAAAATGTTATATTGGTAAGAAAAGTAGATACTATGTTTGCTTGTCTATGAAAGGTAAAGACGTTTGTAAGTAGGAAAGTTTCCGTACAAAGAGTCTGATAAACCGATTGTCACCTTTAACCTCCTGTTTCATCCACCAATTAAACTGAACGACACGACGTAACTGTCAAATAGTGTATGTATGTTGTGTTAAATACCTCAAACATATAGTCATTTAACTTCAAAACATAAAAAGTTGTAATTGTGTATTTTGAATGTGCTTCGTCTTGGATGTGTGAGTGTTTAACTTCAAGCGAACATATTTAAGCTATATCATTGAGAGAAGTTAAATTTCCAAGAGTTGATATTGATGTCCACTTTGTACCAGATCAACACGTATAATTGAATTTTTATAGTTCTAGCCCACTGAAATAACAGACCATGGGTAGATATCACGCTCCACTTTGACACATTATGATGATTGCAAACCAAGCATTCCTTGCTCGTACTATTTAATGCTGTGTCCTCAGCGAAGATAGCAGCAAATACCAATTTTATAGTCTTTGGTTTTACCCCCAACGGGACTCGAACCACACTCGATGGAAGCACACTAAACATTACACCACCTAGTCGGTGTTTTTTTTTTTTTTTTTTTTTTTTTTTATTTATTAATTTGCAATACCTTTCTAAGATTTCAATATTATTTTAAAGTTTTTATATAAATATATATTGTGTTATTCTTATCTTATAACGATTTCATCCGCATCGGTAGTGTAATGGTAAGCGTGCTCGCCTCGAGTGCGATAGATATTGAGTTCGAGCCCCGATCGGGTCAAACCAAAGATTATAAAATTTATATTTGTTGATTCTCCGCTAAGCATGCAGTATTGAGGAGAAAGAGGCAAGACTGGTTGGCTCAGAATCAGGGTAATGTGTCTGAGTAGGGCATGTCTACCCGTGGACTGTTGTATCACTGAGCTAGCACTATAAAAATCCAACTAAGCATGTTGGTCTAGTACAAAGCAGACCTCATCATCATCTTATTGAAAATTTATTTGTTCTCACCATGATATAGCTGAAAAAATTGCTGAGTTGGCGTTAAACAACAATCACTCACTATAACGATTTCTTATTTCTACTTATACTTCATTTGCAGGTATCCTTTACCTCATTGGATGTATAGTGTTTGCTATAAAGTTTACCGAATATTATAAAGATACCGTTTTACTGGATTACAAACTAGGATATTCGTTTGCTCTCTCCATTGTTGCCCTAGTTTTGGAAATTATTGGAGGAGTTCTGATGTTCGTAGAAGGAAAAGGTGTGGGCGGTGGCGGTAGTAAAACACAGGCATCTGCATAACATTTTAATATTTTATATTTTCGAATATGTGAATGGAAAAAGTGTGTAGTAATTTAATGATGCATGTGTTTACTTGTATAGAGAACAGTATAAACTTGTTTGTTAAAATATAATGAACATTGTAGGTTCTATTGGCTCAATTATATACATGATTTCATAATTAAAAAAAAACCAATATGTAAATTGTGTATTTCTTTTAGTTTTTACATGTAAGCAACCAGGAGCCTGTTATGCTCACCGTGTTATGAATTATAAATTTATTGCAAAATGAGTCCAACAACTTCGTGATTTTATTGAAGATGTTTGATCGTTTTTTATTGGTTCATTTTTAATTGTTTCTGATTAACATAAAAAATAAATTTTGTAGAGGTTTCTTCTTGGATTTCCACTCGGCACATAAATGGTTCAGTTTTTTATAAACAAAAAATCAAACATTGTTCCATATGGACTAATGCTGATGATTGTCTCTGCAGTGGCGTTCATCTTGGACTTCTAATCTTTGCAAAAAAATACGGGATAATCCAATGATCATTCATTTACAATTTGGGTTTAATAAATTTCATGAGAAAGGATTAATTCATTTTCTGATCGAGAATTTTGTTAAACTATTTCCTGAGGTGGCGTCCATCTTTCATCTAGGGCGATCCATGGGCCATTCATAGAAAATGTAGGCTCAATCAGCTTTGGTAGTTTCTGAGAAAAGCTTAAATTTCTTTCCCAATGACATTCCATGTTAAACTAAGTTTTGTGGTGGCGGCAATCTTAGATTTCCGATCGACATAAACACATACATTTTGCAGAGGACCAAATAAATATTTAAGCAAAGTGTTTCCTTTAAATTGGTTCGGTGGTTCAGAAAACTATTTGTTAAGCAGTTCCCTATAGAATCCTGTGTTAACCTTTGTCGTGTAGAGATAATAGACTTGGACTTTCGATCCATGAAAAATGTCAACATTGTATGGAAGCATCCAATGATCATTAATGTACAGCTTGGCTTTCAACCAAAGAAACATTTCTTTAAGAAGAATTTGAAGATATCAAATGGGTAATCAGAATCCGTAAATCTAAGACCAGACAACACAATGACCAAATGAAAAAGTACAAAAGGACAAATAACGATCAACAAAAAGATCGAGTAACACGAACCCCCTATAAACCGGGGGTGAATTCCGGAAGGGTATACAGTACCTGCTCCAGTAGTGACACTCGTCGTTTAAGTTTGCTTAAATTTGGTTAAGTAGCTTTAGGAAAGATTTTAATGTACGAAGGCGACGACGGACGTAAAGTAATTAAAACACCCCTCACTATCCTTTGGACTAAGTCAGCTAAGGAAAACATACTGATAAAACGGTCAACCAGATGGTTGAATACAGCGTACATATTTGTGGTGTTGTTGTTTCTGTTCAAAAATGCAGTTTATGTATTATTCAAAAACACTACATCAGACAAAAGGTACACTTTTATGAAAGCCAATCGTAGTCGCTTGTGACGCGTAAAATGAAATAAAAAAATGTTTACCAGAAGAGATGGACAAGAAACATAATTCCGAATATTTAAGTTAACGAAAAAGAACAACGGGATAATACACAACTCTCCCTGATGACGGTGCGTAAATAAGT
Source organism: Bathymodiolus septemdierum (assembly GCA_963383655.1). NCBI lineage: Eukaryota > Metazoa > Mollusca > Bivalvia > Mytilida > Modiolidae > Bathymodiolus > Bathymodiolus septemdierum. Next base: position 20,070,568 of record OY726519.1, on the reverse strand, counting down.
GTCTTGTGTGTAAAAATACAATGATACCTGCATGTTAAAGACAACATGTAGTAACTTCGATAAGGAGTTATTGTTGGTGACCCGTAGCAAACACAATTTCCCGACTCTGTATGACCTCTTATTTCCTCTGGTCACTAGGCATATTTAATTGCCATATTCGTGCATACATATATATAATATACTTGTATATTGCTTGCATCCTTGTCCTCGTCGCAAAAATAACTAAAATTCAACCCATATGATGTTGAATAATAATGAAGTAATAAGCAAATATATAGAAGTCAAGATTCGAGAAGAAAATACATGATCAATTTTATCTCTGTGTGCAATGATTTCTCGACTGTCTGGTGTATCGTACCATCAAGACTACTGATGATGCAGTGTCATTACCAGACAACCTTGACACTTTACAGCAGTGGGAGAAAGATTGGTTGATGTCGTTTAATCCTGACAAATGTGAAGTCATCAGAATCACAAACAAGAAAAAGATCATAGATGCCAAATATACCATCCATGGCCAAGTATTACATGACACAAACAGAGTAAAATACCTTGGAGTTACCATCGATAACACACTCTCATGGAACAGTCATATTGACATCATGACTAAGAAGGCAAACAATACCACAGCCTTCCTACGTAGGAACCTATCATCGTGTCCAGCTGATGTCAAATCAACATGCTATAAGACATTAGTAAAGCCACAGCTAGAATACGCGGCCACTGTGTGGGACCCGTGGACACAAACAAATATCAGTAAAATCGAAGCGGTACAACGAAGAGCGGCACGCTTCAAACCCGGTGACTATAGAAGAACAAGCAGTGTATCATCTATGCTTCACCAACTTAAGTGAGACGACCTCATCACCCGTCGACAACAATCCAAAGTCACCATGTTATACCGTATTATCCATCAACTGGTCGCAATACCATCATCACCTTATTTACAACCAACCGGTGTAAGAATAAGAGGAAATGAAATGAGGTTCCTAGTACCATTCACAAATGTCAACTCCTATAAGAACTCCTTCTTCCCGTCTAACATCAGACTCTGGAACAGTCTTCCATCAGATATTACAAGAATGCAATCCCTAGAGGCTTTCAAGGGAGGGATTGCTTCCAGCTTCCACTAGACCAGCCTCAGATGTTTTTTAACCAGATCGTTTTATCCTGCACCTGTACATTTTTGTAAATACACTAACCGACCCTCCCTCACGTGTACATGGTCAATTGTGCGAAAATGTTCCAGAGGAATTATGCACACTAATGGAAGAAGAAGAAGAATGTATGCCTTATCTACACGCTAATTGTAAACTCTACTCTCCGAAGAATTAATTTGTTAGTTTTTTGTGTTTTCCTATTATGTGTCTTTACGTTCCGAGTTTCGTCTTGTGATGTCCATTACGATTTTCGCATAAAATCTATGTTCGGTTCGTCTTTACCTCCGGTTGTTTGAAGGAGGGTTCATGTTTTGCTTACGTTATTGCGTTCTGTTTTTCTTTTTCTTCGTCTTGTGTACCAGTTTCTCTGGATTGTCCATTTTGATTGCCCTTCGATGTTCTCTAGTTTATTGCTTACAAAAGATATCAACATGTCACTGTTACTGTTTCCCATCAGCAGATATGTTTCACATTTACTCTTTCCTATCAGCAGACAACGTGTTACACATCAGAAGACTTGGAGTCACAGAGTTTGTTTTAGGTCTTTATGGTGATAATAGTGGACAAAAATAGGTGTACACATCCAGATAAAGCATTCTCTTTAAATCCGTGTCAGAGTACATACACTTGAAAGAGAGATAGCATAGAGAAATAAATGTTAGAGAAAACCGAAGATGGAGCAATCAGGAATGGACTCTCTAATGACACAGAGAAGAAAACTTTGAAGATACAAAATTGTGTAATCAAAAACTGTAAATCGAAGGACAGACAATACAGTGGCCAAGAAAAAGGATAAACAATGCTCTACAAAGCACTAGACAGAAAACTACACTAAACACCGAGAGTTAACTCATTTGCTACGGAACAGTAAGTAGTTCCTGCTCCACTAGTGGCACCTCTCGTGTGTTACTCTTGTTACAAACCCGGCGATACATTTCGAATGAGGAAACGATTGTGATTACGAAAACATTTACCACAAGACACAGACGGAAGACAAACACAACACAGAAAACTAAAGAGATGAGTAACATTGACTCCACCAACAACCAGGGAGTCAACCTAGATTGAAGAGATGAGTCACATTGACTCCACCAACAACCATGGAGTGAACCTAGATTAAAGAGATGAGTAACATTGACTCCACCAACAACCAGGAAGTCAACCTAGATTGAAGAGATGAGTCACATTGACTCCACCAACAACCAGGAAGTCAACCTAGATTGAAGAGATGAGTCACATTGACTCCACCAACAACCAGGGAGTGAACCTAGATTGAAGAGATGAGTCACATTGACTCCACCAACAACCAGGGAGTCAACCTAGATTGAAGAGATGAGTAACATTGACTCCACCAACAACCAGGGAGTGAACCTAGATTGAAGAGATGAGTCACATTGACTCCACCAACAACCAGGGAGTCAACCTAGATTGAAGAGAAGAGTCACATTGACTCCACCAACAACCAGGGAGTGAACCTAGATTAAAGAGATGAGTCACATTGACTCCACCAACAACCAGGGAGTCAACCTAGATTGAAGAGATGAGTAACATTGACTCCACCAACAACCAGGGAGTCAACCTAGATTGAAGAGATGAGTCACATTGACTCCACCAACAACCAGGGAGTCAACCTAGATTGAAGAGATGAGTCACATTGACTCCACCAACAACCAGGGAGTCAACCTAGATTGAAGAGATGAGTCACATTGACTCCACCAACAACCAGGGAGTCAACCTAGATTGAAGAGATGAGTAACATTGACTCCACCAACAACCAGGGAGTGAACCTAGATAAAAGAGATGAGTCACATTGACTCCACCAACAACCAGGGAGTCAACCTAGATTGAAGAGATGAGTCACATTGACTCCACCAACAACCAGGAAGTCAACCTAGATTGAAGAGATGAGTCACATTGACTCCACCAACAACCAGGAAGTCAACCTAGATTGAAGAGATGAGTCACATTGACTCCACCAACAACCAGGGAGTCAACCTAGATTGAAGAGATGAGTAACATTGACTCCACCAACAACCAGGGAGTCAACCTAGATTGAAGAGATGAGTCACATTGACTCCACCAACAACCAGGGAGTCAACCTAGATTGAAGAGATGAGTTACATTGACTCCACCAACAACCAGGGAGTGAACCTAGATTAAAGAGATGAGTAACATTGACTCCACCAACAACCAGGGAGTCAACCTAGATTGAAGAGATGAGTCACATTGACTCCACCAACAACCAGGGAGTCAACCTAGATTGAAGAGATGAGTCACATTGACTCCACCAACAACCAGGGAGTCAACCTAGATTGATGAGATGAGTCACATTGACTCCACCAACAACCAGGGAGTCAACCTAGATTAAAGAGATGAGTAACATTGACTCCACCAACAACCAGGGAGTCAACTTAGATTGAAGAGATGAGTCACATTGACTCCACCAACAACCAGGGAGTCAACCTAGATTGAAGAGATGAGTCACATTGACTCCACCAACAACCAGGGAGTCAACCTAGATTGAAGAGATGAGTCACATTGACTCCACCAACAACCAAGGAGTCAACCTAGATTGAAGAGATGAGTCACATTGACTCCACCAACAACCAGGGAGTCAACCTAGATTGAAGAGATGAGTCACATTGACTCCACCAACAACCAGGAAGTCAACCTAGATTGAAGAGATGAGTAACATTGACTCCACCAACAACCAGGGAGTCAACCTAGATTGAAGAGATGAGTAACATTGACTCCACCAACAACCAGGGAGTCAACCTAGATTGAAGAGATGAGTCACATTGACTCCACCAACAACCAGGGAGTGAACCTAGATTAAAGAGATGAGTCACATTGACTCCACCAACAACCAGGGAGTCAACCTAGATTGAAGAGATGAGTCACATTGACTCCACCAACAACCAGGGAGTCAACCTAGATTGAAGAGATGAGTCACATTGACTCCACCAACAACCAGGGAGTGAACCTAGATTAAAGAGATGAGTAACATTGACTCCACCAACAACCAGGGAGTCAACCTAGATTGAAGAGATGAGTAACATTGACTCCACCAACAACCAGGGAGTGAACCTAGATTAAAGAGATGAGTAACATTGACTCCACCAACAACCAGGGAGTCAACCTAGATTGAAGAGATGAGTCACATTGACTCCACCAACAACCAGGGAGTCAACCTAGATTGAAGAGATGAGTCACATTGACTCCACCAACAACCAGGGAGTCAACCTAGATTGAAGAGATGAGTAACATTGACTCCACCAACAACCAGGGAGTCAACCTAGATTGAAGAGATGAGTAACATTGACTCCACCAACAACCAGGGAGTCAACCTAGATGCTCCCGAAGGGATAGCACTTCCTGTATCTTATAAGACACCGATCGTGTTGCTCATAGTCAAGTTCGATACATATTGTAGCAGAATTGTGATATATAATATACACGAATGTTAAACTATTAAAACTCTGATGCTATAGTATTTCCTTACGTTTCAAAACCGAAACATGTGCTAAATCTGTACTTGTTTCGTCATAAGTCTTTATTAGACACCCTTCAAATAATACCTTAACATTTGTTTTGTATTGTTATTAAGTTACCATAAAAGGTATATTTTATATGATAAACACGCAAATAAATATTGTACTCTCTATTCTATTATTTATATTTGATATAGCTTTCACCATGTTGAAGACTGAAGTACATTTTTTGCTTTTTACATAAAACTATTTATCAGCCTTATTATATAATGTAACAAACCTAAGAAATCAAATAAATTTTCAAAATTAAATCTTTATTGACCAGAATAGCACATGAGTAGCTAAGACCAAATTATTGTATGTATGTTAATTGGTTTGTACTCTATGTCCGTATTGTCACTTAAGCTGTGTTTCTTCTTTAACTGAATGAAACGAGAATAGAAAACATGTATTTATCTTGATTATGAAAAGTCAATGGATCAATATTTGAGTCAACAACTGAGTGCTTACCACTTAATAGTAATCAGATTTTCAAAATCGTCGCTATTTACTTTTGTAATGGCCATATAGATATGGCCATTCATTTGTGACGTGTATTTTAACTGTACAAACCTAACATCCATTACCAATAGACTATTGAAAACCTGCCGCCCCAAACATAATAACAGTTGGAGTCTCGAGAAGTTGACAACGTATATATTATAACCTTCTTTGCTGTAGCAATGTTTGTTGTGACAACAAACATTCATAAATTGATTTCCATTCAGTACCTGATGTCAGTCTATCATTTTTGGTGTTACTGGATACAACAAACTATATCATGTCGGTGGTCGACGATTTGAAAGGCGCATCAATTTTGTGCAAAGTAGCTTTTGTCTTATTGTTAATAGCTTCTATGTTCACATGTATTTCTTACACTACAACATCATGGGGTTATGAATCTAAAGTAACTGCTGCGAGTAACCATTGGGGGCTATGGAGGCTTTGTGGTAATACAAACACACCATCAGGTTGCGCCAGTCTAGATGGATGGGCTAATGGTAAGCATACATATATAATTTATTTTTTATTATTTATTATTTTTTTATTTTGGTGTTTTAACGCCACTTTCAACAATATTTCAACCATATCATGGCGACCAGTTTTAGTGATGGAAGAAGCCGGAGTACCCGGAGAGAGACACCGACCATGGGCAAGCAACTGGTAAATTGTATCACTTGCGGCTGTGAGTCGAGTGCATCCTTTTTGTAATTTACAAAGCCGGGCGCTAACCCACGCCGTATTGGTGATAAGCTTGTATGAGTTGTTAGGTAATCCAACTACCTAACTCATTGAGTCACCCGGGCCCTTCATATATAATTAGGTAGACTAACTGTTCTCAAATTAAGTTAAACATGCTTGTGTTTTAGTAATTCAGATATCTCGTACCTTGACCATTATTTACCTTAATTATTTCAATAGTCTGTTTTTGCATTAACAACAAAATAAAATCATGGAAAAGTGTGCTTGTTGTTGAATATCAACTCTCTGTATTAAACGATTTTGCTGAGATTAAATCAACGTGTTTATGTAAAAAAAATTATGTTTTAACTGGTGTAAGTCATTACCACCCTAAAACGTCTATATAAATTATGTTTTAACTGGTGTAAGTCATTACCACCCTAAAACGTCTATATAAATTATGTTTTAACTGGTGTAAGTCATTACCATCCTAAAACGTCTATATAAATTATGTTTTAACTGGTGTAAGTCATTACCACCCTAAAACGTCTATATAAATTATGTTTTAACTGGTGTAAGTCATTACCACCCTAAAACGTCTATATAAATTATGTTTTAACTGGTGTAAGTCATTACCACCCTAAAACGTCTATATAAATTATCCATTTGTACCACCGTTTGATTTGATTTGTTTACTTTTTGCAGATTGGTATGGAGCCGTTCAAGCATTTGTTACTTTTGGATTTTTTGGTACATTAGTGACATTTTTCCTGATCATACTTTATATATTTGTTGGAAAATGTCAGAAGAATGGGGAAGTTGGCATGGCAGCTGGTATAATTGGTATTGTTACAGGTAATACCACGCATTTGATTTGATCGTGTTTTCAAAAAAACATATTTTTTTACATTTGCAGTAGACCTACTTTTCTGTTTATTTTTCAATGTCATATCCATTAGTATAATGAAAGTATAACATGTTGTCATGGGTCACTGTAATCAACCAAAATATTGGACAATTCCTGAAGGTCAGCGTCGATCACCCATTAATGAGTAGATTCCTTTGTGTGTCACAATGCTCTTGAAAAAGAAGCTTAAACAATGATGGTCAACAATTCAACCAATAGCAACAAAACGAACTTATATGTACAACAAATATTGAACCAGTTAATCTTGTTCATTCCGTATGTTTCTCTCCTTGACGGTCGATCGGTACAAAGTGAGAGGTTTTTCTTTCTTTTTTAAAATCAATTTTGACTTATTGATATTATGAATACTTCTTTACACTACGATCGATTGAACGTCAGTTGTGTTATTGTCCGGAAATAAATACTACACATGAGTGATTTGTAGTATAGCTATATACCGGTAAACAGAATGATTTGTAGTATAGCTATATACTGGTAAACAGAATGATTTGTAGTATAGCTATATACCGGTAAACAGAGGGATTTGTAGTACAGCTATATACCGGTAAACAGAGGGATTTGTAGTACAGCTATATACCGGTAAACAGAAGGATTTGTAGTACAGCTATATACCGGTAAACAGAAGGATTTGTAGTACAGCTATATACCGGTAAACAGAATGATTTGTAGTATAGCTATATACTGGTAAACAGAAGGATTTGTAGTATAGCTATATACCGGTAAATAGAAGGATTTGTAGTACAGCTATATACCGGTAAACAGAAGGATTTGTAGTACAGCTATATACCGGTAAACAGAAGGATTTGTAGTACAGCTATATACCGGTAAACAGAAGGATTTGTAGTACAGCTATATACCGGTAAACAGAAGGATTTGTAGTACAGCTATATACCGGTAAACAGAAGGATTTGTAGTACAGCTATATACCGGTAAACAGAGGGATTTGTAGTACAGCTATATACCGGTAAACAGAAGGATTTGTAGTACAGCTATATACCGGTAAACAGAGGGATTTGTAGTACAGCTATATACCGGTAAACAGAGGGATTTGTAGTACAGCTATATACCGGTAAACAGAAGGATTTGTAGTACAGCTATATACCGGTAAACAGAAGGATTTGTAGTACAGCTATATACCGGTAACCAGAAGGATTTGTAGTACAGCTATATATCGGTAAACAGAAGGATTTGTAGTACAGCTATATACCGGTAAACAGAGGGATTTGTAGTACAGCTATATACCGGTAAACAGAGGGATTTGTAGTACAGCTATATACCGGTAAACAGAAGGATTTGTAGTACAGCTATATACCGGTAAACAGAGGGATTTGTAGTACAGCTATATACCGGTAAACAGAAGGATTTGTAGTACAGCTATATACCGGTAAACCGAGGAATTTGTAGTATAGCTATATACCGGTAAACAGAGGGCTTTGTAGTACAGCTATATACCGGTAAACAGAAGGATTTGTAGTACAGCTATATACCGGTAAACAGGGGGATTTTATAGTTGTAATACCTAAGCGTAAAATACAGCAAAAACCGTCTAAGGTCACATTTGTATGAGAGAGAAGGTCTGTTGTAAAATATGAACCGTCATTAGAAATACAGATTCTTAAGGTAATCTAAATAATGGGTATCTAGTGGTTAAATTGAAGCCATCTCATATAAAGTTTTACGTTCGCCATCATGACTTGGCGAGTCGTTACAGAAGCCTGTGTCATAGATAATCACGGATATGTTCCGTTTGTCGTAGTCAAAGCCCAATCACCGGATATTTTAGCAAGAGTAACATGACGTGTGCCACTAGTAGATCACTGCTTACCCTTCCAGAGTGTCTAAGTTCACCCTTGTTTTAACATGACGTGTGCCATTAGTAGATCACTGCTTACCCTTCCAGAGTGTCTAAGTTCACGCCTGTTTTAGCATGACGTGTGCCACTAGTAGATCACTGCTTACCCTTCCAGAGTGTCTAAGTTCACCCCTGTTTTTTGGTGTTCGTGTTGCTCAATCTTCAGTATTTTGTGTAGTATTTGTGGATCATTTTTTTTTGTCATTTTGACCTTTTTCTTTTGACCACTGTATTGTCTGTCCTTCGATTTACAGTATCTTCAGACTTTTCTTAAAGCTAACACAGTTTTAAAAGTAATAACTGCTTCATGATCATCACTTCTGATATTTCGTGCTGTATTCTTTATTTTCATTGCTTATTCATTAAAATAAATGAGAACTTTTTTCTACTACAGAATAGTTCCTAAATCTAAACGGAATATACCGAGAAACAGGCAAATCGATACTCTTAGCACACATTTACGTGACAGCTCACTCCCCTGACTTGGTAAATGCACTTCAAAAAAATGTGGCGATGTTAAGCTAGTTTTATGGACCCAAACTTCCTCTTTTATGGAAATTATGCGGTCATGTAAGTAATTTCCGTATATACGTGAAATGTCTCACATATAACTGAATGAACAGTGTTGTTGTATAAACACCGAGTAATAATCTTGAACTTAATACATATATCTTTGTTATTAATTATTTGGATGTCACTTTTATTATATTATTTATTTTGCAGGTATCTTGTATCTGATTGGCTGTATAATATTTGCTGCCAAATGGGACAAATATTGGAATGATACTAATGTATTAGATTACAAACTAGGATATTCATTTGCTTTGTCAATTGTTGCTCTGTTGTTGGAAATAGTTGGTGCAGTTCTGATGATCGTAGAAGGAAAGGGTGGTGGTGGCGGAGGCGGTGGTAGTAAAACACAAGCGTCCGCATAACATTATCATAATTATAAGTGTATGGACCTGTGTATAAGTTGTGATTGTATGTGGTAATTTATTGGAGAATGTGGTTACGTGTATTTATATATGTCTAAAAACATATGGTTTGAAAATTAATAAATATTTATTTTTATAAAACCCTGTTATTGCTTAACAGATTAGCCCTTTAGAATACCCGAAATGAACATATGTCTTGGAACCTTTTCTATTTCATATTAATTAGGTCACAAAGAAAACATAAAATATTGATCAACAATCGATCACTACATTAAATAAGTATCCATTTTCAAAGAAATGTTTGTAGATACCAAAGGGGTGATCAGAAACCGTAAATCGAAGAAGGACAGACAACACAATGGCCAAAAGAAAAAGAACAAAAGGACAAACAACGATCTACAAAGCACTACACAGAAAACTAAAAATCAAGCAACATGAGCCCCACTAAAAACCCTGGTGAACTCAGATGCTCCGGAAGGGTTAGCACTTCCTGCTCCACATGCGACACCCGTCGTGTTACTTTTAAGCGATACTAACATCATTTGATATGGAAATCGTGTTGGACACCAGTATATGTAAATAAATACAAATAACATAAATAAAACATGAACCCCTTACAAAACAAATGAGAATAAAGACGAATGGAACATACTTTTTACGTGGAAACCAATATTGATATAGCTTTGCGATTCACGAGAAAAACAAATGATACTATCCCGCCATTTGTGAGACAACAATAAATACACCCAATAGTAGATCTTGTAACAAACGGTTTGACATACAGTTGCTGTATTTTCCAATATTTGAGACAAGATGATGAATTGCAGGTACAATACGAATTTAGAAGAAGTCTTTAATGAAACAACAGTATTAGTATACATTGTATTTAGTTTTCTGTTTGGTATTTTGTCCACCATATTTTCCCTTTCTGTTAGTCATTGCATTATCTGTCATTCTTTGATATATGGCTTCTGATTACCCCTTTGGCATTATCAGACTTTTCGTGTATCACATCTTCACGTATGCGATAATATAAAGGAAAGGGGTCATTCTAAATCCAAGGAGTTGCCCAATGTTGAAATTAATAATTACCCATGATGATGATGATGATGATGATGATGAACATGTTGTCGGTTAAATCATGACGAGAACAATTTTGCTACCATACAATAACGACGATGACTGTATTGTACTAAACCAAAACGTTGAACTTGATTTCATAGAGAGTAAATTCCTTGAAACAACAGCTCTCATGTCGATATCTCACTCTCCTAAAACAAATAATCCTGATTCCGAGCTAATATTTCTTCATGCTTAGTCCTTAATGTATTGTACTTAGAAAAATCAGTAAATAGCCGTTGGTTTAATCCTAAGTACTATCTGTCGCACTCGAGGCGAGTATGCTGATTTTTACACTACCAAGGTTCGTTTCATTTTTATGCACATTTCAACTTCTACACTTATAGCAAACTTAATGATTTTAATTTTTAACTTCTTTGTTTAAGCTTGACATTTATCGTACCTCTCGAGATGAGACAAGTCTTACTTCGAATGACCCAATTTGTAGTCCATTGACACTTACTCTTTTGTTTATGATTTATTCTTCTTAAAAGAAATGTTACCTACTTATCATTTATTACACAATAAGGTCGATCATTTATTACACAATAAGGTCGATCATTTATTACACAATAAGGTCGATCATTTATTACACAATAAGATCGATCATTTATTACACAATAAGGTCGATCATTTATTACACAATAAGGTCGATCATTTATTACACAATAAGGTCGATCATTTATTACACAATAAGGTCGATCATTTATTACACAATAAGGTCGATCATTTATTGCACAATAAGGTCGATCATTTATTACAAAGTTTTTGAGCAGATTTGTAAGAGAAGTTTAAAAATGAGAAAAAGAACAAGTTTACGACGATGGAAAATGGTAAACTCGCACTTGTGAGAAATTGCACATTTCTGGTTATGAAAATCGTTTGATGTTTATGTCACCTTGTTCTACGTTCGTTATGTAGTAATATAACTGATTCAAAATCATCATACCAGTATTATCATTGATATTATAGTTTTAATTATCTCTATCACATTGTATGTCATTCTTTGTGAGAATAAAGATGAATATAAAACAAAGAAAAAAGAATGAGATGAGGTCTCACGTCTTATTTACGTTATTTGTGTTTATTTACGTATAGTGGTGTCCAACACATATTGTGTTGTTGTTGTTGTTTTTTTTCCCCCGTCTTGTGTAACCTATGTTGCCAATTTCTCTGGATTGTCCTTTTTTAATTGCCCCTTCGGTATTCTCTAACGTTTATTTAATTTGACTTCAAACTCAACAAAGTCAGACCCCATTGACAGGGGTCGTTATTTGTTTCTAATAGGCTCATCTGAACCTGTATTGCGCACCCGGCTATAATTTTAATTATCATTGTGGGGTCATTGTGGTATTTTTTTTTTATTTCGGATCAACATAGAAAAATGGGTACCATATTGGATTTCCAATCGTCATCTCATTTTCCAAAGGTCCATTCAAATCCAGTCAAATTTCTCTTTTAATAGTTCAGTTGTTTCAGATAAAGAGCGTTTATTCATTTTCTAATATGGCCCCGAGTTCAAACAAAGCTCTACGATGGTGACCATCTTTTGTTGTAACAAATTAGCAATATGCTATACTGTATCAGTAATATGATGTATATGTATATATCTCAGTTGATACAATACTCCAGAGCTCGTATGTTATACTGTATCAATAATATGATGTATATGTATATATCTCAGTTGATACAATACTCCAGAGCTCGTATGTTATACTGTATCAGTAATATGATGTACATGTATATGTATATATCTCAGTTGATACAATACTCCAGAACTCGTATGTTATACTGTATTAGTAATATGATGTATATATGTATATATCTCAGTTGATACAATACTCCAGAGCTCGTGTTTCCTATCAGGATTCCTTACTAGAATGTCACTGCTAACATGGAAGCTACTAAGACAATAGTTCCTAGCAGTCAAGTTGAAGTTATCAGTTCTAATGTTTTACGGTCGCATTCTTGACTTTAACCCATACGGAAAGTCTGTGTCACGAATGAATATGGATATCTTCTGCTTATCACAGTAACAATCCATTCCTTCTTTCCTCATTCATGACTTATCACCGAATATGTTTCATCGCCGGATGAAAGGAACAAGAAGGGTGCCAATATTGGAGCAGGATATACTTACTCTACCGGTGCATTTGAGTTCACATCGATGTACTGGGGTCCATGTTGCTCAATCTTTAGTTTTCGGTATAATGTTTTGTTGACTATAATTAACTATATTGTCTTCTTTCTTTTGGCCATTACATTATGGTATCTTATTACCCCTTCAGTATCATTAAACTTTTCTTGAAATTTGCACAAATAAATGCTCAATAATCTATTAGGGTTCCAGGTTTGATACATATTGAAACGGAGCTATTTTCAAGAAACATAAATTGGTAATGTGATTGTATATCTCATGAAATATCCTTTTGAAATGAAGATTCTATTTTGTTGGATTATCAACATTTATCATACGATAAAATCTTGTATAGATTGTGTTTCCCAAATTGATCTAGTTTTAATCCTTGTACGCTTAGGAAAATACTGTTAAAGTTAAATAGCAAAAAAGAATGTTTTTTTTTTATATTTGATCATATTTTGTAGGTATTTGATAAGACCTAGGAGAGAAAGCTTTATGTAAGCACAAAACGAAAATCAAAATTAAAGTATGCTTTTAAGGAAGATTATGTAATACTAAGATAACCTATGATGTATGGTCTCAACATTACTTGTTACTTCACGTTTTTTTCCAATGCAGACCTTATCAGTTTTGCCAACTTCGTATCACAATTTCGCAGGTCTCGACTGTCTTCTCAAGCATAAAATATATTGTTGTATGCGCATTATAAACCTGTTAGAGATAGTGTTCTCGTAGGAAAACTTGGTCTCATGATCAACATCAGGTTTGTCATAGATATATAGGTACATAGGGATCCAGAGATATATAACATCCACCCCCGTTACCTGCGATTGCAAATTTAGAAATTTTTCAGGATAAAGTAGTTTTACTAGTCAAGAAGGCATCACAGTCAATATAGGCACATCATAAATTTAGATTTATCAGATTTTTCACATAAGGCCGTCGTGGTCGTGATCGTATGGTAGTTGAATTTATAACTACCTATGCAATCAGTGCCTATCACCACTAACGTTGTGAGTTCGAATCTCGCTCAGGTGAAGTGTACTCGATACAATATTATGTGATAAAGTTTGTCGGTGACTTGCGGTAGGTCGGTGGTTTTTTCCAGGTACTCCGGTTTCCTCCATCAATAAAACTGACCGCCACGATATAACTGAAATATTGTTGAAAGTGGCGTTAAACACCATAACCCTATCCCAAAAACAGAATTTCAATATCAACTACAGTGAAAGTGGATAAAAATATAACACATTGTCAAAAGATTTGATTTGATTTGATTTATTGTGTTTAACGCCACTTTGAGCAATATTTCAGCTATATCACGGCGACTAGTTTTAGTGGTGGAGGAATCCTGAGTACCCGGAGAGAACCACCGACCATGGGCAAGCAACTAGTAAACTTTATCACTTGCGGCTGCGAGTCGAGTGCACCCTTTTTGTAATTTACAAAGCCCGGCGCGGACCCCCGCCGTATTGATGATAGGCTTGCACGAGTTGCACTACCTAACGCATTGAGCCACCTGGGCCCCTTCATTGTCAAAAGAGAGAAGATAAATACAATACATAAAAGTAAATACAATGTATTGATTTTTTTTTTCAATATACAGACATAAGACGGTAAACCATAGTTTTTCTAATATTGCCATATTTTTGCGAAAAAGAATTTAAAATAACTTACATTTACAAGCAATGTTTTGGAAGAAGGTTGTTCACATTTTCATTGATAATATCATAATCCTCGTAACCGAAGTCTTATTCACGAGTCACGAAGATGACACAATTTGTAGTTCCTTTGAATATTGCAGCATATACTAGTATCAGCCACCTATTTGTTATATGTCTTTATATTTATCTATCCGCGACAGGACATGTACAACGTGCTATGTCTTTTCTTAGACTGTGGCTATGCAACCCTTCGTTTCAAGCCGTAGATTTGTTTCTTTATATAGTGGTATCAGATAACTTAAGACTACGGAGTATTTTGTTTCATAGTGTTTCTACGAATCACTTCAGGGGAACACAAAAATGTCTGCTTTACACACTAAATTACATTCTTGTATCCAACGTTACTTCATGTTTATTCACAATATTTTCGGTTGATCCAATATTGAATCAAGCAAACGCTTTTGTTTGGCCGCTCAGCAAAATTGCACTGCACAAAGACGATTGGTTCCCAACAACCGGGTCAGGGTCAAAACCTCATATATGTGAGGTTAAAGTAAATTCAAACAAGTACTATGTTTTTGTAAGCACAGCCAGGGGTATTTAGTTGTCTGCAAAATTAAGGAATAACTCTATTGTATTTGAAGTGTTGCCGATGTCAATCGTCGGTTTTACTGTCGCAAATTTAGTTTAACCTGGCGACGCAGAGCGTTCCAAAAATGTCAAAAGGGTTGTCTGTTTTTGTATGTGGAGTGTATGTTTTTCAACCAATCCTGATGAAGTTTTTCATTATTTTCTTTATAAAATACTCGTTATTTAGTATGCTAACAGGTGTTTTATAGCTTTTATCATTCCGAGATATGAAGTTGTCAAAATGGGGCAAATTACCAAAATCTACACTTTTTTTCTGATATATGTGCTGTATTTCTGTTGAATTCCTTTGAAAGTTTCATGATTAGAGTATGACAACATATTTGTTGTAGGGTTTACCATTTCAGAGATATGAGAGAACAAAAAGTCATGTTTTAATGGATAAAGTTGAACATAGGACCCTGTGTGAAATGAATAAAATATTTTCTTTGAAAATCTGGAACATAAATTGTATGAATGACCATGTGGGCGATACAGACTCAGGTGAGCCTCTAGTTATCGTTTATCATAAGACAATAAGGATTCACTCCTGTTAACTAATCGCGTTGAAATATATATTTATTTGACTCTAACATAGAAACGTTTAACTTTCAGATTTTTTTTTCAATAGATTTAAATCCCATTTAATTTGAATGCTTAAATAGGGTGTAGACACAACCCGTTTAAATCTATTAGATGGTGTTCCTTTCAAGTGTGATTTTTAATTCATCTTTTGAAATATTTTTCAAACTATTACGGTGACCTTCCATTGGCGCGTACTAAAAACGGTTTAACCGAAATGCGCATTTCTGATAATAATTATAGCATTCACATTATGTGTAATGCTTACATGTTCTATATTTGTAATCAAAATCTTTCCATCCATGAAGTAGTACTAAAGTATGAATTAAGTGAAACTGTCAAATGCGTCAGAATATTATAATTTGTATACACATTTTAAAGGTTCTAATAGGTGATCAAATTACACGACCCTGATCAAGTTGAAGTATACATTAGGAATGGGTGCATATTAATGCACACTGCCGGATCAAGGGGGTGTTCGACAATTTAGTAAAATTCGTGTATAAATTGGATAAAAATTGTTGTCATACTCTAATCATGAATCTATCAAATGAATTCAACAGAAATACAGCACATATGCGTGGCCAGGTAAATTCAATTTGCGGCAGTAAAACCGACGATTGACATCGGCAACACTTCAAGTACATTAGTTATTCCTTAATTTTGCAGACAACTAAATACCCCTGGCTGTGCTTGCAAAAACATAGTACCTGTTTGAATTTACTTTAACCTCACATATATGAGGTTTTGACCCTGACCCGGTTGTTGGGAACCAATCGTCATTGTGCAGTGCAATTTTGCTGAGCGGCCAAGCAAAAGCGTTTGCTTGATTCAATATTGGATCAACCGTCAGTTACCGACTTCGATCTCGGGTTCAAGCTAGATAAACACCCTCGCCCGTGCTTTGAGCACCTCGACCGCTATGCGATCTCGGCGCACAATTTGCACGGGCTCAGGTGTTCATCTAGCTTGAACACCTCGATCTCAGTCTGTAACTATTACATATTCACCTCAGCCTAAAAGCTTCGGTGAATATCGTTTTTAAGGTCCATAAAAACTCGTATTGTCCTCAACAAAAGATTATAATTGTATATTATTACATAAGGCTCTATTTTACTGTTTTTCTATTGACCAGAAGCAATACACGTGAAATTCCATTTTCTAACATATTGATTAGCAAAAAGCAATTTCTATGCAATAAATAATCATACTGCACTATCGTGCAAAATCAATGAATGAAATTACGTGACACGAGAGTGCAATATACTTTTTTATTGCACAGAAATTGCTTTTTGCTAATCAATGTTAGAAAATTTCATAAAATTTGAAAATTTTCAAAAATTTTAAAATTATAAAATTAAAAAACAGAAAAATATAAAGTTCAAAATCTTTAAAAAAATTTGAAAATTTGAAAATTTCTTAAAATTTTAATTTTCTTTTTAATTCAAAATTTTCATAAAATTTCAAAGCTTTCAAAAATTTCATAAGATTTCAAAAAAATTCAAAATGATAAAATTTTCAAAAAGTTTCAAAAATTTCAAGGTTTTCATAAAATTTCAAAATTAGAGTAAAATAGAGCCGTATGTAATACAACAATTACTACACTTGAACTTGATCAATAGAGCAGAGTATAACAATATTGAACGAGGCTTCGTCTCGTTCAATATTGTTGTACTCTGCTCCATAAAACCTCATATTGATCTCGTTCAAGTGCAGTAATTGTATATTATTCAACAGTAAATTGGTAATGCATTATGTGTGGTTTTAGAACACTGGTACTATTTAAAACAAGACTAAACAGGTCGTCCCCGATAGTATTAATTATATATTGAACAAGTAACTGTCTCCGGAGACAAGTGTTCTCACTACTTTTATTGATATTGCATTACCTCTATCAGGCAACACCATAACACTGTATGCTACATAATTAATCAAACTGATTTGAAATCATTTAATCAATTAAGCAATTTGTTTTGGGGCTTAATTAATATGGTTGCTTGAGAAAAATAACACTACGAAATATTTTGGTATTCATTTATTGTTATTATTTTTTAGCTTAAATAGAAATAATGAAATGATGAAATACATTCATTATATATAACAATGTATGTATCATGTAAATAAACCTGAAGTCTTCAACAAATATTTGAAAGATGCTTTATAATATCCAATTCTTGTTTCTTAAAGTAAATTACATAGACTTAAGCCTAAAAGTGAACATTGCAACTTAACCCGAATACTCCTTCAACTTGTAATTTTAGATGTTATTTTCTAAAACATATATGTAGTCCATCCAATTCGAAACTCTACTCCAAGCTTTATCAAACTATCTCGTGTTTATTACTATTTTTCTGATGGGAGCCCTATGTTTGTTTTTGTCTGTATTTGTAACTTCCTAGATATAATGTAATGTCGGCCACAATGATGACAGTATTTGTAAGATTACTTCACTTGTATTTTGTTTTCTTGTTGACAACCCAGCATCTGGGTATAACATTTTATATACCTTGTAACACTAGAACGACAAAGATGCCCAGATATAGCGTTTATCTACGGAAGAGTACCACTCAAGGGCAGACTAGAGGTCGTTCCACACTCATTTTAGGATATGAGTTAATCTCATTGTTGAAGACCCTACTGTGACTGTGAAATGTAGAACAGCAATAGAAGCACTGTTCCTTTACTTTAATATGTGTCTAAGGGTAAAGTTGGATAGTCCCTCTTGTTCCTTTATTTTAATATGTGTCTAAGTGTAATGTTGGATAGTCTCTCATGTTCCCTTACTGTAATATGTGCCTAAGTGTAATGTTGGATAGTCCCTCATGTTCCTTTACTTTAATATGTGCTTAAGTGTAATGTTGGATAGTCCCTCATGTTCCTTTACTTTAATGTGTGTCTAAGTGTAATGTTGGATAGTCCCTCATGTTCCTTTACTTTAATATGTGTCTAAGTGTAATGTTGGATAGTCCCTCATGTTCCTTTACTTTAATGTGTGTCTAAGTGTAATGTTGGATAGTCCCTCATGTTCCTTTACTTTAATATGTGTCTAAGTGTAATGTTGGATAGTCCCTCATGTTCCTTTACTTTAATATGTGTCTAAGTGTAATGTTGGATAGTCTCTCATGTTCCTTTACTTTAATATGTGTCTAAGTGTAATGTTGGATAGTCCCCCATGTTCCCTTACTTTAATATGTGTCTAAGTGTAATGTTGGATAGTCTCTCATGTTCCTTTACTTTAATATGTGTCTAAGTGTAATGTTGGATAGTCCCTCATGTTCCTTTACTTTAATATGTGTCTAAGTGTAATGTTGGATAGTCCCTCATGTTCCTTTACTTTAATATGTGTCTATGTGTAAAGTTGGATAGTCCCTCATGTTCCTTTACTGTAATATGTGTCTAAGTGTAATGTTAGATAGTCTCTCATGTTCCCTTACTTTAATATGTGTTTAAGTGTAATTTTGGATAGTCCCTCATGTTCCTTTACTTTAATATGTGTTTAAGTGTAATGTTGGATAGTCCCTCATGTTCCTTTACTGTAATATGTGTCTAAGTGTAATGTTGGATAGTCCCTCATGTTCCTTTACTTTAATATGTGTCTAAGTGTAATGTTGGATAGTCCCTCATGTTCCTTTACTGTAATATGTGTTTAAGTGTAATGTTGGATAGTCCCTCATGTTCCTTTACTGTAATATGTGTCTAAGTGTAATGTTGGATAGTCCCTCATGTTCCCTTCCTTTAATATGTGTCTAAGTGTAATGTTGGATAGTCCCTCATGTTCCTTTACTGTAATATGTGTTTTAGTGTAATGTTGGATAGTCCCTCATGTTCCTTTACTGTAATATGTGTCTAAGTGTAATGTTGGATAGTCCCTCATTTTCCCTTACTTTAATATGTGTCTAAGTGTAATGTTGGATAGTCCCTCATGTTCCTTTACTGTAATATGTGTTTAAGTGTAATGTTGGATAGTCCCTCATGTTCCTTTACTGTAATATGTGTCTAAGTGTAATGTTGGATAGTCCCTCATGTTCCCTTACTTTAATATGTGTCTAAGTGTAATGTTGGATAGTCCCTCATGTTCCTTTACTTTAATATGTGTCTAAGTGTAATGTTGGATAGTCCCTCATGTTCCTTTACTGTAATATGTGTTTAAGTGTAATGTTGGATAATCCCTCATGTTCCTTTACTGTAATATGTGTCTAAGTGTAATGTTGGATAGTCCCTCATGTTCCTTTACTTTAATATGTGTCTAAGTGTAATGTTGGATAGTCCCTCATGTTCCTTTACTGTAATATGTGTTTAAGTGTAATGTTGGATAGTCCCTCATGTTCCTTTACTGTAATATGTGTCTAAGTGTAATGTTGGATAGTCCCTCATGTTCCCTTACTTTAATATGTGTCTAAGTGTAATGTTGGATAGTCCCTCATGTTCCTTTACTGTAATATGTGTTTAAGTGTAATGTTGGATAGTCCCTCATGTTCCTTTACTTTAATATGTGTCTAAGTGTAATGTTGGATAGTCCCTCATGTTCCTTTACTTTAATATGTGTCTAAGTGTAATATTGGATAGTCCCTCATGTTCCTTTACTTTAATATGTGTCTAAGTGTAATGTTGGATAGTTCCTCATGTTCCTTTACTTTAATATGTGTCTAAGTGTAATGTTGAATAGTCCCTCGTGTTCCCTTACTTTAATATGTGTCTAAGTGTAATGTTGGATAGTCCCTCATGTTCCTTTACTTTAATATGTGTCTAAGTGTAATGTTGGATAGCCCCTCATGTTCCTTTACTTTAATATGTGTCTAAGTGTAATGTTGGATAGTCCCTCATGTTTCTTTATTTTAATATGTGTCTAAGTGTAATGTTGGATAGTCCCTCATGTTCCTTTACTTTAATATGTGTCTAAGTGTAATGTTGGATAGTCCCTCATGTTCCTTTACTTTAACATGTGTCTAAGTGTAATGTTGGATAGTCCCTCATGTTCCTTTACTTTAATTTGTGTCTAAGTGTAATGTTGGATAGTCCCTCATGTTCCCTTACTTGAATATGTGTCTAAGTGTAATGTTGGATAGTCCCTCATGTTCCTTTACTTTAATATGTGTCTAAGTGTAATGTTGGATAGCCCCTCATGTTCCTTTACTTTAATATGTGTCTAAGTTTAATGTTGGATAGTCCCTCATGTTCATTTACTTTAATATGTGTCTAAGTGTAATGTTGGATAGTCCCTCATGTTCCTTTACTTTAATATGTATCTAAGTGTAATGTTGGATA
The DNA here is from genome assembly GCA_963383655.1 of Bathymodiolus septemdierum. Lineage (NCBI taxonomy): Eukaryota > Metazoa > Mollusca > Bivalvia > Mytilida > Modiolidae > Bathymodiolus > Bathymodiolus septemdierum. Next base: position 20,049,584 of record OY726519.1, on the reverse strand, counting down.
GTCCCTCATGTTCCCTTACTTTAATATGTGTCTAAGTGTAATGTTGGATAGTCCCTCATGTTCCCTTACTTTAATATGTGTCTAAGTGTAATGGTGGATAGTCCCTCATGTTCCTTTACTTTAATATGTGTCTAAGTGTAATGTTGGATAGTCCCTCATGTTCCTTTACTTTAATATGTGTCTAAGTGTAATGTTGGATAGTCCCTCATGTTCCTTTACTTTAATATGTGTCTAAGTGTAATGTTGGATAGTCCCTCATGTTCCCTTACTTTAATATATGTCTAAGTGTAATGTTGGATAGTCCCTCATGTTCCTTTACTTTAATATGTGTCTAAGTGTAATGTTGGATAGTCCCTCATGTTCCTTTACTTTAATATGTGTCTAAGTGTAATGTTGGATAGTCCCTCATGTTCCTTTACTTTAATATGTGTCTAAGTGTAATGTTGGATAGTCCCCCATGTTCCTTTACTTTAATATGTGTTTAAGTGTAATGTTGGATAGTCCATCATGTTCCCTTACTTTAATATGTGTCTATGTGTAATGTTGGATAGTGCCTCATGTTCCGTTACATTAATAGGTGTCTAAGTGTAATGTTGGATAGTCCCTCATGTTCCTTTACTTTAATATGTGTCTATGTGTAATGTTGGATAGTCCCTCATGTTCCTTTACTTTAATATGCGTCTAAGTGTAATGTTGGATAGTCTCTCATGTTCCTTTACTTTAATATGTGTCTAAGTGTAATGTTGGATAGTCCCTCATGTTCCCTTACTTTAATATATGTCTAAGTGTAATGTTGGATAGTCCCTCATGTTCCTTTACTTTAATATGTGTCTAAGTGTAATGTTGGATAGTCTCTCATGTTCCTTTACTTTAATATGTGTCTAAGTGTAATGTTGGATACTCCCCCATGTTCCTTTACTTTAATATGTGTCTAAGTGTAATGTTGGATAGTCCCTCATGTTCCCTTACTTTAATATGTGTCTAAGTGTAATGTTGGATAGTCCCTCATGTTCCGTTACATTAATATGTGTCTAAGTGTAATATTGGATAGTCCCTCATGTTCCTTTACTTTAATATGTGTCTAAGTGTAATGTTGGATAGTCTCTCATGTTCCTTTACTTTAATATGTGCCTAAGTGTATTGTTGGATAGTCCCTCATGTTCCTTTACTTTAATATGTGTCTAAGTGTAATGTTGGATAGTCCCTCATGTTCCTTTACTTTAATTTGTGCCTAAGTATAATGTTGGATAGTCTCTCATGTTCCTTTACTTTAATATGTGCCTAAGTGTATTGTTGGATAGTCCCTCATGTTCCTTTACTTTAATATGTGCCTAAGTGTAATGTTGGATAGTCCCTCATGTTCCTTTACTTTAATTTGTGCCTAAGTGTAATGTTGGATAGTCCCGCATGTTCCTTTACTTTAATTTGTGCCTAAGTGTATTGTTGGATAGTCCCTCATGTTCCTTTACTTTAATATGTGTCTAAGTGTAATGTTGGATAGTCCCTCATGTTCCCTTACTTTAATATGTGTCTAAGTGTAATGTTGGATAGTCCCTCATGTTCCCTTACTTTAATATGTGTCTAAGTGTAAAGTTGGATAGTCCCTCATGTTCATTTACGTCTATATCCTTTCTTACTACAAGCTGTTCCTTTACTTTAATATGTGTTTAAGTGTAATGTTGGATAGTCCCTCATGTTCATTTACTTTAATATGTGCCTAAGTGTAATGTTGGATAGTCCCTCATGTTCCTTTACTTTAATTTGTGCCTAAGTGTAATGTTGGATAGTCCCGCATGTTCCTTTACTTTAATTTGTGCCTAAGTGTACTGTTGGATAGTCCCTCATGTTCCTTTACTGTAATATGTGTTTAAGTGTAATGTTGGATAGTCCCTCATGTTCCTTTACTGTAATATGTGTCTAAGTGTAATGTTGGATAGTCCCTCATGTTCCCTTCCTTTAATATGTGTCTAAGTGTAATGTTGGATAGTCCCTCATTTTCCCTTACTTTAATATGTGTCTAAGTGTAATGTTGGATAGTCCCTCATGTTCCTTTACTGTAATATGTGTTTAAGTGTAATGTTGGATAGTCCCTCATGTTCCTTTACTGTAATATGTGTCTAAGTGTAATGTTGGATAGTCCCTCATGTTCCTTTACTGTAATATGTGTTTTAGTGTAATGTTGGATAGTCCCTCATGTTCCTTTACTGTAATATGTGTCTAAGTGTAATGTTGGATAGTCCCTCATTTTCCCTTACTTTAATATGTGTCTAAGTGTAATGTTGGATAGTCCCTCATGTTCCTTTACTGTAATATGTGTTTAAGTGTAATGTTGGATAGTCCCTCATGTTCCTTTACTGTAATATGTGTCTAAGTGTAATGTTGGATAGTCCCTCATGTTCCCTTACTTTAATATGTGTCTAAGTGTAATGTTGGATAGTCCCTCATGTTCCTTTACTTTAATATGTGTCTAAGTGTAATGTTGGATAGTCCCTCATGTTCCTTTACTGTAATATGTGTTTAAGTGTAATGTTGGATAGTCCCTCATGTTCCTTTACTGTAATATGTGTCTAAGTGTAATGTTGGATAGTCCCTCATGTTCCCTTCCTTTAATATGTGTCTAAGTGTAATGTTGGATAGTCCCTCATGTTCCTTTACTGTAATATGTGTTTTAGTGTAATGTTGGATAGTCCCTCATGTTCCTTTACTGTAATATGTGTCTAAGTGTAATGTTGGATAGTCCCTCATTTTCCCTTACTTTAATATGTGTCTAAGTGTAATGTTGGATAGTCCCTCATGTTCCTTTACTGTAATATGTGTTTAAGTGTAATGTTGGATAGTCCCTCATGTTCCTTTACTGTAATATGTGTCTAAGTGTAATGTTGGATAGTCCCTCATGTTCCCTTACTTTAATATGTGTCTAAGTGTAATGTTGGATAGTCCCTCATGTTCCTTTACTTTAATATGTGTCTAAGTGTAATGTTGGATAGTCCCTCATGTTCCTTTACTGTAATATGTGTTTAAGTGTAATGTTGGATAATCCCTCATGTTCCTTTACTGTAATATGTGTCTAAGTGTAATGTTGGATAGTCCCTCATGTTCCTTTACTGTAATATGTGTCTAAGTGTAATGTTGGATAGTCCCTCATGTTCATTTACTTTAATAAGTGTCTAAGTGTAATGTTGGATAGCCCCTCATGTTCATTTACTTTAATATGTGTCTAAGTGTAATGTTGGATTGTCACTCATGTTCATTTACTTTAATAAGTGTCTAAGTGTAATGTTGGATAGCCCCTCATGTTCATTTACTTTAATATGTGTTTAAGTGTAATGTTGGATAGTCCCTCATGTTCCTTTACTTTAATTTGTGCCTAAGTATAATGTTGGATAGTCTCTCATGTTCCTTTACTTTAATATGTGCCTAAGTGTATTGTTGGATAGTCCCTCATGTTCCTTTACTTTAATATGTGCCTAAGTGTAATGTTGGATAGTCCCTCATGTTCCTTTACTTTAATTTGTGCCTAAGTGTAATGTTGGATAGTCCCGCATGTTCCTTTACTTTAATTTGTGCCTAAGTGTATTGTTGGATAGTCCCTCATGTTCCTTTACTTTAATATGTGTCTAAGTGTAATGTTGGATAGTCCCTCATGTTCCCTTACTTTAATATGTGTCTAAGTGTAATGTTGGATAGTCCCTCATGTTCCCTTACTTTAATATGTGTCTAAGTGTAAAGTTGGATAGTCCCTCATGTTCATTTACGTCTATATCCTTTCTTACTACAAGCTGTTCCTTTACTTTAATATGTGTTTAAGTGTAATGTTGGATAGTCCCTCATGTTCATTTACTTTAATATGTGCCTAAGTGTAATGTTGGATAGTCCCTCATGTTCCTTTACTTTAATTTGTGCCTAAGTGTAATGTTGGATAGTCCCGCATGTTCCTTTACTTTAATTTGTGCCTAAGTGTACTGTTGGATAGTCCCTCATGTTCCTTTACTGTAATATGTGTTTAAGTGTAATGTTGGATAGTCCCTCATGTTCCTTTACTGTAATATGTGTCTAAGTGTAATGTTGGATAGTCCCTCATGTTCCCTTCCTTTAATATGTGTCTAAGTGTAATGTTGGATAGTCCCTCATTTTCCCTTACTTTAATATGTGTCTAAGTGTAATGTTGGATAGTCCCTCATGTTCCTTTACTGTAATATGTGTTTAAGTGTAATGTTGGATAGTCCCTCATGTTCCTTTACTGTAATATGTGTCTAAGTGTAATGTTGGATAGTCCCTCATGTTCCTTTACTGTAATATGTGTTTTAGTGTAATGTTGGATAGTCCCTCATGTTCCTTTACTGTAATATGTGTCTAAGTGTAATGTTGGATAGTCCCTCATTTTCCCTTACTTTAATATGTGTCTAAGTGTAATGTTGGATAGTCCCTCATGTTCCTTTACTGTAATATGTGTTTAAGTGTAATGTTGGATAGTCCCTCATGTTCCTTTACTGTAATATGTGTCTAAGTGTAATGTTGGATAGTCCCTCATGTTCCCTTACTTTAATATGTGTCTAAGTGTAATGTTGGATAGTCCCTCATGTTCCTTTACTTTAATATGTGTCTAAGTGTAATGTTGGATAGTCCCTCATGTTCCTTTACTGTAATATGTGTTTAAGTGTAATGTTGGATAGTCCCTCATGTTCCTTTACTGTAATATGTGTCTAAGTGTAATGTTGGATAGTCCCTCATGTTCCCTTCCTTTAATATGTGTCTAAGTGTAATGTTGGATAGTCCCTCATGTTCCTTGACTGTAATATGTGTTTTAGTGTAATGTTGGATAGTCCCTCATGTTCCTTTACTGTAATATGTGTCTAAGTGTAATGTTGGATAGTCCCTCATTTTCCCTTACTTTAATATGTGTCTAAGTGTAATGTTGGATAGTCCCTCATGTTCCTTTACTGTAATATGTGTTTAAGTGTAATGTTGGATAGTCCCTCATGTTCCTTTACTGTAATATGTGTCTAAGTGTAATGTTGGATAGTCCCTCATGTTCCCTTACTTTAATATGTGTCTAAGTGTAATGTTGGATAGTCCCTCATGTTCCTTTACTTTAATATGTGTCTAAGTGTAATGTTGGATAGTCCCTCATGTTCCTTTACTGTAATATGTGTTTAAGTGTAATGTTGGATAATCCCTCATGTTCCTTTACTGTAATATGTGTCTAAGTGTAATGTTGGATAGTCCCTCATGTTCCTTTACTTTAATATGTGTCTAAGTGTAATGTTGGATAGTCCCTCATGTTCCTTTACTGTAATATGTGTTTAAGTGTAATGTTGGATAGTCCCTCATGTTCCTTTACTGTAATATGTGTCTAAGTGTAATGTTGGATAGTCCCTCATGTTCCCTTACTTTAATATGTGTCTAAGTGTAATGTTGGATAGTCCCTCATGTTCCTTTACTGTAATATGTGTTTAAGTGTAATGTTGGATAGTCCCTCATGTTCCTTTACTTTAATATGTGTCTAAGTGTAATGTTGGATAGTCCCTCATGTTCCTTTACTTTAATATGTGTCTAAGTGTAATATTGGATAGTCCCTCATGTTCCTTTACTTTAATATGTGTCTAAGTGTAATGTTGGATAGTTCCTCATGTTCCTTTACTTTAATTTGTGTCTAAGTGTAATGTTGAATAGTCCCTCGTGTTCCCTTACTTTAATATGTGTCTAAGTGTAATGTTGGATAGTCCCTCATGTTCCTTTACTTTAATATGTGTCTAAGTGTAATGTTGGATAGCCCCTCATGTTCCTTTACTTTAATATGTGTCTAAGTGTAATGTTGGATAGTCCCTCATGTTTCTTTATTTTAATATGTGTCTAAGTGTAATGTTGGATAGTCCCTCATGTTCCTTTACTTTAATATGTGTCTAAGTGTAATGTTGGATAGTCCCTCATGTTCCTTTACTTTAACATGTGTCTAAGTGTAATGTTGGATAGTCCCTCATGTTCCTTTACTTTAATTTGTGTCTAAGTGTAATGTTGGATAGTCCCTCATGTTCCCTTACTTGAATATGTGTCTAAGTGTAATGTTGGATAGTCCCTCATGTTCCTTTACTTTAATATGTGTCTAAGTGTAATGTTGGATAGCCCCTCATGTTCCTTTACTTTAATATGTGTCTAAGTTTAATGTTGGATAGTCCCTCATGTTCATTTACTTTAATATGTGTCTAAGTGTAATGTTGGATAGTCCCTCATGTTCCTTTACTTTAATATGTATCTAAGTGTAATGTTGGATAGTCCCTCATGTTCCCTTACTTTAATATGTGTCTAAGTGTAATGTTGGATAGTCCCTCATGTTCCCTTACTTTAATATGTGTCTAAGTGTAATGGTGGATAGTCCCTCATGTTCCTTTACTTTAATATGTGTCTAAGTGTAATGTTGGATAGTCCCTCATGTTCCTTTACTTTAATATGTGTCTAAGTGTAATGTTGGATAGTCCCTCATGTTCCTTTACTTTAATATGTGTCTAAGTGTAATGTTGGATAGTCCCTCATGTTCCCTTACTTTAATATATGTCTAAGTGTAATGTTGGATAGTCCCTCATGTTCCTTTACTTTAATATGTGTCTAAGTGTAATGTTGGATAGTCCCTCATGTTCCTTTACTTTAATATGTGTCTAAGTGTAATGTTGGATAGTCCCTCATGTTCCTTTACTTTAATATGTGTCTAAGTGTAATGTTGGATAGTCCCCCATGTTCCTTTACTTTAATATGTGTTTAAGTGTAATGTTGGATAGTCCCTCATGTTCCCTTACTTTAATATGTGTCTATGTGTAATGTTGGATAGTGCCTCATGTTCCGTTACATTAATATGTGTCTAAGTGTAATGTTGGATAGTCCCTCATGTTCCTTTACTTTAATATGTGTCTATGTGTAATGTTGGATAGTCCCTCATGTTCCTTTACTTTAATATGCGTCTAAGTGTAATGTTGGATAGTCTCTCATGTTCCTTTACTTTAATATGTGTCTAAGTGTAATGTTGGATAGTCCCTCATGTTCCCTTACTTTAATATATGTCTAAGTGTAATGTTGGATAGTCCCTCATGTTCCTTTACTTTAATATGTGTCTAAGTGTAATGTTGGATAGTCTCTCATGTTCCTTTACTTTAATATGTGTCTAAGTGTAATGTTGGATACTCCCCCATGTTCCTTTACTTTAATATGTGTCTAAGTGTAATGTTGGATAGTCCCTCATGTTCCCTTACTTTAATATGTGTCTAAGTGTAATGTTGGATAGTCCCTCATGTTCCGTTACATTAATATGTGTCTAAGTGTAATATTGGATAGTCCCTCATGTTCCTTTACTTTAATATGTGTCTAAGTGTAATGTTGGATAGTCTCTCATGTTCCTTTACTTTAATATGTGCCTAAGTGTATTGTTGGATAGTCCCTCATGTTCCTTTACTTTAATATGTGTCTAAGTGTAATGTTGGATAGTCCCTCATGTTCCTTTACTTTAATTTGTGCCTAAGTATAATGTTGGATAGTCTCTCATGTTCCTTTACTTTAATATGTGCCTAAGTGTATTGTTGGATAGTCCCTCATGTTCCTTTACTTTAATATGTGCCTAAGTGTAATGTTGGATAGTCCCTCATGTTCCTTTACTTTAATTTGTGCCTAAGTGTAATGTTGGATAGTCCCGCATGTTCCTTTACTTTAATTTGTGCCTAAGTGTATTGTTGGATAGTCCCTCATGTTCCTTTACTTTAATATGTGTCTAAGTGTAATGTTGGATAGTCCCTCATGTTCCCTTACTTTAATATGTGTCTAAGTGTAATGTTGGATAGTCCCTCATGTTCCCTTACTTTAATATGTGTCTAAGTGTAAAGTTGGATAGTCCCTCATGTTCATTTACGTCTATATCCTTTCTTACTACAAGCTGTTCCTTTACTTTAATATGTGTTTAAGTGTAATGTTGGATAGTCCCTCATGTTCATTTACTTTAATATGTGCCTAAGTGTAATGTTGGATAGTCCCTCATGTTCCTTTACTTTAATTTGTGCCTAAGTGTAATGTTGGATAGTCCCGCATGTTCCTTTACTTTAATTTGTGCCTAAGTGTATTGTTGGATAGTCCCTCATGTTCCTTTACTTTAATATGTGTCTAAGTGTAATGTTGGATAGTCCCTCATGTTCCCTTACTTTAATATGTGTCTAAGTGTAATGTTGGATAGTCCCTCATGTTCCCTTACTTTAATATGTGTCTAAGTGTAAAGTTGGATAGTCCCTCATGTTCATTTACGTCTATATCCTTTCTTACTACAAGCTGTTCCTTTACTTTAATATGTGTTTAAGTGTAATGTTGGATAGCCCCTCATGTTCATTTACTTTAATATGTGTCTAAGTGTAATGTTGGATAGTCCCTCATGTTCATTTACTTTAATAAGTGTCTAAGTGTAATGTTGGATAGCCCCTCATGTTCATTTACTTTAATATGTGTCTAAGTGTAATGTTGGATTGTCACTCATGTTCATTTACTTTAATAAGTGTCTAAGTGTAATGTTGGATAGCCCCTCATGTTCATTTACTTTAATATGTGTTTAAGTGTAATGTTGGATAGTCCCTCATGTTCATTTACTTTAATATGTGTATAAGTGTAATGTTGGATAGTCCCTCATGTTCATTTACTTTAATAAGTGTCTAAGTGTAATGTTGGATAGCCCCTCATGTTCATTTACTTTAATATGTGTCTAAGTGTAATGTTGGATTGTCGCTCATGTTCATTTACTTTAATAAGTGTCTAAGTGTAATGTTGGATAGTCCCTCATGTTCATTTACTTTAATAAGTGTCTAGGTGTAATGTTGGATAGTCCCTCATGTTCATTTACTTTAATATGTGTCTAAGTGTAATGTTGGATAGTCCCTCATGTTCATTTACTTTAATAAGTGTCTAAGTGTAATGTTGGATAGCCCCTCATGTTCATTTACTTTAATATGTGTCTAAGTGTAATGTTGGATTGTCACTCATGTTCATTTACTTTAATAAGTGTCTAAGTGTAATGTTGGATAGCCCCTCATGTTCATTTACTTTAATATGTGTTTAAGTGTAATGTTGGATAGTCCCTCATGTTCATTTACTTTAATATGTGTATAAGTGTAATGTTGGATAGTCCCTCATGTTCATTTACTTTAATAAGTGTCTAAGTGTAATGTTGGATAGCCCCTCATGTTCATTTACTTTAATATGTGTCTAAGTGTAATGTTGGATTGTCGCTCATGTTCATTTACTTTAATAAGTGTCTAAGTGTAATGTTGGATAGTCTCTCATGTTCATTTACTTTAATATGTGTCTAAGTGTAATGTTGGATTGTCGCTCATGTTCATTTACTTTAATATGTGTCTAAGTGTAATGTTGGATAGCCCCTCATGTTCATTTATTTTAATAAGTATCTAAGTGTAATGCTAGATAGTCCCTCATGTTCATTTACTTTAATAAATGTCTAAGTGTAATGTTAGATAGTCCCTCATGTTCCTTTACTTTAATATGTGTCTAAGTGTAATGTTGGATAGCCCCTCATGTTCATTTACTTTAATATGTGTCTAAGTGTAATGTTGGATAGTCCCTCATGTTCCTTTACTTTAATATGTGTCTAAGTGTAATGTTGGATAGCCCCTCATGTTCATTTACTTTAATATGTGTCTAAGTGTAATGTTGGATAGCCCCTCATGTTCATTTACTTTAATATGTGTCTAAGTGTAATGTTGGATAGTCCCTCGTGTTCATTTACTTTAATATGTGTCTAAGTGTAACGTTGGATAGCCCCTCATGTTCATTTACTTTAATATGTGTCTAGGTGTAATGTTGGATAGTCTCTCATGTTCATTTACTTTAATATGTGTCTAGGTGTAATGTTGGATAGCCCCTCGTGTTCATTTACTTTAATATGTGTCTAAGTGTAATGTTGGATTGTCGCTCATGTTCCTTTACTTTAATATGTGTCTAAGTGTAATGTTGGATAGTCCCTCATGTTCATTTACTTTAATAAGTGTCTAAGTGTAATGTTGGATAGTCCCTCATGTTCATTTACTTTAATATGTGTCTAAGTGTAATGTTGGATAGCCCCTCATGTTCATTTACTTTAATATGTGTCTAAGTGTAATGTTGGATAGCCCCTCATGTTCATTTACTTTAATATGTGTCTAAGTGTAATGCTGGATAGTCCCTCATGTTCATTTACTTTAATATGTGTCTAAGTGTAATGTTGGATAGCCCCTCATGTTCATTTATTTTAATAAGTATCTAAGTGTAATGTTAGATAGTCCCTCATGTTCATTTACTTTAATAAATGTCTAAGTGTAATGTTAGATAGTCCCTCATGTTCCTTTACTTTAATATGTGTCTAAGTGTAATGTTGGATAGCCCCTCATGTTCATTTACTTTAATATGTGTCTAAGTGTAATGTTGGATAGTCCCTCATGTTCATTTACTTTAATATGTGTCTAAGTGTAATGTTGGATAGTCCCTCATGTTCATTTACTTTAATATGTGTCTAGGTGTAATGTTGGATAGTCTCTCATGTTCATTTACTTTAATATGTGTCTAGGTGTAATGTTGGATAGCCCCTCGTGTTCATTTACTTTAATATGTGTCTAAGTGTAATGTTGGATTGTCGCTCATGTTCCTTTACTTTAATATGTGTCTAAGTGTAATGTTGGATAGTCCCTCATGTTCATTTACTTTAATATGTGTCTAGGTGTAATGTTGGATAGCCCCTCGTGTTCATTTACTTTAATATGTGTCTAAGTGTAAAGTTGGATAGTCGCTCATGTTCCTTTACTTTAATATGTATCTAAGTGTAATGTTGGATAGTCCCTCATGTTCATTTACTTTAATATGTGTCTAGGTGTAATGTTGGATAGTCTCTCATGTTCATTTACTTTAATATGTGTCTAGGTGTAATGTTGGATAGCCCCTCGTGTTCATTTACTTTAATATGTGTCTAAGTGTAATGTTGGATTGTCGCTCATGTTCCTTTACTTTAATATGTGTCTAAGTGTAATGTTGGATAGTCCCTCATGTTCATTTACTTTAATAAGTGTCTAAGTGTAATGTTGGATAGTCCCTCATGTTCATTTACTTTAATATGTGTCTAAGTGTAATGTTGGATAGCCCCTCATGTTCATTTACTTTAATATGTGTCTAAGTGTAATGTTGGATAGCCCCTCATGTTCATTTACTTTAATATGTGTCTAAGTGTAATGTTGGATAGTCCCTCATGTTCCTTTACTTTAATATGTGTCTAAGTGTAATGTTGGATAGCCCCTCATGTTCATTTACTTTAATATGTGTCTAAGTGTAATGTTGGATAGTCCCTCATGTTCATTTACTTTAATATGTGTCTAAGTGTAATGTTGGATAGTCCCTCATGTTCATTTACTTTAATATGTGTCTAGGTGTAATGTTGGATAGTCTCTCATGTTCATTTACTTTAATATGTGTCTAGGTGTAATGTTGGATAGCCCCTCGTGTTCATTTACTTTAATATGTGTCTAAGTGTAATGTTGGATTGTCGCTCATGTTCCTTTACTTTAATATGTGTCTAAGTGTAATGTTGGATAGTCCCTCATGTTCATTTACTTTAATATGTGTCTAGGTGTAATGTTGGATAGCCCCTCGTGTTCATTTACTTTAATATGTGTCTAAGTGTAAAGTTGGATAGTCGCTCATGTTCCTTTACTTTAATATGTATCTAAGTGTAATGTTGGATAGTCCCTCATGTTCATTTACTTTAATATGTGTCTAGGTGTAATGTTGGATAGCCCCTCGTGTTCATTTACTTTAATATGTGTCTAAGTGTAAAGTTGGATAGTCGCTCATGTTCCTTTACTTTAATATTTGTCTAAGTGTAATGTTGGATAGTCCCTCATGTTCATTTATTACATCTATATCATTTCTTACTAATCAACGACTACGCGAGAGAACCTAGGGGTACAACAAAGGATTTAAGTTTCTCCGCTAGGTAGAACACACCATCCGACAGGGATGTCAACAAGTTCTTTGACACGAATAAAAACTACACTTTAGGATGGGATATACATATGTATCTCGTGCTTTGAGAATACCATACTCTTTGTACGGAAAAGACAACTTGCATCATCAAAACACCTGTCTATAAACCTATCTAGACCACCTTTTATCTTGGTTTATTGCATGTAAGCTTATTATAGCTGAAATGCTGTTCTTTTTATGTTAAACAATAATCAATCGATCAAGGAAAAGTAAAACAAATTGAAGAAATTGTGATATTCGTCCATTTCATACTGTGATTTTTTATTAAGGGAGATGAAATGTTGTGTGTGATATCAGAATCATAGTAACTTTTAAATAATAGACGAACCAGTGTTTTAAGAACTAAAGATTTAACTAGACATACATATTCTATATTTTAGTGTTTCAAAATGTTAATGGACAGATAGTGATCTACATTGATATTATCAATATCTATCTTTATATATTTATATTCATATATCTAGTTGTTTTCATTGAGATTTTCAACTTTATAAGTTAGTATTTCTTTATTACAATCCATTTCTGTTTAAATATAACGTTTCAATAAGTGATTGTTTCTTCCGTATGTATGTGAAGTAGAAGTATCTTCAGTTTTACATATTGTAGATGTATCTTTCTGATTGACATAGATCGAGTTTGCCTGCACTGTTTGGGTTCTTTGGTTTTTCTTACTCCGTTAGAACTTTAATTTAGTCTTCCAATCCTACCTGATATAGGTTATCCCAGAAAAACACCATTCACACCAAATTATACATGTACTTTTTCATTATAAAATAGGGTTTAAATTTTAATAATGCAACCATCCAAAATATTTTGATGTTTTAACTGAAATATATTTTCTAGTGGATCTTCCTAATTCTGGTCTGGCATCTATATTTGTAGAATTTATTTTGTTCTAGGGGTATTGTTTTTGCTTGCGTGGGAACATTATGTCACTAAAAGGAGAGTCTTGGGCCCAAAGGAATAAATATATTTTGAAGGAAGAAATACATCTACCGTTAGATCTACCCAGTCGTATATTCAAGAAAGAAATATTCTGTATATTTCGTACACAACATGAAATGACAAGTTTTCATAAAGAGCGGAACAATCTACCATGTCAACTTTACAACTGGGTTACTGATGTGATGATTTATGGATATTTATTATAGAGAGGCAAACAAAATATTTTAAAACCTTTTAAAATTATTCAGTCATATCCGTATTTGCAGCTTTGTATCACTTCACGCGTAATTTAATTTCTCGGTAGGCTGAGCACACATTTGTTCATCCATAACAGTAAACAATATGTTGTATAGACTTGTTACAGTAACCAGATGAAATATGAAATATGAATATTAACTAAGCTAAAGGCAATTTGTTTGCTGAATGTTTCATATACATGTAATTTGATTTTAAATTCAATATTTTAATCTATTATTATTTCCTTCCAAACTTCATAAAACTATTTAACGAGTAAGAATATAGTGTTTCAGATGTTGTAGTCTACCTCCTAGGAAGCCTCTTTCTTTAACTTAATGTGGATTGTTTTATATTATTCGTTTGTTTTGACTTGTGCTACATTTGTATCTTTTGGTTTTCTACATTCGACAAAAGTCTACTATACTAATGGCGCTCATGGTGATGGGTACGTGATGCAACGTTATGCGATAAAGTTTGTCAGTGACTTACGGCAGGTTGGTGGTTTTCTCTGAGTAAACGGTTTCTTCCACCTATAAAGTTGACCGCCACGATATAACTGAAAGACTGCTGAAAGTGGCGTTAAACACCCTAACCTTAATACTTAGCAAGTCTATTATGACCATTATACCACGGTTTTACTCTAAATCAGAGCTGCATTGGTGTTTAATGGCTGGCAGAGATGTTAATACGCTAACCATTATACCACGGCTGGACTAATGTATAAATTAAAGCTGCCTTGGTGTTTAATGTTTAGAAGCAGGGCAAGTGCACTAATCATTAAACCACGGCTTAACTAATGACTAGATCAGAGCTGCCTTGGTGTTTAATGTTTAGAAGCGGGGAAAGTGCACTAATCATTAAACCACGGCTTAACTAATGTCTAGATCAGAGCTGCCTTGGTGTTTAATGTTTAGAAGCGGGGAAAGTGCACTAATCATTAAACCACGGCTTAACTAATGTCTAGATCAGAGCTGCCTTGGTGTTTAATGTTTAGAAGCGGGGAAAGTGCACTAATCATTAAACTACGGCTTAGCTAATGTCTAGATCAGAGCTGCCTTGGTGTGCAATGATTGGCACAGAGGCGAGTACATTAACCATTTTACCACCTATGGACTAATGTCTAATTCAGAATTGTTTCAGTATGTAATGGCTAGTAAGGCGTCTATGGATAGTATGTGGTTTTCGCTTTCAATGGGAATAAACATATCTTTCTACATGCACCGGTTTAACGCGGGAATCACAGTGGATACCACAATACTTAAGTAAACATATAAAAACATTATGTTCTACATAAAAGCCTTTCATGGTACATGAGTTTATAAGTAGATACATGTTTCTGGTTTTTGTTTTGTATTTTTGTTTTGTCTTTGTCTAAAAATAATCAGCAGTAAGCCAAAATAAAAAATTTAATTAGAAATTTTAATTTATGTACATGTATATTCACTTTTATTCATTTGAATAATACATGTCACTTCTGTGGCCTGCATCATCACATCCAGTCTTTGTTGTTTATTGACATCAGCGGACCATAAATACACTTATGTGCAGCATAAGTGACTATATCAAGATCTAAGTACTAGCGTTCAATAAACTTGCAATATATCTTACATGTCTATACAGGCTCATTTAAGGTCAATTTCCGTATGAATGTACAATTTGAATTTAAAAATGGGTACGCCCTAAAACTACCCATATGAGTCACGTTATGTGTTATATTATTTGCATTTTAAGAGAAATATATTCAAAGTATGAAATTCATAATTATATTAGCTTTCCAATGTGACAAGGTCGTAACACCCCCACAAAAAATAATTCATGCACAATTTACTTTATGTAAACATTTTCTTACCTTCTCACTTTTTTTCATTCTCTTGCTCTTGATCTTTTTAAAATTTAAACATCAATTTCTACTTCAACTCGACTCTTTCTTCTATTTACGAAGACATGCGATTACAAATCTAAAGATACCAATTGTAATGAGTACAGCGCGTGCTGGAATAACGTTCATTAGGTATGCTCGTGAAAAGTTTGAGAGGTCAAAACAAAAGATTGGAGGCATGAAAATCTAAAAGGGCTCAAAGTAAGAAAAACAAAAACATTTGTATTAGGGAGATAACTCTTATGAGCCGTCATTAAAATACAGATCTTTAAGTTTGCGTAGTTTAAACAGTATTCACCAGATCCTGATCTTCCTGATATTTTGTGCTGTAATTTTTTACTCTTAAAGATTATTCATTGAATGAATTAAAAAGTGCCAGTGCAATTTCAAAATTCAATCGGAATATCGTATAAGCCAAATCGATACCCCTAACACATATTTTTTTCTGATAATAAATGACCATGCATGACGAATAGAATAGTGTCACGTACCTACTAGATGTC
Source organism: Bathymodiolus septemdierum (assembly GCA_963383655.1). Taxonomy (NCBI): domain Eukaryota; kingdom Metazoa; phylum Mollusca; class Bivalvia; order Mytilida; family Modiolidae; genus Bathymodiolus; species Bathymodiolus septemdierum. Next base: position 20,033,975 of record OY726519.1, on the reverse strand, counting down.
AAGGTAATACTAGTTGGTATCGATGGATTGAGAGTAAATAATTATACAAGTATTTGTACCTGCTTAGAGACTGATTATGCGGAATAACCCTTTACCCTTCATCAATATTCATGATTCCAGTAATGTTATATTGTATTAAGAAACATACCAAGGTTTGTGTTTTATGAATAATTGATTTTCAGATATCCCATTATGTACCCGTCTGAGCTTATATGTTACTAGAGAAAGACAACACGGTTGAATTATAAAAATACATAGACTTGGGTACATGCGTCCAGATGACGAGATCTGGTATTGGCAATTAGATTTCAAAGTTAACTATTGTTTCCATATATTGTTTTCGATAGCATTGTGTACTATTTAATATTCAAATGGTGGTAAAGGTCATTGGTTCTCTTCTACATCACTAATATAAACCGACAATTTCTGTGTCAAGAAGATTAAATAAATCATATATAAAGTTCAAGCTTAAGACTCAGCGTTCTTAATAACTAACTTCTTATCCAGTTATATACGATGTTTAATAACTAGCTTCTTATCCAGTTATATACGATGTTTAATAACTAGCTTCTTATCCAGTTATATACGATGTTTAATAACTAGCTTCTTATCCAGTTATATACGATGTTTAATAACTAGCTTCTTATCCAGTTATATACGATGTTTAATAACTAGCTTCTTATCCAGTTATATACGATGTTTAATAACTAACTTCTTATCCAGTTATATACGAGGTTTAATAACTAGCTTCTTATCCAATTATATACGAGGTTTAATAACTAGCTTCTTATCCAATTATATACGAGGTTTAATAACTAGCTTCTTATCCAATTATATACGAGGTTTAATAACTAACTTCTTATCCAGTTATATACGAGGTTTAATAACTAGCTTCTTATCCAGTTATATACGAGGTTTAATAACTAGCTTCTTATCCAGTTATATACGATGTTTGGCGATCTACTAAGAGGGGAGGGTTAACACCGCCATTTGGTTTTTATTGAAGTGTCTGTACCGGATAGGGAAAGTGGTACATGTATATGTGTGTTAGTGGTACCGGTTCTGTTTCTAACATTTGTCTATTAGATTTAAGAACTGTTCCTACAGTGTGCTATTTTTTGCTTTTCATTTTATTATCTGAATGATAACTCGTTTGTTATGGCAATAATTAATTCTACACTACAATTTATTTTACCCTACCAACAACCTATTATTTTTTCAGTTTTTCGATTCATAGAAAGGTCTAAGCGATTTCTAATCGTTTAATGTACTAACCAATCACCATTCAGCATCCAAACACACACACACACATACTTTTTCCTCATTTCTTTTTATTCGTTTACTATCTTCAGCTATATTATATGATACAATTGTATTTTTCTTGTTTTCTTGTGCATTCTCAATATAATGTAATAATGATTGTATATATAGGAGAAGACTCTATAAGTTGGTAAAACTTGTGTCTGATCCTCTTTGTATCATTGATCAAATAAAATAATTATAAACTAAACAACCTATCGCAGTGAAGTATCAAATTTGTGTTGCACATCCGATTTTTACGGTTGCATTAATACTATTGTATTAGATTCTCTTCTTTTTTGTTTTTTTTTTATCTAAAGGCCTATTATGTGTACATTACGTGTGTTGCCTTGTAATAATTTTCAGTTTTTAAGCTGCTAAATAGTACGAATTGCATGGTTATCCTTCTTGGAAAAGAATGGAATTCATCCTGTTTTTGGAAAAGTATCTTGATAAGACATGTTGTGATATAATTTCGTTCTATATAAACTGGTGTATTAGTGTTGGATTAGTGTATCTTGAAACTAGTATAATCTTAGCTAGAAAATCTTATTTTACAAATAAAGTCCATCAGTTGTGTCCACAAAAATCCATTTTGATTTAGCCAAATCAAACATTTTAATATACAAGTTTTTCTTTGTTTATGTTTGATATGGTACACACCTCTGAAGGTGTTGAGTGATTTTCTGTTTTACTAAAATGTCTATGTTTTGATAGTCCAATATATTGAAATCGTTGTTAATCAAGTATATTACTTTTAAACTAGTTCTAATGAATTTGATGAACTATTTGTACATTGTACACTATTATTTAATAGTTTTCACGTGTTGTACATTGTACACTATTATTTAATAGTTTTCACGTGTTGTACATTGTACACTATTATTTAATAGTTTTCACGTGTTGTACATTGTACACTATTATTTAATAGTTTTCACGTGTTGTACATTGTACACTATTATTTAATAGTTTTCACGTTTTGTACATTGTACACTATTATTTAATAGTTTTCACGTGTTGTACATTGTACACTATTATTTAATAGTTTTCACGTGTTGTACATTGTACACTATTATTTAATAGTGTTCACGTGTTGTACATTGTACACTATTATTTAATAGTTTTCACGTGTTGTACATTGTACACTATTATTTAATAGTTTTCACGTTTTGTACATTGTACACTATTATTTAATAGTTTTCACGTGTTGTACATTGTACACTATTATTTAATAGTTTTCACGTGTTGTACATTGTACACTATTATTTAATAGTTTTCACGTGTTGTACATTGTACACTATTATTTAATAGTTTTCACGTGTTGTACATTGTACACTATTATTTAATAGTTGTCACGTGTTGTACATTGTACACTATTATTTAATAGTTTTCACGTTTTGTACATTGTACACTATTATTTAATAGTTTTCACGTGTTGTACATTGTACACTATTATTTAATAGTTTTCACGTGTTGTACATTGTACACTATTATTTAATAGTTTTCACGTGTTGTACATTGTACACTATTATTTAATAGTTTTCACGTGTTGTACATTGTACACTATTATTTAATAGTTTTCACGTGTTGTACATTGTACACTATTATTTAATAGTTTTCACGTTTTGTACATTGTACACTATTATTTAATAGTTTTCACGTTTTGTACATTGTACACTATTATTTAATAGTTTTCACGTGTTGTACATTGTACACTATTATTTAATAGTTTTCACGTGTTGTACATTGTACACTATTATTTAATAGTTTTCACGTTTTGTACATTGCACACTATTATTTAATAGTTTTCACGTTTTGTACATTGCACACTATTATTTAATAGTTTTCACGTTTTGTACATTGTACACTATTATTTAATAGTTTTCACGTTTTGTACATTGTACACTATTATTTAATAGTTTTCACGTTTTGTACATTGTACACTATTATTTAATAGTTTTCACGTGTTGTACATTGTACACTATTATTTAATAGTTTTCACGTGTTGTACATTGTACACTATTATTTAATAGTGTTCACGTGTTGTACATTGTACACTATTATTTAATAGTTTTCACGTGTTGTACATTGTACACTATTATTTAATAGTTTTCACGTTTTGTACATTGTACACTATTATTTAATAGTTTTCACGTGTTGTACATTGTACACTATTATTTAATAGTTTTCACGTGTTGTACATTGTACACTATTATTTAATAGTTTTCACGTGTTGTACATTGTACACTATTATTTAATAGTTTTCACGTGTTGTACATTGTACACTATTATTTAATAGTTGTCACGTGTTGTACATTGTACACTATTATTTAATAGTTTTCACGTTTTGTACATTGTACACTATTATTTAATAGTTTTCACGTGTTGTACATTGTACACTATTATTTAATAGTTTTCACGTGTTGTACATTGTACACTATTATTTAATAGTTTTCACGTGTTGTACATTGTACACTATTATTTAATAGTTTTCACGTGTTGTACATTGTACACTATTATTTAATAGTTTTCACGTGTTGTACATTGTACACTATTATTTAATAGTTTTCACGTTTTGTACATTGTACACTATTATTTAATAGTTTTCACGTTTTGTACATTGTACACTATTATTTAATAGTTTTCACGTGTTGTACATTGTACACTATTATTTAATAGTTTTCACGTGTTGTACATTGTACACTATTATTTAATAGTTTTCACGTTTTGTACATTGCACACTATTATTTAATAGTTTTCACGTTTTGTACATTGCACACTATTATTTAATAGTTTTCACGTTTTGTACATTGTACACTATTATTTAATAGTTTTCACGTTTTGTACATTGTACACTATTATTTAATAGTTTTCACGTGTTGTACATTGTACACTATTATTTAATAGTTTTCACGTTTTGTACATTGCACACTATTATTTAATAGTTTTCACGTTTTGTACATTGTACACTATTATTTAATAGTTTTCACGTTTTGTACATTGTACACTATTATTTAATAGTTTTCACGTGTTGTACATTGTACACTATTATTTAATAGTTTTCACGTTTTGTACATTGCACACTATTATTTAATAGTTTTCACGTTTTGTACATTGTACACTATTATTTAATAGTTTTCACGTTTTGTACATTGTACACTATTATTTAATAGTTTTCACGTGTTGTACATTGTACACTATTATTTAATAGTTTTCACGTTTTGTACATTGCACACTATTATTTAATAGTTTTCACGTGTTGTACATTGTACACTATTATTTAATAGTTTTCACGTTTTATACATTGCACACTATTATTTAATAGTTTTCACGTTTTGTACATTGTACACTATTATTTAATAGTTTTCACGTGTTGTACATTGTACACTATTATTTAATAGTTTTCACGTTTTGTACATTGTACACTATTATTTAATAGTTTTCACGTTTTGTACATTGTACACTATTATTTAATAGTTTTCACGTGTTGTACATTGTACACTATTATTTAATAGTTTTCACGTTTTGTACATTGCACACTATTATTTAATAGTTTTCACGTGTTGTACATTGTACACTATTATTTAATAGTTTTCACGTTTTATACATTGCACACTATTATTTAATAGTTTTCACGTGTTGTACATTGTACACTATTATTTAATAGTTTTCACGTTTTGTACATTGCACACTATTATTTAATAGTTTTCACGTTTTGTACATTGTACACTATTATTTAATAGTTTTCACGTGTTGTACATTGTACACTATTATTTAATAGTTTTCACGTGTTGTACATTGTACACTATTATTTAATAGTTTTCACGTTTTGTACATTGTACACTATTATTTAATAGTTTTCACGTTTTGTACATTGTACACTATTATTTAATAGTTTTCACGTGTTGTACATTGTACACTATTATTTAATAGTTTTCACGTTTTGTACATTGCACACTATTATTTAATAGTTTTCACGTGTTGTACATTGTACACTATTATTTAATAGTTTTCACGTTTTATACATTGCACACTATTATTTAATAGTTTTCACGTTTTGTACATTGTACACTATTATTTAATAGTTTTCACGTTTTGTACATTGTACACTATTATTTAATAGTTTTCACGTTTTGTACATTGTACACTATTATTTAATAGTTTTCACGTTTTGTACATTGTACACTATTATTTAATAGTTTTCACGTGTTGTACATTGTACACTATTATTTAATAGTTTTCACGTTTTGTACATTGCACACTATTATTTAATAGTTTTCACGTGTTGTACATTGTACACTATTATTTAATAGTTTTCACGTTTTATACATTGCACACTATTATTTAATAGTTTTCACGTGTTGTACATTGTACACTATTATTTAATAGTTTTCACGTGTTGTACATTGCACACTATTATTTAATAGTTTTCACGTGTTGTACATTGCACACTATTATTTAATAGTTTTCACGTGTTGTACATTGTACACTATTATTTAATAGTTTTCACCTTTTGTACATTGCACACTATTATTTAATAGTTTTCACGTGTTGTACATTGCACACTATTATTTAATAGTTTTCACGTGTTGTACATTGCACACTATTATTTAATAGTTTTCACGTTTTGTACATTGCACACTATTATTTAATAGTTTTCACGTGTTGTACATTGCACACTATTATTTAATAGTTTTCACGTTTTGTACATTGTACACTATTATTTAATAGTTTTCACGTTTTGTGGCAGAGTTTGTACATCATAATTTTACAGTTTGCAGTTTATACCTCAGCTGATAACATTTATTTAAACATGATAATTAAGCTCTAAATAATAAATCACCATGGCACTATTTTGTTCTACTCTCCTCTCTGATCTTCCTCTTTGTTCCCATGAGGGATAATTTATACAAAAAAGTTATCAAAGACACATGAATTATAAAAATGTAATCTTTTAATCTTTCATTCAGGCATAGTGATGATGTTCTGTCAATTAATAATCTAAACTTCTAATTAATAATCCAAGCTTCTAATTAATAATCCAAACTTCTAATTAATAATCTAAACTTCTAATTAATAATCTAAACTTCTAATTAATAATCCAAACTTCTAATTAATAATCTAAACTTTTGATTAATAATCTACACTTCTAATTAATAATCCAAACTTCTAATTAATAATCTAAACTTCTAATTAATAATCTAAACTTCTAATTAATAATCTAAACTTCAAATTAATCATCAAAACTTCTAATTAATAATTTAAACTTCTAATTAATAATCTAAACTTCTAATTAATAATTTAAACTTCTAATTAATAATCTAAACTTCTAATTAATAATCTAAACTTCTAATTAATAATCCAAACTTCTAATTAATAATCTAAACTTTTGATTAATAATCTACACTTCTAATTAATAATCCAAACTTCTAATTAATAATCTAAACTTCTAATTAATAATCTAAACTTCTAATTAATAATCTAAACTTCAAATTAATCATCAAAACTTCTAATTAATAATTTAAACTTCTAATTAATAATCTAAACTTCTAATTAATAATTTAAACTTCTAATTAATAATCTAAACTTCTAATTAATAATCTAAACTTCTAATTAATAATCTAACAAACTTCTAATTAATAATCTAAACTTCTAATTAATAATCCAAACTTCTAATTAATAATCTAAACTTCTAATTAATAATCTAAACTTCTAATTAATAATTTAAACTTCTAATTAATAATCCAAACTTCTAATTAATAATCTAAACTTCTAATTAATAATCTAAGCTTCTAATTAATAATCTAAACTTCTAATTAATAATCTAAACTTTTGATTAATAATCTACACTTCTAATTAATAATTCAAACTTCTAATTAATAATCTAAACTTCTAATTAATAATCTAAACTTCTAATTAATAATCTAAACTTCAAATTAATCATCAAAACTTCTAATTAATAATTTAAACTTCTAATTAATAATCTAAACTTCTAATTAATAATTTAAACTTCTAATTAATAATCTAAACTTCTAATTAATAATCTAAACTTCTAATTAATAATCTAGCAAACTTCTAATTAATAATCTAAACTTCTAATTAATAATCCAAACTTCTAATTAATAATCTAAACTTCTAATTAATAATCTAAACTTCTAATTAATAATTTAAACTTCTAATTAATAATCCAAACTTCTAATTAATAATCTAAACTTCTAATTAATAATCTAAGCTTCTAATTAATAATCTAAACTTCTAATTAATAATCTAAACTTCTAATTAATAATCTAAACTTCTAATTAATAATCTAAACTTCAAATTAATCATCAAAACTTCTAATTAATAATTTAAACTTCTAATTAATAATCTAAACTTCTAATTAATAATTTAAACTTCTAATTAATAATCTAAACTTCTAATTAATAATCTAAACTTCTAATTAATAATCTAACAAACTTCTAATTAATAATCTAAACTTCTAATTAATAATCCAAACTTCTAATTAATAATCTAAACTTCTAATTAATAATCTAAACTTCTAATTAATAATTTAAACTTCTAATTAATAATCCAAACTTCTAATTAATAATCTAAACTTCTAATTAATAATCTAAGCTTCTAATTAATAATCTAAACTTCTAATTAATAATCTAAACTTTTGATTAATAATCTACACTTCTAATTAATAATTCAAACTTCTAATTAATAATCTAAACTTCTAATTAATAATCTAAACTTCTAATTAATAATCTAAACTTCAAATTAATCATCAAAACTTCTAATTAATAATTTAAACTTCTAATTAATAATCTAAACTTCTAATTAATAATTTAAACTTCTAATTAATAATCTAAACTTCTAATTAATAATCTAAACTTCTAATTAATAATCTAGCAAACTTCTAATTAATAATCTAAACTTCTAATTAATAATCCAAACTTCTAATTAATAATCTAAACTTCTAATTAATAATCTAAACTTCTAATTAATAATTTAAACTTCTAATTAATAATCCAAACTTCTAATTAATAATCTAAACTTCTAATTAATAATCTAAGCTTCTAATTAATAATCTAAACTTCTAATTAATAATCTAAACTTCTAATTAATAATCTAGCAAACTTCTAATTAATAATCTAAACTTCTAATTAATAATCCAAACTTCTAATTAATAATCTAAACTTCTAATTAATAATCTAAACTTCTAATTAATAATCTAAACTTCTAATTAATAATCTAAACTTCTAATTAGATTCCAGTAATATACCACCATAGAACTTAAGATAAAGGAAAGACCAGAAACAGCTTGCTTCATCTGATACATTTCTTGACGCTTACTTCGAATTTGAGAACAAAGGTTATCTTTTTATCAAACTCGATATGCCATTTTGTCATAATTTTTCACAGCTTGTTAGTAATATAGAGTTTTTGGTGGGGTCCGTGTTGCTTGTCTCTTTAGTTTTCTGTGTTGTGTTTTGTATGTCTTCGTCCTGTTCCTTGTGTTCCCAATGTTGACAGTGTCTCTGGATTCTCCATTCTTGATTGCCCCTTCGGTTTTCTCTAACGTTTATCTATATTTCATATTTCGTAGGTTACCCTCGAGCAGTTTCTATTAAGACTTTTAACAACGTCACTATACTCTGAGTACTAATCTATTACGTCATGGATTTTTTTAAGAATTAGCTCATCTTGTCTTTCAATTTTTTTTTTTCAGAAGATATCAACATTTTATTAAAATGTATTCTACCACTTTCGTACTAAACGACAAGTGATAGTACATGTCTTGTTAATTATCGTATATTTTGGTTTAAAACCGAACATTGCTTCCATATTATGTCTTCCGGTGGCTTTGTTTGAATGTAAAACCAGTATTATAAATATATTATTTATTTATAAAGATGAAGCTTAGGTCTCGGCGCTCTTTATAAGAACGCTGGTGACACAATGACGGGGATCGGAAGATGAAGCTTAGGTCTCGTTGCTCTTTATAAGAACGCTGGTGACACAATGGCGAGGATCGGAAGATGAAGGTTAGGTCTCGGCGCTCTTTATAACAACGCTGGTGACACAATGGCGAGGATCGGAAGATGAAGCTTAGGTCTCGTTGTTCTTTATAACAACGCTGGTGACACAACGGCGAGGATCGGAAGATGAAGCTTAGGTCTCGGCGCTCTTTATAACAACGCTGGTGACACAATGACGAGGATCGGAAGATGAAGCTTAGGTCTCGTTGCTCTTTATAAGAACGCTGCTGACACAATGGCGAGGATCGCAAGATGAAGCTTAGGTCTCGTTGCTCTTTATAACAACGCTGGTGACACAATGACGAGGATAGGAAGATGAAGCTTAGGTCTCGGCGCTCTTTATAACAACGCTGGTGACACAATGACGAGGATCGGAAGATGAAGCTTAGGTCTCGTTGCTCTTTATAAGAACGCTGGTGACACAATGGCGAGGATCGGAAGATGAAGCTTAGGTCTCGCGCTCTTTATAACAACGCTGGTGACACAATGGCGAGGATCGGAAGATGAAGCTTAGGTCTCGTTGCTCTTTATAAGAACGCTGGTGACACAATGACGAGGATCGGAAGATGAAGCTTAGGTCTCGTTGCTCTTTATAACAACACTGGTGACACAATGGCGAGGATCGGAAGATGAAGCTTAGGTCTCGGCGCTCTTTATAACAACGCTGGTGACACAATGACGAGGATCGGAAGATGAAGCTTAAGTCTCGTTGCTCTCGATAAGAACGCTGATGACACAATGACGAGGATCGGAAGATGAAGCTTAGGTCTCGTTGCTCTTTATAAGAACGCTGATGACACAATGGCGAGGATCGGAAGATGAAGCTTAGGTCTCGGCGCTCTTTATAAGAACGTTGGTGACACAATGGCGAGGATCGGAAGATGAAGCTTAGGTCTCGGCGCTCTTTATAACAACGCTGGTGACACAATGACGAGGATCGGAAGATGAAGCTTAGGTCTCGTTGCTCTTTATAGCAACGCTGGTGACACAATGGCGAGGATCGGAAGATGAAGCTTAGGTCTCGGTGCTCTTTGTAAGAACGCTGGTGACACAATGACGAGGATCGGAAGATGAAGCTTAGGTCTCGGCGCTCTTTATAACAACGCTGGTGACACAATGACGAGGATCGGAAGATGAAGCTTAGGTCTCGTTGCTCTTTATAAGAACGCTGGTGACACAATGACGAGGATCGGAAGATGAAGCTTAGGTCTCGTTGCTCTTTATAACAACGCTGGTGACACAATGGCGAGGATCGGAAGATGAAGCTTAGGTCTTGGCGCTCTTTGTAAGAACGCTGGTGACACAATGACGAGGATCGGAAGATGAAGCTTAGGTCTCGGCGCTCTTTATAACAACGCTGGTGACACAATGACGAGGATCGGAAGATGAAGCTTAGGTCTCGTTGCTCTTTATAACAACGCTGGTGACACAATGGCGAGGATCGGAAGATGAAGCTTAGGTCTCGGCGCTCTTTGTAAGAACGCTGGTGACACAATGACGAGGATCGGAAGATGAAGCTTAGGTCTCGTTGCTCTTTATAAGAACGCTGGTGACACAATGGCGAGGATCGGAAGATGAAGCTTAGGTCTCAGCGCTCTTTATAACAACGCTGGTGACACAATGACGAGGATCAGAAGATGAAACTTAGGTCTCGTTGCTCTTTATAACAACGCTGGTGACACAATGGCGTGGATCGGAAGATGAAGCTTAGGTCTCGGCGCTCTTTATAAGAACGCTGGTGACACAATGACGAGGATCGGAAGATGAAGCTTAGGTCTCGGCGCTCTTTATAAGAACGCTGGTGACACAATGACGAGGATCGGAAGATGAAGCTTAGGTCTCGTTGCTCTTTATAAGAACGCTGATGACACAATGGCGAGGATCGCAAGATGAAGCTTAGGTCTCGGCGCTCTTTATAACAACGCTGGTGACACAATGACGAGGATCGGAAGATGAAGCTTAGGTCTTGGCGCTCTTTATAACAACGCTGGTGACACAATGACGAGGATCGGAAGATGAAGCTTAGGTCTCGTTGCTCTTTATAAGAACGCTGGTGACACAATGGCGAGGATCGGAAGATGAAGCTTAGGTCTCGGCGCTCTTTATAACAACGCTGGTGACACAATGACGAGGATCGGAAAATGAAGCTTAGGTCTCGTTGCTCTTTATAACAACGCTGGTGACACAATGGCGAGGATCGGAAGATGAAGCTTAGGTCTCGGCGCTCTTTGTAAGAACGCTGGTGACACAATGACGAGGATCGGAAGATGAAGCTTAGGTCTCGGCGCTCTTTATAAGAACGCTGGTGACACAATGGCGAGAATCGAAAGATGAAGCTTAGGTCTCGTTGCTCTTTATAAGAACGCTGGTGACACAATGGCGACGATTGGAAGATGAAGCTTAGGTCTCGGCGCTCTTTATAACAACGCTGGTGACACAATGACGAGGATCGGAAGATGAAGCTTAGGTCTCGTGCTTTTTATAAGAACGCTGGTGACACAATGACGAGGATCGACATTTCACTCACATGTGGTAATTACTTACATTCATATGACCACATTGTTTCAATAAGGGGCGAGTATTAGGTTCATTTACTAGTCCAATCTCACCACCTGTAATCACGTGACTGTATCTATTTCTACGATTTTCTGATTCACGGTGATAGACTTTTGGATTCTCACGATGTGGTGTAGTTGTTTTTCGTTTTATTCTAAATGCTATCAAACTTGATTAAACTAAGATATCCTCATTTATCTATCAAACTTGATTAAACTAAGAGATCCTCATTTATCTATCAAACTTGATTAAACTAAGAGATCCTCATTTATCTATCAAACTTGATTAAACTAAGAGATCCTCATTTATCTATCAAATTTGATTAAACTAAGAGATCCTCATTTATCTATCAAACTTGATTAAACTAAGAGATCCTCATTTATCTATCAAACTTGATTAAACTAAGAGATCCTCATTTATCTATCAAACTTGATTAAACTAAGAGATCCTCATTTATCTATCAAACTTGATTAAACTAAGAGATCCTCATTTATCTATCAAACTTGATTAAACTAAGAGATCCTCATTTATCTATCAAACTTGATTAAACTAAGAGATCCTCATTTATCTATCAAACTTGATTAAACTAAGAGATCCTCATTTATCTATCAAACTTGATTAAACTAAGAGATCCTCATTTATCTATCAAACTTGATTAAACTAAGAGATCCTCATTTATCTATCAAACTTGATTAAACTAAGAGATCCTCATTTATCTAATTTAATTGACACGTTATGGTCAGTTTGTGATTGTGTATTCGTCAAGTAACTTGAAAGTTATTATCATTAGATATTGAAATGTCCATCTTGTTTATCTAAATTAATTGCTATATACATTGTATTACATGTATCTTTCTACCATGACCAGTCAGTCGTTTAGGGTAAGATTTTAAATAACTATCAAATTCAAGACACGAACTACTTTGCGTGGTGTTTGAAATAAGCTTATATTTCTCTTATTTAAATATTTTGTGATGCTCAGCCATCTAATCTCAACCTTCACGACATATTTCCTCGAGCGTTCCGACATATTATGTCAAGCACTCGACATGAAATATTTATACCAAGGGTTTCCGCGAGTTAAACGGTTAAATAATCTCACACTTCGCGTTCGATTGTTTAACTGTGTAACTCGGAAATCCGTGGTATAAATTATTTGTAACATGAAGCCATGCAATATCACATCTATGTCGATGATTATTGCACGACTCTTTGAGAGTAATTAAACTACAGCCCAGATTTAAAGTGTGCAATATCTCGTATCTGTATGTATTATTTCATAGTTCTTTGCTGTTGCTTACATTCTGGCATATAAACCATAAAAAGATCAAAGGAAAAAAATGCATTCTTGTTACAAGATTTATTTGTACCATAGGTAATCAGCTCAGACATATAGAAAGACAGGAAAATATAAGTTTGTCTTTACTCACTTGATTTCAACGATTTGAATCACCGGATTAACTTTATTGGGTGTGATTATTGCATATAATACTTTAATGGGGGGAAATTTATTTGAAAAAAATTGTTTTTTGGACAATAATTCAAATTCAAAAATACTTTGAAACAATAAGATGTAAGTGGCTTATGATGAAAACGGCTTGATTTCATCTGGCATATTACAAACGGATTGTTCTGTTTTTTGAAAAGCTAACAAATAAAACCGAAGGGGCGATCAAGAATGGACAATCCAGAGAAACTGGCTACATTGAAAACACAAAGCGAAGACTAACAAAGCAAAAACCCGAACATCATGAATGATAGCAATTTATTCATATGTTTCCCATGCATTAGGCGCACAGACCATAATGTTAATTTATTATTAAACATTTTTCAACCATAAAATAGATCAAAAGTACAATACATTAGGGAGATTATATTTGTTACGGTAGCAGTCAAATTGAAAAAATTCTTGTAAGAAATATATATATTTTATGATGCTATTTACAAAAATATTTTGTAATTGTATAGACTTTAAATAGGGCGTGTTTTAATCGGTGATGTGTTTTTTCTCCTTCTGACGTTTGTGTTGTTGATATGTTTCACTTGAAAATAAAATATTAATAATACTATTCAGTGTATTGATTTAAAACAATTCATCCATGTAGCCAATCGTCGTTTAAGTTTCTATGATCACCATGATCACAAGAATTTCAAAATACCTACTAGTATTACAGGTTAACCGAAACAAGCGTGTCCCATTCCTTAAGATATGAAATGGGGTTCATAGAGTCATTTTACCTTTCCTTGCAATTTATGATACATTCTCAATCACACTGATGTGTCACATGCGATGTTACATTTCACATTTTATTTTGTAAAAGGAAAATGTCTAATACTTCAGGCATTTGGTATGCATACCGAATGTCAGTTGGTATTCAGACTGGATCACTGTTGGCATGATATCAGACTGGATGTCAGACAGAAACTGTGTAGCGGTCAAACAATTCACAATAGTGATCATAAAACTTCAGAAGAGAAGACAGACTTCATTCTAACTGTCATGAATACAAACTACAATCCTTTATCACTAAAATGTAGATGTGATACATAGTATCATGAATGTCGTATTAGATAATGGAAATCAGTCATTTCGTTTGTCTTACAGTTTGGTCCTCATCGTCAATTGGCAGGTATAAATCCAAGGTAAGAAGCGAACTTTGGCGTTTGTGGTATGGCACTTGGCATATTAGACTGAATGTCAGTTGGCAAATAAGACGGACAACAGTTGACGTGAAACTCGTCGTGTGCAGTAAATTAAGTATCTATTTGCGTGTTGGTATCACTGAGACGATTCCTTTTGTTGATGGACTTTTAGTCTCCAGGTATCGTCCGTAATCAGTAATCAGTATTCAGTAATCAGTATTTCGGTCTCCAGGTTATCGTCCGATCAGTAATCAGTGTTTCGGTCTCCATGGTATCGTCCGATCAGTAATCAGTGTTTCGGTCTCCAGGGTATCGTCCGATCAGTAATCAGTGTTTCGGTCTCCAGGGTATCGTCCGATCAGTAATCAGTGTTTCGGTCTCCGAGGGTATCGTCCGATCAGTAATCAGTGTTTCGGTCTCCGAGGGTATCGTCCGATCAGTAATCAGTGTTTCGGTCTACGAGGGTATCGTCCGATCAGTAATCAGTGTTTCGGTCTCCGAGGGTATCGTCCGATCAGTAATCAGTGTTTCGATCTACGAGGGTATCGTCCGATCAGTAATCAGTGTTTCGGTTTCCAGGGTATCGTCCGATCAGTAATCAGTGTTTTGGTTTACGAGGGTATCGTCCGATCAGTAATCAGTGTTTCGGTCTCCAGGGTATCGTCCGATCAGTAATCAGTGTTTTGGTCTACGAGGGTATCGTCCGATCAGTAATCAGTGTTTCGGTCTCCAGGGTATCGTCCGATCAGTAATCAGTGTTTCGGTCTCCGAGGGTATCGTCCGATCAGTAATCAGTGTTTCGATCTACGAGGGTATCGTCCGATCAGTAATCAGTGTTTCGGTTTCCAGGGTATCGTCCGATCAGTAATCAGTGTTTTGGTTTACGAGGGTATCGTCCGATCAGTAATCAGTGTTTCGGTCTCCAGGGTATCGTCCGATCAGTAATCAGTGTTTTGGTCTACGAGGGTATCGTCCGATCAGTAATCAGTGTTTCGGTCTCCAGGGTATCGTCCGATCAGTAATCAGTGTTTCGGTTTCCAGGGTATCGTCCGATCAGTAATCAGTGTTTTGGTTTACGAGGGTATCGTCCGATCAGTAATCAGTGTTTCGGTCTCCAGGGTATCGTCCGATCAGTAATCAGTGTTTTGGTCTACGAGGGTATCGTCCGATCAGTAATCAGTGTTTCGGCACTGACATGGTTTTTTTATATGTATTTGTGTTTCATATTTACAGTTCCTACAATTTGCCATTATTATCAACATTAAACTTCATCTCCTTCAGGCATAGGTAATAGCAACCGATGTTCGCCATCCTCCTTATGCCCCTTGTTCTTCTTACTCACAAAGACTTTTAAATCATCTAGTATTCCAATCTTTTGACTATGAGCTTACCCGATGAAGGTTGAATGCGTCTTGCACACTCAATTAGATATCCACGTTTTATCAACGTGATATCAAACTAGGTATCAGTTGAGATAATGACCGATGAATGTCATTCAGCACATCAGACTGAGTTTAAATTGAAGTCATCACTTCGAAAGTTTTATGATCGTCCGTCGTAAATAACAATAGGATTCTTTCCTCATTCATGACTTATCATCGGGTTTGTAATAAGAGTATTACGACGAATATCACTAGTTCAACAGAAACTGCGTAACTTTTTGGAGTTCACCTCCGTTTTAGTAGAGTTTGTGTTACTCAATCTATAGTTTTCTGTGTAGTTTTCTATCGACCATTGTTTGTTGTGTTATCTTTCTCTTCTAGCCCTAGCCACAAGTGATCAAGTTTACCAGTTGCTTGCCCATGGTCGGTGGTTCTCTCCGGGTACTCCGTTTTCTTCCACCACTAAAACTGGTCACCATGATATAGATGAAATATTACTGAAAGTGATGTTAAACACCAGAAATCAATCAATCAATCAATCAATCAATCAATCAATCTTCTAACCCTTGCTTCGTCTGTCCATCTTCTAATTACCCTTTGGTATCTTCACACGTTCCTTGATATGATATCAGATATATTGTTCTAATGGTACGATGTGATATTTTCATTAACATGTGTCCCCGTATTTATATTGTTTAATTCAATATTCTGAAGTAGAGAAATATACTACAATTTCAACAGTCTAAAACAATTACTGAAGATAAAATGTGATTTTCTCCAATTTAAATATATAGAAGCTACACTAATTAATCGAGCTCCCGATTTATAAAATTATGATTACTGAATTCTGAAATTCGAATTCATGTAATGTATGTAACAATATAAATCATATTCCCAAATATTTGAACGTTAGAATGGAATAATAATCTTATTTCAAATATGTTGTTTGGTTGTATATAGTTACAACTAACAAATCAGTTGAGTTATTTGTATGTAAAGTAGAGCAGTTTTTAACATATAAGTTAACATGGAAGCTAACAGTTTCAAGAGTTTAAAAATGCACGTCTTTGTTTATTTTGAAAATGTAAACAAGTTACCTCCCAAAACAAATACCAATACAGGTAAATATAATGTAGGTATAAGGCAGCTAAGCAACTATTATTCTATCTTTTGTATGCAATATCAATTGTCACATCAACTTAAAAATGAATAATTGAATTTCATAAAACTGTTGATTTTTTGTGGTGTATGACATACACGGGTCACATTGCCTGTCATCGTCCTCTGCTTCTCTGCACTTTAGCATGTGATCCCAACAAGTCTTACATATTAAATAGGATTACAATTGAGTCGCTTAAATTTCTTAAGTCTTAAATCGTAGGGACCTAATATTTTAGTTATAATAACCAATTATTTTGAACAGATCCTATTTGATTTTACCTAGTTTGATTGTCACCACATGAAGGTGCACAAACACGAAGATTTTGTATATTTGTAGTCGTTTCAATTTACTGTGTGCAACCACATAAAAACATCGACATCTTCAACCTTATATCATATCTTCAAGGACGAAACATAAATAATACGTTGTTATTTGGAGAATGTGACATTTTAGGCACTTAAATACACAATATACGTACATTGTCGGTAAATATAAAATTTATTTGTACGAGCTTTAGAAACAGGCAGAATAGCGAGCCTTTGGCGAGCTTTTCAGGCCTGTTTCGCAGCGAGTACAAATGAATTTTATATTTAACGACAATGTACGTATATTGTATTTATCCTGCAATGTCAAAAAAGTCGAAAAACTTGTCAGATTTAAACAAAAAGGACAGAAACAAGCGTCATTCCTCGCCTTTCATATATGTTGTCAAGGGTGTCTTCTTCGTGTTCCGCGTTACATTAGTACCAGTTTCATACTTGTCTGCGCCCTCCGCTGTACATAGCTACAGGGTACCAGGAACGTTTATTCGTAGGCTGAACAGTTTATTCGTAGGCTGAAAAGTTTATTCGTCTAGTACGAATAAAGCAAAAATTTATTCGTATGGCATATTTGTACAGCAAATGTACTGATTGCAGGATAAAAGTACCAACTTGTAATGAGTAGTTGTTAATGTCCCATTGTAAAGCAATTTTCTTTGGCAAAACCCTCAACTCCGATTATACTTTGTGGCAATCAAAACATCCGTACATTTGCCAATCTCAGTCCCACATTTATTTCACCAACAAGCAGAGTAATTGTTTGCATTGATGATCTGCTTTGTGTTTATCTATGGAATCATGACTCAATGGGAATCTTATTATAATAGAAAAGTAGATATCTAATTTAGTGCACACGATGCGTTTCTGAAATAATATTCACCAGATACTCTCAAAGTCAAGAGATTGGAAGGTCAATAGTTTAAACGTTTTCAGAACAAGAAGACA
Source organism: Bathymodiolus septemdierum (assembly GCA_963383655.1). Classification (NCBI taxonomy): domain Eukaryota; kingdom Metazoa; phylum Mollusca; class Bivalvia; order Mytilida; family Modiolidae; genus Bathymodiolus; species Bathymodiolus septemdierum. Next base: position 20,015,644 of record OY726519.1, on the reverse strand, counting down.
AAGGGCCTAAACATAAGGGCCAAATTCGTCTAATGTCACCTACGATTTAGTGAAAGCCTTAATGACAATACAAACGTAGAGATCAATAATGGGAGCAATAAAACCAAAGGGCCTAAGAAGGATATCTAAAATTGGCTAAGGTCACCTATATCTGAGGAAGGAGAACCTTGGTTTTATTAATAATTACAAGAATTCATTATTTATGAAGTGTTATCAATAATAAAGATATCTAAGAAACGAAGTAATTCACTCTTACAAATAAGATAGAATGATTTTTTCCGTTGTACATGATTATGTAAACAAAACATTGGTATCTCGGGGAATATTCCTCCAATACAACATCTCTTTGATCAACTCTATTATGTTAAGTGGTGCAATGCCAGTTTGTTCCATTTTAGTGTCAGGTTATCTGTCACCAGATTGAAACAAAATCTGTCGATTAACATTTACAAGCGCCTTGCAGATTCTGGCGACACTATACATCGATAGCCTTTGCTACTTGCTGTTTTCTCTCTATTTCCTCTTCATAAAATGTCCACATTTTAGTGGGGTTCTGTGTTACTCAATTATGATATTCTGTGTAGTTTTTTGTTGACAATTGTTTGACTTTTTGTCCCTTTTCTTTTTTTCATTGCATTGCCTTCAATCTTCGACTTTTGGTTAAACCTTTAGTATACCATTCCACTTTGAAACCTTTCTTAACCTCATCGGTGGTGTGATGGTTAGTGTGCACGCCTCGAGTGCAGTAGATCGTGTGTTCGAGCCTTGGTCGTGTCAAACCAGAGACCATACAAGTTGTATTAGCTGCTAAGCAGTAAACATCAATAGCAAATACTGGTTGATTCGGACTCGGGATAATGTGTCGTAGTGGAGCGACATGTCTACCCGCGAGTGTCGTAGTGGAGCGACATGCATACCCGCGAACTGTTGTTTCACTGAGCTAGCACTAAAAAAATTCAACCAAGCATGTTGGTCTAGTACAAAGGGGAAATCATCATAATCTCATTGAATGTAATTTGTACCTAATATGATATAGCTGATTGCTCATTTGACGTCAGACAATAATCACTCACTCACATTTAAACTGACGGTTACCCCAACCATCTTCTATTCCTGTAATCCTGCAGTATAAAATAATGTAATAGACATTAATACTGTAGAAACTGAGTTGATTGGGTTTTTTTATGTCCACAAATAAGAAAGTGCGTAGCACTATTTCACTAACCCCGTCATATTATTTTACTCGACAAGGTGCAGAAATCTGGAAATGATCTAACTGTGATCGAGGACATTAGAACATCCATAAAGTTGATCACCGATATGTCAACACAAGATTTCTGAAAAAATAGTGTTTGTATTGTACAGTCAAACCTGTATTAAGAGGTCACATTCGGGACAAAGAAAAAGTGGCCTTATAAGACAGGTGACCTCTTAAAAGAGGTTCAACTCATATGACATTTTTTATAGCAGGAAAAGAAAAATGTGATCTTTTAATACAGGTGATTGCTTAATAGAGGTGATTGCATGAGCAGTTTTGACTGTAATTAGTAAAACTAGACCTTCTAACGGTAAAATTGTAGGTATTTTAAGTGGAATATAATTATACTGTTACAATCATGCAATTCTCATTTGAAAGCTATCCTAGCAATTATTCTCGAGTCATCGCTGTATTCTTCTCAAAAACCTCTTAGGAAGATATTCCTCGATTGTCTTAGCAATGTCTGATTCTCCCATTATTAAGTCGATGAATAGGAGTTTTTGTATTGGTGATATATTGTCTAACTTCGTTTTCTAGAACTCGGATATGGCGATGATTTGAAATAATTATGATGTATTCATACTAGTTGAAACGGTCGGCTAATACGAAACAACGGAATCCGAATGTATAATTAACATAATAATTCAAGTTTTTATTAGTCAAATTCAAATGGCATATGCATTTGATAGACAGGATAGATTCCACAAGATTCAATATCATATCGTAAATACAATAGACCCCTTATCTCGAACACAGATAAGTTGAAGAAAAATAACGGTCCATACGTATATACACGACTGACTGTTATACTCTAGCCAATGCAACCGTTTTTGTCCTGTTATGGTTATCTTAAATTTTTGCAATAGTATTTGTTCATATTATCTGTATTTGTAATATATTGTCCTGGCTAATGCTTATATGTATATATTATATGAGAAGACTTCATAAGTTTACAAATTGTGTATTATCCATCTGTCTTGTTTTGCATGACAATAAAACATGTTTAAAGTGACGGTTCATTATTCATCACATTTATCATATGCATGAGGACTTTACAAATTGGGGGTCGTCGTAGCCGTGATCGTATGATAGTTGGATTTACAACTACCTATGCAATCAGTGCCTATCACCACTGATGTTGTGAATTCGAATCTCGATCAGGGCGAGGTGTACAACATTATGTGATAAAGTTTGTCAGTGACTTGCGCAGGTTAGATATTTTCTCCGGGTCCTCCGGTTTCCTCCACCATAAAACTGACCACCACGATATAGCTGAATATTGTTGAAAGTGGCGTTCAGCACCACCAAACAAACAAACAAACTTTACAAATTGATCAAAAGATTGTTTTGTTTATCAAATAGGAACCACAGGGTTGTATTTGGTTTTTTTTTAACTAAATGTGTACGCCACAACGTTGCAATTTTTCGAGATATTAGCTATGATATCGTCTTGTTCACAATAGATGCATTATATATATAGATTACCGGTATTATCTTTCGGGTTTGTAGCAATCTTAATTGATTTTCTTAGATCGGGAAAATTGTCCACGGAAATTAAAAATTAACGAGCGAGTTTATTGACGACATGCAACTGCATGTATTAACAACATTTTCTATTAAAAAAGATTGATATTCAGCAGAGTAATATGTATATTATGTTTATAATGTGCCATAGCAACAACCAAACAGTAGATTAACATTAAAGATAGAAATATATAACCTGAAATGAAAATTCCATTATCACATTTCACGGGTGGTTTGCTACGTCACACGCACGAATCCTCGAGGTAGGTTTATACAGTTGTACAATTTAAAAAAAGGAAAACTAACAAAACCAAGTAGTTCACCGAAGGGCCCACACATCAGACTTCATTGTTAGCATACATTCATTGCGTGGAAACCCGTCAGTTTTACAAACACTTCTGTACAGTTAAAATTCCGGGCAAGGATACCGTTCACACAAAACCCAATTAACTGTATCCGTGCGTGTGACGTAACAAGCCATCCGTGCATTCACGCAGTAGACAACCTTGTAAAAATTGAATAATAATTAATACAGAGTTTTCCCATTTAAGCAAATGAAAAACTTTTAGTTTGTCTATTACATAAAGGTATGACAATGTACATTATGTAACAAAGTTATTATGTATTTTGCATTTAGTATTTTCGTACTTTCAATGTCAGGATAAACAGGTTCTAGTTCATGTACTAGCTTTCTTTTGTGTCTTTTTTGGCGAAAATGCGGCTTTGTTAAAACTTTAGGTATCTTTTGAAAACTAACCTGGTAACAACTTTACATAGAAATGTTGTAAGTCGGTCATTGAAAATTTATGAAATTAATTGGTCTATTCTTGGTCTATTGCTTGCCATAGCTTAAAATTAAATATTTCAATAAAATGGTAATAATTTAGCACAGTCTTCGCTACTTATACTAGTCTTGTTCTGAGAACCTGCTGATAAAATGAAAAACAAAAAAATACCACACTGTCGAAAAAATTCCAAATTCAACTGAAAAATCGTAGAAACAGAGGCAAAATCGATACCTCTAACACATACCCTAACACATACCTCTAACACATACCTCTAATACATACCTCTAACACATACCTCTAATACATACCTCTAACACATACCCCTAACACATACCTCTAACACATACCTCTAACACATACCTCTAATACATACCTCTAACAAATACCCTAACACATACCTCTAACACATACCTCTAACACATACCCCTAACACATACCCCTAACACATATCTTTAACACATACCTCTAACACATACCCCTAACACATACCCCTAACACATACCCCTAACACATACCCCTAACACATACCTCTAACACATACCCCTAACAAATACCCCTAACACATACCCCTAACACATACCTCTAACACATACCTCTAACACATACCCCTAACACATACCCCTAACACATACCCCTAACACATACCTAACACATACCCCTAACACATACCTCTAACACATACCTCTAACAGATACCTCTAACACATACCCCTAACACATACCCCTAACACATATCCCTAACGCATACCTCTAACACATACCCCTAACACATACCTCTAACACATACCCCTAACACATACCTTTAACACATACCTCTGACACATACCTCTGACACATACCCCTAACACATACCCCTAACACATACCTCTAACACATACCTCTAACACATACCTCTAACACATACCCCTAACACATACCCCTAACACATACCCCTAACACATACCCCTAACACATACCTCTAGCACATACCTCTAACACATACCTCTAACAGATACCTCTAACACATACCCCTAACACATACCCCTAACGCACACCCCTAACACATACCCCTAACACATACCCCTAACACATACCTCTAACACATTCCTCTAACACATATCCCTAACACATACCTCTAACACATATCTCTAATACATACCTCTAACACATACCCCTAACACATACCTCTAACACATACCCCTAACACATACCTCTAACACATACCTCTAACACATACCTCTAATACATACCTCTAACACATACCCTAACACATACCTCTAACACATACCTCTAACACATACCTCTAATACATACCTCTAACACATACCTCTAATACATACCTCTAACACATACCCCTAACACATACCTCTAACACATACCTCTAACACATACCTCTAATACATACCTCTAACACATACCCTAACACATACCTCTAACACATACCTCTAACACATACCCCTAACACATACCCCTAACACATACCTTTAACACATACCTCTAACACATACCCCTAACACATACCCCTAACACATACCCCTAACACATACCCCTAACACATACCCCTAACACATACCCCTAACACATACCCCTAACACATACCTCTAACACATACCTCTAACACATACCCCTAACACATACCCCTAACACATACCTCTAACACATACCTAACATATACCCCTAACACATACCTCTAACACATACCTCTAACAGATACCTCTAACACATACCCCTAACACATACCCCTAACACATATCCCTAACGCATACCTCTAACACATACCCCTAACACATACCTCTAACACATACCCCTAACACATACCTTTAACACATACCTCTGACACATACCTCTAACACATACCTCTAACACATACCTCTAACACATACCTCTAGCACATACCTCTAACACATACCTCTAGCACATACCTCTAACACATATCTCTAACACATACTCCTAACACATACCCCTAACACATACCTCTAACACATACCTCTAACACATACCTCTAACCCATACCTCTAACAGATACCTCTAACACATACCCCTAACACATACTCCTAGCACATACCCTTAACACATACCCCTAACGCATACCCCTAACACATACCCCTAACACATACCCCTAACACATACCTCTAACACATACCTCTAACACATACCCCTAACACATACCTCTAACACATACCTCTAATACATACCTCTAACACATATCCCTAACACATACCTCTAACACATACCTCTAACACATACCTCTCACAGATACCTCTCACAGATACCTCTAACACATACCCCTAACACATACCCCTAACACATACTCCTAACACATACCTCTAACACATACCCCTAACACATACCTCTAACACATACCTCTAACAGATACCTCTAACAGATACCTGTAACACATACCCCTAACACATACCCCTAACACATACCTCTAACACATACCCCTAACACATACCTCTAACACATACCTTTAACACATACCCCTAACACATACCTCTAACACATACCTCTAGCACATATCTCTAACACATACCTCTAACACATACCCCTAACACATACCCTTAACACATACCTCTAACACATACCTCTAACACATACCTCTAACAGATACCTCTAACAGATACCTGTAACACATACCCCTAACACATACCTCTAACACATACCTCTAACACATACCCCTAACACATACCTCTAACAGATACCTCTAACAGATACCTGTAACACATACCCCTAACACATACCTCTAACACATACCTCTAACACATACCCCTAACACATACCTCTAACACATACCTCTAGCACATACCTCTAACACATACCTCTAGCACATACCTCTAACAGATACCCCTAACGCATACCTCTAACGTATACCTCTAACACACACCTCTAACATATACCTCTAACGCATACCCCTAACACATATTGTCTTTCCTCTCTTCATGACAAATATGTTATCGTTCCTGCGGACAAGGCTTCCAACAATATCGTGTTTGTATGTAAATCATATTACTTCGAATGCCTAATCAAGGAATTAGGCATAAATAGCAACACCTCTAGTAATACCACATACAAACCAACCTCGTTCGACAAAGATGAAATCCTAGCTAACTACAGATCATTCATGACCTCTTTAAACATTCCCTCTGGTAAAGAGTCTGAGGATTTATCCTATTTATATTGGATACCTAAACTCCATAAGACACCATACAAAGAAAGGTACATAGCGGAATCATCAACTTGTTCGACGAAAGAATTGTCTATTCACCTGACAAAGATTCTGTCTGCAGTAAAAGAGGGACAACAGAAATATTGTGAAACTGTTTACTCGCGTAGTGGCATAAATCACATGTGGATTTTGAAAAACTCTAAAGATCTTTTGGATAACCTGAAATCAAGATCTTTCTCTCAGGTATCCTCCATCAAAACTTTTGATTTTTCAACTCTATATACCACCCTACCGCATGACAAATTAAAAACCCGCTTAAAAGAAACAATTCATAAAGCTTTTAGTCATAGAAACTATGGCTCAAAATTTGTTGTGTTAGGCTACAATTCCACATATTTTTCAAACAAAATTCATAAAGGTAAAACATGCTACTCCGAGGAAAAAGTGATCAGTATGCTGGAGTTCCTCATCGATAACATATTTGTCTCCTTTGGAGGGACACTGTTTCAACAGGTCGTCGGCATACCAATGGGTACGAATTGTGCCCCTCTTCTAGCCGATTTATTTTTATACTCATATGAATCGGAGTTTCTTCCAAAGCTTGTAAAAGATAAGAAGATTCATGAGGCTAGAGCCTTTAATTTCACATATAGGTATATTGATGACGTTTTATCTATCAATAATTCTAGATTTGCAGAATTTCTTCCATTGATATATCCTCCAGAGCTGGAAGGTAAAGAGACCACCGATACATCTTCGTCCGCATCATTTTTGGACCTATACCTCGAATTTGACGACAGTGGTCAACTCAGTACTAAAATTTATGATAAGCGGGACGACTTCAATTTTAAAATCATAAATTTTCCAAACATGTGCAGCAATATACCAACTTCTCCTGCATATGGTGTTTACATCTCGCAATTGATTCGCTATGCAAGGGCCAGTAGCAATTATTCTGATTTCCTGAAACGTCATCTTCATCTGAGAAACAGGCTACTGGACCAGGGCTATAAAAAGATTCGCCTTATTCGATCTCTTAAAAAGTTTATATTCCGATACAAATATCTTGTCGAAATATATTCCGTCTCTGCAGAAAAAATTATAAGCGATGCATTTTCATATAGTGAAAATGTATAAAGATAAAGAAGTCAAAAATGTCAAGAATTTTTTTTGTCAATGTGTGACGTAAAAATATTTTTGACATTTACGTCACCGAATATGGTACTGCTTTGACAACTATTTTACCTATTTTGTTCCTGTATTTAAATACTGTTACAGTGACAGCCGGAACCTTTGAACCGTAATGAGAGCGGGAGGTTTGGCGCCTTAAAATCTGATTCAACCCACCATTTCTTTAGAAATGCCTGTACCAAGTCAAGGTCATTACGGTTTTCACAGTTTTCCAGTTGTTGACTGATTTTGTCTGTTTATATAATTATGAGTTTTGACTTTCCCTTTGTAAGATTGTTCGGAGTTCGGTAATTTTGTTATTACCTTTATTTACATACCCCTAACACATACCCCTAACGCATACCCCTAACACATACCCCTAACACATACCTCTAACACATACTTCTAACACATACCCCTAACACATACCCCTAACACATACCTCTAACGCATACCTCTGACACATACCTCTAACACATACCTCTGACACATACCTCTAACACATACCCCTAACACATACCCCTAACACATACCTCTAGCACATACCTCTAACACATACCTCTAGCACATACCTCTAACACATACCTCTAATACATACCCCTAACACATACCTTTAACACATACCTCTAACACATACCCCTAGCACATACCTTTAACACATACCTCTAACACATATCTCTGACACATACCTCTAACACATACCTCTAATACATACCTCTAACACATACCCCTAACACATACCTCTAACACATACCTCTAACAGATACCTTTAACAGATACCTCTAACACATACCCCTAACGCATACCTCTAATACATACCTGTAACACATACTTCTAGCACATACCCCTAACACATACCTCTAACACATACCTCTAGCACATACCTCTAACACATACCCCTAACACATATCCCGAACACATACCTCTAACACATACCCTTAGCATATACCCCTAACACATACCTCTAACAGATACCTGTAACACATACCCCTAACACATACCCCTAACACATACCTCTAACACATACCTCTAACACATACCTCTAGCACATACCTCTAACACATACGTCTAACACATACCCCTAACACATACCTCTAACACATACCCTTAGCACATACCTCTAACACATACCCCTAACACGTACCGTTCACTTTCTTGGATTGCTACTCGCACTTCAATAGAACGTGGATGGGTTAACTTAGTTTCATGGGCTCAAATCTCCCCTCTTAGTGAAATAATGCAGTAATAAGTGTGTTACTTGTGAGTAAAACAACAACGTAATAAGTGTGTTACACTTGTGAGTAAAACAACAACGTAATAAGTGTGTTACACTTGTGAGTAAAACAACAACGTAATAAGTGCGTTACACTTGTCCCGAGTAAAACGACACAGATAACTGAGTGAGTAGCGTTGTTGTAAAGAACGCCCGAATTGTGCACTTTATGCATAGCATATTTAGTCTTCTTAACACTGAAGTTGTCATGCTAAATAATGTTATATTGAAGAGGGATGGCCTCATAAATCATTTAAATATTAGATAGTGCATAATGCCACTAAAATCTAACTTGATTTAAATGGAAAGTCATGTATTAGGTAGAATTTTCGCATTCATTATATTTATGAAATCTGAAATTATATAGTTTTATTTATTTTGATACAGTGGAGGTCAAATGAATGAAAATAGTCACTTTGTGTTCATCTATATATAGGTCATATCTTCTTATTATGAAGAGGGTTTACTTAATCTCAGCATGGTGTCGTTTTTATCATATGAATTTTGTATGATACATACGAAATGTTTAATGTCTTGATTTCAATTATGAAAAGACAGTATAAACCTGATGGTCAACAATTTAACCAACATCAATAAATCGACCAATCGGTCTAACATTATAGAACACAAACACACAAACAAGACATTTGACGATGGAAATCCAGGTCTTGGCTTATGACAGGCACAAAATGTGACGGGATTTACATATTTGATTGTAAACATTTGTTTAAATTTTTGTAAAATATTAATTTATTAAAAACATTTTGACAATATTATGACGTTTAAAGAGTGATAGTCATCAATGCGAACAATCATCTCTTATTTCAACTCGCTGAACAAAAATAGTACCACTGCATATGATGTTTGGGACAGACACAAAAATGTGGTGGCGTTAAACCTGTTAATGGGTTCTCTACCCTCAACTATTTTTTTTCATGTATTTTATGCGTTATGTTCAACAAGCCTATCTTGTATAAAAAAAATAATTGGAACGATAAAGTAATAACACTGAAATTAAATTGATATCGAAATCGACAACCATTCAATCACTGCCAATTTGATTGATTTTCATTAATCTCTTAGCGTTAGAGCAAAAATTATGACAAATTAAGCAATCAAAGTGCATGAAAATTGCATATTTATATTCAAAGTTCTCAACACGTCAAATAAAATGTTTGAGTCATTTCATATTTAACGGATGAAATAAATTTGTCGAAAGTATTTGTTGAAGAACTGAATGGTTAAATCGTAAAATATGTTTGTTTACCTAAAACATTTATTCAGAACTTTAAGTTTTCCATCACATGGCTTTGTCTGTTGTTTACAGATAGTAGAAAAAGGTATTTTCTATAATTAAAATTTTGATATATTTTATTGGCATATAATTATAAATATATAAGGCAATTGAATATTATTTTACTGAAGGCTAATATTTTAAAAATTCAAACAGTAAACATGACGGATGATATAAATAAACAATGAACACACGGGGTTCGTGAGGACAACGGTAGGTAAAAGATGTGAAAATAAATAAAAACTTAGATATCTAATTTAGTGTGCACGATACATTTCTGGACCAATTCAAGAACCGGCCTCTCTGGTAAACAAAGAAGGTCCGCTTTTTTCACCCACCGGTAGATACCAATCCCTGTGATAACACAGAAGAAAAACGCACACCAAAATATGAGCTAACGTACAATGTTGGGATCCGACATGTCCCAGCAGCTTCATCTTGCCATATCCGCCACGTGATTGGGTCATGCCCACTCACCGCCACAAAAAACACCCAACTTATAGTATGTACGTGTATATATGGATATCTATTGACCCCGTCACACCCACAAGTTTTATCTTCACAACATTGTCACCGGGTTGTATAGGTGAAATAACAAGCGAACCCTCGAACAGAAACCTTTCGATGTTTTTTTATTTAGATTCCGGAAATTTGACAAAAACATATCCAAAATTCCCCTTTATTAAACCAGCTCATTGCTTATATGATAAACATGAATATTTTTGGATTCATGAGAACAAAAACAATCACATGGTACAAATGGTAGTCTGAAACGACACTTTTAAAAAGTCAATTCCGGTGGGAAAGGGTACCTTGCAACCACATACTTTTACATGCAGGAGAAAACATCATACTTAACCGAACAGGAGTAATATATACAGACATTTTAAAGGGTGTAAATGTTTAAGACATGAACCTCAACATTTGTAATTTCAATTGACTTTTTTATTCGATATTTACCTTTTAATAGAATGCACTTGCAATTATACTAAGTATTTACCTGAATATGAGACATAATATTAATGTTAACGGTCAGTAATAAATCACAAGGATTTAAAGTTTGTTGTCTATCAAATTTATTCACACTTAATTGATCTCTAACATCTTTCTATCATAATCAAACTCTTTTTTTTTATTGAAATTAAATATTATACTTGAACAAATTACATTATTTAAAAAAATTAGATGCAGAGTAACCTGTTACGTGTCGTCGTTAAGGCAAGTTTGTGTAAGTCTCTAAATCACAGACGTTTGGGTTATCGTTTATCGAAAATAAATATTTGGTAATAACTAATACTGGTGTACCACACTCTTTATATATTTGCCTACAAAACCAACGCGACACGTTACTGTTCATAAAGCTTGCCACGAAGAATAAACGGAATGCATTTTATACTAAGATATTAAAGGTCTTTCTTGTATTTCTTAAAGAGTATTATTCTTTTCTTGCCAAACCTTGTCAGATTTTGTGTCCAATCGCATTGCTATGTTGTTAGCAATAAAACTATTAAACTGAAAATGTGATGCTGCAACAATAATAGCACGACAGATGCCACTGGTGAAGCAGATACTGTTTACCTTTCCGGAGCATGACATATGCCACTGGTGAAGCAGATACTGTTTTTCCTTCCGGAGCACGACAGATGCCACTGGTGAAGCAGATACTGTTTCCCCTTCCGGAGCACGACAGATGCCACTGGTGAAGCAGATACTGTTTACCCTTCCGGAACACGACAGTTGCCACTGGTGAAGCAGATACTGTTTACCCTTCCGGAGCATGACAGATGCCACTGGTGAAGCAGATACTGTTTACCCTTCCGGAACACGACAGATGCCACTGGTGAAGTAGATACTGTTTCCCCTTCCGGAGCACGAGATGCCACTGGTGAAGCAGATATTGTTTACCCTTCCGGAACACGACAGATGCCACTGGTGAAGCAAATACTGTTTCCCCTTCCAGAACACGACAGGTGCCACTGGTGAGGCAGATACTGTTTCCCCTTCCGGAACACGACAGATGCCACTGATGAAGTAGATACTGTTTCCCCTTCCGGAACACCTGAGCTCACTCCCGGTTTTAAGTGTGGTTCATGTTGCTCGATCTTTAGTTTTAATTAAGTGTATTGTTTTGTAGATAATTGTTTGTTATTTTGCCCTTTTTCTTTTGGCCATTGCATTGTCGGTCACTCTAGGATATACGACTTCTGATTACCCCTTGGTGGTATCTTCTGGTTACCCCTTGGTATCTTCTGATTACCCCTTGGTATCTTCTGGTTACCCCTTGGTATCTTCTGATTACCCCTTGGTATCTTCTGGTAACCCCTTTGGTATCTTCCGATTACCCCTTGGTATCTTCTGATTACCCCTTGGTATCTTCTGATTACCCCTTGGTGGTATCTTCTGGTTACCCCTTGGTATCTTCTGATTACCCCTTGGTATCTTCTGGTTACCCCTTGGTATCTTCTGATTACCCCTTGGTATTTTCTGATTACCCCTTGGTATCTTCTGATCACCCCTTGGTATCTTCTGGTTACCCCTTTGGTATCTTCAAATTTTTCTTCTATTTCAAGCTACCACTGCGTGAAAAAATGCAACTATCATGTCCTTGCCACAAATTACAACACATATGGTGTTGACCAAAATGTCCAGCATATTGAATATTCGAAACGTTCTAAAGTAAAATGTCAAGACTTCATGAACCACATTTATTTAGAACAACATATGAGGTACAGAGTTTGCAAATATCAATGGGAGCAGTACATCTTGTATAATATCAGTATGAAATTAATTAGATGTTTGCAACAAATAATAAACTAAAGTGCACAAAATATTAGTAATATTAATTTAGTGCATTATATAATTACAATCCTGGATTTTGTCAATCTACAAACAATTCTCTTGTATGTGTGTGCAAAACTAAGTAATAACATAAACAGTGCGAAAAATATATATTACATCAATTTGTGAAAATGCTAATACAATGTAATTTATTCTCCCACAGATAAAACAACGACTGAAATGTTCGTTGGTTGTACTTAAAAATACATTTACACACAACACACATTTTGATTGATAAAAAGGAAAACCAAACAAATGAACGTGACATAAATATTTGATTTCTGCTCTACTAATTTCCATGACAACATGTCATATAATAACTCATCTTTTGTCTTTTCTCCGAAAGATACTATCCGGCTTGGTTGGATTTTTTTTAACAAAGAACTATACGATTCCTCTCTACGAATTCTGTACGAAATACAATAAACGTTACTCTTCTACTTCAAACATTTATTAAAATGTCAAGTAAACTCAAATCATTTTGTAGCATTTGATATTCTTCAAACATTTACGATGTTATGACATATACAATTTTATAATGATATAGGGGGTGTATAACTTTTGGCCGAGTGTATAAAAAATGTAGAAATTTACTTCAAAAGAGCATGGTTCAACAGACAAATTATGGAAAGCTGTTAGCGTCAAAACTATGTTTCAGCCATTTTCGACAATTTTATACAATGAGATGTCAAGATCACACACCGAGAATTAAAAATTACACATCGAGATTAAAAAATACCACCGAGATTAAAAAAAAGCACAAAATGTTTAACCTGAGAAAAATATATGTCAATAGAATGTTTTGGTCATTACTCCGATATTGACAAGAATCGGATTTTTTTTGGGCCCAAGAGTGAACTACTCTTTATTGCACAGCTTTCAGAATAACCGAGTATCCGCTATCAGAAAATAACAACAGCCATGATAGCAATGATGGAAGGTCATCCAATTGTACTTAGACATATTATTTTATGAGAGAAATCAAGTTGGTGTAAAAGAAGTTCTTCAAAATTAGACAAAAGATATTCAGATACTGTTAATTTATATTCATTAGATAAAAGATATTCAGATACTGTTAATTTATATTTTAATTAGATAAAAGATATTCAGATACTGTTAATTTATATTAATTAGGGCAGGTTAAATCGAAATTTATACTATATATTCAACCTAAAGTGTATCTGATGCTATTTAAAAAATGATCTTGGCATTTAGTCATTTACATGACGAGTTAAAATACGGAAATGAGGGGGGAGAAGAAACTATGTTAAACGTTTCCACACCATACGATCGCAAAAATAATGTGGACATATCAGAATGAGGTTAAGTACAACACTGTGATCTCATGTAAGAAAATAAAGACTTTACGTGAAATCTTACACTGATATGTTAGTACACTACAAATTTATGGAGATTTTGTTTTTCATTTTCCAAACAACAATTTGTATAAACAAACAAACATACCATGTAACTTTTGCATGTGACATGATGATATAAAACAATTCATAAAAAACAACCTGATATTGATTGCAATATTCATTATCACATCTTTGTTGTGCGTGTGCTTTATTTAATTTAAAAAAAAAAAAATTGCAAAAACAAAAATGCAAAGGAATGACCGTTCAGTTACATATAACGAACTGTTAAATTTAGGTTGTACACCAAATCATTACCAACAATCCTCGTTCTTGTTATCTTCGCTCTGTTCAAGTTAAAAAAACTTAAAATACCTCGGTCAACCATACACTCAATGTATCACTATGTAGGGTGTTGATTTACTCAGAACCTAAAAACAAAAAGATATAAATTAATCTGATCTGAAATGATATGATTTTCATCACAGTTTCTACATACAAGATGACAGTCAACTATTTTCCTTTCATCTTATGTTGTCAACCTTGTATTTGTTCAAGTTCACTCTCTATTTTAAAACTGTGATTTTTTTTTTTGTATTTATTTTCCGTTTTTGTCACAACAATACTACACATTTATCCACTGATAAGACAAACATATTTATGAAACATAACCAATTGATCATATTAGAAAATAATAAATAGTAAAAATCATTTTCAGGACCAAAAAACCATGCTTCATACTATCCATAAGACAGCTTTCTTGCTCTCATCAGATGAAGTTAATATTTCACTTGAAAGGTGAAACACCAATTAAAACAATATGAAAATCATGAAAGGCGGCTTGGGGAGACAGTTATAGGTATTTAACGTCACTTTCAATAATATTGCAGTTATATCTTGACGGTCAGTTTTGCTATTGGAACACGCCGGAGTGTCTGGAGAATCGGAGAAACAGCAAATACTAATGTTATAGTCTTTAGTTTGATCTGATAGGGACTCGAACCCACGATCTACCACACTCGAGGTGTGAACTCTCACCATTGAAATGTGCGACACATGGCGAAAAAAACATCAATTATTACACGTGTACGTCACTCTTCAGATTAAACATATTCTATTGTTAAATATTTCCACAAGTTAAATCAACTTAGGGACCGACCATTTAACTTGAAGGGGGGGGGGGGGGGGGAGTTATGGTTTTTAGTTTCGTTCAGAAATTTTTTTTTCGAACAACACAAGAGTTAGAATATTTATTTTTTTTGTCGCCCAAAGCGCGATTTTTTTTTCCAGAATTTAACTTCAGGTTATATGACAAAAACTCTGAATCAGATTATTATTTTTTTCCTCCACCAAAATCAGAATATTTTTTTAGAAAAAAGCCATAACCCCCCCTTCAAGCTAAATGGCCGTTCCCTTACAAGGGTCCTCTCCACATTCTTTGTTGAAATGCCTGTACCAAGCCAGGAAAGTCAGTGGTCATGTATTTGTGTGTTAAGGGTACCAAGCCAGGTTATTCAGTGGTCATGTATTTGTGTGTTAGGGGTATCGTTACCAAGCCTGTACAAAGCCAGGAAAGTGAGTGGTCATGTATTTGTGTGTTAGGGGTATCGTTACCAAGCCTGTACAAAGCCAGGAAAGTGAGTGATCATGTATTTGTGTGTTAGGGGTATCTATTTTGTGTGTTAGGGTATCTATTTTGTGTGTTAGGGTATCTATTTTGTGTGTTAGGGTATCTATTTTGTGTGTTAGGGTATCTATTTTGTGTGTTAGGGTATCTATTTTGTGTGTTAGGGTATCTATTTTGTGTGTTAGGGGTATCTATTTTGTGTGTTAGGGTATCTATTTTGTGTGTTAGGGTATCTATTTTGCCTCTTTCTACCATTTTGATATTTGATTTTGGAATTGTTCCGACATTGTAGTATTTCTTGTTGTTTATCTTATTTGTACACAACCAAAAAATGTGTGAAGTTCTGGAAATGTTGGAGTGAAAACAAGGGTTTGGCAAATGATACTAAAATCCGTATCGTGATTCTTCTATGTGAAACAAATCTGAAGTACTTCTACAGTGATATTGAAATATGCTGTGGAGAATACACTACAACTGTAGATTCTCAACAAAGGAATTAACGATACTCGTAAAGATTGCTTTAATTCTTTTAAAAACCTACAAGTTGGAATGTATTCTCTTACTTTATACATTACCATCCACAAAAGTTACATTTTCGTATATATTTTACATTTTTATTGCTTAGAATGCGAAATTGGATTGCATTTAATTAAAACAAAAATGAAGCAATGAAGAATACACCCTTTCAGTTCTCATTTATATTTAGACATTTCAAGTTGTCAGATATGTTCACATATGGTCTGTCTGATTTAAAAAAAAACATTTATACAGTTAAGCCTACTTTACTGACCACCTCTATCAAGCAATAACTTGTATTAGGTGACCTTATTTTTATTTCCCTTCACAGAGCATTTCATATCAAGTAAACCTGTATTAAGCGGCGACCACCTGTCTTATGTGACCATATTTCACTGTTCCCTTGGAAGGTCACATAAGACAGGTATGATTGTATTCCTTTCATGGATATACAAATAGGCTGAGAGAGCCTGTAATCGCTCACCAGAGATTGTAATGCATCATTTGTTTGACAGTATTACTATGTAATGTCCATGTTGATAAGTGGGTGAGGTCAATAGAATTTTGGAAGAGGACTGGCCGTCCAAGGATTTTTAAGTCAAATTTAATTTCATTCCAACCAGTAGATGGGATCAGAGATACATAAGACATGTTGCTATTCTTGTCCTGTAAGCGAAATATTGTCTTTTGAAATGGAATTGCGAGAACAAATCAGACCTTTATGTTATCTATTTAAAGCTAAATTGATACAATAATTAACTTGATAACACACAGGAACAAATAAAAACATCCATTTAGCCATAATTAAGATGTATAACTCTACAATGATAAAAGTCAGATATCTTTAAAATCAAGAATGATCTTTAATTTATACATTGTATCAGAATCTTAAGATAATGCCTTGAAACCAATAAAAGCATAATTTTACGCACAATTAAGGTGTATAACGTTGGATATTAGTAAGATACCTTAAAATCAAATTCAACCTGTATTTTATCATTCTAAATGTAATTATAAAACTTCAATCAATATGAACATGAGAAACTTGAGACAATGTCCTAAAAGCAAGAAAAACATTATTTGATTTACAATTAAGGGGCATAACTCTGGAACGATAAAAGTCAGATACTTCAAAATATTAGTTAAACCGGACCTCAAAAACTTTAAATAATGCTGAAAAATCAAAAGTTGTATAATCAGTCGTGACGGCCATCTTTGATAATAAACGTGATCAAAGGACACAGGTTTGAAAGGGGACTAAGTAAGGACTACTTGGACCTAATTTGGTTTGATCTCTTATAGTGGTTCCGAAGTTCTCGATTTTCAAAGATTTCCAAGTTTTTAACCAACCAGAAGATATGGCAGACATCTTGGATGTAGGACAAGGTCACAGAACACAATTATGGAAGAGGACCACGCAAGGAATATCACATTCAAGTTTGGTCCAATTTGGCAGATTACGGCCGCTGGACAAGTGATGGCAAACACTCACTTGAGCATTTGGGACATTGTATTGCGCTTGTTTTCTGTCTTCTGTCGTCTAAGTAAGACTTCTATTATCAAATATCGGCTTAAAACAAGATATGCATTTAAATTCTTGTCACCATTTTGTTGAATAAAAGCGTTAATCTGTTAACGATACTACTGAGTTTGGGGTCTATCTGACAACAAGACTATATACAACACAGAATACTAGTAATAAATACAAGAGAAAAAAAAGTCATTTTAACTCCTTAACCGAAGGCTGTATCTTGTAACAAATAATGACAATAAAAACAGATCGATCAGAGATTAACCATCAAATTTATTAACATTTTCTTTGAAGAGGTGGGGGAATATATTATCTAGTGTATTTATCCTGATTGTTTTTATACTTGTTCCTACTTTCCAGAAAGGTTCCCACTTTAGATTGTTATTCTTTATACTTCTTTCGTGACATGATTCTTAACAACTTTGTGACAATTCATGACATTATATTTTCTTACAACTTTTACATTGTCAATCAGAGAATTCTTGTCAACGGTAAAATTTCTGTCTTGCTGAGTGCATTATTCTCTTGAACAATAACAAGACCCAAATATTTACGTCTTTGACATTATTACAAACACTTTTTTTCTAAAGATTTACAATTTAATTTACATAAAAATTGATTGACTCTTTACGAATCAAACCAACCGTACATTTTTATTGAAATTAAATTCATACAAGCTACAGTATCTGTATTGGGATAAGACAATTGATAAACGATTGCGCACTGCATGTTATTTTGTTGCTAAGAGGCG
Source organism: Bathymodiolus septemdierum (assembly GCA_963383655.1). Lineage (NCBI taxonomy): Eukaryota > Metazoa > Mollusca > Bivalvia > Mytilida > Modiolidae > Bathymodiolus > Bathymodiolus septemdierum. Next base: position 19,996,575 of record OY726519.1, on the reverse strand, counting down.
TTACAAGAAATCAATGTCTACAGACTGTAAACAAACTTGTATCATTCGACTGGGTATAACAGATATATCATTATCCAATGGAGTGAGACAGTGATTGTTGTTTAACGCCAACTCGTCCAATGGCAATTTATGTAGATTTGAATAAATTTGGATGTAATCAGCTGTTAGATTAAAAGAAGACATTTAAAAACTTCGACATTGTTTATCTTTTATTTCTGAACAATATAAATACCGTGCACTATGTAGAGGACGATGCAATTAACACTCAAACTTTGCTTTCAAATAGTTCAGTGGTCCGTCAAATAAGGGTTCATGCCACTATGTCTTGTGTTGTTGGTTAGTTATTTAGATATACATCTAATCCCACAATGTTATTTAGGATGCTACTGTTTTAACGCCTTCGCCTCGTAATATAAAGAAAGTTTGAAGCTACCAAAGGGGTATCCGGAGAAAACCATCGACCTGTCACAAGTCACTGACAAACTTTATCACATAATGTTGTATCCAGTACACCTCGCCATGAGCCGGATTCGAAATCAAAACTTTAGTTGTAAATCCAACCACCATACGATCACGACCACGATAGTCCCCAGTGTCCAAAATAGAAAGGACAAAAGGACAATCAATGATCTGCAAAACACTACACAGAAAACTAAAGATTGAGCGAACCTCACTAAAAAACGAGGGTGAACTCCAGTACTCGGGAAGGGTTAGCAGTTCCTGCTTCACTTCTGAACTTTTGTGGATTGTGGAAATTGACAAGTCGGTCAATAAGGTTATTCAGATCAACAATCGGAGCTGCGCAAAATTTAGTGATCAATGAAAATAAACCCTAATTTCGGACAGCTTCCTCGGTTGTTTGTGGTCTATTTCCATTTGTTAGTATAATGTCCGGTAACCGATGTTTCATGACTGATGATATGGATTATAGCGTGGTGCTTGTCGATTGATGTCAAGCTCAGGGCTTACGTTCATAAGAAGTATAAGTACAATTTTCATGTACATACTTTAAAATAAACCAGAACACTGTATTTATTTGGATGTGATATTCTCGTTCGATGTTTACGAAGCTTGTATTCGTAAGACTAGACGTAACTCTATGTCAATATCGATATTTATAAAGCTAATTCACTTCGCATGTCCATGTAATGAAGCTATTAGTAATGTGTTTCCATTCTGATTTAAGACAAAATAGCAAATATCAGAAAATTATTTTATATATAAAAACAAATCATAATAGTTATCATTTTTTAATAAGAAAAATAGTCGATTTTCTGATATGAAAAATATATAGCATTTATATTATCTACTGATTTTTCAATACTTTGTAGAGGACAATTCTAAGAACTTTCCAACCAGGTTCAAATGGTTATTTGGTTTCAGAGTGAAACACGCGTATTTATTTTTACAAATTGTTTTGTAGATCATCTTTTGTCTTTTCACTATAATATATTGTTTGTCCTTTTGTCTTTTGATTATAATATATTGTTTGTCCTTCTTTGATGAACGGTTTCTAATTACTCCTATGGTATCTTCAAACTTATCTTTTAAAATGATTTCCCCCTGGGTCAGCAAAATTGACTTTCTAATAAACTAAAACATACATTCTGGGGAACACATTTTAAAATGATTCCCCCCTGGGTCAGCAAGATTGACTTTCTGATAAACTAAAACATACATTCTGGGGAACACCTTTTAAAATGATTTCCCCATGGGTCAACAAGATTGACTTTCTGATAAACTAAAACATACATTCTGGGGAACACCTTTTAAAATGATTTCCCCATGGGTCAGCAAGATTGACTTTCTGATAAACTAAAACATACATTCTGGGGAACACCTTTTAAAATGATTTCCCCCTGGGTCAGCAAGATTGACTTTCCGATAAACTAAAACATACATTCTGGGGAACACCTTTTAAAATGATTTCCCCCTGGGTCAGCAAGATTGACTTTCCCATAAACTAAAACATACATTCTGGGGAACACCCAATGTTTTTAAAACCCTGTTGCTCATCTTTTTATTTCTGTGCTGTATATTGTGTTGGGTTTTTTTTGTCTTCATCCTGTCTCTTGCGTACCCAATGTTATCAGTGTCTCTGGATTGTCCCTTCAGTTTTCATTAACGTTTATCCTGAAGAAAACTTTCACATTTATTTTTGCTTACAAACTGATTTTCTTAATACAGTTGTTCAAGATGCCTTCACATGAAATAATAAATTATATATGTATTACATAAAGAAATATCTACAGCTTTAGCTTATTCAAACACGACTGCAGTCATTTAGGTCGTTTGAAGATATATTATATAGTGTAATTGCAGACATTTTTTTCCAAAAAGGCTATCAAGAAATATCTTAGATAGCTTGGTTTAAATTGGCCAAGTATTACAGACATATTTTTAATGGTCAAAATATGACTCATTTGCAAAAGGATAATCCTGGATGTTCATTTGGTTCGTAATGTAATTGGTTTGGGTAAGTCAAGCAAGATTGTGATTTCTAAAACAACAATTGCTCATCGCCGCTATGTCGTTCACCACAAGAACAAGATTCAAAAAGAGGACCTCACATATATAATTTGTACTAAGTGATAAATGATATAGTTTCTGAGAGAATGTATCAACTTTCAGCCAACCAGAAACAAGAATTATCAATGGTGGCCATGTAGTTTGACCAATTGGAACAAAATGAGACTTTGCTTCAAAAAAAACTCCCATATATCATTCTTGTAAAGTTTGATTCCAATTAGCCAAATAGTATCAGGTAGGCTTTTTTTTATTTGACTATAAGCAACTTGAATTTCCTCTGGTGATCATATTGCTTGACTTGTCGGAACAAAATGGGTCTTTTTAGTATTTTAGTATAGGACCTTCCATTCATTATTTCTGCGAAGTTTGGTTCCAATTGACAAAGAGGTTTCAGGGGACAATAGTTGTTGTTTGACCAATCAGAGTCTTAAATTTCCTCTCGCAACCATGTTCCTGATCAGAACAAAATGGGGTGTTGACATTCGAATTACTTTCTATACATCATTTTTGCAAAGTTTCATTCCAATTGGCCAAGACAAATTGTAGTTTTATTTGACCAATGGTATGTTTGTAGAGGGTTTTACATACATTATTTCTGCAAAGATTGGTTTCAATATTGGCCAAGCGGATTCAGAGGAGATTCGTTTATTTGACAAATCAGAAACTTGATAGTGAGCTTGGTGATATGTCACTGATCGGAACAGAATGAGGTGTTTTTGTAGAGGGATTTGCATTCATCATTCCAGCAGAATGGTTCCATTTGGCTTCAGTAGATTTAGAGAATTATTTTTGTATTCAGCACAACTGAATTCGAATTTCTTCTGATAATCATGTTGGTTGATCGATTGGAACAATTTTTTGTGAGGACCTTTCATTCATCATTTCATACAGTTTGGTACCAATTGGCAAAACTATTTTAGATGACAAAGGTTTTTTTGTTTGACCAAACAAATTGAATGATGAACGGAAGGTAGAAAACCTTACACACATCATCCCTCCTAAGTTGTGTACTTCACAGCAGAAAATCAAAATGTTAACAACGGACGACAGATGTCATGTAATGGCAATAACTCACAAGACTCTTTCTGTTTCTGTTTCTGCCTGGTAATGGCCACAATCATCTAGCTGATTATAATGCCATGACTTAGGTGCGCATACGGACCCCGCCCCCCCCTCCCCCCTCAAAAAATGTAAGAATTTAGTTCAGCTTTGTCAGTGAGGCTTTGTTTGAAGGCCTCGACTGACGGCGTTGTTACTACCCCAGGAGGGCGGGCGTTCCAGTCCCTGATCGTACGTGGGAAGAACGAATACTTCCTATAGTCGCTGACTGCTGATGGTATCTGGAAGCTTTTGTCGTTCATGTTTCTCGACAGTCGTTTTGGGTGGTATTAGACGTCCTTCCTTCGGAATAGCTACTTTCTCATTGGTGATCTTGTACATCATTGCTAGCCTTGCATCTTTTCTTCTTTGCTGCAAGGATTTCCAATCAAGGTGTTCTAGCATTTGGTTTACACTTGATCTATTATTGTGGCTGTTGGTTACATATCTTGCTGCTCTTCTTTGGACCATTTCTATTCTATCGATCTCTGTCTGATGGTAAGGATCCCAAACTGGGCTGGGGTATTCTACTAATGGACGAACCAATAATGTGTATGCGTTTTGCTTTACTGTGGTAGAACCTATGTTCAGGTTGCGTTTTAGATATCCGATAGTTCTATTTGCTTTATTGCAGATGTTGTTGACATGGTCGCTCCATCGGAGATCTGATGTAAATGTGCAGCCTAGGTATTTAGCGCTTTCCACAGTTTTGAGAGTGTGTCCATGTAATTTGTAGGATGTTGGTATCGTATTATGTTTCCTACTGATGGTTTATAGCACATTGCATTTGTCCGGATGGAATGACATTTTCCATTTTGTTTCCATAATGCGAGCTTGTCTAGATCGTTCTGCAAGTCGTTAGAATCCTTGTCAGGTGATATGGTGAGATACGCTATTGTGTCATCAGCGAATAGTCGGACGGTAGATTGTATTCCCTCCGGCATGTCGTTGATGTAAAGCAGGAATAATGATGGTCCAAGTACGGATACTTGTGGTACTCCTGACTCTACATCAATGTGTGTTGAGCTCTCTCCATCCACTACTACTGCGTGTGCGAGGTTGTATAGGAAACTCGCGATCCACCTGTTGATGTTCCCTCGGATTCCAGTGTTCTAGTTTGTGTAGTAGTAGGCTGTGGCTGACCTTATCAAATGCTTTGGAGAAATCCATTACGAGAATGTCTGTTTTCCTGCACTCATGTTTTTGGTGATATCATCCACAAATTCTATTAATTGGGTTTCACATGATCTTTTACTGCGGAAACCGTGTTGTAGTGGGTAGAGAATATTGTGACAATCAGCTGCATGTTTCATAATATGGCTGGTAATTATGTGTTCTAGGAGCTTACAGCAGATACATGCGAGTGATATTGGCCGGTAGTTTTCTGCTTTATACTTCTCTCCCTTTTTAAAGACTTGGCTTACGTTGGCATTTCTCCAGTCTGATGGTACCTCCCCTGTATCAAATGACTTCCTGAAGATGATCGTAAGGATAGGGGCTGTCTCTGTCGCCAATTCCTTTAGTAACTTCGGTTTTATATTGTCTGGTCCTGCTGCTTTATTTGGATTTATGCTTGTAAGTAATTTCAGAACTCCATTTTCGGTGATATCAAGCTCGTCTGCAGAGGGGTATTAGGTCAAGGTCAGGATAGTTCAAATTCCAGCATAAAATGCAGCATATAAAGAAATGTCTATTTTTAGTAACACCCATTTTGAAGATTTCGGATGTTGCTGTTGGATATATTTCTGAATGGGTACTGCTATATATGGTTTGATTGTGCCAAGGGGAAGATTAAAATGTGGAAAGCTCATGACAACAGAACCATTGACAAAGGACAGATGAGCTACCGCCCTATGAACTCTCTCTCATAAACCTAATAATTTTTACTAGCTCTTTCGCGATGGCCGTGGCCAATATTGCCTTATTTCTCATTACAAACTGCTTTTTTGTGATAAAAGTAATTGTACATTTTTATGTAGAAAAGGTTAATCTTTATAAAAACATTTTCGAGAATTGCTTTTTTTGGTGCTTAATATGCGAGTTTTTAACTCACCTGACCCAAGGGGCATGTGAACAATTTTTATCGAAGTGTGTCTGTTATCCTTGATGTAAACTTTTCCTATGAACTCCCCTGAATCTGCATTTCAACCAAAGTTTAGAAAAATTGCCTTTTGTTTGGTAGTTCCCTTTCAGAATGGTGTCTGACAAGGAAACCCACCTTCAAATATGTCTGCCATTACTAAAAATAGAAATATCTATTTAAGTATCTTCGAATCAATTTGACCAATTTCAACTTGGATACAAGTGTTGGTTCTCTTTAAAACATCTGTCCAACAGATCAGTCCACCTTCAAAGATGGCCGATGTTTCTAAAAATTGAAAGTTCCTAAAATAGCCATTGCTTCATTTTTTATCAGTGTGAACTAAAAAATTTAGACAGTAGGGATATGGTAATGAAATGCTGTATACATATTCTGAATTCTTCTGCAAAATTTTCATGGTTGGCGATTTTTGACAAATATATAGTTGATTGGATTTATTGATTGATTTTTTGGTGTTTAACGCCACTTTCAGCAATATTTCAGCTATATCATGGCGATCAGTTTTAGTGGTGGAAGAAGCCGGAGTACCCAGAGAGAACCACCGACCACGTGCAAGCAACTGGTAAACTTTATAATTTGCGGGTGCGAGTTGAGTGCACCCTTTTTGTAATTTACATAGCCGTGCGCGAACCCTCGCCGTATTGGTGATAGGCTTGTATGAGTTGTTAGGTAATCCAACTAGCTAACTCACTGAACCACCCGGGCCCATCTACAATTGTAGAGGACCAGTAACTTGGCCTTAATGTTCATACTGATTGTTTATTAACTCGAAGTATTTCAGCTATATCTTGGAGTTGTCAAATATAAGTATATGCAAATTAAGCCTAATTTCATTGAAATTCACTTGAAAATCTGCTTTTCAGAAACCACTTTACAAAATTAAACAAAATTTGGCTGGAATGGTCATTGGATGGTCCACAAGTACCTTTCTCGTTCACCGATGGCCATCCTAGCCATTACTTATAAACTAATTGACTGGAAGGAGCTAAAATTCAAACAGTATGTATATGGTGACAAGTTGTTTAACATTATTCTGCATTTATTTGTCAAATTTGCAATTTACACCTAATTTGATCAAAATTTATTTGAAAATTTCAAGATTCAATTTTGTACCAAAAATGACCTTGGTTTCAATACCCGAGATATCAAATTGAACATATGCAATAATATGTAATGGTTCAATAAATCTTCGTTCCCAGGTGAGCAAGACAGTGTGAGCCTCTAGTTTTATCAACATTTCACTCGATGTTCAACTTCAACATACCAAATTGATCAGGTACTCAAGTTACTGTTGAATGAATATATATAAGGGAAGCAATCCATATTTGCCACAAAAATCCCCTTAGTGGTTATAATGAATATATAATGTTAACAGCCTTTACAAGAGTCCCAATACAAAGTGATAATTGTAGCCAATATGGTTCTTCAAGTAAGACAATAAACTAAATTTCTTCTTCAACCTGTTATAAATCATATATCTCTACTACTAATACATTCTTATTAGCTTATATAACATGCATACCTCTGTAATTTTAATATCTAACCAATTTTGCAAGAAGAGTGTAAAGATACTAGTTCTAATAATAAAACCATAAATGCTCGCTTACTCGCAAGGGTTATAACGGGATGCCATTACACGTAATGGAGCAGCCGCCGAGATTTTTTGCGCTCGCTTACAGAGTTTCTGACGCCTGCATTTATCAATAATAAGCTCGCTTCGTTAAGCGAGCTATTTATGACTGAAACATGGTAAAATTAAATCAATAAAGGAATAATGACGAATACCATTTACTTTGACTAAAACAGAAATCCTTATCATCCATACACTATGCCTATGAAAAAGTTTCAACACATCCGGGTTATCCATACCACTATGCCTATGAAAAAGCTTCAACACATCCGGGACATTCCGGGTCGCTGCTTTTCGCGACACCCTCGGGAACTTATGAAAGATGCGGTGTACGAAAGGTATCGAAGAGCGAAATACCGGTATTTCGTGTAATATTGTTTGCTTGTGAAATAAACATTAAATTTAATTCAACGTTCTTCTTTTTCGACGAAAATATACAAATTATTTGTTTGAAATGAATATTTAAAGAATTCTGTCTGTAAATTGAAACCGATAATTATCGAATCCTACACGGAAAGTAACGAGTCGCTAAAAATAACATGATTGCGCAACCCGATCGTCTGCTCTGGATTATTGCTAAAGCAAACGCAAGCTTATATTTATATTCGCTTAATCGCATCAGGTATTGATACAATACACAATTGCCCAAAATGTCTCAAAGAAAAACACTTTCAAAAGTTCCGTTGACCCCCCAATTTACAACAAATGGTCCAAAGTCCAATTGGAATAAAATCCAGGTGTTAAGCGGCCTTACTGTTTGGATTATTTCATGGCGTCTCATTGACATTGGCGATACCACTTCATTTTTAACCTTTTCGAAGTTCTATTTAACTATATAATTTTATTCTACATTTACACATGGATCCTGGTGGTAAAATCTACACTATTGATGAGTTTAGATGTTGGAAAGTCGAGAATCTTGACGATGAGGGGGTCTGACGAAAACAAGAACGAAAAGGAAGGATACCGGGTCGATTCGCCCCACTTAATCGCTATTATATAATAATAGATGAAGTCTTTTTCGACAATTTTTTGGTAATTTTTTATTTATTAGTTGTATACAAAAAAAAATAATAACAACTAATTTGAAGCCATGCAGAACAAATAATACATATAAATTTATTACTGTATCGTATTGTTCAAAGACATTTTACAAATTTAAGCAGGTGTCAAACAATTTACTTTATAATGATTTTATTGTCAATATATATAATATATACAATTGAATTTATTACTAGTCCCTCTCCATACAAATACAGTAATAGCATAAACAAAACAAATCAAATGACAGCAAATGTACAGCCACAGGCTATATCAATAATTAGTAAATTACTGCAGTAAGCAAAATCATGTCAAATTAAGCAGGCTATTGTTTTAATATTTAACAGAAAAAAAGGAGGGGGGTGGTAAAACTAATAAATTGTGTTGAGATAATATCAGGGTAGGGGATAATTAATTATTAAATCTACAAGTTTGTGGAATAAATTTTTGCACTGATTCGAACAATAAAGTATTCAATAATTCTTCACTAATTTCATTACATCCAAAGAGTATATATTCTATTGAGATGGGAACAATGTTATTAAAATAGTTAAACAGAGAAGTTCTATCGTGTTGATAAAGTGGACAATCAAGAAAAAAATGAATAGCATCCTCAAATAAATGACTACATACACAACGTGGATCATTCTTCAAATTTACTCTATATAAATCGGCATTAAGGCCACTACATCTACATTGTATGTCTTAGCTTAGTATGTATTATGTTAGTTTTCCTATCGCCAATATTGTAAATTGATGCCATCAGAATTTGGACAGCCTGAATTGTCAAACAATGAAAGTGAAGCCATACATAATATTAAACACGTCAAGAAAGCATGTTAATTATGAGGAAGACAAAAATAAAGTACCCATGAACAAGCCTTACAACATCCAAAATACGAATATTTGCAATGGTATTTTCCATATTTCATTTTTTAAAGCACTATTAATCAATGAGGGAAAAACGACCCGGGGCGAACGGGAATAGGGACTCACGGGACGAAACGACGCCAACGGCCTTCAGGCTTGTGTTGTCGGCAGGTAAGTTAAACTTGCCTTTGGTGCCATCACAAGATTATGTTTTACAAGATAACAAGAGGTGCTACGACAAAATTTTGAGTGACTGGAATTTCAGACTCCCTTCATTGGGCTTCAAATGTATTCTAGTAGGCTTGAATGAACATGATTGATGGTATGCAATTTTGGACACTAATTTTTTTTTACAGACATAAAACAGTTCTTGTTAGCCCATGGTCTGAATATTTTTAAGTGGGTGGTTGCAGGAGGCATATTTCCTAAAGACGAAGTCGAACAACAACAACTTATGTATTTTAAGAACAAAGTGTTCACCATCACAGACACTGGATGACAACCCCCACAATGTATAGATTAGATATTGCACCAAAGAAGATGATGGTTTGACAGAAGGAGCTTATTGTTCTTGCACTACAGGGTATGAAATTTATGCATGTTTTTTTTATTCTCTATATCGTGTCTATGCAGTGCCAATTCAGGACCATTAGATAATAACAGAAGGGATTGCAACTAATCTTGGCTGAAATGTTCCTAACAAATTCATGACAAAATGTTGTAGTTACTATGGTGTCAATGAATCAGTACATTTCAATAATGTTTGATAGATGTCAGTTCAAATCTCTCTGGAAGCTAATGATCTGCATACATGTACATATTGGGTTTGTCAACTACTAACAATTACAATATATGTATATACATTGTAGCTTCTATAGTACAAGGTAGTACATTTCAATAATGTTGAAAAGATGTCAGTTCAAATCTGACTGGAAGCTAATCTATGGGTTTATTTTAATATATGCTTGATCATGTTGACTGCATTAACTAACTTGGACACAAGTCCCTAGCTTAATGAAAGTTTTGAAGAACTACTCCTTTTTCAATGCGACCGCAAAAATGTTGTGTAATAGTTAGCATGCTCACCTAGAATGTGGTAGATCCACGAGTTCTAGCCCCTGTCTAGTCAAACCAAAGATTATAATATTGGTAAGAATGCAGCATTAAGGAGTAAGAACAAAAACTGGTCGAGTCAGAATAATGTTTCAGAGTGGAACGACATACAGGTATCTACCCACAGACTGTTGTTTCAATGAACTACATTTTGTAGCACTCTAAAAATCCAACTAAGGGTGTTGGTCTTTTCATTTTTTGTATCTAAATGTGTTTCCTGTTGCTCATGCTTAAATAGTTTACACATCACATGTTATAGTTTATGTTTCTTGTTTAAAAATTCTATGAATAGAATGTTTTTATCCCCCATATGTCATGAGTGTTGTTTTTCATGTAACATTATTGAATATTGTGGGCTTTGTTCATTTACCTGAGAAAGTCTTAGACAAATATTTAGAAATTAAAGGAGTTTTGAACCTTATTACATGTATGGGTTTTTTTTGGGAGGGGGGGTGGAACTTTTGTCAGATTTTTTAACTTCTCAATTCAATAACTAAAGGATAGAGAAAATTGCATAGTGTCCCCCAATATTAACTTTTTGATGTTAAAAGCAATATAATTTTCATTCAATCATTAACTTAAGACTTAATCAGGATGAGGGGAATGTGTTTTATTACCCATTCTTCAATGTTCCAGTTCATAGTTTTGTTATTTTACAACATTGTTATTATACATGTAGCTGACCTTTTAATAATGTTTTGTTTTTGCAATAAATATTTTCTTGTTAATGAATATTTGTTTAATTTTTGTGATCTATAATTTACAAAAGTTATGGAGTTGAATCATTTACAAAGTACATGTGCATGTACATGTTTTGCCCAACCAAGACTGACTTTTTCCTGAATTTAGCACTTTTTTCATACTAATCCTTATATGTTATTATTGGTCTCCTGACATTGGCATAAACAAGAAAGGATGGAGTGCCTCACAAACAGAAACCACACCATAATAATGTGCTTGACATACATGTAAGAATGGAACATGACTTAATGTATAGCCCTGTATCAGGGCATACTATTTAACCCGTCTGTCCCTCCCTATAATTTTGAGCTAGAGTTTTTGTAGTGTGTTTAATGCACAAATACTAAAGGTGTGCATTCTTACAGGATTTTGACTTCTAAAAAATCACAAAATGATATATAGTTGAACTAAGTCATTTTTAAGTTAGTACATCTAAAATGTCTTACACACACAGATTTTATGCATTTTCTAACAAAAGGGGCACACCAGTTTTAAGTTGGGCCTTTAAAAAAGTTTTATTTGATGCTCCATAATATGATGATTTACAAATTGCATGTTTAATGTGATATAAATATGATAAACTATAAAACCATGCAGAAGTCTTAACAAAATGCCAACTTTAAAGCATTAACATTACAAAGCTGGTTTTTGTAGAATACCTGCCAGTCGCTTAGGGGGAAAAAGATTTCTTTTGATTTCCCTTTTTAATAAGGACCTCCCCTTTTATAGGATAGTCAGACAACAAAATATACAAGATTTAGATTAATTTTCTTCAAGTTAATCGATAAGTACCCGCTAGGATGATATATTTTATTTATTCTTGCAGGTCTAGGATGTTTTGTAAACAGTACTATTTGCGAGGTTGTGTCACAATATCCTTGGAAGTTGGAACTACTACATGTATTCTACTATAGCTGAATATTCACATAATCTCTCATTATTTTCAAGATCTACGTGATACATGTAGTCATAAATTATTTACCTAACCAACAAATTCACGAAAACTTCCTTACAACCGTGACGATATGTGCATAACTGCCACGATGAATAAAGTGTGTCACCGTGTTTACAAATGCAATGACGTCTTGTTTATGTTTTTTTTTAACTCCGATTGACCTTTGAACCATAATGGTGGCGGTAACGTGAAATTGGTAACCGATAATTATCGAATCCTACACGGAAAGTAACGAGTCGCTAAAAATAACACGATTGCGCAACCTGATTGTCTGCTCTGGATTATTCCTAGAGCGAACTCAAGCTTATATTTATATTCGCTTAATTGCATCAGGTATTGATAAAATACACAATTGTCCAAAATGTCTCAAAGAAAAACACTTTCAAAACCTTATGCATATGTCAGAAACCCAGTATGGATAGAAACTGCTGTTTGATTGTTTTTGTTTGTTTGTATATATGTCATACAGAGATACATAGAAAGTTGCAAAATGTTGTGTACATGAAAAAAAATTGATGTTAAAAAAAAGGAGGGTTGGGCAATCAGAGGCACTATAGGGTCCTGTCCACAAGTACCTGTGATCTTGAAGAGTGTCTCAGACCCTATGCTATGTGCAACATTTACATACTCTATTATGTCTACTGGTGGTCACTTGTAAACCAAATTTCTATTTTCAGGAAAAGTTGGTAAATAATTATATGTACATAAGCATAAAGTTTTGCATATGTTTGCTCATCCAAGACCAAGCCCAAGGATATCTAATTAGTGATTAGCTTCGCGAGCTTTCCAGGCAGTGCCCGTTTCATATTAGCGAGCACAGAGAGCTCTACAGCAACATGGGCATGCGCATTGAATACACAATCTTCCTTATGATGAGATTGAAATCCTTTCGTCCGGAAATTGATAAAAATTGGCAGCCCCGGAGAGAATGCCAAAAATAAAAATAAAAAAGTCTCCAATAAATGATTTTAAAACTAAAATGATATCATGAACTTCTAAAAAATGCTATTTAAGTAACAAAAGACAATAAAAGGTGCTTACATTGTTAAATTAATCAGAATGACATCTCGCTATCAAAGTCATGACGTCATGTTATTCATAGACATAGGCCAAAGTCGTCAACAACATTTCGCGGAATTTTAATTAAAATCTTGTATTTTCATTCCCGAGTCAACAAATTTCAAAACGACATCTATTTCATTTGCAACTGCGTCAATTCCGTAAATCGTGACGACATGTAAACAAACACAGCACTTTTTTCAAGCGTGTCCAGATTATTAGATAAAAACCTTTCTAGTTACGGATTAGTAAAAGATAATTATAGAATAAATTTGACTTAATTTTGAACTACAATATTTTCAGAAAATATCAAATTTATTTTTTGGACCATTTGCAGCCGATGTAGAAAAACTCGCCTTGGTGTGTTTTAGTTTTGTTTTATTTTTTGTAGAATCTACGCGGGTGGTCTAAATATTTACTCGGATCCATCAAAACTTTGATTAATACAACACTGGCGTACGGAAAGGACTTTATGTTAACATGGACTATCAGGTTAAGGACAACAACTGTTCATTTTTTTATCACTGTGAATGACTCTTAAGACAACACGAATCTGGTCATTTTTTGACGTATGGACATTTCATGTCACGCCCAACTGCATTTCACTGTCGAACTCCAGATTTATAGCGAGCACAGAGAGCTCTACAGCAACATGGGCATGCGCATGGAACAAACAATCTTCCTTATGATGAGATTGAAATCCTTTCGTCCGGAAGTTGATAAAAGTTGGCAGTCTCGGAGAGAATGCCAAAAATAAAAAAAAAAAGTCTTCAATAAATGATTTTAAAACTAAAATGATATTATGAACTTCTAAAAATCGTATTTAAGTAACAAAAGACAATAAAAGGTGCTTACATTGTTAAATTAATCAGAATGACATCTCGCTATCAAAGTCATGACGTCATAGGCCAAAGTCGTCAACAACATTTCGCGGAATTTTAATTAAAATCTTGTATTTTCATTCCCGAGTAAAAAAAAAATTCAAAACGACATCTATTTCATTTGCAACTGCGTCAATTCCGTAAATCGTGACGACATGTAAACAAACACAGCACTTTTTTCAAGTGTCCAGATTATTAGATAAAAAACGTTTCTAGTTACGGATTAGTAAAAGATGATTATAGAATAAATTTAACTTAATTTTGAACTACAATATTTTCAGAAAATATCAAATTTATTTTTTGGACCATTTGCAGCCGATGTAGAAAAACTCGCCTTGGTGTGTTTTAGTTTTGTTTTATTTTTTGCAGAATCTACGCGGATGGTCTAAATATTTACTCGGATCCATCAAAACTTTGATTAATACAACACTGGCGTACGGAAAGGACTTTATGTTAACATGGACTATCAGGTTAAGGACAACAACTGTTCATTTTTTTATCACTGTGAATGACTCTTAAGACAACACGAATCTGGTCATTTTTTGACGTATGGACATTTTTAGTCCGAGATTCCTCTGTCGTTTAACGGCTTTTATAAAGTTGCTGTAGCCGTTCAACGTCAGAGCGTGATACATACGGAAAACAGCGGATTTGCTTCTCCAACTCTGGGTCAGCACATTTCCACGTTTCGTGGCTATCGGATTTTATTTTCTATCAGAAACCCTTATATAAATCGCTTCACCAATCATTTTTCTATTCATTCATAAACATCTTACCCTCAGAAAGTGGTGTTACATTCCATTACAGCACGATTTTGCCTTAGAACCTATGATTTCGACATTTGTCTTCCATTTTTCAAACATTTGTCACGTGACTACGAGAAAACTACGATTACCGCAATGTATCATGGGAGATGATTTGCATATAAACAAACAAACAAATATTTGTATTGCCAATCATAGGTGTCTGTTAAGGCAGAACAATTAACATAAAATTTAATACAGTTGATTATATTGATTGGTAATGATTTTAACAGCAAATTTAGTGAATTACAGATAACCATAAGAAAAAAAAATGTTGTAGTACCTTGTCCAAAAAGGGGGAACGTAACACATGCTCTTTTCGAAGCTCGTTGGTAACACTCTGCCATTGAATTCTGTATTATTTCCTTCTGCTCTGCTTTGATCTGTAGATGGACTGTTTGTCCTGCAGAATACGCTTAAATGTATCGTCTTCCATGTGATTTGAATGTTGTTTACGTATGCAAATAATGCTCCAAATAATTTGACACGCTGCATTAATTAGCTCCCATCATGCAATGCGTTGCTGTCATCATTCAGTTAGTATCGCGAGACCACGTGTGTAGATTCGAAAATGGAAGTCAAATGGCGGAATAATAGGATCTAAGGCAAAATCGAGCTGTAATGGAGTGTAACACCACTTTCTGAGGGTAAGATGGTTATGAATGAATAGAAAAATGATTGGTGAAGCGATTTATATAAGGGTTTCTGATAGAAAATAAAATCCGATAGCCACGAAACGTGGAAATGTGCCGATCCAGAGCTGGAGAGGCAAACCCGCTGTAATCCGTATATATCACGCTCTGACGTTGAACGGCTACAGCAACTTTATAAAAGCCGTTAAACGACAGAGGAATCTCGGACTAGGACATTTTATGTCGCACTCCAGATTTATATTGACATTTCGTTACTGTATATATGACTTATCAGTTTAAAAGAAATCCAAACACAATTCCTGTCTCCAAGATTATTTGTACATGTACCACAAGATTCCTAAAGTTCTACAATAAATCACAGGCGCATGGGGCATGGATTTCGTTTCCTCCTCCCCCCTTTTCTCTACTACCCCCCTTTTTTCAAAATTTTCATATAAATCATTCCTTTTTCAAAATTTTCATAATCATTCGTTTTTTCTTCATTTGACAATATCAGTAGACGTCATACATTATGAATAATACATGTATTCTGTGTCCACATTTTTTCGACTGATACAGTATAAGAGAGAAGGTATGCAACTCCATTTTCATATTTCGCGCCATATCGCTCACCTTGGTTGGGAAACCCCAGTGTTTTTTACACTTTTTACCTTGTCTACATATGCCACTGTCGTATCAAACTGTTTCTAAGACACTTACCTAATTGCCCATGTTCGAATTTCAGTCTGTACGTCGATCTTTTCCAAGAAATCTCGCCGAGAATAGCGAGGCAGCTTCGTTTCTAGATCAAACTACATCATTTGAGACGGAAGTGCAAGAACGGGAACCCTGGGATTTTTACGAATGGATTACCTGCAATGAAAAACCCAGATGCGCTCCGAATATTTTTCCCATAATGTTTTGGCGGGAAATATAAACCGCTGAAAAAACAAAACAGCAGACGGATTATTTCGTAAAAATGGCACAACGACCATCTGAATATGGAAACATTGAAATAATTTGATGGTAGATAACTGTTCAAAAAGAAATTCAAACTGAGAAAAAAAATTTCAATGAAAAAGAAATATTCAGCTTGCCTCTACTTCAAATTATTAAAATCATACCCAAACAAATACATATATAACTAAAAAAAAAAAAAAAAAAAAAAAATGAAAAAAAAACAAAGGAAGAAGAAGCAGAGAACAGCTATTGAATGGGACTATGGCATTTTACCCTCTTACTCAATAAAAGGGCTCCCAACTGATACAAATGTGCAAGGGAGCCGAAGGGACCATTTAACTAAGGGGGCTATTTCTTTTTCAGGGGTTAAAAATAAATAACTTGTTTAACTATTTGAACGTGAAATAATAATTCGTGAACTTTTTTCGCGCTTTTAACATCATCGCGAAGAAAGTGAAAATTAAATACCCACCAAAATAACCACTTATACGGTAAAATGGGATTTTTTTTCTGGATTTCAACACTGATTTCTGTCACTGCTGAAAAGTGGAGTTACACAAGTTATTTATTTTTTACCCCTGTAAGACAGATTATTGTTTTATAAAATCAGTGACATGAAATGAAAAAGAAATAGCCCCCTTAGTTAAATGGTCTCTCCGGCTCCCTTACACATTTTTGTCAGTTGGGAGCCCTTTTATTGAGGAAGGGGGTAAAATGCCATAGTCCCATTCAATTGCTATTCTCAGCTTCTTCTTCCTTTGTTTTTTTATTTATTTATTTATTTTTTTCTTTTAGTTGTACAATGTATATGTATTTTTTTGGGTATGATTTTAATAATTTGAAGTAGAGGCAAGCTGAATATTCCTTTTTCATTGAAATTTTGACTTCAGTTAAAACCATTCAATCATCTATTTCTCAGTTTGAATTTCTTTTTGAACAGTTATCTACCATCAAATTATTTCAATGTTTCCATATTCAGATGGTCGTTGTGCCATTTTTACGAAATAATCCGTCTGCTGTTATGTTTTTTCAGCGGTTTATATTTCCCGCCAAAACATTATGGGAAAAATATTCGGAGCGCATCTGGGTTTTTCATTGCAGGTAATCCATTCGTAAAAATCCCAGGGTTCCCGTTCTTGCACTTCCGTCTCAAATGATGTAGTTTGATCTAGAAACGAAGCTGCCTCGCTATTCTCGGCGAGATTTCTTGGAAAAGATCGACGTACAGACTGAAATTCGAACATGGGCAATTAGGTAAGTGTCTTAGAAACAGTTTGATACGACAGTGGCATATGTAGACAAGGTAAAAAGTGTAAAAAACACTGGGGTTTCCCAACCAAGGTGAGCGATATGGCGCGAAATATGAAAATGGAGTTGCATACCTTCTCTCTTATACTGTATCAGTCGAAAAAATGTGGACACAGAATACATGTATTATTCATGATGTATGACGTCTACTGATATTGTCAAATGAAGAAAAAACGAATGATTATGAAAATTTTGAAAAAGGAATGATTTATATGAAAATTTTGAAAAAAGGGGGGTAGTAGAGAAAAGGGGGGAGGAGGAAACGAAATCCATGCCCCATGCGCCTGTGCAATAAATGCGTAAATAAAAACGAATCTGGCCACCATTCATCGTCATGTTAATATTTTTTTTATCACGTCATATTTTACGTTGCAACAAGTAAAGGTCAGCATTGAAATCGTATTTGGGTCACAACTGACACGCAAAGATGACAATGTTATCAATATTTTTTAATACGCATCTATAGTACACGTACAATAACTATTTATAGTTATTGATTGGTAATGATTTTAACAGCAAATTTAGTGTATAGTTTGAAGATGGAAACTCTGAATACCAATGGCTCAAATTAGACAAGTCTTTTTTTCAACTGAAAAAAGACATTTATCTTTGTACATTATATTTAGTCCCCCAGTCCTCCCCATACTTAACCAAAATGGAAATAAATGTACTTGAGACAATAGAAAGAGATATTATTGAGAAATATAGTGAAAAGGGGGATATAATACTGATGGGCGACTTTAATGCCCGCACAGGAAGCGAGGAGGATTTGATTATATCTGATGATACCTCCCACGTTCCACTGAGCGACAACCAATATGTGATCGATACTGCAGTGGGTAAAAGATCTAGCCATGATTCATATATTGACACAAGAGGTAAAGAATTATTAGACGTGTGTATTTCAAACCAATTAAGAATCCTTAATGGAAGAACATTTGGTGACTCATTTGGTGCCTATACCTGCTATAAACCAGCGGGTTGTAGTGTAGTTGATTATGCTATTGTATCACAACATCTTTTATGTCAAATTCTTTATATGCAAATTTCTAATTTTTATGCTGGAATGTCTGATTGTCATTGTAAGTTATCATTTAAAATTTTGGCATCCTATCAGAGAGAGATAATCTATAGAAAACTGAAGGACTTCCCAAATAGATACATATGGAACGATAAAAGTTCTGAAGATTATACAGAGGGTTTTTTGAACCCAAATATTAAAAATAAACTTGACAACTTTTTAAAAGCTGAAATAAATTTAACAACTTCTGATATCAACAAAGCAACAAACGATCTGCACTCGGTAATCCAACAAGTTGCGGATCTTACTTTAAGGAAAAAATCAAAAAACAAAAGGAAAAAAACACAGAATGAAAAATGGTTTGACCAAGATTTGCATAAGAAAAAGAAGCAAGTTAAGGATAAAGGATTCTTAATGTCAAAATACCCTCATGACCCAATAATTAGAGGATCATTCTTTAAAATTAACAAAGAATATGCCAAACTTAGAAAATATAAAAAGAAACAATTTAGGCAACAAATAATAGACAAACTAGATACTTTTCAATCGAATAATCAAAAAGAATATTGGAACTTAGTAAACTCTCTTCGTGAATCTAAGAGAGACAACCCAGAAAAAGTATTGATGATGAAATATGGTTAACATATTTTTCAGAGTTATCTACAGTTCCTCCTAAATTTGACAAAAAAATTGAAGAGCTAAACAAAAAAGTAAAGGAATTAGAACAAAAACCAGAATTTAAATCATTTTCCTGTCTCGATTTTCGCATATCAGCCTCCGAGCTTAATAAGGCTATTTGTAATTTAAAAAACGGGAAGAGCCCAGGGTTGGATATGATTGGAAATGAATTGTTAAAAACGGCTCAAACTTATTTGAATCCTTGTCTGGTTAAACTATTCAATGCAGTTTTTACATCTGGCATTTATCCTCAGATCTGGTCTGAGGGGTACATTACTCCAATATTTAAGGCAGAAAATCCTAAACTTCCTCAAAATTACAGAGGAATTACTATATGTAATAGCATTGGAAAGGTATTCAATTCGATTTTAAATAATAGACTAGATAAATTTTTAGTTGAAAACAATATTATTCATGAAAACCAAATAGGATTTTCAAAAAAGTCCAGAACTTCTGACCACATTTTTGTATTAAAATGTATTTTAGAAAAGTATCTAAAAACAGATACAAAAAAGTTATTTGTGTGCTTTGTGGACTTCCATAAAGCATTTGATACTGTTATTCATCCCGGCATTAGATATAAACTTATTAGAAATGGTATAAATGGATTATTCTATAGGATAATATGCAACATGTACAGTTCTAGCATGGTGTCCATCAAGATCGGGGACAAACTAACTGAACCCTTCACCTCAAGTTTAGGAGTCCGTCAAGGGGATGTTTTAAGTCCAAACATTTTTAAGCTCTTTCTAAATGACTTCTCAGATATAATTGAAAACTCTAACGACTCTGTATACTTACAAGACAAGAAAATTTCCTGTCTGCTCTATGCAGACGATTTAATTCTGATATCAGACTCTGAACAGGGCCTTCAAGATAGATTAAATATCTTGCACAAATATTGCAAAGACTGGTGCATGAAAATTAACATTAACAAAACTAAGATAATAATCTTTAATAAATCTGGTAGATTGATCACTAGAAACTTTAATATAAACAACCAGAGTATTGAATGTGTTAAAACCTATAAATATCTTGGTATAATGCTTACTGCCTCAGGAAAATTTCAACAGGCACAAAAGGTCTTATTTAATAAGGCAATGAAGGCTTCTTACAAACTGTACAAAGAGGTAAATTCTCTAAACCCAAATGTCAACACTGTGCTGCATCTTTTTGACCATACAATATGCCCTATCTTACTATATGGATGTGAAAACTGGGGCACATTATCAGCATATAAAATTAACAATAACAACCTTAGTTTATTTGAAACATTCAAAGATTGGGACTTTGAGAAGCTAAATATTAAATTTTGCAAATATTTACTGGGAGTAAATAAAAAAAGCACTAATATAGCAGTTCTGTCAGAATTGGGTAGATATCCTATATATTTGAAATTAATAACCCAAGTTCTTAGCTATTGGCATATGCTTGAAAATGAACCAAGCAATCTATTAAAATCTGCCTATGAAGAGTATAAATCATTATACAGATCAGGATATACTGACACATGGTATTCAACAGTGAAATTCTTTTGTAAAACACTAAACATTGATATGAATTTATCAAAAACTTTTGGCAGGAATAAGTTTAAAAATGAATTAAAAAAGACGTTGAAACATAAATTTTGATCTTATTGGAATAATATTAAACAAAATCAGGGAGAATCTGGTAAATTATCCACTTACTTCCAATTTAAAACCAGATTTACCACAGAAAAATACTTTGAACTGAAAAATATTATAAATAGATCTATTGTAACAAAATTTAGAATAAGTGCTCATCGGTTAAGAATAGAAACGGGACGTTATGAACGTATCCGAAACTCCCAAGGAAATTTAGTTATGCTAGATAGAGGGGAAAGAAAATGCCTTCATTGTACATTAAATGAGGTTGAAGACGAAAGTCATATGTTATTCAAATGCCCAATATATGAAACTGAAAGGGCTGCATTACTGATATACATTCAAGATAATTGTAAAAATTTTGAACATCTGAGTCTGAACAATAAGTTGATTTGGCTTCTTAGTAGTGAAGACACTCTGTTATTAAATAAACTTGCTGTCTTCCTAAACAAAAGCTTTGAAATACGGAAGAACCATACATTGCAAACTTAACCTTACTTAAAGATAAAATAGTATTCGTGATATGAACACCATGCTATATCTACATCATATTATATTTGTATAATATATATTTTTTATGCATATCATAATATTAGCTATAAACTGCCATAGTTTGTTCTGCCTAGGGGTGGTTTCCCACCTGCAGTGTCGATCATCTATACTTGTTTTTATTCTTTTTATATATGTCATATATGTTACTAATCATCAAAATCATTGTAAGTGTAAAATGCAAATGTCTGTAATTCTGTGCTCTCACGGGCTTCTTGATTGATTTAATAAAACTATATAACTAGGAGATCACAGGGACCTGCTCCCGGCCTTTCGTTATCAATAATTTTAACCCTACTATCAATGTGCGGTACTAAAATATCACAAGGGATGACACCCGTTCATATTTATACTTAATTCCTACCTTTCGTACGGTTTAGTTGTGTTGAATAATGGTAATTCCAAATAAATATCACAAAAATCCTAAAGTATACTAAAAATCCAGCTTTTTAAAATTTTGCCAAAGGGGGGTGGGGGGAGAGAGGTGCATGTGTCCCTTGCCACCGGCTCATATGTCTCTGATAAGAAAAGATAGTGGTGAACATTAACATTTTTCATTTTTATTCAATTTTTGCATTTATTATTTCTTTGGTTAAGTAACAAACATTTTCTAACCATGATGTGCTTGCAAGGAACAAGGAACGCATGACTTTTTCCTTATTTCTGTTAGTGTTAATTATTTCTATCAGTACCCATTTGTTTATTCATCTTAAATTTTCCGTCAGTCTGATCCTACAAAATATTTGAATACTACCAACATCTGCCGACAATGGTTTAGAATAGTAAGACACAATGAATTTTATTTATTTAACTATTAATTATGCCGTTCATACTATATGTATATCTGTTATTATTTATTAAACTCAGTCTTTCTCAAATAAATGCTATAAAATTATTAACCAGCTTGTTGTTGAAACTTTAAAAGGTAATAACATTACACAAGAAGGAATATATATATGTCTGTATAATCTTGTCACAGATAATTATAAAGAGTATGATTTCGATACTGAATATTGCCTTAATATATATATCACGCCTCTACTGTGCTTTTTCCAATAAAAAAATACTGAATATTGATAAATATTTTGTATGTGAAAGCAGAGACATGTCTGATGAAAGCGGTACCTATATAATTCTTTTCAAATTAAAAACTATTTTGTTCACTTGGAGATAGCATAATATTGGCCCAAATACACATACTTTAAAATGTCGAAATGAACATTATCAGTATTAAAGTAACCGTACGCAGTGCGGTCTTATGTATGGGCACAATGGACAGTTGCCCGGTGGTCCCAAAAGCAAATGAACCCCATGCTAATCTATGTATGTTGTATACGGCATAATTTTTAATTTTTAAACATTGATTTTGTTGGAAGTATCAATACAAGAAATATATGTTTAATTTTATCGACCATATATAATTTTATTTCTGCGAGTGTTTGCATAGATATGGGCCTCAGTGCACTGCTTTGACCGGGGCCTATATTGCTGACAAGACGTCCCTGACCGTATGTCATTCATCATTTACACTTCATGAATATATATCGGCTGTACATAGCATGGTATAGGCCCTTTAGGCTTTATAATGGTTGATAGCACCCGCGTACTAGTACTAGTTAGTCTTCAATGTTTCTACTGTCCCTAGTCCAACAATAAAAGATTCCATACTTTTTTCTCATACTTTTCTATTCTACTTCATTTAACTTTCCAATGGATGTCATAGGGGATATCATTTAATTTCAAATACTAATGGCCTCTCTATAGGTCATGCCTACTCATATTATGTTGTGATATTCAACTTTCACTCAAATATATACACACTGGCCAGACAGAAATGCTGTGCTCGCATCTAGGCAATGCCTACTCCATATTAAGACATAACCTTTCCTTTTGTCCATTATCATAACAAGTTTTTATCACCTACCAGTATTTTAGAATGTAATTCCCACAAAATAAAAATCAATGTTTACTTTCTCTCTGAACATTTTGAACTTCGTCATTTCCGGCCTCACTATTTGGATGTCGATACCATATTTGGCGATTTGAGGCATGAATGTTTACATCAGCCGTAGTAAGAAATACCATATTTAGAAAAGCTCCGCCTTCCGTAGTTTTCGATTATGGCAAACGATCGATAAATTTGAACAAGGTTGTTGCTACCTTTGAAAAGCATATATTTCTCAGCCAAACCGATTTAACAAGGACTGGGATCATCAGTAATAGTTTTAATGAAATGTTTGAAGCCTAAATAGTGAGTTTTTATGTTTCAACTGCAACTTTTTTTTTGCTCCATTGTGACGAATGGGATCGCCTTGTAGCTCTGCCGAGACACAAGTTTGTCACATGAGCTACATTATTGCAGCTAGAAGATACCAAAGGGGAAATCAGAATCCATAAATCAAAGAAAGACAGACAACACAATGGCCAAAAGAAAAAGAAAAAAAAACCAAAACAATGATCTACAAAACATACACATAAAACTAAATCAAATCACACAAAAATAAAAACAACAAAAAACTGTAACTGTCAGTAAATGAAAACAGCAATATATTATATGTATAATCATGTTTATTAGAAACAAATATTTTAGTTTTGACAAATTTTCATTTATTTATTGCATAAATAATACAAAAAAAGGAAGACTTACAAAAATAAACAACATACTTAGAGCACTTCCTCCCCTTTTTATATTAAACAAAATGCATCATAATAATTTTACCATCAATTAAACCAGACTTGATTAGACATTCTTACTGATACAGAAGTTTACAGTTTATATGTTACTGAACTTGTAAGAAAGGATATGGATGTAAATGAACATATCAAACTATCCAACTTCACATTTAAGATCTAGCCTTTTTCGTGTGTCCTGAGGTAAATGCAGCTGTTAACATTTCACACTAATTTTAAAAGGATTTATTTTCAAAGATTCCCTTCATATTAGGTAAAAGATTACACACTACTGCCTTGGTGGCTCAAATTTAACCCTTCATATTAGGTAAAAGATTACTGCCTTGGTGGCTCAAATTCAACGAGGACAAAGTAATCAAAATTATCAATTTACAGAAAGTTTGAGTTCTGGATCAAAAATGTATCTGAATGCTTTTGGTCAAACATAATTTTACAGAGACCAGAAAATAAAAATTCCAAGTTGTGTAATCTTGAGGAAGTTCTTGTATACATTCTAGTTGAGTGTAGAAAGCTTTGTTTTGTTTATTTGTTTGTCTAGTATCTACACAGATGAATTATTAAATTATTAATATTCAACACAAATTGTTCTCGGTGTCATATAAAGAGTAACTCATGCATATCTTATATAAATGTGGATGAAAATGAAATTGATAACAACTGTAAGAAAACTAGTAACAATGACATGATACATCTACATATCTGTTAATTATCAAAAAAAGATATTCAGAGACGAAATTAGACAAAAGAATCTTAATTTTTTTACCATTTAATTAAAATCGGCTTTGAGTGATATTTATTTGATCAGGAACCATTACAAATAAATGGCCTCGACATTTATTTAAAGCTGTTATTTTTGTCACTCTGCATGTGTTATTGTTTAATTCTTTTCATCACAGTATAAGTGTGTGGTGTTAAACACAGCAGTCCTCTTTTAATAATTCCTCTCTCATCCCTCTTATCAGGCCACATGCACCAAAATAGTTAAATATTACTAAATTGTCCCCTAAAGAGAGGCCTCCCATCTTAAAAGAACAGTTTTTCATTGTAGAAATGGGGAGGGGTTTTATAAGAGGAATACTGTAATAGTAATTGTTCACATAACTAGTTAAGACTGCTGGACAAATCTAGCTTTATTTAACATAAATTGAAGGAAAATTAAACTGGGTTTTACATATAGTTTGTGTCATTCATTATGTTTCAGCCATTGAGTTCCAGCTTCTGAATCTACTCAAATGGTTTTTAAATACTATTCCTGATTTCAAAAACATTCAATAAAAATATTACCGGGTACTATGCATTTTAAAATGTTTAATTAATCCTTCAAGTTTATTTCTCTATTTTAGCATCTACCAAATCTTCTTTTTTTTAACAGATGAATTAAATTATTTACAGTAGAGAAAGGATATTTCTTTCTAGTCTAAAATGTAGAACATTTATAAGCCATTTTCTATTTAATTCTAGTGAGTGAGACTAGATCTAGAGAGTGTTATACCTATGTATATATACTATAGCTGTGTTGACTTTTTATTTCCTTGGAGACTCATTTTGCCCTATAAAACGATCTGTATCATAATTATAAATATACAAGCATGGTGTATACCGGTACATTCACATTTCAAATAATGGTGAAATTGGGGGAGGGGGTTCCTTCCGTTGAGATTAGAGGAAGTATTCAAAATAAATAATCTGACATTAAGGAATTTAGAAAATATTTTGACATAGTACCAGACCTGATCAAAAAGTATTTTTCAGTGATGCAGAATAAAGAGAAACTTAACAAAATTTTATATATAATTGTTGTTATGGGAAATAATTTCTATTAAATGCTGCGAACTTACTAAATAATTTTCATCAAATACTACATATAATTATCTATTTATATATATATATATATATATATATATATATATATATAAATGTATATCTACAAAATTATTATAAAATAATGAATGAAACAGTTAATGGAGATTGAATACATTTAAAATGTCATGATCTATCTCTGTTAATCAACAGTATTGCACTAGTTAAGTCTACACAAATGACTACACAAATGTACATCAATTCAATATGGACCCTATCTATTACAGTGGACCCATCTATAACAGTCAACCGTTTTAAATGTTTTTATCATACTTATCCTTACATGTCATATATTAGTATGCATAATCTTAGTACGAGAAAAAAAAAATCTTGCATGAGAATGATATTAAAATTTTAATAAAAATATTAAAATATGGTCAGTAAGTTTTTAGTATACTGTTCAACTATCAAATGATATTTAGGATTGAACAGATTTAATTGTTATTGTACATGTATTTTTCTTTAAGAAACCATAATAAATACCAGCATTATTTGTCAAAATACAACACATGGTCTTTTTGAGCCAGTAATGCTTTCTAGTCTGTACAATAATACATATTTTAATAGATTATCTGTCAAAGCTATTAACTGCTCTTTCATAATTTTTACAGGAATAAGAATGTCAGTACATGTAAAAAAATACTTTTAGAAAATAAAAACTTTGATTAAAAATAAGCAATTTGATTATAATCGGTGGGTTAAAAGTCACGTGAAATTTAAATGCTAAAAACTAAAAATCTATTTTGTCAATTTCTTATAACATGATAATTCTGATATTTGTTGCTTGTGTACTCGCTGCATTTTGGCATGTACATTTAATCTTAAAGAGAAAGTTGAAGTCAAATTTATAACGTATTCAAAATAAAATATATCCAACACTTTGTCATAAGCCTTATATTATCTCTGTTATATTTCATATGATCCTCATACATTTCTATAGAATATCAAGAGTTGTTTGTAGGACTATAGCTCACAGACAGAGGACTGAAGTTACAACCCAAGTTAAAACAAAAGAGATAAAAACAAAAACAAAAAGCAAAAATACTAAGTTTTTTTTTTTAAATTAAGAATTTTGATATATATTTTAGATAAGAAATGGTAAAAACAAATTAAAATTCTGGACAGAAATCTTGGATACAACTTCAAAGTCATGTAAATATCATATTTATTATTCTAAGACAATTCTCGCACGACATCAAGTAAAACACTGTCTGTGTAATCAAGCTTTTTCAACTTTTTCAAAGAATTGGTCCAAAAAGTATTCTAATCATTAAAAAAGACTGCTATCAAGAAAGAACTTATCTCTATGGTAAACAAGGACAATCAGAATGTAGAGCCTGAAAAAGTTTAGTAGGACTTCCAAATACATGTGTACAATCAAATTGTCAAAGCTGAATAATCCATTGATCTTAATCTAAATTAATGTAGCATTTCAGATATCTGAAACATAATAAGCTAATTTCTACTATTAAATGGGATCTGTAGTTTTACTTCCTGATATCAGAGTTTAAAATAAAGAAGTTTGACAGTATACTCCAACTCCAACAACCATATTGGTTGTTATAATGAAGGCTCCCACAGAGAAATCTAATCTAATTAATTCTCCCACAGATATAAAATTTATAAAACTACTAAGGAAACAATATTTATTATTTAACAGCACTTACGGTGATATAACACAATTTTATTTTTTCCTGAAAAATAAAAATGCCCTGACATGGTACTAACCCCTGATGTTATGAAATTGATGATTAGATATCCTCCATAAGCATTTTATACAAAATAAAATGGTCTATCAACAATAAAAACAAAATACATCAAAATGAAAAAAAAACAAACAAAAAGGATAAAAATCTGCAGATTTAACAACACCATATATCTTTATATAAAATATATACAACATGATATAAAAGTTTTAATTTTGATTTATTGAGTGATGCAGAAAAATTATGCATACAAACCATTAAAATACTGAGATAAAAATGTTTATAAATACATACAATACTTTTAACAAAATATACCAATAAAATGTGACATTACAACAATGTTACGTCCATTAAAAGTGAAAGAACAAAAGTATAATACATGCCCTAATAAGACCTTTTCCTTTTAGAACTTACACCTTATCAAATGTATAGTATTTGATTATCATAATGTTTTGATACGTCTCGAACGTTTTGTAAAAAAAAAAAAAAACCCAAAAAACCTATTTATCATTTCAAGTAAGAAAAAACCACTTTCAGATTAAAAAAAATAATTCTTCACCAGTAATAAAAAACAATCAAACAAAATAGTAATAAAATAGATATAAAATCAGCTATATAGGGTTATTGCACGAATATTGGTGAAAATCGTCCTTAGTAAAATATTATATTGCACGAGTCCAATTGATATTCTGCGAGAGGCAACATTCGTTAATACTCATGCAATAACCCTTTTATTGTATGGCAGAGCTTGGAAAATGACAAGAACACCATTTTAACATAGCGATGATGTTATGATTTGAAGCAATATTACACTAGCGCAAAATATCAGGGAATATTAAAGCACACTAGCTTTTAGTTACATTCTAAATGAAATATCATACTACTATACAAGAAAACTTTAAAAAAAAATGTTTCTCCTTTTCCCCATTTCTAAAGTTATCTTGATTAGTTTGAATGTCAATAGAAGTCAGAACTTCCTTATGTAACTGTTGAAATAATAGAAATTACTATATTTATAAAAACACCGAAAAGAAACACTCTATTTTGTATACTACAGATTTTGCTTGATCACAAATTATTTTTCTATTTTCCTCAAATTAAATGTATATCTTTTTAAATTTTACATACTGTTATGCATACTCCCAAAACAGTTTGTATTAATTTTACATACCGTTATGTATACTCCCAAAACAGTTTGTATTAATTTTACATACCGTTATGTATACTCCCAAAACAGTTTGTATTAATTTTACATACCGTTATGTATACTCCCAAAACAGTTTGTATTAATTTTACATACCGTTATGTATACTCCCAAAACAGTTTGTATTAATTTTACATACCGTTATGTATACTCCCAAAACAGTTTGTATTAATTTTACATACCGTTATGTATACTCCCAAAACAGTTTGTATTAATTTTACATACCGTTATGTATACTCCCAAAACAGTTTGTATTAATTTTACATACCGTTATGTATACTCCCAAAACAGTTTGTATTAATTTTACATACCGTTATGTATACTCCCAAAACAGTTTGTATTAATTTTACATACCGTTATGTATACTCCCAAAACAGTTTGTATTAATTTTACATACCGTTATGTATACTCCCAAAACAGTTTGTATTAATTTTACATACCGTTATGTATACTCCCAAAACAGTTTGTATTAATTTTACATACCGTTATGTATACTCCCAAAACAGTTTGTATTAATTTTACATACCGTTATGTATACTCCCAAAACAGTTTGTATTAATTTTACATACCGTTATGTATACTCCCAAAACAGTTTGTATTAATTTTACATACCGTTATGTATACTCCCAAAACAGTTTGTATTAATTTTACATACCGTTATGTATACTCCCAAAACAGTTTGTATTAATTTTACATACCATTATGTATACTCCCAAAACAGTTTGTATTTATTTTACATACAGTTAGTTATAAACTCTCAAAACAGTTTTTATTCATTTTTTTTTAATTAACTGTAAAGGTGAAATGTCTTAAGAATCAAACACTTCAAGTTCACACAATATCAGTGATGTATAACCAACAGTATTTAACAGGTATTACAATAGATTGTCAAATTCAGTGTAAATAGACTTTAATTTCCCAGATAGTAAGTAAGGGGTCATTTGTCTAAAATAAAAATCTTACATATAGATTACACGGATGTTTTTCTTCTTGTCTTAAACAGAAATATTGCGGAAAAGGTCTTGTATACAAACTATATGTCACAGACAGGTACAATATCAAGGGTTATTCCTTATATTGTTATATAGAGGAGACTTTGAAGGCATTTTATACATTTGAATTGTATGGATAGTGAGAGAAAGTAACTAAATCCATAAAGACATATAAAGAAATTCTTATTCAAATTTGTAGTGGGTTTTGATAAAAAAAAAAAAAAAAAAAACACCTTCAAACAACCTCATACAAATTCATGGAATAGCCCTAAAAAAAAAAAAAAAAATTCTTCTCACAAAATTAAACTGTTAAAGGTAGATAAATCATTGCTGTTTGAATGTTTTTCATTGTTTCTGCACATATCATTTTCAGAATAATTATGGCAATCCTTTTTCTTCATATATCTTAATAAACTGAGAGAAAAATAAAACTACTGAAATGTTTATGCCAGTAGGATTTTTTAAATGGTTAGAAATCAAATCTAATAATGTGAGAAAGAAATATCAATATAAGAGTTTATCAGTTGTCACATTTGTTATAACATTGTGGCCACAAATTCTAATATTGCTATACTAGATAACGCTGTAAAGTGTTCATCTTAATTTTCAATTAAAAAAAACAAACTTAAAATTCGAAATGAATATTAAAAGTTCTTAATATAATTTATTCAAATATTTTTTTTTCAATCTTAGTCTGTAAAAGTGGCTTAAATGAAGAAGATTGTTATAATGCTAATGTTTTCATGTCATGTACAAAATATCTACTGTCTTGTACTTCAGAATCTCAACAGGTAAAATAAATTACAAAAAAAATCTAAAAAATGCATGAGAAATCTACTCCTTTATAATATTATAATTACATGTATTAGCTATGTGTGACAACTGATAACTTATGAAGCTGTAAACATCATGAAGCAGTGGTACTGTTACGTTCACCTCGAGACTTGCTTAGATTAAATGTTTCATTCACACCTTTCATTCCTATGTCCTCCCAGAGTTTTAGAGCTTTGTCTTTACGGAACTGCTCCCAGCGATCATCGTCAGATTCGTGCGTAATATACCGCTGACCAACCTGTTCTTCCAACTTCCTTAGATCACACCATGTTTGATAGTCCTAATAATTAAAAAATGGAAATCATGAATATTAATTAATTAAAAAATACATGTTTAACATCATTTTCATCAATCTATTACTTTACTTTCTTTGAAAAATATGATAATCTTCCAAGCTGATTTTTTTTTTAAATCATTTTTTTTACTTGAAAGATTGACGATTTCAATTAAGAATTAAACTTTATTATGAAACACGTCTAAAATATTTTATTAACATTTTTTTGACCTCATTATAATGAACTTGCATGATTTTTTTTTAACAAAATGTTTCAAGATGACAAAGCATACAATAAAACTGTTATAAGCATCTGATTATCTGTATTATAAATATATATAGTATTACTCCTCTCTATTTGGATTTTCCTTTATTTAATAAAATTTCATGTCTCTGCCTTGGAGAATTTTAATTTTAATTAAACATAACTTAAAATGTGAGAAATTGTAAAATGATTTGCCAAATAACACCAAGTGTATATTACCCTAACTGATAATCATTTTTCAAAAAATAGTGCAGTGGGATTAGTGCAAAAAATAGTCCCATGATATATATAAGAAAGTTTCCTACAGATATACATATGTAAATAAATTTGTGTATATTTCTATGTCCAAAAAAAGATGTAAAATGACTGTATTCTGTACTTCAAAGAAAAAAAAACACAGATGACATATTCCTGAGCTATGAAAAAACTGCAATTTCCACAGAAAAAACATTATATATATTAAATCATTCATGAGTGAAATTAACAATAGACCATTTGACAAAGTCTATTTAAAGCTTAGTTATTCTATACTGCCAGATTATGATGTAAACCTAATGTCTATGTAAATTTTCACATCTAATGGGTTGGAATATGCTGATTTCTACAATTGTCTAGTTCTGCCTGTGTTATTTCAGATTTTTAGGGGAGTCACAGTATCTATAATATAGGCATTATAATATACAGGCATTAATACATTAGAACGTTAGAAACAGAATGTATGATCAGTTTTAAATATAGAAAAGGGGGGGGGACAAATTATAGAATTCATTGGGAATATTAATTTTTCACCCCTATTTATCTATGTGGCTTTTAGTCACTGTTGGGAAAAAAAAACAAAAAACAAATAGGTAAGGTATATGGGTGTTCCAAACCACTTACAAACAATATTTCAGTTTTGTTGTGACCAACAATTTTATCAGTGGAGGAAACCAGAATACCAGGAGAAAACAATTGACTTGCCACAAGTCACAAACAAACTTTATCATATAATGTTGTATTAAGTACACCTTGATTTGGGCACCAATAAATGTTGTATCAAGTACACCTTGATTTGGGCACCAATAAATGTTGTATCAAGTACACCTTGATTTGGGCACCAATAAATGTTGTATCAAGTACACCTTGATTTGGGCACCAATAAATGTTGTCAATATTAATAATGCATTCTTATAGCTTGCTTACAACAAATTTTGTATCAAATGTCACATCATACAATACACAGAAATTTAAAATGTAAAAAAAAGTGTCACCTGAAGCCAGACGTGGGCTAGTGATTTGTCTACCGTGAACCTCTTTCTCATTTTCACCTGTAGAAGGTTACTGATCAGATCTAATGCTGTAAGAATGAAAATGATTGGATAAATGTGAGTGAGAAGCTGTAACAAAAAAGTTTGTCTAACGGCTTATATATAAACAGCAGTAAGAAATGAACTGATGTGTGACTAAAGCTATAATAAGGAATATAGGGAGTAATATAATACAAGCTCTTTTGATGCTTAGTTCTCTGTCTTTCTCGTTAAATGAATACCTGCATACTTGATGCAGCTTGAGGTTCATCAAACAAACCAACTAGTGATACAAAATTATATTTTTTTCCTTTCAATGAATGTTATAAGACGTCTTTTTCATAATATATATATTAAAATTATCAACATCGTTTTGTATTGAATTTTACAAATTTTAAATCAGTTTTCAAAATATAACTGAAATATTGTTGAAAGTGGTGTTAAACACCATTAAACCAACCAATCAAATCAAAAGAGCATGTATTCATCAACTGAAAAAAAATAGCTAGAGCATTGATGAATCTACATTAAATAATTCTGACACATGTTGACTAGAATGGTTAGTACTACACACACAGCACATACATTCACTACTGATGACAATCTAACACTCAGTGTACATTTAAATCTATATAATAATTTCTCCCCATTATTATGAATAACTAAAATTGTTTTCTTTGTTAGATACTGCCATATGGTCATAAAACTTTGCTAGCAGGAGTTTGTAATCATACTCGAAAACAAAAACTAGTCAATCAAAACACTGTATCAAATAAACACTCTTGGAGTGCAAGTACAAAACTCATACTTGAAAGTGTTATGATCGTAAGGCCAGGTCTGATATGAAAATCTTTTCAATCACGTTTCTGTTCATCAAAGGTAAATGTGTCATAAGAGTGTAAATTATCATCAAACATGAACATATGTATTCTTATTAATAAAATTGTTATTAATAGTTCATATGGATATTAATCCAGTTTCTTTACTGTTTTGTTTTAATTTCATGTGAATATCAACAAGTTTTTCAAAGATCGATAATAATAAAATATCAACAGAAGAAACAAATATAATCTCCAGGAATTTTTGTTGAAGCTGATTAAGTAATAAAAACTATTTAAACATGATTTTAGTGATATATGATGATATCAACTGCTAAGCACACAATTAACAAATACACAGCAAAGGTTAGTGAAGCTGCAGACACCAAAAGCTCTTTATAAAGTTGAATGCTATGAGAAGTCTTGTCTAAAATCTCCCCTCTCAGAAAGAGAAAAAGATAATTAATGGGAAAATTGTTAATAAAAAATTAACTTGACTGGAAGGAAAAAGATAAATGAATTCAGCCTAAAAACAAGTTTTATTGTAAAAACTTCAAACAAGTGTAGAATAAAATAATTTCAAAATAAAGATAAGATTTGGGTTACTTCTAAATTCTAGGTAAGTTTTTTGTCAAAGAAAAGCTTTTAGATAATTTTCTACTCGAAGAAGAGCTTTAAGTGTTATATGCAAGGTTGAAGACAAAAGTAAAAAAAGGGCACCTGACAAAACCAAGGATGTTGTAAAACCTTCTTCACCGAAGGTCGAGATCTCGTATTAACAAAAATTTTTCCAATGAAGTGCTTGGCTGTAATGAAAAAAATATTTACATAGTAGTACAAAATGAATACATGCATCCTCTGTAAATGATGTGACGATTGTGTGCAGATCTTTGTAAAAATGATGATACTGATATAAAAATAATCAGCATTATATAATTTCTGATCCAACTTTGTCCTACATGTATATATGTATATATGTTTAGTTGCGTTCTTCTAGATCTCCACACTATGTATGTAGAGTATGAATCCAGGCTTTAGAAATTTCTTTTAAAAAGTAGGCGTAGTCTATCATTCAAAAGGTGGAGAATGAATACGATAAACTCCTTTTCCTTTATACCTCATTCAAATCATGTCAAGTGGATTTTCGATTATATTAAAAATAGGAGTTTATTGAGCAAGATGTCTTACTCTTAAATATCAATCAACAAGATCTTATCTACGGATTCTATGATGAGGCTTGTGAAAAATGGCTGCTCATTTACAAAAGAATATAGGATTTGATGTTTTCGGTTCGGAGAGAGTTCTTGAACCAACAATAATTCTGGTACAATGAGACTATATATAGTATAGCTATGTATATAGTTATGAAAAAGAAGACACCTCGTAGAAGATAATTTCATTTCTCATTTACCAATTGCCATTGAATTTAAAAAATATTCAAAATTTAATACTTTTGTTTTTGAAATTGTCCCCTTTGTGCCTTTTATATCGAAATAGAACACTTCCACTATTTATCAATTTAATTACAAATTTTAATGTGTAAATAATATACATAATATATTCTATCAATGAGTTTGACTGTAGTATATGTAATGATGATAATAACCATAAATACACAGCATATACAGAGAAATAGTAAGGGATCCCAAATCACCAATATATACATGTATACATGCACACTTATATATTGTCATGCAACTGAAAAGAATTCCAGAAAAACAAGTCATGCATCTATAACATTGAAAGCTGTCTTCAGTCAATCAATGTCTTTATGTCATATATTCATAAGCTCTACTTTCAGCATAAATGCATTTTAATTTGATTAATTAAGTAATACAAAAAAAAGTACAAATAATGAAACATATTCTACAATATTTCTTAATTTCAATAAGTTATCCTCTAAGAAAAAAGTCAGTCGTCTGATTCTGATAAAATTATAGAAACTTCCAAGTCATTTATATAAATAACTTATTCATAACAAAGAATACAATTTCTTTCAATAATGCTTTTAAGGGAAGCAACTCCTGCATTTTTTTTTGAAGACAACGCATCTTGAAATGTGGAAATATCTATGCATACAACAAAAATTGTTACATTTTTATTCAAATATCAGTGTAAATCAAACTACAGGCTTGTTGAAAAAATACTAAAGGACTACACCGGCAGTAGCATGATACTACCATAGAGTCGACAAGGGCTACATACTCAACCATTTTACTACAATCAAGTTTAATGTAAAAAACACCAGAAACAGATATAGCTAAAATCTCCCAAATCAATATCAACCTTTATTCTGTGCCAAGTATCATTGTGTTAAAATTTCAGAAGGACTGTTCTACTTGAACAAAAGTTATCGCTGGGAAACCATTGTGTCTACAGACGATGACAGGCCCATTAGCATAATATGACAGAATTTTTTTTACAGCTGTATAAAAATCCAGTATAGATAGATTTAAAGGGTCAGACAATATGGTATCTTTATATATGTATGAGCAGTAATACCAGTTCCCACCACTTATACTGTCAAAATATTCTTGAATATTTTTATTCTCTAAAGCTCGTGTGATTATGGTACAGGCTGATTTCACTGTGTGCTATACTATTTACAATGTAAACTCTTAAAAATGTATGTGATTTGTTTTAAATAAATATGTGGTAGTGAAAAAATGGAGAAACCCCCCCCCCCCCCCCCCCCCCTGAATTTGATTCTGGTGACAAACAAGACAAATCTCTATATCCTTTGATAAAATGTTGATAGTAAACTACCATGAAACCTGTTAAAGCTGAACACTCTTTGAATCATCAATTTATTTATCTGGAAGTCGGGTAAATCTGCACATTAAACTTGGGAACTAAATTATTGGCTTATACAATAGTCTCCCGTTATAATGCTGTCCTTCTTATCAGATAAATCGAGATAATAAAATACTACTAAATTATCTACTTCAAGAGAGGTCATCTCTATTATAAGGTCACTTTTTCATTGCAAAAGGGATGGTCTTATAAGAGTGGACTATTCTACAGGATTCTGGATTATTCAGAGAGGTTTTACAGCATTAACAAGATTTCTCACCAAACCAAATATTTACACCCCCACCCACTTACAATTAAAAATTAAACAAAAAATTATACATTGTGTTGATTGTGCAAACATTTTGAATATATATGTGTAAACGTACCCTCCTGAGAAATCTCCTTCCATGGATTAGGGGGATACATAAATGAAGCATTCTGTATTTGGTCACTGATTTCTTCATCTTCATTGAAAGGGAATGTTCCACTTAAACTAAAAAAAATTAAGTAGAAAGATAACTATATAGGTACAATAATCTAAGCTGTTATAATGTAGATACATGTACTTCTGTGAATGTACTGATATTGACTTTATGGTGTATCCATGTGTGTGTTGGAGTGAAAGATTTCTTCCCAATCTTTCCTATATTGTTATGTGAAAGATGATTGAAAGATAGTGAGTTTTACTTCTAATCAGTTATGTGAACTTGGAAATGAAAATAGGGAATCATTTGAGAGATTGTCTTGTTATCTTATAATTATTTGTTTGATAATTTTGCTTGCTGTCTGTGGCATTGCTATGTTTTTCTACTGATTTTTTGTAGTTTCCCCATAACTTAGTATTTGTATATCTTGTCTTATTCTACAGGGTTCACACTTCAGATTTCCAATGAGAAATTCCACTTTACTGACACAGATTACCAAATATAGATTTCAGTCTAAATATAGATTTAGATTTTAGTTATCTCCCAAAGTATATCCCCTTCTTATAGATATAAATTACAACTTAGGACATAGGAATGTTCAGATATGAGCAAAAAATTGTGAAATACAATAGAAATAGCAATTGTTGGTAACAATTTTACAATACAATGATTTTACATAATTCGCTAAAGAGGTAGTTAGTAAGACTGGAAAACATCAAGTTTATTCCTTACACTTTATAATCGTGTTAATTATTGATATTGACAGAGACATATTCCTTACACTTTATAATCGTGTTAATTATTGATATTGACACAGACATATTCCTTACACTTTATAATCGTGTTAATTATTGATATTGACACAGACATATTCCTTACACTTTATAATCATGTTAATTATTGATATTGACACAGACATATTCCTTACACTTTATATTCATGTTAATTATTGATATTGACACAGACATATTCCTTACACTTTATAATCATGTTAATTATTGATATTGACATAGACATATTCCTTACACTTTATAATCGTGTTAATTATTGATATTGACACAGACATATTCCTTACACTTTATAATCATGTTAATTATTGATATTGACATAGACATATTCCTTACACTTTATAATCATGTTAATTATTGATATTGACACAGACATATTCCTTACACTTTATAATCATGTTAATTATTGATATTGACACAGACATATTCCTTACACTTTATAATCGTGTTAATTATTGATATTGACACAGACATATTCCTTACACTTTATAATCATGTTAATTATTGATATTGACATAGACATATTCCTTACACTTTATAATCATGTTAATTATTGATATTGACACAGACATATTCCTTACACTTTATAATCGTGTTAATTATTGATATTGACACAGACATATTCCTTACACTTTATAATCGTGTTAATTATTGATATTGACACAGACATATTCCTTACACTTTATAATCATGTTAATTATTGATATTGACACAAGACATATTCCTTACACTTTATAATCGTGTTAATTATTGATATTGACATAGACATATTCCTTACACTTTATAATCATGTTAATTATTGATATTGACACAGACATATTCCTTACACTTTATAATCGTGTTAATTATTGATATTGACACAGACATATTCCTTACACTTTATAATCATGTTAATTATTGATATTGACACAGACATATTCCTTACACTTTATAATCATGTTAATTATTGATATTGACATAGACATATTCCTTACACTTTATAATCATGTTAATTATTGATATTGACACAGACATATTCCTTACACTTTATAATCGTGTTAATTATTGATATTGACACAGACATATTCCTTACACTTTATAATCGTGTTAATTATTGATATTGACACAGACATATTCCTTACACTTTATAATCGTGTTAATTATTGATATTGACACAGACATATTCCTTACACTTTATAATCGTGTTAATTATTGATATTGACACAGACATATTCCTTACACTTTATAATCGTGTTAATTATTGATATTGACACAGACATATTCCTTACACTTTATAATCCTGTTAATTATTGATATTGACATAGACATATTCCTTACACTTTATAATCATGTTAATTATTGATATTGACACAGACATATTCCTTACACTTTATAATCCTGTTAATTATTGATATTGACATAGACATATTCCTTACACTTTATAATCATGTTAATTATTGATATTGACACAGACATATTCCTTACACTTTATAATCATGTTAATTATTGATATTGACACAGACATATTCCTTACACTTTATAATCATGTTAATTATTGATATTGACACAGACATATTCCTTACACTTTATAATCCTGTTAATTATTGATATTGACACAGACATATTCCTTACACTTTATAATCATGTTAATTATTGATATTGACACAGACATATTCCTTACACTTTATAATCATGTTAATTATTGATATTGACACAGACATATTCCTTACACTTTATAATCGTGTTAATTATTGATATTGACACAGACATATTCCTTACACTTTATAATCGTGTTAATTATTGATATTGACACAGACATATTCCTTACACTTTATAATCATGTTAATTATTGATATTGACACAAGACATATTCCTTACACTTTATAATCGTGTTAATTATTGATATTGACATAGACATATTCCTTACACTTTATAATCATGTTAATTATTGATATTGACACAGACATATTCCTTACACTTTATAATCGTGTTAATTATTGATATTGACACAGACATATTCCTTACACTTTATAATCATGTTAATTATTGATATTGACACAGACATATTCCTTACACTTTATAATCATGTTAATTATTGATATTGACATAGACATATTCCTTACACTTTATAATCGTGTTAATTATTGATATTGACACAGACATATTCCTTACACTTTATAATCGTGTTAATTATTGATATTGACACAGACATATTCCTTACACTTTATAATCGTGTTAATTATTGATATTGACACAGACATATTCCTTACACTTTATAATCGTGTTAATTATTGATATTGACACAGACATATTCCTTACACTTTATAATCGTGTTAATTATTGATATTGACACAGACATATTCCTTACACTTTATAATCCTGTTAATTATTGATATTGACATAGACATATTCCTTACACTTTATAATCATGTTAATTATTGATATTGACACAGACATATTCCTTACACTTTATAATCCTGTTAATTATTGATATTGACATAGACATATTCCTTACACTTTATAATCATGTTAATTATTGATATTGACACAGACATATTCCTTACACTTTATAATCATGTTAATTATTGATATTGACACAGACATATTCCTTACACTTTATAATCA
Organism: Bathymodiolus septemdierum; assembly: GCA_963383655.1. NCBI lineage: Eukaryota > Metazoa > Mollusca > Bivalvia > Mytilida > Modiolidae > Bathymodiolus > Bathymodiolus septemdierum. The sequence continues at coordinate 19,956,441 of OY726519.1, read as the reverse complement.
TGTTAATTATTGATATTGACACAGACATATTCCTTACACTTTATAATCCTGTTAATTATTGATATTGACATAGACATATTCCTTACACTTTATAATCATGTTAATTATTGATATTGACACAGACATATTCCTTACACTTTATAATTGTGTTAATTATTGATATTGACAGACATATTCCTTACACTTTATAATCGTGTTAATTATTGATATTGACATAGACATATTCCTTACACTTTATAATCATGTTAATTATTGATATTGACACAGACATATTCCTTACACTTAATAATCATGTTAATTATTGATATTGACACAGACATATTCCTTACACTTTATAATCGTGTTAATTATTGATATTGACACAGACATATTCCTTACACTTTATAATCATGTTAATTATTGATATTGACACAGACATATTCCTTACACTTTATAATTGTGTTAATTATTGATATTGACACAGACATATTCCTTACACTTTATAATCATGTTAATTATTGATATTGACATAGACATATTCCTTACACTTTATAATCGTGTTAATTATTGATATTGACATAGACATATTCCTTACACTTTATAATCATGTTAATTATTGATATTGACACAGACATATTCCTTACACTTTATAATCGTGTTAATTATTGATATTGACACAGACATATTCCTTACACTTTATAATCATATTAATTATTGATATTGACATAGACATATTCCTTACACTTTATAATCATGTTAATTATTGATATTGACACAGACATATTCCTTACACTTTATAATCGTGTTAATTATTGATATTGACACAGACATATTCCTTACACTTTATAATCGTGTTAATTATTGATATTGACACAGACATATTCCTTACACTTTATAATCGTGTTAATTATTGATATTGACACAGACATATTCCTTACACTTTATAATCATGTTAATTATTGATATTGACAGAGACATATTCCTTACACTTTATAATCGTGTTAATTATTGATATTGACATAGACATATTCCTTACACTTTATAATCGTGTTAATTATTGATATTGACATAGACATATTCCTTACACTTTATAATCGTGTTAATTATTGATATTGACACAGACATATTCCTTACACTTTATAATCATGTTAATTATTGATATTGACACAGACATATTCCTTACACTTTATAATCATGTTAATTATTGATATTGACATAGACATATTCCTTACACTTTATAATCATGTTAATTATTGATATTGACACAGACATATTCCTTACACTTTATAATCGTGTTAATTATTGATATTGACACAGACATATTCCTTACACTTTATAATCCTGTTAATTATTGATATTGACATAGACATATTCCTTACACTTTATAATCATGTTAATTATTGATATTGACACAGACATATTCCTTACACTTTATAATTGTGTTAATTATTGATATTGACAGACATATTCCTTACACTTTATAATCGTGTTAATTATTGATATTGACATAGACATATTCCTTACACTTTATAATCATGTTAATTATTGATATTGACACAGACATATTCCTTACACTTTATAATCATGTTAATTATTGATATTGACACAGACATATTCCTTACACTTTATAATCGTGTTAATTATTGATATTGACACAGACATATTCCTTACACTTTATAATCATGTTAATTATTGATATTGACACAGACATATTCCTTACACTTTATAATCATGTTAATTATTGATATTGACACAGACATATTCCTTACACTTTATAATCATGTTAATTATTGATATTGACACAGACATATTCCTTACACTTTATAATCATGTTAATTATTGATATTGACACAGACATATTCCTTACACTTTATAATTGTGTTAATTATTGATATTGACACAGACATATTCCTTACACTTTATAATCGTGTTAATTATTGATATTGACACAGACATATTCCTTACACTTTATAATCATGTTAATTATTGATATTGACACAGACATATTCCTTACACTTTATAATCATGTTAATTATTGATATTGACATAGACATATTCCTTACACTTTATAATCGTGTTAATTATTGATATTGACATAGACATATTCCTTACACTTTATAATCATGTTAATTATTGATATTGACACAGACATATTCCTTACACTTTATAATCGTGTTAATTATTGATATTGACACAGACATATTCCTTACACTTTATAATCATATTAATTATTGATATTGACATAGACATATTCCTTACACTTTATAATCATGTTAATTATTGATATTGACACAGACATATTCCTTACACTTTATAATCGTGTTAATTATTGATATTGACACAGACATATTCCTTACACTTTATAATCATGTTAATTATTGATATTGACACAGACATATTCCTTACACTTTATAATCGTGTTAATTATTGATATTGACACAGACATATTCCTTACACTTTATAATCATGTTAATTATTGATATTGACAGAGACATATTCCTTACACTTTATAATCGTGTTAATTATTGATATTGACATAGACATATTCCTTACACTTTATAATCGTGTTAATTATTGATATTGACATAGACATATTCCTTACACTTTATAATCGTGTTAATTATTGATATTGACATAGACATATTCCTTACACTTTATAATCATGTTAATTATTGATATTGACACAGACATATTCCTTACACTTTATAATCGTGTTAATTATTGATATTGACATAGACATATTCCTTACACTTTATAATCATGTTAATTATTGATATTGACACAGACATATTCCTTACACTTTATAATCGTGTTAATTATTGATATTGACACAGACATATTCCTTACACTTTATAATCATGTTAATTATTGATATTGACACAGACATATTCCTTACACTTTATAATCGTGTTAATTATTGATATTGACACAGACATATTCCTTACACTTTATAATCATGTTAATTATTGATATTGACAGAGACATATTCCTTACACTTTATAATCGTGTTAATTATTGATATTGACATAGACATATTCCTTACACTTTATAATCGTGTTAATTATTGATATTGACACAGACATATTCCTTACTCCTTATAATCGTGTTAATTATTGATATTGACACAGACATATTCCTTACACTTTATGATCGTGTTAATTATTGATATTGACACAGACATATTCCTTACACTTTATAATCGTGTTAATTATTGATATTGACACAGACATATTCCTTACACTTTATAATCGTGTTAATTATTGATATTGACACAGACATATTCCTTACACTTTATAATCGTGTTAATTATTGATATTGACACAGACATATTCCTTACACTTTATAATCCTGTTAATTATTGATATTGACACAGACATATTCCTTACACTTTATAATCGTGTTAATTATTGATATTGACATAGACATATTCCTTACACTTTATAATCGTGTTAATTATTGATATTGACATAGACATATTCCTTACACTTTATAATCGTGTTAATTATTGATATTGACATAGACATATTCCTTACACTTTATAATCCTGTTAATTATTGATATTGACACAGACATATTCCTTACACTTTATAATCCTGTTAATTATTGATATTGACACAGACATATTCCTTACACTTTATAATCATGTTAATTATTGATATTGACACAGACATATTCCTTACACTTTATAATCGTGTTAATTATTGATATTGACAGAGACATATTCCTTACACTTTATAATCATGTTAATTATTGATATTGACACAGACATATTCCTTACACTTTTTAATTGTGTTAATTATTGATATTGACACAGACATATTCCTTACACTTTATAATCGTGTTAATTATTGATATTGACACAGACATATTCCTTACACTTTATAATCATGTTAATTATTGATATTGACACAGACATATTAACTTACCTTACATAAATAACAACACCTACAGACCACATGTCTAGAGATCTATTGTATCCTTTACTTTTTAAAACTTCTGGGGCTAAAAATACAAAAAAGAAGAATTAATAGAATCGTTAGTTTCCTCCACATGTCACATTCTACAACTATATATAAACTGAGTATTTGATTTTAAATAAAAATTCCAAACATCACTTAAAAAGTAGGAAAATATTGTATCATTCATCACTATTATACTATATGAAAACATCAAAATCATCTTCTAATAAAGATAATGCATCAAACATAGCCTTCAAAATAATGTACAGTGAAACGTGTCTAAATACAGCCTAAACATGTCTAAATATAGCCTAAACGTGTCTAAATACAGCATAAACATGTCTAAATACAGCCTAAACATGTCTAAATACAGCCTAAACATGTCTAAATACAACCTAAACATGTCTAAATACAGCCTAAACATGTCTAAATACAGCATAAACATGTCTAAATACAGCCTAAACGTGTCTAAATACAGCCTAAACATGTCTAAATACAGCCTAAACGTGTCTAAATACAGCCTAAACATGTCTAAATACAGCCTAAACGTGTCTAAATACAGCCTAAACATGTCTAAATACAGCCTAAACATGTCTAAATACAGCCTAAACGTGTCTAAATACAGCCTAAACATGTCTAAATACAGCCTAAACGTGTCTAAATACAGCCTAAACATGTCTAAATACAGCCTAAACATGTCTAAATACAGCCTAAACGTGTCTAAATACAGCATAAACATGTCTAAATACAGCCTAAACGTGTCTAAATACAACCTAAACATGTCTAAATACAGCCTAAACATGTCTAAATACAGCCTAAACGTGTCTAAATACAGCCTAAACATGTCTAAATACAGCCTAAACATGTCTAAATACAACCTAAACATGTCTAAATACAGTCTAAACATGTCTAAATACAGCCTAAACATGTCTAAATACAGCCTAAACATGTCTAAATACAACCTAAACGTGTCTAAATACAACCTAAACATGTCTAAATACAACCTAAACATGTCTAAATACAGCCTAAACGTGTCTAAATACAGCATAAACATGTCTAAATACAGCCTAAACGTGTCTAAATACAGCCTAAACATGTCTAAATACAGCCTAAACATGTCTAAATACAGCCTAAACGTGTCTAAATACAGCATAAACATGTCTAAATACAGCCTAAACATGTCTAAATACAGCCTAAACATGTCTAAATACAACCTAAACATGTCTAAATACAGTCTAAACATGTCTAAATACAGCATAAACATGTCTAAATACAGCCTAAACATGTCTAAATACAGCCTAAATATGTCTAAATACAACCTAAACGTGTCTAAATACAACCTAAACATGTCTAAATACAACCTAAACATGTCTAAATACAGCCTAAACGTGTCTAAATACAACCTAAACGTGTCTAAATACAGCCTAAACGTGTCTAAATACAGCTTAAACATGTCTAAATACAGCCTAAACATGTCTAAATACAACCTAAACATGTCTAAATACAACCTAAACATGTCTAAATACAGCCTAAACGTGTCTAAATACAACCTAAACGTGTCTAAATACAGCCTAAACGTGTCTAAATACAGCCTAAACATGTCTAAATACAACCTAAACGTGTCTAAATACAACCTAAACATGTCTAAATACAACCTAAATGTGTCTAAATACAACTTAAACGTGTCTAAATACAACCTAAACGTGTCCAAATACAACCTAAATGTGTCTAAACACAACCTAAACGTGTCTAAATACAGCCTCATTGAGACCAACTTTCTTGTTTGTTATATGTAGGTTAAATTAACCAAGATTTCTTACATTGGGACTTCATTTAAAGTTGGATTTACACACGATTTCAGTTTACACAGGTTTCAATGTATATTGCATAAGAATTAATGGGTGTTTGAGAAAATACATGTGTCCACAATTAAAAAATATAAAACATAAACTAAAAAGTGGGAAACAGGTCTAAATTTGGATACCACAATTTTTTTTTAACACACCTGCATTTCACTAAAAAAAAGAAATTAATAAAAACAGTTTCTTCTTTTAGTCATTCATAAAAATGATGCAATTGTAATGTAGATCTTACCAAGATATGCTGGTGTTCCCACCACTGATATTCTGAACGATTTTTCACCAATAATTCTGGCAAATCCAAAATCACATAGTTTTACCTGAAATTAAAGATAAGCTGTATTTTTAATACCCTCACAGCAGTAAATTCAACATTCCTTTAGACTTACATTAACTTTCTGAAATGTATCTTTAATTAATGGTTCTTAAGAAATGATAAATATTATTAATCATATTACACCTTTCAATATAAAATAACTGTAACACTTGATGGAGGCTGGTAGGACTAAACTTTGTAAAATCAATCCCAACTTTTTATCAGTGTCAAGGATTATTGTGTTAAATTTTCAGCAGAATCGGTCACCTTGAACACAAGAAATTTCACAGAACAATTGTGTCCACAGATGGACAACAACAGACCAATATCCAGGTCATCATGGTCGTGATCATATGATAGTTGGATTTACAACTACCTATGCAATCAGTGTCCATCACCACTACAGTTGTGAGTTCGAATCCCACTCAGACGAAGTGTGCACGATACAACTTTATGTGATAAAGTTTGTCAGTGAATTGCGGCAAATTGGTGGTTTCCTCCAACAATAAAACTGAAATCTATGTTAGATAAAGATTTACATGATCATATAATTAAATTATCTTTTTTTTTAGGGGAGGGAGGAGGGCAATTCTTTTAAAATCAGAATAAAAATGAGCAAAATCAGTGCAATTCTGGCCAATTAGATGGAATAGTAGGTAGGAAATAGGGTTTTAAATTCTATGGTATTACTGAGACATAAAATATATACTATAAATAAATAAACACATACCTGTGGAAATGCTGTTTCTGGTGATAATAACACATATGTACACATACCTGTGGAAATGCTGTTTCTGATGATAATAAAACATATGTACACGTACCTGTGGAAATGCTGTTTCTGATGATAATAACACATATGTACACGTACCTGTGGAAATGCTGTTTCTGATGATAATAAAACATATGTACACATACCTGTGGAAATGCTGTTTCTGATGATAATAACACATATGTACACATACCTGTGGAAATGTTGTTTCTGATGATAATAAAACATATGTACACATACCTGTGGAAATGCTGTTTCTGATGATAATAACACATATGTACACATACCTGTGGAAATGCTGTTTCTGATGATAATAACACATATGTACACATACCTGTGGAAATGTTGTTTCTGATGATAATAAAACATATGTACACGTACCTGTGGAAATGTTGTTTCTGATGATAATAACACATATGTACACATACCTGTGGAAATGTTGTTTCGGATGATAATAAAACATATGTACACATACCTGTGGAAATGTTGTTTCTGATGATAATAAAACATATGTACACATACCTGTGGAAATGCTGTTTCTGATGATAATAAAACATATGTACACGTACCTGTGGAAATGCTGTTTCTGATGATAATAACACATATGTGCACATACCTGTGGAAATGCTGTTTCTGATGATAATAACACATATGTACACATACCTGTGGAAATGCTGTTTCTGATGATAATAACACATATGTACACATACCTGTGGAAATGTTGTTTCTGATGATAATAAAACATATGTACACGTACCTGTGGAAATGTTGTTTCTGATGATAATAACACATATGTACACATACCTGTGGAAATGCTGTTTCTGATGATAATAACACATATGTACACGTATCTGTGGAAATGTTGTTTCTGATGATAATAATACATATGTACACATACCTGTGGAAATGTTGTTTCTGATGATAATAAAACATATGTACACGTACCTGTGGAAATGCTGTTTCTGATGATAATAAAACATATGTACACGTACCTGTGGAAATGCTGTTTCTGATGATAATAAAACATATGTACGCATACCTGTGGAAATGCTGTTTCTGATGATAATAACACATATGTACACATACCTGTGGAAATGTTGTTTCTGATGATAATAAAACATATGTACACATACCTGTGGAAATGCTGTTTCTGATGATAATAAAACATATGTACACATACCTGTGGAAATGCTGTTTCTGATGATAATAAAACATATGTACACGTACCTGTGGAAATGTTGTTTCTGATGATAATAACACATATGTACACGTACCTGTGGAAATGCTGTTTCTGATGATAATAAAACATATGTACACGTACCTGTGGAAATGCTGTTTCTGATGATAATAAAACATATGTACACGTACCTGTGGAAATGCTGTTTCTGATGATAATAACACATATGTACACATACCTGTGGAAATGCTGTTTCTGATGATAATAACACATATGTACACATACCTGTGGAAATGCTGTTTCTGATGATAATAACACATTTTCTGGTTTAAGATCACAATGCACTATGTTTTTAGAATGTAAATGTTTGAGAGCCACTAAAATCTGAAGAAAAAAAAAAAATCTTTTATTTAAGTCATAAATTGTATTTAGATTCCCTGGTTATGTTATAATCATGTTCGGTCTTCGCCATAAATTTTTTTCACCTACTTGCCCGAAAGCCAAATTAATTTTTTTTTCTGTTTATTCGAACAAATTCTTTCATAATTTTCCCTTGTCCGAATCCAGTTTTACTTGTCCCGGGCTTCGGATATGTTGGTTAGCACAAAGACTGCATGTTTATCAGCAAATTGAACATTTTCCCTTTGATGTGTGCTGCTGATAAAGTCTGGATCATTAACCTGACATTGATCCCCAAAAATATTAAGTCAGTTCGTAACTTGCATGTGCAAGAACTGACTCTGATATTGATAATTATCAGTCAGTGTGACGTCAAACACATTTTGATGTAACCGATAAAAACAATAACGCCAGTTTTGAAGATCTCGACATACATTATCACAGCTCATCCTATCAGACTTGCTGCGATACTAGGAATAATGTCTGTCCGACCTTCAAAGGTGCTGTTATTCTATATATATATCTGGTAAATAAGATAGATCAGGACTAAATGTTTTGTCAGATAGAATTTCCAAACTGTGTTGAAATATAGCTAACAAAATGTTCTACTAAAAATATAATTCAAAACAATATCTACTGATTTTATGGTCAAAGTATTTATCTCTTGCACAGTTACTCTTCTGATTATCAGAAACCTTGGGATGTATCAAACATTCCTTGTAATCTTGTCATTTATCAGAAACCTTGGGATGTATCAAACATTCCTTGTAATCTTGTCATTTATCAGAAACCTTGGGATGCATCTAACATTCCTTGTAATCTTGTCATTTATCAAGTGTTTGATTCTACAAATGTTGATACTTACTTGAGAAATGAGGAATTTTGTGACCCTCTCACTGAGACGACCTTTTGGACTAGATAATATCATTTCTAACATATCACCACGCAGCTTTTCCATAACCACAAAAATCTGAAAGACAAATAAATGGTACATTCCAGTAGCAGTATTGACCAGAAAACATGTTAAACAAATTTGTAAAATTAAAAGTGGTATTATTCTTCAATCTGTTATCTATCAGAAAAAACTACTAACAACCCATAACTATCGTTAATCTCTTCATCTCCGATTAGGATGGATTGTTTTCTAGGATAAATCAAAATAAAGAGTATGGTCTGATCATATCAATTGTTATCTCATTGTCACTATCAATCGGGTTACAATCCGTCTCTATTTCACTCTTGGCAGTGTTACCAGTAATTCTGTAATCCGCACAAAGCACCCCTTTTACCTCATGTCAAAATATGTACACAGTTCACTGAAAAATTAAATGTATCACCAATAATTATTCTATGATTTTCTGACAGTCCCTAATGGCAAAGGCTACACATGTCCATTCTATGTTTACATTTCTCCTGCAAAACAAGTGTTCTTTTGACACACATTCTGACTGGTTGCTGCTATGCGCTGGCTGCATCCAATTAAAATCGTCAGCATGTGACTTCGAAAATTCGCCTTACACTGCCAAGAATGAAGAAACTAGGAAACTATTCTCATTATTACCACCATTCAACAAAATCCATCATGCATCCACTATTTGATGGTGGATCTAGGCAATTTTGAATTATGAGTAAAATTGTACTGAAGATTTCTCATCCTGTGGTATCAATCTTAAAATTACCTGTAAATTACCTGTGCTTTTCAGTTGGCTAAAACAAACAACACTAATAAGTTAACACTTTTACAAAGTTTACAACTTACTCTTTCTGGGGTTTCAAACATTTTTTCCAAATTGACTACACCTGGGTGGTGGAGATTCTGAAAAATATACACATATATTAACAATAATAAATATCATTGCTATACTAAGTTGTTATATTGACTACTGAAGTGGGATAGGTAGTGTTAGACTTTTGGTGTTGAACACCCCTTTCAACAATATTTCACTATATTGTGGCAGTCAGTTTGATTGGTGGAGGCAACCAGAGTACTTGGAGAAAACCACCGACCTGCTGCATGTCACTGACAAACTTTATCATATTATGTAGTAAAGAGTACATCTTGCCATGGGCGGGATTCAAACTCACAGCTTTAGTGGTGATAGGAACTTATTGCATATGTAGTTGTAAACCCAACTACCATACAGTAATGACCACGAAGGCCTCTGGGTTAATTATTGGTGTTTGTCTACATGTAATGTATGTACAATTATATGTTTCCCTTTATCTTCATTATATTTTGTATCACTCAAAAAGCAGAAGTAACAAATCATGTACATTTTTGTATTAGACAAATTAGGATTTCAAAAGATCTTTAACAGCTGACATAACAAGACTTCCTTGTTTATCACAACTTAATGCATGTCTTTATACTGGCAATCTTCAACATTAACAATAATGTCTACATGTAGAATTACAATAGTTGTAATGATAGCTTAATAGACTTGATAATTATGTGTAAATAAGTGAATAATTGATCAATCAAGTCATCATGCTGAAAAATCACATACAAGAAAACTTAAATGTTGACAAGGGTACCAAACCAGGCAAGTGTTAGGGTTAAGTTTAGGGTTATGGTGTTTAATGCCACTTTCAACAATATTTCAGTTTTATCGTGGTGGTCAGTTTTATTGATGGAGGAAACCGGAGTACCCGATGAAAACCAACGACCTGTCTCAAGTCACTGACAAACTTTATCATATAATGCTGTATCGAGTACACCTCACCATGAACCGGTTCCAACTCACAACTTTTAGTGGTGATAGGCACTGATTGCATAGGTAGTTATAAATCCAACGACCATACGATCATGACAGCCTCAAATGCTATACTAGGTCACTATTAACAGCCAATTGTACATTAAAATTGTACATCTTTTTTATTTTTGGACACTAATAATTAGTCACACATGATCCCGAGACCCAACAGGAAAAGTTTTATTTTGAGTGAAGCAAATCTGTGCAGATTTTTTTTAATTGTTCGATCATGTCTGTATTGCCATTAGAAACACAATTATCAAGAGAGGGAATCCCATTAACTAGTTGAATCCTGTCACATGTTTGTGTTTATCCTAGACTGGATTTCCATTGGTATATTTTGTGGTCTTTCTTTTATTTCAATGGTTTGGGGTAAGAATTAGTTGTACAATTGTTTAGTACTGGAGGAATTGTTGACCATCACGGATGAGTGTGTTTTTCATGTTCAATGAATTTATGTGACAAGCAGTTATGTAATTTTGTTGATATTAGTGGAATCATTTACCATCATTGTTTGGTGGTGTTATCTTATGTTCAATGATTTGAGGCAACATGTAGTTGTCTGTTGGTTGATATTGTTGATCATCATCATCAGTTTTGACAGAATAGTAAATAGATAATAATACATGGAATATATTAAATAATAGAATACATGACAAACTGTCAATAATTATGTACAAAAACAGAAATTATGTGGTTGTCAATTAGCCCTTTCAAACAAACAATTCATCAAAATTCTATTTCATCAAGAGTCTAGACTATAATTATTTTATCACTGTAAAACAATTATTTTTGTGCAGGATTTAAGTATTTACCTGATAGATAATTTAATCACAATAACATTATTCCTCTGACGAGAGATTTAAGGATTTACCTGTAGAATAGACACTTCGTTCTTTAACTGAGCCTCCTGTTTATTAGGAAATCTGAGTTTGTCTATTACTTTAATAGCCACTTCCCTCACTGTCTTCCTGTGTTTACCTGAAATAATATAAATAATTCTGATTTCAAACCAAATTATCTGTACCTTATTATTTTTTTTAATTTTCATACCATGTACTTTTAGTTTTAATGCCAAGTAAGCAGTTTTAAAGCTATTGATTTATAGTAAATTTCTGTTGCAGCCATTACAAATGATATTCATGCAGTTTTATTTTTCATGTTTTCTATTATTATTATTTTTCACCACGATATAACTAAAATATTGTTGAAAGTGACGTTAAACACCATAACCCTTAACCCATATTATTATTCAATATCAAAATCTTATACAAAATCACTTTCATTTAGAATTATGTCATTTCCAGTCAGAATAATTCTTACTATACAGTATACACATGTATAATGTCAAGAAGAAAGTATAGTATAATGACATGAATATTTTGATGCATACTTTTACTAGATAAGCATGTTAGACTGTATAGAACTAGTTCTTTAATAATCTACTCAGAATATTCATTTCATTGGGAAGGAAAACCTAGACAGATATAACAGACTGATGAACCCTCCCCCACGTCATCCTTGAATAGGTATCTGATGACTTTAAAACTTGGGATGGACATTGCAGAGTGTACATTGCAGAGAAGTCAACCAACTTAACCACTCTGCCACTCAGTCCTCCAAGAAGTTAGATACAATGTAACCTGTCTAATGTAACACTCCAAGGAACTGTGAAAATGTGTGTCCGATTGTACAGGGCGTCAAAATAGTCAGGTTTCTCTTTTGGTCAACAGAAGGATGCAAATATTTAAGATCATTTAACAAAAGAATTAACTGTGCATGGTTGTTTAATGTAGAAGAATTGAACTACATTAGAACTACTACGTATAGCCATGTTTATAAAATGTAGTAAAAATACATTTAATATTAAATTTATGTCACCATTAATTTATTTACAACAATTAATAAATTTGCTCCATGATATTACAGAAATTTGATATGTGACATCTTTTAGCAAGGCTTCGTACATGTGATTTGTCGTTTCAACTCTGGTTATATATCAGTGACATGTACTTTGACCTAGTTATATGGATTAGTTTTTTCATGGTGAACAAGCATGTCCATTTCTTATATTTCATATTTATTAGCATACTTGGAAGTATGGTAATTTATTGACAAAAGTATCAGATAAGACAGGATCAACTTAGTATATATGTATTGTTTTAAACATATTTTATTCAAAACTAAATGAACAGGATTGAGCAACAGGCTATGCCTATACAAGCTCTCTCCTTTTACATGTACAAGGCATATATTCAGTAAAAAAAAAGTATATAACAATTATATCAATAATATAAGATAATTATGTTCCTTCAATACATGTAATTGTGAACACCATTAATATTTCATATATAATAAATATACGAGTGAAGTGAAATTTGTAGACTTTCTAAATATTTTAAATAGTTAAACATACAAGAAGCTAAAGAAAAATAAAATAGCACAAAATAAATGTATAATGGGAGGAGTGCAATTGAAAAAAGCTTGAAATATTTCTGTATTTAGATCATATGAAAATGATCTATTTCCATGTAATAATAAATCTATATTAATGTCAATATTATTATTTTTTGGTATTAATGTCTGTATGGAATCTAATAAGATCAATCTTAAGTTATTAAATTTAGGACAGATAAGCAAAAAATGGTTGTTATCTTCTAATGGACCACTACAGTTTGGACAGTTAGTATTATCAGATAAAAAAATCATTAAATAAATGTGCCTTCAGGTTACTAGCCTCATTTCTTAATTGACAATGAATTATGTTAAACTTCTTTATTCCAAAATTATAATGTGCATTGGTGTCCCCAGTTTTATAGAAGTGTGTCAATCTATTTTTAAAGCTATTTAAACTTGAAGATTCAGTAATAGTTAGGGGCAAAGTATTCCATAGTCTTATAGTGAAAGGGATAAAACTATCATAAAAAGAAATTGTTCTGGAAAATGGTGGATGGAATGTATTATTTTCATTTTTTAAGTTATATCCAGATTGTCTAGGTAGATATGGTTGAACCAACCCATAAAGGTATGCAGGTGTTACCCCATTAATTATTTTATAAGGTAATATTAGTTTGTGTTTATTCCGTCTATTTTCTAGTAATTTCCACCCCAATTCATGGTTTTTGTCTAGAGAAATTACATCGAAGACCGGTTATAATTCGACCAGCTTCTATTTGTACACTTTCCAATAAATTGGATTCCTTTTTAGTGCAGTTACCCCATACTACATCACCATATTCTAAAACGGGTCTAATAAATGCAAAATATATACATATATGGGAATATCTATCTAATAAATGTTTAACTTGTCTAAGTAAAAATAAATGAGAGCATGCTTTTTTATAAATATCATCTATATGTTTTTTCCATGTAGCTGATGATTGAAATGTTATTCCAAGATGACAGTGATTATCTATTTCATCAATTTCATCTCCATTTAGTCCAAAATATACAGGTGGGTGCTCCCTGTCCCTTCTACTAAATACAATATTTTTTGTTTTTTGAGGATTAAATTGAACTGCTCATTTCTTAGCCCAGTTGTAAATAACATTCAAGTCTTCCGTCAGAGAAGTTGCTGCTGCAGCATGATCATTTTCTACTACTACAAATAAGGAAGTATCATCTGCAAAAAGCTGGATGTCATTATTTATATCATTCACAATATCATTAATATAAACAAGGAAAAGGAATGGACCGAAAACAGAACCTTGGGGAAAACCCGCTTTAATACCCTTAAGAGTTGAAGAGAAACCTTCCGAGACAACTTTTTGTTGACGATCTGAGAGGTAACTTTCAATCCATTATATTAGTTGTTCGTTAACTCCAGTCAGCTTAAGTTTGAAAAGAAGGCCTTTATGCCAAACTTTGTCAAAGGCCTTGGAAACATCACAAAAAACAAATCTTACATCCCTCCCCTTATCCATATTACTAATAATATTATGATATATTTCAATCAGTTGATTAACAGTTGAGTCATTTGGTTGAAAGCCAGATTGACACTTTGACAAGATATTATTTGTTTTCATATAATTAAATAAATGTTTAAATAGAATTTTTTCCATAATTTTACATACTATGCTGGTCACTGATATAGGGCGATAGCTTTGGGATGAATGTGGATTACCTTTACCTTTAAAAATTGGACTTACATGAGCTATCTTCCATAAGATAGGAATCTGTTTAATTGAGAGAGACATGTTGAACAATTTTGTTAGTGGTTTAGAAATTGAATAAGCAATATCTTTTAGTAATCTAGGACTGATACCATCAGGACCAGCTGGTTTATTTACATTTAAAATTTTTAACTGGTCTAAAATTTCCTGTTCTTGTTATAATAAATTCATTCAAATGACATGGCAGAGGTGCAACATTATCAGAAATAACTGATTCATTATCAATATTAGCTACCATGGTATATTAGAAAAGTGAGTATTTAGAATTTCAGCTTTATCATAAGGGTGAATAAAAATTTGGCCATCATGTTCCAAAAATGGGGGTGGGTCTCTGGCTTTAGTAAAATTTGATATGGATTTAGCAATTCTCCACCATTTCCCAGGAGGGATATCCTTGTTTAAAAGTTCAAAGGTAAGTTTATTTTTATATTCGTCCTTTGCTTTTCTCACTAAATCAATAACTTCATTCCTGATTTCTCTAAATTTTTTCCAATGATCAGGGTTGTTTGTAGTTTTAGCTTTATGATGAATTCTGTTACGTTGTCTGATCCTGTTTCTAATTTTATTATTCATGAATGGTTTATCATTTGGTCAAACTGTAATAGTCTTGGTAGGTATGTATTTTTTTACAGCACCATCTAAAATTTTAAGAAAATTAGAATACACATCATTAATATTATCAGAATTGAAAACTAGATCATCCCAATTTGTAATATTCAGTTCATCAGCAAGCCCTTCAATGTCAGCAGCATTATAATTTCTTATTTGCCTTTTAAAGGAGTGTTGTTTAAAAGTATTGAATGAAATTTCAGCTAAGACAGGAGCATGGGTACTGCATACTGGAGTAAGGACATCCACTGAGTTAATCAATTTTTTTCGGTTAGTTATACATAGATCAATACAAGTTCCTGTCTCAGTAATAAAGTCTGTAGCTTCAAATACTACATTTTCCAAATTTAAACGATTTAATATCTTTTTAAAATAGTTACTGGAGTTTGACAACATGTCACAATTATAGTCACCAACTAAAAAAAGTGGTAAATCAGAATCAAGAGCTTTATTTACAGACTCACAGAATAACTCCCGTATATGTAAATTAGAATTTGGAGGCCTATATATAACACCAACTAAAAATTTGTCATTATTACTATTTC
This sequence comes from Bathymodiolus septemdierum, assembly GCA_963383655.1. NCBI lineage: Eukaryota > Metazoa > Mollusca > Bivalvia > Mytilida > Modiolidae > Bathymodiolus > Bathymodiolus septemdierum. The sequence goes on along the minus strand of OY726519.1, from coordinate 19,939,901 downwards.
GGATTTCGACCCAAAGTATTTCTAAGTTATTAATTGATATTAAAATCAGTACATACTTTGCAATATAAACTATTTTTCACATATATGGTCACACCTCCACCGTGCCTATTTCTATCTAGTCTAACTGGATTTTGGAAGCTCTTTAATTTTATTTTATCATTATCAATAGATTTATCAAGATGTGATTCAGATATACAAATAACATCATAATCTTGAAATTCATGTTCAATCAGGTCTAATTTAGGTAGTAAACTACATACATTATTGTGTATTATTTTTATATTTTTTTTATTATTCAATTGTGGACCTGGATTAGACTCAATACCAGCTATCAAAAGGGCATATTTTATAACATAACTAGAAACAATACCAAACTTAGAAATGGGTCACACAGTAACCATCAGGTTCATACATTTTACAGCATTATATTCTAATGGCATAATTAATTAATCAAAACTATCATAATTCATAATAATGACATATTTCATGTACATGTAAGTAATAACACTGGGGAAAAAAAAATAGTGTCGGATTACGGAAATGACAGGTTTCGGAATACACAACACAAGGTTTTGAACCAAAGAGTGCTAAAGAAATTATTGAGACCTGGAAGTTTTGTCCTATGTAATACAGGATGTTAAAATACTCTGGTGTTGGATTATGCAAGATTCATTGTATTTACAATAAAATGTATATATATATAGGGAGTGGATGTGGTCGAGTGGTCTAGGGCGCTGGACGTAAGGCTAAGCGAATGGTGCTGCAGTGTATCAATGGTGTGGGTTCAAATCCCGTCGAAGGAAGAACAAAAATTTGACAGCTCTAAAATCTAATTCTAACACTGTTTGGTTTAATTTTCAGACGTATATATATGTATTTTATAATGATAAATTATGATATAACTGTTTTCATTTTTGTTTAACAGCACTCCATTTTTTGTTTAACATATTACAGTAGAGTTCGTTTATAACGAACAGGCTTGTAACGAGATCAGGCTTATAACGAAGTAAAGATAAATCCCCGGTCCCATCGCTATTTAAACAATGTATTTTTGAAGGCCTATTACAAATTTTTTATAACAAAATCAGGCTTATAACGAAGAGAATTTTAAACCCAAACAACGTTTTTAATACTCAAAATTGACATGATATAACGAAGATAATTGCTGAACAAACAAATCGTTTACCTGTCTTCCGTTATGCACGGACGATCACATATTAGAATGGTCAAGTGCACTTGACACTTCTGTTATCGGTAATTGAAAAATCAATAATCCCACCTTTGATGTTGTTAATGATGTCAATCAAGACTTTTCTTCAAAATATTCAAACAATAAAATGGGTATTAATGATGTGATTAACAAGTTGTCAATTAATAACGCACATGCTAATTTATGGCATAAAAAATCAATAAAACGTAATCTAAATTTTAGTGAATGGATGCACAAGCTAAAGAAATTAAAAACAAAGTCATGTGTGAGATTAATTCATTCGTTATTGTTTATTTTTTCTTTGATGATAGACTATTTGATTAAACAACAAACAGCGGCTTTTAAATTTTCAATTCTATCGTTGTTTTTCACACTGCAAGCCGAACACATCCTCGCCGATAGCTATAAATAGCCTAATCACACAATCAGCCTGTGTTTACCTTGATCTGTTACCGCACATTTAAACGAATGTTGACAGAAATATATGCTGGGAACCAGTACTTCATCATTCAATACTTTTCAAAAACACGATTATTTGTTTATAAAAGTGAAAGATTAAAATGGTATTTCCTATAGTAAGCAGTTTTAAATATTTTATAAGATAAGATTTTATTGGTCCAAATATAAATAAGAAATCAATAAAAAAACAAAAACAAAAACAAAACAACAATAATAAATCATCACGTGTAAAACTTACCTGTAAAACAATGGCGGTCTTACACAATAACGCTAATCGTGACTTCATTTAATATGAAAAATCTATATTATGAACTAGTAACAGTGACTTTGTAAACAGGTACTTTTGGGAGTGAGATGTTGTCAGTAGATCATGCAAATATCGGCTACAGGGATAGTGGCAACAATCGCTGCATCAGCTGGGCAAAACAGAAATAAAATGTAATTTATTTTAAGTCGGGACTGTGTTCGTTTATTTATTATACGGAGGGGGTCGCTAAGACAAGTTTGACTGTACGATTTTCAAAAGGGGAGGTAATTCTACATTATTTCTCTTAAAACGAACGATGCCTATAACGAAATAAGATCGAGAGTCCCCTGGACTTCGCTATAAACGAACTCTACTGTATGATAAAACTGGTTTATAATCAGTCATGTGTTGTATGTATTTTTTTTAACAAGAAGTAGTTGTGTTAAACTACAGTAAATTCTTGATGTAATACCCCTCATTCCCCTAATGTAAATTCTTGCAGTAATACCCCTCATTCCCCTAATGTAAATTCTCATTCCCCTAATGTACCCAAAATGTGTACAATCTAAATCACCCCATCCACATTTTTAATGCCTGAAAACACATTTTTCAGCAATTTAATAAATGTAGATTCTAGTTTACCTCCATAAACTATACCAAACTGTCCTGAGCCTAACACATCATCAGGATAGATCTGGTACAACTGACTTATGTCCTGTTCTTCCTCTTTAGAACTTCCATTCTCTGCATTTTGTCCTGAAAATAAGTTAACATTTGTATAGGTCTTATACTATTATACAAATACAGAAGTAGTTTTTTTAAATAGGGTGTTGAGATTCAAGTCAAAGTTTGAGGACCATCAAAATTACTTAATGTAGTATCACACAGCCCAATCCAATATCTTAACAATGAAAAAATAATTAAAATATACTTTTTTAATTATGAGGGCTTCAGATATATGTGCTCAGGAGAGATGATAATTTGATTTTTGGTGCTTAATGCCACTTTCAGCAATATTTCAGCTATATCATGGCGACCAGCTTTAGTGGTGGAAGAAGCTGCAGTACCCGGAGAGAACCACCGACCATGGGCAAGCAACTGGTAATCTTTATCATTTGGGGCTGCGAGTCGAGTGCACTCTTTATTGTGATTTACAAAGCCTGGGCTCATGAGAGAATCTGTTAACTATAAAGGGGACAAGAAGTATAATTCAATTTTCATGTTGATTTAAATGTTTTTGTAATTGATTTTTAAAAGTTTGATTTTTTTTCCATAGTATGTGCCATGTCAGCCACCTGATTACATTCTTGTGTTGGGCCGAAGTTTTCTGAATGCCACATTCAATAATAATTCAATTATAATGTTGCTGTCCACTTTATGGGTGAGAGAAACTAGAGTATCTAGAGTAAACTGTCCATCTGAAACAAGTCTGAAAGTGAGGCCATGGGCAGGAATAAAAATTACAGATTTCAGAATAAGGATATATTTATATATATATATACACAATATAAACATCTCAGGAATGGTCTCTGAAAAAAAAAAAGATTTATGATCAATTATTTATATATGTACATACCTCCTACAACACTTGAGGTTGGAGTAACGGGCATTAATGCTTGCCTGATGGCATGTTCCCAATATCTGGCCTGTTCTAGTCCAACCCCACTCTCAGGGGAAGCCACAATATTACCCTCTCTACCTCCAAATGTAGGGTCCTCTCCAATAAAATATACTGTGGAATTGACTCTCATCTCAAATACATGTGGCCCTTTGCTTGGGTCTGTGTTTGGCCGTATTTTGGCTGGTTCTATGTTTACTATATGTGATAATGGAATTTCCTGAAAGAGAAATACAGATAGATTATTTAAACAGTATGAAAGTACATCATAGAGAAATGCTGCGAAATATTGTCGATGACTTTGGCACATCAATGTCATAGAAAATGGTGACATCATAAAAAATTTCCCAGCATAAAACATAAACACTGACATTATTTCGCATTCGCAACATGCATGCTTCAATTTCTGATAAAATGCAAAAAGAAATTTTTCAAAGCCAGGCGACATCTTTATTTTCTATCATACTTCAAAGCCATGCGATGTCTTTATTTTCTATCATACTTCAAAGCCAGGCGATGTCTTTATTTTCTATCATACTTCAAAGCCAGGCATTGTCTTTATTTTCTATCATGCTTCAAAGCCAGGATGATGTCTTTATTTTCTATCATAATTCAAAGCCAGGCGATGTCTTTATTTTCTATCATACTTCAAAGCCAGGCAATGTCTTTATTTTCTATCATACTTCAAAGCCAGATGATGTCTTTATTTTCTATCATACTTCAAAGCCAGACGTTGTCTTTATTTTCTATCATACTTCAAAGCCAGACAATGTCTTTATTTTCTATCATACTTCAAAGCCAGACGATGTCTTTATTTTCTATCATACTTCAAAGCCAGACGTTGTCTTTATTTTCTATCATACTTCAAAAGCCAGGCGTTGTCTTCATTTTCTATCATACTTCAAAGCCAGGCATTGTCTTTATTTTCTATCATACTTCAAAGCCATGCGATGTCTTTATTTTCTATCATACTTCAAAGCCAGGCGATGTCTTTATTTTCTATCATACTTCAAAGCCATGCGATGTCTTTATTTTCTATCATACTTCAAAGCCAGGCATTGTCTTTATTTTCTATCATGCTTCAAAGCCAGGATGATGTCTTTATTTTCTATCATAATTCAAAGCCAGGCGATGTCTTTATTTTCTATCATACTTCAAAGCCAGATGATGTCTTTATTTTCTATCATACTTCAAAGCCAGATGATGTCTTTATTTTCTATCATACTTCAAAGCCAGACGTTGTCTTTATTTTCTATCATACTTCAAAGCCAGACAATGTCTTTATTTTCTATCATACTTCAAAGCCAGACGATGTCTTTATTTTCTATCATACTTCAAAGCCAGACGTTGTCTTTATTTTTTATCATACTTCAAAAGCCAGGCGTTGTCTTCATTTTTTATCATACTTCAAAGCCAGGCATTGTCTTTATTTTCTATCATACTTCAAAGCCATGCGATGTCTTTATTTTCTATCATACTTCAAAGCCAGGCGATGTCTTTATTTTCTATCATACTTCAAAGCCAGGCATTGTCTTTATTTTCTATCATGCTTCAATGCCAGGTGATGTCTTTATTTTCTATCATACTTCAAAGCCAGGCGACGTCTTTATTTTCTATCATACTTCAAAGCCAGGCGTTGTCTTTATTTTCTATCATACTTCAAAGCCAGGCGATGTCTTTATTTTCTATCATACTTCAAAGCCAGGCGACGTCTTCATTTTCTATCAGACTTCAAAGCCAGGCATTGTCTTTATTTTCTATCATACTTCAATGCCATGCGATGTCTCTATTTTCTATCATACTTCAAAGCCAGGCGACGTCTTCATTTTCTATCATACTTCAAAGGCAGGCGTTGTCTTTATTTTCTATCATACTTCAAAGCCAGGCGTTTTTATTTTCTATCATACTTCAAAGCCAGGCATTGTCTTTATTTTTTATCATACTTCAAAGCCAGGCATTGTCTTTATTTTCTATCATACTTCAAAGCCAGGCGATGTCTTTATTTTCTATCATACTTCAAAGCCAGGCGATGTCTTTATTTTCTATCATACTTCAAAGCCAGGCGTTGTCTTTATTTTCTATCATACTTCAAAGCCAGGCGATGTCTTTATTTTCTATCATACTTCAAAGCCAGGCGATGTCTTTATTTTCTATCATACTTCAAAGCCAGGCGACGTCTTTATTTTCTATCATACTTCAAAGCCAGACGTTGTCTTTATTTTCTATCATACTTCAAAGCCAGGCGATGTCTTTATTTTCTATCATACTTCAAAGTCAGGCGATTTCTGTATTTTCTATCATACTGTAATAATTGACATATTGAGTAGGACTATATTCTGTGTAGTGTACTTGTTGTTATGGAGATCTGCTGAATAACAACATGTTTTGTCTTTGTTTTATCTCATGGTATAGGATAAAATGGATCATTCTTATACACATTTCATCTCTCACAGTGATCTCTCAGGAAATGTAAACAAGACTATAAGAAGAGTTTGAAGATACCAAAGGGGTAATCAGAATCCAAATATCAAAGAAGAAGACAAAACATACCACAGAAATAACATTCATTACACAGTAGGGATGCAAGTTTTTTTTGTTAACATTGTACATAAAAGTGTGTATTCCATCAGTTGTACATAAAATTGTGTATTCCATCAGTTGTACATAAAATTGTGTATTCCATCAGTTGTATATGAAATTGTGTATTCCATCAGTTGTACATAAAAGTGTGTATTCCATTAGTTGTACATACAAGTGTGTATTCCATCAGTTGTACATAAAAGTGTGTATTCCATCAGTTGTACATAAAAGTGTGTATTCCATCAGTTGTACATAAAAGTGTGTATTCCATCAGTTGTACATAAAATTGTGTATTCCATCAGTTGTATATAAAAGTGTGTATTCCATTAGTTGTTCATAAAAGTGTGTATTCCATCAGTTGTACATAAAAGTGTGTATTCCATCAGTTGTACATAAGTGTGTATTCCATCAGTTGTATATAACTTTGTGTATTCCATCAGTTGTACATAAAAGTGTGTATTCCATCAGCTGTATATAAAAGTGTGTATTCCATCAGTTGTATATAAAAGTGTGTATTCCATCAGTTGTACATAAAAGTGTGTATTCCATCAGTTGTACATAAAAGTGTGTATTCCATCAGTTGTACATAAAAGTGTGTATTCCATCAGTTGTACATAAAAGTGTGTATTCCATCAGTTGTATATAAAAGTGTATATTCCATCAGTTGTACATAAAAGTGTGTATTCCATCAGTTGTACATAAAAGTGTGTATTCCATCAGTTGTACATAAAAGTGTATATTCCATCAGTTGTACATAAAAGTGTGTATTCCATCAGTTGTATATTAAAGTGTGTATTCCATCAGTTGTACATAAAAATGTGTATTCCATCAGTTGTACATAAAAGTGTGTATTCCATCAGTTGTATATAAAAGTGTGTATTCCATCAGTTGTACATAAAAGTGTGTATTCCATCAGTTGTACATAAAAGTGTGTATTCCATCAGTTGTATATAAAAGTGTGTATTCCATCAGTTGTACATAAAAGTGTGTATTTCATCAGTTGTATATAAAAGTGTGTATTCCATCAGTTGTACATAAAAGTGTATATTCCATCAGTTGTACATAAAAGTAAGTATTCCATCAGTTGTATATAAAATTGTGTATTCCATCAGTTGTACATAAAAGTGTGTATTCCATCAGTTGTACATAAAAGTGTGTATTCCATCAGTTGTACATAAAGGTGTGTATTCCATCAGTTGTATATAAAAGTGTGTATTCCATCAGTTGTACATAAAAGTGTGTATTCCATCAGTTGTACATAAAAGTGTGTATTCCATCAGTTGTACATAAAAGTGTGTATTCCATCAGTTGTACATAAGTGTGTATTCCATCAGTTGTATATAAAATTGTGTATTCCATCAGTTGTACATAAAAGTGTGTATTCCATCAGTTGTATATAAAAGTGTGTATTCCATCAGTTGTACATAAAAGTGTGTATTCCATCAGTTGTATATAAAAGTGTGTATTCCATCAGTTGTACATAAAAGTGTGTATTCCATTAGTTGTATATAAAAGTGTGTATTCCATCAGTTGTACATAAAAGCGTGTATTCCATCAGTTGTATATAAAAGTGTGTATTCCATCAGTTGTACATAAAAGTGTGTATTCCATCAGTTGTATATAAAAGTGTGTATTCCATCAGTTGTACATAAAAGTGTGTATTCCATCAGTTGTATATAAAAGTGTGTATTCCATCAGTTGTACATAAAAGTGTGTATTCCATCAGTTGTACATAAAAGTGTGTATTCCATCAGTTGTATATAAAATTGTGTATTCCATCAGTTGTACATAAAAGTGTGTATTCCATCAGTTGTATATAAAAGTGTGTATTCCATCAGTTGTACATAAAAGTGTGTATTCCATCAGTTGTACATAAAAGTGTGTATTCCATCAGTTGTACATAAAAGTGTGTATTCCATCAGTTGTATATAAAAGTGTGTATTCCATCAGTTGTACATAAAAGTGTGTATTCTATCAGTTGTATATAAAAGTGTGTATTCCATCAGTTGTACATAAAAGTGTGTATTCCATCAGTTGTACATAAAAGTGTGTATTCCATCAGTTGTATATAAAAGTGTGTATTCCATCAGTTGTACATAAAAGTGTGTATTCCATCAGTTGTACATAAAAGTGTGTATTCCATCAGTTGTATATAAAATTGTGTATTCCATCAGTTGTACATAAAAGTGTGTATTCCATCAGTTGTACATAAAATTGTGTATTCCATCAGTTGTACATAAAAGTGTGTATTCCATCAGTTGTACATAAAAGTGTGTATTCCATCAGCTGTATATAAAAGTGTGTATTCCATCAGTTGTACATAAAAGTGTGTATTCCATCAGTTGTACATAAAAGTGTGTATTCCATCAGTTGTATATAAAAGTGTGTATTCCATCAGTTGTACATAAAAGTGTGTATTCCATCAGTTGTATATAAAAGTGTGTATTCCATCAGTTGTATATACAATTGTGTATTCCATCAGTGGTAGTGACAAGAGATAACATTACCTTGTAATATCTAGGAGAATCTTCCTTTTGGAACAAAGTGATACATTTAGAATCCAACCTCCAATAATATCTTTTTCTCTGTAATATATGCAAAAAAGTACAAAATATGTAGATGCATATTTCTTTTGATATTCATATATATATATATATGTCAAACAGGAATTGCAAGGTTTCTTTCTTTATATTCTTTTCAGGTACATTTTTTGTGTATATTGATTTTAATTATTATTAAGTGAAATAATGCATCATAAATTTTTAGTATAAAGTATGTTTGAAGCGCAAAGGAGCGTAAAATTCAAAATTCTATTACATTCCAATATATTTAAGTGTTTTATAATTAACATGAAATACAAAAAATGTATCTGTTAATGTTCAATCTCTTTTTCTTTCAATTCATGAAAAACAAAATTACCACAGGATCATTTTGAGTAAAGTGAACCATCCATCCTGCCTTCATGACCTTTGACCCAGTTCTTTTGGTGTGTTTGACTGATTGATATATTCTCATTAATGGAATGTTACTACTTTGCGTAGGACTGAAAAACATAATAAATAATACAATACATTGTACATCAGATACAAAAATGATAGAATCACAATTTTAGGTAGTTTTTTTCCTATTCATCCTTGTTAAGGGCTATTCAATGTAAGAGTTTACAAATCCAGATTTGCAGTTCATAATTGAGCCTTACAAACTTTATTACATGCATTTCAGAGCTAGGCCATAAGGTATCATAAATCCAGTAATACTCTTTCTCATTCTGCATACAGCCAATTTAGATATAATGCTGAAAAACTTTTTAGCGAATCCCCAAAAAGTATGTTTGACCGACAAAGTATAACCAATTTCAGTGAAAAATTATTAACCCTTTATATATAGGTACAAAAGAATCTCGTTATGTCAAACTTGGCTTACTAGAAATTTCGGTTAAGTTGAAATTTGTATTGAAGTCCCGTCTTAAACTTATTGTTTTTCAACTTAATTTACTCCTCTTATCTCAAATTTCGATGTGTTGAAAATTAGGGTTTCTCGACGTAGCTTTTCCCTAAAATACAAATCCATTTAAATTATGTTCGTTATGTCAAAATTATCAATTAAATCATTTAACAAACCTGTCAAGATGTCAACAGTATGGCCTCCGGTGTTTATCTAATCATGTCTGGTGAGATTTATTTTGCTCATTATTATATATTTGTAAAGAAAACAATTTGATTTCTTAATTGAAACACTGAAGTGATAATCATATGAATGAAATATTATTTAATGATAAATTTCAAAGCACTTGATATCTGTCACCTTGAGTGTAGCAAAAACTCTGAAGCCATTAAACAGCAACAAAAATATGTCACTCATGACCAAATAACGCAGTAACTCACGAATGCGCGCAGCACATGAGTACGTTACAACCTTATTTGGTCATGAGTGACATATTTTTGATAATGAAACTCGTCAATTAGTTATAGTATTTATCATATAGATAAAAAAAATGTTTCGAATCAAATTTAATATAAAATGAGTTTAATTGCACTATATTACGTGTGTAGCATAGGGATATACTAGAATGTGCATCGCTTCAAAAAACATAGCGCCACCCACCCACGACAATAAAATAATTAAAAAGCTTACCTTGAAATATTATTTTAGTTAAATTTGATCAAAATTGAAGCGTACACGAAGCCAAATAAGGTCTAATTTTTACGTTTCAAACTGGATGTCTTCATATGACGTCGACAACGAAATGGCACGAAATATAGTGAGAGTGAAATTAAAAGCGATAATTTCACTGTGAAATTATCGTTTTCATCTAACTCAGTAAATTCTGTAATTCAGAACTATCTATATAATAAACATTTTTTATTAGTGTTCAATTTTTTTGTATTGATGGATTTCTATGAAAGTACACTTTGTTGACAGTTTCGTAATTCTTAAATAAATGATTGTGTATTTGTATGAACATGATGTAATCAAATGCGTGTATTTTTTTTTTCCCTCTCTCAATTCAGATAATCACACCTCATCAGAGAACATTTTTTTTTTTTTTTTTTCAAAACAGGAAAATAAAAAAATCAATCTCACACGTACAAATGATGATCGATATTACATAAATGACAGACAATAGTTTGCATTCACATTTGTCAAGCTGACCTGGCAGAGTTGCCTGTCTTACTTAATCCATTACTCCCCTTAAGTTGGATTTCGGATAACTCAAAATTTTGCAATGGTCATGTTAACTTTAAGATTCAACTGTATATATATTTTAACTGAATATTTTTAACAATATACTCTATTCCAATATAAGTGTAATTATAGAACTAGTGCCCCCCTTTTTTCTTGCAGAAAATAACCATATATACAGTTTGCTTTATTACCTGAGAGGAGGTTTTTGTTGAGTATTTTCCTCATCATCTTCCTCTTGGAGAGGCATCTCATCCTCCGGTATATCTGTATAGTTTGTGTCCACAGATCCATCCAGTTCTGAGGTTAAGCTCTGTTCTTGGGTTACTACAACAAACAGAAAAATATGTTCAGAGAAAATCAGCAAAGAATTAGTTAAAAATATTAAAACATTTCTCTTCGTGGTTCTATCAAACCTTTTCCAAAAGTAGTGTCAATTCTTCAATTTCTGTTCAACATAAAAAAATAAGGGGCTCACAATGAGCCTGCATCTCATTTGTTAAAGATGATTTATTGAACTATTGCAGATAAGGGGCTAAATTTATAATGTGCAAATGCCACATTAACATGAAAAGTGTTTTATGCCATTTTTGAAATGATCTCCATACATGTCTATGTTAATTTCTGGATCACTGGGTCTAAACCCCATAGACGCTGGGATTTTCATTTTTTGGATCACTAGATAAGACCCCATAGACGTTGGGGTTTTCATTTGTACCAGTCTGAATTTCATAATGATGCTTCATTCTAAATGAACTAAGAGGGACTACAGTTTTAATGAACTTATACATATGTTTCCTCTTCATTTGGCCCCATAAATCATATCAATAATAACTAAAGGCTCAGTGGACTGAGCCTGTGTCGCTCACCTTTCATTCTGCTTTGAGGAAACTTAATACAAAACCTCCCATAGGTGCTTCCCACCAAGTGTTGGTCATTTGGCTAAGCAGTCACAGAGAAGAAGATATTTAGAAATCGACCAATCAGAAACAAGAATGGCCTGTGGCAGCCATGTTTATAAACGGATCGGAATTAAATGAGCAATCTTTATAGATGGCCTTCCAAGGATGCTTCCTGCCAAGTTTCGAATCATTTGGCAAAGCGGTTTCAGAGAAGATTTTGTAGAAATCAACCAATCAGAAACAAGAATTGCCTTTGGCAACCATGTTTGTTAACTGATCGGAACTAAATTAGCAATCTTTATAGAGGACCTCCCAAGGATGCTTCCTACCAAATTTCGGTTCATTTGGCCAAGCGGTTTCAGAGGAGAAGATTTAAAAAAATTGACCAATCAGAATTGCCTGTGGTGGCCATGTTTGTTAATGGATCAGAACTAAATGAGCAATCTTTATAGAGGACCTTCCAAGGATGCTTCCTACCAAGTTTCGATTCATTTGGCCAAGCGGTTTCAGAGAAGAAGATTTTTTAGAAATCAACCAATCAGAAACAAGAATTGCCTGTGGCAGCCATGTTTGTTAATGGATTGGGACAATATGAGCAATCTTTATAGAGGACCTTCCATAGATGTTCCTACCAAGTTTCGAATCATTTGGCAAAGCGGTTTCAGAGAAGAAGATTTTTTAGAAATCAACCAATCAGAAACAAGAATGGCCTGTGGTGGCCATGTTTGTTAATGGATTGGGACGAAATGAGCAATCTTTATAGAGGACATGCCATAGATGCTTCCTATCAAGTTTCGGTTCATTTGGCCAAATAGTTTCAAAGGAGAAGATTCTTAAATATCGGCCAATCAGAAACAAGAATGGCCTGTGGCAGCCATGTTTGTTAATGGATTGGGACAATATGAGCAATCTTTATAGAGGACCTTCCATAGATGTTCCTACCAAGTTTTGATTCATTTGGCCAAGCGGTTTCAGAGGAGAAGATTTTTTAGAAATAAACCAATCAGAAACAAGAATGGCCTGTGGCAGCCATGTTTGCTAACGGATCGGGACAAAATGAGCAATCGTTATAGAGGACCTTCTATAGATGCTTCCTACCAAATTTCAGTTCATTTGGGAAAGTGGTTTCAGAGGAGAAGATTTTTTTAGAAATCAACCAATCAAAAACAAGAATGGCCTGTGGCGGCCATGTTTGTTAACGGATCGGAAGTAAATGAGCATTCTTTATAGAGGACCTTCCATAGATGCTTCCCACCAAGTTTTGATTCATTTGGCCCGGTGGTTTCAGAGAAGATTTTTTAGAAATCAACCAATCAGAAACAAGAATGGCCTGTGGTGGCCATGCTTGTAAACGGATCGGGATGAAATGAGCAATCTTTATAGAGGACCTTCCATAGATGCTTCCTATCAAGTTTCGGTTCATGCGGTCAAGCGGTTTCAGAGGAGAAGATTTAGAAAAATCGGCCAATCAGAAACAAGAATTGCCTGTGGTGGCCATGTTTGTTAATGGATCGGGACAAAATGAGCAATCTTTATAAAGGACCTTCCATAGATGCTTCCTACCAAGTTCCAGTTCATTTGGCTGAGGGGTTTCAGAGGAGAAGATTAAAATGTGAAAAGTTAACGGACGACGTGAACTAAAAAGGATACAGAACATACTATGAATTGTGAGATGCTATGAGATTGTATTCCTCAATTAATGGTGGACAATTGTACATGGTGAAATATGTCTTTATTTTGTGGTACTTGAGTACTTGAGTACATAAAAATAAAGAAGTGATCGAAACGTTTGTTGCACTCTTTTTCAACCTGGACTGCATTGCACAAACTTCAATTAAATTTAAGTGTCAATTAAAACTTAATTGACATTTAAATGTACATGAAATTAATTTATACTAGGTTTAATTGAGAAATAAATTTAATTGAGGTTAACGATTATGAAGTCTCAAGTCTCCCAAACCGGCCACTGACAACAGGTTAAACAAATAAATCAAAAGCTACCTCTGAAATCGAACAATGTTGAATATGTGCGGTATTGTGGTGGCCACTTTGAAAATGGAGATAGATAGAAATTTTGTGATGTCGGGAATCAATTCAGGTCATCATAATCTACCTACATATGAAATTTCGTTGAAATCGAACAATGTTGAATTTGTGCGGTATTGTGACAGCCATTTTGAAAATGGCGACTGGTAGAGATTTTTCGATGTCAGGAATCAATTTGGGACATCATTATGTACCCACATATCAAATTTTGATGATATCGGACAATGTTGAATTTTTGCAGCCATTTTGAAAATGGCAACCGCTCGAAATTTTTCAATGTCAGGAATAAATTCGGGGCATCATAATCTACCCACATATGAAATGTCGTTGAAATCGGACAATGTTGAATATGTGCGGAATTGTGGTGGCCATTTTGAAAATGGCGACTGCTAGAAATTTTTCATGTCAGGAATAAATTCGGGACATCATAATCTACCCACATATGAAATGTCATTGAAATCGGACAATGTTGAATTTGTGCGGTATTGTGGTGGCCATTTTGAAAATGGTGACTGCTAGAAATTGTTCAATGTCAGGAATCTATTCGGAACATCATAATCTATCCACATATGAAATGTCGTTGAAATCGGACCAAAAAATATGCTGAATTTGTGCAGTATTATGGTGGCCATTTTGAAAATGGCGACCGCTATAATGTTTTCAATGTCGGGAATAAATTCGGGACATCATAATCTACTCACATATGAAATGTCGTTGAAATCAGACAATGTTGAATTTGTGCGGGATTGTGGCAGCAATTTTGAAAATGGCGACCGCTAGAAATTTTTCAATGTCGGGAATAAATTGGGACATCATAATTTAGCCACATATAAAATTTAGATGATATTGGACAATGTTGAATTTTTGCGGTATTGTGTAGGCCATTTTGAAAATGGCGATCGGCAGAAATTGTTCAATGTCGGGAATTAATTCGGGAATTCATTATCTACCCACATATCAAATTTTGATGATATCGGACAATGTTGAATTTTTACCACCCATTTTTTATGCCGTGTTTTGGCAGCCATTTTGAAAATGCAGAATTGCTCCTCTAATGGTGACCTATCACTATGTCAAATTTTGTCTCTATCATTACCCATTTAGAAGTTATCAACATTAATGTACGAAATTTCAACTTTCCCATAGGATTCAATAGTAACCCCCACCCCCTTTGAACCCCTCAAAATATGACTTTGATCCCCTTTACCACAGAGCTGAAAACTTTAGGATCAACTAGAAACATATATCTATAACTCCACCAAGTTTCATGAAATTCTGTCCAGTAGTTCCTGAGATCTGCCGTGGACAAGTTCATGTGCCAAAGAAAGAAAGAAGAATAATAATAATAAGAAGAAACGGAGCAAAAACAATAAGTCTCCAAATGTTGTTTGGGAGACTTAATTAGCAACAATTTTGTTGTAAAAAATAGTCAAACAGTTCTACACATTATATGTATAAAGACCAGGTAGAGAAGACAATAGTCAAACAGTTCTACACATTATATGTATAAAGACCAGGTAGAGAAGTCAATAGTCAAACAGTTCTACACATTATATGTATAAAGATCAGGTAGAGAAGTCAATAGTCAAACAGTTCTACACATTATATGTATAAAGACCAGGTAGAGAAGTCAATAGTCAAACAGTTCTACACATTATATGTATAAAGACCAGGTAGAGAAGTCAATAGTCAAACAGTTCTACACATTATATGTATAAAGACCAGGTAGAGAAGACAATAGTCAAACAGTTCTACACATTATATGTATAAAGACCAGGTAGAGAAGTCAATAGTCAAACAGTTCTACACATTATATGTATAAAGACCAGGTAGAGAAGTCAATAGTCAAACAGTTCTACACATTATATGTATAAAGACCAGGTAGAGAAGTCAATAGTCAAACAGTTCTACACATTATATGTATAAAGACCAGGTAGAGAAGTCAATAGTCAAACAGTTCTACACATTATATGTATAAAGACCAGATAGAGAAGTCAATAGTCAAACAGCTCTACACATTATATGTATAAAGACCAGGTAGAGAAGTCAATAGTCAAACAGTTCTACACATTATATGTATAAAAACCAGGTAGAGAAGTCAATAGTCAAACAGTTCTACACATTATATGTATAAAGATCTGGTAGAGAAGTCAATAGTCAAACAGTTCTACACATTATATGTATAAAGACCAGGTAGAGAAGTCAATAGTCAAACAGTTCTACACATTATATGTATAAAGACCAGGTAGAGAAGACAATAGTCAAACAGTTCTACACATTATATGTATAAAGACCAGGTAGAGAAGTCAATAGTCAAACAGTTCTACACATTATATGTATAAAGACCAGGTAGAGAAGACAATAGTCAAACAGTTCTACACATTATATGTATAAAGACCAGGTAGAGAAGACAATAGTCAAATAGTTCTACACATTATATGTATAAAGACCAGGTAGAGAAGACAATAGTCAAACAGTTCTACACATTATATGTATAAAGACCAGGTAGAGAAGACAATAGTCAAACAGCTCTACACATTATATGTATAAAGACCAGGTAGAGAAGTCAATAGTCAAACAGTTCTACACATTATATGTATAAAGACCAGGTAGAGAAGTCAATAGTCAAACAGTTCTACACATTATATGTATAAAGACCAGGTAGAGAAGACAATAGTCAAACAGTTCTACACATTATATGTATAAAGACCAGGTAGAGAAGTCAATAGTCAAACAGTTCTACACATTATATGTATAAAGATCAGGTAGAGAAGTCAATAGTCAAACAGTTCTACACATTATATGTATAAAGACCAGGTAGAGAAGTCAATAGTCAAACAGTTCTACACATTATATGTATAAAGACCAGGTAGAGAAGTCAATAGTCAAACAGTTCTACACATTATATGTATAAAGACCAGGTAGAGAAGTCAATAGTCAAACAGTTCTACACATTATATGTATAAAGACCAGGTAGAGAAGTCAATAGTCAAACAGTTCTACACATTATATGTATAAAGACCAGGTAGAGAAGTCAATAGTCAAACAGTTCTACACATTATATGTATAAAGACCAGGTAGAGAAGTCAATAGTCAAACAGTTCTACACATTATATGTATAAAGACCAGGTAGAGAAGACAATAGTCAAACAGTTCTACACATTATATGTATAAAGACCAGGTAGAGAAGTCAATAGTCAAACAGTTCTACACATTATATGTATAAAGACCAGGTAGAGAAGTCAATAGTCAAATAGTTCTACACATTATATGTATAAAGACCAGGTAGAGAAGACAATAGTCAAACAGTTCTACACATTATATGTATAAAGACCAGGTAGAGAAGTCAATAGTCAAACAGTTCTACACATTATATGTATAAAGACCAGGTAGAGAAGTCAATAGTCAAACAGTTCTACACATTATATGTATAAAGACCAGGTAGAGAAGTCAATAGTCAAACAGTTCTACACATTATATGTATAAAGACCAGGTAGAGAAGTCAATAGTCAAACAGTTCTACACATTATATGTATAAAGACCAGGTAGAGAAGTCAATAGTCAAACAGTTCTACACATTATATGTATAAAGACCAGGTAGAGAAGTCAATAGTCAAACAGTTCTACACATTATATGTATAAAGACCAGGTAGAGAAGTCAATAGTCAAACAGTTCTACACATTATATGTATAAAGACCAGGTAGAGAAGTCAATAGTCAAACAGTTCTACACATTATATGTATAAAGACCAGGTAGAGAAGACAATAGTCAAACAGTTCTACACATTATATGTATAAAGACCAGGTAGAGAAGTCAATAGTCAAACAGTTCTACACATTATATGTATAAAGACCAGGTAGAGAAGTCAATAGTCAAACAGTTCTACACATTATATGTATAAAGACCAGGTAGAGAAGTCAATAGTCAAACAGTTCTACACATTATATGTATAAAGACCAGGTAGAGAAGTCAATAGTCAAACAGTTCTACACATTATATGTATAAAGACCAGGTAGAGAAGTCAATAGTCAAACAGTTCTACACATTATATGTATAAAGACCAGGTAGAGAAGTCAATAGTCAAACAGTTCTACACATTATATGTATAAAGACCAGGTAGAGAAGTCAATAGTCAAACAGTTCTACACATTATATGTATAAAGACCAGGTAGAGAAGTCAATAGTCAAACAGTTCTACACATTATATGTATAAAGACCAGGTAGAGAAGTCAATAGTCAAACAGTTCTACACATTGTATGTATAAAGACCAGGTAGAGAAGACAATAGTCAAACAGTTCTACACATTATATGTATAAAGACCAGGTAGAGAAGTCAATAGTCAAACAGTTCTACACATTATATGTATAAAGACCAGGTAGAGAAGACAATAGTCAAACAACTCTACACATTATATGTATAAAGACCAGGTAGAGAAGTCAATAGTCAAACAGTTCTACACATTATATGTATAAAGACCAGGTAGAGAAGACAATAGTTAAACAACTCTACACATTATATGTATAAAGACCAGGTAGAGAAGACAATAGTCAAACAGTTCTACACATTATATGTATAAAGACCAGGTAGAGAAGTCAATAGTCAAACAGTTCTACACATTATATGTATAAAGACCAGGTAGAGAAGTCAATAGTCAAATAGTTCTACACATTATATGTATAAAGATCTGGTAGAGAAGACAATAGTCAAACAGTTCTACACATTATATGTATAAAGACCAGGTAGAGAAGTCAATAGTCAAACAGTTCTACACATTATATGTATAAAGACCAGGTAGAGAAGACAATAGTCAAACAGTTCTACACATTATATGTACAAAGACCAGGTAGAGAAGTCAATAGTCAAATAGTTCTACACATTATATGTATAAAGACCAGGTAGAGAAGTCAATAGTCAAATAGTTCTACACATTATATGTATAAAGATCTGGTAGAGAAGACAATAGTCAAACAGTTCTACACATTATATGTATAAAGACCAGGTAGAGAAGTCAATAGTCAAACAGTTCTACACATTATATGTATAAAGACCAGGTAGAGAAGTCAATAGTCAAACAGTTCTACACATTATATGTATAAAGACCAGGTAGAGAAGACAATAGTCAAACAGTTCTACACATTATATGTATAAAGACCAGGTAGAGAAGACAATAGTCAAACAGTTCTACACATTATATGTATAAAGACCAGATAGAGAAGTCAATAGTCAAACAGTTCTACACATTATATGTATAAAGACCAGGTAGAGAAGTCAATAGTCAAACAGTTCTACACATTATATGTATAAAGACCAGGTAGAGAAGTCAATAGTCAAACAGTTCTACACATTATATGTATAAAGACCAGGTAGAGAAGTCAATAGTCAAACAGTTCTACACATTATATGTATAAAGACCAGGTAGAGAAGACAATAGTCAAACAGTTCTACACATTATATGTATAAAGACCAGATAGAGAAGTCAATAGTCAAACAGTTCTACACATTATATGTATAAAGACCAGGTAGAGAAGTCAATAGTCAAACAACTCTACACATTATATGTATAAAGACCAGGTAGAGAAGACAATAGTCAAACAACTCTACACATTATATGTATAAAGACCAGGTAGAGAAGTCAATAGTCAAACAGTTCTACACATTATATGTATAAAGACCAGGTAGAGAAGTCAATAGTCAAACAGTTCTACACATTATATGTATAAAGACCAGGTAGAGAAGTCAATAGTCAAACAGTTCTACACATTATATGTATAAAGACCAGGTAGAGAAGTCAATAGTCAAACAGTTCTACACATTATATGTATAAAGACCAGGTAGAGAAGTCAATAGTCAAACAGTTCTACACATTATATGTATAAAGACCAGGTAGAGAAGTCAATAGTCAAACAGTTCTACACATTATATGTATAAAGACCAGATAGAGAAGTCAATAGTCAAACAGCTCTACACATTATATGTATAAAGACCAGGTAGAGAAGTCAATAGTCAAACAGTTCTACACATTATATGTATAAAGACCAGGTAGAGAAGACAATAGTCAAACAGTTCTACACATTATATGTATAAAGACCAGGTAGAGAAGACAATAGTCAAACAGTTCTACACATTATATGTATAAAGACCAGGTAGAGAAGACAATAGTCAAACAGTTCTACACATTATATGTATAAAGACCAGGTAGAGAAGTCAATAGTCAAACAGTTCTACACATTATATGTATAAAGACCAGGTAGAGAAGACAATAGTCAAACAGTTCTACACATTATATGTATAAAGACCAGGTAGAGAAGTCAATAGTCAAACAGTTCTACACATTATATGTATAAAGACCAGGTAGAGAAGACAATAGTCAAACAGTTCTACACATTATATGTATAAAGACCAGGTAGAGAAGTCAATAGTCAAACAGTTCTACACATTATATGTATAAAGACCAGGTAGAGAAGACAATAGTCAAACAGTTCTACACATTATATGTATAAAGACCAGATAGAGAAGTCAATAGTCAAACAGCTCTACACATTATATGTATAAAGACCAGGTAGAGAAGTCAATAGTCAAACAGTTCTACACATTATATGTATAAAGACCAGGTAGAGAAGTCAATAGTCAAACAGTTCTACACATTATATGTATAAAGACCAGGTAGAGAAGTCAATAGTCAAACAGTTCTACACATTATATGTATAAAGATCTGGTAGAGAAGTCAATAGTCAAACAGTTCTACACATTATATGTATAAAGACCAGGTAGAGAAGTCAATAGTCAAACAGTTCTACACATTATATGTATAAAGACCAGGTAGAGAAGTCAATAGTCAAACAGTTCTACACATTATATGTATAAAGACCAGGTAGAGAAGACAATAGTCAAACAGTTCTACACATTATATGTATAAAGACCAGATAGAGAAGTCAATAGTCAAACAGTTCTACACATTATATGTATAAAGACCAGGTAGAGAAGTCAATAGTCAAACAGTTCTACACATTATATGTATAAAGACCAGGTAGAGAAGTCAATAGTCAAACAGTTCTACACATTATATGTATAAAGACCAGGTAGAGAAGTCAATAGTCAAACAGTTCTACACATTATATGTATAAAGACCAGGTAGAGAAGACAATAGTCAAACAGTTCTACACATTATATGTATAATGACCAGATAGAGAAGTCAATAGTCAAACAGTTCTACACATTATATGTATAAAGACCAGGTAGAGAAGTCAATAGTCAAACAGTTCTACACATTATATGTATAAAGACCAGGTAGAGAAGTCAATAGTCAAACAGTTCTACACATTATATGTATAAAGACCAGGTAGAGAAGACAATAGTCAAACAGCTCTACACATTATATGTATAAAGACCAGGTAGAGAAGTCAATAGTCAAACAGTTCTACACATTATATGTATAAAGACCAGGTAGAGAAGTCAATAGTCAAACAGTTCTACACATTATATGTATAAAGATCTGGTAGAGAAGTCAATAGTCAAACAGTTCTACACATTATATGTATAAAGACCAGGTAGAGAAGTCAATAGTCAAACAGTTCTACACATTATATGTATAAAGACCAGGTAGAGAAGTCAATAGTCAAACAGTTCTACACATTATATGTATAAAGACCAGGTAGAGAAGTCAATAGTCAAACAGTTCTACACATTATATGTATAAAGACCAGGTAGAGAAGACAATAGTCAAACAGTTCTACACATTATATGTATAAAGACCAGGTAGAGAAGACAATAGTCAAACAGTTCTACACATTATATGTATAAAGACCAGATAGAGAAGTCAATAGTCAAACAACTCTACACATTATATGTATAAAGACCAGGTAGAGAAGTCAATAGTCAAACAGTTCTACACATTATATGTATAAAGACCAGATAGAGAAGTCAATAGTCAAACAGCTCTACACATTATATGTATAAAGACCAGGTAGAGAAGTCAATAGTCAAACAGTTCTACACATTATATGTATAAAGACCAGGTAGAGAAGTCAATAGTCAAACAGTTCTACACATTATATGTATAAAGATCTGGTAGAGAAGGCAATAGTCAAACAGTTCTACACATTATATGTATAAAGACCAGGTAGAGAAGTCAATAGTCAAACAGTTCTACACATTATATGTATAAAGACCAGGTAGAGAAGTCAATAGTCAAACAGTTCTACACATTATATGTATAAAGACCAGGTAGAGAAGTCAATAGTCAAACAGTTCTACACATTATATGTATAAAGACCAGGTAGAGAAGTCAATAGTCAAACAGTTCTACACATTATATGTATAAAGACCAGGTAGAGAAGTCAATAGTCAAATAGTTCTACACATTATATGTATAAAGACCAGGTAGAGAAGTCAATAGTCAAACAGTTCTACACATTATATGTATAAAGACCAGGTAGAGAAGTCAATAGTCAAACAGTTCTACACATTATATGTATAAAGACCAGGTAGAGAAGACAATAGTCAAACAGTTCTACACATTATATGTATAAAGACCAGGTAGAGAAGACAATAGTCAAACAGTTCTACACATTATATGTATAAAGACCAGATAGAGAAGTCAATAGTCAAACAACTCTACACATTATATGTATAAAGACCAGGTAGAGAAGTCAATAGTCAAACAGTTCTACACATTATATGTATAAAGACCAGGTAGAGAAGTCAATAGTCAAACAGCTCTACACATTATATGTATAAAGACCAGGTAGAGAAGTCAATAGTCAAACAGTTCTACACATTATATGTATAAAGACCAGGTAGAGAAGTCAATAGTCAAACAGTTCTACACATTATATGTATAAAGACCAGGTAGAGAAGTCAATAGTCAAACAGTTCTACACATTATATGTATAAAGACCAGGTAGAGAAGTCAATAGTCAAACAGTTCTACACATTATATGTATAAAGACCAGGTAGAGAAGTCAATAGTCAAACAGTTCTACACATTATATGTATAAAGATCTGGTAGAGAAGTCAATAGTCAAACAGTTCTACACATTATATGTATAAAGACCAGGTAGAGAAGTCAATAGTCAAACAGTTCTACACATTATATGTATAAAGACCAGGTAGAGAAGTCAATAGTCAAACAGTTCTACACATTATATGTATAAAGACCAGGTAGAGAAGTCAATAGTCAAATAGTTCTACACATTATATGTATAAAGACCAGGTAGAGAAGTCAATAGTCAAACAGTTCTACACATTATATGTATAAAGACCAGGTAGAGAAGACAATAGTCAAACAGTTCTACACATTATATGTATAAAAACCAGGTAGAGAAGTCAATAGTCAAACAGTTCTACACATTATATGTATAAAGACCAGGTAGAGAAGACAATAGTCAAACAGTTCTACACATTATATGTATAAAGACCAGGTAGAGAAGTCAATAGTCAAACAGCTCTACACATTATATGTATAAAGACCAGGTAGAGAAGACAATAGTCAAACAGTTCTACACATTATATGTATAAAAACCAGGTAGAGAAGTCAATAGTCAAACAGTTCTACACATTATATGTATAAAGACCAGGTAGAGAAGACAATAGTATCTCCAAATTGTTGAAAATACTTTCATCAAATGATATTTGTGTATTTTTTTCCCTTTTCAAGGTTGGTTAGTTGGTTTTTGGTGCTTAACGCCACTTTCAACAATATTTCAGTTATATCGTGGGGCAGTCAGTTTTATTGGTGGAGGAAACCAAAGTACCTGGAGAAAACCACCGACCTGTCGCAAGTCACTTGACAAACTCTATCACATAATGTTGTATTGAGTACACTTCGACATGAACAGCGCTCACACTCATAACTGGAGTGGTGATAGGCACAGATTGCACATGTAGTTATAAATCCAACTACCATACAATCACGACCACGACAGCCCCTTTTCCCTTTTAAAGTGTGTATACTTACATCCAACTTTAGGTAATTCTCCAGCACAATCTTTAGGGACAGCTGGTGAACATTTCTTGTGACAATTGAATTTACAATCTGAAATTGAAAGAACTTCTGATAAAGATGCAATGACTAGGAGTTATGCTTGGTGAATTATCATGACTATATGGATAATGTGCAACAACAATAAAACACAACTTTCCATAATAAATATATTATGTTGCTTTTTTAAGATACATACTATCCATACTATCCAAGGAATGCATGAAAACAAAGAAATATGGACGACACTAGATAAATATTCCTATATACAAGTGTTATATCACAATCCAAAAATGGAATATCAACTCTTAAGGAGGGAAAGTCATATGTTTGTTTATAACATTTTACATCTGATAAAGGCTCATTTACACAACTTAACTGATACATGTATATAACACTATAACAGTCCAAAAATGGAATATTAACCCTAGGAGGGTTGGGGCACAGAAGATATGATTGTCAATAACATTTTACACCTGATAAATGTTCCTCAGTACAACTGATATATCACAAGGAGGGAAAGTCGTATGTTTGTTAGTAGCATTCTACACCTGATAAATGTTCCTCTGTTCAACTTTATTGGCAAGTCGGTTTTGTCATAAACATTCTTTGCATAACTTAACTGATAAGTAAAAATCTAAATATGTAACATTAAGTCTCAGGAGTATGTCTTTTGTCATAAGCCACAGATCTTTATGACTTATGGTCATTTAGTTTTCAAGATTTACATTTTTGATTTGCATTAATTTATCTAAAACCGTTTCACTACATATGGCATGAGGTCTTTTTATCTACTCTTTAGTCTCCAAAACATCTTTGATTTTATCTTAGACCCGACTCCTGTTTGGACATCTTGGATTTTATCTTAGACCCCACTCCTGCTAGGACATCTTGGATTTTATATTAGACCCCACTCCTGTTTTCACCCATAAAAATACCTTTAGGAGACACAAAATAAAAACAAAATATTTTAGGACCAATTGGCTAAATAGGTTTCCAGTCCTAACATACTTAAAAAGCTAAAGTACATCTCACTTATGGTTCTTAAGAAAGCTATGAAGAAACTTTATGTATAGGAGAACGAAAGGAAGAAGAATAATAACAAACAATAAGTCTTCCAAGCTTTAATTAGGATCAAGATTATATGTGTGCTATAGTGCCACTTAAATAATATTTCAGTTCTACTGTGGTGTTTTATTTCAGTTTTACTGGTGGAGAAAAGCCAGAGTACCTGAAGAAAACCACCAGTCTGTCGCAAGTAACTGACAAACATAAGGTTATATATACAATGTTTATATACAGTAAAAATTGTCCACCTCTATTAAACAGCCACCTGTATTAAGAGGTCACCTTAATTTTGTCCTGTCATAGACAGCTTTAAATGAATCAAACCTCTTTTAAGAGGTCACCTGTCTTAAAAGACTACATGTTTGTCCCAAAGGTGGCTTCTTAATACAGGTTTGACTATATATATTTTAGAAATCTACAAGTCACCAAAACGAGGTAGTGTGACACTCTCCAAACACATTACCCATTATAATTCACAGGCTTTCCATATATTAACCTGAAGCCCCTCCCACCCATTTCTCATCAAGAGGGAACCTGGGTACATGCTGACCACCTCTGTGGGTTGAGCACTGGGAACAGTCACCAAAAAAACATTGAGTATTATAATTTTGATTGGTGTTTAATGCCAACCTTAGCAGTATTTCAGCCATATCGTGGCATAAACAAATTTTATTATTAACTTAAGACTATTATTTTGAGTCTTTGCTTCATGAAAAAAAAAAAAAAAAAAATCAATGCTACATTATGATGTAATTCTATTGTACAGGAAGATTACACTTTATATAACATTCTAAAAATAACTTTGTAATTACCTATACTTTTACAAATCAGACTTACTATATTTAACTACTAATCTAATAGAAGTATCAGGT
Organism: Bathymodiolus septemdierum; assembly: GCA_963383655.1. Lineage (NCBI taxonomy): Eukaryota > Metazoa > Mollusca > Bivalvia > Mytilida > Modiolidae > Bathymodiolus > Bathymodiolus septemdierum. Next base: position 19,914,235 of record OY726519.1, on the reverse strand, counting down.
AAGGGTCAAGTTTACATAACTTGGAATAAAAGGTCAAAGATCATACTTTTCTTCTTTTTTTTCAACTACAATATTACAATCATATAATAAAGGTCAAGAGAAAACCGAAGGGGCAATCATGAAAGGGCACTCCACAGACACTGTCAACATTGGGCACACAAGACACAGGACGAAGACACACAAAACAAAAAAACACAGCACAGAAAATTAAAAAGATAAGCAACAAAGACACCATCAAAAACCAGGGGTGAACCTGTGTGCTCATGAAGGGTAAGCAGCTACACCCGCAATGTATAACATATACACATACAATTTACACGCCAGTCCACATATAGGCTTAGGACATGTGAAAGAGAAATGATATCTACTCTCAACTCTGTTACCTTTACACTGCACTCCTTGTCTAAACAATCCTTTCAATAATTTTCTACACCACTGACAAATGGTTGGTCGAGTGTAGTTGTGCACAACAAATGTATGAGGCACTTTAATCCTGCCTAAAACTTCACGTTCCATCCATATTGGTCGTCCACTCCATGATTTTGAACGATTACTACGTGCTTCACCTCCTAAACTTAGAGATAGTGATGGCTGACCCGATACCATGAGTGCCTATATAAAAAGAAACAAAAATAGATTCATTATTATGATGAGAACTAGACTCTCTTCACACTGAGAGAGTAACTTAGAATTTATCATATAACACATAATACAGAGATATAAATAGCTTTACCAGTGTCATTCCATTAAGTTCTATGTATTTACTGTAAACAGTTGTATCGTGTCATGACATCTACTCGGCCATGCAATAAAGTCGGTCATTTGTTTTGATTTACAATGCTCGCGCAGCACGAGACCGATGACGTCATTCTGTATATTCATAGCGTACATAAACAGAGGGAATTCTTTTAAACTTCAAAATTACAAGATCGAAGATGAGATTAAATCAGATAAGACTGAATTGAATAAATTCCATGCAAGTAAAAAAGATCCATTTAACTAATGTCTTTTTTTCCTGATCATTATGCTTGTTAAATATGTTTTAAGCGATGGTATTTCCCAAGCATTTTTACCTATCCGGTTTGTTGATGTAATCGTCATCACAGATCATGACCTTTTCTGGAATGTAGGCCAAGCAAATTGTATTTTAAAATACAAAAATGTACTATGAAAATATGATGATCGATCATTCAGATTCCACCATTTTCTAGAAAATGGCTGATTTTTACCAGGAAAATACATACAAAAACTCTCCATTGGTCACAAAATGGCAGATTATTTTGCATTTCCACTGCTGCTTTATTAAAAAAATATACCCCTTACTTCTTGGGGTAATGAAATGATATTCACAGAGAAGATAGAAAAAGAATTCATTTAACAGCAATAATCAAAATTTATAACATAAATTGAACAGAGAAATAAATTAAACCAAACAGAACTAGAGGCTCAGCACTGAGCTGAGCCTGTGTCGCTCACCTTAAATTCTGCTCTGAGGAAACTTAATACAGACCTTCCATAGCCTATAGGTGCTTCCCACCAAATTTCAGTTTGTTTTGGCAAAGCAGTTTCAGAGAAGAAGATTTTTAGAAAGCGACCAATATAAAACAAGAATTGCCTGTGGCAGCCATGTTTGTTAATGGATCAAAACGAAATGAGCAATCTCTGTAGAGGACCTTCCATAGATGCTTCTTACCAAGTTTCATATCATTTGGACAAGTGGTTTCAGAGGAAAAGCTGTTTTAGAAATCAAACAATAAGAAACAAGAATTGTCTATGACGGCCATGTTTGTTAACGGATCAAAGGTCAAAACGGAATGAGCAATTCCCATAGAGGACCTTTCATAGATGCTTCCTACCAAGTTTCGATCTATTTGGCCAAGCTGAGTCAGAGAAGAAGATTTTTAGAAATTGACAAATCAGAAATAAGAATTGTCTGTGGTGGCCATGTTTGTTAACAGATTAGGACAAAATGAGCAATCTTTATAAGAGGACTTTCCATAGATGCTTCCTACCAAGTTTCGCATCATTTGGCCATGCGGTTTCAGAGGAGAAGATTTTTAGAAATAGACCAATCAGAAACAAGAATCTCCTGTGGTGGCCATGTTTGTTAATGGATATGGGACAGAATGAGCAATCTTTAGAGAGGACCTTCCATAGATGCTTCCTACCAAGCTTTGGTTCATTTGGCTAAGCGGTTTCAGAGGAGAAGATTTTTAGAAATAGACCAATCAAAAACAAGAATCACCTGTGGCGGCCATGTTTGTTAAAGGAATTGGAACAAAATGAGTACTCATTATAGAGGACCGCCCATAGATGCTTCCTACCAAGTTTCAGAGGAGAGGAATTTTTAAAATTAGCCAATCAGAAACAAGATTTACCTGTGGTGGTCATGTTTGTTAATGGATCGGGACGGAATGAGCAATCTCTATAGAGAACCTTCCATAGATGCTTCCTACTAAGTTTCTGATCATTTGGCCAAGCGGTTTCACAAGAGAAGATTTTTAGAAATCGACCAATCAGAAATAAGAATTGCCTGTGGCGGCCATGTTTGTTAATGGATCGGAATGAAATGAGCACTCTTTATAGAGGACCTTCCATAGATGCTTCCTACCAAGTTTCAGTTCATATGGCTGAGGGTTTTCAGAGGAGAAGATTAAAATGTGAAATGTTAACGGATGACAGACGACGGACGACGGATGTCAAGTGATGGCAAAAGCTCACATTGCCTTTGGCAAGGTGAGCTAACAATATTGACCAGTACTTAAACAATGTAATAGTATTGACCAGAACATAAACAATGTAACAGTATTGACCAGAACTTAAACAATGTAACAGTATTGACCAGAACTTAAACAATGTAACAATATTGACCAGAACATAAACAATGTAACAGAATTTACTAGAACTTAAAACAATGTAACAGTATTGACCAGAACATAAACAATGTAACAGTATTGACCAGAACTTAAACAATGTGACAGTATTGACTAGAACATAAACAATGTAACAGTATTGACCAGAACATAAACAATGTAACAGTATTGACTAGAACTTAAACAATGTAACAGTATTGACCAGAACATAAACAATGCAACAGTATTGACCAGAACTTAAACAATGTAACAGAATTGACCAGAACTTAAACAATGTAACAGAATTTACTAGAACTTAAAACAATGTAACAGTATAAACCAGAACATAAACAATGTAACAGTATTGACCAGAACATAAACAATATAACAGTATTGACCAGAATATAAACAATGTAACAGTATTGACTAGAACTTAAACAATGTAACAGTATTGACCAGAACATAAACAATGTAACAGTATTGACCAGAACATAAACAATGTAAAAGTATTGACTAGAACTTAAACAATGTAACAGTATTGACCAGAACATAAACAATGTAACAGTATTGACCAGAACTTAAACAATGTAACAGAATTGACCAGAACTTAAACAATGTAACAGAATTTACTAGAACTTAAAACAATGTAACAGTATTAACCAGAACATAAACAATGTAACAGTATTGACCAGAACATAAACAATGTAACAGTATTGACCAGAACATAAACAATGTAACAGTATTGACTAGAACTTAAACAATGTAACAGTATTGACCAGAACATAAACAATGTAACAGTATTGACCAGAACATTAACAATGTAACAGAATTGACAGAACTTAAACAATGTAACAATATTGACCAGAACTTAAACAATGTAACAGTATTGACCAGAACTTAAACAATATAACAGTATTGACCAGAACTTAAACAATGTAACAATATTGACCAGAACTTAAACAATGTTACAGTATTGACCAGAACATAAACAATGTAACAGTATTGACCAGAACATAAACAATGTAACAGCATTAACCAGAACTTAAACAATGTAACAGTATTGACCAGAACATAAACAATGTAACAGTATTGACCAGAACTTAAACAATGTAACAGAATTTACTAGAACTTAAAACAATGTAACAGTATTAACCAGAACATAAACAATGTAACAGTATTGACCAGAACATAAACAATGTAACAGTATTGACCAGAACATTAACAATGTAACAGAATTGACAGAACTTAAACAATGTAACAATATTGACCAGAACTTAAACAATGTAACAGTATTGACCAGAACTTAAACAATGTTACAGTATTGACCAGAACTTAAACAATGTAACAATATTGACCAGAACTTAAGCAATGTTACAGTATTGACCAGAACATAAACAATGTAACAGTATTGACCAGAACATAAACAATGTAACAGCATTAACCAGAACTTAAACAATGTAACAGTATTGACCAGAACATAAACAATGTAACAGTATTGACTAGAACTTAAACAATGTAACAGTATTGACCAGAACAAAAACAATGTAACAGCATTGACAGAACTTAAACAATGTAACAATATTGACCAGAACTTAAACAATGTAACAGTATTGACCAGAACTTAAACAATGTAACAGTATTGACCAGAACTTAAACAATGTAACAGTATTGACCAGAACTTAAACAATGTTACAGTATTGACCAGAACTTAAACAATGTAACAGTATTAACCAGAACTTAAACAATCTTAGAGTATTGACTAGAACTTAAACAATGTAACAGTATTGACCAGAACATAAACAATGTAACAATATTGACCAGAACTTAAACAATGTAACAGTATTGAACAGAACTTAAACAATGTTACAGTATTGACCAGAACTTAAACAATGTAACAATATTGACCAGAACTTAAACAATGTAACAGTATTGACCAGAACTTAAACAATGTTACAGTATTGATCAGAAATTAAACAATGTTACAGTATTGACTAGAACTTAAACAATGTAACAATATTGACCAGAACTTAAACAATGTAACAGTATTGACCAGAACTTAAATAATGTAACAATATTGACCAGAACTTAAACAATGTAACAATATTGACCAGAACTTAAACCATGTAACAGTATTGACCAGAATTTAAACAATGTAACAGTATTGACCAGAACTTAAACAATGTAACAGTATTGACCAGAACTTAAACAATGTTACAGTATTGACCAGAACTTAAACAATGTAACACTGAGATACTACTAGTAATACTATAACTTAAATAAGTTAAAACCATGATAAGTTAATAACAACATGGCATGTGATCTGTCATTTCTTGAAAATAATCCTTATCATGTATATCAATGACTTAACTGCTGTGTATATAATTCTAGAAGATGGAGAAACATTATAATGGAGCATTAAATACAAATGTTGTACATCCCTAAGTCTCTGATACATGTACTTGTTTTACTATCTAAGTCTCTGATACATGTACTTGTTTTACTATCTAAGTCTCTGATACATGTACTTGTTTTACTATTTAAGTCTCTGATACATGTACTTGTTTTACTATTTAAGTCTCTGATACATGTATTTGTTTTACTATTTAAGTCTCTGATACATGTACTTGTTTTACTATTTAAGTCTCTGATACATGTACTTGTTTTACTATTTAAGTCTCTGATACATGTACTTGTTTTACTATCTAAGTCTCTGATACATGTACTTGTTTTACTATTTAAGTCTCTGATACATGTACTTGTTTTACTATTTATGTCTCTGATACATGTACTTGGTTTACTATTTAAGTCTCTGATACATGTACCTGGTACTTGTTTTACTATTTAAGTCTCTGATACATGTACTTGTTTTACTATTTAAGTCTCTGATACATGTACTTGTTTTACTATTTAAGTCTCTGATACATGTACTTGTTTTACTATTTAAGTCTCTGATACATGTACTTGCTTTACTATTTAAGTCTCTGATACATGTACTTGTTTTACTATTTAAGTCTCTGATACATGTACTTGTTTTACTATTTAAGTCTCTGATACATGTATTTGTTTTACTATTTAAGTCTCTGATACATGTACTTGTTTTACTATTTAAGTCTCTGATACATGTACTTGCTTTACTATTTAAGTCTCTGATACATGTACTTGTTTTACTATTTAAGTCTCTGATACATGCACCCGGTACTTGTTTCACTATTTAAGTCTCTGATACATGTACTTGCTTTACTATTTAAGTCTCTGATACATGTACTTGTTTTACTATTTAAGTCTTTGATACATGTACTTGTTTTACTATTTAAGTCTCTGATACATGTACTTGTTTTACTATTTAAGTCTCTGATACATGTACTTGCTTTACTATTTAAGTCTCTGATACATGTACTTGTTTTACTATTTAAGTCTCTGATACATGTACTTGTTTTACTATTTAAGTCTCTGATACATGTACTTGTTTTACTATTTAAGTCTCTGATACATGTACTTGTTTTACTATTTTAAGTCTCTGATACATGTACTTGTTTTACTATTTAAGTCTCTGATACATGTATTTGCTTTACTATTTAAGTCTCTGATACATGTACTTGTTTTACTATTTAAGTCTCTGATACATGTACTTGTTTTACTATTTAAGTCTCTGATACATGTACTTGTTTTACTATTTAAGTCTCTGATACATGTACTTGTTTTACTATTTAAGTCTCTGATGCATGTACTTGTTTTACTATTTAAGTCTCTGATGCATGTACTTGTTTTACTATTTAAGTCTCTGATGCATGTACTTGTTTTACTATTTAAGTCTCTGATGCATGTACTTGTTTTACTATTTAAGTCTCTGATACATGTACTTGTTTTACTATTTAAGTCTCTGATACATGTACTTGTTTTACTATTTAAGTCTCTGATACATGTACTTGTTTTACTATTTAAGTCTCTGATACATGTACTTGTTTTACTATTTAAGTCTCTGATACATGTACTTGTTTTACTATTTAAGTCTCTGATACATGTACTTGCTTTACTATTTAAGTCTCTGATACATGTACTTGCTTTACTATTTAAGTCTCTGATACATGTACTTGTTTTACTATTTAAGTCTCTGATACATGTACTTGTTTTACTATTTAAGTCTCTGATACATGTACTTGTTTTACTATTTAAGTCTCTGATACATGTACTTGTTTTACTATTTAAGTCTCTGATACATGTACTTGTTTTACTATTTAAGTCTCTGATACATGTACTTGTTTTACTATTTAAGTCTCTGATACATGTACTTGCTTTACTATTTAAGTCTCTGATACATGTATTTGTTTTACTATTTAAGTCTCTGATACATGTATTTGTTTTACTATTTAAGTCTCTGATACATGTACTTGTTTTACTATTTAAGTCTCTGATACATGTACTTGTTTTACTATTTAAGTCTCTGATACATGTACTTGTTTTACTATCTAAGTCTCTGATACATGTACTTGTTTTACTATTTAAGTCTCTGATACATGTACTTGTTTTACTATTTAAGTCTCTGATACATGTACTTGTTTTACTATCTAAGTCTCTGATACATGTACTTGTTTTACTATTTAAGTCTCTGATACATGTACCCGGTACTTGTTTTACTATTTAAGTCTCTGATACATGTACTTGTTTTACTATTTAAGTCTCTGATACATGTACTTGTTTTACTATTTAAGTCTCTGATACATGTACTTGTTTTACTATTTAAGTCTCTGATACATGTACTTGTTTTACTATTTAAGTCTCTGATACATGTACTTGTTTTACTATTTAAGTCTCTGATACATGTACTTGTTTTACTATCTAAGTCTCTGATACATGTACTTGTTTTACTATTTAAGTCTCTGATACATGTACCCGGTACTTGTTTTACTATTTAAGTCTCTGATACATGTACCCGGTACTTGTTTTACTATTTAAGTCTCTGATATATGTACTTGTTTTACTATTTAAGTCTCTGATACATGTACTTGTTTTACTATTTAAGTCTCTGATACATGTACTTGTTTTACTATTTAAGTCTCTGATACATGTACTTGTTTTACTATTTAAGTCTCTGATACATGTACTTGTTTTACTATTTAAGTCTCTGATACATGTACCCGGTACTTGTTTTACTATTTAAGTCTCTGATACATGTACTTGTTTTACTATTTAAGTCTCTGATACATGTACTTGCTTTACTATTTAAGTCTCTGATACATGTACTTGTTTTACTATTTAATATTTCCCTGAATAAAATAAGATGTAAAAACAAATAAAAATAAGTAAAAAACAACATATTACAATAAACATTAGAGGTTATTAATTAAGTTGACAAATGTATAGATTTGCTTTGACTAAATTTGGGGCTAATTGTTGTCCACTCTAGTAACTTGTTTAAAGAAATATTTCAGACTCTTGATTATGTTGATAAAAGACTTATTTTAACAGGTATTCCACATCATCATCCTACACTAAAATTATTGGATACCTTTCATAAATCAATTTTGCTTTTAATATTTATGTCGTTATTCGACATTGACCGGAAAGTTGAACACTTTGGGTTAAAGGTACGGTCTAATATAATACCTCAATAAATAACATTTAACAACCTTCCAAGTCAATTCTTGTCTGAGTTTTAAGTTTTTTTTACTTTGTTCATTTTCCTTCAACAAGTGGAAATTAACAGAAAATTCAGCATCAATTCTTTAAATATTAACATTGAATTTTCTGTGCTTCCATTTTTATCTACCTGAAGCTATTTTACAAGTAGCATGATAAAGAAGAATTTTCAGACCATCATTCTACAAGCATCATTGTAGTTTGTACACTAGGATTGAACTGGAAGCATCCAGATAAAGTAGAATATTACTACTGATAATAAGGGGCCTGGGTGGCTCAGTGAGTTAGGTAGTTGGATTACCTAACAACTCATACAAGCCTATCACGATGTGGGTTCACGCCCGGCTTTGTAAATTACAAAAAAGGGTGCACTCGACTCGCAGCCGCAAGTGCCAAGTGATAAAGCTTACCAGTTGCTTGCCCATGGTCGGTGGTTTTCTCCGGGTATTGTAGCTTCTTCCACCACTAAAACTGGTCGCCATGATATAGCTGAAATATTGCTGAAAGTGGCATTACACACCAAAAATCATCATATCACTCGATAATAAACCATTGTATTACCTATCATTATAATACTTCAAAATACACAACAAGTACTGTGAATTTCTCAGTGAATGTTGGTTTCAGTTAAACAAGACGTACCCAGAACACAAAATAGTCCTGGGTGTAACTTACTTATACACACAGTTTGCAAAAAAAATGAAAAATTATTTTCTATTATTTTTGCTTTTTTTTTAAATTGACAAAAAAACTTGTATTGATATAGTAAAGACTACTGATCATGTGCATTCTCAAAAACCTATGCAATTTAACAATTAATGCAAAGATACTATGTATCTTCAAAGGTTTAGGTTGTAAATGGTTACAGGAGTTGATAACACACAAAGACTAGATGCTCAGTGGGCTGAGCCTGTGTCGCTCACCTTTCATTGTGCTTTGAGGAAACTTAATACAGAACCTTCCATAGGTGCTTCCCACCAAATTTTGGTTCATTTGGCTAAGCAGTTACAGAGAAGAAGATTTTAAGACCAACCAGAAACAAGAATTGCCTATGGCAGCCATGTTTGTTAACGGATCGGAACAAAATTAGCAATCTTTATAGAGCACCTTCCAGATATGCACCCTACAAAGTTTCGGTTCATTTGGCTAAGCAGTTTCAGAGAAGAAGATTTTTAGAAATTGATCAATCAGAAACAAGCATTGCCTATGGTGGCCATGTTTGTTAACGGATCAAAATGAAATGAGCAATCCCTATAGAGGCCCTTCCATAGATGCTTCCTATCAAGTTTCGGTTCATTTGGCAAAGCAGTTTCGAGGAGAAGATTTTTAGAAATCAACCAATCAGAAACAAGAATTGCCTGTGGTGGCCATGTTTGCTAATGGATCGGGACGAAATGAGTAAACTTCATAGAGGACCTTCCATAGATGCTTCCTACCAAGTTTCGGTTCATTTGGCAAAGCAGTTTAAGAGAAGATTTTTAGAAATCGACCAATCAGAAACAAGAATTGCCTGTGGCAGCCATGTTGTTAATGGATCGGGATGATATGAGCAATCTCTATAGAGGACCGCCCATAGATATTACCTATCAAGTTTCAGTTTATTTGGCTAAGCGGTTTCAGAGGAGAAGATTTTTTTAGAAATCAACCAATCAGAAACAAGAATTGTCTGTGGCGGCCATGTTTGTTAACCGATCGGGACGAAATGAGCAATCTTTACAGAGGACCTTCCAAAGATGCTTCCTAGCAGGTTTCAGTTCATTTGGCCATACAGTTTCAGAGGAGAAGAATTTAAAAAATCAGCCAATCAGAAACAAGAGTCGCCTGTGGTGGCCATGTTTGTTAATGAATCGGGACAAAATGAGCAATCTTTACAGAGGACCTTCCATAGATACTTCCTACCAAGTTTTGGTTCATTTGGCCAAGCGTTTTCAGAGGAGAAGGTTTTTAAAAATCGGCCAATAAGACACAAGATTTGCCTGTGGCAGCCATGTTTGTTAATGGATCGGGACGAAATGAGCAAACTTTATAGAGGACCTTCCATAGATGCTTCCTAACAAGTTTCAGTTCATTTGGCTAAGGGTTTCAGAGGAGAAGATTAAAATGTGAAAAGTTAACGGACAACGGATGACCGACCATGGACGACAGACGCCAAGTGATGACAAAAGCTCACATTGCCTTTGGCAAGGTGAGCTAAAAAAAACTGCAAAAAGATTGGCCTGTATCAGCAATCTGAATCAGCTACCTGTAATTGATATTAGAGGCTGCATTTAGAATAGAATCACTGGGGTATTATTGTACAAACTCATATACTGACCATCATTTGAAAATGAGGATCACGATTATACTCATATACATGTATGATCATCATTTTAAAATGAGATCAAACTCCTGGTGTATAAAATCAAAAACCTCATTCAAAAACTGATGACAAAAAATATTTTAATTTCTCCTTTTGACAGTATTTCCATAAATTTGTCAAAATCAATGAAATTGAAACAATGTAGACTTGCTGCATAAAGACAACTGCTAATCCTTGGTTCATAAATTGAGTTTTACTGACAACACCTTAGAGCACTCAATGAAACAATGTCTGACTTTCCCACATATGTGTCATCCTCTCTTCTGTGCAAATGTTCTTAATATGATTTATCTACAGGAGGTTTACAATTACCTATAGAACCCACACACATCTCCAAAAATATTTGTTATCTTCCTTTTTTTCATATTTAGTCTCTAGTACTCTACCCATAATTTTTAATTGTTTTGTTATTTAAATGTGTATTACACGATTTTATTATATAATTATATTGGTTTTTATTAACCAGTAGGTTATATTATGAATAATACAGACTGGTTTGTATTTAGACAACAAGAACATTATTTTGCTCCAAAATGCTTTGCCAGTCTATTATGGCTTTTAAGAATGAAGATTACCTAAAAATTTCAAAATTCTAAAATCAATAAAAAAAATAAAAAAATTTCAAAAAAATCAATATTTCAAAAATTTCAAAAAAATTCAAAATTTTCACAAGATTTCAAAATGTTCAAAAAATTTAAAAAGGATCAAATTTTAAAAAATTTCATTTTTCATAAAATTTCAAAATTTTAATATTTAAATAATAATATTGAAAAATGATAAAACAATTATAGCCTACCATTTGGGTCAATACTAGGGCCTACTTCAAAAAGAATGAAGATTACCTAAAATTGAAATTCGCTGGTTAATAAAAGTATTAAGAAATGGGTGTTTTCATAATGGACCGTTATATGTCCTTGGTTAAGTCATAATGGCACCCATTTATTAATACTATAATATCCTATCATGTGACATTCTGTCAGTTTTGATATTGTTTGATTTAAAATCATATTGACACGTGGTTAATTTCACTTACTTATTATGTAATAAAATAATTAGTATTCTTTATCCTGCACTGGTTCTATTTGAACAGTCAAATTGTATTGTCTGGATAAATTTTTGCTATATATTGTCACTGACCAAGATATAGCTTTTCTGGTACCACTACCTGATTCACGTTGAAAAGGTAACAGTATAAGTACAGACTTCATAGAGGACACCATCAAAGACAATGAGAATGACACTTGATTCTGCTCTTTTTAGACAACATAATATACATACTACATAAAAATATAAAATTCACTTGTACTTGTTGTGAAATAGGACAGAAAACCTCACCAAAGGCTCGCTTTTAAAACTCGTACAAATACATTTTATATTTTACGAAAATGTACGTATATTATCTATACACGTTTTTATAGACTAACAAACCAAAATTGAACTCAGCCTATGGCCTTATTTAATACTGATTTCAAAAGTTCATAAAAATCCATGTTGTCCTTGATAAAAGACTAAAATTGTTTATAATACATGTATATCTAACATTTGTGGATGTTCAAATATATTGTAAATTATTGTATTTGAGAGAAAACTTCGTAAGTTGGAAAAACTAATGGTTCTTTCTTATTTTGAATTTTTGATTAGAAAAACAACCATAAATATTTAGTGGAGGATCATACAAAAAACATTGCTGAGAAGCAACATATGAGAAGGTGGAAAATGATGACAAAGTTTGTAATCAATATGATCTCTAATGCAGATTGTGTATACCACAAGACTTGTTAATATAGGTCTCATATGACAGGTGTCTGTAAACATGACTAGTATATGAAACATAATATTCCTCTTTGTAAAATGACACTTATTGGATTTATCAATGTGATGCTATTACTGGTGGACAATCGCTTTACTAAATGACAGAAAAAATTATGGTGAGTCATGTGGATCATGTGGTCAGCTAGAGTTGATGGAAACATCAGCTAGTTAACAGAAGTATAAATGATCATAAATCTGCACATTCTACAATCTTTGGAGGCTTATCTTATTTTACATGAAGATGTACATGATCCATTGAAAGAGAATTTGACACACACTGGAAAATTGCACCTTCCAGTATCTAGTGGAGACCATAAGATGCAGAAATTATCACTTTTTCTATTACATACAAACTCTACCAAGAATAATTATTCCATTAAGAAATGTTGTAAAAATAATTCAGAATACAGAGATACAAGGGACAATACAGACATCTATTAAATAACAGGCCCATGTCCCACAAATTTCACCTGAGAAAATAAACCTGAACTGAATAAATTCAAAGTACCTCACGAAGTCAGAGACCATATTGGATTTCCATTAAGATTAAAAGTAACAACACCTGGTCAACACCTGATCAGAGATATTTCTGCCATGTTTCATGAAATTAAGACAATCTGGAGAAATTCAAAATGTCTCATGTGATAGAGGATCTGGTGGTCACACTTTGATTTCCATCGGTCCAAAAAATAACAACACGATCAGCACCTCACCACAAACTTTTCTGCAATTTTTTGTGAAATTCTATTGTCAACCTGGAGAAGAATTTCAAAATGTCTCAGCGAATCCCAGGCTGCAGTGGCAATGTTTGATTTTCTATCAGTCAAAAAAGAAAACCTTACCAATAATATTTCTACCATGTTTCATCGAATTCTTAATAGCTGAATCAGAGAAAAACACCAAAATGTCTTAGCCAATCAGAGGCTTTGGCAGCAATATATGATTTCTGATCAGTCCAAAAACTAAAAACACTTGGTCACCACCTCATAAAAACAACTCTACATGTTGCATGGAATTCTATACAGACAAACTTGAGTGGATCAAAATGCAAGAGCCAACTTGAGTGGATCAAAATGCCAGAACCAACTTGAGTGGATCAAAATGCCAGAGCCAATTTGATTTGATTGTTTGATTTTCTATCAGAAAACAAATTAAAACTTGATCAGCACCTTACCAATGACATTTCTACCATGCTTCATCCAATTCTAAATAGGCCAGTTGGAGAAAAAAAAGATTTCAAAATGTTTAAGGACAAGTTTGAAACACTTCCTTTTTGGAAGTCCTTTAAAATATTTACTAAACTTTTGTTTGTGGAAATGTTGATGCCTGTAAGGTGTGATTTCCTACCATTGTTTCTAGATAAAAAAAAAAAGTGCTTTCTGTCTAGCTGTAATTACACACCATGGGCGTACAGTTATACACTTAATTTGATAAGAAGGAAAGAATTAAATCTGATTACGTGTAGTCACAGATTGACGTTTAGTCAATTTCCACTGTAGCTACCATTTTAAGGCTAACCAGATAAATGATGTTTCATTACAAAGTCTACACTTCTCTTTGAAAACATCTTATATAAATTAATGGTAAGACAGACATTATTGTTGTGAACCTCCTGTAATCATTGTCTCAGATGAGAATGTCACAATCAATATGGATTATCAAAAAACAAATAAAAACAAAAATATGGTTTTAAGTGTATTGAGTTTCTCATTAAATATGTAAGTATAAGGCTATAAAAAAAATGAAACTAGGGTCTCAGGTCCCGCTGCATCCCCTAAAACACTCGCAAAACCCCCACGTCGGCGATTTTTATTACGGTCAAAATCCGGAATTTTTTCGTGTCCAGTCCGAAACCGACTTAGTACTTATGAATTAGTCAATGGAGTCATATGCGCGCTTGATAGAAAGGTGAAAATAACTACATTGTATTTCAAACGGGCTGTTATTTAACGTTGATCAGCAAAAGCATGGCAATTATTTCTTGCCAAATTGCTCATTCGAGTAAAGTTTTGATGCCATGGAGCATTATCTTCGACTTTTCAACGTCATATACGTTCACAGAATTGTATAACTCCATAAAGAATGGACAATCTGCTCCAGATGGATGGATCTTCCCGAAAAAATATGACTTTGAACTTGAACAAAGAATAATATTGAATACACATTTTTGCTCTGAACAGATATAAAGCAGATCATCCTTGATAGTCACAATAGCTGCAGTAGTGGATTTGATGAAATTTTTCGAAAAAAGGAAAAAAAAAAAGCCTCCCTCCCTCATCCATTTTTTCACAAAATTGGCCTGAGAACCTAGGCATTTTGTTTGTATGGCCTAATGTTACTCTGTTTATGTGACTTGACATTCTGAAGATAATATGGAACCTATAATTGTCTTTTTATAGAATAGAAGACTTCACTCTCTACGAATATCCAGCAGATCTGGTCTTGGAATAACAAGAGATCACACAAAATATGGCAAATTCACAGATTAATGCAATGTTTATATTTAGGAATATTGTGACAGACCAAGTTCCCATCATTTAAATACTGCAATAAAAAAAATTTGCAATAAATTTGTACATTATAACGGTCATGAATAACAAAGGGGTATTTCTGCATGACAGTAAAAATTAACAAAAATGGTATTTCTGCATGGTAATGGTAAAAATCAATAAAAGGGGTACTTGATCATGATAACAGTAATGATTAACAAAAAGGATTATCAAAATAATTTACAATTTACTGTAGTCATATATTTCATGTCCTAATTAAATTTTTTCTACAAATGTAACAAACTCCAGCAGCAATCATATTAATTTTAACTCGCCTTTATTTGCCTGTGGACTAGGAATCCCATTGATATATATACACACATTAAATTAGAAATTTACATTATAAAAAGATCTCGTGATTCTGCAATAGATTATATCATTGAAAAATACACAATAGCACCACAATGGTTTGGAGGGTCTGGAGGATAAAATTTAAAAAACATACACCTTGCTTTCTCAAATTCTGAGTAAAAATGTAGAATCTTGGCCAAATTCGAATTTAATAATCTCATTATCAGTAATTTTTCAACTACATCAAGACTACAAATCTTCATGATGGAGGTAAGTCTGAATTGTTATATCAAACTAGCCTGTGACCTCCCCCCCCCCCCCCCCCCCCCCCCCTCACAGTCATGGGAAGTTAGCTGGTAACCCTAAAGCTGAGTAGGTAAATATAAAGGTTGATATAAATTATTTTGCATAAAAAATAAAATTAAAACAACAGGTAACAATTCCACAACAATTAATAAAAAGTTTATAGAAATGTTTCATTGACAACAAATATGAAAACAACATAAAAATATTATACAATAATATAATAGTTGGGGATATTTTGAATACAGTGACACCTGTCTAAACAGAGCATGAATTGGCAATAACTTTTGTTTTAAGATTAGACAGGTTAATGATACAGTCAAACCTGTCTATAGTGGTCACCTAGGGGAGATTGACAAAATGACCACTATATACAGGTAACCTTTATATGAAGGGTTTTGATTTTTCGACAAAATATTGCACGCTAGTTGTAAATAAACATTTTTCATTACATCTTATGTTTTTAATAATGTTTTACTTGTTATTTTGTTCCTGTCATAATATTACTCTTGTTTACATTTATTGTTGATGAAATTATCTCAATGTGATATTATTTGAATAAAACATACAAATAAATAAATAAAGATATTTAATTAACAAAAGTACAATTTCCAGTAACACGACGTTGAACTGGAAGCATTGTTTTCAAAATTGTCAAGAATCTCATGTTTTCTTTTAAGAATGTTCATTATCGACAACTTTTCCCAACCTCATAATGATTTATCTCTTTCACTTTGTTGTCTAATTTCAAAGCTTTCCTATTTACGGATGTTGGTGATTTTGACATGATGTACTAGATACAAAATATTTTTGGTGAGTGAACTTCTACTCTCGTCGTAATGAATAAAAATCTCCAATAATGCCCGGGGATAAACTGTCTTTTATGTAATTTACTATTCACAAAATGCATGGTGTTTGTTTATTTAGGTAATTAAATTAATCAATATGTTTTGTAACACCTCAGAATTTTTGGTATATCTGAGAAAAATACTGATCTTCCGAAATCACTTCCAGTATTATTTTTTAAATAAACAAGATATTGCACGCTATGTCGTGCTAAGAATACCCCCACTCGTTCATTTGTAAGTCGCACGGTAAACAGGAAGTAGATGTGCGGTAAACCTGGTAAGTAGAGACACAGTACAAGTCACCATGCCAAAGCCATATGTCAAATATAAAATCATTTCTTCCAGTAGAAGCTGAGATATCTGTTACGAAAGTGTGAACGGACGGACAAACGGACAGACGGACTAACGGATGGACGGACTAACGGACGAACGGACAAGGTGATTGCAATATAGCCCCCTCTCTATGAGTGGGGGTATAATTTACTGTTATACAAAGGTTTTATGCTGAAAATTACTTATAAATGGTGACCGTTGACCACATTGAACAGGTGACCGCTATATCGAATTAAAATATATAGTAAAATGAACCGGGAGAGCACGAAAGTGACCTTTGTGAGCAGGTGACCATTATACCAAGGTGACCGTTACGACAGGTTTGACTGTACCTGCCTAAACAGAACACCAATTTCCTTTTAAATAGGTTTTATTATTATTTATTATTAGATTTTAAATACGTTTACGATTGGACAGGTTAATGACTCCTGTCTAAACAGAACACCAATTGGCAATAACATTTGTTTTAGGTTAATAACACCTGTCCAAACAGAACACCACTTGTGCAAGTCTGAATCTGTGCATTAAAATGATGATTCATGCCATTTATACTCATATTTATATTGCTGGGTTTTTTTTAAAAAGTTCTTCATTCTTCAGACTGTTCAAACTTGGGATTCTGGGATTCTAGCCCCCCTGTACCCTGGGACTTTCATTTGTACATCACTAAGTCTATATACATGTATGCTAATGATGCTCCACAGTAAATATTGTAGCATTATCTTTGCTGATTTAATTTTTCTGAAATTTTTTTTAAAGATTTACTAATTTCTCTCATGTCTAAGACATGGAGGATTAACATCGTCTTCTTTTCTAAAAGTCTTTAAAATGAGAAGAATTGAAGTGCTTACTTCACTAGAAGGAAAAAGAATATTTTATTATAGACCTTTCCTGTTCCCAATTTGACCCAGATTTAGAAATCAAATTGAAGCTGTCAAAGAACATATTGGTTAATGAAATTTAAGTTTAAAGTAAAAGTCATTTATTGTCATTCTAGGAAAATTATATTGATTTGATTCTGTAACTGAATTATCAAATTCTCTGAGGAGAATAGTTTTCTCAATCATTTTCCTAACACACCAATTTATACAACAGCGTCTTTCTTGTACAGATGAACTAGTTGCAATAAAAAAATAGTTTCAGTTGGACATAATTATACAAGAATAACATTAAAACTTCTTCTTTAATAACTTCATATAATTAATACTTTTCTGATTCTGCGTTAAGCCAACTTCAAAAGAAATTTCAACCAGAGGCTCTCAAGAGCCTGTATCGTTCACCTGGTAATAAAAAAAAACAATTGGTCCTATGTAAAAACTATGTCCTGCAGTGGTAGTCATCTTGGAATTACGATCAACATAAAAAACACAAAGTTTGTAAAGGACCTTCCAATGATTGATGCACAGTTTAGGTTCAATCAGTGCAATAGCTTCAGAGAAGAATATATTTCTGTATTTTCCCCATATGGTCCTGTGTTAATACTATGACCTGTGGTGGCAGCCATCTTGGATTTCCGATCGGCATAAAAAACAGAGGACCTTCCAATGATCATTCCTGGGCAGTTTGGTTTCAATTGTCCTAGTGGTTTCAGAGAAGAAGCATTTTGAAACATTTTTCCCATAGGGTCCAATGTTAAACTAAGTCCTGCCGTAGCCGCCATTTTGAATTTCATATCAGAACAAAAAACATAAAGTTTGTAGAGGACCATCCAATGAACATTCATGTACAGTTTGGCTTTAATCATATTTGTAGTTTCTGGGAAGAAGGCATTTGAACATTTTCCCATAGGGTCCAATGTTAATCTATGTCCTGCGGTGGTGGCCATCTTGGATTTCCGATCAGCATAAAAAACACACACCTTGTAGAGGACCTTCCAATGATGATTCCTGGGCAGTTTGGTTTCAATTATCCAAGTGGTTTCAGAGAAGAAGCGTTTTGAAACATTTTTCCCATAGGGTCCAATGTTAAACTAAGTCCTGCCGTAGCCGCCATTTTGAATTTCATATCGGAACAAAAAACGTACAGTTTGTAGAGGACCATCCAATGAACATTCATGTACAGTTTGGCTTTAATCATATTTGTAGTTTCTGAGAAGAAGGCATTTGAACATTTTCCCATAGGGTCCAATGTTAATCTATGTCCTGCGGTGGTGGCCATCTTGGATTTCCGATCAGCATAAAAAACACACACCTTGTAGAGGACCTTCCAATGATGATTCCTGGGCAGTTTGGTTTCAATTATCCAAGTGGTTTCAGAGAAGAAGCGTTTTGAAACATTTTTCCCATAGGGTCCAATGTTAAACTAAGTCCTGCTGTAGCCGCCATTTTGAATTTCATATCGGAACAAAAAACGTACAGTTTGTAGAGGACTATCCAATGAACATTCATGTACAGTTTGGCTTTAATAATATTTGTAGTTTCTGAGAAGAAGGCATTTGAACATTTTCCCATAGGGTCCAATGTTAATCTATGTAATGCGGTGGCGGCCATCTTGGATTTCCGATCGGCATAAAAAACATACAATTTGTAGAGGACCTTCCAATGATCATTCCTGGGCAGTTTGGTTTCAACTGTCCTAGTGGTTTCAGAGAAGAAGCGTTTTGAAACATTTCCCCCATAGTGTCCAATGTTAAACTAAGTCCTGCCGTAACCGCCATTTTGAATTTCATATCGGAACAAAAAACGTACAGTTTGTAGAGGACCATCCAATGAACATTCATGTACAGTTTGGCTTTAATCATATTTGTAGTTTCTGAGAAGAAGGCATTTGAACATTTTCCCATAGGGTCCAATGTTAATCTATGTCCTGCGGTGGTGGCCATCTTGGATTTCCGATCGGCATAAAAAACACACACCTTGTAGAGGACCTTCCAATGATGATTCCTGGGCAGTTTGGTTTCAATTATCCAAGTGGTTTCAGAGAAGAAGCGTTTTGAAACATTTTTCCCATAGGGTCCAATGTTAAACTAAGTCCTGCCGTAGCCGCCATTTTGAATTTCATACCGGAACAAAAAACGTACAGTTTGTAGAGGACCATCTAATGAACATTCATGTACAGTTTGGCTTTAATCATATTTGTAGTTTCTGAGAAGAAGGCATTTGAATATTTTCCCATAGGGTCCAATGTTAATCTATGTCCTGCGGTGGCAGCCATCTTGGATTTCCGATCGGCATAAAACACAGTAACTTGGTAAAGGACATTCCAATGATCATTCATTTACAGTTTGGGTTCAGTCAGTTCATTAGTTTCAGAGAAGAAGATCTTTGAAATTTCAGCCAATCAGAGCATATTATTGGCCCTGACAGCCATATTGAATATCCGACTGGAACGAAAAACAGTAACTTTGTAAAGGACCATCCAAGGAACATTCCTGCTAAGTTCGGTTCCAATCGGCCAAGTGGTTTCGGAGAAGAAGCTTGAAATGTGAAAAGTTTACAGACGACAGACGCCAAGTGATGGCAATAGTTCACCTGGACCTTCGGTCCAGGTGAACTAAAAATGACTTAACATATTATCCTCTAATACAGACTAATTGTCTTATCATTAGAAATACAAACTCTTGCCACAATTAATTTTGAAATAATAAATGTTTTATTATATTCTTGTTTGGTTTATGGTGTTTAATGCCACTTTCAACAATATTTCAGTTATATCATGGTAGTCAGTTTTATTGGTGGATGAAACCAGAGTGTTGTATCGAGTAAACATAGTCCGAGCGGGATTCAAACTCAAAATTCATTGGTGATATGTAAAATAAATAATATAAATAATATACCATTACACAAAGAATATTTCAAGCAAAAAATAATTCTAAGAATAGCTTGACATTCAACTGTAATATTAAAAGTAGGTGCTCATAACAAACTAGACTGATTCTGAGTGAGTGAGTGAGTGATTGTTGTTTAATGCCAACTCAGCAATTTTTCAGCTATATCATGGCAAGAACAAGGTAATTTTCAATGAGATGATGATGGATTGATTCTGCAGAAGTTTTAAATTTTGTTGAAACTTTTATATAATTGACAGAATGTTCATGGGCACCATCTTTTAACTTACAAAGTTGAACGTTAAGTTATAAATAGAACAATGCAATAAAGATGATATCCACATTACAACAAGTCACAACAGCCAGAAGTGTAAAGTGGATATCTTACGTATGGGATCCCTGATTCTACCTGTGCAGTTCCTTCTACAGCCAATGAATCACACTTCTCTCTCACTGGGTTTGGATATGTGATACTACTGGATGATGGTCTCCGCTGACGATCGTATGAGCAATTATTGGGAATCTTAAAGGCACAACGTTTATGGAAATTCAAGCCACAACCTGAAAAAGCATAACTTCCTTCATGAAAAAGAAAACAATTTTTATGGCCAAGACTTGTAAATGTTCATCTATATGGTTCTTTTAATAAATTCTTGAATGGAAAAAAAGAATTAACTAGACTTGCTGTTATAAAGAAGGAATAAAATCTAAGAATAATAATTATAAATAAACATAGAACTTTTATCATACAATTTACATATAAATCTTTTATCAATCCATACAATCATATCAATCTTTTATCAATCCATACAATCATATCAATCTTTTATCAATCCATAAAATCATGTCATTCTTTTATCAATCCATACAATCATGTCATTCTTTTATCAATCCATACAATCATGTCATTCTTTTATCAATCCATACAATCATGTCATTCTTTTATCAATCCATACAATCATGTCATTCTTTTATCAATCCATACAATCATGTCATTCTTTTATCAATCCATACAATCATGTCATTCTTGTATCAATCCATACAATCATGTCATTCTTTTATCAATCATGTCATTCTTTTATCAATCCATACAATCATATCAATCTTTTATCAATCCATACAATCATGTCATTCTTTTATCAATCCATACAATCATGTCATTCTTTTATCAATCCATACAATCATGTCATTCTTTTGTCAATCCATACAATCATGTCATTCTTTTATCAATCCATACAATCATGTCATTCTTTTATCAATCCATACAATCATGTCATTCTTTTATCAATCCATACAATCATGTCATTCTTTTATCAATCCATACAATCATGTCATTCTTTTATCAATCCATGCAATCATGTCATTCTTTTATCAATCCATACAATCATGTCAATCTTTTATCAATCCATACAATCATGTCATTCTTTTATCAATCCATACAATCATGTCATTCTTTTATCAATCCATACAATCATGTCATTCTTTTATCAATCCATACAATCATGTCATTCTTTTATCAATCCATACAATCATGTCATTCTTTTATCAATCCATACAATCATGTCATTCTTTTATCAATCCATACAATCATGTTAATCTTTTATCAATCCATACAATCATGTCAATCTTTTATCAATCCATACAATCATGTCATTAATTTTTTTTGTATGCAAGTACAATAATAGGTGTGGAAATATTGAAATTTACAGGTTGTCCCTGGGCAAGTTTTCTGTAAAAAATTTAATTGTCTGTACAAAATCGTTCTTGTTCCTAATGTTTTTTTTCCCAGTTGATTATAATCATGACTGAAAAAGGATTTCTAAGTTATTTGTATACTGATATCTAACTAGGCATGGAAACCTCATATTCAGAACCGTCCCGCGAAAAATTTGTGTGTTTAAGCCATAAATTAAGGAAATATACACTTAACTTACAAAATTATTATGCCTCCTAATTCATTTTAACTTTTCCCAGGACTAGCTAGCCAGAAAAATCTACTTGTCTGACAAGTTCTGTGTACAAGTCTGGCATGGCAATTCTACACCTCTACCTATCTCAGTATGTACTAATATGTATATGGATGTAAACTAAAGAAATATTCTTTAATATGACAGGGAATTAAGGGTCTAAATTATATAATCTCCATGGGCTGTATGGGACCAATTTACATATTTTCCATGTTTTTTTTTGGTCAAAAGTAGACAAATATCACCAATATAGTCATCGCCAAATTCATGAAAATAACATCATTCAGTTAAAAGGTTGTTAATCTGGGTAAAAGTAGTTGGAACAAAAATCAATTTAGCGAGTGATTGTTGTTTAATGTCAATTTTGCAATTTTTCTAAAAATCAATTCAACAAAAACTTTGTATTTATAGTACATATAAATGTAAAAGTAACAAAAAGACGGTAGGCGTTTTTGTTTCTTTGTCATATTTCATACTATACATATATATATATGCATGTATCAGGAACAAATAAACTGAAAAATGAAGAAATAATGACAATAATTTTCTAACGTGACCCAAGGCCATAATACTTTATTACTATTTACATGGAAGATAATCTGTTACAATTAAATGTGATAACAGATTGAAATGAAAGGTGATTATATCATATAACTTATGGTGTTGGTACATTTGTGTATCAGGCAGAGTCATTTTAATTACAGTATGTCATAAAACTAATGGAGTGTTAAACATCTACTGTTTAGGTTTTCCCTTTTTCTACTTCAGTAAACAAATGCTAATTATAGGTTCATGTTTGGGTATGAGCCCGAGTGATTACGTTCTGTACATCTGGATGAACAGCCAATAATATTTCTAAGAGACTACAGGAATTTCCTTTAGTCTGAATACTTAAAAATTGACCATTTGTCGGCTGTCACCGTTCCCGATTAATTAAATAAAGTTGATTATTGGTGGTAGCTATGAGAAAAATATATCAAGATGCCCCGAGATTTCAATTAAGCATGTCATAGAATTGAAACAAATTCTCCCTAGATGCCATTTAGTCTCATTATGACAAGGTCAAAAGAGAAGTAATTAAGTAAAGAATTTATCCCTGTAGTGGTAGTCAAGCCAGTCAAATAAGAAAGTCTCTGATTAAACCAACAGTGAAATTGCCATAAAAAATAGAAAAGTATGACTTGGATATGAATGATGTTAATGGGCAAAGTTTAGCCTGTAATTCTCGGAATGTACATTAGGAAGTTGAAGGTCACAAAAATTCAATTTGCTTGGACTGCACAGAAAAAAAAATGGTATGACTATGAGGGAATAATTTTTCAGATACAAAAATGTACATGTACTAATAACAAAAAGGTAACTGAAATTGTACGGGTGGTGAAATAAACTTGCAAAATATTAAATGAAAACATCAAAAATTCATTATTTCAGTTCTTACAGCAACAGAAATTGATAAGATTTTCATTTTTCAATAAAAAAAACTTGTTCTTGTTTTTTGGGTTTTTTGGTGTAATCTGTTTTGAGATTTTCACCCACAGAAAATCATTTTTGAGCCTTCATAAACATTTCTGATGGAATTGTGAAGAAATTATGTATGTTGTATATTGAGGATAAGACTGACACACTAACTAAGAGAATGTCAATAATATTACTATAATGCCAGACACAGTGACATGGATACCTATGAAATTCACATCAATTTGTGCTTTTTGCATTAATAAGACAGAGCTCTGAGTAAATCTTTGCCCTTTCTGATAATTGTGAAATAGACATTTTAGTCCATGAATGGCATGATTGACTGGTTCTAATATCATTTCTACATAGGAGTCACCCAAACCCATGTTATTATAAAATAGGATGAGAACCATCACACTTAGAGTCACCCAAACCCATGTTATTATAAAATAGGATGAGAACCATCACACTTAGAGTCACCCAAATCCATGTTATTATAAAATAGGATGAGAACCTTTGCACTTAGAGTCACCCAAACCCATGTTATTATAAAATAGGATGAGAACCTTTGCACTTAGAGTCACCCAAACCCATGTTATTATAAAATAGGATGAGAACCTTCACACTTAATCACCCAAACCCATGTTATTATAAAATAGGATGAGAACCTTCACACTTAGAGTCACCCAAATCCATGTTATTATAAAATAGGATGAGAACCATCACACTTAAGTCACCCAAATCCATGTTATTATAAAATAGGATGAGAACCTTTGCACTTAGAGTCACCCAAACCCATGTTATTATAAAATAGGATGAGAACCTTCACACTTAAGTCACCCAAACCCATGTTATTATAAAATAGGATGAGAACCTTCACACTTAGAGTCACCCAAATCCATGTTATTATAAAATAGGATGAGAACCATCACACTTAGAGTCACCCAAACCCATGTTATTATAAAATAGGATGAGAACCTTCACACTTAGAGTCACCCAAACCCATGTTATTATAAAATAGGATGAGAACCTTCACACTTAGAGTCACCCAAACCCATGTTATTATAAAATAGGATGAGAACC
Organism: Bathymodiolus septemdierum; assembly: GCA_963383655.1. Taxonomy (NCBI): domain Eukaryota; kingdom Metazoa; phylum Mollusca; class Bivalvia; order Mytilida; family Modiolidae; genus Bathymodiolus; species Bathymodiolus septemdierum. The sequence continues at coordinate 19,888,980 of OY726519.1, read as the reverse complement.
TTCACACTTAAGAGTCACCCAAACCCATGTTATTATAAAATAGGATGAGAACCTTCACACTTAGAGTCACCCAAACCCATGTTATTATAAAATAGGATGAGAACCTTTGCACTTAAGAGTCACCCAAACCCATGTTATTATAAAAGAGGATGAGAACCTTCACACTTAGAGTCACCCAAATCCATGTTATTATAAAATAGGATGAGAACCATCACACTTAAGAGTCACCCAAACCCATGTTATTATAAAATAGGATGAGAACCTTCACACTTAAGAGTCACCCAAACCCATGTTATTATAAAATAGGATGAGAACCTTCACACTTAGAGTCACCCAAATCCATGTTATTATAAAATAGGATGAGAACCTTTGCACTTAAGAGTCACTCAAACCCATGTTATTATAAAATAGGATGAGAACCTTCACACTTAGAGTCACCCAAATCCATGTTATTATAAAATAGGATGAGAACCTTTGCACTTAAGAGTCACCCAAACCCATGTTATTATAAAATAGGATGAGAACCTTTGCACTTAGAGTCACCCAAACCCATGTTATTATAAAATAGGATGAGAACCTTCACACTTAATCACCCAAACCCATGTTATTATAAAATAGGATGAGAACCTTCACACTTAGAGTCACCCAAATCCATGTTATTATAAAATAGGATGAGAACCATCACACTTAAGTCACCCAAATCCATGTTATTATAAAATAGGATGAGAACCTTTGCACTTAGAGTCACCCAAACCCATGTTATTATAAAATAGGATGAGAACCTTCACACTTAAGTCACCCAAACCCATGTTATTATAAAATAGGATGAGAACCTTCACACTTAGAGTCACCCAAATCCATGTTATTATAAAATAGGATGAGAACCATCACACTTAGAGTCACCCAAACCCATGTTATTATAAAATAGGATGAGAACCTTCACACTTAGAGTCACCCAAACCCATGTTATTATAAAATAGGATGAGAACCTTCACACTTAGAGTCACCCAAACCCATGTTATTATAAAATAGGATGAGAACCTTCACACTTAAGAGTCACCCAAACCCATGTTATTATAAAATAGGATGAGAACCTTCACACTTAGAGTCACCCAAACCCATGTTATTATAAAATAGGATGAGAACCTTTGCACTTAAGAGTCACCCAAACCCATGTTATTATAAAAGAGGATGAGAACCTTCACACTTAGAGTCACCCAAATCCATGTTATTATAAAATAGGATGAGAACCATCACACTTAAGAGTCACCCAAACCCATGTTATTATAAAATAGGATGAGAACCTTCACACTTAAGAGTCACCCAAACCCATGTTATTATAAAATAGGATGAGAACCTTCACACTTAGAGTCACCCAAATCCATGTTATTATAAAATAGGATGAGAACCTTTGCACTTAAGAGTCACTCAAACCCATGTTATTATAAAATAGGATGAGAACCTTCACACTTAGAGTCACCCAAATCCATGTTATTATAAAATAGGATGAGAACCTTTGCACTTAAGAGTCACCCAAACCCATGTTATTATAAAATAGGATGAGAACCTTCACACTTAGTCACCCAAATCCATGTTATTATAAAATAGGATGAGAACCATCACACTCAGAGTCACCCAAACCCATGTTATTATAAAATAGGATGAGAACCATCACATTTAGAGTCACCCAAATCCATGTTATTATAAAATAGGATGAGAACCTTTGCACTTAAAGTCACCCAAACCCATGTTATTATTAAATAGGATGAGAACCTTCACACTTAAGAGTCACCCAAATCCATGTTATTATAAAATACGATGAGAACCTTTGCACTTAGAGTCACCCAAACCCATGTTATTATAAAATAGGATGAGAACCTTCACACTTAGAGTCACCCAAACCCATGTTATTATAAAATAGGATGAGAACCTTCACACTTAGAGTCACCCAAATCCATGTTATTATAAAATAGGATGAGAACCTTTGCACTTAGAGTCACCCAAACCCATGTTATTATAAAATAGGATGAGATCCTTCACACTTAATCACCCAAACCCATGTTATTATAAAATAGGATGAGATCCTTCACACTTAAGAGTCACCCAAATCCATGTTATTATAAAATAGGATGAGAACCTTCACACTTAGAGTCACCCAAACCCATGTTATTATAAAATAGGATGAGAACCTTCACACTTAATCACCCAAACCCATGTTATTATAAAATAGGATGAGAACCTTCACACTTAAGAGTCACCCAAACACATGTTATTATAAAATAGGATGAGAACCTTCACACTCAGAGTCACCCAAACCCATGTTATTATAAAATAGGATGAGAACCTTCACACTCAGAGTCACCCAAACCCATGTTATTATAAAATAGGATGAGAACCTTTGCACTTAGTCACCCAAACCCATGTTATTATAAAATAGGATGAGATCCTTCACACTTAATCACCCAAACCCATGTTATTATAAAATAGGATGAGATCCTTCACACTTAAGAGTCACCCAAATCCATGTTATTATAAAATAGGATGAGAACCTTCACACTTAGAGTCACCCAAACCCATGTTATTATAAAATAGGATGAGAACCTTCACACTTAATCACCCAAACCCATGTTATTATAAAATAGGATGAGAACCTTCACACTTAAGAGTCACCCAAACACATGTTATTATAAAATAGGATGAGAACCTTCACACTCAGAGTCACCCAAATCCATGTTATTATAAAATAGGATGAGAACCTTCACACTCAGAGTCACCCAAACACATGTTATTATAAAATAGGATGAGAACCTTCACACTTAGAGTCACCCAAACACATGTTTTTATAAAATAGGATGAGAACCTTCACACTTAGAGTCACCCAAACCCATGTTATTATAAAATAGGATGAGAACCTTTGCACTTAGAGTCACCCAAACCCATGTTATTATTAAATAGGATGAGAACCTTCACACTTAGAGTCACCCAAATCCATGTTATTATAAAATAGGATGAGAACCTTTGCACTTAAGAGTCACTCAAACCCATGTTATTATAAAATAGGATGAGAACCTTCACACTTGAGTCACCCAAACCCATGTTATTATAAAATAGGATGAGAACCTTCACACTTAATCACCCAAACCCATGTTATTATAAAATAGGATGAGAACCTTCACACTTAGACTCACCCAAACACATGTTATTATAAAATAGGATGAGAACCTTCACACTCAGAGTCACCCAAACCCATGTTATTATAAAATAGGATGAGAACCTTCACACTTAATCACCCAAACCCATGTTATTATAAAATAGGATGAGAACCTTCACACTTAGAGTCACCCAAACCCATGTTATTATAAAATAGGATGAGAACCTTCACACTTAGACTCACCCAAACCCATGTTATTATAAAATAGGATGAGAACCTTCACACTCAGAGTCACCCAAACCCATGTTATTATAAAATAGGATGAGAACCTTCACACTTAGACTCACCCAAACCCATGTTATTATAAAATAGGATGAGAACCTTCACACTCAGAGTCACCCAAACCCATGTTATTATAAAATAGGATGAGAACCTTCACACTCAGAGTCACCCAAACCCATGTTATTATAAAATAGGATGAGAACCTTTGCACTTAAGAGTCACTCAAACCCATGTTATTATAAAATAGGATGAGAACCTTCACACTTAATCACCCAAACCCATGTTATTATAAAATAGGATGAGAACCTTCACACTTAAGAGTCACCCAAACCCATGTTATTATAAAATAGGATGAGAACCTTCACACTTAGAGTCACCCAAACCCATGTTATTATAAAATACGATGAGAACCTTCACACTTAGAGTCACCCAAACCCATGTTATTATAAAATAGGATGAGAACCTTCACACTTAATCACCCAAACCCATGTTATTATAAAATAGGATGAGAACCTTCACACTTAGAGTCACCCAAACCCATGTTATTATAAAATAGGATGAGAACCTTCACACTTAGAGTCACCCAAACCCATGTTATTATAAAATAGGATGAGAACCTTCACACTTAGAGTCACCCAAATCCATGTTATTATAAAATAGGATGAGAACCATCACACTTAGAGTCACCCAAATCCATGTTATTATAAAATAGGATGAGAACCTTCACACTTAAGAGTCGCCCAAACCCATGTTATTATAAAAAAGGATGAGAACCTTCACACTTGAGTCACCCAAACCCATGTTATTATAAAATAGGATGAGATCCTTCACACTTAATCACCCAAACCCATGTTATTATAAAATACGATGAGAACCTTCACACTTAATCACCCAAACCCATGTTATTATAAAATAGGATGAGAACCTTCACACTTAAGAGTCACTCAAACCCATGTTATTATAAAATAGGATGAGAACCTTCACACTTAGAGTCACCCAAACCCATGTTATTATAAAATAGGATGAGAACCTTCACACTTAGAGTCACCCAAACCCATGTTATTATAAAATACGATGAGAACCTTCACACTTAGAGTCACCCAAACCCATGTTATTATAAAATAGGATGAGAACCTTCACACTTGAGTCCTTGTTTGACAAGTCCCCATAGCATCTCTCCACAGAAGTCACAGAAATGTGGTGATTTGTATGAGTGAACAAACAGAAGATGTGGCTTGATCTGTAGGTCTTCCATTGTTGTTTGTGCTGCAAAAATAAAAAGAATTCTGTAACATATTATACTGAGATACCTGTACATCAGCATCAGAAAATCAACAAAATTAATAACATCAACATCAGAAAATCAACAAAGTTAATAACATCGCTAATTCTCACAAATATCATCTGAAATATCATTCTATTTTACCTGTTGACATTCTATTTTTATTTATTTTTCATTTTAACTTGAAGTTAAATATATATATTTAAATGAATTACTATTCATATACTAAAATAACAAAAATGTAGAGCCTCAATAAAAATCTTTGTTTCTTTCCAATTGCAAGATCCAGAAAAAAATACATCTAAGCAAGTGCATGATTAAAGAAAACTAAGTATGATTAGTGATAATAGCAGTAAACTGGAACCTGATTAGTATCAGTATATTATATATAAGCTTGATACTTTGCAATTAAAAATATTGTCATAATCAAAAGTCTGAAGATCAAAAAATTAGAACTAAAGGACCAACAGTAAGTGAGTGAGTGAGTGAGTGATTATTGTTTAATTCCAACTGGCAATTTTTCAAAAGTACCAACATATGTCTTTGATGTGTAATTATAATTTACTGATTTATCCAATTATAACAATAACATTTCATTAATTTTTTTCATTTTATATTGTCAGGCAATACATATGTATATTGTGTTTATCCTGCAGTGTTAAAAAGCCCAAAACAACTGCCAAATTGTCTAAAAGGAGCAGAAGCAAGTGTCGTAATCATCGTTTTTGATGGTGTCCTCTGTGAAGTCCACTTATACTGTTACCGTTTCTTACCGTTGCTCAACACAAATCAGGTACCAGAAAAGCTATATCTTGGTCAGTGACCATACAGTATATAGCAAAAATTTATCCAGTCAATACAAGTTGACTGCTCAAATAGAACTTTGATAAACTCTACTAACGTAATGAAGTTAACAACTTGATTAAACATTTAAAAGAAGAAGACAACTCTATACAACAAGAAGCATTAAGTGGCTGTTTAATGATAAGATTTCAGCTATATTCCTGACAAGAACAGTATTCTTGTAGATTAAAAGGTGGAACTGCAATGATCATATGGGGGGAATTTAGATTGCCACAACAGGAAATAAGGGTAATAACAAAATTACCGAACTCCGAACAATCTTACAAAGGGAAAGTCAAAACTCATAATTATATAAACAGACAAAATCAGTCAACAACCGGAAAACTGTGAAAACCGTAATGAGACTTGGTACAGGCATATCTAAAGAAATGGTGGGTTGAATCAGATTTTAAGGTGCCAAACCTCCCGCTCTCATTACGGTTCAAAGGTTCCGGCTGTCACTATAACAGTATTTAAATACAGGAACAAAATAGGTAAAATAGTTGTCAAAGCAGTACCATATTCGGTGACGTAAATGTCAAAAATATTTTTACGTCACACATTGATAAAAAAATATCCTTGACATTCCATTTGATACATGTAGCCTATTTCTAAAACATCCAATAAGACTATTTCTTTCAATTCTTCTATATCACCTTTATTGTCAAACTGACAGCACAATTAGCACATCAACTGAGAAATTACAATAACAAATAAATATCCTACAGAAGATGGAATGATGGCATTAACTACCTTATTGGTATAGACAATAATTCTTCAAGGATTTATATATTATCTTCTCAAAATCTATGTTATTTGTCCAGGGTCATATTGACAGAAACTGAAGGAAAATGGATAAAAAAAAATCATGTAATGAAACGACATTGAGTATCGAGTTTTGTCTTTTGTTTTAATTTCCACTTTATCTAACTCCACAGGTTTTTTTTTAATTTGAATTTCATTTTATTTAATTACTTCATCAGTAATAAAAATATCTTTAAAATACATTATCTGTGCTAGTCTAAATTTATCTGTTCTACGGCTAGTCTTTATCACTGCTAGTCAATGATAAAGTTTGTCAGTGAATTGCGACAGGTTAGTGGTTTTCTCTGCGTACTCTTTTTTAATCCACCAATAAAACTTACCGCCACGATATAACTGAAATATTGTTGAAATTGGAGTTTAACACCATAACCCTATCCCTGCTTAGTCTAATGGAAGTAGAGTAACATTACATAAATAACATGCTAAATATGTTATTGTATGCAATGTTATTAATAGAAAATGTTTATTTCCACTTTTTTTTCATGAAAACAAATATTAGGTACATTGTAGTTGAAAAGATACAAACTCATAATCATGTACCGGTAGTTGAAAAATCCCAAATGCAAATCTCCTAACACAGAAACTTAAATATAAAAATATTTTAAAATCTGCCGTTATGACCGTACATAAAAACGAAGCTGGTATCCTGAAATAAAGGTTTATAAAATTGGATATACGTGTAGTTTCTGTTAGACAACATTAAATTCATACATGTAGTTCTTACTTTTTCTTTTGTTCTTTTTGTTTGTTGCATAAAAAAATCTATGGCTTTTATTTTAAATCTTGATTTGAGCAAGGTATTACCAGAACTGGTTCCAATACTAACATTTTCACCAACAAATATTAGCATGGTGTTCATTTTTTGGAACTTGAACCATAAACTACAACAAAAAATTGCCCTCACTGCCTTACTTTTTTAATTAATGTATTTAAAATGGCCTTATGTAATACTGGATCAAACCTCTCAAAGTTATACAATTTAGTCTACTATTGTTAAATCTTGTTATTTTGTGTTAGCAGATTTCTCACAATCAGACTGGAATATCCAACAGAGATTTGCCCTGTTTTCAATCTTCACACAGTGAATGGAGAGTACATTTGTACATCGAGTCCATAGGTCCTTAATTTATCTGCCCACATATTATACCAACTAATTGATGTAATGGACTTAATTTTACTATATAACCAACTCCCATTCTTAATTAACATTACATTTATTAAATAAATTTCCTTACTATACAAGTGTAACTAATTAAGGTTGGTCGGCCATTAATTATAAATCCCTTCCCATATATTGTTCATATTTACTCCCTGTTTTATGTAATTTATCATTTTTTTACTTATGATACTGATCAGATACAGGGTGACCCCAAAAAATGTTAATTAATCCTACATACACGGTAGGTCCATCAAATTTCTTCAAATTTGGTAGACTTAAACTTCAGTCAGTTTGCATAGAATTTTTATGTCCTTTCCAAAATGTGCTCCAAATGGCATCCTCGGCGTTGAAGGCACACTTGCATAAGTCGTGCAAAATTGTCAATGACTCGCACACATTCCTCCTATGGGATTTCCCTGCTCTTTGCTGTGATTGCTGCCTTCAGTTCACCAATTGTTTGAGGATTGTTCTCATACACATTATCCTTGAGATACCCCCACAGATAAATATCTGGGGGTTCAAGTCTGGTGAATGCGCGATGTGGCAGTACCGATGAAGTTTTGGGCATCATTGGGACGACGCAAAGGTATAGTTCAAGATGAACAGTGGTTCCGGCAAGATGGGGGCCACCCCCCACACAACAAATGACTCCCTAGCCTGGCTTGGAGAGCGATTTAAAGATAGACTGATCAGCAGGAAGTGTGAAATCGAGTGGGCAGCCCATTCACCAGACTTGAACCCCCCAGATTTTTATCTGTGGGGGTATCTCAAGGATAATGTGTATGAGAACAATCATCAAACAATTGGTGAACTGAAGGCAGCAATCACAGCAAAGATCAGGGAAATCTCATAGGAGGAATGTGTGAGAGTCATTGACAATTTTGCACGACGTATGCAAGTGTGCCTTCAACGCTGAGGATGCCATTTGGAGCACATTTTGGAAAGAACATAAAAATTCTATGCAAACTGACTCAGATGGCTAAAACTTTGTGGAAAGATCATCCATAGGCTGAAGTTTAAGTCTACCAAATTTGGGTCACCCTGTAATATAGATTACTTCATTACAGCAATGAACAAGATCGTCAAAGATAAATCTCATTAATTCATTCACTAAAGGAAATTTTGACTTCTACAAGATTGAAAAAATAGTCAGCACATACGTGACAATTCCTCAGGGTATCAATTTTCGCAGAAAACTCAGTTTTTCAATAAAGTTGTACTAAAACACAATAAATTTGATAAATTTGCAAACATTCATTCTGAAATTGATAACTGTGATTTTTTTTCCCTAATGTGTATTATTGGATTTTTTTTCTCTCATTATTTCAATTGATTGAAATGATGCTTAGTGCTTGGTGCTGTACAAAGGCTTTCTGAAGTTATAGCAAATAAATATGCTTGGGCAGACTAAAAATGATATAATTCTTTATCAAATCAATTATTTTTATAATTATTACAATTGATTAATTAACTAATTGTTGTTAAACATCAAGTGAGCAGCTAGATTGACAGGAATAAGATTACAATAAATCATGACAGTAAGAAGATGGTGCTGGGATGGACCTATGGTCTATGGACTCATGTTTTGATTGCCCAAAATAATGGATGCCTTACAACTGAAAACCAGCAACCACAGCCAACCTTGTTTAATGCCAAGTGAGCAATCTTTCAACCATAGCAATGGCGAGAACCAGTTGTTTTCTGACGAATTGATTATGACATCCACTTTATACTAGACTAACATGCCAACTTCGATTTTCAGTCCACAAATAGGCATGTTGCTACACTCAAAAACATTATCATCATATTATGCCTCTTGAGTCATCTTGTCTTAGCTCTTACTCCTTAATGCTGTGTGCTCAGCATTGAAGCAAAATACACCAATTTTTAGTCTTTGATTTACCTCATCTGGGATCGAACCAATGAAGTACATGTACAACAATGAATGTGAAGTGTACTTTATTCCATATATGTGCTTTAACATGTTTGTTGAAAAAGCATGAAGTAAAATCCCACGTTTAAAATATTAAGATGTCAAAATAATCATTATAATTAAATGTTCTACACACTAAACTACATAGTGTTAGTATACCATACAGTTAGTGATAAAAACAAAAATAGAAATATTTTAGATGCAGAGTTATCTTTCTAAATTTTAGTATCAAACTGACAACAAAGAAACAAGGGCAACGCAAAGCGTGGCGTATCTCCTCGCCTAAAAATTAGATCCTGTGACCTTGACCTTTGAACTTGAAAATCAATAGGGTTCCAGATTCTCTTAAGGTCTAAGTATGTAGCAAGTTTGGTCAAAATCCATTGAAGGATCTTGATTCTAGAGTGTTCACAAGGACGGTATGCGGTTAAAATTTGACATGGTGACCTTGACCTTTGACCTTGAAAATCAATAGGGTTCTAGACTCTCCTAAGGACTATGTATGTACCAAGTTTGGTCAAAATCCATTGAAGGATGTTGATTCTAGAGTGTTCACAAGGATGTTACACGGTAAAAAAATTATCCAGTGACCTTGACCTTTGACCTTGAAAATCAATAGGGTTCCAGACTCTCCTAAGTACTAAGTATGTACCAAATTTAGTCAAAATCCATTGAAGGATGTTGATTCTAAAGTGTTGACAAGGATGTTATGTGGTAAATATTTGACCCAGTGACCTTGACCTTTGACCTATGACCTTGAAAATCAATAGGGTTCCAGATTCTCTTAAGGACTAAATATGTACCAAGTTTGGTCAAAATCCGTTGAAGGATGTTGATCCTAGAGTGTTCACAAGGATGTGACGGACGAACGGAAGGAAGGACGGACAGTAGCGTTACTATATCCCTTCGCAACTTCGTTGGCGAGGGGATAATAAGGTATTTATTGCAAGATATATACATTTGTACCTACATTTAAAATAGACTACAATGTAAATATTACAAATTATAATAGAGGTTAAAACTAGAGGCTCACCTGAGCCACTAATCTAGTTTTTCATGCATTGTTTGAATTCAAGTAAGTATGTACCTTTTGAAAACATGAGGGAGAAGTGAAGGAATGTTTTGTATTGGTATTATTGCTATTGATCTTATATTTATTGCTTTTAGATTTTATTCATTTTGCCTTGAAATCTCTAAGATATATATAAATTGACATCAAAATATTCATTTCCTTTCCCTATTTCCATAAAAACTTCCTCACGATTGTCATGTTTAAAACTTGACAAGTTGATTGCTTAGCTTTGAAAAGGCTACAAATAATTCAAGTTTTGTTGAAATAATTAAAATATAGCACAATCCAACGAACAATTTGGTACAGGGAAGCATTTGTTTGTATATTCTTATATTTGGGATTTAATTTTCACCTGGAATAACATCAGTTCAAATGTAGAAGCTTGCCGTTATTCTTTGGTTACAGCAAATCAAACATTCTTTATTGCTTGAATAAAATCTTTTTCTCTCATTCTTTTGCATCTTCCCATTGATTACAATTGCTTTGTCAGAAAACGAAGATTATTTGCAAGAAATGAGCGACTTGCAAAAAGAAACGAGGCAACTTTAATTTCGCTTTGGAGTCGAGGGAGGACGACTTCAACCCCATATAGAGTGAGAATTCTGTCCACTTCGCCGGCTTGGTGAGCACTGATGTGGTTTCTAAGAAGATTTTTTTTCTAATTTCAGCCAATCAAAAAACATAATGGATCTACAATTAGGAGCGATATTGAACTTCTGAATGAATCGAAAATCATACAAAATGTTGTGAACCACATGCACTAAATGGTTTCTCAGAAACAGATTGAAATGTGAAAAGCTAATGGATGACAATGTCAACAATAATATGATGACGATCCAGATATAAAGTGATGACAATACATCATATGGACCATCTGGTCCGGGTGAGCTAAAAAAAAAAACTAAAATTTTGGCATGAACTAGTTTTGAAAACACATGCTATACTATTATAATCTACCTAGTGTATAATTAACTGCAGAGAAAAATTTAACTGTTATGGACATTCTAAAAATCCAACACCATTTTTAATTTAAATAACACATCATTTTAGTGGAATTGTTGATAAAAAAATGAAACGCTATTAAGGTGCATGTAGAATGTGCTGCGTTATTTTGGTTACAGAGCATTTATATTGGTCGTTACTGCATTATATATTATATAGCTAAATATTAACACACTACAAATACTTGACTGCGTCTTTTTGTGCGTTCTTGATTTACATCTTAAAATACATGCATCTACATTTTCTGCAAAAAAATATTCTAATATTGTTATAAAGCAGTCATTTTTTTGTAATTGACTTAAAGCTGTAACTTATTATCATACTTCTGAACAACCATTTTACACTTCCAATGACAACAATAGGCTTTGATAATTAATATAATGCTCTAAGTCATGAAAATCAATGGGTCAGAGCGGTCGAGTAGTTAAGGTATTTAACTTCTGACGACAAGTCTAACACCGCTGACATGAGTTCATACCTTACTATACATGTAAAGTGTTTAGGTTTCTATACAGAGTACACCTACTCATGGTTAAGAGTTTCAACTGTCAGTTCATTATAGCTTGTCTTGGTTTTCCTCCCACATTAACTCTTGTTAGTCACGATATAGCTGAACAAATGCTGAAAGTGACAATAGCCACCAATAAACCCACCCTTTCATGAAAATCTACTAAAGGTAACTTCTTCGTTTTACTTTCCATGTCTTCCAGTTACTGACCTTTAATAAGTACAATGTACAACAGAATTTTGCTACATGTAAACAAACTGAATCATTGATCAATATCTAAGTTCTGTGATACATTGATACATGTACTATAAAACAATTCTGACTTACTTTCATCATTATAATAATTATCCATGTTTAACCCTAGTTGTTTTCAGATTTATGATTTATGTCTAAGATAAAGTACATTCCTAAAGCTTATCATCAAACGAAATCTCTATATTTTGACAACTAGTTTATTTGGAAAGATTTAGTTAGAATTAATTTCAAGTATAGAGTTTATAAACATTAAATATAACACTTGTAGTGACAACAGTAAGGTGTGACAACCATGCTGGAAAATAAGATCCTAATAATAAACTATTACAAGATGAATAAAACATACATTCAGTTGTGTTCCTGATGAATACACATACATTGTTTTTCCTCGTGAAAAAACAAACATTCAGTTGTGTTCCTGATGAACACACATACATTGTGATGTTCCTAATGAACACACATACATTGTTTTTCCTCGTGAAAAAACAAACATTCAATTGTGTTCCTCCTGAAAAGAACATGCATTCAACATTGTTCAGTTGTGTTCCTCCTGAAAAGAACATACATTCAACATTATTCAATTGTGTTCCTCATTAAAAAGAACACACATTCAGCATTGTTCAGTTGTGTTCCTCCTGAAAAGAATATACATTCAGCATTGTTCAATTGTGTTCCTCATAAAAAGAACATGCATTCAGCATTGTTCAGGTGTGTTCCTCCTGAAAAGAACATACATTCAGCATTGTGCAGTTATGTTCCTCTTGAAAAGAACATACATTCAGCATTGTTCAGTTGTGTTCCTCCTGAAAAGAACATGCATCCAGCATTGTTCAATTGTGTTCCTCATGAAAAGAACATGCATTTAGCATTGTTCAGTTGTGTTCCTCATGAAAAAAACATGCATTCAGCATTGCTCAATTGTGTTCCTCATAAAAAGAGCATGCATCCAACATTGTTCAATTGTGTTCCTCATGAAAAGAACATGCATCCAACATTGTACAAGTGTGTTCCTCATGAAAAGAACATGCATTCAGCATTGTTCAGTTGTGTTCCACATGAAAAGAACATGCATTCAGCATTGCTCAATTGTGTTCCTCATAAAAAGAACATACATTCAGCATTGTTCAATTGTGTTCCTATTGAAAAGAACATGCATCCAGCATTGTTCAATTGTGTTCCTCATAAAAAGAACATACATTCAGCATTGTTCAATTGTGTTCCTATTGAAAAGAACATGCATCCAGCATTGTTCAATTGTGTTCCTCATGAAAAGAACATGCATTCAGCATTGTTCAGTTGTTTTCCTCCTGAAAAGAACATGCATTCAACATTGTTCAGTTGTGTTCCTCATGAAAAGAACATGCATTCAGCATTGTTCAATTGTGTCCCTCATAAAAAGAACATGCATTCAGCATTGTTCAATTGTGTTCCTCATAAAAAGAACATGCATTCAGCATTGTTCAATTGTGTTCCTCATAAAAAGAACATGCATTCAGCATTGTACAATTGTGTTCCTCATGAAAAGAACATGCATTCAGCATTGTTCAATTGTGTTCCTCATGAAAAGAACATGCATTCAGCATTGTTCAATTGTGTTCCTCGTGAAAATAATATGCATTCACTTCAGCATTGTTCAGGTGTGTTCCTCATGAAAAGAACATACATTCAGCATTGTTCAATTGTGTTCCTATTGAAAAGAACATGCATCCAGCATTGTTCAATTGTGTTCCTCATGAAAAGAACATGCATTCAGCATTGTTCAGTTGTGTTCCTCCTGAAAAGAACATGCATTCAACATTGTTCAGTTGTGTTCCTCATGAAAAGAACATGCATTCAGCATTGTTCAATTGTGTCCCTCATAAAAAGAACATGCATTCAGCATTGTTCAATTGTGTTCCTCATAAAAAGAACATGCATTCAGCATTGTTCAATTGTGTTCCTCATAAAAAGAACATGCATTCAGCATTGTACAATTGTGTTCCTCATGAAAAGAACGTGCATTCAGCATTGTTCAATTGTGTTCCTCATAAAAAGAACATGCATTCAGCATTGTTCAATTGTGTTCCTCGTGAAAATAATATGCATTCACTTCAGCATTGTTCAGGTGTGTTCCTCGTGAAAAGAACATGCATTCACTTCAGCATTGTTCAATTGTGTTCCTCGTGAACAGAACATACATTCATCATTGTTCAATTGTGTTCCTCGTGAAAAGAACATGCATTCACTTCAGCATTGTTCAGGTGTGTTCCTCATGAAAAGAACATGCATTCAATTATTCCTTGCTATAATAGCAAATTATTTATTACAAGGAATGTTGTGATTTTTCATCAAATATATTGTACATATTAAACTGAGTCAGTCTGACTAATTTATTATTCATATTCTACTGTGTAATCCCACCAAAAATAGGCTTCAAAGTGATGACAAATCTCACATGGCCTTTTCTGTACTAGAAGAGGTATAATATTGGTAAAATTACAAAGGTAACAAACGAATTTGTAATAATTTTAAGCTCAATAACTCGTTTAATAAAAAAAACAACAGTTCAAATCTCAGTCAACGTCAGCTTAAAGTACATAAGTCATTATCACTTATAGAAATATACTGATTTGATTTTTTGATTTGATTTTTGGTGTTTTAATGCCACTTTCAGCAATATTTCAGCTATAACATGCGACTAGTTTTAGTGGTGAAAGAAGCCGGAGTATCCGGAGAGAACCACCGACCATGGGCAAGCAACAGGTAAACTTTATCACTTGCGGTTGTGAGTCGAGTGCACCCTTTTTTGTAATTTACAAAGCCGGGCGCGAACCCATGCCATACTGGTGATAGGCTTGTATGAGTTGTTAGGTAATCCAACTACCTAACTCATTGAGCCACCCAGGCCCCTGAAGTATACTGATACATGTACTCTTGACATATGTAGATTGGATATAATATGTCAAACCATGGGTGTTGAAATGAGAAAGGGGTCATAGGGGTTGTGGGGTGTTGAATGAGAAAGGGGTCATAGGGGTTGTAGGGTGTTGAATGAAAAAGGGGTCATAGGGGTTGTGGGGTGTTGAATGAGAAAGGGGTCATAGGGGTTGTAGGGTGTTGAAATGAGAAAGGGGTCATAGGGGTTGTGTGGTGTTGAATGAGAAAGGGATCATAGGGGTTGTGGGTGTTGAATGAGAAAGGGATCATAGGGGTTGTAGGGTGTTGAATGAGAAAGGGATCATAGGGGTTGTAGGGTGTTGAAATGAGAAAGGGGTCATAGGAGTTGTAGGGTGTTGAATGAGAAAGGGATCATAGGGGTTGTGGGGTGTTGAATGAGAGAGATCATAGGGGTTGTGAGGTGTTGAATGAGAAAGGGATCATAGGGGTTGTAGGGTGTTGAAATGAGAAAGGGGTCATAGGGGTTGTGGGGTGTTGAATGAGAAAGGGATCATAGGGGTTGTGGGGTGTTGAATGAGAAAGGGATCATAGGGGTTGTGGGGTGTTGAATGAGAAAGGGATCATAGGGGTTGTAGGGTGTTGAATGAGAAAGGGATCATAGGGGTTGTAGGGTATTGAATGAGAAAGGGATCATAGGGGTTGTAGGGTATTGAATGAGAAAGGGGTCATAGGGGTTGTGGGGTGTTGAATGAGAAAGGGATCATAGGGGTTGTGGGGTGTTGAATGAGAAAGGGATCATAGGGGTTGTAGGGTGTTGAATGAGAAAGGGGTCATAGGGGTTGTAGGGTGTTGAATGAGAAAGGGATCATAGGGGTTGTGGGGTGTTGAATGAGAAAGGGGTCATAGGGGTTGTGGGGTGTTGAATGAGAAAGGGATCATAGGGGTTGTAGGGTGTTGAATGAGAAAGGGGTCATAGGGGTTGTGGGGTGTTGAATGAGAAAGGGGTCATAGGGTTGTGGGGTGTTGAATGAGAAAGGGGTCATAGGGGTTGTGGGGTGTTGAATGAGAAAGGGGTCATAGGGGTTGTAGGGTGTTGAATGAGAAAGGGGTCATAGTGGTTGTGGGATATAATTTTGAATGGGGACCAGATACACCTTGTAATTATTTTTTTCTTAAATATCAAATTTAGTGCGCAAGTCCTGTTAATATAAAAATTACAAATGTTTCTGAATCCTATGATTGTATAATGAAAAAAAATGTATATGTTATTTATCAATAAAATATGTTTAAATCAAGACCAGTTTGTGGAATAACTTTCATCAGGTACACTCTTTAGGTACATATTTAGTCTTAACAAACGTCATGTAACATATAATTGTATAACTCCTGGCACTTGACAGACAAAGTTCAACTGTTTTTACAATAATTTAATTCCTATGATCTTATGTTAAATCAGTCTAAAATTGTCTCATGTATGTACTGGTAACTAATTGTGCAGATAATAGATTTCTCCTGAATATACATGTACCCGAAATCATCTAATGTTTGTGCTGAGATTATATTTCCATTAATTATTTCTGCTAGATAAAATAATATCCAATGTAATCATTAAAATTATAATGATAAATTATTCTAATTAATTTGTAAAAAAATAAGTTTTATATTATTTTTAACCTTAAAATAATAAAAGAGAATTAAAAATTGGACATTTTACTATACTGTACCACAAGACATGAACTCTATTAAATCACTAAAAACAAATGGGTCTTAATAATAGATTAAATTCTGCCAAGATACATTCCAGTAAAGTTTGGTTTCAGATTAAAATGGGAAAAGCTTACGAAGTACAGACAACAGTCACATTGAACAGACACAAAGTGTTGGCCATATGGCCAGGCATGCAAAATTCAATAGTTGTTAGAGACACCTATTAAAGGTACATTAAGTTTTAAGTGAATAATACATGAAGATTTTAACATGTCACATACAGCCTTTGTTTCAATAATAAAGGGGGGGGGGGGGGGGGGAGGGTCAAAATATCTAAATTAAAACTTGAACTACACACAGAAGAATCAAATTTGACTCCAAGTGGAATCTTTGATAGAGTTTGAACACTAAACTTAATTTTGATAAAAAGGGTATCATTGTGTTATATTGTATGTATACAAACTAATTGTTAATTAGAGACAGGGTATCATTGTGTTATATTGTATGTATACAAACTAATTGTTAATTAGAGACAGGGTATCATTGTGTTATATTGTATTTATACAAACTAATTGTTAATTAGAGACAGGGTATCATTGTGTTATATTGTATGTATACAAACTAATTGTTAATTAGAGACAGGGTATCATTGTGTTATATTGTATTTATACAAACTAATTGTTAATTAGAGACAGGGTATCATTGTGTTATATTGTATTTATATAAACTAATTGTTAATTAGAGACAGGGTATCATTGTGTTATATTGTATTTATACAAACTAATTGTTAATTAGAGACAGGGTATCATTGTGTTATATTGTATTTATACAAACTAATTGTTAATTAGAGACAGGGTATCAATGTGTTATATTGTATTTATACAAACTAATTGTTAATTAGAGACAGGGTATCATTGTGTTATATTGTATTTATACAAACTAATTGTTAATTAGAGACAGGGTATCAATGTGTTATATTGTATTTATACAAACTAATTGTTAATTAGAGACAGGGTATCAATGTGTTATATTGTATTTATACAAACTAATTGTTAATTAGAGACAGGGTATCAATGTGTTATATTGTATTTATACAAACTAATTGTTAATTAGAGACAGGGTATCATTGTGTTATATTGTATTTATACAAACTAATTGTTAATTAGAGACAGGGTATCAATGTGTTATATTGTATTTATACAAACTAATTGTTAATTAGAGACAGGGTATCATTGTGTTATATTGTATTTATACAAACTAATTGTTAATTAGAGACAGGGTATCATTGTGTTATATTGTATTTATACAAACTAATTGTTAATTAGAGACAGGGTATCAATGTGTTATATTGTATTTATACAAACTAATTGTTAATTAGAGACAGGGTATCAATGTGTTATATTGTATTTATACAAACTAATTGTTAATTAGAGACAGGGTATCATTGTGTTATATTGTATTTATACAAACTAATTGTTAATTAGAGACAGGGTATCATTGTGTTATATTGTATTTATACAAACTAATTGTTAATTAGAGACAGGGTATCAATGTGTTATATTGTATTTATACAAACTAATTGTTAATTAGAGACAGGGTATCATTGTGTTATATTGTATTTATACAAACTAATTGTTAATTAGAGACAGGGTATCATTGTGTTATATTGTATTTATACAAACTTATTGTTAATTAGAGACAGGGTATCATTGTGTTATATTGTATTTATACAAACTAATTGTTAATTAGAGACAGGGTATCATTGTGTTATATTGTATGTATACAAACTAATTGTTAATTAGAGACAGGGTATCATTGTGTTATATTGTATTTATACAAACTAATTGTTAATTAGAGACAGGGTATCATTGTGTTATATTGTATTTATACAAACTAATTGTTAATTAGAGACAGGGTATCATTGTGCTATATTGTATTTATACAAACTAATTGTTAATTAGAGACAGGGTATCATTGTGTTATATTGTATGTATACAAACTAATTGTTAATTAGAGACAGGGTATCATTGTGTTATATTGTATTTATACAAACTAATTGTTAATTAGAGACAGGGTATCATTGTGTTATATTGTATTTATACAAACTAATTGTTAATTAGAGACAGGGTATCATTGTGTTATATTGTATTTATACAAACTAATTGTTAATTAGAGACAGGGTATCATTGTGTTATATTGTATGTGTACAAACTAATTGTTAATTAGAGACAGGGTATCATTGTGTTATATTGTATGTATACAAACTAATTGTTAATTAGAGACAGGGTATCATTGTGTTATATTGTATTTATACAAACTAATTGTTAATTAGAGACAGGGTATCATTGTGTTATATTGTATGTATACAAACTAATTGTTAATTAGAGACAGGGTATCATTGTGTTATATTGTATTTATACAAACTAATTGTTAATTAGAGACAGGGTATCATTGTGTTATATTGTATGTATACAAACTAATTGTTAATTAGAGACAGGGTATCATTGTGTTATATTGTATTTATACAAACTAATTGTTAATTAGAGACAGGGTATCATTGTGTTATATTGTATTTATACAAACTAATTGTTAATTAGAGACAGGGTATCATTGTGTTATATTGTATTTATACAAACTAATTGTTAATTAGAGACAGGGTATCATTGTGTTATATTGTATTTATACAAACTAATTGTTAATTAGAGACAGGGTATCAATGTGTTATATTGTATTTATACAAACTAATTGTTAATTAGAGACAGGGTATCATTGTGTTATATTGTATTTATACAAACTAATTGTTAATTAGAGACAGGGTATCATTGTGTTATATTGTATGTATACAAACTAATTGTTAATTAGAGACAGGGTATCATTGTGTTATATTGTATTTATACAAACTAATTGTTAATTAGAGACAGGGTATCATTGTGTTATATTGTATGTATACAAACTAATTGTTAATTAGAGACAGGGTATCATTGTGTTATATTGTATTTATACAAACTAATTGTTAATTAGAGACAGGGTATCATTGTGTTATATTGTATGTATACAAACCAATTGTTAATTAGAGACAGGGTATCAATGTGTTATATTGTATTTATACAAACTAATTGTTAATTAGAGACAGGGTATCATTGTGTTATATTGTATTTATACAAACTAATTGTTAATTAGAGACAGGGTATCAATGTGTTATATTGTATTTATACAAACTAATTGTTAATTAGAGACAGGGTATCATTGTGTTATATTGTATTTATACAAACTAATTGTTAATTAGAGACAGGGTATCATTGTGTTATATTGTATTTATACAAACTAATTGTTAATTAGAGACAGGGTATCATTGTGTTATATTGTATTTCTACAAACTTATTGTTAATTAGAGACAGGGTATCATTGTGTTATATTGTATTTATACAAACTAATTGTTGATTAGAGACAGACAAAACAAATGTCACTGTCTCGTCTCATTATTATTTATGACTATTTATTTTAGTTATATACATTTAACATCTAAATAATTTATCATGACCTTTTAAAGACGTGCATTCAATGTCAACATTCAAACAAAGTACAGTACTGTCCTTACATATTAGATTATATCTATTTTTAGCTCTATTTTAGTTGTACTAATTTTACTAAACATGTATTACTATATGATAAGATTTGTTTGATACCAGTAAGTATATAAATCATTTCTTCATGACTTACATTTGTATTTAATGTTTTAAAGGTCTAAACTATTTAATTATTAATGTTAAACATGTATTTCATTTGCAAAAAATTCCTTTGATAACAAATTTGAAGCCGAAATAACAATTAAGAACATAAAAAGACCGCTCTAAACATGAATATTGAAAAATATTATTACATTTTGGTCATATTGAAATGAGGTGAAGGTCAGTAGCATACAATGTAATAACTAACATCTTTTCTTAATGATGAATGTGTTTATGGTCATGAAATTGAAAAAAATGTATGGCAAAAAAGAAATGTTCTAATGCTTCAAAATCCACCCTTTTTCTGATATGCTATATTTGGACCACTGTCTGTTCATTTTGAAAAATAAGGATACACAAATGTATCTCTATGTAAACAAAACAAAACAAAACAAGGGCAACGCATCACCTAAAAATTTGACCCGGTGACTTTGACCTTTGACGTATGACCTTGAAAATCAATAGGGTTCCAGATTCTCTTAAGGACTAAGTATGTACAAAGTTTGGTCAAAATCCATTGAAGGATGTTGATTCTAGAGTGTTCACAAGGTAAAAATTAGACCCTGTGACCTTGACCTTTGACCTTGAAAATCAATAGGGTTCCAGACTTTCCTAAGGACTAAGTATGTACCAAGTTTGGTCAAAATCCATTGAAGGATGTTGATTCTAGAGTGTTCACAAGGATGATATGTGGAAAAAAAATTGACCCTGTGACCTTTGACTGAAAATCAATAGGGTTTCAGATTCTCTTAAGGACTAAGTATGTACCAAGTTTGACCAAAATCCATTGAAGGATGTTGATTCTAGATTGTTCACAAGGTAAAAATTAGACCCTGTGACCTTGACCTTTGACCTTGAAAATCAATAGGGTTCGAGACTCTCCTAAGGACTAAGTACATTTGTATGTACCAAGTTTGGTCACAATCCATTGAAGGATGTTGATTCTAGAGTGTTCACAAGGATGATATGTGGTTAAAAAAAATTGCCCCAGTGATCTTGACCTTTGACCTTGAAAATCAATAGATTTAGGATTCCAGATTTTCGTAAGGACTAAGTATGTACTAAGTTTGGTGAAAATCCATTGAAAGATGTTGATTCTAGTGTTCACAAGGATGTTACAGGGTAAAAATTAGACCATGTGACCTTGACCTTTGACCTATGACCTTGAAAATCAATAGGGTTCCAGACTCTCCTAAGGAATAAGTATGTACCAAATTTGGTCAAAATCCATTGAAGAATGTTGATTCTAAGAGTATTCACAAGGATGTTACGGAAGGATGGACAGACGGACGGAAGGAAGGACGGACGGTAGCGTTACTATATCCCTTCGCAACTTCATTGGCGAGAGGATAATAACAGAATGGAAAGGGACTGAGAGGTAATTTTTCAATGATCAAAGTTCTTCTTCAGTGTCGCTGGAACTCAAACAGTTGGAAAATCAAGCATAATTTATCAAAATTAACAGTAATAGTAATCTATTGTATATTATACATATACATGTACACACTGGTAAAATCTAAATAAAAAACTTATAAAATAAAAACAATAATTATTATATTTTAATTACATACATGTACACTATGACTTTATAAATAATCCATAACATTGAATATTACCTGACAATACAATTTCCACAAGACAGCCATCTTTGACGTCAGTCGGGCTGGAAATGTGCTGTAGTATATTTGGACTATTGTTGTCATGACGAAACAGTAAAATTTTATCTACCAAACTGTAAAAACCATGTTCAGGAAACTGCAACATAAAACACGAAAAAAACAGTCATTAAAAAGCCATGTTGAGAAAATATCAACATAAAAACTGTTTCCTATGGTATATTAACAAGTTAAGTTAAGATAGTGTGAGTAAAAATGTACAAGGAGAATTATGACTTAGGCTTCATGTGCAACGTAGCTGTCATACAGACAAACTGTGAATACACTTCACCATGGACCATACATATCACTAGCTGTTCTATAAATCTCAATCAAATATTACAAAAAGGTCACTTGCATAATATGTGTTCCTTAAGCACCACATGTTGTCCTTCATCTTAGATTTCAGATCAGCATTTACATCACAAGTTTAAAATGTAGCAGTTACCAGTGTTTGAAGATATTTCTATTTTTAGTAATGGTGATAATCTTGGATAGCAGTCGGCTGTCAGGTGTGATTTTGAAAGAAGACCACACAAGGACTATCACAGCCTAGTTTAGCTGACGTTGCGCACGGTATTGGGGATACTGCGCTAATTCATTTTAAAATATCTATGAGACTTTTAATTTTTATTGAAGTTAGACCTATTATATATCAAAAACTTCAAAATTTTGCAAACGTTAACAATCTTATGCTTAAATAGTTCAAAATCCAATAATTAAAACGAATTTTGGTATAATATTAAGGAAAAATTGTTGAAAATCGCTGTAGACGCGTAACTAAACTATTGCACATAAACTGAGTAAAATTGCCTAACAAAAAAACGAAATTGCACAAAATTTTCTCTTGTTTCGCACCAATACCGTACGCGACGTCTCAGTGATTTCAGAAACGATTATTTTCAAATGAATTTTTGTCAAAATCAGTCTGTTTTTCCTCTTTTCGGAAAAAATCTGTAAAATGTATTAATGTGTCCATGTGGGGTGACATGTCTATCCGTGAACTGTTGTTTCAGTGAGCTAGCACTTGAAAAGCCAACTAAATGTGTTGGTCTAGTACAAAGCAGACCTCATCATCCTCTCATTGAAAATTAACCTGTTCTCACTATGATATAGCTGAAAAATTGCTGAGTAGGCGTTAAACAACAATCACACATTCATGATGAGAACAAGTTACATTTGATGAAGTCCACCTTGTACTAGATTCTGATTCCAAGTCAAGATGAAGTCCACCTTGTACTAGATTCTGATTCCAAGTCAAGATGAAGTCCACCTTGTACTAGATTCTGATTTCAAGTCAAGATGAAGTCCACCTTGTACTAGATTCTGATTCCAAGTCAAGATGAAGTCCACCTTGTACTAGATTCTGATTTCAAGTCAAGATGAAGTCCACCTTGTACTAGTTTCTGATTCCAAGTCAAGATGAAGTCCACCTTGTACTAGATTCTGATTCCAAGTCAAGATGAAGTCCACCTTGTACTAGATTCTGATTCCAAGTCAAGATGAAGTCCACCTTGTACTAGATTCTGATTCCAAGTCAAGATGAAGTCCACCTTGTACTAGATTCTGATTCCAAGTCAAGATGAAGTCCACCTTGTACTAGATTCTGATTCCAAGTCAACCAGTGTTTGCTCTGACTCCTTAATTATGCTTAGTGAAGAAGCAACAAAATACTAATTTTATAGTCTTTGGTTTGACCTTATGAGGACTTGAACCCAGAATCTATTGGAGGTGAGGCTGCAAACCATAACACCATTGATGTGGTTCATATTAAATTGAAAGCTGTTTAAAGATTACATTGTTTACAGACTTATAAAATAAACAAACAATTGACCTATACATAAAATGTAAGGTTTGTTCCTTCCCTGAATCAAAGTTAATATTTACTTTATTTCAAACTTTTTTCATAATTGTATTTGACTGTACACATGGAATGATATCTGTGATACTTGTGAATTATTTACATAGTAAATCCATCTCCTTAGGAGTCATTAGAAACTAAAGAAAACTTGTCTATGTACATATAAGTTATACAATTATAGATTAGTGTTTGTCTACACAATATTAATAACGAAAAATTTTAAGTACATTTTTGTACTTCATGTACTATAAATAGCCATTGTCAAGTGAAGCCACGAAAATAATTTAGAATATGTCCTGTATAGATTCACACATTTAAAAATAGGAAGTTTCAATTGATATATAAATAAATTATATTAACATGAAGGTTTTCATGATCAAGATTCATGTTTTTCTCCTTATCACCTTGTATACCTGTGTAGGAGGAGGGTCAAGTTACCTGTGTACATTAAATTAACAACCACACCTTTCATAAGTGTCATGTCTTAATTATAATTTAAGAAGTCTGTCTGTAACGAATATGATAAGAAACTATTTTAGATATTAGGATAAGACACTATTTTTGATATACAAGTATTGGATAAGATTTCAAATCGAAGCATGGAATATTTAGACACAGATGTAACATCAGAGCACAGAAGGCTGTAATCTCTTATCATGTTGTTCTAATTTTAGCTAATTCCAGCTCAGAATTAAATTATTTATGCTATTAAAATGAACTTTCTATATTTAGTAATGACAGCCATCTTGGATGGAGAGTAGGAATGTTGGACACAATTTTGAAAGTGAACCACCAAAAAACAATTCCAGCCTGCCCAATTTGGTTTCATTTGAATCTATGGTTTCTGAGAAGATTTTAATGTGATTTTTTTCTTCAAAATACAAATGTATACTTTATTTATATTATCTGCATAAATCTGTTGAAATAAACATCATGCAGCTGTAGTTTACATTTAAGCTTATTTTGAATATTACATTAAATTATTCAATATTCAATTCAGGAAGATTAACTGTCAGTTATGGCACCCATCTTGAATGGTTAAGTGGTCATTGCAAAGATTTAAATATAATTTATCAAAATATGCCTGATTTGCACAATCTGTATTAATTAATCTGCTGAACGAAATTTTCAATGAAAAACCTTAAATATATATTGAACTACTCATTTTCATGCAGCTACAGTTTAAATTTGAAATAGTTTTGGCTGATAAATTTTTATTTTTAGTAATGGCAGTCATCTTGAATGGAGGGAAGGGCTGTCAGAGTAAAAAATTCAAAGCGATCCCAAGGATTTAAATGTTAAAAGTATACAAACATAGACAGATACCCAGTGATGACAAAAGCTCATATGACCCATTTGTATACAATCAATGTATAACAAATGTTGGTAATATTGTGAATGATGCCTTCAGGTACAATTTATATACATGTACATGTACATATATGTATTGAACTTTCTAATCTCAATATCTCCAAATTTATTTTTATGTCAAAATAGGGGTTAGGGTTATGGTGTTTCAGTTACGGTGTATTGTACAGTCAGTTTTATTTGTGGGGGAAACTGGAGAAAACCACAGACCTGCTGCAAATCATTGACAAACTTTTATCACATAAAGAAGTATTGTGTACACCTTGCAAAGAGCAGGATTCGAACTCACAACATTAAGAGGTGATAGGCACTGATTGCACAGGTAGTTGTAAATCCAACTAGCATACAATCATGACCACGACTGCCTCTTATGTCATAATAAATTGGTTTATGTACCTATATAATTATATAGTAGATTATTATTTAATATATCATACATGAAACACATTTTTTTAAATCTAAAACTTCTTGATACAACCTCATATGATCAAGATTGTCATTGACTTACTCAAGGTTTATGATTGATTTTTTTCTCAAATACTCAAGTTACCTCCATCAATAAAACTGAAAATCAAGATATAAGTGAAATATCTTGGAAAGTGTTATAAATCACCAGTAACGTATATTTCAATCTAATTATAAAAAATAAATTAAATTGAAGTCATCATATTTCAGAAGAAACTGGTGCTATATAAAGAGATTAAGAGAAAAAATCAAATGCTTTGTAAAATATGCATAGATTAATCAGGTGTGTTTGATAATCACTGAATGTCACACACAGTAATTAAAACAAAAATTAATTATGTTTTTTAAGATCTGAAAAATAAATATGTCAGTTGTCATAGACAAACAACTTTAAACAATATTTACACAGCAATCCTCATTTGGTTTGGTTTATGGTGATTAACACCACTTTCAACAATACATCAGTTATATCATGGCGGTTAGCTTTATTGGTGGAAGAAACCAGAATACCAGGAGAAAAAACACTGACATGCCGAAGTCCCGATTTGGAGGCAAACAACATGTACACTTTGTGATATAATTATCTCCTCTTTACCAAAGACGCTGGACAGCCTCTTATACTCTTAAATAATATACAATAACTTTAATGTGGATGAGAACCAAGCATCAAGAGAAGCTTAAAATATATACAATGCACAGCATAAACATTTTGTATATACTGTGGTACTGCTTACAGGAGGTGTACAACATACACTTTGCAAAAACAAATTATCTCCCCTTTGCCAAATTTTATACTTCACAAAATGTGAACCCAATAAAAGTGTACCAAGTACATTATGTGCAATGAAGATACTATTAAGACAAAAAGATTTCCAATTAATTGTACCATTATTAGTGAAACCAGTTTCTACACAAACCAGAAATACAAGACATAGAGTTCATAATTTAGGAAATTAAGGTTACAATGTATAAATAAGGATAAGATTGTTTAACTTGGGTGCACCACTTGATGAACTTTCATAGAATTATGTGAACCCTATGGCGCACCTCAATAATCCTTGCAGTTGACAACCAGGAAGTGAATTAACTTCCTACAGAAGAACAGGTCAATAGCCTACAGACAATGTTGACACAACAAAACATTTTCATTATACATGCAATTATTACCACTGTATTACATGAAGACAGATTACTTCTATTGTGATATTTTATTAGAGGAATTTTGAAGGAAAGAAGACATGTACAAATAAAAACAACAACATCTAAGTCACTACATATATCATGTACAATGTACCTGTATATCCATGTATTGGTAAATTACATGTAGTGATTTCTAGACTTTCTCCAAATAATTTACACTTTAAAAAAATTACACCTGTATATGAATTTTTGGCAACTTAATTTTTCACTGCCAACTTTATCTATTGTCTATTGAAATTAATTTTTTAATAGGCTTTCCCATTGTCAACATACAAAAAACGTTTTTGCCATCATTGGGCCTCCTGTTTGGAATCTGGTAGGGGGTTAGAATCCCCAAAATCAATCTGAAGCTTTATTCTGTGAAGCATTGTGCAGGATCCGTCAAATAGAACTTTAGTTATTGTAAATAAACATTGTCTCAGATCTACAGACAGAAATCAAAAATAACAATACAATCATACAATAATATTATTGTAAAATTATGTGTACAGGAAACAACAAGATATAACAATACAACCATACAATAATATTACTATAAAATTATCTGCTTAATATAAAAAAATTGTTAAGAAAAAGAGTGGGCATGTATTATTACTTATTTTGTATAGATTGAAATATTAATACAAAAGTAGTTTAATACATATACAAAAGGTACATGTGTATGTATCTTCTTCCAGATTACAACATATATCTAGCATATACAAAAATATACTTGTATGTACTTTTTGCTTCCGAGTTCAGTTCAATCAAATGTCAATTTCATGTTGACTAGAAAAAGCTGATCAATTGGCACAGGTGTATTGAAATTCATTTTGTTAACAATAAGATGATTGATTTCTCCAGGTGAGCAGACTGAATCACTGTTCATTAAATCAGATAGGCTTTCTAGATCTTTCATGATTTATATGATATTGCATTAATAACAAATATTGTCGATAAGACAAATCCCTAATTTCAGGTTAAAAATGATGATTAAATTAGGGAAAAGTACATGTATTTATTTAACAGTTGGCAAAATTACTGGTATTCAAATGATATGAACTGTATCATACCTTTTCATAAAAATAATCTTTGAAAAAATTGTGAAAATTTCACATTATATTTAAGAATTACTGTCTAACGCCACCTGCACTTAGCTAAGTGTTAGTTAGCAATGGCAGGGGAACCAGGGAGTCCTTCAAAGATAATGATGAAAGTGGTAGTAGTAGGTCTGTTTTTAGATGACATATATATTTACTTCTTTTTCATAAAGTTTTTCACTATTTTGACAATACAATATTTGTCACAAGTTTAACAATATAATGTACCAAAACTAAACCAGAAACATTTAATTAATGGATATTCATTCTTGATTTAAAAGAAAAATCTTCTATTTTTGAAATGAAATGTCAACAAGAACTAAATTTATCACACATAAACCATTGTGTCTACCGACAGATGTCAGACCTACATGTATAACATAATACAAATGGAAAATTGTTGTGGTCATATGAAAATAGAAATAATTTTACTGGATGGTTAAATTTGACCAGTGCATCACCAGTAAAATTATACCACTCTGGGGATACTTCAGAGTTAATGATGCTTCCGTTGACATTACATATATTCCTCCTTTTTTTTACCCTTACTAGAGGTTGGAGTTGAAACCCATTACTGAATTAATTACAGTGAAACCTGTTTCAACCGATCCTCATTGGGATTAACTTTGTTTTGAAACCTGTTTCAACCGATCCTCATTGGGATTAACTTTGTTTTGAAACCTGTTTCAACCGATCCTCATTGGGATTAACTTTGTTTTGAAACCTGTTTCAACCGATCCTCATTGGGATTAACTTTGTTTTGAAACCTGTTTCAACCAATCCTCATTTGGGATTAACTTTGTTTTGAAACCTGTTTCAACCGATCCTCATTGGGATTAACTTTGTTTTGTTTTCGGAAAATAAAAGGTGTTTTGTTTATACAGGTTAGATTAACAAAGATTTCCTAAATAGGAACTTTATTTAAAGTTTGGTTTATCCAGGAATACGACTGATCCAGGGGTCGGTTTAGACAGGAATACGACTGATCCAGGGGTCGATTTAGACAGATTTCACAGTATACTCTTTCTTAGAATAGAATGGCTGGAATCAGAATACACTATGTAATTTCTCCTGACATTTAGACATCATAGAATGTGCCCCACACAAATACAGTACCACAATGCTTTAACTGTGTCTATAGACATGATACATGCCCATATATTGACATTGTAACACACATTATGCATTCAAATATCAGAAATGTAACACAGTTTTATATACAGAGGTATATATATTTTTACATCATTTGTGAATTCACAAAATTTCAATCTAGAAATGAAAGAGGAAATTTTGTATTTTCATTTGACAATTTGACATCTCCTTTATTGTCCAGTAACTATATAAAGTACAGTATATTGTTGAAATCCTAAATACAGGTATGTACATTGAATATACAAATGTACTGAATCAATATGTACTGTACTAAACTTGAAGCTGATCATGAATAGAAGGTAAATCTGAGACAAAACCAATTTAAACAAAACAAACAGAAGCTGATCATGAATAGAAGGTAAATCTGAGACAAAACAAACAGAAGCTGATCATGAAGAGAAGGTAAATCTGAGACAAAACAAACAGAAGCTGATCATGAATAGAAGGTAAATCTGAGACAAAACAAACAGAAGCTGATCATGAAGAGAAGGTAAATCTGAGACAAAACAAACAGAAGCTGATCATGAATAGAAGGTAAATCTGAGACAAAACCAATTTAAACAAAACAAACAGAAGCTGATCATGAAGAGAAGGTAAATCTGAGACAAAACAAACAGAAGCTGATCATGAAGAGAAGGTAAATCTGAGACAAAACAAACAGAAGCTGATCATGAAGAGAAGGTAAATCTGAGACAAAACAAACAGAAGCTGATCATGAAGAGAAGGTAAATCTGAGACAAAACAAACAGAAGCTGATCATGAAGAGAAGGTAAATCTGAGACAAAACAAACAGAAGCTGATCATGAAGAGAAGGTAAATCTGCGACAAAACAAACAGAAGCTGATCATGAAGAGAAGGTAAATCTGCGACAAAACAAACAGAAGCTGATCATGAAGAGAAGGTAAATCTGAGACAAAACAAACAGAAGCTGATCATGAAGAGAAGGTAAATCTGAGACAAAACAAACAGAAGCTGATCATGAAGAGAAGGTAAATCTGAGACAAAACAAACAGAAGCTGATCATGAAGAGAAGGTAAATCTGAGACAAAACAAACAGAAGCTGATCATGAATAGAAGGTAAATCTGAGACAAAACAAACAGAAGCTGATCATGAAGAGAAGGTAAATCTGAGACAAAACAAACAGAAGCTGATCATGAAGAGAAGGTAAATCTGAGACAAAACAAACAGAAGCTGATCATGAAGAGAAGGTAAATCTGAGACAAAACAAACAGAAGCTGATCATGAAGAGAAGGTAAATCTGAGACAAAACAAACAGAAGCTGATCATGAAGAGAAGGTAAATCTGAGACAAAACAAACAGAAGCTGATCATGAAGAGAAGGTAAATCTGAGACAAAACAAACAGAAGCTGATCATGAAGAGAAGGTAAATCTGAGACAAAACAAACAGAAGCTGATCATGAAGAGAAGGTAAATCTGAGACAAAACAAACAGAAGCTGATCATGAAGAGAAGATAAATCTGAGACAAAACAAACAGAAGCTGATCATGAAGAGAAGGTAAATCTGAGACAAAACAAACAGAAGCTGATCATGAAGAGAAGGTAAATCTGAGACAAAACAAACAGAAGCTGATCATGAAGAGAAGGTAAATCTGAGACAAAACAAACAGAAGCTGATCATGAAGAGAAGGTAAATCTGAGACAAAACAAACAGAAGCTGATCATGAAGAGAAGGTAAATCTGAGACAAAACAAACAGAAGCTGATCATGAAGAGAAGGTAAATCTGAGACAAAACAAACAGAAGCTGATCATGAAGAGAAGGTAAATCTGAGACAAAACAAACAGAAGCTGATCATGAAGAGAAGGTAAATCTGAGACAAAACAAACAGAAGCTGATCATGAAGAGAAGGTAAATCTGAGACAAAACAAACAGAAGCTGATCATGAAGAGAAGGTAAATCGGAGACAAAACAAACAGAAGCTGATCATGAAGAGAAGGTAAATCTGAGACAAAACAAACAGAAGCTGATCATGAAGAGAAGGTAAATCTGAGACAAAACAAACAGAAGCTGATCATGAAGAGAAGGTAAATCTGAGACAAAACAAACAGAAGCTGATCATGAAGAGAAGGTAAATCTGAGACAAAACAAACAGAAGCTGATCATGAAGAGAAGGTAAATCTGAGACAAAACAAACAGAAGCTGATCATGAAGAGAAGGTAAATCTGAGACAAAACAAACAGAAGCTGATCATGAAGAGAAGGTAAATCTGAGACAAAACAAACAGAAGCTGATCATGAAGAGAAGGTAAATCTGAGACAAAACAAACAGAAGCTGATCATGAAGAGAAGGTAAATCTGAGACAAAACAAACAGAAGCTGATCATGAAGAGAAGGTAAATCTGAGACAAAACAAACAGAAGCTGATCATGAAGAGAAGGTAAATCTGAGACAAAACAAACAGAAGCTGATCATGAAGAGAAGGTAAATCTGAGACAAAACAAACAGAAGCTGATCATGAAGAGAAGGTAAATCTGAGACAAAACAAACAGAAGCTGATCATGAAGAGAAGGTAAATCTGAGACAAAACAAACAGAAGCTGATCATGAAGAGAAGGTAAATCTGAGACGAAACAAACAGAAGCTGATCATGAAGAGAAGGTAAATCTGAGACAAAACAAACAGATGCTGATCATGAAGAGAAGGTAAATCTGAGACAAAACAAACAGAAGCTGATCATGAAGAGAAGGTAAATCGGAGACAAAACAAACAGAAGCTGATCATGAAGAGAAGGTAAATCTGAGACAAAACAAACAGAAGCTGATCATGAAGAGAAGGTAAATCTGAGACAAAACAAACAGAAGCTGATCATGAAGAGAAGGTAAATCTGAGACAAAACAAACAGAAGCTGATCATGAAGAGAAGGTAAATCTGAGACAAAACAAACAGAAGCTGATCATGAAGAGAAGGTAAATCTGAGACAAAACAAACAGAAGCTGATCATGAAGAGAAGGTAAATCTGAGACAAAACAAACAGAAGCTGATCATGAAGAGAAGGTAAATCTGAGACAAAACAAACAGAAGCTGATCATGAAGAGAAGGTAAATCTGAGACAAAACCAATTTAAACAAAACAAATAACTACCTCTTATCTCTAAACATTGAATACAAAAAAAGACTACAATATATGAAGTTGGAAATCATTGTCCTGACTTAGGACAGGAAAAAAAATGTGGCTGGGTTAAAACAGTAATAATGGGATCTCAAACTTCTCCCTCATTATCATATCAACAAGTAACTTCTCCCTCATTATCATATCAACAAGTAACTTCTCCCTCATTATCATATCAACAAGTAACTTCTCCCTCATTATCATATCAACAAGTAACTTCTCCCTCATTATCATATCAACAAGTAACTTCTCCCTCATTATCATATCAACAAGTAACTTCTCCCTCATTATCATATCAACAAGTAACTTCTCCCTCATTATCATATCAACAAGTAACTTCTCCCTCATTATCATATCAACAAGTAACTTCTCCCTCATTATCATATCAACTAGTAACTTGTTTTCACAATTTTATATCTGAGAATTAAAAATTTCAATTGACATTAAAGAACAATCACTCAATTACAATATTTTTTACATGGAACTCTCATTTTCTTTATAAGGGATTTACATACATTGTAGATAATAGTTTAACATATTGTACTCTTTATATAGAGAGATATGTTGCTAGGCACCTATGTCAGAACACAATTTAACCATCATTTCTTTTCTGCACTGAGAAAAACTAATGATCAAGGAATATAATGTATCAATAGAGAAAACCATAGTGATCATATTCTATACCTCTATTATTCTAATGTATAAAACTCAGCAGATTAAAAAGATTTATACATGTTTGTGTATGTTGTTTCCTACTAATATACACTGTAAATTATCTCTTTTTCTCACAATATTCATTTACAAATGTAAGATCATATCTGCTTTCTTTTGGCTTGTAAAAGAAAAACACTTTTAACCCAATGGGTAATGTCTGGTTTTTTTAACATACATGTACATGTATAAGATAACTTTCAGACAGAATGCATGCAATGCAATCTGATATACAAAACATGTTTGTACATGTATCTACCTTTAAAAAAGAAGTACATGTACATTATTATGTTATTCAGCTATCAGACAGGGTATATAATGTGACATTCCCGGCTTATGCATTCCTGGCTTAGGATCTATATTCCCTGAGGCGCAGCCGAAGGGAATATATATCATAAGCCGGGAATGTCACATTTTATTACATAAGGCTCTATTTTACTGTTTTTCTATTGGCCAGAAGCAATACACGTGACATTCCATTTTCTAACATATTGATTAGCAAAAAGCAATTTCTGTGCAATAAATAATCATATTGCACTCTCGTGCAAAAATCAATGAATGAAATTACGTGGCACGAGAGTGCAATATGGTTTTTCATTGCACAGAAATTGCTTTTTGCTAATCAATATGTTAGAAAATTTCATAAAATTTGAAAATTTTCAAAAAATTTGAAAATCATAAAATTAAAAAAATTAAAAATTTAAAGTTCAATTTTTTTTTTTAAAATTTGAAAATTTCATTTTTTTTTTTTAAAAATTCAAAATTTTCATAAAATTTCAAAACTTTCAAAAATTTCATACTATTTCAAAAAAATTCAAAATGATAAAATTTTCAAAAAGTTTCAAAAATTTCAGTTTTCATAAAATTTCAAAATTAAGAGTAAAATAGAGCCGTATGTAATAAAACAATTACTACACTTGAACTTGATCAATATGAGGTTTTATGGAACAGAGTACAACAATATTGAACTCAGCATTCGCCTTGTTCAATATTGTTGTACTCTGCTCCATAAAACCTCATATTGATCTCGTTCAAGTGCAGTAATTGTATATTATACCCTGTCTGATAGCTGAATAACAGATATATTACGGATTTAACCATTGTTTTTTTTAAATACAACATCCAACTGTATTAAATAAATTTGCCTCTTTTATTTTCATTTTTCGTAACTCTAGATGTTCATTTCCGTACCTTTGACGTCATTCTTCAATGACGTCAAAATATGTGTCGCGTCATATTTCATGTACTAAATTTCTAAATCAATACAGTTTCATATGTAGTAAATTTTATAAACTTTATAAATATAACATTAATACATCACATAACAAAACAACGGGTTTGCGACACAGTTTCAATATTTTAAATGTTAACAACATGTAAATAAAACCTTGGTGTGGCCCCATGACGTCGAAAGTTTTCAAGGCTCAACGTTTTGTTTATTTGTTATGGTACAGCCATGGAACATAGGAGTTTGCTGAATCGATCAGGTATTTGTGACGGAATTAACCGTTGTAATATTTTTTTGTTCATGCAGCCGTTTTGAGTATAAAAACAGCATTTAATTTGGTAAAAATACATTTATTATTCCGTATTATACCATTGATTCAGTAAAGTGTAATGTTTTGTCGTCCATGTTTTAATCGTTTTGGGGGACTGAAATATATACCCCGTCTGTTTTCCGAATATATGCTGACATTCAGGGTTGAAGAACCAATGAAAATATGTGTAACAAACTAAATCCGTAATATATAATACCATATTGTCAGTATATCAGTTTTTTTTTTATTCCATTCAAGATATTAAAATGATATCTCCTTCGCTAAATAGAGCTTATCAATGTGACACAGCATACAGAAGACAGCTGCATGTGATGCCGTCTTCTATATGAGGTTGTTTGCCAAATGAAATGTTGAAATTATGAATATGTCACAGTTACAGTGTATGAAATGGCATTAATTTTCCTGTAATTTTTATATTTATAGCCATGGGTTCTTTTATTCTACCAAACTAAGAGATTGGAATATCTTTTACTTGTATGTGAAATTTAATGTTCTTTACCTTCCTTCAGTTACACTTGACTCAAGAAAAGATGACATTTTTTATACTTGTGAAAGACATTCCTCTGTTATAACATCTTATAGAAGAACTGTATTCTTTTCTGCTTTATTTGTTATTTTATGATTTTTTTATATAACATATTTTCCTCAATGTGAGTAAACTTAATGTACATGTAACATTCTGAGTGGGTGATTGTTGTTTAATGCCAACTGAGAACAATCTACATTTGATGAGATGATGATCGATAATGTCTGCGTTATACTAGACCAACACGCTTAAGGCTGGTACACACGATAAGATTTGTATCATAAGACTTGTATTATAAGATTTTTGTATTATAAGACTCTCTTGTACACACAGTAAGATTAATCTTATCAGATTATAAACAAATGATCAAAAACCTTGTGTTTTAATTTTCCCGCCAAATGGTGTCAACAATGGACTTCAGATGAAGTAATTGCAACTGTGTCTATTATTTTGTAATGTGCCGCTATGAAATTATTGAAAAAGAGGAAGGTTAAGAGGAACTGCTGGACAAGACCATGGACAATGCTCTGTGTCTTGCATCTTTTTTGTGGTATTTTCCCCCCCGATATATTCCATAAATCTTCTTCTTCTTCCACAAGCTTTTCCACATCAATATTTGAGAAGATGGCCATGTTTTGCAAGAACCATGTACTTTAAGTTACACGTGTATTTATTATGGTATTGATGCAGATGTGTAACCTCCAAACTGATCATTTTGATTGGATAAAAATGAAAGGTCAGCTAAGACTTGTTTTAAGGACAGAACATTCCTCTCTTCTTAATACAGTCTCATAAGATTTAAAATACACTGTAATTAAACTGTACACACGATAATATTATTATATTTTGTATTATAATACAAGTCTTGTCATACAAATCTTATCGTGTGTACCGGCCTTTAGTTGGATTTTTATAGTACATGTATTTGTTCACTATAACAACAGTTCACGCATAGATGATAGACATGTTGTTCCACTCTGACGCGTTAACCTGAGTCCATGCCCACCAGTCTTTGTTCTTACTTCTTAATACTGTGTGCTCAGTGGAGAAGCAGCTAATACTCATTTTATAGTCTGCAGAATAGTAGATCTGTCCTATTACATTTGTAAATGGCAGTCTGTGACTTTTTCGTTGTTTTATAAGCACCAGCCCTTTTAACATGTTTAACTATAATCTCTCCTATCTTATTATTATAATGATTTTCAACAAAAGAGAGGTCTTGTGCAATCAAAATATACCAAGAAGCATTATTTTGGGAAATCATGGTGATAACAGTAAACAAACCAGTATCAATATGATTATCATGGATAACAGTAAACAATCTAGTATCAATATGATTATCATGTGATAACAGTAAACAATCTAGTATCAATATGATTATCATGTGATAACAGTAAACAATCTAGTATCAATATGATTATCATGGGATAACAGTAAACAATCCAGTATCAATATGATTATCATGGATAACAGTAAACAATCTAGTATCAATAAGATTATCATGGGATAACAGTAAACAATCTAGTATCAATATGATTATCATGGGATAACAGTAAACAATCCAATATCAATATAATTATCATGGGATAACAGTAAACAATCTAGTATCAATATGATTATCATGTGATAACAGTAAACAATCCAGTATCAATATGATTATCCTGGGATAACAGTGAACAATCCAGTATCAATATGATTATCATGGGATAACAGTAAACAATCCAGTATCAATATGATTATCATGTGATAACAGTAAACAATCTAGTATCAATATGATTATCATGGGATAACAGTAAACAATCTAGTATCAATATGATTATCATGGGATAACAGTAAACAATCCAGTATCAATATGATTATCATGGGATAACAGTAAACAATCCAGTATCAATATGATTATCATGGGATAACAGTAAACAATCCAGCATCAATATGATTATGCTGGGATAACAGTAAACAATCCAGTATCAATATGATTATCATGTGATAACAATAAACAATCCAGTATCAATATGATTATCATGGGATAACAGTAAACAATCCAATATCAATATAATTATCATGGGATAACAGTAAACAATCTAGTATCAATATGATTATCATGTGATAACAGTAAACAATCCAGTATCAATATGATTATCATGGGATAACAGTGAACAATCCAGTATCAATATGATTATCATGGGATAACAGTAAACAATCCAGTATCAATATGATTATCATGGGATAACAGTAAACAATCCAGCATCAATATGATTATCATGGGATAACAGTAAACAATCCAGTATCAATATGATTATGCTGGGATAACAGTAAACAATCCAGTATCAATATGATTATCATGTGATAACAGTAAACAATCTAGTATCAATATGATTATCATGTGATAACAGTAAACAATCCAGTATCAATATGATTATCATGGGATAACAGTGAACAATCCAGTATCAATATGATTATCATGGGATAACAGTAAACAATCCAGTATCAATATGATTATCATGTGATAACAGTAAACAATCCAGCATCAATATGATTATGCTGGGATAACAGTAAACAATCCAGTATCAATATGATTATCATGGGATAACAGTAAACAATCCAGTATCAATATGATTATTCTGTGACAACAGTAAACAATCCAGTATCAATATGATTATCATGGGATAACAGTAAACAATCCAGCATCAATATGATTATGCTGGGATAACAGTAAACAATCCAGTATCAATATGATTATCATGGGATAACAGTAAACAATCCAGTATCAATATGATTATCATGGGATAACAGTAAACAATCTAGTATCAATATGATTATCATGGAATAACAGTAAACAATCTAGTATCAATATGATTATTCTGTGATAACAGTAAACAATCTAGTATCAATATGATTATTCTGTGATAACAGTAAACAATCCAGTATCGATATGATTATTCTGTGATAACAGTAAACAATCTAGTAATGTAGTATCAATATGATTATCATGGGATAACAGTAAACAATCCAGTATCAATATGATTATTCTGTGATAACAGTAAACAATCTAGTATCAATATGATTATCATGGGATAACAGTAAACAATCCAATATCAATATGATTATCATGTGATAACAGTAAACAATCTAGTATCAATATGATTATCATGGATAACAGTAAACAATCTAGTATCAATATGATTATCCTGGGATAACAGTAAACAATCCAGTATCAATATGATTATCATGGGATAACAGTAAACAATCCAGTATCAATATGATTATCATGGGATAACAGAGAACAATCCAGTATCAATATGATTATCATGTGATAACAGTAAACAATCCAATATCAATATGATTATTCTGTGACAACAGTAAACAATCCAGTATCAATATGATTATCATGTGATAACAGTAAACAATCTAGTATCAATATGATTATCATGGGATAACAGTAAACAATCCAGTATCAATATGGTTATCCTGGGATAACAGTAAACAATCCAGTATCAATAAGATTATCATGGGATAACAGTAAACAATCTAGTATCAATATGATTATCATGGGATAACAGTAAACAATCCAGTATCAATATGATTATCATGTGATAACAGTAAACAATATAGTATCAATATGATTATCATGTGATAACAGTAAACAATCCAGTATCAATAAGATTATCATGGGATAACAGTAAACAATCCAGTATCAATATGATTATCATGGGATAACAGTAAACAATCCAGTATCAATATGATTATCATGTGATAACAGTAAACAATATAGTATCAATATGATTATCATGTGATAACAGTAAACAATCTAGTATCAATATGATTATCATGGGATAACAGTAAACAATCCAGTATCAATATGATTATCCTGGGATAACAGTAAACAATCCAGTATCAATATGATTATCATGGGATAACAGTAAACAATCCAGTATCAATATGATTATCATGGGATAACAGAGAACAATCCAGTATCAATATGATTATCATGGGATAACAGTAAACAATCCAGTATCAATATGATTATCATGTGATAACAGTAAACAATCCAGTATCAATATGATTATCATGTGATAACAGTAAACAATCCAGTATCAATAAGATTATCATGGGATAACAGTAAACAATCCAGTATCAATATGATTATCATGGGATAACAGTAAACAATCCAGTATCAATATGATTATCATGGGATAACAGTAAACAATCCAGTATCAATAAGATTATCATGGGATAACAGAGAACAATCCAGTATCAATATGATTATCATGGGATAACAGTAAACAATCCAATATCAATATGATTATTCTGTGACAACAGTAAACAATCCAGTATCAATATGATTATCATGTGATAACAGTAAACAATCTAGTATCAATATGATTATCATGGGATAACAGTAAACAATCCAGTATCAATATGATTATCCTGGGATAACAGTAAACAATCCAGTATCAATAAGATTATCATGGGATAACAGTAAACAATCCAGTATCAATATGATTATCATGGGATAACAGTAAACAATCCAGTATCA
The DNA here is from genome assembly GCA_963383655.1 of Bathymodiolus septemdierum. Classification (NCBI taxonomy): domain Eukaryota; kingdom Metazoa; phylum Mollusca; class Bivalvia; order Mytilida; family Modiolidae; genus Bathymodiolus; species Bathymodiolus septemdierum. The sequence goes on along the minus strand of OY726519.1, from coordinate 19,849,116 downwards.
ATATGATTATCATGGGATAACAGTAAACAATCCAGTATCAATAAGATTATCATGGGATAACAGAGAACAATCCAGTATCAATATGATTATCATGGGATAACAGTAAACAATCCAATATCAATATGATTATTCTGTGACAACAGTAAACAATCCAGTATCAATATGATTATCATGTGATAACAGTAAACAATCTAGTATCAATATGATTATCATGGGATAACAGTAAACAATCCAGTATCAATATGATTATCCTGGGATAACAGTAAACAATCCAGTATCAATAAGATTATCATGGGATAACAGTAAACAATCTAGTATCAATATGATTATCATGGGATAACAGTAAACAATCCAGTATCAATATGATTATCTTGGGATAACAGTAAACAATCCAGTATCAATATGATTATCATGGGATAACAGTAAACAATATAGTATCAATATGATTATCATGTGATAACAGTAAACAATCTAGTATCAATATGATTATCATGGGATAACAGTAAACAATCCAGTATCAATAAGATTATCATGGGATAACAGTAAACAATCCAGTATCAATATGATTATCATGGGATAACAGTAAACAATCCAGTATCAATATGATTATCATGTGATAACAGTAAACAATATAGTATCAATATGATTATCATGTGATAACAGTAAACAATCCAGTATCAATAAGATTATCATGGGATAACAGTAAACAATCCAGTATCAATATGATTATCATGGGATAACAGTAAACAATCCAGTATCAATATGATTATCATGGGATAACAGAGAACAATCCAGTATCAATATGATTATCATGGGATAACAGTAAACAATCCAATATCAATATGATTATTCTGTGACAACAGTAAACAATCCAGTATCAATATGATTATCATGTGATAACAGTAAACAATCTAGTATCAATATGATTATCATGGGATAACAGTAAACAATCCAGTATCAATATGATTATCCTGGGATAACAGTAAACAATCCAGTATCAATAAGATTATCATGGGATAACAGTAAACAATCTAGTATCAATATGATTATCATGGGATAACAGTAAACAATCCAGTATCAATATGATTATCTTGGGATAACAGTAAACAATCCAATATCAATATGATTATCATGGGATAACAGTAAACAATATAGTATCAATATGATTATCATGTGATAACAGTAAACAATCCAGTATCAATAAGATTATCATGGGATAACAGTAAACAATCTAGTATCAATATGATTATCATGTGATAACAGTAAACAATCCAGTATCAATAAGATTATCATGGGATAACAGTAAACAATCCAGTATCAATATGATTATCATGGGATAACAGTAAACAATCCAGCATCAATATGATTATCATGGGATAACAGTAAACAATATAGTATCAATATGATTATCATGGGATAACAGTAAACAATCCAGTATCAATATGATTATCATGAGATAACAGCAGAGGAGGCATGACACGTCGATGTCATGTGCAAAAATTTGCATGTTGCGCAACCGGAAGTCGGCATCAATATATCGTTATCTGATGAGAATGATAATATCGAATTTTCAGTGTTTTGCTAAGCCGATTACAGCATTCATGACTGATTAATGGCATGTTCCCCACAGTAAATTATTGATAGATATCTATATATGAATGGAATTTACATAAGATGCTTGGGTTGAATGTTAAATGTGAGCATCTGCAATTTTCGAGAGGGACATAATGTCACATTTTGTCGCCATCTTTTTTTTCATTCATACTCATAGCATTCTCAACCGATCAACATTAAAAATGAAAATTTGTAAAATCTGGTGAAGACTTTTCCTATCCTTTTTAGTATGTCTCATGACATAGTCATAGATCAATCATAGTGCTTCCAATATTTCTTTAAGTCTCCTTAAGTCTCCATCCATTACGCCACAATTGACCTTGAAAAATCTCCTAATTTTTCGTGATTTGTGTTGTATCAAACATCTCCTGTGACAATTTGAATCCATAGAATATCATATTTCAGCCTTTTTAATAGTGATTATACTATTTCACAGTAAAACATATTGAGGATCACTTGAACTTTATGATCGCAATACTTGTATACAAATATATAATAAAAAAATATATGATAAAAAAAAAGTACAAGTACATGTATTGTCACTAAGTATTGTTACCTGTATTTTACCTGAGAACTAATTCGTGCATATACTGTATGTGATTTTTATAATAATGTTTTAGTATTGTTGCGTAACTAAATGTAATTAACTTTAATGATCTTTAATTTTTATGATAAATGTTGTAGATGTGTACTGCAGAGACATGTTTGTGTATTGTGCAATAACTAAACTATAATCGTTTTTCTATAAAAAATGTCAAATAAGTGAGAGAAAAAAATATGTATTTGGACAATTATGATTCTTTAAATAAAAACACAATTTCATTAAAACTCCATAACAGAACAGAAAAAAAATCAAAATCATAGAGTTCAACTTTTTTTGGGAAAAAATAACAATACTTGAACACTTTTATATACAAGTATTGTTGACAATACTTGTATACAAAAAAAAATGTACATGTACAAGCATTGTGATCATAAAGTTCAAGAGATCCCATACTGAAAATAAATTTAGACAGCTGGATAAATTCACGTTTAATTTAAGTAATTTTTTTAACAAGATGTTTTCACTTCAACATCCATTCTTAAACTGAATCGTAAACATCCAGTTATCGATAATATACTTGCTATGTGCATGTCATGTGCAAAGTGTCGTGCCTCCTCTGGGATAACAGTAAACAGTCCAGTATCAATATGATTATCCTGGGATAACAGTAAGCAATCCAGTATCAATATGATTATCATGGGATAACAGTAAACAATCCAGTATCAATATGATTATTCTGGGATAACAGTAAACAATCCAGTATCAATATGATTATTCTGTGACAACAGTAAACAATCTAGTATCAATATGATTATCATGGGATAATAGTAAACAATCTAGTATCAATATGATTATCCTGGGATAACAGTAAACAATCCAGTATCAATATGATTATTCTGGGATAACAGTAAACAATCCAGTATCAATATGATTATTCTGTGACAACAGTAAACAATCCAGTATCAATATGATTATCATGGGATAACAGTAAACAATCTAGTATCAATATGATTATCATGGGATAACAGTAAACAATCTAGTATCAATATGATTATCCTGGGATAACAGTAAACAATCCAGTATCAATATGATTATCCTGGGATAACAGTAAACAATCCAGTATCAATATGATTATCATGGGATAACAGTAAACAATCCAGTATCAATATGATTATTCTGTGACAACAGTAAACAATCCAGTATCAATATGATTATCATGGGATAACAGTAAACAATCTAGTATCAATATGATTATCATGGGATAACAGTAAACAATCCAGAATCAATATGTTTACAGTTTTTTGGTATAATCCACTTCTGGATGTCAATAATTGGAAAAATTATTCAATATCTTTAGTAAATCTGATATTGAGAAACAGACTAAAGCTAAAAACTTCACAAAGTTGATCATGTGGTACTTTTATTGAGGTTTACGGTACAAATCTTTTGAAATTCATCTTTAAATACTTAATTGTCATTATTTTTGCAGATTTGAACTTGAAAATGTGTATATATCAAAGCATACATGCCCTTGGTCTGACTCAATCCGTCCATTCCAAAATATGCATCAGAATGCACCGGAGGTCAGATTTTAAATTTCCAGAATATCTTTGATAGGGCTTGTGACAACATTAGGCTGGAGATACAGAACAGAAAATTTCTTAGGAAGTCTAATCTCAAGACTGAGATTAGTCTTCCTCAGTATTCTCATATCCGAACATCCGGGTATTTAATAATTCATTGGGGTGAGGTCAGCAGGAATCATCTAGATTTTACCTAGATTCCAATGGAAAATTTGAATTTTATTTTCTTAATTTAAAATAAACCCGTCTGATATAAATTGACGAAAATCAAACCAGATATCTGATTTAATGTCTATAAGAACCAGAGGTAATTTTAATTAAAATATTTAACTTCTGTTGGAAAATAGCGAATAAAATATATTATACATTGGAATCTATGTAGAATCCCGAGGATTTTGGTTGGCTTCACCTCCAAATATTTTCTTCATCTCAAAATTGATAATCATTGATTGGTCAATTACATTGTGTGATGTCACTCCGAAATCGAGAATAGTTTGAAAATCACCTCCAACATTTGATGGGTTTAATTTCCTTTGTTTACTAACTGGTACAATAAAAATTAAAGTCAGTTGTCAAAATCCTCTAACATTTGTAAATTGTTGAGTTTAATTTCATTCCTTTACTGATCATGTACAAGAACAAAATATTGTCAGTTGTCAGAGAATTATGGACTAAATCGTAAATGTAATATGGTCATAAAAATATATATAAATTCATACTAAATGTCAATCAAAACGATGTTTACAAACAAATAAATCAAATTGTGCTCGAATTAAGACAATAGTGCAGAATTGCTGATAAAAACAAAATAAGACTTGATTACAATTAGAAAAAAAGAACGATTAATACTATACTGTGCCCCGTCAAGTACTCACCTTCCTGTCAACAAAAGAACAGGCAATTTCCTTCAAGCTTGCAAGGGTGAGCTCTCCTTCTACATTAATTTGATCTCTTGTTAAACCTATCTGCATTTGAAAACTAAGACATTTCTTCCCGTTATTTGTGTCATCCATGCTTCAAAAGGACAGGTCTCACCCATGAATATATACTGGAGATGTCACCTCATCAAAATGTCATCTTGCTCATTGGTGACTTCCGGGTGTTTATGAAAATTCGACCAGAAAATATGTTCCGACCTACACCTTTTATCAGAAAAATAAACAGCATTAATCAGACAATTATTTGAACTTGAAAATATATATTATTCTAATGTATTATTATAATCACAATATTATTGATATTTAAACAATTTGCAGACTACTTTTTAATCTATATTCTGTATTCAGAAACGGGCACCTGTTTGAGTCACGTGATAATGTAAATATGTCTTATAATTTAACACTGTATTTTCCTCCGTTGTACGGAGCACTTCACAACGCAAGTGTATAAATCTATATCATCGCGTGCACCTACAATTATATATATTATTTATGTATAAAAGGTAAAAACGATGGACTCATTTACACTGGAAGTCTTGTCATAAATGATTTTATGTAAACTACTAAAATGGATGTTTTCTGAGGGTATTTCAATGGGATTATAATAGTTTAATTTTCTTAGTAATGTTATTTCTGATATGGTATGTTAATTGTATAATGTGTTATGTTTACAATATACATATCTGGATAGAATAACCATTTAACTTTCAGGGAGAAAGGTGGGGGTTGTGTGCCTTTTTTCAGAAAAATATTTCTGATCTTAAAAGATGAAACCAGAATATTGTTGTTTTCCTAGATATGTCAGAAATATTTTCAGAATAACTTGTTTTCTTTACATGACTTTCAACAGACGCCCTCCCCCAATGTTCAGACTAATTTGTTGTTCCACAAAATGGGAAAGTATATTTTTTATTACGAGGATACGGTATTGAACCTCCTTCTGTATACACATCTTCAAAATATAAAGAAAACAGGTAAAATTGTCATAATTTCTACATATATTGCTCAGTCTTATATATTCTTACAGTCCTACAAACCCAATATGACACAATACAATACAAAAGGCTTTATTTAGAGTCGGAAAGAAGCAAACTATAATACAAGCTCTAACTTAAATGAGCTTTTAAATCCGACACCTGCTGTACATATCATGTATACGGATTTTCAAAAATATTGTGAAATGGGTACCGAAAAATATAATTTCCACGTTGATTTTTATCCATATCAATAAGAATATCTCAATACCTTTTATAGACGTGATTTAACACTTTTGACCACATTTTCCATAAAAGACGACTTCTTTTCTCAAAATAAATGATTTTGAAACTAAAGTCTCACAGGTCATTGATCATCATGCACCCATAAAGTATAAAAAACTCAGTACCGTATATGAACAGAGAGCTGAGAAAAGCCATATACAAAAAACAAATGCTACGATCGAAATTTGAGAAATACAAAACAAATAAAACCTGGGACGCATACAGAAAACAAAGAAATCTTGTTACCAAACTAAAAAGAAAATCTATTAACACATATTTTCAAGAAAGATGTACTGGTGGACAAAAATCTAAACATTTTTGCACCACAGTCAAACCATTTCTATCAACAAAATCTACAGGTAGTCAACAGAAAATTGTACTAGTAGAAAATGATAAGATTGTGAACAACACTAAAGATATATGTGATACCTTTAACACCTTTTTTGTAAATGTTGCAAATGACATTGGCAAAGATGTTATTTTTGATGGAAATAGTCACCCTAGTATATTGAAAATTAAAAACAATACACAACATAATACACTGTTTGATTTTAAACCTACAGATGTTGACACTGTAAACAAACTGATTAGCAAAATAAACATCAAGAAAGCTACTGGTGTAGATCAGATCTCATCTAAACTGTTACATGCTGGTGCACCTATACTTAACAAGCATATAACAACACTTGTTAATAACACTATCAAAACCAGTGTTTTTCCAACCAGGTTAAAAGAAGCTCAGGTTGTTCCACTACATAAAAAAAATGACCCTTTAGACAAAAAGAACTACCGACCAGTTAGCATCTTACCCACAATTTCTAAAGTTTATGAAATGGTTTTATCTGACCAACTAACTGATTTATTTGAAAATATTTTTCATACTTTTTTATGCGCTTTTAGAAAGGGTCATGGTTGTCAGATAACTTTGCTGAGATTCCTTGAAGATTGGAAAACAGCTCTAGATAAAAATCAGTATGTGGCAGCAATTCTTATGGATCTTTGAAGGCTTTTGACTGTCTGCCACATGACATTCTCCTTTGTAAGCTGTCTGCATACGGCCTATCTCCAAAATCTGTGGAATTACTTAGAAATTATTTAACAGGTCGTAAACAACAAATCAAACTTTAGGAGTTGGGCTGATATACAAAAAGGGGTACCTCAAAGTCTCTATACCTGGCCCCTTGTTATTTAATTTTTTTATTAACGACATCTTTTACTTTATTGAATATGGTACATTGTATAATTATGCTGACGATAACACCTTGTCTTATGTAAATGATAATTATGAGAAATTAATTGATATACTTGAAAAAGAAAGCTCAGTATTGATAGACTGGTTCAAATTCAATTGTATGCAGGCTAATCCAGATAAGTTTCAAGCCATTGCAGTTGGCAATAAGACACATGCCAAGACACCAGTATTTAAAATAGAGTCAGCTGAAATTACTTGTGATGAAGTGGTAAAATTAGTAGGAATAGATATTGATTACCAACTTAATTTCAATTATCATATTAAAAATATATGTCGTAAAGCTTCTCAACAGTTGAATGTTTTAAAGCGCATTGATTGTTTTCTTTCAAAATTAAATAAATTAACAATTTTTCATACTTTCATTTTGTCTAATTTTAATTTTTGTCCTTTGGCGTGGCATTTTTGCAATAAAAGTAATACTTCTAAATTAGAAAAAATCCAGGCGAGGGCTTTACGATTTATATAGGAGGACTATGAGAGCACATATGATGAGTTATTAGAAAAAGCTAAAGTTCCATCTCTGAAAGTCAGAAGAATGCGTACCATGGCTATTGAATGTTTTAAGATTTTAAACAAACTTTCACCATCTTGTTTACATGACTTAGTTGTTTTTAAAGATTGTAAATATAAATTTAGATATTCAAATATTGTAGATATACCTAGGGTGCGAACATCTACCTACGGTAAGAATAGTTTTAAATATGCAGCAGCTGTTTTATGGAATGACCTACCTGATGATTTTAGAAAAATTTCCAATTTTAATCAGTTTAAGAATATTTTAAAATCTTGGAATGGAAATGTATGTAAATGTTCAGTTTGTGCTGACTTTTAAATTTGTTTAAATTTCTACCATCTAGGTCATATCCAGTTTTTATTTATTGTGCTTATAAAATTTTTATGCTTTGCTCATAATATCAGCTTTTAGTTGTTCATAGTTTGCTACATTAGCTCTTGGTATGCTTAGCTTATAACATCAGCTTTTAATCTGCTTTTTTGCTTATCTTGTAACTGTTAGTATTTTACATGTAGTGCTTACTTAGTCTTGTATTTTAATTGTATGTTGCATGCTTGTTATTTGTTATTTATTTTGTGACTGTGTATGTCGGTTAAAAGCTCAACAGAGATTATGTTGTATGTTGTTTTAACCATGCCGACTCTAAATAAAGCTTATTTATTTATTTATTATTATTTGGCAAAAAAAAGTCTTTATAAAAACACTGTGCAAAATCGACAAGGTTTTATTTTGAAAGATGGCATATATAAAAAGACAAAATATGTTATTACATGTTGTCGCTTACCTATACCTCTTTAACAGAGTGACGGTGAAACACTATTGTAATTTTTATTTAGTACTGCTCAAATACCGGACGCAGTTGAAAATTTGAATACAAATGGTTGAGAAAATAACAATGCTTATCGTAGAGAAACTAAAGTGTCTATTAGTTTAATTTAAACATATTTTATTAATTAATAAATAATGTTGTGCAATAAGATAAATCTCAGTGTCAATATGATATAATACACATAATTAAGCAGATTCTATTAGTTTATTCTGTTTGATCATCAGATCAGGCCTTACCAGTGTATCGATGTACATGTGTATGTAACATTTTATTTTTTTCCTCCATAATATTCTTTCCGGCGGAATATTTTTAATATAAAATAGTATCCTTGGATAATATTTCAATATTAAATTTCTTCCAATGCTATTATATATTTTCCGGATGAGGTGGAAGAAATTTAATATTAAAATATATCCGTGGATAACATTGCATATTATATTTCATCCTGAAAAAAATATTATAGAGGAAATAATCTGATTTTATATGTTACTAATTCTTTCAATTAATCAATTTACATTGCTGCAAATAAATATGTACTTAATACTAGTGTAATATTTCTTTATTACTGCAGTATTTTTTAAGCCACGGTAAATATATAAATCATTACAATTACAATGTTTTAATAATATTCATAAGATTTTCTCTTGTTACTTTTCCTCAGTCGCTTTGGTTGAGGAGTACACAAAATTTAATTTTCACTCTCCATTTCATTATCTTCTTCACTAATATACTGTGGTGATACTTGTAAATCAAACATTACTAGTTTCTGCATTCTGTGGATACTTTTGGTCTTGTATATACAAATACAAATACTTTATTAGCTCAGAATATATGATAATACACAATAACATAATATGCATGTAGTGGAACAAATCATAATAGTTACAATATAAAACGCTGTAATAATTATAGCCAATCTTTTCTTATATTCAAACAGTTTGATATGAAAGAGGAAGTCAATCTAAAAATTGAGTATGACTTATTATTAAACAAAATGCTTATTTTGTTGTTAGCATTTGTTTAACTTGCATTTTCAAGTATATTTGATATTTTTTCATTAAATATGTTTCTTCGAGCATTGGAATTTTTACAATGTAGGAGAAAATGTTTTTCATCTTCAATTTGATTTGATTTACATAATAAACAATACCTCTCTGCTCTAGGTATGTTTAAATGTCTTCCTCGTTCAATCATTAATGGATGAGCAATTATACGGATTTTACAAATTGCTGCTCTATCACATCTATTGTTTAAAACATCCACATAAGGTGGTCTTTGACCCACATTGTAAACACTCTGGAAAAAGTTGAATTTTTGAGAATCACATATGTTTACATTTTGAGTTTGCAAACATTGGTCGTGTATTCTTTGTTTTATTGTATTTAAATTTAGTTTAATAGAATTAATATTATTTATGATGTAAAAGGCCATTTAATAAGTTTTTTTTACCTTTTTTACCCAAGGATTTGTTTCTCTAGACTTGATATATATATCATATACTAAAGTGTTTTTTGAAGAAATTATATGATTCATAAAGTTAAATATTGAAAATAATATTTTACTCTTCAAAGGGGTTCTGTTAAGTTCAGCTCGACATCCATCATTAGATGCTTTAAAATGAATTCCTAGTATCTCTTTGATAAATTTAATATGTAGTTTTTCAAATGGATCTGAATCTTTAAATGTAGAATCGACACTCCAAACTTCACTACCATATGAAAGAATAGGAGTGATTAAGGAATCAAATAATTTTTCCAAAAGTCTACATGGGTTGTTGAGACCAATGGTTTTCTTAATTTTAAAATAAGCTTTTCTGGCTTTTTCCATTAGGGTATTTATAGCCGAATTGAAATTACCGTTAAATTTCAGTACCATTCCTAAATAACAGTAGTTTGCTACTGTTTCAAGATCAACATTATTATAAGTAAATTGGTTTAAATATGTTTTACCATTTGAGTTAAATACCATTATTTTTGATTTATCAGTATTAACTTTTTATTTCCAAGTATAGCAAAAATCATGCAATATATTTAGGTAATTTTGAAGTCCCTCTTTACTTTGAGACAATAAAACAATATCATCAGCATATAGAAGTATATTCACTGATATGTGTAACTATATCATTGTATTCTTCTTCTTCCATTATTTAATATCTACTGTTACCGATGAATCAAATTTTTAATATATTTAAACTTACTCTATTGATTTGGGTTTGAATACTACTCAATCTGTCATTTAAATTGACATGGTTCTGGCTATAATATATTTTCCGAACATATATATTTACCTGTAAATTGTATTTATAAAATATTTTCCGGATGGGTCGGGTGATGTTTAATCAGCGTCGGAAATAATATTACATACCTTAGCATAAAATATTATCCGGATTAGCTCATTTGATGGATCGGGTGATTTATCTATGAGTGTAGGTATTAATATTTCAGATGCGTCTCGTGATTTAATAATCAGCATCGGACATAATATAACACACAGACCTTAGTATAATTTATTATCCGGATACTTTTTTATAGCAATGGAAAGTATTTTATTATAAAATATTTAACGTGACATAAAATTTAATATTAAATTCTTTCCACCGGATACAATTTCAACCGGAAAAAATTATGCCTTACATGTACAGTATGGTAGAAGAAAACTTCAAAAGAAATATTGATGCTTTTTGTTTGAAATATCTTGTGGAAGATGAAAGATAATCGCAGATATTATTTCTCACACTGAAATATAAAAGCTGTGCAAAGAAAGTCTGCGGCTACACATTACATAGGTACTTTGATTCGTTTATTACTTCCAGTTTTAGAATACTAATTAATACAGCTCTTTCATGTTTATTTTCGGATTTGCGAGTGTTAACCGTCTTTGGTTATTCTATTATTGTATCCAAAACAAAAATCGAACGCACCTCGTAACTGAAAACAAATATGGCTTCCTCGGAATCATCTGACAGCCGAACAAACAGTTTAAATACTACAAGTAGTCACAACGATGAGAGTATGACACACAATGAATTGAAAGGATGGTTATTGAAACGATCAAAATTGTCTAGAAAATGGAAGAAACAGTGGTTTCTCCTTAAAAATACAGACTTGTTATATGGTGACACACCCGAGGTATCTTTTGCAATATCAAATAATTAATACAGTCTTTTCTTACATACATGTATCTTAATTTGGAAATTATTTTGGTCTTTTAAGGGGGATTGAAATGATAAAAATACAGGAAACAGAAACCAAATTATTATACTGGTATTGTGAAATCCCATAATTTCCTGGTGAAAACTATTTTGATCTCTTCTATTCAATTCAATTCAAAGTTTTAAGCTCGATATTCATTAAACAATTGCAAATACAGGTTCAAATGGGCTTTTCAAATACACTACCTACTAGATACGATAACGTAACCCTCATTCTGCTTGTGCTCCAGTTAGGGTTACGAATCGGTCCCATTCAACGTATGGGAGCAAATTAAAATTTTCGTTAAGTGAATATTTCAACTTTCTTTTTGCATATCTGGTCATAACTTATTATTCCCTACAATTTTTAAGTAATGGCGATACGAAATAAGTGTTACAATACCTGTTTCTACCTTCAACCTTCACGATCGATTTAGTATTCGAAAATTGTTTCTTGTCCGCCATGGCACCTTACGTATACTCTCGTGATGGGCGGAGCCTATCCATATATGGATCTGAATGCCAAATATAAAAACTTACTACGATGTTAAATACTACGATTGATCCAAATAAGGATATCTCCAAAACGAGGCAAGTGCACGTGAAATAGCAACTTGTAAACAAAATGTCGGACAGAAAGAAGATTTCATTCATTCAAATTTTCAGATGGATATAAGTCTACCATGGATTGATGCAGCGTTTACTTCTCAAGCTTTACCTAAATATATTTATCTTTCACCCCTGTTAATTTTTCCAACCACGGAATTAGGACAAAAAACCACCCGGTGTGAATCACTCCGGGCGCTGCTCCCATACGTTGAATGGGACCGATTCGTAGCCCTCGCTGGGAGCAAAAGCGGACTGAGGGTTACGTTATCGTATCTAACTACCTACCTGTTACCTGTGTTGTGGGGCCGGAAGTGGCAAAGATATAAAGCCAGCCTTAATCGGCTGAGCCAGAGAAGTACTTCTTTGGCTCAGAAGGTTAGAGCGCTGGCTGGAGGCCAACGTATTTGTCGAGGTATTCCCAGTCCCAGGTAGCAGGACTACTACAATGGTACTGCGGGTGACCTCTACAGACAGGGGAAGAGTTTAGATGAGAATTCGATGAGATTTTACCTCCTGTGGCAGACCCACGAGATGAAACACCCTCCTAGAAGAAAAGGAGGGAGGGTGTTGTGGGACCGGAAGTGGCGAAGATATCAAGCCAGCTTTAATCGGCTGAGCCAGAGAAGTACTTCTTTGGCTCAGAAGGTTAGAGCACTGGCTGGAGGGCAACGTATTTGTCGAGGTATTCCCAGTCCCAGGTAGCAGGGCTACTATACCTGTTACCTATCTTGAATCTTCATCCACTGCCTGGATAACCGTTGTTGCCAACGTAATCACCACTGAAGTCCAGACATAGAGTATCATAAATGTCTGGTATGGTGTGCCCCTATCACTTATCCTTAACTTATCTCTAAAATATCCCTATCTAATTTAAAACGGGTTTAAAAGTATTTATTTCTATATACACGAGTCATAAAAGAGTCATTTGTTACATGGAAAATAGATACATTCTTTAGTATACAGCAAAGCTTCATAACATTTCATACACAATCGTGCACAACACAACCTAGATAAATCGGTACACGCATAGTCATTTAGCATGACAAGTAGAATGTAGATGGATTATCCCATATTATTATACAGTACAAACAAGGTGTTTCAGGGACCGTCTTGGTCGTGATCGTATGCGGTATGGTAGTTGGATTTACAACTACCTGTACAATCGATGCCTATCACTACTAAAGTTGTGAGTTTGAATCGTGCTCATGGCGAGGTGTACTAGATACAACTTGAACTTCATGTTATAAAGTTTGTCAGTGACTTGAGGAAGGTCGGTGGTTTTCTCCAGTTGCTTGATTTTCCTCCAAAAATAAAACTGACATCCATAATATAACTGAAATATTAATGAAATTGGCATTAATCACCATAACCCTAACCCTCAATAGTGTTTCACCTTCACTTGGTTTAAGGGGTATTGGTAAGCATAAGAGACAACATGAAATGACATATTTTGTCTTTTTATATATATGTCCTCTTTCAAAATGAAACCTTTGTCAATTTTGCTCTGTCCAATTTTTATAAAGATGTATTTCAGCTGAAAAACACTGGTCCAACATTTTCCATTGTCAATTCGCTGTGTTTTAATACCGACCACCACCAACAAGCTCTGCGTTTTTGTAGTGGGAACATGGTGGAATTCCTCTCTGAATTGAGTAAAAACACTTACATACAAAATGTATACAGCCATCATGTTTGTCAGTATTATTTTTTAGGTATTAAGTAAAATATTAAGAAAGCTTGGACTTGATGTGGTTCATGTACATTGTATATACATAATATGTATTGTGGCATTTCGAAATCAAGAATGTCAATCATGTCCTTTTCATATTAATCTTTTTCCGTACATGTACACGTATGTTACATCTATTATTAATTCTTAGACTTGATGCAAATCATGTGATTTACATCTACATTTGTACATACAGTCGGTCGATGTTTGTAGAATGCAGCAGGTTTAAAAATGAAGTTATGATCCTTGGAACTTCATAACTGATGTGAAGTCACAAGAAAGGGTCCTTTTTGTGGAGAACAATTATTTTTACACACATAAATTGCACTGGAAATTAAACTGCTCGTTGTCGAAAAATTATGATCTATGATGCCATTTACTTTTTCTAAATTTCACTTCCCTGAACTAAATGAAACATTGGTGAATCTAATTGCAATAAAATTATATTCAAAATGCTTTTCTGTCAAAGTTCATGGATAAGCAGCTTGATAATATAGCCTTGTAGATCAACAGTATTGGGGGAGAATAGCAGCCTATACTAAGTATTGAAAACACCATGTTACACAGACATTTACCTTAATGTGACACAGTATTTGGGGAGAATAGCAGCCTATACTAAGTATTGAAAACACCATGTTACACAGACATTTATGTTAATGTGACACAGTATTGGGGGAGAATAGCGGCCTATTCTAAGTATTGAAAACACCATGTTACTTAGACATTTATGTTAATGTGACACAGTATTGGGGGAGAATAGCAGCCTATACTAAGTATTGAAAACACCATGTTACACAGACATTTATGTTAATGTGACACAGTATTGAGGGAGAATAGCAGCCTATATTAAGTATTGAAAACACCATGTTACACAGACATTTATGTTAATGTGACACAGTATTGGGGGAGAATAGCAGCCTATACTAAGTATTGAAAACACCATGTTACACAGACATTTATGTTAATGTGACACAATATTGGGGGAGAATAGCAGCCTATGCTAAGTATTGAAAACACTATGTTACACAGACATTTACGTTAATGTGACACAGTATTGGGGGAGAATAGCAGCCTATACTAAGTATTGAAAACACCATGTTACACAGACATTTATGTTAATGTGACACAGTATTGGGGGAGAATAGCAGCCTATACTAAGTATTGAAAACACCATGTTACACAGACATTTATGTTAATGTGACACAGTATTGGGGGAGAATAGCAGCCTATGCTAAGTATTGAAAACACCATGTTACACAGACATTTACCTTAATGTGACACAGTATTGGGGGAGAATAGCAGCCTATACTAAGTATTGAAAACACTATGTTACACAGACATTTATGTTAATGTGACACAGTATTGGGGGAGAATAGCAGCCTATACTAAGTATTGAAAACACCATGTTACATAGACATTTATGTTAATGTGACACAGTATTGGGGGAGAATAGCAGCCTATACTAAGTATTGAAAACACCATGTTACACAGACATTTATGTTAATGTGACACAGTATTGGGGGAGAATAGCAGCCTATACTAAGTATTGAAAACACCATGTTACACAAACATTTATGTTAATGTGACACAGTATTGGGGGAGAATAGCAGCCTATGCTAAGTATTGAAAACACCATGTTACACAAACATTTATGTTAATGTGACACAGTATTGGGGGAGAATAGCAGCCTATACTAAGTATTGAAAACACCATGTTACACAGACATTTACGTTAATGTGACACAGTATTGGGGGAGAATAGCAGCCTATGCTAAGTATTGAAAACACCATGTTACACAAACATTTATGTTAATGTGACACAGTATTGGGGGAGAATAGCAGCCTATACTAAGTATTGAAAACACCATGTTACACAGACATTTATGTTAATGTGACACAGTATTGGGGGAGAATAGCAGCCTATACTAAGTATTGAAAACACCATGTTACACAGACATTTATGTTAATGTGACACAGTATTGGGGGAGAATAGCAGCCTATACTAAGTATTGAAAACACCATGTTACACAGACATTTATGTTAATGTGACACAGTATTGGGGGAGAATAGCAGCCTATACTAAGTATTGAAAACACCATGTTACACAGACATTTATGTTAATGTGACACAGTATTGGGGGAGAATAGCAGCCTATACTAAGTATTGAAAACACCATGTTACACAAACATTTATGTTAATGTGACACAGTATTGGGGGAGAATAGCAGCCTATACTAAGTATTGAAAACACCATGTTACACAGACATTTACGTTAATGTGACACAGTATTGGGGGAGATTAGCAGCCTATGCTAAGTATTGAAAACACCAAGTTACACAAACATTTATGTTAATGTGACACAGTATTGGGGGAGAATAGCAGCCTATACTAAGTATTGAAAATACCATGTTACACAGACATTTACGTTAATGTGACACAGTATTGGGGGAGAATAGCAGCCTATACTAAGTATTGAAAACACCATGTTACACAGACATTTATGTTAATGTGACACAGTATTGGGGGAGAATAGCAGCCTATACTAAGTATTGAAAACACCATGTTACACAGACATTTATGTTAATGTGACACAGTATTGGGGGAGAATAGCAGCCTATACTAAGTATTGAAAACACCATGTTACACAGACATTTATGTTAATATGACACAGTATTGGGGGAGAATAGCAGCCTATACTAAGTATTGAAAACACCATGTTACACAAACATTTATGTTAATGTGACACAGTATTGGGGGAGAATAGCAGCCTATACTAAGTATTGAAAACACCATGTTACACAGACATTTACGTTAATGTGACACAGTATTGGGGGAGATTAGCAGCCTATGCTAAGTATTGAAAACACCATGTTACACAAACATTTATGTTAATGTGACACAGTATTGGGGGAGAATAGCAGCCTATACTAAGTATTGAAAACACCATGTTACACAGACATTTATGTTAATGTGACACAGTATTGGGGGAGAATAGCAGCCTATACTAAGTATTGAAAACACCATGTTACACAGACATTTATGTTAATGTGACACAGTATTGGGGGAGAATAGCAGCCTATACTAAGTATTGAAAACACCATGTTACACAGACATTTATGTTAATGTGACACAGTATTGGGGGAGAATAGCAGCCTATACTAAGTATTGAAAACACCATGTTACACAGACATTTATGTTAATGTGACACAGTATTGGGGGAGAATAGCAGCCTATACTAAGTATTGAAAACACCATGTTACACAGACATTTATGTTAATGTGACACAGTATTGGGGGAGAATAGCAGCCTATGCTAAGTATTGAAAACACCATGTTACACAGACATTTATGTTAATGTGACACATTATTGGGGGAGAATAGCAGCCTATACTAAGTATTGAAAACACCATGTTACACAGACATTTATGTTAATGTGACACGGTATTGGGGGAGAATAGCAGCCTATGCTAAGTATTGAAAACACCATGTTACACAGACATTTATGTTAATGTGACACAGTATTGGGGGAGAATAGCAGCCTATACTAAGTATTGAAAACACCATGTTACACAGACATTTATGTTAATGTGACACAGTATTGGGGGAGAATAGCAGCCTATACTAAGTATTGAAAACACCATGTTACACAGACATTTATGTTAATGTGACACAGTATTGGGGGAGAATAGCAGCCTATACTAACTATTGAAAACACCATGTTACACAAACATTTATGTTAATGTGACACAGTATTGGGGGAGAATAGCAGCCTATACTAAGTATTGAAAACACCATGTTACACAGACATTTATGTTAATGTGACACAGTATTGGGGGAGAATAGCAGCCTATACTAAGTATTGAAAACACCATGTTACACAGACATTTATGTTAATGTGACACAGTATTGGGGGAGAATAGCAGCCTATACTAAGTATTGAAAACACCATGTTACACAAACATTTATGTTAATGTGACACAGTATTGGGGGAGAATAGCAGCCTATACTAAGTATTGAAAACACCATGTTACACAGACATTTATGTTAATGTGACACAGTATTGGGGGAGAATAGCAGCCTATACTAAGTATTGAAAACACCATGTTACACAGACATTTATGTTAATGTGACACAGTATTGGGGGAGAATAGCAGCCTATACTAAGTATTGAAAACACCATGTTACACAAACATTTATGTTAATGTGACACAGTATTGGGGGAGAATAGCAGCCTATGCTAAGTATTGAAAACACCATGTTACACAGACATTTATGTTAATGTGACACAGTATTGGGGGAGAATAGCAGCCTATACTAAGTATTGAAAACACCATGTTACACAAACATTTATGTTAATGTGACACAGTATTGGGGGAGAATAGCAGCCTATACTAAGTATTGAAAACACCATGTTACACAGACATTTACGTTAATGTGACACAGTATTGGGGGAGAATAGCAGCCTATGCTAAGTATTGAAAACACCATGTTACACAAACATTTATGTTAATGTGACACAGTATTGGGGGAGAATAGCAGCCTATACTAAGTATTGAAAACACCATGTTACACAGACATTTATGTTAATGTGACACAGTATTGGGGGAGAATAGCAGCCTATACTAAGTATTGAAAACACCATGTTACACAGACATTTATGTTAATGTGACACAGTATTGGGGGAGAATAGCAGCCTATACTAAGTATTGAAAACACCATGTTACACAGACATTTATGTTAATGTGACACAGTATTGGGGGAGAATAGCAGCCTATACTAAGTATTGAAAACACCATGTTACACAGACATTTATGTTAATGTGACACAGTATTGGGGGAGAATAGCAACCTATACTAAGTATTGAAAACACCATGTTACACAAACATTTATGTTAATGTGACACAGTATTGGGGGAGAATAGCAGCCTATACTAAGTATTGAAAACACCATGTTACACAGACATTTACGTTAATATGACACAGTATTGGGGGAGAATAGCAGCCTATGCTAAGTATTGAAAACACCATGTTACACAAACATTTATGTTAATGTGACACAGTATTGGGGGAGAATAGCAGCCTATACTAAGTATTGAAAACACCATGTTACACAGACATTTATGTTAATGTGACACAGTATTGGGGGAGAATAGCAGCCTATACTAAGTATTGAAAACACCATGTTACACAGACATTTATGTTAATGTGACACAGTATTGGGGGAGAATAGCAGCCTATACTAAGTATTGAAAACACCATGTTACACAGACATTTATGTTAATGTGACACAGTATTGGGGGAGAATAGCAGCCTATACTAAGTATTGAAAACACCATGTTACACAGACATTTATGTTAATGTGACACAGTATTGGGGGAGAATAGCAGCCTATACTAAGTATTGAAAACACCATGTTACACAGACATTGATGTTAATGTGACACAGTATTGGGGGAGAATAGCAGCCTATACTAAGTATTGAAAACACCATGTTACACAGACATTTATGTTAATGTGACACAGTATTGGGGGAGAATAGCAGCCTATACTAAGTATTGAAAACACCATGTTACACAGACATTTATGTTAATGTGACACAGTATTGGGGGAGAATAGCAGCCTATACTAAGTATTGAAAACACCATGTTACACAGACATTTATGTTAATGTGACACAGTATTGGGGGAGAATAGCAGCCTATACTAAGTATTGAAAACACCATGTTACACAAACATTTATGTTAATGTGACACAGTATTGGGGGAGAATAGCAGCCTATGCTAAGTATTGAAAACACCATGTTACACAGACATTTATGTTAATGTGACACAGTATTGGGGGAGAATAGCAGCCTATACTAAGTATTGAAAACACCATGTTACACAGACATTTATGTTAATGTGACACAGTATTGGGGGAGAATAGCAGCCTATACTAAGTATTGAAAACACCATGTTACACAGACATTTATGTTAATGTGACACAGTATTGGGGGAGAATAGCAGCCTATACTAAGTATTGAAAACACCATGTTACACAGACATTTATGTTAATGTGACACAGTATTGGGGGAGAATAGCAGCCTATACTAAGTATTGAAAACACCATGTTACACAGACATTTATGTTAATGTGACACAGTATTGGGGGAGAATAGCAGCCTATACTAAGTATTGAAAACACCATGTTACACAAACATTTATGTTAATGTGACACAGTATTGGGGGAGAATAGCAGCCTATACTAAGTATTGAAAACACCATGTTACACAGACATTTACGTTAATGTGACACAGTATTGGGGGAGAATAGCAGCCTATGCTAAGTATTGAAAACACCATGTTACACAAACATTTATGTTAATGTGACACAGTATTGGGGGAGAATAGCAGCCTATACTAAGTATTGAAAACACCATGTTACACAGACATTTATGTTAATGTGACACAGTATTGGGGGAGAATAGCAGCCTATACTAAGTATTGAAAACACCATGTTACACAGACATTTATGTTAATGTGACACAGTATTGGGGGAGAATAGCAGCCTATACTAAGTATTGAAAACACCATGTTACACAGACATTTATGTTAATGTGACACAGTATTGGGGGAGAATAGCAGCCTATACTAAGTATTGAAAACACCATGTTACACAGACATTTATGTTAATGTGACACAGTATTGGGGGAGAATAGCAGCCTATACTAAGTATTGAAAACACCATGTTACACAGACATTTATGTTAATGTGACACAGTATTGGGGGAGAATAGCAGCCTATACTAAGTATTGAAAACACCATGTTACACAAACATTTATGTTAATGTGACACAGTATTGGGGGAGAATAGCAGCCTATGCTAAGTATTGAAAACACCATGTTACACAGACATTTATGTTAATGTGACACAGTATTGGGGGAGAATAGCAGCCTATACTAAGTATTGAAAACACCATGTTACACAGACATTTATGTTAATGTGACACAGTATTGGGGGAGAATAGCAGCCTATACTAAGTATTGAAAACACCATGTTACACAGACATTTATGTTAATGTGACACAGTATTGGGGGAGAATAGCAGCCTATACTAAGTATTGAAAACACCATGTTACACAGACATTTATGTTAATGTGACACAGTATTGGGGGAGAATAGCAGCCTATACTAAGTATTGAAAACACCATGTTACACAGACATTTATGTTAATGTGACACAGTATTGGGGGAGAATAGCAGCCTATACTAAGTATTGAAAACACCATGTTACACAAACATTTATGTTAATGTGACACAGTATTGGGGGAGAATAGCAGCCTATACTAAGTATTGAAAACACCATGTTACACAGACATTTACGTTAATGTGACACAGTATTGGGGGAGAATAGCAGCCTATGCTAAGTATTGAAAACACCATGTTACACAAACATTTATGTTAATGTGACACAGTATTGGGGGAGAATAGCAGCCTATACTAAGTATTGAAAACACCATGTTACACAGACATTTATGTTAATGTGACACAGTATTGGGGGAGAATAGCAGCCTATACTAAGTATTGAAAACACCATGTTACACAGACATTTATGTTAATGTGACACAGTATTGGGGGAGAATAGCAGCCTATACTAAGTATTGAAAACACCATGTTACACAGACATTTATGTTAATGTGACACAGTATTGGGGGAGAATAGCAGCCTATACTAAGTATTGAAAACACCATGTTACACAGACATTTATGTTAATGTGACACAGTATTGGGGGAGAATAGCAGCCTATACTAAGTATTGAAAACACCATGTTACACAGACATTTATGTTAATGTGACACAGTATTGGGGGAGAATAGCAGCCTATACTAAGTATTGAAAACACTATGTTACATAGACATTTACGTTAATGTGACACAGTATTGGGGGAGAATAGCAGCCTATACTAAGTATTGAAAACACCATGTTACACAGACATTTATGTTAATGTGACACAGTATTGGGGGAGAATAGCAGCCTATACTAAGTATTGAAAACACCATGTTACACAGACATTTACGTTAATGTGACACAGTATTGGGGGAGAATAGCAGCCTATACTAAGTATTGAAAACACCATGTTACACAGACATTTATGTTAATGTGACACAGTATTGGGGGAGAATAGCAGCCTATACTAAGTATTGAAAACACCATGTTACACAGACATTTATGTTAATGTGACACAGTATTGGGGGAGAATAGCAGCCTATACTAAGTATTGAAAACACCATGTTACACAGACATTTACGTTAATGTGACACAGTATTGGGGGAGAATAGCAGCCTATACTAAGTATTGAAAACACCATGTTACACAGACATTTATGTTAATGTGACACAGTATTGGGGGAGAATAGCAGCCTATACTAAGTATTGAAAACACCATGTTACACAGACATTTATGTTAATGTGACACAGTATTGGGGGAGAATAGCAGCCTATACTAAGTATTGAAAACACTATGTTACATAGACATTTACGTTAATGTGACACAGTATTGGGGGAGAATAGCAGCCTATACTAAGTATTGAAAACACCATGTTACACAGACATTTATGTTAATGTGACACAGTATTGGGGGAGAATAGCAGCCTATACTAAGTATTGAAAACACCATGTTACACAGACATTTACGTTAATGTGACACAGTATTGGGGGAGAATAGCAGCCTATACTAAGTATTGAAAACACCATGTTACACAGACATTTATGTTAATGTGACACAGTATTGGGGGAGAATAGCAGCCTATACTAAGTATTGAAAACACCATGTTACACAGACATTTATGTTAATGTGACACAGTATTGGGGGAGAATAGCAGCCTATACTAAGTATTGAAAACACCATGTTACACAAACATTTATGTTAATGTGACACAGTATTTTTGGGGTTTTGTCAGTGTTTCTACATAAAATAATGACTCACCACGAATTGTATAGTTGGTGCATGAGACAGGTGGTCACATGTGATGTCTTTTTCAGAAATGTGTCTGGCACAGTCCCTCCGTCCAAGTTGGCAGTCACTAAAGATAAAATATTATTTAAAATTGCAAACATGTTTACATTGAAAGGTGGAACGAACTGAAATTTAAACTATTGCTATACATGTATTATATGCATAAATTTTCCTACTTTTCAATGTTTTCTGTTTTCTTTTTTCAGACTGCCACTAAGCAGATAGCTCTAAATGATGCTGAAATATCAGAATCGAACATAGATAAAAAGGAACACACCTTTAGGATAAAAGCAAAAGAAAACAACAGAAATTTTTACATGCAAGCTGATAGTGAAAATACTCAGCACGAATGGATGCAGGCTATATGTTTTGCCAAAGCAGCAGGAAGAGATGGGGAAAATTCTCAAGCCTGTGTAATACAATAGGACAAGATTTATTGTGTACATTATTCATCAGTGTATTGTACAGTGAAATTTACTCACATAAACAGAAACAAGAAAATTGTATGTAACTGTACAGAATGGGTTGAATTTACAGAAGAAGGAACAATGATACAAGATCTGTTACAGATTAATGTATAAGTCACTTATTACTAGATAATGCTGATATTCTTCAAATGTTTTCCTTATACAATAGACAATGATATGTGAATCCCAAGGTTTTTATCTCTATCATTTGTAACTTATCCCCCTTTATCAAAATTACTGTTCAAAGGGCAATGTCGGTCAAAAGCCCACTAGGGTTTGTGCTGTATTGTTATTCAAAATGCTGACTATAAATAAAACTTACCTTATCTTATCTTATCTTAAGGGAGATAATTAATGTTTTAATTAAAATTTTCATCACTTTTTAATTATACCCCCACTCTATGAGTGGGGGGGGGGGGGGGGGGGCTGGGCTATATTGCAATCACCTTGTCCGTCTGTCCGTTCACACTTTGGTAACAGATATCTCTGCTTCTACTGGAAGAAATGATTTTATATTTGATATATGGCTTTGGCATGGTGACTCGTACCGTGTCTCCCCTTTCCAGGTTTACTGCATATCTACTTCCTGTTTACAGTGCGACTTAGAATTTTTCATGTTTGCCGTAATGAAAACTTTCGTAACAGTTATCTCAGCTTCTACTGGAAGAAATGACTTTATATTTGATATATGGCTTTGGCATGGTGACTTGTACCATGTCTCCCCTTTCCAGGTTTACAGCACATCTACTTCCTGTTTACCGTGCGACTTACAAATGAACGAGTGGGGGTATTCTTAGCATGACGTAGCGTGCAACATCTTCTTGTCATTGCCATCCTCTGTTAATTTTTTTCCATTTAAGCTATTTTCTTAAAAACACTGATCTGTTTGATTTAAAAAAAAATGTGGTCATTGGAATAAGAATATTAGTTTCTGTTTGATTGGCTGAATTTATAAGAAACGATATGGCTCAGAAATTACTTGAAAATAAAAAATTAAAATTTAGATATCTTACAGGAATGTTCCTCAAAACATACTTTTTTTTATTTCATTCCAATAATATTACAATAGTATCGAAATCATCTGATACAAAGATAGTTCTTACTAATTGGTTGAAATCTGAAATAAAATTTAAAAAACATCAGAAGACAATAAACTGAAACTGTATGAAAACGATTTGGAATAGTCTAATATGAAAAGTGCTATTTTAAAAAAAAACCATGGAAATTCAGAGGTACAGTAGATGCTGACTTTCCAAAAAGAGGGGAAGTTAGTTGGACTTCGACCAAAATTTGGCCAATTTTCCAGATAAAAGGGACCCTGTAATGGCCTGTATCTGCCTATTATTTTTTTTAAACAAATGGAAAGCATTGGTTAAGCCTCTAGTTACATTATGCAGAAAGTTTTCATTTTAAGACTGGTTTTTTTTACCCTATGGCTATGGTGATATTTAACAATTGTTTCTTCATCCTTACCTACTATTTTGGAGGGAGAAAAAGAATCAGGGATTCATATATTGTTTTCTATTATAATTTTATTCAGCAATTAAATGTCAAATTGAGGCAGAATGAATATTACACTCAATGATGAAATAGATTGTTAATTGAAAGAATGTAAAAAAAAATATATATAGAATACATCATTTTCTCTGAGACAATTGATGACAGAAATGTGGATAAACTTATGTATTATGCTACATGTAAGCTGTGCATTATTGTTATTTATTTAGAATTAAACAGAACAAAGAAGATATCTAAGACATTACACAGGAAAATATATAGGGTAGATCAAATGTAAGATCCCAGAACATTCCAATCAACTGGTTTTCTTTCTTGAATATCTGTTCCCAGGGAGTTGATGTATATTAGTTTCATTCATATGTATCCTACATCCTTTTCATCATATTTTATTTTTATCACCATTTTCATTACTGATAATCAGACAATAGATAAGCTTAAATATGAATTAGGAAATTTTCATATATTTCGGTTTTTGATGATAGACATTGGCCAATATTAATATATATGTTTAATTTATATCTAGCTTATATCTCAGATATTACATGTATGTGTCATTGTAACATTTGTATATGCTTAGTAGTGATATTGTTATTTGACTATATGTAGATATGTTTATATATTTATTATGTTGTATACTATATAGTTAGCTAATGAGGGGTTATACAGTATAATAAGAGATGCAGAGGAAATATTGGGTTTTTATCCTCATTATATTTAAAGTGCCTTCTATTGGTACATGTGCCATGATCATTAAGGCAGTTAAATGTTTTTATGATATTTTTACTACAAAATATTTTGTTGTATTATTGTATGGAGGTGTTATTGTTCTTCATATGTTAACATTTGGTTTGTGTCTCCATTGACAAGTTCTCACCACATGTTAACCTTTGGTTTGTGTTCTTACCGCATGTTAACATTTGGTTTGTGTTCTCACCGCATGTTATCATTTGGTTTGTGTTCTCACCACATGTTAACATTTGGTTTGTGTTCTCACCACATGTTAACATTTGGTTTGTGTTCTCACCACATGTTAACATTTGGTTTGTGTTCTCACCACATGTTAACATTTGGTTTGTGTTTCCATTAACAAGTTCTCACCACATGTTAACATTTGGTTTGTGTTTCCATTGACAAGTTATCACCACATGTTAACATTTGGTTTGTGTTTCCATTGACAAGTTCTCACCACATGTTAACATTTGGTTTGTGTTTCCATTGACAAGCTCTCACCACATGTTAACATTTGGTTTGTGTTTCCATTGACAAGTTCTCACCACATGTTAACGTTTGGTTTGTGTTTCCATTGACAAGCTCTCACCACATGTTAACATTTGGTTTGTGTTTCCATTGACAAGTTCTCACCACATGTTAACATTTGGTTTGTGTTCTCACCACATGTTAACATTCGGTTTGTGTTTCCATTAACAAGTTCTCACCACATATTAACATTTGGTTTGTGTTTCCATTGACAAGTTATCACCAAATGTAAACATTTGGTTTGTATTTCTGTTAACACGTTCTTACCACATGTTAACATTTGGTTTGTGTTTCCATTGACAAGTTCTCACCGCATGTTAATATTTGGTTTGTGTTTCCATTGACAAGTTCTCACCACATGTTAACATTTGGTTTGTGTTTCCATTGACAAGTTCTCACCACATGTTAACATTTGGTTTGTGTTTCCATTAACAAGTTATCACCACATGTTAACATTTGGTTTGTATTTCTGTTAACAAGTTCTCACCACATGTTAACATTTGGTTTGTGTTCTCACCACATGTTAACATTTGGTTTGTGTTTCCATTGACAAGCTCTCACCACATGTTAACATTTGGGTTGTGTTTCCATTGACAAGTTATCACCACATGTTAACATTTGGTTTGTGTTTCCATTGACAAGTTCTCACCACATGTTAATATTTGGTTTGTGTTTCCATTGACAAGTTATCACCACATGTTAACATTTGGTTTGTATTTCTGTTGGCAAGTTCTCACCACATGTTAACATTTGGTTTGTGTTTCCATTGACAAGTTCTCACCACATGTTAACATTTGGTTTGTGTTTCCATTGACAAGCTCTCACCACATGTTAACATTTGGTTTGTGTTTCCATTGACAAGTTATCACCACATGTTAACATTTGGTTTGTGTTTCCATTTACAAGTTCTCACCACATGTTAACATTCGGTTTGTGTTTCCATTAACAAGTTCCTACCACATGTTAACCTTTGGTTTGTGTTCTCACCACATGTTAACATTTGGTTTGTGTTCTCACCACATGTTAACATTTGGTTTGTGTTTCCATTAGCAAGTTCTCACCACATATTAACATTTGGTTTGTGTTCTCACCACATGTTAACATTTGGATTGTATTCCATTTAACAAGTTCTCACCATATGTTTACATTGTTCATGTTAAATGTTTTGACGGGTCCTCAGAAACTAGATAAGTTCTATCACAAGAATTCTGATTCATTCTGCAACAAACAGATGCTCTGCTGATTTGTGAACAAATTTTTATAACAGTAGAAAGTTACTGTTGGCAGAAAATTAATTTGTCTTCAAACATCAAGCAAAAAAAACATACATAAAATTAGATTTCAGAGTAGGGTCTAATAAGAACAGTTAGCAGGAAATCAACACTTTTGTTAGTATGGTAGCATATTGAATTGAGATACATCTGTTGGCAATAATGACACTTTAGCATTAATAATGATTTAGTAAAGAAATGTGAAATGTCTACAAGAGTCTCTAACACATTTACCAATATTGCATCCACACATCCCCATCTAACAGTCAAATGATTACTGTATCATTAGTAATGTAGGTTTACTCTCTAATTAATATTAGGCCCCAATGATGATTCCTGGGAGTTGAAACAAACATTTAAAATACATATACAACATGTATTTGATTGGTGTAGCCAAATTTGGAGGCCAATTTAAAACAAAATACATGCAAGCTTGAGGAAACAGTAGGGCCAAGTACTCAAAAGAACATTATTGGTATGGCCAATGCTATGATGATCCAAAGATATATTTGAGTACATTTTTTTCTACTTTTTAATTTACTTTTAGGAATTGTCTAATGCACATTTGCAGTTGTAAAAAATTGTTATAAACAATAACATGACAGATCATGCTACGTCACGCTATCTGTTTTGATATTCATTTTCTTTGATTGATTTTATTGCGTTTCTTTATTTTTATAGAGTTTACTTAGCAATTGTTAATGAATTTTGTTAATTATTAAGTTGTCATAGATTAATTAATTGTTGATTTTGAGGAAAAGCTTGTATTATTTGTTGATACTCTGTATTATCAAGATGTAATATTTTGTCAACTTTCTTTAGTTTCTAAAAAGCTGTTTAATGTCCATTGTTTTTGGCTAAGATACTCAATTTTTATCAATAATTATTACAAGTATAGTTTGTAGTATCAAATTCATCTACTAAAATTAAATGCCATTTCATTAGTAGTTTTGTCAAGGGAGTCAGCTTACTGGTATGAATCTCTGCACCCTGTTAATTTATGTCAACTAGAAGCTGTTGATACCTGTTTAGATTTGAATTACCTACAATTTCTTACCTGCTTTATTGCTTGTGCATAAAAAAAATAGAATGACAACAGTTTTCCAATTGATTTTCAAAACTGACTGACCAAGTGGTAAAAATTTTTATAACAATAAAGACTCTGATTAGTGACTGGTATTTATTAGAAATGGAGTAACGTGTTATAAATCATGTGTATTTACGTATACAATTTCGAAAATTATTTAGTATATATTTAGGAAATTTCTATTTGGCAGCTTTTAAATGACTAAAGGTAGAATAATTCATGTAGAAATAAATGCTAAAAGTATGATACTGTTTATTATAATATTGTATTTGTAATATTTACTGTATTTATTTAATTGAAAATTGTCACTTTACTCTTTGACTGAAATGCAGTCCTAACAATGAGCACCAGAGCCCAAGACCAGTAAAACTTTGTTCTGACCAGTAAATTTTTCAGTTTTATTATAGAACTATAATGTATATAAAAATAAATAAAAAAATTTGATTCGGATCAATAATTTAAAATTTTCATTTACAGGACTGTATATGAATTTAAAACTGAACTTACAAATGTATAGGTCAAGATATTGTAAATAAATACAAGACATTTCTAAGATATTAAGAAACTGTGTCAACGGAATCTTACAGTTATTAAGTAGTTATCTAATATAATTCATTGTTTAATGGCTTATAAATTTGGTTTTCTTCCAATAATTTTGTTTTTGTGTGGGATAGGGGGAAAATAAGTTTTATATAAATCAAAGTTAAAGATGCTGTTGTATTAAAATTCTGATGAAATTAATACCATCATTACTGTAGTTTTGTTTGTTATCTTAAAGAACCTCAAACTGTGTAAAAGTCTGATCAGTTAAGATCCCAGTTTAATATTGTGATATTTTTACATAACTAAAGACACATTTAACAACAAAACAAATAGTAATACCTAAAGTCTTGCAAGAACTTAAAAATTCTGGAAATCTACTTGTCAGAACTTTCAGTTGAAGTATCAGTTATTCACTGGTGATGGTTAGAAAAATCTATTTATAGTAAGTTGAAGATATTTATGGAAAAATAATATTTTTAATATTTCATTGACGTTAATAACAAAAGCAATCTAATTATTATTGGATATTGTTTCTTTTTTCTAATTGAATGTTTTTGGTGATACATTAACTTCTAATGATATCTTGTAAGAGGTCATGTAAGCTTTGACCATCCAATCATACACAAGACAGTTTAATATATTAACCAATCAAACAACAGCTGTCAGTGTGTACTCTATTTTAATACTGGTAGGCTCATCATTGATTGATTGGTTGAAAATATTAACCCACATGTGACACTATCGTCCATGTAGTTAGAATTTAGTGTATCTCACAAAACAAGTTTAAAAGATGCAACAAACTTCTATGTATATTTTATTGCTCTAATATAAACAATGGGATTGGGCACAAGTTATAATGTTGTTATAACTTATGCCCAATCCCATTGCTTATATATAACTTGTGCCCAATCGCATTGTTTATATATAACTTGTGCCCAATCCCATTGTTTATATATAACTTGTGCCCAATCCCATTGTTTATATATAACTTGTGCCCAATCGCATTGTTTATATATAACTTGTGCCCAATCCCATTGTTTATATATAACTTGTGCCCAATCCCATTGTTTATATATAACTTGTGCCCAATCCCATTGTTTATATATAACTTGTGCTCAATCCCATTGCTTATATTAGAGCAATAAAATATGTTTAATTCAACAAACGTCTAATTTTAATAAGATTGTTACTAATAATATATTTGTAAATAAGATGATATCATGTGACAGAATTTATCTGTTAGTTGTCTTTGTTTAACTTTCTCTGTTTCTTGTTATTGTCATGTTCTTGTTTTTATCAGATATGCATTTTTATGCATAAATTTTGAGTGTACATGCATGTGTACATACAAAAAAAATACATTAATTTTCTTTATGTCTTTATGTAGTCAGAGAATCTTGTAACAAAGTGTAGAAAAAAAAATACAATACTTGTCTTTATGTCTTT
Organism: Bathymodiolus septemdierum; assembly: GCA_963383655.1. Lineage (NCBI taxonomy): Eukaryota > Metazoa > Mollusca > Bivalvia > Mytilida > Modiolidae > Bathymodiolus > Bathymodiolus septemdierum. Next base: position 19,818,484 of record OY726519.1, on the reverse strand, counting down.
ATGTAGTTAGAGAATATTGTGACAAAGTGTAGATGACTTGATATATATATATATATATATATATATATACTGTGATAATTATTATATGCACTGTTACTTGTTTTATTTTTGTTTCCTTTTATGGTTATTTAGTATCATTTTCAGTGTACATACCATGTTATTGTTTATATTGTGACATTGTGCTTTAAAAGTTATGCAAACTAATAAATCTCTGATTTTTAAAATTGTTCAGATTTTTTTTAAGGTATGCAACAAATAAAACTGGATCATCATAGAACTTTTGGGTTAGGGTTATGGTGTTTAATGCCACTTTCAACAATATTTCAGTTATATCGTGGCAGTCAGTTTTATTGGTGGAGGAAACCAGAGTACCCAGAGTAAACCACAGACTTGCCGCAATAATGTTGTATCAAGTACCCCTCGTCTGAGTGAATGATTGTTGTTTAGCACCAATTCAGCAATTTTTCTGCTATATTATGGCGAGAACAAGTTAATTTTTAATGAGATGAGGATGAAGTCCGCCTTGTACTAGACCAACACGCTGAGTTGGATTTTTATTTTAGTGCTAGCTCACTGAAACAACAGTCCGCAGGTAGACATGTCGCTCCACTCGGACACGTTATTCAGATTTTGAGCCAACCAGTCTGCTCTTTCTCCTTAATGCTGCATGCTTAGTGGAGAAGAAACAAATACCAATTTTATAGACTTTGGTTTGACCCGCCTGGGGCTCGAACCCACCATCTACTGCATTCGAGGCGAACACGCTAAACATTATGCCACGGATAGGATTCGAACTCAGAACGTTACAAGTTAGTGGTGATAGGCACTGATTGAATAGATAGTTGTAAATTCAACTACCATGTGATCACAACAGCACCTTTATAAAACTTTGATAATCAGACCTAAAATGTTTATTAAAAGTGATTTATTTATTCAGAATGTTATGATGAGAATGAACATTTATATTCAGACATACAAAGGATGTTTGTTTTATTCATGCAGCTGATTTATATAACAACAGGGAAATTTCTCATTGCTGTGCGACAATGACAAATTTTGAAGTAGAAAAAACGATAAGCATTTGAGAAATAATTTTGATGCAAAAAAAGTTTGAAGATACCAAATATTTAGAAGAGAAAAATTGAAGAAGGACAGACAATGAAATTGCCAAAAGAAAAAGGACAAAAGGACAAACAATGATAGATAAAATACTACAAAAAGGAAAGATTGAGCAACACAAACTCAACTAGAAACAAGGGTGAACTCAGGTGCTATGGGAAGGTAAGCAGTACCTGCTCTGCTCCACTAGTGGCCCCCATAGTGTTACTCTTGTAGAAAATCCATTGATAAGTTATGAATGATTGTGATTACAGTTAAGAAGGTCATGTCAGGACCATAAATCAAAATGATTTTTTCGTACAAATAATGTATGTGAGATTCTCCAAAGAAATTCCGCATTACGCCTTGATTTAAACATATTTTTATTGATGAATTGCATATTACATTTTTTTTTCACAATACAATATAACATAGGATTTAGAAACAAGCGTAACGCTTATATTAATCCGTTTCCTACATCCGCATTACGTCTTGATCAGGCAAAACATGTCAGCAACACAAACTCAACTAGAAACGAGGGTGAACTCAGGTGCTCTGGAAGGGTAAGAAGTACCTGCTCTGCTCCACTAGTAGCCCCCATCGTGTTACTTTTGTTGAAAATCGGTTGATAACGCAATTCCCATGACATAATCTTCAAACTGTTGAACATTAATTGGTAGAAGTCATGAATGCTTGTGATTACAGTTAAGGCAGTGTTTATTCTTACAACAATTTTCAACAAATTGTTGTAAGAATAGCCGTGAATCTTATTTTTACAACAAATAACATTACGGATTAGATAATGAGAAACGAATAATTATTACCTGTAGATTAAATATGTTGTAAGAATAGTCTCTAGAGCCTATTAATTCTTACAACAAAAAAGATAATGTTGTAATTTTAATGTTACAATTTTGCCAGTTGTTATCTGAATATGTTCTTGGACCATCGTTTTGTTTCCCTTTAATTGCAAAATTTGTTCTGTCTCTTTTTTTGTAACTTCATCAAGGCGTCTTTGCCTTGGGAGAAGTTTATACATAGTCTGGTGTATGTCATGGTTGTGATTGTCATTGATAGATTTGACAAACATTTTTTGTCGATCTTTCGTCTTACAAACTTTGATATTCATTGTTTGTCTTTGAAAGCACTAGATCCATTATGTCTTTATATATGTTTTGTATTATTACAATACGTCCAATCTACAAATGTATTATCTTTTTTGTGATTAAGTATGACATGATATGTGAGTATTGTTCAACTAGACATGACTAAAAACCAATTACCCTTTCTCTTTATCATTGAAATAAAACAAAATCCAACTAACTTATTTAATTATTTTATTCCTAAATCATATACAAATACGTCTATTATAAGGCTGTATTCATAAAATAATAATTTATATGAAAAAAGTTACAAATCGTAACGGAACCCAATGCAACTATATATGATCGCTATTTTAAATAAAAATTCGTTTCCTCATTGAATGGATTCCGTAATATCATTTGTTGTAAGAATAAGATTCGCGGCTATTCTTACAACAATTTGTTGAAAATTGTTGTAAGAATAGACACTGCCTACAGTTAAGCAAGTCATGTCGGCAACCACAAGTATAAATGATTTTTTGGTACAAATGATGTATGTGAGGTTCTCCACAGAATTTCTGCGTTGCGTCTTCATTAGGCAAATATGTCAGCGTAAGACATCTTTTGTTTCTGATTTGCTAAACTAATCTTTGGAGGAATGATGTTTATGAGGTTCAAATGATTTGCTACCTGGTGCAATTAATGTTTGTGAGGTCCTCGTCTTGATCTGGAATAAAACTGCGGTCTTGGGCAATCTTTTATTTCGAATAAATATGAAGGAGAGTGGCAATTCCTGTCTCTGAAACTCTAAATTTGCTTAAGCACAAACAGTGCATACATAACCAGATGAGCACATCAGGCTCAGGTGAACCTCTAATTTTGGAGAGATGATGAGGATGTATAAAAAGTAATGATTCAAAGTTATCATAAATCTTAAATATATTTGACCTTTTATCTTTTAAATATATTTGTTTCTGACACTGATCAAGTCGACCTTTGAACCTTTCATGTTCATAAATTCGCAAGACAATATGTAATTGTTATATGAATATAATTTTATGATCTTTTAGACATATTTGGTTTTAAGCTCACATGTCACCACTTTCATCTGTCATCTGTGTCCAAAGCTTTTCACGTATTGATACGATTTTTTTAGCCGAAACCACCAGTACCACCAAAAGGTATTAAGCTAGACACAAATGTTCCTGTAATAATCTTTTCCGTTTTCGACCAATTCGGAAATTCCATATGACTGTCAGGAGAAAATTTTGCTTTCTGATTGACTGAAATGTTAAATATAATTTCTCAGAAAACACATATGTGATGGAATTGTCATATGTCTAAATGTTCCGTACACAACACTCTACAAAGTTTGTGTATTTGTCCAGGAGGGCCCATACCATATAACATAAAAATCTATGAGAATATATATATATTTAAGTTGGAATATTAAGCTTCAATTTTAATTCTAACTTGTTTTGACTTTTATCTATTAAAGTTGAAAGTCAAATCAAAAACCAGGTTAGCGATTGCAAGCTCTTGAGAGACTATGGCTTAACTCCACATGTGTTCGCCTGATATAATTTGGCGGTATGCATTTTCTGTGGAACATCTCTTGGCTGTGCAAAATGCTTGCTTGTTTTTTTAAAGGCTGAACTTTAATTTAATTGAAAACAAATTGTAAATGAATGACCATTGAATATTTCTTACAAAGTTAACATGCAGTGGGCTATTATTCACTGATGGGTCCTACCACAGGACAAACTTTAAATGGACCAATGGCAAAACAGTGCTTAGAAATCTCTCTTGAGACCTCTAAGCATTTGAAAAGAATGTTCTTTGGACGGTAATGTGTTGATTGAAAATCCAAGATGGCCACCACCCCAGGATAAAGTTATCATAGAACCTTAGTGGATGATGTATAATGAATAACACTCCTTAAAAAACACAAAATTGATCAAACTCAAATTGTGCAGGAATGACTATTAATGAACGATAGCTTTTGTTGTTTTGTTTTGTTTCATCTTTATGACGTTATTTATATTCCCTTCAAAATGGGCTACTCATCATAAATAGCCTTCATTTAATTTAGTAGTAATAGGTAAGATTGATTGAAGAACTTAAGACATGGCTGATGGAATACCGTCACTTATTTCTTATTCTAGATTATGATGTCCACATCAAACATAAACAATGCTATGGACTGTTCAATATAAACTTTACGCACAGTTCAATCCATTATAACTTTCATTGTTAATTAATGTAAATTGATGACTAACAAACTAAATATTATAAGTATCTATCTCCGCTATCAGATACTACGCCGTCTTTTTCATAAACAAGTTGTCTATATTGATATTAAACATAGCCGAGACTAACGACTTTACATTTCGCAATTATGAACAGGTTCATTATTTTGTTTTACTTTATGTGCCAGTCATTTGCTTGTTATTTGTTCTGTCATATTATTATACAAAGTCACAAATTAACAAACCCCTTTGTTGAAACAGTTGAAACAAACCGCTGTTCATAACAATTAAAGTTTAGAATAAAAAGCGAGGAATAGACTATTCCGACTGATATTAAGGAGATATACGACCGCCAAAAGTTGTTTTGACGGGTGAAATTCTAAAATATATATACATATATATTCTTAACTCTCTGTTGTGTATTTGCGTGAGATTAAAACCTATAGAGAACCAGAGAATATAGAAATAATTCCAGCAGTACACTTAAAACCTATAGAGAACCAGAGAATATAGAAATAATTCCAGCAGTACACTTAAAACATATAGAGAACCAGAGAATATAGAAATAATTCCCGTAGTACACTTAAAACCTATAGAGAACCAGAGAATATAGAAATAATTCCAGCAGTACACTTAAAACCTATAGAGAACCAGAGAATATAGAAATAATTCCAGCAGTACACTTAAAACCTATAGAGAACCAGAGAATATAGAAATAATTCCAGCAGTACACTTAAAACCTATAGAGAACCAGAGAATATAGAAATAATTCCAGCAGTACACTTAAAACCTATAGAGAACCAGAGAATATAGAAATAATTCCCGTAGTACACTTAAAACCTATAGAGAACCAGAGAATATAGAAATAATTCCAGCAGTACACTTAAAACCTATAGAGAACCAGAGAATATAGAAATAATTCCCACAGTACACTTATAACCTATAGAGAGCCAGAGAATATAGAAATAATTCCCGCAGTACACTTAAAACCTATAGAGAACCAGAGAATATAGAAATAATTCCAGCAGTACACTTAAAACCTATAGAGAACCAGAGAATATAGAAATAATTCCCGCAGTACACTTAAATACCTATAGAGAACCAGAGAATATAGAAATAATTCCCGCAGTACACTTAAAACATATAGAGAACCAGAGAATATAGAAATAATTCCAGCAGTACACTTATAACCTATAGAGAGCCAGAGAATATAGAAATAATTCCCGCAGTACACATAAAACCTATAGAGAACCAAAGAATATAGAAATAATTCCCGCAGTACACTTAAAACCTATAGAGAACCAGAGAATATAGAAATAATTCCCACAGTACACTTAAAACCTATAGAGAACCAGAGAATATAGAAATAATTCCAGCAGTACACTTAAAACCTATAGAAAACCAGAGAATATAGAAATAATTCCCACAGTACACTTAAAACCTATAGAGAACCAGAGAATATAGAAATAATTCCCGCAGTACACTTAAAACATATAGAGAACCAGAGAATATAGAAATAATTCCCACAGTACACTTAAAACCTATAGAGAACCAGAGAATATAGAAATAATTCCAGCAGTACACTTAAATACCTATAGAGAACCAGAGAATATAGAAATAATTCCAGCAGTACACTTAAAACCTATAGAGAACCAGAGAATATAGAAATAATTCCCGCAGTACACCTAAAACCTATAGAGAACCAGAGAATATAGAAATAATTCCCGCAGTACACTTAAAACCTATAGAGAACCAGAGAATATAGAAATAATTCCCACAGTACACTTAAAACATATAGAGAACCAGAGAATATAGAAATAATTCCCACAGTACACTTAAAACCTATAGAGAACCAGAGAATATAGAAATAATTCCAGCAGTACACTTAGATACCTATAGAGAACCAGAGAATATAGAAATAATTCCAGCAGTACACTTAAAACCTATAGAGAACCAGAGAATATAGAAATAATTCCCGCAGTACACCTAAAACCTATAGAGAACCAGAGAATATAGAAATAATTCCCACAGTACACTTAAAACATATAGAGAACCAGAGAATATAGAAATAATTCCCACAGTACACTTAAAACCTATAGAGAACCAAAGAATATAGAAATAATTCCCGCAGTACACTTAAAACCTATAGAGAACCAAAGAATATAGAAATAATTCCAGCAGTACACTTAAAACCTATTGAGAACCAGAGAATATAGAAATAATTCCAGCAGTACACTTAAAACCTATAGAGAACCAGAGAATATAGAAATAATTCCCACAGTACACTTAAAACCTATAGAGAACCAGAGAATATAGAAATAATTCCCGCAGTACACTTAAAACCTATAGAGAACCAGAGAATATAGAAATAATTCCCACAGTACACTTAAAACCTATAGAGAACCAGAGAATATAGAAATAATTCCCGCAGTACACTTAAAACCTATAGAGAACCAGAGAATATAGAAATAATTCCCGCAGTACACTTAAAACCTATAGAGAACCAGAGAATATAGAAATAATTCCCGCAGTACACTTAAAACCTATAGAGAACCAGAGAATATAGAAATAATTCCCGCAGTACACTTAAAACCTATAGAGAACCAGAGAATATAGAAATAATTCCCGCAGTACACTTAAAACCTATAGAGAACCAGACAATATAGAAATAATTCCCGCAGTACACTTAAAACCGATAGAGAACCAGAAAATATAGAAATAATTCCCGCAGTACACTTAAAACCTATTGAGAACCAGAGAATATAGAAATAATTCCCGCAGTACACTTAAAACCTATAGAGAACCAGAGAATATAGAAATAATTCCCGCAGTACACTTCATTCAAACTTATGCTTGTAATGAACATAGTTGAAATACTGCTCACATGACGTTAAACAACAGCCAATAAAGACTTCTATGGAATTGTACGATACTATGTTTTCCATCGGAATTATTTCTATAGAGAATCAATTGTTTCATTGTTTGTGAACCTGTTAAGCTATCTATTGAATACGGACGATGGAACAACATACCTAGGGAACTCAGAATTTGCAATTTATGCAACACAGCAGATCCTGGAGATGAGTTCCATTATCTATTAAAATGTGACTATTTCAGTGAAAAAAGAAAGACTTATATAGATAAAAAATACTTTAAAAATTGTAATATCCTGAAATTTGGTACCTTGATGAATCAAACAAAAAAAACCACAAAAAAACCCCTTTATAAGATATATTAATGAACATATCTGCTCTCATGGCTGAAAAATGTAACTCTCTCTCTCATTTTGTAGATATTGTATACAACTGTTTTCTTATTATGTATTGTATTGTATCTTATTGTGTATTATGTTTGTATTTAATTTGTTATCTGTATACCAATGTATCAACGTTACCAGAAATAAAGATATACACAAAGTTTGTTTTTATCACCGTGCGTCATTACGATCTGCAGTACGACGTTCAAACTGAACTGAAGCTGAACATGATAATTTGCAGGTAAGATTTAACATGACCCTAAATGTTCCAAATCTTTTTTTTTCCCTATCCCACTTACATAATACACTAGAGTCTTAATTGCTGAATGACTTTGCAGAAATAAACATCAATGCCATTTTCGCCTTTGATTTCAATCTAATGCTCGATGTTACCGTTCTGGTACATCATAAATATACTTGCCACAATATTAACAAAATCTATTTGTCAGAAAATGTTCGGGCGAAGGATTAGATATGTTGATGACAGATCATTTCCTGTTGGTTAATTATAGCTGGTAGAGAGCAAATCCACCACTGACAATTATTACATTCATATTTAGTTACACTTTAAAGAAAAATAGGAGAAGATATATTTAAAATGTAATCCAGATAACAATTCTGAAAATCTCCATTCAATTCATATGAACGTACTTTATTTTCGAATAAATTCAAATCAAAACGTTTGGGTAATGGTGAATGTTCCCATAGTACAATCTCACAGAGCTTCTCATGGCGTCCTACGTGGCGGATAAAGAATAAATTCAAATCAAAGCGTCTAGGTAATGGTGAATGTTCCCATAGTACAATCTCACAGAACTTCTTATGGCGTCCCACGTGGTGGATAAAGAATAAATTCAAATCAAAACGTCTGGGTAATGGTGAATGTTCCCATAGTACAATCTCACAGAGCTTCTCATGGCGTCCCACGTGGCGAATAAAGAATAAATTCAAATCAAAACGTCTGGGTAATGGTGAATGTTCCCATAGTACAATCTCACAGAGCTTCTCATGGTGTCCTACGTGGCGGATAAAGAATAAATTCAAATCAAAGCGTCTAGGTAATGGGGAATGTTCCCATAGTACAATCTCACAGAACTTCTTATGGCGTCCCACGTGGTGGATAAAGAATAAATTCAAATCAAAACGTCTGGGTAATGGTGAATGTTCCCATAGTACAATCTCACAGAGCTTCTCATGGTGTCCTACGTGGCGGATAAAGGATAAATTCAAATCAAAACGTCTGGGTAATGGTGAATGTTCCCATAGTATAATCTCACAGAGCTTCTCATGGCGTCCCACGTGGCGGATAAAGAATGGTTCTCTCGATGAGAGGGGTGTCCTGTTATAATACGGAAAGCATGACCGTGGACCATAGTGGGTAACGTGTTTGGAAAGTACCAAGCTTCTTGAATGTTGTAGATTTCGAAAAAGAGGTAGGCACATTGTAGCCGCTATAAATGATTAAATGTTCATCCCTGGCCAATTCCCCATAAATTGCCAGTGACAGTGAAAAGTCGTTGCCTTGTTAGCCCCATATCCCTCCATCATTTCTATATAGTTTATTGTTCTTGCCCTCAATACAGTTGGCAATATTGTTAGCTGGAAGTTAAGTAATAAACAATCAACCAATCAGTCAATCAATCAAATAAAATATCATGTTTGTATGGTGTTTAATAGTATAAATGATCATATCACATTGCTTTAAAATGTTCATCTAAGTAGCCTAGAAATTTAGAGAACTTTGTTGTCTTCAGATTTTTGCCGATGTCTTATGGCAGTATTATATGTTATAAGATGTGAATCAAATTAAGACTAAGCTGTTGTTGGATATTATATTTTGTGAAAATTGACTTTATATCAAACAACGGAATGTGATTCCAATTTATAAAATGGCAGCAATCTGATTATCTAGTGTTGATTACATTATTATATTACATTATTATATTATATTATTACATTATATTATTACATTATATTATTCATTGCACATTGGTGGATTTACAAAGCCAAATACATTACATTCTATCATTACAGAAAACAACACATATACAGCGTACGATATAAGAAAGAAAATCCCTACACGACGTGTCAGACGCCATCCTGTATAACGTATAGATCCTACCTGAAATAAATAAATACTACCATTACATTTGATAAAATATAAATTATAATATTCTAAATGCCGTACAAATGAAGTAATAAAGAAAGAGAAAATAAATAATACCAAGTTTCAACAAACCTGTGGTGTTTTTGTTTTGTTTTCTTCGTCTTGTGTACCCTATGTTGCCAGTTTCTCTGGATTGTTAATTTTTGACTGTCCCTTCGGTATTCTCGAACGTTTATTTAGATGTGATGTTAAGGCAATTTGACTGTTATTTCATACAAACATAGACAAGAATATCGTATAACATATAGACACGTAGAAAGGAGATATACCTTCGAGTCTATCATACATAAAGGGTAGCATAGAGATGCGAAATAGGGAGAATTAAATTCGGCCTATCACACTGATAGGCTAAAATACAGACAACAATAAAGTACGATATGTATTTAACCCTATCACACAGATAGCTTAGCATAAAGGCAATAACAAGGAGGTATGCATTCGATTCTTGACCACATTGGTTGTGTAATGGTTAGTGTGCTCGCTTCGAGTCGGGTAAAGACAAATACTTTAAAATTGGTATTTGTAGCTTCTCCGCAAAGCAAAACACGCTATATTAAGGAGTAACTGCAAATACTGGTTGGCTCGGAATGTGTCCGAATAGAGCTATATGTCTCTCCGCGGACTGGTGTTTCAGTTATCTAGCAATATAATAATTCTTATTCTAAGTGTAGTGTGATTCCCACAGAGTATTGACTTTTGAGAATGGTGGTTTTTTTCCCGTCAGGTACGTATTGCAGGCTGTGATACAATAATAGTACAGTAAACTGTACTTAGTTCTGGTTGTGGAATATTTTATGGGGGGGGGGGGGGGTGCTTACTTACGATTGCGACATAATTTTCATACAGTACTTAGCTTGGGATTTTGGTGTCTTTTGACTGTGAGCTTACTTGATGACGTCATTCCAGAAACGCATCGTGCGCACTAGACTTGATATCTACGTTTTTATTCTTTATTGTTCTTCATTCTGGTTTTGATTTATTTTCTCTATGTTACTTAATTATGACTGTATCATATTTTTGTGGATGATATAATACTTTGAAATCTATAAAAAAGTACATTATACTTACTGTTATTATAACTGTTAAAAAAAGTAAAATTATAGAATACAACATTCCATTACTGTTGATTTTAACCTGAAAAATACAATGAAAGAATCAACATTTCAACAAAAGATGAAGAACTGGATCTTCCGCCACTCTACACTATATCTAAATCGTGTAATAACAAACAGAATTTGTATTATATTGATGGGTATGCCAAATGCTCCACGAAACCTCATTCACAATTACGAATACATATTTTATCAGCGTTAAAAATGGCAATTGAGAGTTTCTGTGATACTAGCTTATTCAGGGGTGCGTACATAGTATGAAGGTCACTCCCCATACAATAGCATTATAACATTGGAATTCCCCACCCTTTAAAAAACTATTCTCCACTCTACTCAAACCTAAAAACTATTCTCCACTCTACTCAAACCTAAAAACTATTCTCCACTCTACTCAAACCTAAACAGTAGATGAATAGAAGTAATTCAACTCTGTTTCATGAAAAAATGGCCAACGTAGATATAAATGTCTTGTTTTTAGGTAAGGACAAATCTTATATTTGTAAGAAAACCCCTCTGTTTTAGCAAAAAGCTCTGAGTTTTTTATTGAAAGCATATCTGTTTTGTTTAGTGAATGTGCTTTTCAACAGACAGTCGGCATTTCCATGAGTACTATCTGTGTTCTTCTTCTCGACGACTTGTTCCTTTATTCGTTTGAATTTCACGTTCCATATTAGATAATGTTCTTTCATTGAATAATACAAACTTTGTAGTTTGGTGACTATGTTCATCACATCTATCCCAGTATACCATTGAACTTGAAATAAATGATACCACAGATACAATATATCTGCTTCCAACCTTACACTACACATAATAATTGATAGTGAGGATCGGTTAAGAATGAAACTTTACAACAAAAAAGATCATTTCAATCTTCCCATTGTGCACTTTTCCATTTATATATAGCAACATTCAAACAGAACTTGGATATTGAGTATACATGTATATCTCTCAGTTTATACTCTATTCCAGAGCTTATGGATTAAGATTTCATTCATAGAGGGTCGATGCGGACAAGGAAGCTACTAACCAAAGAATAAGTTGAAATCGCCATCTTAAAAGTTTTAAGGTCGCTGTCATGACTTCGTTAAGCATTGCGGAATATATGTGTCACAGATGACCTCGATGACCTCGGGTATGTTCCATCTGTCGTTGTAACAATCACTTCCTCTTTTATGACTCATCTCTCCAGATTTGTTACACGACGCACAATGAGAATCACTAGTGAAGCAGGAACTGTTTACCCTTCCGGATCACTTAAGTTCAACCCCGGGTTTTAGTGTGTTTTGTTCAATATTTATGGTTTTGTGTAGTGTTTTGTCGACAGTCTTTTTGTCCCTTTTCTTTTGGCCATTGAATTGTCTGGTTTTTAATAGATGACACCAAAGCTTTAATTATCGCGATACGATATATAAACGAACATGAATTTGATTATTTGGGGTATTTTTAGGAAATTAACAGATTAAAAAACTTACTGTAGTTCCTGCATATGCCACTCCAGTTTTTAAAAACCACGGTAATGATAAACCTAGTAGAATATCAAATATGTTACTTCCTAAACAATTTGAAATCGCCATATCACCCATACCTACAACGAAAGAAGTCAAAACTTAAAATGTTTATTATACATGTATATTAAAATAAAGCATCCACAGGTATGATTTACAGATATTAGTTTACTTACAAACGTTCTGTGATTTAGACCTTGAAACAAGCTGATTAGCCGAATTACCAATTAGGGAAAATATTATTCAACACTTTTAATTTTTTTTTAAAAAGTTAATGAATACTTTACATACGAATATTTAAAGCGGAAAAGATACAAATATAAAAATGTAACACAAAAGAGTCGAAGAAATAAAATATAGATTTTTGTAGATCGTTTACCGTGTATGTATTACGCTTTGAATTGTAAATCTTACTGCCATCTATCAATATTTGCAAATTTGGAAGAGATACAGTCATACGAGTTTGTCACCTTTATGGTTTATATCAAATATCGTTTTACCTTGTTTAACAACAAATACACTAGCCATTGCATCCGGTATACTGGTACCAGCTGCTAGAAATGTTATACCCATAACACTATCTGGTATATTTAAGGTGTATCCTACCACTGTTACCTTAAAAATATCATATTGATATATAGCTAAATAAAAGAATGAATTAAGAATTTTTATTTTGGGAATCATACGGCCTTATATATTTTATATACATTTATTGAAGCGAGATAACTTCCAGTAACCTTTATTAAAATGCATGTAGTTAGCAAAGATACTGAGCGGTCTTTGGGGTATCGACCAAGCAAAGATACTGAGCGGTCATGTATTTGTGTGTTTGGGGTATCGACCAAGCACGGATACTGAGTGGTCATGTATTTGTGTGTTTGGGGTATCGACCAAGCAAGGATACTGAGCGGTCATGTATTTGTGTGTTTGGGGTATCGACCAAGCAAGGATACTGAGCGGTCATGTATTTGTGTGTTTGGGGTATCGACCAAGCAAGGATACTGAGCGGTCATGTATTTGTGTGTTTGGGGTATCGACCAAGCAAGGATACTGAGCGGTCATGTATTTGTGTGTTTGGGGTATCGACCAAGCAAGGATACTGAGTGGTCATGTATTTGTGTGTTTGGGGTATCGACCAAGCAAGGATACTGAGCGGTCATGTATTTGTGTGTTTGGGGTATCGACCAAGCAAGGATACTGAGCGGTCATGTATTTGTGTGTTTGGGGTATCGACCAAGCAAGGATACTGAGCGGTCATGTATTTGTGTGTTTGGGGTATCGACCAAGCAAGGATACTGAGCGGTCATGTATTTGTGTGTTTGGGGTATCGACCAAGCAAGGATACTGAGCGGTCATGTATTTGTGTGTTTGGGGTATCGACCAAGCAAGGATACTGAGCGGTCATGTATTTGTGTGTTTGGGGTATCGATTTTGCCTCTTTCTACGATTTTGATATTTTATTTTGGAATCGTTCCGACAGTGTGATATGTTATGTTTTGGAATCGTTCTGACAGTGTGGTATGTTATGCTTTGGAATCGTTCCGACAGTGTGGTATGTTATATTTTGGAATCGTTCCAACAGTGTGATATGCTATGTTTTGGAATCGTTCCGACAGTGTGGTATGTTATATTTTGGAATCGTTCCGACAGTGTGGTATGTTATATTTTGGAATCGTTCCGACAGTGTGGTATCTTATATTTTGGAATCGTTCCGACAGTGTGATATGTTATGTTTTGGAATCGTTCTGACAGTGTGGTATGTTATGCTTTGGAATCGTTCCGACAGTGTGGTATGTTATATTTTGGAATCGTTCCAACAGTGTGATATGTTATGTTTTGGAATCGTTCCGACAGTGTGGTATGTTATATTTTGGAATCGTTCCGACAGTGTGGTATGTTATATTTTGGAATCGTTCCGACAGTGTGGTATCTTATATTTTGGAATCGTTCCGACAGTGTGATATGTTATGTTTTGGAATCGTTCTGACAGTGTGGTATGTTATGCTTTGGAATCGTTCCGACAGTGTGGTATGTTATATTTTGGAATCGTTCCAACAGTGTGATATGTTATGTTTTGGAATCGTTCCGACAGTGTGGTATGTTATATTTTGGAATCGTTCCGACAGTGTGGTATGTTATATTTTGGAATCGTTCCGACAGTGTGGTATCTTATATTTTGGAATCGTTCCGACAGTGTGGTATGTTATATTTTGGAATCGTTCCGACAGTGTGGTATGTTATATTTTGGAATAGTTCCGACAATGTGGTATGTTATATTTTGGAATAGTTCCGACAGTGTGGTATGTTGTATTTTGGAATCGTTCCGACAGTGTGGTATATTATATTTTGGAATCGTTCCGACAGTGTGGTATGTTCTATTTTGGAATCGTTCCGACAGTGTGGTATGTTATATTTTGGAATCGTTCCGACAGTGTGGTATATTATATTTTGGAATCGTTCCGACAGTGTGGTATGTTATATTTTGGAATCGTTCCGACAGTGTGGTATGCTATGTTTTTAATTTTATTTCATAATATTTTATCAAATGACTGACTTTTCTTAATTCTGATTGGTTTAGAAGGATCATTGCTTCCTCTAACAGAACTACATGTCCACCGCGCAATTTTGCGCGTGAGGTTAATAAATATCATGTCGCAGTTAGTACGTACCCAAATATAGAAACAGGGGAAAACCAGTAGACTGATTAATATCGATAAATTTGATTGGCCGACATTTTGAACCTCAACCAATCAGAGACGGTCTTGCTAGCGAACTTCGGTAATCAGCAGACGACTGTTAGTAAACAAAAATGAACGAAGCAGCTTCATCAGTAGAACCAGAAGTTAAGACACGTTTTGCTACAGTTGTACTGAAACTGTGATATTTTATTTGTTAAAATTTTGAAATTGTATTCGTTTTTTCTTAATCAATTTTATTGCTTTGAAACATTAGAAATGTCAAGCTTTAAAAACTGGTGTTTGTTGGTTTGAAGCAGCTACTGGTCGGGGAGTAGTTCTCGCCATATTTTACGTTTTTTATCCAATATTTTTAAGAAGCAGTCGAGAAACCTTTGTTTCACCCCATTATTATTTTGCATGAATCATAACGATTTACCTACGAAATGAATTTTCATAAAGGAGAGTGCACGCTGATCGGGGATCCATTATTACGATGTTGCGATTTCTAACAGAAAATGGCCGCAACAGAAGCAATTCTCGCCAACTTTCAGAAATATTGTTTTTTGTGAAGCTAAAGCATCAAAAGAAAAGAAAAACGACATTTTAGAAAATTAAAACCCTTTCTTAAAAAGTTTACCGGTTTTTGTATTAGTTTGTAGAAAACTGATAAATATTCATCGCTGTGTAAAGGCTGTCATGCCATCCCCACCCCGCTCCCCATTCCGTAAAATACATCCTTTTCAACAGTGGTTTACCTGATAATTTTCATTTTATTGATGAAAAGTAATAAATCCAGTTTTTCTAGAATTAATATTAATATTTTGTCCATGTTTTATGCCCAATGTGATAATATAGGATCCATGTATTCAATTAGCGGTCAAGGTAATTGATGACGTAAACAGTACATGCGCAGGTGGTCATTTGCATTCACATGGAATCTATTTTTATTCTGCAACCGTGAGTATTTTGGATTGTAGGGATTAGTAATAAGGCAAAGTGTGACACTTTTTAGAAAGATCTTAAAGATAAATTGGAAATATGGTGTCACTAGATTCTCCGATGATCATTCCATGTGTTTTTCTATTTTAAGATTACCAACACACGTGACCCCCTGTTAATGTTATGACAGAATGTGGGGTGCAGTGGGGTTTTTCCCCGATTATAACGATATTTCGCAATGAAATTCGATAAAAATTAATACGAAGGATTGGAACGGCGTCCTTTAATGATGGAGGAAAAATCAGACGAAAATTCGCGAGCACTCGCGCTAAATGAGACAGTTGGCGAGAATTGCTTCTTGGCGAGAACTACTCCCCGACCAGTACATATAAAAAAGAATAAATGGAAATGCTTAAGAAACAGCAACAATTCACAATTTTCACCCCAAAATTACACTTAGAATGTGTCATTTAATAAAACAATTGATGACTTTTCATTTCGGTGGACACTGATTTATCAACCCCTTGGAAGTGATGTTCACCTCAGCCGTTGGCTTCGGTGAACATCACTTCCTCGGGGTTGATAAATCACAGTGTCCACCTTATGAAAAGTCATTAATTGTATAATGTCATATCATTTACAAATAGCATACTATGACCTAAAACAAGAATAAAAACAACACTGGTTTCTGATATTTTATACATTATCAAACTGTTTACAATACATGTTGCAAGACACAGGCACAATAAATGACAAAATGAATGCAACAATCTGGATAAAAGCAATTCAAGACGATTATAACCAGCACCCAACCAGATCTTTGACAAGAATCCATTATTAACCTTTACAGTTCCTGAATAATAATTATTTTCAAAATAAATTGTTCATTTCTTTCAGGCATAAGTAACCTTAGACGATAATGGTACCCTATTTAGGCCCTTTGGTCTACTCGATCCAACATTATTGGGTTCCAATGTTTTCACTTCAGCATACACGATACACGTTATTACAGAAACGTCTTCGTGTGAACTAAATTAGATGTCTTCATTTTTATTAGACGACATTAAATTAATAAATACTAATTGACCTATTCATTTTTGTAATTGAACTTTTAGCACATGCAAACAGAAAACCAATGTCTTTGAAAGAGAAGAATATTAGCATATATCTATAACATCACAAGATATTATGTCACTGAATTATAGTGTAGTTTTTACGGCTTACAACTTTCTACTTTTATATTCAAGTAGATTAAATATAAATTGTTCTTTGTACAAACAAATCCGATCCTTATTTATACCGACTGTCTGAGGATACATTTCAGAACTAACAATTATTTTACAAAGTGTTTTAGACTGATATATGGTTTTATTTGATTGGACATTTATTTTATTGATACAAGAATTTCGTGTTGTACACACCAGCATCAATAAACTATGTCGTTTTATTATCTAAAGACTGTGGTACAAATGAAACACTTCATCAAGATTTTGTCTCTTTTTTTATTGATATAATAAAAAGCATATTACTAACATATAAGTATCACAATCATAACACTTACCATCCAAACCATTATATATGAAAATACAGCTATCCATACGATAGACATCACAAATGTCAATAAAAACCAGTTTTCCCATCTACAAACACAAAAGAATGAATATACTGAGAAATAGGATAAATAATTTTGAAAAGTTTTGCTGACGAATATTGTGGAATTTCTGAAGAATTTAAAGTGTATCTGACAAGACAGATTTATATGGACAACTGTATGGAGACAAATTCATGAAATAACGTTGTAGTCCCTATGATATGTAAAACTAGCTATATAATGTGTGCACATTTATTGAACGCCTTCAAAGACCTATAGCAAACAAACTACGGAATATTGAGGATTGATTGATTGATTGATTGATTGATTGATTGATTGTTGTTGTTGTTGTTGTATGACATTAATTAAGCAATATTTCAGCTATTACAATAAACAAGTTTACAAACAATAAATCACATAGGTATAATTTTGGCAGCTCTAATGAGATGTTTTGAAAGATAATACTGGATAGGGTCGGAAAATTGTGTCTAGCCACAGACCATCAACGATCCTACTAACAACATATTGTTCTTTATGATCTGAAATGAAGAGTGACAGTCTACAAAGGCGAGGTATACATTTACACCCTCCTTATGGCAATATATGTACTAGTGTTGGATTTGTGTCACATTGTGTGAACGCCATTTACTCTCAAAAGAAAATAATATTGTCCTATATCTATCCCCAGGATCAATCGTTCTGTTTATGTAGTTCAATGAAAGATTACTAGAGTGTGTCAATTCAGTGACATTATATAATAAACGTTAGAGAATATCGAAGGGGAAATCAAAATGTACAATCCAGAGAAACTGGAAACATAGGGTACACAAGACAAACACAAACAAAACAAGAACACAACACAATAACATTAATAAAAGGTAATAATATATTTTGGTGGTACATTTGTACTATAATTACCGGTCTTTTCTGCAATCAGGAACTGTGTAATACAACACAGTCTTTAACGGGTATGAAATTGCCCATTTAACAACAACAAAGTATCCATCGTCTGGAGAAAAAATAAGACAAAAGTAAAATAACTGTCTTAGAGAATTAGATACGATAACGTAACCCTCAGTCCGCTTTTGCTCCAGCGAAGGTTACGAATCAGTACCATTCAACATAATGGAGCAAATTAAAATTTTCGTTCCGTGAATATTTCAACTTTCTTTTTGCATGTGGTCATAACTTATTATTCCCTACAATTTTTAAGCAATGGTGATACGAAATAAGTGTTGCAATATCTGTTTCTACCTTCATGATCGATTTCGTATTCGAAAATTGTTTCTTGTCCGCCATGACACCTTACGTAGACTCTCGTGATGGGCGGAGCCTATCCATATATGGATCTGAATGCCAAATACGATATTTACGGCAATCGATCCAAATAAGGATATCTCCAAAACGAGGCAAGTGCACGTGAAATAACAACTTGTAAGCAAAATGTCGGACAGAAAGAAGATCTCATGCATTCAAATTTTCAGATGTATATAAGTCTACCATGGATTGATGCAGCGTTTACTTAACACCTCAAGCTTTATCTAAATATATTTATCTTTCACTCCCGTTAATTTTTCCAACTACTTCAACGGAATTAGGACAAAAAACCGCCCGGTGTGAATCACTCCGGGCGCTGCTCCATTACGTTGAATGGGACCGATTCGTAACCCTCGTTGGAGCAAAAGCGGACTGAGGGTTACGTTATCGTATCTATTAGAGAATATCCGGGTGTGCAGATCAACACAAAATCAGAGAACATACAACAGTAATTTCTTAAACAGAGTTACCGTTCCTTAAACTCCCATATACTTCTTCTAAACATAACTTTGTTCAGCTATTTTGGATTATCTTGATTAGAGATTGCATTAGTGCAATGCAAACCTCTGACACAAGGATATTCTCCAAATTCTAACTCCATTCCTCAACACATATTCTTTCGACTATTAAGGGGTTTTCGTGTTAAGGGGTTTTCGTGTCTCACACAGTTGCTGAGAAGTTCACTGATTACTGCTGTGCATCAACGAAATATATCAAATATTTTTATTACGGATATTTACAGTTCCTAGATAATGTAATTATTAATAAAACTAATGTTTTCCTCCCTCAGGCATGTGTGACAATAGCCGATTTGGCTATCACGTTTAGACCCTTTGGTTTTATTACTCCCAAAACTTTAAATTATTTGGCTTTCCAATCTTTCTATTTTGAGTGTACCCGATGAAGGTTATTCCAGACACGCATCGTGCGCAATTAATTTTATATCTACGCTTTGAAAAATGATGCAATTACGATATTTTCGGAGACACAATATATTTATCAAGGATCTAAACAGTTAATAGGAAATTAATTAGAAATCAATTCTTATCATCAACAAATGGATCACTATAACTAATATTATATTTAGATGATATCTTCAACGAGAACATGTGTAATATTTTAATAACTCCAAAACGGGGAAGAAGTAATATATTTCCATCATACCTAAACCAGGAATCTTTCTCCAGTAATCCCAGTCTTCTCCTTCCATTGTTATATTGAACCTTCAATAAATGAATGAGATCTATCAGAAAAAATAAATGCATCATCTGCCTAACAAATTTATTAAGTTAACAATAATGTAAATAAAAACATTGTTTAAAATGAACGCTTCATCTAATATTGATTGTACACTCAAATTTAAGAGGTGCTTTAGGTGTGTTTCGGTATTAACGGCATATACTATTCAGTTTCCAGATGTACATTAAGTAACCGCCACATTTGTGTGCCTGTCTGAAAGTCAAAACTTAGATTTTCAATGCCATATGCCGTGGTCTTTTGTGCTTAATGATTTGTGGTGTGAGTTGGTTGTTCGTCTTATTGATTTTGGCGGAAATTGTTTATCCATGACGTGGTAATCTTTCTTTCATGCACAATTGCGATATCCAAATATTGACGAACATTCATGAACTACATCTTCTATAGTTCATCTTCAATTTCCAAAATTTCACAGAAATATATGGAATTATATCTGAAGCCAAAATTCTAAGCTAGTAGAACGCAACATATTCTAAGTAAAGTGTTGTGTTTTTTGTTGGGTTTTTTTTCGTTTTGTTTTTTGCTTTGTTTTAGATTGACCTCGTAAAAACTGTTGTAAATTGCATGAATGTCAAGGCGACTTCTCTTGCTGTTTACAAAATAACGTCAAAAACGTGATTACAAATTACAAGTTAACAGGTTCAAAAACTAATATTAAAACTGACATAAACTTATAATTGATCATTGGAGAGTACACAACACGACATCATTTGTTAACAAAAATATCTCGAGAGAGTGTGTTGACTGTACAATTCTACGAGGTTCTTTGTTATTTTGAATTATTGCTTGAGTTGTACTTAATTTATATACTTACCAGCCTCTTATAGATCTTGTGTATGATAAAATACTAGATTTGTGAGCCATTTTTCTAAATTGTTGTCTTTTCTGGAAAGCCTCGTCTCTGAGCATTTTCTTTCGCTGAAATACAATATCGAATTATCGATATGGTCTCAAAATGTTAACGAATACACATACAATTATCTAAAGAATACACATGTAATTATTTAAATGTAAAAAGTATTGTAGGAAAACAAATACCGTAGTGTTTGAAATGCCAACGGTTTGCATACTGCTTTATACAATATAAACATAATACAAAGTGGTCTATAGAGTATATACATGCAATCGGTGTTTATCTTCTCTGGTTTTCAACCAAGCCAATATAATACATAAAAGTGGTACAATATGCATATATTATGCCCTTTATTATATGTGTTGCATGTCTGTAAACTAACCAGTTGTGTTCTTAAACACACATTCTAGATCACAGGTAAATAAAGGTGATCAACTTGAGAGTATCCCTGTTAATGGTGATAACAAGTTTATTCTATAATTTATTAAGAACATTTATTAATGCCTTTCAATTTTAAGGTGGGAAGTCATCAGTGATTTGTTGAAATCACATGACTTGTGTTGACTACTGTAACATATTAGACTATATTAAATGCATACATGGGATGCAGTCAGTAATCCTGTGTTAACATGGATGAGTCACATTATATTTACATGACCGCTTCGTAATATAAAGAGGGGAATCTTATTTTATTGAAGTACCCGTACAAAGCCAGATAAGTGAGCGGTCATGTATATTTGTGTGCTAGAGGTATCGATTTTACCTCTTTTTACGATATTTCCATGGGATTGTGATCAGACAGTGTGGTATTTTTTTCTAATTTCATATCAAAAACATCAACGACATTAAGATTAAATTAAGGTACCATATATCAATTTCTAATGTTGTTTGATCCCAAACAGATGACAAAAAAAATAGATACCAAACTTCTAAGAGCAGACAATTCACTAACACTTTCGCAGATGTCTATATATCTAATGCCTAAACACCATTATTTTTTTCAAGTACTTTTTATAACTTAATTTTTGTAAATATCTGATATTTCACGTCACTAGCGCTGACTAATACAATATTCAAACTGACACACTTCTAACATACTATTCTACTACTCTACATTTCTCTAGATGAACGTTTAGATAATATGTTAATATTAATAAAAGTTTGGATATAACAAAGGTGTAATCAAAAGCCGTAAACCACAGAAGAACAGACAAAAGCCGTAAACCACAGAAGAACAGACAAAAGCCGTAAACCACAGAAGAACAGACAAAAGCCGTAAACCACAGAAGAACAGACAAAAGCCGTAAACCACAGAAGAACAGACAAAAGCCGTAAATCACAGAAGAACAGACAAAAGCCGTAAACCACAGAAGAACAGACAAAAGCCGTAAACCACAGAAGAACAGACAAAAGCCGTAAATCACAGAAGAACAGACAAAAGCCGTAAACCACAGAAGAACAGACAAAAGCCGTAAACCACAGAAGAACAGACAAAAGCCGTAAACCACAGAAGAACAGACAAAAGCCGTAAACCACAGAAGAACAGACAAAAGCCGTAAACCACAGAAGAACAGACAAAAGCCGTAAACCACAGAAGAACAGACAAAAGCCGTAAACCACAGAAGAACAGACAAAAGCCGTAAACCACAGAAGAACAGACAAAAGCCGTAAACCACAGAAGAACAGACAAAAGCCGTAAACCACAGAAGAACAGACAAAAGCCGTAAACCACAGAAGAACAGACAAAAGCCGTAAACCACAGAAGAACAGACAAAAGCCGTAAACCACAGAAGAACAGACAAAAGCCGTAAACCACAGAAGAACAGACAAAAGCCGTAAACCACAGAAGAACAGACAAATGCCGTAAACAACAGAAGAACAGACAAAAACCGTAAACCACAGAAGAACAGACAAAAGCCGTAAACAACAGAAGAACAGACAAAAACCGTAAACCATAGAAGAACAGACAAAAGCCGTAAACCACAGAAGAACAGACAAAAGCCGTAAACCACAGAAGAACAGACAAAAGCCGTAAACCACAGAAGAACAGACAAAAGCCGTAAACCACAGAAGAACAGACAAAAGCCGTAAACAACAGAAGAACAGACAAAAACCGTAAACCACAGAAGAACAGACAAAAGCCGTAAACAACAGAAGAACAGACAAAAACCGTAAACCATAGAAGAACAGACAAAAGCCGTAAACCACAGAAGAACAGACTACAATGACACAAAGAAAAGGAATGATCTACAAAACACTACACAGAAAATAAAAAATTGGACATCATGAGCCCCCTAAATACCGGGGTGATTTCATGTTTTCCGGAAGGGTAAGTAGTTCCTGTTCCACTAGTGGCCACCAACATATCTGTGTTTGGCTTTATCAAGTTAATATGAAGACATATGGTAATAAATGTTAACCTTACATATGATATGATCAGGAAGGCAGCAGATCTAAATCTAGTAGTGGCTTTAAATTTCTTCATCATCATTAGACGAAAGATAAAATCACAAAAATGGGGTCTGTAAAATAATACAAAATTAAGTAAAAATATGTTTGTACTAAAGCATTAATTACTAATATGTTACTAAGGTTCTCCTCCCTCAGGTATAAGTGACCATAGCTGATTTTGACTATCCTGCATAGGCCCTTTGGTTTTATTTTTACCAAAATTTTAAATTATTTAGCTTTCTAGTCTTTCGATTTTGAGCGTACCTGATTAATGTTATTCCAAAAACGCGTCATGCGCACTAAATTTGATGTCTACGTTTTTATTATTAACGAAAATAGAGAGATTTGATGTAGTACGTCAAATGTAGAATACCATATGTAAAGAGTAATTGCAAACAAGAAACCAACCATGCGAAACCAAATATTAATATCGTGGGCAGCATAAATTCTCAAAAAAGTAATATAAACAAAATATGTTGATTGCTTTATCTGAACCTCTATTTCAATGATTATATATATATATTGCAAATGTAATTAAATATGAATATATCAAGTAGTAATGTATTGACTTCAAGCACAATCCTCTATAAATATCAGGGGCCCGGGTGGCTCAATGAGTTAGGTCGTTGGATCTAACAGCTCATACAAGCCTATCACCAATACGGCGTGGGTTCTCGCCCGGCTTTGTAAATTACAAAAAAGGGTGCACTCGACTCGCAGCCGCAAGTGATAAAGTTTATCAATTGCTTGCCCATGGACGATGGTTCTCTCCGGGTACTCCGGCTTCCTCCACCACTAAAACTGGTCGCCATGATATAGCTGAAATATTGCTGAAAGTGGCGTTAAAACATCAAAATCAAATCAAATCAAATCTATAAATATCATTTTATTTTTTCAACCAGAATATAAATTATACTGTCGTCCTGATTTTACCACCATGGTATAAAGTAAAAAATAGTTGTGGACGCATGGTGATTCTGTTCGCTGTCAAGCTACTTGGAGTAAGCAGTTTACGATTTGAACTCCTGGCTTGGCGATTGCAGGTATTAACAGATGTATTTCTGACAGTTACGCTGTCAAATGTTGTGTTATGAGTTTTATTTGCGTTGTTTAATTCATTAGAACCGTGATCAGATATCCACCTTCAATCCTTAGTAATTAAATTTATCGAATAAAATCCTCAAATGACTTTAATATTAAATAATTCATTCTTTATTTATTTATTCTATAATCAATACACATCTTAGAGTTTCTAAGCCTGATCTAGACATATTTCCGATGTCAAAATATTGAAAGTAAGTTTCTCTGACATGTCTTATATTGGATTAAAGGTTATACAAGTTCTGTGTCAGAATTTAAGCCTAGAACAGTAGTATACGGCTTCTGATTACCCCTTTGACATCTTCAAACATTTCTTATAACTAATCAAAATGCAGAATGTGCTGTTTTAGAACAGAATCTTGTTAATATTCTCGTTTTTGTAGAAATTAATATTGTTCCATCCTTTGATTTGTTGTTTTCGTTTTATGTTATGTTCACCGTCTTGTAATGTATACTGATGGTCACTCATTATTCCTGGGTATTCAGTCATTTAACTAAGAGTTATCAATATTTTTTTTAGCTAGATTAAAATTTGAACCTTTTGACATCATAGTTTTCCACAGTGTAGAAATTACTAACCTTAAGAATATATATGTAATTGACATTTCCATTTTGATAGATATTTTTGGTATGCGTTTATGGTAAATGTCTTTTAATAATACATCGCAACTAATTTGGCATGAAAGAAATTACATACTCATGTATAAGAAACGTATAAGAAACGAGAACGCCATGACCAATAAGTGCTCTAAATGTGAAACGGAAGAAAACATAATTAGTTGATGAAGTTTGAACCCAGAAATATTACTAATATTAATTTCGAAGTAATATATTGGTAGTAAGAGAAAGCAGAGATCAATAATTATGATCTAATTGTAAACTTTCTATAATAGTCACAGCTGATACCTATTAATCATTGCTAGACATACAGTAGGTTGTAAATTTATGTCACAACTTACTATCACTTTCTTATTACTCGGTATCAAAATGCTTAGTTCAAGCATGAAAAGTTCAGAAACCAATCCCTTTACAGTCAATTGAACACATAGAAGAAATTTGAGGCTAATTCGATAACAAATTATTAAGTATTGAATTTGATGTGATTTATAATGAAAATAATTAGAAACCATATTTGACACAATTTCAAAATAAGTAATTGTACGACAGAAATATGTCCATAGTATAGTTTGGTGTAAACGGACGAGTTACGGCTTCTGATTACCCAGTTGAGCGGAATGTTCGAGTTACGGCTTCTGATTACACAGTTGAACGGAATGTTCGAGTTACGGCTTCTGGTTACCCAGTTGGTGTCTTCAAACTTCTCTACTCAAAGTATATTCCTAATACTTTATTTTCATATATATATATAAGATAAATACTTGATTTGTGTTGTTTTTGCATATTCGTCTGGGGCTAGTTCCCTCTCCCGCCAATTTTTGTTGTCAACTGTTGTAAACACGTCATCGTCATCATCTGTGAATATCTCTATGAAACAAGCATAAAAAGATTTGTTCAACAAATTGCAATTACATACCATACCGACTATATGTATACTTATTAGTACATTACATTCATTGTTGTCTATAGAGCAAAACTTCTTTTAAAGATGATGCAATCAATTTTTTTTTTAAATATTGCATATATTATGAACGTTTATATAATTCTTCATGTACTTTGAACTGGTGTTTGACATATGCACATCGCCAAGGTACGGTTTGTACATACGTAAATACGTAAATATTATTAAAATGTGTATTCTTATTTAATGTTCATTTTCCAACATGTATTTTATGGACGTATAATTAACGCTTGTAAATGTTTCTTGAATTTGGCGTAATGTTCAACAAATGCAAAAAAAATTGCATAAAACAAAACACAATAGGAATTTGCATCCGTGACTTTGAACCGTTTTCAAGTTATCTTTGTATTAGTATCCGCAGTACTATAACCAGAAAATTATAACGGCTACTTGTACCTATAAAGAATCATGTATCAAATTGTACGACCTTTTGTTGACCTTGTCCTTGCTATGTAATTGTTATGACTTGCATTACAATGGCGTCATATTACTTCATCATATAAGTCATCTTCTTTTGACTCAATTAAACGACAGTGTTTAGTTAAGATGTAATATTGAAGTACATGAACAAATGGAGAAAACTGAGAAAAAATTGATTTTTAATGGAGAAACGAAGAAATGATATGGATTCGATTGTTTCAGTTATATCCTGTTGATTTGTTTTATTGGTAATGGGAACAAGAGTACCCGACGAAACCCACTTCAATAAGTCTTGACAAGCTTCATAAAATAATGTTTCATTGGTTAAACAACTGATTACAAAGGAGAGATGTCAAGAGGCTTCACGAACACCTGATTACATAAGAGATATGTCAAGAAGCTTCACGAACACCTGATTACATAAGAGATATGTCAAGAGGCTTCACGAACACCTGATTACATAAGAGATATGTCAAGAAGCTTCACGAACACCTGATTACATAAGAGATATGTCAAGAAGCTTCACGAACACCTGATTACATAAGAGATATGTCAAGAGGCTTCACGAACACCTGATTACATAAGAGAGATGTCAAGAGGCTTCATGAACACCTGATTACATAAGAGATATGTCAAGAGGCTTCACGAACACCTGATTACATAAGAGAGATGTCAAGAGGCTTCACGAACACCTGATTACATAAGAGAGATGTCAAGAGGCTTCACGAACACCTGATTACATAAGAAGATGTTAATACTCCTAACATCCGATTGAAGCCTTAGAAACCACATGAATAAGCAAACAAAGATAAGACCACAAGACAATACGGTTATTTGCCTATATAGGTTTAAAATGTTTGATTTTCATAATCAATCAAAATTAATTGTTCTGCAGTATTTATTTGATACGTGTATATTCATATATTGAGATTATGGAATTATGTATGATGGAAAAATGGTAAATCACAATATTTATGATTGGATTATATTGTATATCTGTCATTGTCGTATTCAATTGTGATGTGTTTATTAATCATAATATTGTTTATTATATTTAACCTATGAGAACTAACCGTAATCTCCAGGAAAAGCCTTTTTAGCACCATTTATTGGCAAAATATTAGAAGACTTAATTTTGTCTATCTTATTAGCAAACCAAGATTGTAGAAATGTATTGTATCTGAAATGAAATAAGATCAATAATCTTAGTTAATAAAGGCAGTAATATAATTCTAATTGTAATATTATGTACACATTGGGACCTTATTTTATTATTCAACAATAGGCTTGCGATCTGCCAGGAATTTCTTTTTACTAGTAGCAAAATGACAACATTTCCCAATTGAATGTCACCACCTGATGACAATAGCGAATATAATACGCACTGTATTACTCGATATATTCCACACTAACAACAATAAAGCATCCCCCTTAAGACAAAACAAAAACAGAAAACAAAATAAATAAAATAACAAATACAAAACAAAAACATTTACAACTAAGTTTATTTTTGTACTCAACTTGCTGGTTGACATCATGTCATCCGAGTTTAAGAATGGATCAGTTTAAAAACATATTAATATGGTATAAATAGAATAGAAAAACAATGGACAACTTCCCTTATGATCTTGATAGTTGTTCTGCATAACTTCAACGTAAATGATATTTCCCAAATTTCATTTGGAGCTGTACACTAATAGGATGGCGTCAAAACAAAACAATTATATGGTCGATAATATAACAATGTCATTGCTCTGGCGAGCCTAAAACTTCTAAACACAGACAGAGAAGACAGTGAGTGAGTGTTGTTTAACGTCAATTCAGACGGACAAAGATGAAAATTGATAGAAACGAAATCCTTTAATTCGCTAAAAAAATAATTTTAGAAATCGTATCTTTTTTAATTTAATTTTACCTGAAAGTCTTTGCCAATTGTGTTATTGGTAGTAATTAAATTCTTTATATTTTTGATTTTTATCGGTATTTAATTTTTCTTTCCTACTATTTGTTTTCAGAGAATAAGATAGAGTGGCAGTGATCGTATTTCGACAGCTTCTTCAATTCAGTTAAGAAATAGAAATAGTTTGGCACATATGATAGACTCAGATCGACGTCCAATCTCTAATCGACGTCCACTCCTCAAATCGGCGTCCACTGATGTCATTATCTCTAATCACGGTCCAATTTCATGGTATTCTCAAATCGGCGTCCTTTCCAAATTCTGTTGGTGTTTTTTTGTTTTTGTTTTGTTTTGTTCTGTTTTTTGTTTTTTTTTGTTTTTTGTTTTTTATTAATTTTCTTTTTAGAATTTTCTCACTGCTTAATATCATCAATATTGTGTCATATATCGAAATAATTTTCAATGATTTCTACAATTACAGTAACTAGGACAAGAATAAACATAATAAGATGTTATCTACAGTAAAGTATTGTATTTTCCAAGTATTCAACGACAAAGCATTCATTTTTTTTTTATTAAATGGGTGATTTATACACCTAGAAGTCACAAATCTGAAATTCTTTATCAAAAGTTTATCAGCATAATGCTACCAGCTTACGACAATAGCAAATATAGTCCATAACAGTCAAATATCTACAGTTACTTATCAAATGGTTCCTGAAAGTCTAATATCTACAGTTCTATATCCAATGTTTTATAAACATCATTAGAAATAAATACATTCATTGTTCTATTCATTTTATGAATACACAATAAATTATAACATAACATAAACACACTTTTTGTATTCATCTTCAGTTTAATGCAAAATAATTTCCCCTAATTCACCAGTTTGCTTTAAATGGGAGATGTTATTTCTTTTGACACTTATTCAGCAGAAAAGTACAAACATACATAAATTTAGCTGCTTTTACAGATATGTCTGGCGTTCTAAGCTGAGTAATAACAACATAAGATTAATTCGGCTTTTTACTGTCGCAATTAAATGAAATATTTTTGATTGTAAGATTTCCGTGTTATGGTAATTATTTACTTGTCAGTCAAACCACACATATAAATCAACGGTATCAGTCTCAAGAATCGAAGGCAAAAGAATATTGTTCAATTCTTCTTCAAGCTAATTTAAAAACCCTTTCTAACAAAAATGACCTGACTAAGAAAAACAACATATTTCATTTTGATATACTGTCAGAAATATTAAAATGATTACCAGGCTTGTAATATTTTCAAGTTTAATTGATTAACTGGTTTCGACAATACTACAGTAATAAAAGTAGATATCCAATTTAGTGTGGAAAACGAGCTTCTGGAATAAGCTTCATCAGATATGTTCACAATCAGAAGATTGGAAAGTCAAACGAATTAGAAATGTTCTCTGCTTCTCCGTGACTTGATGTGTGAGACTGTAATAAGAATTACTATCTTAGTAAATTAGACCAGAGCTACTAACAACATGTTGTGGTATTGAAACATTAATTTGGTCCAGTACCTGTTGAAATACTAACGATACTAGTCAAATTTTATATAAATATGTATAGTTTTCATAATCTAGTTTGTTGTTTTTTCATCTTGTATACATTGTGCTGTTGTATTTATGTTGGGAATATAATATACCTAGATAAAAATACTTATTACATTCAATTATTCGTGAATCGATTCGAAGTTTCCACAATGATCACGCAAGTGGGGATGATTGGGAATATAAATCAGACTATTCGAAACAAATGTGAAATCTGTCACGCAATTTCTACTGAAAACTGTTTAAATAATGTTGAATGGTGAACCAAATAAAGAAATATATTAGATTCCGGACAAGAAAATATCAATACATTGTAAACAAAGGATTAAAAAGGTGATATCAGAACTTCTGATTACTGGACTTATTTCCAAAATACAAATTTCACACAGTAACAATAAATCTCGTAGTAACAGTCACTGTTATGCAAAGAACAGAGATGATCAACAATTCCGCCAAAGTCAACAAAGCGAAAAACCACTGCTCACCTTAAATCATGGAACATATAAAAGACCACTACACATGGTGTTGGAAATCCAGGTCTTGGCAAGGGGACAGGAAAAAATGCAGCAGAGTTTAAACTAGTTAATGGAAACCCAACCCTTTCTTGATACTTGGATCTTGAACGACATACAACCTGTACATATTCCATTTTTTAAAGTCAGAATTATTAGACATCCAAAGATTTATTATTTCTGTTTATCAGTTTAATAGATTCTAAAAAGTATCAATGGTCAACCATTGGATCATCCGTGAAAAGCTTGGGTTAAATCAATTCATCTGTGTGTGTCCGATGTTATTGTAAGCATTTATGTACTGTCATTTATTAAATGCGTCGCTGATATACATGTCAAGTAGTCGCGAAACACATACTTTGTAAAAATTATAATCTCATCATAATAAATGTATATGTAGCTTATAATAACAAAGTGGAAAACACTGTCAAAACAGTTCTAAAATCTAATTGAAAAATGGTAGACATAGACAAAATCAATACTATATGACACACATATACATCCCTGCTCACTTTCCTGTGATTTCTGTGGATATTATTTATCTCTCTAAGCATGTTAATTTTGAGATTGACGAAACAGAATGCCTAGAACATGTGGAGAATTTGAACATAATTGTGAAAATAAGCGAAACGATATAGACAACGGCGACAGACTTAATTGTTGGCAATTGCTCCTATCGCCACAATATACACTGTATTAATGAACGTCGATTTAGGTTATATCATAATCACACTATCGCCTAAAGAAATAAAAGGCGAGTTTTGTCTGACCTCATTACCACCATTACTCCTATAGACACGAATGAAGAGCTTTGTTTTACCTACTCGCCACAACATATTGTATAGATATGACGAGAAAAACAGGTTTTCTTGCTTCATCATCACACCATAATTTACATATATGAAGGGAAAATCTGTCTTACCTGATCATCACACCATAATTTACATATATGAAGGGAAAATCTGTCTTACCTGATCATCACACCATAATTTACATATATGAAGGGAAAATATGTCTTACCTCATCATCACACCATAATTTACATATATGAAGGGAAAATATGTCTTACCTGATCATCACACCATAATTTACATATATGAAGGGAAAATATGTCTTACCTGATCATCACACCATAATTTACATATATGAAGGGAAAATATGTCTTACCTCATCATCACACCATAGTTTACATATATGAAGGGAAAATATGTCTTACCTGATCATCACACCATAATTTACATATATGAAGGGAAAATATGTCTTACCTGATCATCACACCATAATTTACATATATGAAGGGAAAATATGTCTTACCTCATCATCACACCATAGTTTACATATATGAAGGGAAAATCTGTCTTACCTGATCATCACACCATAGTTTGCATATATGAAAGGAAAATCTGTCTTACCTGATCATCACACCATAATTTACATATATGAAGGGAAAATATGTCTTACCTGATCATCACACCATAATTTACATATATGAAGGGAAAATATGTCTTACCTCATCATCACACCATAATTTACATATATGAAGGGAAACTATGTCTTACCTCATCAACACACTATTTTCTATAGATATGAAGGGGGAAATCTTTCTAACCTAATTGCCACAATTTATACTATAGATATGAAGAACCAATCTGCCTTACCTCCTCACCACACTATATTGTGTAGCTATGACTAGAAAAATAAGTTGTCTTTCCTCATCACCACTCTATATTTTACACATAGGAAAGGAAAATGTGTCTTACCTCATCAACACTCTATTTTCCATAGATATGAAGGGGCATATTTCTAAGCTCATCACGACACTTTGTTCGATAGATTTAAAGGACCGATCTGTCATCACCACGCTACAAATATGAATTGAAACAATTGTCTTACCTCATCACCACAATATATCCTATATATAATATGAGCATAATGAGAGATTCATACCACGTCACAACACCATCTCCTACAACCTGTAAGGAAAACGTAGATATATAAATTAATGAGAGATTCATACCACGTCACAACACCATCTCCTACAACCTGTAAGAAAAACGTAGATATATAAATTAATGAGAGATTCATACCACGTCACAACACCATCTCCTACAATCTGTAAGAAAAATTAGATATATAAATTAATGAGAGATTCATACCACGTCACAACACCATCTCCTACAACCTGTAAGAAAAACGTAGATATATAAATTAATGAGAGATTCATACCACGTCACAACACCATCTCCTACAACCTGTAAGAAAAACTAGATATATAAATTAATGAGAGATTCATACCACGTCACCACACCATCTCCTACAACCTGTAAGAAAAACTAGATATATAAATTAATGAGAGATTCATACCACGTCACAACACCATATCCTACAACCTGTAAGAAAAACGTAGATATATAAATTAATGAGAGATTCTTACCACGTCACAACACCATCTCCTACAACCTGTAAGAAAAACGTAGATATATAAATTAATGAGAGATTCATACCACGTCACAACACCATCTCCTACAACCTGTAAGAAAAACGTAGATATATAAATTAATGAGAGATTCATACCACGTCACAACACCATCTCTTACAACCTGTAAGAAAAACGTAGATATATAAATTAATGAGAGATTCATACCACGTCACAACACCATCTCCTACAACCTGTAAGAAAAACGTAGATATATAAATTAATGAGAGATTCATACCACGTCACAACACCATCTCCTACAACCTGTAAGAAAAACTAGATATATAAATTAATGAGAGATTCATACCACGTCACAACACCATCTCCTACAACCTGTAAGAAAAACGTAGATATATAAATTAATGAGAGATTCATACCACGTCACAACACCATCTCCTACAACCTGTAAGAAAAACGTAGATATATAAATTAATGAGAGATTCATACCACGTCACAACACCATCTCCTACAACCTGTAAGAAAAACGTAGATATATAAATTAATGAGAGATTCATACCACGTCACAACACCATCTCCTACAACCTGTAAGAAAAACGTAGATATATAAATTAATGAGAGATTCATACCACGTTACAACACCATCTCCTACAACCTGTAAGAAAAACGTAGATATATAAATTAATGAGAGATTCTTACCACGTCACAACACCATCTCCTACAACCTGTAAGAAAAACGTGGATATATAAATTAATGAGAGATTCATACCACGTCACAACACCATCTCCTACAACCTGTAAGAAAAACGTGGATATATAAATTAATGAGAGATTCTTACCACGTCACAACACCATCTCCTACAACCTGTAAGAAAAACGTAGATATATAAATTAATGAGAGATTCATACCACGTCACAACACCATCTCCTACAACCTGTAAGAAAAATGTAGATATATAAATTAATGAGAGATTCATACCACGTCACAACGCCATCTCCTACAACCTGTAAGAAAAACGTAGATATATAAATTAATGAGAGATTCATACCACGTCACAACACCATCTCCTACAACCTGTAAGGAAAACTAGATATATAAATTAATGAGAGATTCATACCACGTCACAACACCATATCCTACAACCTGTAAGAAAAACGTAGATATATAAATTAATGAGAGATTCATACCACGTCACAACACCATATCCTACAACCTGTAAGAAAAACGTAGATATATAAATTAATGAGAGATTCATACCACGTCACAACACCATATCCTACAACCTGTAAGAAAAACGTAGATATATAAATTAATGAGAGATTCATACCACGTCACAACACCATCTCCTACAACCTGTAAGAAAAACGTAGATATATAAATTAATGAGAGATTCATACCACGTCACAACACCATCTCCTACAACCTGTAAGAAAAACGTAGATATATAAATTAATGAGAGATTCATACCACGTCACAACACCATCTCCTACAACCTGTAAGAAAAACGTAGATATATAAATTAATGAGAGATTCATACCACGTCACAACACCATATCCTACAACCTGTAAGAAAAACGTAGATATATAAATTAATGAGAGATTCATACCACGTCACCACACCATCTCCTACAACCTGTAAGAAAAACGTAGATATATAAATTAATGAGAGATTCATACCACGTCACCACACCATCTCCTACAACCTGTAAGAAAAATTAGATATATAAATTAATGAGAGATTCATACCACGTCACAACACCATCTCCTACAACCTGTAAGAAAAACGTAGATATATAAATTAATGAGAGATTCATACCACGTCACAACACCATCTCCTACAACCTGTAAGAAAAACGTAGATATATAAATTAATGAGAGATTCATACCACGTCACAACACCATATCCTACAACCTGTAAGAAAAACGTAGATATATAAATTAATGAGAGATTCATACCACGTCACCACACCATCTCCTACAACCTGTAAGAAAAACGTAGATATATAAATTAATGAGAGATTCATACCACGTCACCACACCATCTCCTACAACCTGTAAGAAAAACGTAGATATATAAATTAATGAGAGATTCATACCACGTCACCACACCATCTCCTACAACCTGTAAGAAAAACGTAGATATATAAATTAATGAGAGATTCATACCACGTCACAACACCATCTCCTACAACCTGTAAGAAAAACGTAGATATATAAATTAATGAGAGATTCATACCACGTCACAACACCATCTCCTACAACCTGTAAGAAAAACGTGGATATATAAATTAATGAGAGATTCATACCACGTCACAACACCATCTCCTACAACCTGTAAGAAAAACGTAGATATATAAATTAATGAGAGATTCATACCACGTCACAACACCATCTCCTACAACCTGTAAGAAAAACGTAGATATATAAATTAATGAGAGATTCATACCACGTCACAACACCATCTCCTACAACCTGTAAGAAAAACGTAGATATATAAATTAATGAGAGATTCATACCACGTCACAACACCATCTCCTACAACCTGTAAGAACAACGTAGATATATAAATTAATGAACACAACGCGTTTCTGGAATCTGGAATAATCTATATCATGTATGCTATTAGTCATGTAATTTAAAAACCTTTGGCAGCAAAAGCCCCGATAATAGCCACCATCGTCTACGCTTCCTTTATCTGAGAGAGATATGAACATTAGCTTTGATAATAACTGCATTAAAGGACCCTAATACAATAGTCAAAATCGTCTTCGGTTACCTATGCACGAAGAAGATGGACCTAGTTTTAACAGTTTTAGGAACTGGAAATTTCAATAATAATAATAATAATATATATAATAAACCATGTAGGTGGCGAAACACTGACTACTGGGTGGATGATACTCTCGAGGGAGATAATCCACCAGCCGATGTATCGCGACGCATTTCTTACTCTGAAAAGAAAATATACCTGTAATAATGGAATTTGTGTGACTATCATAAGTATTAATGTATCATGTTGTCCTTTAACAAACCGTAACAATATCTTGCTATTTTGTATGTATATCAATCATCTTAATAAGCCAGATTTTCGACACTTTCAACATCTCCTCGAGATAAGAATCATGTGGCCACAAAGATGCTCATTGTAACCTAAACATTGCCTTAGAAAAGTGTATTTTTCAATACGTGTACATTATGTACGAGTCGTCGTGAATTCATTAAATTTCCCATCCACTATCTTGCCGCCTAAGCAGTGAATGGAGTTCAACAAACCATCACAAATTTGAGATGGACACACTCGTCATTTCTGGACACACACGCCATTTCTAAACACACTCGCCATTTCTAGACATACTCTTTATTTCTGGACGCATTCGCCATTTCTGGACACACTCGACTTTATGGACACACTCCCCATTCTCTTTACGAATATGGTTTGCTTTATTCATGTTTCTACATACATTTGTGTGTCAATAAATCAAACAAAGCTTTCAACAGCCACATTGTCGTGACAGTCCCAAAGCCTGGATCTGGATTTCACACGTCGTGGTCTTTTTGTGTAAAGTGAGTGAAAGTGAGAGGTGCTTATTTGCTTTATTGATAATGCTGGAATTATTGACCATCAATGTTTAAGCTTTCTTTTCATAATTTCAAAATATTAAGTATTATATATCTGTAATTTCCTTTGTTTCCATGTATATAACAGCTACTGGTACTATAACAGTTTATGTATGAGTATTGTGTTGCGAGCTGCAGGTAACAGTATCTGTCTTTATCGTTCTAATTCCTGTTTACTACTTTCACTATGGGTTACTTACACGGCATACTGTGTTATCTAATTCTTAGTTTTCTAAGTTATCATTGATCATGCTGTATTGATTTAGAATTACAAAAATAATGTGATTATATCATGCAAAAAGGTAAATAAAGAATATACGAAGTTCACAAGAATTCTCGCTTGTTCTCGATACACGGCTAGATAAACCTCCTTTTATCTTGTATTACACAAGTGGATGCGTCATAGTAAGATATAATTGTTTTCTCTCAATGTATTATATAAGATCATTGCATGGGTATTGCTCTAGGCAAAATATCAAATTTTCCTTACCACTTATATAATAGTTGCTATTTGAGGGCAACATTACGATTTATGGACTGCCCAAGGGCCAGGATATGCACAGAAAATTTGATATAGACCGAGCCGAAGGAAAGTCTCGCTTAACTTTTGTAGAAGCTTTT
Source organism: Bathymodiolus septemdierum (assembly GCA_963383655.1). Classification (NCBI taxonomy): domain Eukaryota; kingdom Metazoa; phylum Mollusca; class Bivalvia; order Mytilida; family Modiolidae; genus Bathymodiolus; species Bathymodiolus septemdierum. The sequence goes on along the minus strand of OY726519.1, from coordinate 19,781,161 downwards.
TAGAAGTGTGACTAGCTTTGTATGCATGGATTGTGTTTGTTTACGTATAGTGGTGTACAACACATATTGTGTTTTAGTTTTGTTTTTCTTCGTTCTTGTGTACCCTATGTTGCCAGTTTCTCTGGATTGTTTTTGTTTTGTTTTTCTCCGTTCTTGTGTACCCTATGTTGCCAGCTTCTCTAGGTTGTGTTGTGTTTTTGTTTTGTTTTTCTTCGTCTTGTGTACCCTATGTTGCCAGTTTCTCTGGATTTTCTATTTTGATTGTCCCTACAGTGTTCTCTAACTTTTTTTTTATACTATCACGAATATGAATTTAAACCTTACTTTGCTGACAGAAACGTATCAATTGCTTGGATCGAATTATGATTAATTTTCAAATTATCGTAAATATTCTTCGATATTTTGATTTAAAATAAATGAAATGAAGTCATTGTTTAAACTTGTTGAACAATCTGCAGTAATTAATGCCATTTATATTTCAATTCTCCTATGAGTATAATGTTTGCTAATCACTGACTAGTATTATAAGAAACTGCATCGTTATGTAACAACTTTCTAATTTCATTTAATACAAATTCAGACACAATGACTTCTGTCTATTACGTTGCCTGATGTAATTACTCATTCGGAACACCTCTCTAATTGATAGGTGCAACAGTCATTATGGTTAACCAAAGTAAAAATCTGGTGTTAAACTGAGTTAATTAATGTGGCTTTACATTGCATTCAAGTTCATTCGTAAATGATGGGAAATAATAGACAGCTTAAATTTCATTGATAAGGAAGACTACAAAATATACACCATAGTACCACTCCCTCCCCGGTATCACGATTTGTTTGATTGTTGGTTATTTAACGTCCAGTGGCAAATGTTTCACAAGTTATATTTGTGTAAGTTATGTTTGATGTAAGCTATATTTGATGTAAATTATATTTGATGTAAGTTATATTTGATGTAAGTTATATTTGTGTTAGCTATATTTGAGTAAGTTATATTTGATGTAAGTTATATTTGATGTAAGTTATATTTGTGTTAGCTATATTTGAGTAAGTTATATTTGATGTAAGTTATTGTTGATGTAAGTTATATTTGATGTAAGTTTTATTTGGTGTAAGTTATATTTGATGTAAGCTATATTTGATGTAAATTATATTTGATGTAAGTTATATTTGATGTAAGTTATATTTGTGTTAGCTATATTTGAGTAAGTTATATTTGATGTAAGTTATATTTGATGTAAGTTATATTTGGTGTAAGCTATATTTGATGTAAGCTATATTTGATGTAAGTTATATTTGTGTTAGCTATATTTGAGTAAGTTATATTTGATGTAAGTTATATTTGATGTAAGTTATATTTGGTGTAAGTTATATTTGATGTAAGCTATATTTGATGTAAATTATATTTGATGTAAGCTATATTTGATGTAAGTTATATTTGTGTTAGCTATATTTGAGTAAGTTATATTTGATGTAAGTTATATTTGATGTAAGTTATATTTGTGTTAGCTATATTTGTGTAAGCTATATTTGATGTAAGTTATATTTGATATAGGTTATATTTGATGTAAGTTATATTTGATGCAAGTTATATTTGATGAAGGTTATATTTGATGTAAGTTATATTTGATGTAAGTTATATTTGATGTAAATTATATTTGATGTAAGTTATATTTGATGTAAGTTATATTTGTGTTAGCTATATTTGAGTAAGTTATATTTGATGTAAGTTATATTTGATGTAAGTTATATTTGTGTTAGCTATATTTGAGTAAGTTATATTTGATGTAAGTTATTGTTGATGTAAGTTATATTTGATGTAAGTTTTATTTGGTGTAAGTTATATTTGATGTAAGCTATAGTTGATGAAAGCTATATTTGATGAAAGTTATATTTTATGTAAGTTATATTAGATGTAAGTTATAGTTGATGTAAATTATATTTTATGTAAGTTGTAGTTGATGTAAGTTATATTTGATGTAAGTTATATTTAAGTTTCTCACCAGTATAAGGACTACTACTGATAATGAATAGTAAAATGAATCTCTACACATCATCCACCAAGACAGAGTTATAACCTGAAAAATAAAATAATTATATTATAGTGATTACAACAATGGCATAATAACATAATGGATTATCTACAGTAAATATCATAAAGCTGAAAATAATCAATTCAAGTTGTTTCTATAAACTCTACTCTGTCTTCTATGTTAAAAGTAATGTCAAGTTTGGCGTTATACTTATATATTGATAGCGAGCTAAAAGGAAATGAAATACTCAATTACTTAAATTGAAAATCCAGTGAATAATTCATTGAAAAAGTCGTAATATATATACCATGATTATATTGATTTTTTATCATCAATATAGTACTAAAACTTATTACAAGTTAGAGGAGGGTTAAACCTAATGGTATAACTACTTTAACAGAGGAGGTTTAAACCTAATGGTATAGTTACTTTAACAGAGGAGATTTAGACCTAATGGTATAGTTACTTTAACAGAGGAGGCTTAGACCTAATGGTATAGTTACTTTAACAGAGGAGGTTTAAACCTAATGGTATAGTTACTTTAACAGAGGAGGTTTAAACCTAATGGTATAGTTACTTTAACAGAGGAGGTTTAGACCTAATGGTATAGTTACTTTAACAGAGGAGGCTTAGACCTAATGATATAGTTACTTTAACAGAGGAGATTTAGACCTAATGGTATAGTTACTTTAACAGAGGAGGTTTAGACCTAATAGTATACTTACTTTAACAGAGGAGGTTTAGACCTAATGGTATACTTACTTTAACAGAGGAGGTTTAGACCTAATGGTATAGTTACTTTAACAGAGGAGGTTTAAACCTAATGGTATAGTTACTTTAACAGAGGAGGTTTAGACCTAATGGTATAGTTACTTTAACAGAGGAGGCTTAGACCTAATGGTATAGTTACTTTAACAGAGGAGGCTTAGACCTAATGGTATAGTTACTTTAACAGAGGAGGTTTAGACCTAATGGTATAGTTACTTTAACAAAGGAGGTTTAGACCTAATGGTATAGTTACTTTAACAGAGGAGGCTTAGACCTAATGATATAGTTACTTTAACAGAGGAGGTTTAGACCTAATGGTATAGTTACTTTAACAGAGGAGGTTTAGACCTAATGGTATAGTTACTTTAACAGAAGAGGTTTAGATCTAATGGTATAGTTACTTTAACAAAGGAGGTTTAGACCTAATGGTATACTTACTTTAACAGAGGAGGTTTAAACCTAATGGTATAGTTACTTTAACAGAGGAGGTTTAAACCTAATGATATAGTTACTTTAACAGAGGAGGTTTAGACCTAATGGTATACTTACTTTAACAGAGGGGGTTTAGACCTAATGGTATAGTTACTTTAACAGAGGAGGCTTAGACCTAATGATATAGTTACTTTAACAGAGGAGGTTTAGACCTAATGGTATAGTTACTTTAACAGAGGAGGTTTAAACCTAATGGTATAGTTACTTTAACAGAGGAGGTTTAGACCTAATGATATAGTTACTTTAACAGAGGAGGTTTAGACCTAATGGTATAGTTACTTTAACAGAGGAGGCTTAGACCTAATGATATAGTTACTTTAACAGAGGAGGTTTAGACCTAATGGTATAGTTACTTTAACAGAGGAGGTTTAGACCTAATGGTATAGTTACTTTAACAGAGGAGGTTTAAACCTAATGGTATAGTTACTTTAACAGAGGAGGTTTAGACCTAATGATATAGTTACTTTAACAGAGGAGGTTTAGACCTAATGGTATAGTTACTTTAACAGAGGAGGTTTAGACCTAATGGTATACTTACTTTAGCAGAAGAGGTTTAGACCTAATGGTATAGTTACTTTAACAGAGGAGGTTTAGACCTAATGGTATAGTTACTTTAACAGAGGAGGTTTAGACCTAATGGTATAGTTACTTTAACAGAGGAGGCTTAGACCTAATGGTATAGTTACTTTAACAGAGGAGGTTTAGACCTAATGGTATAGTTACTTTAACCGAGGAGGTTTAGACCTAATGGTATAGTTACTTTAACAGAGGAGGTTTAGACCTAATGGTATAGTTACTTTAACAGAGGAGGTTTAGACCTAATGGTATAGTTACTTTAACAGAGGAGGTTTAGACCTAATGGTATAGTTACTTTAACAGAGGAGGTTTAAACCTAATGGTATAGTTACTTTAACAGAGGAGGTTTAGGCCTAATGGTATAGTTACTTGAACAGAGGAGGTTTAGACCTAATAGTATAGTTACTTGAACAGAGGAGGTTTAGACCTAATGATATAGTTACTTTAACAGAGGAGGCTTAGACCTAATGGTATAGTTACTTGAACAGAGGAGGCTTAGACCTAATGATATAGTTACTTTAACAGAGGAGGCTTAGACCTAATGATATAGTTACTTTAACAGAGGAGGCTTAGACCTAATGGTATAGTTACTTTAACAGAGGAGGTTTAAACCTAATGGTATAGTTACTTTAACAGAGGAGGTTTAGACCTAATGGTATAGTTACTTTAACAGAGGAGGCTTAGACCTAATGATATAGTTACTTTAACAGAGGAGATTTAGACCTAATGGTATAGTTACTTTAACAGAGGAGGTTTAGACCTAATGGTATAGTTACTTTAACAAAGGAGGTTTAGACCTAATGGTATAGTTACTTTAACAGAGGAGGCTTAGACCTAATGATATAGTTACTTTAACAGAGGAGGTTTAGACCTAATGGTATAGTTACTTTAACAGAGGAGGTTTAGACCTAATGGTATAGTTACTTTAACAGAAGAGGTTTAGATCTAATGGTATAGTTAGTTTAACAAAGGAGGTTTAGACCTAATTGTATACTTACTTTAACAGAGGAGGTTTAAACCTAATGGTATAGTTACTTTAACAGAGGAGGTTTAAACCTAATGGTATACTTACTTTAACAGAAGAGGTTTAGACCTAATGGTATAGTTACTTTAACAGAGGAGGTTTAGATCTAATGATATAGTTACTTTAACAGAGGAGGTTTAGACCTAATGGTATAGTTACTTTAACAGAGGAGGCTTAGACGTAATGATATAGTTACTTTAACAGAGGAGGTTTAGACCTAATGGTATAGTTACTTTAACAGAGGAGGTTTAGACCTAATGGTATAGTTACTTTAACAGAGGAGGTTTAAACCTAATGGTATAGTTACTTTAACAGAGGAGGTTTAGACCTAATGATATAGTTACTTTAACAGAGGAGGTTTAGACCTAATGGTATAGTTACTTTAACAGAGGAGGTTTAGACCTAATGGTATACTTACTTTAGCAGAAGAGGTTTAGACCTAATGGTATAGTTACTTTAACAGAGGAGGTTTAGACCTAATGGTATAGTTACTTTAACAGAGGAGGTTTAGACCTAATGGTATAGTTACTTTAACAGAGGAGGTTTAGACCTAATGGTATAGTTACTTTAACAGAGGAGTTTAGACCTAATGGTATAGTTACTTTAACAGAGGAGGTTTAAACCTAATGGTATAGTTACTTTAACAGAGGAGGTTTAGGCCTAATGGTATAGTTACTTGAACAGAGGAGGTTTAGACCTAATAGTATAGTTACTTGAACAGAGGAGGTTTAGACCTAATGATATAGTTACTTTAACAGAGGAGGCTTAGACCTAATGGTATAGTTACTTGAACAGAGGAGGTTTAGACCTAATGATATAGTTACTTTAACAGAGGAGGCTTAGACCTAATGATATAGTTACTTTAACAGAGGAGGCTTAGACCTAATTGTATAGTTACTTTAACAGAGGAGGTTTAGACCTAATGGTATAGTTACTTTAACAGAGGAGGTTTAGACCTAATGGTATAGTTACTTTAACAGAGGAGGCTTAGACCTAATGGTATAGTTACTTTAACAGAGGAGGTTTAGACCTAATGGTATACTTACTTTAACAGAGGAGGTTTAGACCTAATAGTATACTTACTTTAACAGAAGAGGTTTAGACCTAATGGTATAGTTACTTTAACAGAGGAGGTTTAGACCTAATGATATAGTTACTTTAACAGAGGAGGTTTAGACCTAATGGTATACTTACTTTAACAGAGGAGGTTTAAACCTAATGGTATAGTTACTTTAACAGAGGAGGTTTAGAACTAATGATATAGTTACTTTAACAGAGGAGGTTTAGACCTAATGGTATAGATACTTTAACAGAAGAGACTTAGACCTAATGATATAGTTACTTTAACAGAGGAGGTTTAGACCTAATGGTATAGTTACTTTAACAGAGGAGGTTTAGACCTAATGGTATAGTTACTTTAACAGAGGAGGCTTAGACCTAATGATATAGTTACTTTAACAGAGGAGGTTTAGACCTAATGGTATAGTTACTTTAACAGAGGAGGTTTAGACCTAATTGTATAGTTACTTTAACAGAGGAGGCTTAGACCTAATGATATAGTTACTTTAACAGAGGAGGTTTAGACCTAATGGTATAGTTACTTTAACAGAGGAGGTTTAGACCTAATTGTATAGTTACTTTAACAGAGGAGGTTTAGACCTAATGGTATAGTTACTTTAACAGAGGAGGTTTAGACCTAATGATATAGTTACTTTAACAGAGGAGGTTTAGACCTAATGGTATAGTTACTTTAACAGAGGAGGTTTAGACCTAATGGTATAGTTACTTTAACAGAGGAGGTTTAGACCTAATGGTATAGTTACTTTAACAGAGGAGGTTTAGACCTAATGGTATAGTTACTTTAACAGAGGAGGCTTAGACCTAATGATATAGTTACATTAACAGAGGAGGTTTAGACCTAATGGTATAGTTACTTTAACAGAGGAGGTTTAGACCTAATGGTATAGTTACTTTAACAGAGGAGGTTTAGACCTAATGGTATAGTTACTTTAACAGAGGAGGTTTAGACCTAATGGTATAGTTACTTTAACAGAGGAGGTTTAGACCTAATGGTATAGTTACTTTAACAGAGGAGGCTTAGACCTAATGATATAGTTACTTTAACAGAGGAGGCTTAGACCTAATGGTATAGTTACTTTAACAGAGGAGGTTTAGACCTAATGGTATAGTTACTTTAACAGAGGAGGCTTAGACCTAATGGTATAGTTACTTTAACAGAGGAGGTTTAGACCTAATGGTATAGTTACTTTAACAGAGGAGGTTTAGACCTAATGGTATAGTTACTTTAACAGAGGAGGTTTAGACCTAATGGTATAGTTACTTTAACAGAGGAGGCTTAGACCTAATGGTATAGTTACTTTAACAGAGGAGGTTTAGACCTAATGGTATACTTACTTTAACAGAGGAGGTTTAGACCTAATAGTATACTTACTTTAACAGAAGAGGTTTAGACCTAATGGTATAGTTACTTTAACAGAGGAGGTTTAGACCTAATGATATAGTTACTTTAACAGAGGAGGTTTATACTTAATGGTATACTTACTTTAACAGAGGAGGTTTAAACCTAATGGTATAGTTACTTTAACAGAGGAGGTTTAGACCTAATAGTATACTTACTTTAACAGAGGAGGTTTAGACCTAATGGTATAGTTACTTTAACAGAGGAGGCTTAGACCTAATGATATAGTTACGTTAACAGAGGAGGTTTAGACCTAATGGTATAGTTACTTTAACAGAGGAGGTTTAGACCTAATGGTATAGTTACTTTAACAGAGGAGGTTTAGACCTAATGGTATAGTTACTTTAACAGAGGAGGTTTAGACCTAATGGTATAGTTACTTTAACAGAGGAGGTTTAGACCTAATGGTATAGTTACTTTAACAGAGGAGGCTTAGACCTAATGATATAGTTACTTTAACAGAGGAGGTTTAGACCTAATGGTATAGTTACTTTAACAGAGGAGGTTTAGACCTAATGGTATAGTTACTTTAACAGAGGAGGCTTAGACCTAATGGTATAGTTACTTTAACAGAGGAGGTTTAGACCTAATGGTATAGTTACTTTAACAGAGGAGGTTTAGACCTAATGGTATAGTTACTTTAACAGAGGAGGTTTAGACCTAATGGTATAGTTACTTTAACAGAGGAGGCTTAGACCTAATGGTATAGTTACTTTAACAGAGGAGGTTTAGACCTAATGGTATACTTACTTTAACAGAGGAGGTTTAGACCTAATAGTATACTTACTTTAACAGAGGAGGTTTAGACCTAATGGTATAGTTACTTTAACAGAGGAGGTTTAGACCTAATGATATAGTTACTTTAACAGAGGAGGTTTATACTTAATGGTATACTTACTTTAACAGAGGAGGTTTAAACCTAATGGTATAGTTACTTTAACAGAGGAGGTTTAGACCTAATAGTATACTTACTTTAACAGAGGAGGTTTAGACCTAATGGTATAGTTACTTTAACAGAGGAGGTTTAGACCTAATGATATAGTTACTTTAACAGAGGAGGTTTAGACCTAATGGTATAGTTACTTTAACAGAGGAGGCTTAGACCTAATGGTATAGTTACTTTAACAGAGGAGGTTTAGACCTAATGGTATAGTTACTTTAACAGAGGAGGTTTAGACCTAATGATATAGTTACTTTAACAGAGGAGGTTTAGACCTAATGGTATAGTTACTTTAACAGAGGAGGCTTAGACCTAATGATATAGTTACTTTAACAGAGGAGGTTTAGACCTAATGGTATAGTTACTTTAACATAGGAGGTTTAGACCTAATGGTATAGTTACTTTAACAGAGGAGGCTTAGACCTAATGGTATAGTTACTTTAACAGAGGAGGCTTAGACCTAATGATATAGTTACTTTAACAGAGGAGGTTTAGACCTAATGGTATAGTTACTTTAACAGAGGAGGTTTAGACCTAATTGTATAATTACTTTAACAGAGGAGGCTTAGACCTAATGATATAGTTACTTTAACAGAGGAGGTTTAGACCTAATGGTATAGTTACTTTAACAGAGGAGGTTTAGACCTAATGGTATAGTTACTTTAACAGAGGAGGTTTAGACCTAATGGTATAGTTACTTTAACAGAGGAGGTTTAGACCTAATGATATAGTTACTTTAACAGAGGAGGTTTAGACCTAATGGTATAGTTACTTTAACAGAGAAGGTTTAGACCTAATGGTATAGTTACTTTAACAGAGGAGGTTTAGACCTAATGGTATAGTTACTTTAACAGAGGAGGTTTAAACCTAATGGTATAGTTACTTTGACAGAGGAGGTTTAGACCTAATGGTATACTTACTTTAACAGAGGAGGTTTAGACCTAATGGTATAGTTACTTTAACAGAGGAGGTTTAGACCTAATGGTATAGTTACTTTAACAGAGGAGGTTTAGACCTAATGATATAGTTACTTTAACAGAGGAGGTTTAGACCTAATGATATAGTGACTTTAACAGAGGAGGTTTAGACCTAATGGTATAGTTACTTTAACAGAGGAGGCTTAGACCTAATGGTATAGTTACTTTAACAGAGGAGGTTTAGACCTAATGGTATAGTTACTTTAACAGAGGAGGTTTAAACCTAATGGTATAGTTACTTTAACAGAGGAGGCTTAGACCTAATGGTATAGTTACTTTAACAGAGGAGGTTTAGACCTAATGATATAGTTACTTTAACAGAGGAGGTTTAGACCTAATGGTATAGTTACTTTAACAGAGGAGGTTTAAACCTAATGGTATAGTTACTTTAACAGAGGAGGTTTAGACCTAATGATATAGTTACTTTAACAGAGGAGGTTTAGACCTAATGGTATAGTTACTTTAACAGAGGAGGTTTAAACCTAATGGTATAGTTACTTTAACAGAGGAGGTTTAGACCTAATGGTATAGTTACTTTAACAGAGGAGGCTTAGACCTAATGATATAGTTACTTTAACAGAGGAGGTTTAGACCTAATGGTATAGTTACTTTAACAGAGGAGGTTTAGACCTAATGGTATAGTTACTTTAACAGAGGAGGTTTAGACCTAATGGTATAGTTACTTTAACAGAGGAGGTTTAGACCTAATGATATAGTTACTTTAACAGAGGAGGTTTAAACCTAATGGTATAGTTACTTTAACAGAGGAGGTTTAGACCTAATGGTATAGTTACTTTAACAGAGGAGGTTTAGACCTAATGGTATACTTACTTTAACAGAGGAGGCTTAGACCTAATGGTATAGTTACTTTAACAGAGGAGGCTTAGACCTAATGGTATACTTACTTTAACAGAGGAGGCTTAGACCTAATGGTATAGTTACTTTAACAGAGGAGGTTTAAACCTAATGGTATAGTTACTTTAACAGAGGAGGTTTAGACCTAATGGTATAGTTACTTTAACAGAGGAGGTTTATACCTAATGGTATAGTTATTTTAACAGAGGAGGCTTAGACCTAATGGTATAGTTACTTTAACAGAGGAGGCTTAGACCTAATGGTATAGTTACTTTAACAGAGGAGGTTTAGACCTAATGGTATAGTTACTTTAACAGAGGAGGTTTAAACCTAATGGTATAGTTACTTTAACAGAGGAGGTTTAGGCCTAATGGTATAGTTACTTTAACAGAGGAGGTTTAGACCTAATGATATAGTTACTTTAACAGAGGAGGTTTAGACCTAATGGTATTCTTACTTTAACAGAGGAGGTTTAGACCTAATGATATAGTTACTTTAACAGAGGAGGTTTAGACCTAATGGTATAGTTACTTTAACAGAGGAGGTTTAGACCTAATGATATAGTTACTTTAACAGAGGAGGTTTAGACCTAATGGTATAGTTACTTTAACAGAGGAGGCTTAGACCTAATGGTATAGTTACTTTAACAGAGGAGGTTTAGACCTAATGATATAGTTACTTTAACAGAGGAGGTTTAGACCTAATGGTATAGTTACTTTAACAGAGGAGGTTTAAACCTAATGGTATAGTTACTTTAACAGAGGAGGTTTAGACCTAATGGTATAGTTACTTTAACAGAGGAGGCTTAGACCTAATGATATAGTTACTTTAACAGAGGAGGTTTAGACCTAATGGTATAGTTACTTTAACAGAGGAGGTTTAGACCTAATGGTATAGTTACTTTAACAGAGGAGGTTTAGACCTAATGGTATAGTTACTTTAACAGAGGAGGTTTAGACCTAATGATATAGTTACTTTAACAGAGGAGGTTTAAACCTAATGGTATAGTTACTTTAACAGAGGAGGTTTAGACCTAATGGTATAGTTACTTTAACAGAGGAGGTTTAGACCTAATGGTATACTTACTTTAACAGAGGAGGCTTAGACCTAATGGTATAGTTACTTTAACAGAGGAGGCTTAGACCTAATGGTATACTTACTTTAACAGAGGAGGCTTAGACCTAATGGTATAGTTACTTTAACAGAGGAGGTTTAAACCTAATGGTATAGTTACTTTAACAGAGGAGGTTTAGACCTAATGGTATAGTTACTTTAACAGAGGAGGTTTATACCTAATGGTATAGTTATTTTAACAGAGGAGGCTTAGACCTAATGGTATAGTTACTTTAACAGAGGAGGCTTAGACCTAATGGTATAGTTACTTTAACAGAGGAGGTTTAGACCTAATGGTATAGTTACTTTAACAGAGGAGGTTTAGACCTAATGGTATAGTTACTTTAACAGAGGAGGCTTAGACCTAATGATATAGTTACTTTAACAGAGGAGGTTTAAACCTAATGGTATAGTTACTTTAACAGAGGAGGTTTAGACCTAATGGTATAGTTACTTTAACAGAGGAGGTTTAGACCTAATGGTATACTTACTTTAACAGAGGAGGCTTAGACCTAATGGTATTCTTACTTTAACAGAGGAGGTTTAGACCTAATGGTATAGTTACTTTAACAGAGGAGGCTTAGACCTAATGGTATAGTTACTTTAACAGAGGAGGTTTAGACCTAATGATATAGTTACTTTAACAGAGGAGGTTTAGACCTAATGGTATAGTTACTTTAACAGAGGAGGTTTAAACCTAATGGTATAGTTACTTTAACAGAGGAGGTTTAGACCTAATGGTATAGTTACTTTAACAGAGGAGGCTTAGACCTAATGATATAGTTACTTTAACAGAGGAGGTTTAGACCTAATGGTATAGTTACTTTAACAGAGGAGGTTTAGACCTAATGGTATAGTTACTTTAACAGAGGAGGTTTAGACCTAATGGTATAGTTACTTTAACAGAGGAGGTTTAGACCTAATGATATAGTTACTTTAACAGAGGAGGTTTAAACCTAATGGTATAGTTACTTTAACAGAGGAGGTTTAGACCTAATGGTATAGTTACTTTAACAGAGGAGGTTTAGACCTAATGGTATACTTACTTTAACAGAGGAGGCTTAGACCTAATGGTATAGTTACTTTAACAGAGGAGGCTTAGACCTAATGGTATACTTACTTTAACAGAGGAGGCTTAGACCTAATGGTATAGTTACTTTAACAGAGGAGGTTTAAACCTAATGGTATAGTTACTTTAACAGAGGAGGTTTAGACCTAATGGTATAGTTACTTTAACAGAGGAGGTTTATACCTAATGGTATAGTTATTTTAACAGAGGAGGCTTAGACCTAATGGTATAGTTACTTTAACAGAGGAGGCTTAGACCTAATGGTATAGTTACTTTAACAGAGGAGGTTTAGACCTAATGGTATAGTTACTTTAACAGAGGAGGTTTAAACCTAATGGTATAGTTACTTTAACAGAGGAGGTTTAGGCCTAATGGTATAGTTACTTTAACAGAGGAGGTTTAGACCTAATGATATAGTTACTTTAACAGAGGAGGTTTAGACCTAATGGTATTCTTACTTTAACAGAGGAGGTTTAGACCTAATGATATAGTTACTTTAACAGAGGAGGTTTAGACCTAATGGTATAGTTACTTTAACAGAGGAGGTTTAGACCTAATGATATAGTTACTTTAACAGAGGAGGTTTAGACCTAATGGTATAGTTACTTTAACAGAGGAGGTTTAGACCTAATGGTATAGTTACTTTAACAGAGGAGGTTTAGACCGAATGGTATAGTTACTTTAACAGAGGAGGTTTAGACCTAATGGTATAGTTACTTTAACAGAGGAGGTTTAAACCTAATGGTATAGTTACTTTAACAGAGGAGGTTTAGACCTAATGGTATAGTTACTTTAACAGAGGAGGTTTAGACCTAATGGTATAGTTACTTTAACAGAGGAGGTTTAAACCTAATGGTATAGTTACTTTAACAGAGGAGGTTTAGGCCTAATGGTATAGTTACTTTAACAGAGGAGGTTTAGACCTAATGATATAGTTACTTTAACAGAGGAGGTTTAGACCTAATGGTATTCTTACTTTAACAGAGGAGGTTTAGACCTAATGATATAGTTACTTTAACAGAGGAGGTTTAGACCTAATGGTATAGTTACTTTAACAGTGGAGGTTTAAACCTAATGGTATAGTTACTTTGACAGAGGAGGTTTAAACCTAATGGTATAGTTACTTTAACAGAGGAGGTTTAAACCTAATGGTATAGTTACTTTAACAGAAGAGGTTTAAACCTAATGATATAGTTACTTTAACAGAGGAGGTCTAAGTACAGTAAAACTAATTCTAAGGTTATGGTGTTTAACACCACTTTCAACAATATTTCAGCTATATCGTGGCAGTCAGAGTGAGGGAAATCAGAGTACCAGGAGAAAACCATCGACCTGTTGCAAGTCACCGACTATCGTTATCATATAATATTATATCGAGTACACCTCTCCATGAGTGGAATGCGAACTCACAACGTTAGTGGTGATTGGCATTGATTGTACAGGTAGTTGTAAATCCAACTACCATGCGATAACGACCACGACGGCCTCTGTGGTATTTGGTAGAAAGAAACCATTTGTCGTAAATATAAATATGTTACAAATGGCGTTTTGATTTTCAAGACAATATATGAAATAGATATAACACCACTAAACAAAAGATTAACAGGTTTAAAATATATCCTTATACATAGGTTCTTTTTCAAGATTGAGGACCATCGCGAGCTGGATAGCAATTAGTATATGGTACCAGTTTTTTGTGTGTGCATATACCTTACGATCAAGGAAGTCATTTGATTGGATGGTACAGATAACGAACAGGATATATTTCCTCCAACAGTTAAAGAAAAATCCGTAATTGCCATTAAACAGGAGGTTTACAAGGGGATTCCACGTTCTTCTATTACAAATTAACTAGGGAATTACCCATACGAGTATTAGCAAGTACATGTATATTAATGACATCTGTAATAAAAGCACGTCTGTGTTTACTTTGGGTTCGTATTTTATGCTGATTAAACCATGATAGTATTGTCTTTAATGGTACAACTCTCAACAATGCTGCGTATGTAATGCTCTAAATTCGGATGTTGCATGATTAATTAAAAGAAATATCCTGCTGATTCTTTGAATATATATTGACATAATTATCAGGATAATTAGTATCATACGTGAACATTATCATTATAATTTGATTACATCACATGGCAAAATAGTATTACATCAATGGCAAAATATTATTCATACCAGAAATTTATATGGACTAATATACATAATGAGTAATTATACTGCATAGAATGTCTGTATATAAACTTGGTAATAAAACGGCATTCCCCCACAAATTACTATGATTGTTGACCCGTATCTATGGTCGTAGCACATGTATATAATGCGTAGATACAAAACAAAATGCATATTTCAGTGAAAATTACTAGTTTTTGGCGTTTTATTTAGATTGATTGGTTGTTGCTTAGAGTCAAGTGAACGGTACTAAAGTTAAATTCTCGTTGAGAACCAACACATATACAAATACTAAATCAATAATTAAGCAATTGGCATTAGATGGGTGTATAGACGGATGTCTCGATTTTCTCAAGTAAATATTGAGATAGTTGATAGGTTCGGAACATTTTGCATTGAAACGGGCCATCAATGGCCACTCTGAACAAGCTATTTCTCAGGAGGAGCTGCATGGACAGAGACATTCTCCGGACACACGACACGCATGTATGCCCCGTCCTAATGGCGACTTGTGAGCACGTGTTTGATATATTTCTATATCCCGTAATATCAGAGGACACACCTTTTATTGGTTGTCCAACTCATCGGAGAAGATAGGTCATATTTCTAGAATAGAAAAATTAAGGAAGTGTTACGTATGTATTGTTTTTATTGAACCTTTATAAGGTTAACACTGTTTCCTCAGAATAGGAAATATACAAATTGACTGAAGAAATGGGAGAATTTATTATACTGTATCTGTCATTCTCATTAATGCTTTGTCACATCTAATGAAGGTAGCGTGTAGACTGAACATTGATAATACAACACGCACAAAAAGATGAAGCATTAGAAAACTATCTTCATTCAATGTAACAGAAAATTATTAGGTGACATCTCAACCTTCTCCTGTTTTTTTTCAATTTACCGTGAACACAGTAATAAACCAACTATCAAAACGACCATATGTGCTCAAGATGATAATTACAATATCTAGTACAAGGCTATAACATTAAACAAAATCACCAAGGTGCCGTTATAATATGTCGTTATTTAATATTTGAAACTACGAATAACAGTACCAAAAGCTCTTGTATTACCTGTCCTGCAAATATTCCACAAATTCCTATAACAAACAAAATATTGAAAACAGCAGAACCAACGATTGTTCCAACACCCACATCGCCTTTAGTGATAAATACAGCTGAAAATAGGAAAGAATAAATACAGTGATTAAAAAATAACAACATAGCTGAAATTATGTTTGTTTGTTTGTTTGATAGTCACTTTCAACAATATTTCAGTTATATCGTGGCGGTCAGTTTTATTGGTGGAGGAAACCGGAGGACCTGGAGAAAACCACCGACCTGTCGCAAGTCACTGACAAACTTTATCACATAATGTTGGACATCTCGCCTTTATCGAGATTCGAACTCATAACATCAGTGGTGATAGGCACTAATTGCACGACGCCCCTTAGCTGAAATTAAATTAGGTATAAAGTTCTAAAACTAAAAATATTAATCGATACACGTTTCAAATAAAACAAAAATATTGAGGAGCATAAGGTTCAGCCAGAATATCTAAAGAAATATGAATGTATTTGAAAATAAAGGAAGAAATTAAATTTGCAGGCAATTAATACCAAAAACATAATGCATTGATTTATGCCATCAATAATGTTATATCAGTTGTATATAATTATGATTACATAATATACGGAAATAGATTTATATAAGGAATACTTGCTTGTTTCTGAACCCAACTGTTGTATGGTATGATTGTAATTGAATAATATTTAATATATATCAATTATAATTAATAAAATATGTATACATCAAAGTCTTAACAGTTTAAAAGCCGCCAATATCGACAAAAACAACAACCATCTCTCATTTCAAATAATTGAACAACAAAGACTGATGAAAAGTTGGGTCTATACTACGGTTTTATGGTGCTTTTATTTGAACTATGTTGATCACAATGAGATCTTAAACTAGACTGAGTTTATATAGAATGTAAAATATCATTTTTGTTACCTATGATAGCGGTAAACAGTTCTGGTGCAGAACTTCCAGCGGCCATAAATGTAGCGCCAGCAACATCTTCACTAAAACCAAGTTTCTGAAATAAACCGCACATTTGAATACATTATTTCATAATTCAAGAGAAATTTAACAAATGTCCTATGCTTAAGATATCAAAATAGTTTTTGACTGGTTCTGTGTTTCAGTTACCTGATATCAGCATTATCTAGACAATAAAGAAACCAGTAGGCACAAGGAAGTCCTAAATCTTGACTCAGACCAGTAGGCAAAAGTAAGTCCTAAATCTTGACTCAGACCAGTAGGCAAAAGTAAGTCCTAAATCTTGACTCAGACCAGTAGGCAAAAGTAAGTCCTAAATCTTGACTCGGACCAGTAGGCAAAAGTAAGTCCTAAATCTTGACTCAGACCAGTAGGCAAAAGTAAGTCCTAAATCTTGACTCAGACCAGTAGGCAAAAGTAAGTTCTAAATCTTGACTCAGACCAGTAGGCAACAGTAAGTCCTAAATCTTGACTCAGACCAGTAGGCAAAAGTAAGTCCTAAATCTTGACTCAGACTAAGAACAAGCATTAGTATGCATATCGTCATGTCAATCTTATAATGATACATGTCCATTTTTTTGACAATATGACTTATGGGTATCAGTGACTAATTGTCAATGGTGTATCTCCCTATATAAACCATATAGCGAAATATATTGGTTTAAGATAATTTGAGAAGTGTTATAATGTTATATCTCCAATGTTTTTATTCAACTGCCCAAACTTTGACTTCTGATATCTCCATTTCTACAAAAATGGAAATGTATCATTATAAGATTGACACGACGATATCCTTTCCTTGCCCAAACGTTACATCGGTATCTATCACGTTACTTGTGCCATCGGTATCTATCACATTACTTGTGCCATCAGTATCTATCACGTTACTTGTGCCATCGGTATTTTTCACGTTACTTGTGCCATCAGTATCTATCACGTTACTTGTACCATCGGTATCTCTCACGTTACTTGTGCCATCGGTATCTATCACGTTACTTGTGCCATCGGTATCTGTCACGTTACTTGTGCCATTGGTATCTATCACGTTACTTGTGCCATCGGTATCTATCACATTACTTGTGCCATCAGTATCTATCACGTTACTTGTGCCATCGGTATCTTTCACGTTACTTGTGCCATCGGTATCTATCACGTTACTTATGTCATCGATATCTATCACGTTACTTGTGCCATCGGTATCTATCACGTTACTTGTGCCATCGGTATCTATCACGTTACTTGTACCATCGGTATTTATCACGTGACTTGTACCATCGGTATCTATCACGTGACTTGTACCATCGGTATCTATCACGTTACTTGTACCATCGGTATCTATCACGTTACTTGTGCCATCGGTATCTATCACGTTACTTGTGCCATCGGTATCTATCACGTGACTTGTGCCATCGGTATCTATCACGTGACTTGTGCCATCGGTATCTATCACGCGACTTGTGCCATCGGTATCTATCATGTTACTTGTGTCATCGGTTTCTATCATGCTACTTGTGCCATCGGTATCTATCATGTTACTTGTACCATCGGTATTTATCACGTTATTTGTGCCATCGGTATCTATCACGTTACTTGTGCCATCGGTATCTATCACGTTACTTGTGCCATTGGTATCTATCACGTTACTTGTGCCATCGGTATCTATCACGTGACTTGTACCATCGGTATCTATCACGTGACTTGTACCATCGGTATCTCTCACGTTACTTGTGCCATCGGTATCTATCACGTTACTTGTGCCATCGGTATCTATCACGTTACTTGTACCATCGGTATCTATCACGTGACTTGTACCATCGGTATCTATCACGTGACTTGTACCATCGGTATCTATCACGTTACTTGTACCATCGGTATCTATCACGTTACTTGTGCCATCGGTATCTATCACGTTACTTGTGCCATCGGTATCTATCACGTTACTTGTACCATCGGTATCTATCACGTTACTTGTGCCATCGGTATCTATCACGTTACTTGTGCCATCGGTATCTATCACGTTACTTGTGCCATCGGTGTCTATCACGTTACTTGTGCCATCGGTATCTATCACGTTACTTGTGCCATCGGTATCTATCACGTTACTTGTGCCATCAGTATCTATCACGTTACTTGTGCCATCGGTATCTATCATGTTACTTGTACCATCGGTATCTATCACGTTACTTGTATCATCGGTATCTATCACGTTACTTGTATCATCGGTATCTATCACGTTACTTGTGCCATCGGTTTCTATCATGCTACTTGTGCCATCGGTATCTATCACGTTACTTGTACCATCGGTATTTATCACGTTATTTGTGCCATCGGTATCTATCACGTTTCTTGTGCCATCGGTATCTATCATGTTACTTGTACCATCGGTATCTATCACGTTACTTGTGCCATCGGTATCTATCAGGTTACTTGTACCATCGGTATCTATCACGTTACTTGTGCCATCGGTATCTATCACGTTACTTGTGCCATCGGTATCTATCACGTTACTTGTGCCATCGGTATTTATCACGTTACTTGTGCGATCGGTATCTATCACGTTACTTGTGCCATCGGTATCTATCACGTGACTTGTGCCATCGGTATCTATCACGTTACTTGTGCCATCGGTATCTATCACGTTACTTGTGCCATCGGTATCTATCACGTTACTTGTGCCATCAGTATCTATCACGTTACTTGTGCCATTGGTATGATGTATCTATCACGTTACTTGTGCCATCGGTATCTATCAAGTTACTTGTGCCATCGGTATCTATCACGTGACTTGTGCCATCGGTATCTATCACGTGACTTGTGCCATCGGTATCTATCACGTGACTTGTGACATCGGTATCTATCACGTGACTTGTGCCATCGGTATCTATCAAGTTACTTGTGCCATCGGTATCTATCACGTGACTTGTGCCATCGGTATCTATCACGTGACTTGTGACATCGGTATCTATCACGTGACTTGTGACATCGGTATCTATCACGTGACTTGTGCCATCGGTATCTATCAAGTTACTTGTGCCATCGGTATCTATCACGTGACTTGTGCCATCGGTATCTATCACGTTACTTGTGCCATCGGTATCTATCACGTGACTTGTGACATCGGTATCTATCACGTGACTTGTGCCATCGGTATCTATCGGTATCTATGATCACTTAGGCTTGATTCCTACCCATGACAAGAAGAACTATATAACTATTTATTTGGTAGTATAATCAGTGACTTATTGAAGGGTTTTAGTTTTTGTCCAGATGCTCCGGTTTTCTCCAAAAACCACCACACCATGATATAACTGGAATATCATTGGAAGTATCGTTAAACACTCATAATCTGAATATTTATTCGACTGTATTCATATATTTTTGACTTGTTATTTAATCTGGATATTATACAGGGCTATTATTCTAGACAGTTATACTCTTAAAACATTAAGAGAACAGTACGACATCTATCACAACTGCTTCAATTGTCTACGTCCTTATTGGATATTCTAAAGTTATAGACCATTATTTAACACTAAAGAAATCAAAATTACGTAATTGAAAGGATCATATTTACCCGTATTATTACAACAGCTGACATATCTCTATGGATTATTGGATATTGTAATGTTATGAACTCTTACATAACACTTTAGGAAAGTACGTACTTAAAAAGATTATATTCATCATGATTATTACATCTATAAACGCACTTCAAAAGTATAGAACAAATGCCATCGATCGTTTCATCATTTTCTGTTAACGTAGCAAACTTGTTATAACTTATAAACATTTGTAATTTTAAACTAAACACATACAGACACACGCCCACTCGTTATGAAAACCACACATTAACATAGGCATATTTCCAAAGTTGCAATAATGTCTACTCATTATCGGCTTACGTCATCATTACTTTTACAAATCCTTTCTATATCACATAAAATTACTATTTGCTAGGAAGACAACAGTACAAGCTATTATTGTGTTTTTATAAATTAATTAACTGTGTTGAAATTGATGTTTTAATTAAAACAGATACGACGCGCTTCTTTTATATACATATTATTCGTCTGAAGACAACGGAAAAGTCAAATCCCGTCTACCGAAGTCAAATCTCTGTTTACAGAGGTCAAATCCCTGTTTACCGAAGTCAAATCCCTTGTTGAGCGAAGTATAATCCCCTGTATACAGAGGTCAAATCCCTGTTTACCGAAAGTCAAATCCCCTGTTTAGCGAAATCAAATCCCCTGTTTACCGAAGTCAAATCCCCTGTTTAGCGAAGTCAAATTCCCTGTCTACCGAAGTAAAATCTCTGGTTTACCGAAGTCAAATCCCTTGTATACCGAAGTCAAATCCCCTGTTTTCCGAAGTCAAATCACTGGTTTACCGAAGTCAAATTCCCTGTTTTACCGAAGTCAAATCCCCTGTTTATCCAGGTCAAGTCCCCTGTTTACCGAAGTCAAATTCCCTGTTTATCCAAGTCAAATCCCCTGTTTATCGAAGTCAAGTCCCCTGTTTACCGAAGTCAAATCCCTGGTTTACCGAAGTCAAATCCCCTGTCTACCGAATGCTGCTGTAATTTATTATTAATTCTTAACAGAGTAAAATATTAAAATGAGAAAAAAAAGTTTCCTTATAACATGGTCATCCCTAAAATAGGGATATAAAATGTATTTATGAAAATATTATTCGTATGTTTTAGCAATTTTCTGATTATATGATCAAGTATGTCTGAAAATTTTCGCCTCAAAATACAATTCTATGTCTAGACTATCCTGTCAGATATGACTGAACGGTTTGATATTAGCTCTATTTGGGAGAAAGATTACATAAAAGTCTAAGCGTTAATTAACTAGTTTCCTTAAGATAGAAGAACGGAAGCCATTAAAACGATAAGAAACCATACTTGTTCCACTCTATGTAAATGAACAAATTTATTACACACATTCGTTCAGAAAATATCAAATGTGATTGTTTATTTGCTTTTAAATAGTAAAAAGTAAGAAATAAACACACGATGATAGTAAACAAAATATTCAATTATACCATTAATAGTCAATTAAAAAAACCAAGTTCGCTTGAGTTGGAACATATAACAAGACTGTAAAGCGTAAATAATATACTGTATTTAAGAAATCAAATGAAAACGAAACGAACAAAATACTGTTGAATTAAATGAAACCAATGCTTCCATTTATTTATATATAAGAAATATTGATTTTTCGTCGAATTTTCTGCTTTTGCTTTTAGTATAAAATGAATAAATCGTTAGTTTAAAGGGATATTAAAGTTTTTTATTTCTCAGATTTGTGTTGCTTCGGAAACCGTACAGCCGTTTGAAAAAGTGATAATTATATGATAAAAAGTCAGTTTACTTTAACAAAATTTCCTGCAAGTTACATAATTCGTTGATAACACCGGTACACAAAGCGATCGAAGCTAATTCACAGTTGTTTTCACCTTTAAAAGAGAAGTATTTCTTATTTAAAGTTGAAATGATGCCATGTGATAGAATAAAATGTAGAACACATGAATAATCATCAACACACATGGTGCGATCCAACATTATTTCAGTTGGAGGTCCGTTCTTCCAACGATCATTTATCGTGGCGTTATCAGTTCTCGATAGTAATCTATTCTCGATAGTTTTGCGCGTGTGCAATTTGACAGATTTCGCGAAATCGCACGTGTGTTCTGTTCGCTTGGATTTCACATACAGAACACCACCTCGCTTGATCAAAGCAAAAGTTGCGTATTAAGGTATGTAAATAACATAGTTTCCTTCTACCCCAAGTTTACGGTCTTTCTCTTATTCCCAAATCTAGACCAACTTTCCCATTTACCGTCAGCAAATCCCGGTTATCAATGTAAACAAAAGGTGAATTGGAATGAAGGTCAAGTACACGCAAGTCATGCATAACCGGAAGAACAGCTAAAAAAATGCCCCAAATACATACAAATGTACACTTATCGAGAACAGATGACGTAGTACTCAAAATGTCAGAAATTAGCACACATAAAAATAATCGATCTGGAGTGAAATATTATTGAGACATACATAGGGATAGTATGTAAATGAAGAAAAGCATATGATAAATTAATGTAAACACAATTATAGGTTTTTATTGTGCATACAGGAAAGTGGACAAACAAGTTTGTTATGTTATCGAGAACAACAGATAAAGTTGAAAATATTATAAATAATATCAACATAAAAAAAGCAACAGGTGCTGATGGTATACCTGTCAAAATAATAAAATGTAGTAAATCTATTATTGCACCTCAGATTACAAGTATTTTAAATATGTCAATAGATCAGAGTGTTTTTCCGGATAAATTAAAGAAAGCACAAGTAACACCTTTATATAAAAAGAATGATCCACTTTTGAAGACTAACTACAGACCCGTAAGTGTACTATGTATTTTTTCAAAGATTTTTTTGAAAATTTTAGAACAGCAATTGTCTGATTTTTTTGAAAATATTTTTAATCCTTATTTATGTGCTTTTAGAAGAGGTCATGGATGTCAGACAACCCTGCTCAGGTTATTAGAGGACTGGCGGAATGCCCTTGAAAAAAATCAGTATGTTGCCGCAGTCCTAATGGATCTTTCCAAGGCATTTGATTGCCTACCCCATGATATTTTATTGGATAAACTTTCGGCCTATGGTATGTCCACTGATTCTGTATCCCTTCTTGAGTCCTACTTATCAAATAGGAAACAACAAATTAAAATTAATGGTATCCTGAGCAGTTGGTCTGACATCCAAAAAGGGGTACCCCAAGGGTCAATCTTGGGCCCTCTACCTTTTAATGTCTTTATTAATGATATTTTTTATTTTGTAAAAAAGGGTACTTTATATAATTATGCGGATGACAATACTTTGTCTTATGGTCATCCTGATTTTAATGTACTTACCTCAGTTTTAGAATCAGAGTCAAATGTTCTTATTAATTGGTTTAAAGTTAACAAAATGCAGGCTAATCCAGATAAATTTCAGGTACTTGCGGTTGGGAAGAAGACTTTTGACAAAAACATGAAGATTTGTATACAGAACTCTACACTTTCATGTGAAGAGACAGTAAAACTTTTAGGAATTGAAATAGATTATCAATTAAATTTTGACATTCATATCAGTTCAATCTGTAGGAAGGCATCACAGCAACTGAATATACTTAAACGTTTGGGCCGATATTTAGACAGATTAAGCAAATTAACTATATTCCACACTTTCATTCTCAGTAACTTTAACTTCTGCCCTTTGGCTTGGCATTTTTGTACCGATAAAAATTCAAAAAAATTAGAGAAAGTGCAGGAAAGAGCACTTCGCTTTGTATACGATGACTACACCAGTTCATATATCAACCTTCTTGAAAAAGCTCTAGTGCCCTCCTTACAGATCAGACGTATAAGGACAATGGCCTTGGAGACATATAAAATCGTTAACAAATTAGCTCCTGTATGCCTTCATGATTTGGTTAATGTGAAGAATTCTAAATATGCTTTCAGGTATTCGAACATATTAGATGTACCTCAAGTTAGAACTACAAGGTATGGCAAACAATCATTCATGTTTGCAGCTGCAACTCTGTGGAACGACCTTCCGAACCATTTCAGAACTGAAAACAGTTTCAGCCACTTTAAAAGTTTGATTCAGTCCTGGAATGGCTCAGTATGTCGTTGTTCTGCATGCAGATAACATATTCAGCTTTCTGTTTTATTTCTAGTGCTTTTTCCAAGTTGTAATGCTGCTTAGTTATTTTATGTTTGCTTGATATTGCTTCAACATGTTTTAGTATGTCTTTTATTTTTGTGCTTTTTATGTTGCATTTGCTAACTGTATGTGCTTTATATGTGTGTTTATTTGATTATGTTAATATTTGTATGTATCTTGTGCTACTATATATGTATATTCGGTAAAAAGCTCCTGAGAGCTTGTGTTTATTGTTATTCAAAAAACCGAATTCAAATAAAGTTTTCTTATCTTATCTTATCTAACCGATAACACCGGGATACTTCCTTCCCCTTGACTATTTTGGTTGCAAACTCGACATCTTAACACGTCAACACACATTGTGCACATTCAGCCGAATGGGGTGATAGTAAATAAGGCGGTTTTCGTTGTCCAAATATTACTCCCTGGAAATTAATTCAATTCGTCGATATTTGAAGTATTAGAAGGACTATATTTTTAATGCTTTTATATAAACATTTGATCAAAATTAATCTGTGTCAATATTTCATTTAAAATAATCTTTAATATTCGTATTTAAATATACGTTTTATTATTTAATTGTAAATAGTACTCCATTATTTCTCACTGTTCGATGTAATTATATGTGTACATTAGTATACAGCTTGTGTAATAAAATAACTATGATGGCAACAGTGTAATGTATTATTATTATTATGTATTTAATGCTGTTCTGATTATATGTAAATTGATGTAACTAGCGGAGAAGACATTTCTAAGTTGTAAAACTTGTGTCTGATCCATTTGTTGTTATTATGAACAATAAAATAAGTTTAAATCAGTGTAATGTGTTCTCGTTAACTGAAGAAATACTCCACAATTGCACACTAATTGCGCGTGAAATAACCACATTACAGTAAGTAGCGATTTTACATATATACAGGTTTTGAGTAATTTCTCAGACTAAAATGTATCAAGAAGAACTCGTGCTCGAAAATCAACTTGAATGACGGACAGACTTTGAAAAAGATTAAAAAAAACAACGTTAGAGAGAACCATAGGGGTAATCAGGAATGTTAAATCGACGGGAAACATTAGGTACAAGACACAGAACGAAGACACGGGAAACATTAGGCACAAGACACAGAACGAAGACACGGGAAACATTAGGTACAAGACACAGAACGAAGACACGGGAAACATTAGGCACAAGACACAGAACTAAAACACGGAAAACATTAGGCACAAGACACAGAACGAAGACACGGGAAACATTAGGGACAAGACACAGAACGAAGACACGGGAAACATTAGGCACAAGACACAGAACGAAGACACGGGAAACATTAGGCACAAGACACAGAACGAAGACACGGGAAACATTAGGTATAAGACACAGAACGAAGACACGGAAAACATTAGGCACAAGACACAGAACGGAGACACGGGAAACATTAGGCACAAGACACAGAACGAAGACACGGGAAACATTAGGCACAAGACACAGAACGAAGACACGGGAAACATTAGGTACAAGACACAGAACGAAGACACGGGAAACATTAGGTACAAGACACAGAACGAAGACACGGAAAACATTAGGTACAAGACACAGAAAAAAATAGGCACAAGACACAGACGGGAAACATTAGGTACAAGACACAGAACGAAGACGCGGGAAACATTAGGCAGAAAACACATAACGAAGACTCGGGAAACATTAGGTACAAGACACAGAACGAAGACAAGGGAAACATTAGGTACAAGACACAGAACGAAGACACGGGAAACATTAGGCACAAAACACGGGAAAAATTAGGCACAAGACACAGAACGAAGACACGGGAAACATTAGGGACAAGACACAGAACGAAGACACGGGAAACATTAGGCACAAGACACAGAACGAAGACACGGGAAACATTAGGTACAAGACACAGAACGAAAACACGGGAAACATTAGGCACAATACACAGAACGAAGACACGGGAAACATTAGGCACAAGACACAGACGGGAAACATTATGCACAAGACACAGAACGAAGACACGGAAAACATTAGGGACAAGACACAGAACTAAGAAACGGGAAACATTAGGTACAAGACACAGAACGAAGACACGGGAAACATTAGGCACAAGACACAGAACGAAGACACAGGAAACATTAGGACAAGACACAGAACGAAGACATGTGAAACATTAGGCATAAGACACAGAACGAAGACACAGGAAACATTAGACACAAGACACAGACGGGAAACATTAGGTACAAGACACAGAACGAAGACACGGGAAACATTAGGCAGAAAACACATAACGAAGACTCGGGAAACATTAGGTACAAGACACAGAACGAAGACACGGGAAACATTAGGTACAAGACACAGAACGAAGACACGGGAAACATTAGGGACAAGACACAGAACGAAGACACGGGAAACATTAGGCACAAGACACAGAACGAAAACACGGGAAACATTAGGCACAAGAAACAGACGGGAAACATTAGGTACAAGACACAGAACGAAGACACGGAAAACATTAGGGACAAGACACAGAACGAAGACACGGGAAACATTAGGTACAAGACACAGAACGAAGACATTGGAAACATTAGGCACAAGACACAGAACGAAGACACAGGAAACATTACGTACAAGACACAGAACGAAGACACGGGAAACATTAGGCACAATACACAGAACGAAGACACGGGAAACATTAGGCACAAGACACAGACGGGAAACATTATGCACAAGACACAGAACGAAGACACGGAAAACATTAGGGACAAGACACAGAACTAAGACACGGGAAACATTAGGTACAAGACACAGAACGAAGACACGGGAAACATTAGACACAAGACACAGAACGAAGACACAGGAAACATTAGATACAAGACACAGAACGAAGACACAGGAAACATTAGGTACAAGACACAGAACGAAGACACGGGAAACATTAGGCACAATACACAGACGGGAAACATTAGGTACAAGACACAGAACGAAGACACAGGAAATATTAGGCACAAGACACAGAACGAAGACATGGGAAACATTAGGTACAAGACACAGAACGAAGACACGGGAAACATTAGGCACAAGACACAGACGGGAAACATTAGGTACAAGACACAGAACGAAGACACGGAAAACATTAGGGACAAGACACAGAACTAAGACACGGGAAACATTAGGTACAAGACACAGAACGAAGACACGGGAAACATTAGACACAAGACACAGAACGAAGACACAGGAAACATTAGATACAAGACACAGAACGAAGACACAGGAAACATTAGGTACAAGACACAGAACGAAGACACGGGAAACATTAGGCACAATACACAGACGGGAAACATTAGGTACAAGAAACAGAACGAAGACACAGGAAATATTAGGCACAAGACACAGAACGAAGACATGGGAAACATTAGGTACAAGACACAGAACGAAGACACGGGAAACATTAGGCACAAGACACAGACGGGAAACATTAGGTACAAGACACAGAACGAAGACACGGAAAACATTAGGGACAAGACACTGAACGAAGACACGGGAAACATTAGGTACAAGATACAGAATGAAGACACCGGAAACATTAGGCACAAGACACAACGAAGACACAGGAAACATTAGGTACAAGACACAGAACGAAGACACGGGAAACATTAGGTACAAGACACAGAATGAAGACACGGAACACATTAGGCACAAGACATAGAACGAAGACACAGGAAACATTAGACACAAGACACAGACGGGAAACATTAGGTACAAGACACAGAACGAAGACACAGGAAACATTAGGTACAAGACACAGAACGAAGACAAACAAAGCAAAAAACACAGAAAACTAAAATGATGACACACTATCATTTAACAACGTCCCGTTTGAGGTCAATTCAAAGTTCCTATTTTCCATTGACCAATCAGCGATTAGCTTATTATTTAAAGCCGAGTACACTCCTAGAACTGTTGTATGATCGATTAATGTATTTAACTAGCTTGCATATGATTGGACGATCAAAGATTTACCAGAAATGACCCGAAACGAATTGTTTTCAGATGTTACTGTATCGCCAAAGAGCAAATTAATGTTACACACAAAAATACAAGAAATACATTTTTACAAATGCACTGTAAAGGTATAGTAATAGTCATTCCATCAAGTTATATTACTCACTCTTACGAGTCATCATTGTTTCTTTAAATAACATGTCAGTGGGTGGTAATTCTACAAGCCGTTAGGTTTAATAGTTTCATAACATAAAGAATAAACCTGATCAATAATAAAGTAGAGTTAAGTAGAGTGTGATGTAAGGCTACAATCATTTACAAGGTTTGTCTTTTCTTTAATATCATAGTAATATCGCATGCTTATTTTGTTAAAAACAAATTATCTGAAGGGATTACTCTATAATTATAAATTACTTAGAAATCAATTCCATTAGTTGTAACTAAGTTTTTATGTCATCTTCAATATCATACAAACTATGCCAGTATGACTGTATACTCCACTGATTATTTATACAAACAGTTTTATAGTAAAAGTAAATATCGTTACAACCAACAGAGAACTACATCACCATACAAATTCACATAGAATAAAGAAAGCTATTCTGTCAAATTCTATAACTCAATTTACTACGATATTGGAAATGTAAAGAACTTGTCAACAACAGGTGTCTGACGAAAACAAATATTAATACAGTTGTAGATCTACATTCAGTCTATCATACATTGTTTGTTTATTTGATGGTGTTTAACGGCACTTTCAACAATATTTCAGTTATATCGTGACGGTCAGTTTTATTGGTGGAGGAAACCGGAGGACCCGGAGAAAACCACGCACCTGTCGCAAGTCACTCACAAACTTTATCACATAATGTTGTACACCTCGCTTTGATCAAGATTCGAACTCACAACATCAGTGGCGATAGACACTGATTGCATAGGTAGTTGTAAATGCAACTACCATACGAGCACAGCCATGATGGCCCCTGCCTATCATACAGTTACATGTTGTTTTATCCGATGTTTGCTTTGTTTTGTCTATCAAGAATTTTATTTTCTGCATTTGTTTGTTTGAGTCATTTAATCTTTTAGTGATCGTTGATGTTCTGTCACAAAACAACATTTCCCGACTCTATCCATCATCTTCTTACTTCCTTCTAGCTAACAAAACATCCGGTCATAGCCCCGCGCCATCTTTTACCTACATGATGTATTGTTTTATATTTATCCTCGTCTTGAATACAGTTGATATACTGCTCAAATAAAAACAACCAATCTGTCTTTTAATCTGTTAATGGATTCGGATTCGAGCTCCATTGATTAGCTGTATTAGCGGGATTCGAGCTCCATTGATTAGCTGTATTAGCGGGATTCGAGCTCCATTGATTAGCTGTATTAGCGGGATTCGAGCTCCATTGATTAGCTGTATTAGCGGGATTCGAGCTCCATTGATTAGTGTATTAGCGGGATTCGAGCTCCATTGATTAGCTGTATTAGCGGGATTCGAGCTCCATTGATTAGCTGTATTAGCGGGATTCGAGCTCCATTGATTAGCTGTATTAGCGGGATTCGAGCTCCATTGATTAGCTGTATTAACGGGATTCGAGCTCCATTGATTAGCTGTATTAGCGGATAATGTGTGTGGTGAATTTAGAAATTAGCTATTTTCATAAACATACCATGTGTCTGCATTTTTCCCAGAACATATTGTTCAAAGATTTAGACTTAAATGTCACTTCAACAATATTCCAGTTATCTCGAGGCATTCAATTATTATTTGTGTGGGGACAACGGAGTATCTGGAGAAATTCACCAACAGAAAATTGTATCAAAAAATACTTCGCCATGAATGGTTGTAATAAATATTATTCTTTTTAACATCATCATTGACAATATTTCAGCCTTATCTTTCCATTAAATTTTAATTAAATATATTAACATTAAGCATAAACATAGATATCAAATTTAGTGTTTACGACGCGTTTCTGGAAAGACTTGGAAGCCAAATAATTAGGTACAAAAGAGTAGAAATGTAAAGCAATGATACAATTTATTATCCAATTAGAAATTACATCATTTAAATACTTGACTATAGAATGTTTGTAGAATACTAGTATCACGAACATAAATGCAGTCGATTAAGACATGCTCAATGGTAAGTGAAACACATAAAATACCACAATCAGAATAATTCCAAAATCGTATTGAAAAAATCACAGAAACAGAGGCAAAATCGATACATAGTTTACTGATATGCTGACTTGGAACAGGCACTTCAACAAAAAGTGGCTGGTTTATAGACCCACAACTCCACTATAAGTGAAGCGGTCATGTACAAGTGATTTTCACATGCGAGTAAAATGCCAACCCTGGCATATAACTGGATGAATAGTATTGATGATGCCAACCCTGGCATATAACTGGATGAATAGTGTTGATGATGCCAACCCTGGCATATAACTGGATGAATAGTGTTGATGATGCCAACCCTGGCATATAACTGGATGAATAGTGTTGATGATGCCAACCCTGGCATATAACTGGATGAATAGTGTTGATGATGCCAACCCTGGCATATAACTGGATGAATAGTGTTGGTGATGCCAACCCTGGCATATAACTGGATGAATAGTGTTGATGATGCCAACCCTGGCATATAACTGGATGAATAGTGTTGATGATGCCAACCCTGGCATATAACTGGATGAATAGTGTTGATGATGCCAACCCTGGCATATAACTGGATGAATAGTGTTGATGATGCCAACCCTGGCATATAACTGGATGAATAGTGTTGGTGATGCCAACCCTGGCATATAACTGGATGAATAGTATTGATGATGCCAACCCTGGCATATAACTGGATGAATAGTGTTGATGATGCCAACCCTGGCATATAACTGGATGAATAGTGTTGATGATGCCAACCCTGGCATATAACTGGATGAATAGTGTTGATGATGCCAACCCTGGCATATAACTGGATGAATAGTGTTGGTGATGCCAACCCTGGCATATAACTGGATGAATAGTGTTGATGATGCCAACCCTGGCATATAACTGGATGAATAGTGTTGATGATGCCAACCCTGGCATATAACTGGATGAATAGTGTTGGTGATGCCAACCCTGGCATATAACTGGATGAATAGTGTTGATGATGCCAACCCTGGCATATAACTGGATGAATAGTGTTGATGATGCCAACCCTGGCATATAACTGGATGAATAGTGTTGATGCAAAGAAAAACACTGGATCCTAATCTTGAACTTCATACCTTCGTGGCACAGAAGTTGTCATATGTATATTATTAATTCCGTGAAAGAGAGACAATGGTTTGCACCATCATTTAAATAGGAGATAGTAAGCAAGGCCACGGGAAGACACAATATGAAAACAACAGTGAACTTTGAACTAAAATCTAATTGTAATGCCATATTTCTTCATCTGTTCGCAAATGACAGAATACTTTTTCAACCACTTTTAAAATCTTCCGAAACACCTTTTGAAAGATAAAATTTCTTTATATTCTTGACCTAATAGTTTAGTATAAGTGGTATGGAATACATTCAGGTCATTGTTCTTCAGTTAAATAACATTGTGTGTCATCCCAGTATATAACATTTTCGACAACGTGTACTTGCTCCGTATGTGTTTTGCAACAGGAACAAGACATTTTAAGAAACCATTTAGTAAATTCCATGCAATTGATTGTTGTGCCGCAGGTGACAGTTTGACCGTATACTTTACTATGTATGTTTTAAAATACGTATAAGGAGTATAATAGGTTGCTGTTTGGGCAGGATTAGGACTAGGAATTCAGGGATAAATAATCTGTTTTAATGTTTTATTGACATTTAGTGTGTCATGATTTAATTTGCTTTTATATCTAGACCGTGGTTGCTCACAGCATCATAAGGACAGCTCTTGGTATGTTTCAACGGAAATACTCGCCATGTTCTGAGTATATCAACTTTTTTATTTCTGTTTGGACTATAAATCACGTTATTTCAGACATTGCAACTTATTCTTCTTTCTTAAAATCAAAATGTTTACATGGATACCAACTGGGTTTTAGCCAAAATTATGAACTTTAGTACCGAAGTTCAACCTAAATCAAATAGAAAACTGAAGATGAAATCGACTACCCCAGTTGAATCTGACTAAAACCGACCACAGAAACAGAACGTAAAACAAATCGATCACCGAAGCTTACTTAGCCTAAATACATTCGGCCATAGAACTGAACATACTTTACATCATGTCGATCACCGTTCTTATAAACTTAAATCATATCGATTACAGAACTATAAACTTAAATCATATCGATTACAGAACTATAAACTTAAATCAAATCGATTACAGAACTATAAACTTAAATTAAATCGATTACAGAACTTTAAGCTTAAATTAAATCGATTGCAGAACTATAAGCTTAAATTAAATCGATTACAGAACTATAAACTTAAATCAAATTGATTACAGAACTTTAAACTTAAATTAAATCGATTGCAGAACTATAAACTTAAATTAAATCGATTACAGAACTATAAACTTAAATTAAATCGATTGCAGAACTATAAACTTAAATTAAATCGATTGCAGAACTATAAACTTAAATTAAATCGATTACAGAACTTTAAACTTAAATTAAATCGATTGCAGAACTATAAACTTAAATTAAATCGATTACAGAACTATAAACTTAAATTAAATCGATTACAGAACTTATAAACTTAAATCAAATCGATTACAGAACTATAAACTTAAATTAAATCGATTACAGAACTTATAAACTTAAATCAAATCGATTACAGAACTTATAAGCTTAAATTAAATCGATTACAGAACTATAAACTTAAATTAAATTGATTACAGAACTATAAACTTAAATCAAATCGATTACAGAACTTATAAACTTAAATCAAATCGATTACAGAACTTATTAACTTAAATAAATTCGATTACAAAACTTATAAGCTTAAATTAAATAGATAATAGAACTTATAAACTTAAATTTAATAGATTACAGAACTTATAAGCTTAAATTAATTCGACCCCCGAATCTAAATGTAGATAAATTCGACCATTGAAGCTTCTTTAACTATATTCAATATCGTATACGAGTTAATAATGTAGAGAATTCTGTGACAAATTAATAACGACATCCGTGTTATTTCTGATTGCCGAAGTACACTTTGCATAGAAATATGACCTAGCCTCTGTACAGTCGGGTTATTCCTTGACCTATTTTGCGTTTTTTTTATTCTTCTAACCAACCGTATAGAAAATAAAATAATACCAACCGAACACGGTAATAATGGAACAATTACTATCAACAAGACCAATATGATTTACACATACAATTTAATTTGCTTCTAAATTCTCTTAGGAGACTATTCTACTACATAAAAAGTCGCCGTAAAAATCAATTACATTTGGTGTATTACATTGATGTCGTTCTCTATATCATAAATTATTGAGATATAAATTTATATTTATGATGTAGCGCTTAGTAGGTATTACCTAGATATTGTGCAACAGGGAACGACGTTTCCTTACATTTCACAGGCAATTTATCAATAAGGCAAACAAAAAGTTAATAGGGCTTTCTCATGAAATTAATAAATAAAACGTGCTATGATTTAGGTACAATTCAAGGAGCAATGTTGTCGAATGAATTTTCAATAACATTTCAAGGTTATAAGATGGTTTTATGTGTATATTACCATAATTAACTGTCGCCTAGCCGATTTTGGACTTTGTTTTTCTTGCTCCCAAAACTTAAAAAAATGGCTTTCCAATCTTTTGACATTGAGCACTGATCAAGTTTATTCCAGAAACGCGTCGTGCACACTAAATTTGATATCTATATTTTTATTACAATGAATATTGGATGAGAATTTCATTCTTTTAATTTGACTGTAGAGACTATATTTTTAGATCTCATAACCACATAAAACAATCCTTATCTTGGGACAAAAAAATAGAACACTTCACATGTCATTGCAACTGACAATGTGAAAGATCAATCTATGGTATGAAACGAAAGTTTAAAGGCATACAGTCGCTCAAATTGATTTTTTTTGTTTATTATCAAAAGTTGCCAATATTCGATGTTTAATACTAATTGCAGTTGAAATGTTTCATTATATCATACGTAAATAGCCTAGAACGAATGAAATACGTCGCTTTTTGATTTTCTTGTATCCATTAAAGAATTCAATGTTGACCGTACAATATTCATATATTCCGTGACCTACAAAGTGAACCTATTCGGTAAAGCGTTTGCGCATGTGCGAAATCGTTTGCGGAAGGAAAAGCACATGTATGGCACAAACAAAAATATTGACGGATTTTACACGAAAACGACACAAATATGAGGACTTCGTGTAAAAATTAAAAACAAAAAGTGTTATATGGACCTACTCCATTTTTCAACACTATACGGTAAGCATAATTTAGTATCTTTTTACGGTCAAATCGTATTTTGACAGTAGAATTGCATCGTCGTTTTTTATATTATTCTTTTTTTTTTTCAGGAGAAGACGCTAGGTGATATCTCTTTTAAATTAGAGACTACAATAATGAACTTCATGACTGGTCTTTTTTTTTTCGAAAAAAGTATAATCAATACAACTCAAGTGTTGTCAATAATATGCAATACGATTTGCTTACAATTTTCCCATTATCAGGCCCCATTGCAGAGTTTGGGTTTGTTTTTATTGATTACATCACGTATTTCAGATTTTAAGTGTCATTCTTACTAAATACCATTATATAATATTAACTGATTACCCCAAATCCAATTTCATATATATATTTCTTTAATTATATTAATTATATGGAATTTACATGAAAAGCATGCTTCCTGGTTATTCATAGCAGTTATCAGTGTCCGGCAAACTTCGGAAAATCAACCGACTTAAAATTAGGTGTGTTAATGGCGATTTTACCAACAGACATTCGAATTCTTTTCACTAATTCCGACTTTATAGCATATTTTTTAAACCTGGCTTCTTGTTCAGAACATTTTATCAGTATAAAACATCGAATATTGGCAACTTTTAATATAAACAAAAAAAATCAATTTGAGCGACTGTATGCCTTTAAACAGTGATAGTCACCAATTCCACCAATATCAATAAAACAAACAATCACCTCTCACCTACAGAAAGTTTAAACAGTGATGGTCATGTATATATATTTCATGTAATTCTGATTATAGCCCTGGATAATCAGAACATGATGTAACAGGGAAACACCAAAAGGAGCTTGGACTTTTGGCGTGTTAATTGTAGCAAGCATTTGAATAACAGATATTACGTTGTTAAAAAAAAAAAAAAATAAAACAAACAATCACCTCTCACCTACAGAAAGTTTAAACAGTGATGGTCAACAGTTCCACCAATATCAATAAAACAAACAATCACCTCTCACCTACAGAAAGTTTAAACAGTGATGGTCAACAGTTCCACCAATATCAATAAAACAAACAATCGCCTCTCACCTACAGAAAGTTTAAACAGTGATGGTCAACAGTTCCACCAATATCAATAAAACAAACAATCACCTCTCACCTACAGAAAGCTTAAACAGTGATGGTCAACAGTTCCACCAATATCAATAAAACAAATAATCACCTCTCACCTACAGAAAGTTTAAACGGTGATGGTCAACAATTCCACCAATATCAATAAAACAAACAATCACCTCTCACCTACAGAAAGTTTAAACAGTGATGGTCAACAATTCCACCAATATCAATAAAACAAACAATCACCTTTCACCTACAGAAAATTTAAACAGTGATGGTCAACTATTCCACCAATATCCATAAAACAAACAATTACCTCTCACCTACAGAAAGTTTAAACAGTGATGGTCAACAGTTCCACCAATATCAATAAAACAAAAAATCACCTCTCATCTCAAATGAATACAAATAGACCACGACATATCACGTTAGAAATCCATTTCTTCACTTGGGACAGGCACAGCAATGGTGCAGGGTTAACACGATCAATGGGATCCCAACCCTTCCTTCTTGATAACTGGAAATTGGTATATTTGAGAGTTCCCTAAATTTGCGGATTTCCTCATAACAATACTGAAATTAACATTTTGACGCGGAAATGGTACAAAGTTAACGACTTTTCCACCCACCTGACAGTTATAGCATTATCAATATATTATTAACTAAAGGTGTATTAAGAATATTATATATTTCTACCAACCGACAATAACCTTTCAGGAATGAGTAGATACTTAAGTATATTAAAGTCCGTCAAAATCAATAAACTTGACATCAAATATTAATGCCAGTAAACATGCACTATTTCAATTATATGTGAATGTACGTTATTACACTGTAGCAGGATATAATCCGAATTTATCTCAGTCTGCCATTATCTTCTGTTTAAATTAGCTTACCTGACAAATCTTGTCCAAGGAAGTGACGAAGTAATCATCACAAACCATAGCTAAGGCAGCAAACATGTAGACAACGACCAGCATATGTACAATTAAGGCGCCATGTTCTCTCTGAGTATTACTGAAGGCATCAGTAGGAAACTCGTGAAAAGCTAAAACAAAATGTATACTATTCATTTAACACAACCAGACAAATTGTCAGGAAGGATATTACTACAGACTTAAAAATAAAACAAAACTTGCTTTAATTATCCTAATGAGGCAAATTACGAATGGGTCATTTGCATATCTGTAAAAAGTCGATGTTGTTTTAAATATATTTTGGGGGGCAATAGCCGATTTTAACGGAAAATATAGGGGGAATACAACACCATCAGAACAGTTCCAATTTCTAATAGGAAAATGGTAGAAATAGAGACAAAACTATACCCCTAACACACATACGTAACCACTTACTCAAACTATACCCCTAACACACATACGTAACCACTTACTCAAACTATACCCCTAACACACATACGTAACCACTTACTCAAACGATACCTCTAACACGTAACCACTTACTCTGTTCGATTATTACAGGCTCTTCAAAATAACAGTCATAACAGAATAGTAAAATTATCATGAACATCATGACATGATAGCAAACGTTTGTCATCATCTTCTTACGAGGAAGTTTGAAGGCAGTCAATACAAAAAAGGACAAAACACAAACAATGGTTTACAAAACACTACACAGAAAACTAAGGATACAAGAACCACATTATCAGCCGGGGGGGGGGGGGGGGGGGGGGGAGGGGGGGTGAACTAAGGTGCTACGGAAGAGAAATATGTCAGAAAACAAACGTAAATATACATTTTCGTTATAGAAGTATTTGCATCTTATCAGATTCTTTAGAAACAGAACAAGCTTATGATAAATATTACTGTATATTAACGTCTAGGGAATATTTGAAATATTAACAAGACATTATATTTTTTCAAGAATTATTATGAGAATTGTACACGTTTAATTAACATAATTAATATACTGATTACTGAAGATAATATCGTATCAGGAAAATGTCATTTGTAAATTAAGTATATGGATCAATGACATGTTTGTAAATTAAGTATATGGATCAATGACATGTTTGTAAATTAAACAGATTGTAGAGATAGTAGTAAATGTAGTAAGAGAACGTGACGGATGTTAATTAATTAACGTATATGATTAGTATTCTGATGTCACTGTCATTGTGAGCATTAACATAGCTATTCTTACAAAAATAGTAGCATGTAGGAAGGTAAAAAGGTTAACCATTCATATTATAATGTTAAATCAAAGTTACATATCCGTCTTGTCAATCTTTTGTCATCATTCGTAGCTTTTGTCATCATTTGGAGCAGGAGAATTACACTATATTACCATGGAAACACATGACTGGATTTGACGAACAAATCTAACATATAGATCTTGACTGAAGAATATATAGGTGATAGTGTGGGGATTGAAAGTGTTATATCGTCGTGGTCAATTTTATTGATTCGGGAAACCAGAGTACCCGAAGAAACCCCCCCCCTCCCTATCAGGGATTGATTGATTGATTGATTGATTGATTGATTGGTAGTTAATGTAAAAAGTGGTATGTTTTCCATCTATGTTAATGATGGGACCAAGTTTACAGGAAATAAACTATGTGGCTGGATAGACAATGTTTGCATGTCACATTTCAATGGATTGAGACAGAAAAGTTTTCCCTGTAACGAGCCACCTACGACCACTCATAATAAAATGTTCCTCATTAGACGTTTCTACAAGTTGCCTTTTACGTGGATACAGCATGTCATTCTTCAGACACAAGACACTCATTTCCTTTCCGTCATAAAGACGACTTGTGCTTTTGAGTAGCTGAGTAATGCTACAAAATCAAACAACGCCCCTTGTGGATTGTAACTCATGGCAGAGATTCTTTGTTCTATTCTTATTCCCCGAAATTCCCGCGGGGTGCATACATATTGAATCCATCTACATAATGAGATTAAAACGAATTAATTCGATTGATTCTTGGTTAATTACATGTTTGTTAGATAGTCTCTCATGTCCATTTATATCCTTTCTTACTAATGAATTTATTAAGCATAAGAGGAAGGGTATTTCATAAAATGCATTGTAAAACCGAACAATTTGCATAAAAAAATCGATATTTAATTGTAATTTGTTATATGCTACCAAAATCTAATTTCTAAGATATAAATTTCAAAATTGAATAAAAATAAGTTCCATTAAATTTCCATGTGACGGAATTCGGAGACAGTTTATGATATATCGGTTTCATTTGGGTTCTCAAAATTAAATCAAAATTCTCATCTATGACGGTAGTTATTTTTTTTTACTACCGATCATCTTATAAAATCATATTGCACATATTCAGCGACTGTTAGAATGTTGGTGGCTTTTTTCTGTATCCACAATCAAATAAATGCATGTCCTAATTGAAATATTGTTCTCATTGACGATTAGCATACACAACTGTATAGAAGCCGCATACAACCGCATAGAGACGTATACAACTGTATAGAAACGTATACAACTGCATAGAGCCGTATACAACTGCATAGAGCCGTATGCAACTGTATGGAATCGTACACAACTGCATAGAGCCGTATACAACTGCATAGAGCCGTATACAACTGCATAGAGCCGTATGCAACTGTATGGAATCGTACACAACTGTATAGAGCCGCAGACAACTGCATAGAGTCGAATAAAAAAGATTATATTTATTTTCTTATCCCTATTTTAAATACTAGCTAAGAAATGTTACTATTCATAATGATCAATAATTCATATTTTTGTTAATTACCAAAATAAAGTTAACACAATACATGATAATGTAAACCAACAAATTGATTCAAAGTAATCTCATCTCCATGTAAAAATATTTTTACACACACTGCTTTTTTGCATTAGTCGGTTTTCGTATTGACAACAATTACAGCTATCACGACAGTGTTGAATATTTTGAATCTCAGATTCCTACAAGTCTTGCTCAGAATATTCATGCCATCTAGACAATCATCTAGTTTTTAGTATATTTCTAACCATATTAATATAATGAATATAATATTACCTGCTGGCGTACATACCGGAGCTGGCTTTAATATGGTAATGTTAGGTATTGTGCTGCCGTTAGTAATGTTATTTAACACATATATAATTGTACTTCCCAATGGCTTAATTGTTGACACCAGATTCATTGCAGAAGGTATACCCATATCTGTTGTAGCATTCGACATCAGAAGTCCGTCTTCTGTGGTCATATTATTCGTCATGGCAACATTTAAATCACTAGAAAATAATGATAAAAATAGTGTTCATTATGTTTTCAACCTCTTTGATATCAATAGTCAGAAATGAATTACGTTTTCATTCTCTTTACTACATTGCATTTAACACAATAGATTTCCTTCCTCTGTGTAACAATCCTGTCAAGTTGTCCTTCATTACAGCAGTTAGACATGTTTAAAGCATAAAATAAGTTTGCCATGTATATTACATAATGTCTTGTCCCGGAAAATGGCTACTACTATCTCATTCATTATGCTTCAATAATGAATATAGATATTTGAAGAGAATGAATCAATACCACAAATCTACAAACATGTCTTATTGTCAAACCATGTCGAGTTTTACTCAATCGTGAAACTATAGACGATTCTATTTTGGTATTGATTCTATTCAGAGAACCAATATCTTTATTTTTATTTCTCCATTTCATTTGCTATTAATGTAGAATTTGGCTGAGTAAAATTATTAACAGGACATATTGTCCAAAAACACCCACACGACATACATAAACATACATGAATGTACGTCCTACAGAGGATGGTGCTCATTTAGACCTGTAGAGTCTCATTAGTGTTGCTTGAAACCACAGTTATAAAACAAACAAATAAAGCTTTTTAGATATTGCCATATAAACCGAATTCACAAGCATTACGATGAAAGCTAGTTTTTGAATTGTGACTTAAATTGTCTACTTTAATACAAGAACCATCTCTCATTGTACATCTATGGCAATTACAAGTTCTCCAAATCTAAAGAGTACATTGCCTATTTGAGAAAACAAAGCATCATAGCAACATTTAGGATTTTAAGTAAACAAAAATACCAACATTAAATCTAGACAGACATATAGAGTAACGTCCTTTATGCGCTAACATGAGAACATTTTAAAGATCACGAAGTCTATTTCGTCAGTGAACTACGGTCAAAATATAGAAATAACTACTAGTAGAGGTAAATATAAAATATTGTTCAGAGGAAATCATCCGGATTACTCATCGTAATGATTATAACACCGATTGCCAGCATTAAGACAATTTACGCGTATGTGTGAAATAGTAACATAAGACTCTGTCCAAATAGTAGCATAAGACTCTGTCCAAATAGTAGCATAAGACTCTGTCCAAATAGTAGCATAAGACTCTGTCCAAATAGTAACATAAGACTCCTTCTCATACATGTTATTGATTTACGAGAAACTATACCTTCAACACGATTTCCGGAGGAGATCTCCCTTCAGTAGTATTTGCTTTTGTTAATAATTGTGGTGTTTTTACATGAAGATCAATCATCCTGTTTAGCAAATTATCGTCTCTTATTTCTGAAGTGGAAAACTCGTTCATTCATATGAAGATTTTGTCTTGCAGCGGGCCACCACTGATCACTCTGAATAAGCGTTGGCTCAATAGGATCTACTGCAAGTTCTATATTACGTGCAATGAGTGCCTCATTTTCCAAACACGATGCACTCATCATCTATGTCCCGTCTAAAGAGCGAGTTGTCCCCGCATTGTAGAGACTTCGTTAAAATAATTATTCCCAATGGCATAGTTATAATTTAAGTCAGTTTACTATTACATAGATTCGTATACAATATAAACCAATATTCGTATATTTCCAAATATAGTGATGATCCATTAATATTGCTTAACGACTACATACCATAGAAATATTATTTTCACCGACTACTTTTTTTTATTAAAGTTTTATTGTCGTAGATCTTGAATTTGGTTTTTCTAATTTCATCCAACTAGTTTCTAATGATCCAGTAGTGTGACCTTTCTTGTCATATTTTTGTTAAGTTATTTATATTTTTTTACT
Source organism: Bathymodiolus septemdierum (assembly GCA_963383655.1). NCBI lineage: Eukaryota > Metazoa > Mollusca > Bivalvia > Mytilida > Modiolidae > Bathymodiolus > Bathymodiolus septemdierum. The sequence continues at coordinate 19,739,285 of OY726519.1, read as the reverse complement.
GTTTCAAGGCATCCATCACAAGAATATATTGATTTCTACATATAACAAAACAATGATAATCGATAAGGTCATCATGTTGTTGCAAAACAAATGTACTTAATGCACAAGTAGAATCTCCAAGCACGAGACATTCATTTAAGTGTCGTCGTAACGTCAAGTTAATTATTTGTTTCGTCTCGCAGAACCACCGGACGCCCGGTTTCGAAAGTTTGCACACATGGGCGGTGGAAATAAATCCTATCTTTATTTTACTTGGATTTCGACGGGGGCGGGTTGGCGAAGACATCAATATCGTTTGGCAAAATAACTAGAAGATACCAAAGGGGCAACCAGAAGCCGTAAATCGAAGAAGGACATACAATACAGTGACTAAAAAGAAAAGAAAGACATACTATACAATGACTAAAAAGAAAAGAAGGATATACAATACAATGACTAAAAAGAAAAGAAGGACATACAATACAATGACTAAAAAGAAAAGGATAAACAATACAATGACTAAAAAGAAAAAAGGACATATAATACAATGACTAAAAAGAAAAAAGGACATACAATACAATGACTAAAAAGAAAAGAAGGACATACAATACAATGACTAAAAAGAAAAGAAGGACATACAATACAATGACTAAAAGGAAAAGAAGGACATACAATACAATGACTAAAAAGAAAAGAAGGACATACAATACAATGACTAAAAAGAAAAGAAAGACATACAATACAATGACTAAAAAGAAAAGAAAGACATACAATACAATGACTAAAAAGAAAAGAAGGATATACAATACAATGACTAAAAAGAAAAGGATAAACAATACAATGACTAAAAAGAAAAAAGGACATATAATACAATGACTAAAAAGAAAAAAGGACATACAATACAATGACTAAAAAGAAAAGAAGGACATACAATACAATGACTAAAAAGAAAAGGATAAACAATACAATGACTAAAAAGAAAAAAGGACATATAATACAATGACTAAAAAGAAAAAAGGACATACAATACAATGACTAAAAAGAAAAGAAGGACATACAATACAATGACTAAAAAGAAAAGAAGGACATACAATACAATGACTAAAAAGAAAAGAAGGACATACAATACAATGACTAAAAAGAAAAGAAGGATATACAATACAATGACTAAAAAGAAAAGAAAGACATACAATACAATGACTAAAAAGAAAAGAAAGACATACAATACAATGACTAAAAAGAAAAGAAGGATATACAATACAATGACTAAAAAGAAAAGAAGGACATACAATACAATGACTAAAAAGAAAAGGATAAACAATACAATGACTAAAAAGAAAAAAGGACATATAATACAATGACTAAAATGAAAAAAGGACATACAATACAATGACTAAAAAGAAAAGAAGGACATACAATACAATGACTAAAAAGAAAAGAAGGACATACAATACAATGACTAAAAAGAAAAGAAGGACATACAATACAATGACTAAAAGGAAAAGAAGGACATACAATACAATGACTAAAAAGAAAAAAGGACATACAATACAATGACTAAAAAGAAAAGAAGGACATACAATACAATGACTAAAAAGAAAAAAGGACATATAATACAATGACTAAAAAGAAAAAAGGACATACAATACAATGACTAAAAAGAAAAGAAGGACATACAATACAATGACTAAAAAGAAAAGAAGGACATACAATACAATGACTAAAAAGAAAAGAAGGACATACAATACAATGACTAAAAGGAAAAGAAGGACATACAATACAATGACTAAAAAGAAAAAAGGACATACAATACAATGACTAAAAAGAAAAGAAGGACATACAATACAATGACTAAAAAGAAAAGAAGGACATACAATACAATGACTAAAAGGAAAAGAAGGACATACAATACAATGACTAAAAAGAAAAGAAGGACATACAATACAATGACTAAAAAGAAAAAAGGACATACAATACAATGACTAAAAAGAAAAGAAGGACATACAATACAATGACTAAAAGGAAAAGAAGGACATACAATACAATGACTAAAAAGAAAAAAGGACATACAATACAATGACTAAAAAGAAAAGAAGGACATACAATACAATGACTAAAAAGAAAAAAGGACATACAATACAATGACTAAAAAGAAAAGAAGGACATACAATACAATGACTAAAAAGACAAGAAGGACATACAATACAATGACTAAAAAGAAAAGAAGGACATACAATACAATGACTAAAAAGAAAAGAAGGACATACAATACAATGACTAAAAAGAAAAGAAGGACATACAATACAATGACTAAAAAGAAAAGAAGGACATACAATACAATGACTAAAAGGAAAAGAAGGACATACAATACAATGACTAAAAGGAAAAGAAGGACATACAATACAATGACTAAAAGGAAAAGAAGGACATACAATACAATGACTAAAAAGAAAAAAGGACATACAATACAATGACTAAAAAGAAAAGAAGGACATACAATACAATGACTAAAAAGAAAAGAAGGACATACAGTACAATGACTAAAAGGAAAAGAAGGACATACAATACAATGACTAAAAAGAAAAGAAGGACATACAATACAATGACTAAAAAGAAAAAAGGACATACAATACAATGACTAAAAAGAAAAGAAGGACATACAATACAATGACTAAAAGGAAAAGAAGGACATACAATACAATGACTAAAAAGAAAAAAGGACATACAATACAATGACTAAAAAGAAAAGAAGGACATACAATACAATGACTAAAAAGAAAAGAAGGACATACAATACAATGACTAAAAAGAAAAGAAGGACATACAATACAATGACTAAAAAGAAAAGAAGGACATACAATACAATGACTAAAAAGAAAAGAAGGACATACAATACAATGACTAAAAAGAAAAGAAGGACATACAATACAATGACTAAAAAGAAAAGAAGGACATACAATACAATGACTAAAAAGAAAAGAAGGACATACAATACAATGACTAAAAAGAAAAGAAGGACATACAATACAATGACTAAAAAGAAAAGGATAAACAATACAATGACTAAAAAGAAAAGAAGGACATACAATACAATGACTAAAAAGAAAAGAAGGACATACAATACAATGACTAAAAGGAAAAGAAGGACATACAATACAATGACTAAAAAGAAAAGAAGGACATACAATACAATGACTAAAAAGAAAAAAGGACATACAATACAATGACTAAAAAGAAAAGAAGGACATACAATACAATGACTAAAAGGAAAAGAAGGACATACAATACAATGACTAAAAAGAAAAAAGGACATACAATACAATGACTAAAAAGAAAAGAAGGACATACAATACAATGACTAAAAAGAAAAAAGGACATACAATACAATGACTAAAAAGAAAAGAAGGACATACAATACAATGACTAAAAAGACAAGAAGGACATACAATACAATGACTAAAAAGAAAAGAAGGACATACAATACAATGACTAAAAAGAAAAGAAGGACATACAATACAATGACTAAAAAGAAAAGAAGGACATACAATACAATGACTAAAAAGAAAAGAAGGACATACAATACAATGACTAAAAAGAAAAGAAGGACATACAATACAATGACTAAAAAGAAAAGGATAAACAATACAATGACTAAAAAGAAAAGAAGGACATACAATACAATGACTAAAAAGAAAAGAAGGACATACAATACAATGACTAAAAGGAAAAGAAGGACATACAATACAATGACTAAAAAGAAAAGAAGGACATACAATACAATGACTAAAAAGAAAAAAGGACATACAATACAATGACTAAAAAGAAAAGAAGGACATACAATACAATGACTAAAAGGAAAAGAAGGACATACAATACAATGACTAAAAAGAAAAAAGGACATACAATACAATGACTAAAAAGAAAAGAAGGACATACAATACAATGACTAAAAAGAAAAAAGGACATACAATACAATGACTAAAAAGAAAAGAAGGACATACAATACAATGACTAAAAAGAAAAGAAGGACATACAATGCAATGACTAAAAAGAAAAGAAGGACATACAATACAATGACTAAAAAGAAAAGAAGGACATACAATACAATGATTAAAAAGAAAAGAAGGACATACAATACAATGACTAAAAAGAAAAGAAGGACATACAATACAATGACTAAAAAGAAAAGAAGGACATACAATACAATGACTAAAAGGAAAAGAAGGACATACAATACAATGACTAAAAGGAAAAGAAGGACATACAATACAATGACTAAAAAGAAAAAAGGACATACAATACAATGACTAAAAAGAAAAGAAGGACATACAATACAATGACTAAAAAGAAAAGAAGGACATACAGTACAATGACTAAAAGGAAAAGAAGGACATACAATACAATGACTAAAAAGAAAAGAAGGACATACAATACAATGACTAAAAAGAAAAAAGGACATACAATACAATGACTAAAAAGAAAAGAAGGACATACAATACAATGACTAAAAGGAAAAGAAGGACATACAATACAATGACTAAAAAGAAAAAAGGACATACAATACAATGACTAAAAAGAAAAGAAGGACATACAATACAATGACTAAAAAGAAAAAAGGACATACAATACAATGACTAAAAAGAAAAGAAGGACATACAATACAATGACTAAAAAGAAAAGAAGGACATACAATACAATGACTAAAAAGAAAAGAAGGACATACAATACAATGACTAAAAAGAAAAGAAGGACATACAATACAATGACTAAAAAGAAAAGAAGGACATACAATACAATGACTAAAAAGAAAAGAAGGACATACAATACAATGACTAAAAAGAAAAGAAGGACATACAATACAATGACTAAAAAGAAAAGGATAAACAATACAATGACTAAAAAGAAAAAAGGACATATAATACAATGACTAAAAGGAAAAAGGACATACAATACAATGACTAAAAAGAAAAGAAGGACATACAATACAATGACTAAAAAGAAAAAAGGACATACAATACAATGACTAAAAAGAAAAGAAGGACATACAATACAATGACTAAAAGGAAAAGAAGGACATACAATACAATGACTAAAAAGAAAAGAAGGACATACAATACAATGACTAAAAAGAAAAGAAGGACATACAATACAATGACTAAAAAGAAAAGGATAAACAATACAATGACTAAAAAGAAAAAAGGACATATAATACAATGACTAAAAAGAAAAAAGGACATACAATACAATGACTAAAAAGAAAAGAAGGACATACAATACAATGACTAAAAAGAAAAAAGGACATACAATACAATGACTAAAAAGAAAAGAAGGACATACAATACAATGACTAAAAGGAAAAGAAGGACATACAATACAATGACTAAAAAGAAAAGAAGGACATACAATACAATGACTAAAAAGAAAAGAAGGACATACAATACAATGACTAAAAAGAAAAGAAGGACATACAATACAATGACTAAAAAAAAAAGAAGGACATACAATACAATGACTAAAAAGAAAAGAAGGACATACAATACAATGACTAAAAAGAAAAGAAGGACATACAATACAATGACTAAAAAGAAAAGAAGGACATACAATACAATGACTAAAAAGAAAAGGGACAAAACACAAACAATGATCCACAACACATTAATAAGAAAACTGAGCAACACGAACCAAACAACAAACGGAGGTGAAATCAAGAACTCCGGAAGGGTAAGCAGTTCCTCTTTACTAATGTTACTGCTTGAAACTAACAATACATTTGACAAGACGATAATGCAATTCTGGAAATCATAATCACTTCTAGAAGGAATTGACGTTTTCCTCTCATGTAAAGTGGATGGTAGCCTTTCGTGTATTTCAACTTGTATTTATTCATTACCGAAAACTGCATTGATTCTGAAATTTTAATTAGTTATGACTTGTTGAAGAGCTTTTTTTTCTAAGAACAATCTTGACATTTCGGAACTCTAATTAAATTTTCTTGTTCGCACCGAGTAAACATATTTGAAATTAAAAGACTTCTCGATATTGTGAAAGAACCTTGAGATTTTGTAGTTTTTGTAATTAAACTTTTGAAATAAGGAAATGCAAGGAATTCGAATCAATAATACGATTTTTCCATTAGATACTTTAAAAATTCATAATGTGTTATATGTTTTAACATTTAATGAAATATTGTTTCAACTGTTAGCTACATAATTGATTGTTTTTTAAGCTTTCTATCGTGATACATATTGTTGAAATGCAGTAGCCTTGATGTTAACCAACAATCGATCAATAAGTGGCGTGTAATGCCATTTTTGTAGTATTACAGACATAGTGTGGTAATTTGGGTTATGGCATTCCACATATAAAACTATGAAGTGATATCAACAAATAAAAAGGGTTAAATAAAATGTTTAAATAATGTACGAAAAGTCTGAAGATATCAAATGGGTAATCAGAAGCCGTAAATCGAAGAATGACAGACGATGAAAGAAAAAGGAGAAAAGGACAAACAGTGATCTACAAAACACAGAAAACTAAAGATTAAGATTCTTAAAGAGTAGAAATATAACACAGGTCTACAATTTACTTCACAAATCTATTGGGTTTTTTAAACGTAAACTTGCATTCTCTGTACCATTTGTAAGACATATTCTTATGAAGAGTTGATTAAATAGAATGTTCTTCAGATATAATATACAATCACCTAAAGCATGTTCTATACTTTCTGGTCGTTGTTCTTCATTTAAAATAAGCTATGTTGTAAAGGAGATACATTATAGGGTAAATAAAGTTTATTTGTCTGGAATAGCATGTCATCATTACGAAATAAGAATAATGTTATTCAAGATCAATTAATTAACGCCTAAGTTATTTACAATGCAGATCTATTTTTATGAACCCTTTTATTTCCTGTAGGTTCCAATGCTAAGCTATGGTCTACGAGAGTGGTAGTTCTTGGATTTCCAATTGGCTTCCAATTCTCAAATGTAGAAATGACCAAATAAGGAACATGCCAGTCATATTTCCTTTGAAATGGTTGAGTGGTTTCAGAGAAAAAGATTTTTTAAAACCATTTTCAAATAAGAGTCATGTGTTAAACTTTGTCATTTGCTATATGACATATCCCATTCCCGACCCTCATGAAAGTGTAAACTTTACCATGGATTATGTAATGATATTTCATATGCAGGTCGGAGTCAATTCAGTTTGTAATTTATATTCCTGTACGGTTCTATGTTGAAAATGTCCTACGTTGCATACCAGCTGCAAAACTGTTATTTGATAGATGACCATCTAAGGAACATTCCCACAATATAAGAGTTCATTCCATGATATGGCCTTCGAAATGATCGTTAAGATTTCAGTCCATCAGAACACGTCATTTGTCTTGGCTGACATGTAATGTTTATCATCGACAGCAACAATATAAGTTCAGTAAATAACCATCGAATGACTATTGTCGCCAAATTTGCTTCAAATTGTACCAGAGTTGCATTGAAATGTGAAGTTTGCGAATGAAAGGGGTGTGAAGTGATTGAAATAGTTTACATGACCGTTCGGGTCAGCTCGACTAAACAGTATAATCATGGATAAAATAATATACGTTACTTTTCAAATAACAACATTTCATGTGTTTCAACTTAGTTTACTTCTAACATGGTTTAATATCTGCAAAAAAATATCTCCGCGAAAATCAATCATGTTTAATAAGGTCTAATCTTGATAAAAGGTTCAAAACCCGAACAAGTAAAAATATTGATATAAATGGGACAGACATATTCTATTGATGTGTCAACAGTCACAAAATAAGGAAAACAATAATCATTTGTCTCATATACAGTTTATAATATAATTAATTGAATACAGTAAAGAGGTATATATAGCCGAGCGCCTGTTTTTTACTGGGCAAAACGCCTGGATTTTACTGGTCAGAGCGCCTGGTTTTTACTGGGCAGAGCGCCTGGTTTTACTGGGCAGAGCGCCTGATTTTTACTGGGAAGAGCGCCTGGTTTTTACTGGGCAGAGCGCCTGGTTGTTACTGGGAAGAGCGCCTGGTTGTTACTGGGCAGAGCGCCTGGTTGTTACTGGGCAGAGCGCCTGGTTTTTACTGGGAAGAGCGCCTGGTTGTTACTGGGCAGAGCGTCTGGTTTTTACTGGACAGAGCGCCTGGTTGTTACTGGGCAGAGCGCCTGGTTTTTCCTGGGAAGAGCGCCTGGTTTTTACTGGGAAGAGCGCCTGGTTTTTACTGGGCAGAGCGCCTGGTTTTTACTGGACAGAGCACCTGGTTGTTACTGGGCAGAGCGCCTGGTTTTTACTGGACAGAGCGCCTGGTTGTTACTGGGCAGAGCGCCTGGTTTTTACTGGGAAGAGCGTCTGGTTTTTACTGGGAAGAGCGCCTGGTTTTTACTGGGCAGAGCGCCTGGTTTTTACTGGACAGAGCGCCTGGTTGTTACTGGGCAGAGCGCCTGGTTTTTACTGGACAGAGCGCCTGGTTGTTACTGGGCAGAGCGCCTGGTTTTTACTGGGAAGAGCGCCTGGTTTTTACTGGGAAGAGTGCCTGGTTTTAACTGGGCAGAGCGCCTGGTTTTTACTGGACAGAGCGCCTGGTTGTTACTGGGAAGAGCGCCTGGTTTTTACTGGACAGAGCGCCTGGTTGTTACTGGGCAGAGCGTCTGGTTTTTACTGAGGTTTGTGTTGTTCAGTTGTTTAGTTTTCTGTGTACTGTTACTGTTAATGGATCATTGTTTGTTCTGTGTACTGTTAATGGATCATTGTTTGTTCTGTGTACTGTTAATGGATCATTGTTTGTTCTGTGTACTGTTAATGGATCATTGTTTGTTCTGTGTACTGTTAATGGATCATTGTTTGTTCTGTGTACTGTTAATGGATCATTGTTTGTTCTGTGTACTGTTAATGGATCATTGTTTGTTCTGTGTACTGTTAATGGATCATTGTTTGGCCTTGTTTTCTTTTTCTTTTGTTTTGCCACCGTATTGTCTGTCCTTTTCATTGCCCCTTTGGTATCTTCACACTTTTCTTAAATAGTACTGTAAAGGATTCAAAATACGAACAAATAAAAATATTAATATAAATGTGACAGGTATTAGTTAGATCTGTCAACAGTCATAGAATAAGGAAAACGATGATCATTTGTCTCATATTATAAGATAGAGTTATATAAATACAGTGAAGATGAATATATAACAGAGCACCTTTTTTGTGGAGTTCGTGTTGCTCGATTGTTTAGTTTTCTGTGTAATGGTAATAGATCATTGTTTGTGCTTTTGTCCTTTTTCTGTTGGCAACTGTATTGTCTGTCCTTCGATTTACGGCTTTTCCTTACACCTTTGGTTACTTCACACTTTTCTTAAATATTACTGGAGAAGGTTCAATATCCGAACAAATCAAAATTATTAATATAAATGTGACAGACGTATTATAAAATAACCAAAAACAATTGTCGCATATACTACGTCAGTATATGATGGAATTAGATGGATACAGTGGAGAGGAATATATAAGAGATCATGTAACATCAGTGTACAGAACTTCATTTATAAGTGTAAATTTAATGACACCACGACAAGATAACACAAGACATTAATGGGACGCTTGCTATTTAACTCATCGTTAGAGGTAGGCGCAAATCACCAAGATCGTCAGATAATTATTGGACATTGTAGCATTTAACGACCTCGGTAAAATCACGATCTTCAAATCGATTAGACAAATAAATCAGGTTAATTTACTCTTATAACAGGAAATTATACTACTTAAATGAAGCTGAACAAACATTTCCATATACAAACACTATGTTGCTGGTACATGTTTGTACGAGGTTGAACTATCTGTATGGCTGTATATTATTACTTTAGGCATATCTTATAGTTCAAAAAAGACAAAGAGATAAAACACAAGTTTACAACGTTAGACAGTCTTCTCCCATAGTATTGTACTGATTAGAAATTTGCACAATATTATGGGTTTGTTCCATACCTCGGGGTTCACACGAGAGAGAGAAAGGACATTTTGATATATCAATAAATAAACTATGTCGTGGTCTTGTTTGTATTCAGTGAATTCAGTTAAGGTGAGCGATGATTGTTCGTTTCGCTGATATTGGAGGAATTGTTCACCATCACTTTTTAAGCTTTCTTTTAATAATCACTTAAGCTTATTTTTATTCAGCACAAATTGAATATGACAGAAAAGCAGCTGCTTCCTGATAATTTATGTTTCAATAGAAAGAATCAAGATGGATCTAGCATACAATAAACATAAATATGACCAGGATACAATCAAGGAAACAAAGAGAAAAGGACCATTAAACCAAAAGCAACCACAGATTGGACAACGCAATGCTAAATCTCAATAAATGTCATATTCCACTTGAGCTTTAGCATTGTTAAATGCTAGAAACACCACTATGCTACATATATACCAAAGTTATTAAGCTTAATATCAACACAGTATTGATTATATTTACTATCCTGGATTGCCATCGGCAACACTAATAACTTCAAAGAAGGGAATCAACAGACGTTGTAGAGTAAAAACAACTGACAACACAATTTGTTACCAAAATGGTAAAGAATGTGTAACTTTTCATTTTTATTCTTCTTCTGGTCATAACGTTAGCAAAAGTAGCCATTATCCTTTTTAAAAATAGTAATTCGCAGATCACAAGAATAGCAAAGCCAACGGCAAACGCGTTTAAAACGATTGCACACACCGTGGATTGGCAATCCACACATATGTCCCTAAACCCAACATAGAATGGTAATCAATCCACCCGTTCCTAGAACCATCATAGACTACAGCTAATATTCTGATAACATAACGATAGAAAACGATCAGTAACTGTCGATTTGTTTAATTTATCTTATTGTCGTGTCTCTTACAATTCAAAAATTATAGATACTCTCGGTGTAAATCAAAAGTTGAAAAAATCAATTAAAGACAATAACTATTTTTAGATGAAAAAAAAAATGTTTATCATCATTGATGTTCATTGTGTACTTCAATAACAAATAATCGGACGTTTGATCATTGCGCTACAATACAGGTGCTGAATGTGATGTCTCTGGGTATATATATGTTTAATAAACTTTACACTCAAAGAGTCTTATATCGACGGTAAAAAGGGATACTGACAAGAGTGTGAGAGTAATGCAGATATCTCATTTAGTACCCTCGATTCTTTTCTGGAATAACCTTCATCAGGTACGCCCAAGTCAAAAGGCTGGAAAGCCATATAAGTGTAATGTCTTTAGCAGTAAGAAATATACTAAACAGGACAGACAAAATCTGCTAAAGTCATCTATATAAATATGCAAAGTAAACTTGTTCTCATCATTAACATAGCTGAAATAATGGTCACTTGATGTTAGACCATAATCAATCAATCAATCAAGCAAGCAATGTCGCAAAATATTATTTATATAAAAAAAGGGGGGGTTCCGTTCTGCCATCTTTTTCAGATGTTTTACCTACATTCACCGCTTCATTGTTCCATTACCCACTACGATAAATAAACAAAAAACTCAACCAGTTTTGAATATTGCAGTTGATACCATAACCTGATAGCGTATTGCTATGCTTTAATCACTCTACGGTGGGAACCATCTCTGGGCGAGTTAAAGTTTTATGACGTCATCAACATTATGAACAATACTGTATTCAGTGATTTGATTGTACAAATAGCCACCGAAATAAGTGGGTTTTTAAGATGCTCTCAGATTCAATTATTATCATATTATTGTTAACAATTATATCTAAATCTTGTTACTGTTTTTGTTTTTTGTTTTTTTGTGTTTTATTTTGTGAGAAGAGTTTGAAGATACCAAAGAGGTAATTAGAATCCGTATATCGAAGAAGACCAGACAACACAATGGCCAAACGAAAAAGTACAAAAGGACAAACAACGATATACAAAACATACATATAAAACTAAAGATCGAGTAACACGAACTCCACTAAACAATTTGTCGACATCTTCGGTACGTAATACTTTCAATATAAATAATGGTACAAACTGAATTCATTTGAAATGTAATCATTGTAAATAAGATTAGTAATGATAGAGAAAGATAGGTATTCATTTACCTTTATTGAGCGATTACTTCTCAATTGATCTTTGCTGTTTTAAGAATAATGAAATGTGGACCACACATTTCTTTTTAGTTGTTCTGCTTGGTGAAGCAACGAAAGTATCTAATATAGTTTGTACGGAAAGCCATATTATATATAATTGGGGAATAGTCTGCAATCTTTGTAATTGTTGAGAACATTTATAGCTAACAGATCAATATTACGATATAAATTGTGTAATAAAATAACTTGAAGTCATCTATCCCAAGGGAAATAATGTTGCAAGTGTTTTTAAAGCGACAACTTCAATCATTATTAAAGAGCATGATTTTTAAAACAATTGCAAGTATTCCTCTTCAATAATTATGATAGCATACATGTAAAAACACGAAATTCCTAAATTTGCTTTAAAAATTAGTCAGTTATATATTGAACACTACGGATAAGCTTCACAGAACGACAATATGGAATGTTTCTGAAGTTAACATGCCATCAATATTTGTATGGTGGCGTCATGAATATGTCTTGACTTAGTAAGACGTATATTATATCCATATTATACAATATCTATAGTCAAACTTATATCGTAGTACAATTATACATCGAACCAACGGAACTAAAGGACGAAGGTTATACTGACACGTGTAGACTAAATTATATATCTACGTTTCTATAAACATGTACAATTGTCTGAAGTATGTTGATTCTATCATTAAAATTTAAAATTGTTTTCTGAATGTACGTGTATTTCATCGTTGTCAAATTAGACACATTAACCGGTTTTATCCCGCCACATTTGTGGATCTATATCAATACAATGCTTGTATTTCCATCGGCATTTGTTGTGTTTGTTTGTTGTTTTTGTAATTTAATGATTTCAGGTGAGATTTAGCTGTTCGTTGTGAAGATGCCTTTTCTTGTATTGATGGAATTGTTGGCCGTCACTGCTCTGTTTTATTTCATACCGTCATAGCGTATTCAAAATAGATCAATACATTTGTAATTTAATCATTCGGAAAAAAAATAAACATGCGACTGCCATAAAAACTTAATAAAATACTGACGTTGATGTGTTTTACAATACGAATCTAAATAGACAAGACGACACTAAAACTACTTTGTTCTAATGTTTTAGTTGTAGCTAAGAAGATGTGACTTTATCAGAAAAATTCCGAGATACACACTAAACACAGTTAACCCCTGGTTTTTAATGGGGTTCGTGCTTCTTTAGTTTTATGTGTATGCTTTGAAGATCGTTGTTTGTCCTTTTGTGCTTTTTCTTTTGGCCATTGTGTTGTCTGTTCTTCTTCGATATACGGATTCTGATTACTCCTTTTGGTATCTTCAAACTCTTCTCACTTGTGTCCAATCTAATTTAAATTTTGAACATAGTAAATTCGATCAATATGGTAGCTTGATTTTGTTGTTCTTTATTGTGAAGAACCTTACCATGCTCTTCATAAGAGATTAAGTGATCACTTTCTATTGTACTAAGAATATAGACATTCCCAAAAACAATATACAGTTATACATGGATTAACAATATACAATTATTGCCTTCATACAAGGTGAACATCGAAAGTTGTCAACCCGAGGTCGGTTTGTATTCCACAAGGGCTTTAGCAAAGCACTTCCGTTTGTCAGAGTTATAGACCGGACGACAACATATTGTCTCCCTCTACATTATAGATGCTTGGGTTGTCCACCGGGTTGTCTCCCTCTACATTATAGATGTTTGGGTTGTCAACCGGGTTGTCTCCCTCTACATTATAGATGCTTGGGTTGTTCACCGGGTTGTCTCCCTCTACATTATAGATGTTTGGGTTGTCAACCGGGTTGTCTCCCTCTACATTATAGATGTTTGGGTTGTCAACCGGGTTGTCTCCCTCTACATTATAGATGCTTGGGTTGTCCACCGGGTTGTCTCCCTCTACATTATAGATGTTTGGGTTGTCCACCGGGTTGTCTCCCTCTACATTATAGATGTTTGGGTTGTTCACCGGGTTGTCTCCCTCTACATTATAGATGTGTGGGTTGTCCACCGGGTTGTCTCCTTCGTCAGCAAGTTTTCCGTAAAAGCTCCAGGTTGTCTTATTACATTTTTTTTATAGGAAAAAAATATGTAAGGCATAATAATACATTTTATTTAGTGCAAGATAAAAAAAAACATACCAGAAATGTTAATTTAATCTAAATATCAATTAATATCTGGAAAAGTACAAAGGTTTATAACTCTTTTGAAAATAATGTTCCATTCTTGAATATCACAGTCTGTTACACATAATATTAGTGATTGTAAGAGTTTCGTTTATACTCTCATCTATTGTTTCCTTGTCGCTGTATTCTCCATATTAATCACAAGTTGACATGAAAACAGTGCTCACATACTTGCAACATGTGTCATTAGTACACCTGAACCAGTTTATACATCATTAAAATCCACCTATGATGTAAATTTATTCTCTAAACTCTCCATTATTTTTAAGGAATGGAGAGTTATGAACAATGTGGACAGGGGCGGAGCTAGAGTTTAAAGGTCAAAAACCTCAACCTGTTTAAAATTGCAAAATTGAATAACAAACAATTTATTTAATTTTTTTTGTTGCAAGATTAATAATTAATAAAATTAATAAACTACAATGGGTGGATTTTAAGTTGGAGAATGTCCTCGTATCTCTCCATTCCTTAAAAACAATGGGCCTCATAAGTTTGTTCTCATTGGAATGACAGCCATTTTAAAGAATTTAGTTTAAGGATCGCTAGTAATTACTAGAATCCACGTCTGAATTCACGCCACTTGTCAATGTAGCCTCTTCAGACTTACTTTGAAACGGCTTTTAACGGCCAAAGAACAGATAATAATATTTGTTAAGCACCTAGATAAACCAGCGATATGTTGTTCTTTGAACGGACACTTGTGTTAGAAAACTGATTTACATCTTCGCATTCACGTATAAATCCAAAGGATTCCAGAGATTGGTTGTCGTGAATTTCATCCTCAGAAAAGATAGTAAGTTTATGTGAAGGGTTACCAAGTCCGTCGTCGATACCTATCATTTTATCAGAAAATACAATTAGCGTTCACTGACCCTACATTTACAATATGATTCATCTTTGGAATAAAAGTAAATATGTTTTTTTTATTGTTTGTCTGACCGCTTGAGATCCAGTTATAGGTTTAACACCGCCACAATTTTTTGACTCTCGATCCATGACCTAGATCTCCATCTGCCTATGTCGTTATGATTTTTGTGTTAAGTATTTTACGATTTGATAGACAACTGGTTCGTATTGTTGTGGTTGGTTGCATAATTAAAACATTGATATATAAGTTAGTGGGAATCAGGTACGCTGAAAGTCACATGAAAAGTAATCAAATAATCTAAGTATTTGAGAACAATAAAAAAAAATGGAAAAAACAAAGAATACCACATCATCAGAACAATGCTTAAATCTAATAGGAAAATCATAGAATACCACATCATCAGAACAATGCTTAAATCTAATAGGAAAATCATAGAATACCACATCATCAGAACAATGCTTAAATCTAATAGGAAAATCATAGAATACCACATCATCAGAACAATGCTTAAATCTAATAGGAAAATCATAGAATACCACATCATCAGAACAATGCTTAAATCTAATAGGAAAATCATAGAATACCACATCATCAGAACAATGCTTAAATCTAATAGGAAAATCATAGAATACCACATCATCAGAACAATGCTTAAATCTAATTGGAAAATCATAGAAACAAAGGAGAAATCGATACCTAACACACATATACATCACCGCTCACTTTTTGGCTTGTACATGCACATCAATAAAAAGTGACAGGGTTAAACCACCCCCTCTTAGTGGAATGATAAAATATAAAGAAGCAACAAAGTTACGGAATGTCTGTGTCACAAAAAATACCAATTGTGTACTCTTTGGTTTAACCCGATCGCGGCTCAAACCCACTGGAGGCGAACACGCTAACCATTACACCACCGATGTGGTTAGTATATGTTGTATATGCAAAATATAAGTATATACACGAAACAGGAGACTAACTAGTCAAAAACAGAAATGATACAATACATAGTAAAACAAGAATAAAAGAGTACTTTAACGTATACAAGAATACCTGCACGGTGATGTATATGTAATTGGATATCTTGTCCATCATTTTCAAAATAACAATTTGAAAGAAAATACACTTTTAATATGTTCAAATCATCTGTGGTAATTTGTCTGTCTGTAGCTGGAAGTAAGCAGACTAATTATTATCATTTATTCTTGTGTAAACGATACAATTGGATCATATGATACCCACATTTTACAATCTTTCCGATAGCTCTGCATCTGTGACGGTAAAAAGCATTTTTTTTATCGCTTAGAAATACTGGTTACAACATATTTACAGGCCATGAAGGCTATATGACGTTTAAAGGTTGGCTGACTGATTGATTGCTGTTTAACACCAACTTTAACAGTATTTCACCTATATCATGGTGTGAACAATATTGATAAATTAATTTCCTCAGCAACAAAAACCTCAGAAACAAGACATAGGTGTGTAAAAAAACAAGCAAAACGTTTAAAGGTCCAGAGTCGTGCCAATCATATTAGTACATTTCAAAATGGCCGCACACATTTTGAACTTCCAGCATAACAATAAAACTTGAAATAAAACATGAAGAAATAACTGTCTTTTCTTGATATTCTGTGAGATTGGTAATGTGGAAGAAGAGTTAAAGATACCAAAGGGGTAATCAGAATCCGTAAATCGAAGAAGAACCGACAACACAATGGCCAAAAGAAACAGGACAAAGGGACAAACAACGATCTAATAAAGTTTCCGCATCTAGTCCAAATTCATGTTTCCCAGAGAGTTCTAATCTCGTTGAAAAGTTCATCGGAAGTCTTTATATTTTGGACATTCGTTTTTCAGCCATACATTTTCGGTAACATTGAGATTCGGTGACTGTGCCGGCCATGTCATTGTGTTTATATTGTTTGTTTCCATGAAATCTGACACAATATGAACCCAATGAACAGATGCGTTTTCGTCTTGGTAGGCGTTATTATTGGGGGGAAATTCCTGGCTATTACAGACCAGAAATTAGAGTCTACTATTTCCAGAACATTCATGTGTCCATTTATCGACACCATGAAAACACATACAGCCCCATTTCAAAATAATCACCTTTCTCTCCGTGTGCAGACACATTCGGGATGGTCACTTTCGGTAGCTTTTCTCCATATAAAAATACGGTTATTTTACCAATTACAACCTGACTTCGTCACTAAGTAAAGTGGTAAAAATGCGACACTAGTATGCTATGAAGAAAGGATTGACACCTGATTTATTAATTTATGGTGCAGGGTTGGGTCATGTGACTCAAGCTTAGATTGCCACAGGACAGTGAGGATGGAATGGGATGGTAAAGTTTGCCTCACAACGATCCATTAGCGACCACTTATAGCAAACTGTTGCTTATTATGAACTGTGTAAAGTTTTCTTCTACTTGCATGGAGTGTTGTTTTCGTATGTGTTGTTAATATTGGTGGATTTGTTTACCTTCCTCAGCTTTCTCTTCATTCTATTATATCCTAAGAGTGAGTTGTGTATTTGGTTTGTCCCTCACAACTAAAAGATCCCGTGATAGAGAGTTATGTATGCCCACAGCAGCACAACTAAAAGATCCCCTGATAGAGAGTTAGGTATGCCCCACAGCAGCACAACTAAAAGATCTCCTGGTAGAGAGTTCTGTATGCCCCACAGCAGCACAACTAAACGATCCCCTGATAGAGAGTTATGCATGCCCCACAGCAGCACAACTAAAAGATTCCCTGGTAGAGAGCTATGTATGCCCCACAGTAGCACAACTAAAAGATCCCCTGATAGAGAGTTATCATGCCCCACAGCAGCACAACTAAAAGATCCCCTTGTGTCAGACGACATGTTTGCACTTATGGAAAACACAAAAATAATTTCGGGATATAGAACAGATTATTCAGCAATTGGTTTATTTTGTTTTTCAACATGCCTTGCCAAACGTGGCAAGGGATACTGGAAATTTAATTCACGGTTGCTGAGAGATTCAGAATATATTAACTTAGTTAAAACATGTATTAAAGATACAATATCAGAATATTATTCCAATGGAGATGTTGATGATATAATAAATGTTGAATTGTCTTGCAATGATCAGAATTTTTTTGAAATACTTAAGATGAAAATCAGAAGTATCTCTATTGAATATAGTATTAAAAAGTCTAAGCAAGAAAAAGAAACTACAAGAATATTGGAAAATGATTTTCAGAATTTAGAGAATGAGATGAATCTACAACCACGTGATTGTACACAAATATTATTAAATCAAAAGAAAACTGAACTCGAAATTAAAAGACAACATATAATTGATGGTTTACTTCTCCGTTCTCGGGCAAACTGAGACGAGAATGGGGAAAAATGTACTGAATATTTTTGTAAATTAGAAAAACAAATCCTTTATCAACAAGATTATTACTGAACTTATAGATTACAAAGGAAATAATATTTCGGACCAGTCAAATATTCTTTCTGAACAAGAATGTTTTTATAAAAATCTGTACTCAAGCAAATCTTTATTTGATAATGATGATTCCTTTTTTCACCACGATGTAAGATTAACAGATGAACAAAGAGACTCCTGTGAGGGTAATTTAACATTTTAGGAATGTGGAGAGGCACTTAAATTGATGAAAAATGGATCAGATGGTTTTACAGTCGATTTAAAAAAAAAAAAAATTGAAAGATATTGGTGCTTTTGTATTTCGTTCACTAAAATATGGGTTTGAATCGGGTAATTTGTCTCAGTTTCAAAGTCAAGGAGTTATTACATGTATCCCTAAGGGAGGTAAAGACATAAGGTACATGGGCAACTGGCGTCCAATCAGCTTGCTTAATACTGACTTAAAAATAGCATCTGCAGTACTTGCAAATCGGTTAAAACAGGTCTTATCATTTATTATAAGAGATACTCAAAAGTGATTCATGAAAAACAGATTCATGGGAGAGAATTCACGACTTCTTTATGACTTGATGCATTATTTAGAAAAAAATGATTTAGACGGTCTATTGTTACTGGTGGATTTTGAAAAAGCTTTTGATTCCGTTGAATGGGAATTCCTAATTAAAGCATTAAAGAGTTTTAATTTTGGTCCGTCTATTTGTAAATGGTTTAAAACTTTATATGCAGAATCAAAACGTTGTGTTATTAATAATGGGCATATGTCCAATTTCTTTAACTTAGAACAAGGTTGTCGCCAAGGAGATCCCATTTCTCCTTATTTATTTATAATAGGGGTAGAGTTACTTTCTTTAAACATCAAATCTAATCCACAAATTAAAGGAGTTCTTATAAATGAAACAGGGCCATTGATAAGTCAGTATGCTGATGACACTTTCCTTTTGCTTGATGGAAGTGAATTTTCATTAAAAAAGACCCTCAATTGTTTTGACAATTTCCATAAAGTTTCTGGTTTAAAAATGAATACATCAAAAACAAAGGCTGTATGGGTGGGGAATAAAAGGTACTCAGATTTAATTCTTTGCCCAGATTTTAATCTTGACTGGTCATACTCAAATTTTAAACTTCTTGGAATTGAATTTTCTCTAGATCTCTATACCATGCCAGATTTGAATTTTAGGAAAAAAATTATAGATATTTCAAAAATATTAAAAAGATGGCAACATAGAAAACTCACATTACTTGGAAAGGTTACCGTGATCAAAACACTAGCTCTTCCAAAACTGATACACCTATTTACGTCATTACCAAATTTGAAACAATCTATGCTAAATGAATTAAATAAAAAAAAAATCAATTTCATTTGAGATGGAAAAACAAAAAAAATTAAACGTAATACGCTAATTGGGGATATTCAAGAGGGAGGGTTGAAAATGATCCATTTGCAATCTTTTATTACTTATTTAAAAGTAAGTTGGGTAAAACGATTTTTTTCAACTTAAATGGAGACTGGCAAAATATTCTTTTAACTAATTTGAAAGATTATGGCGGTGTTAGAACATTTTCTTTTCAGAAAGAAAAACTTATTAAAGTTTCAAGCAAAATTAGTAACCCTTTCTGGAAAGATATCTTCAATAGTCTGCACTTGGCAAAACCATATACCTTAATAAATATGAATGAATGTCTTTCTCTTGATATGTTAAATTTTGTACCCATTGAAAATTACTCCTTTTATATCAAATGGGAAAATGTTGGTGTGTCGAACTTATCTCATCTTATTGACCATCAAAGAAAAGATTTTTATACTTTTGAACAAATTAGACAAAAAGTTAGAACTAAAAATTTCATACAGTACTACTCACTCCTATCAAGTATTCCAAAGCATATGAAGAAGCATATAAGAGAAAATTTGACTGATTGTTTTAATACTTTCAACCCAGAAGATATCTTCCTAGAAAGAATAAAAAATAATAAAGATATAATTTGTTTTTATATTAGTTTAGTAAACAACATTGTTCATATTCCAATGCAAAAGTTCTTGAAATGGGAAGAGAAACTCCAATGTGATATTCCAAATTGGTTCATATATTTCAATATTCTTAGGAAGTGCTGTAAAAATGTATATTTAATTAATTTTCAATATAAATTTTTGCATAGAGTGATTCCTACAAATACCTTTTTGTTCAAAATGCATGTCAAAGATAGCAAATCTTGCTCATTTTGCAAAGTAGAAGATGAAACCATTGAACATTTATTTTTTGACTGTCCTTGTACTTAACAATTTTGGAGAGTTTTCTTTGAATGCCTGAAGAGATATTTTAACAATATTGAATTAAACAAAAAAAAAAAATGTTTTACTTGGATTTCAAACACTTCAGGATAAACTATTATTGAATTTACTCACAATAATTACAAAAAACTATATCTATAAATGCAAATTTAAAGACAAAATTCCAAATATTGTGGAATTAAAATTTAAAATAAAAAATTACTATTCTCTTGAATTATACATAGCTAGAAAAAACAATAAACTGGCAGCTTTTGAAAAATTCTGGGGGCCTTTAAAATATGTTTTTCCTGATTTATAGCTTTAATTGTCATTATTTGTTTGTTACCATCAGTATCAATAGGAGCAAGTGTACAAGTGTACAAAGTGAGAAAATTGAATGGAGGAGTGAAAAGAATGTGTGTGTGGGTTGTTGAGTGAATGAAAATGTCAGCAAATTACAAATAATTTATATGTGTATTATAATTTAATTTAAAAATTTGCTAAAAAAAACCCAAATAGTCACAAATTGTACATGTACTATATATTAGTATATATATTTTTTGAAAAAAAAACCCAGACACCTTAGTCAGGTGGTGGTGTAGGGGTTATGTAAAATCCTGACTATTGAAAAAAAAAAAAAAAAAAAGAAAAAAAAAAGGATCCCCTGGTAGAGAGTTCTGTATGCCCCACAGCAGCACAAATAAAAGATCACCCGGTATAGAGTTCTGTATGCCCTACAGCAGCACAAATAAAAGATCCCATGAGAGTAAGTTCTGTATGCCCACAGTAGCACAACTAAAAGATCCCCTGGTAGAGAGTTCTGTATGCCCTACAGCAGCACAACTAAAAGATCCCCTGATTGAGAGTTCTGTATGCCCTACAGCAGCACCATTTGTTATATCTTTATCCGGAGTTGGTTTGTTCCTCACAACTAAAAGATCCCCTGGTAGAAAGTTCTATATGCCCTACAGCAGCACCATTTATTATATCTTTACCCGGAGTTGGCTTGTCCCTCGCAACTAAAAGATCCCCTGGTAGAGAGTTATGTATGCCCTACAGCAGCACAGCTAAACGATCCTCTGATAGAGAGTTATGTATGCCCTACAGCAGCACAGCTAAACGATCCTCTGATAGAGAGCTATGTATGCCCTACAGCAGCACAGCTAAACGATCCTCTGATAGAGAGTTATGTATGCCCTACAGCAGCACCAGTTATTATATCTTTACCCGGAGTTGGTTTGCCCCACACAACTAAAAGATCCCCTGGTAGAGAGTTATGTATGCCCTACAGCAGCACAGCTAAGCGATCCTCTGATAGAGCGTTATGTATGCCCTACAGCAGCACAGCTAAACGATCCTCTGATAGAGAGTTATGTATGCCCTACAGCAGCACAGCTGCACCAGTTATTATATCTTTACCCGGAGTTGGTTTGCCCCTCACAACTAAAAGATCCCCTGGTAGAGAGTTATGTATGCCCTACAGCAGCACAGCTAAACGATCCTCTGATAGAGAGTTATGTATGCCCTACAGCAGCACAGCTAAAAGATCCTCTGGTAGAGAGTTATGTATGCCCTACAGCAGCACCAGTTATTATATCTTTACCCGGAGTTGGCTTGTCCCTCACAACTAAAAGATCCCCTGGTAGAGAGTTATGTATGCCCTACAGCAGCACAGCTAAACGATCCCCTGATAGAGAGTTATGTATGCCCTACAGTAGCACCAGTTATTATATCTTTACCCGGAGTTGGTTTGCCCCTCACAACTAAACGATCCTCTGGTAGAGAGTTATGTATGCCCTACAGCAGCACCATTTGTTATATCTTTATCCGGAGTTGGTTTGTCCCTCACAACTAAAAGATCCCCTGGTAGAAAGTTCTATATGCCCTACAGCAGCACCATTTATTATATCTTTACCCGGAGTTGGCTTGTCCCTCACAACTAAAAGATCCCCTGGTAGAGAGTTATGTATGCCCTACAGCAGCACAGCTAAACGATCCTCTGATAGAGAGCTATGTATGCCCTACAGCAGCACAGCTAAACGATCCTCTGATAGAGAGTTATGTATGCCCTAGAGTAGCACCAGTTATTATATCTTTACCCGGAGTTGCACTTGTATGAAAAATATTTATTATAGAAAATGTTATGGTATCTGTCTAATGAGGGTCGTTGTTCTCTTAAATGTTCTTGTTCATTTTCTTATCTTAATTTACATTGATTTTCTTATTTGTTTAAAATATCAAATACTATATCTCAATTATTCTCAATAAAAAAGAAACTGTAGAGTTATACAGCTTTATATCTGATGTTATTGAAATTTATCATATATAGTCTGAGCATGTCAAATTCGAAGTTTAATTGTCATCTACTAAAGCATTACTTAAGTCAGTGAAAACATGCGTGATTTTGTTGTTAGCTATATAGACATGAATGTATTGATTTCTTAAACGAAGCTAATTATAACAACGATTCAGTCATATGAACAATTATAACAGCACTAGAGAGTATCAATAATATACTGAGTAACAGCACTAGAGAGTATCAATAGTATAGAGTAACAGCACTAGAGAGTATCAATAATATACAGAGTAACAGCACTAGAGAGTATCAATAATATACTGAGTAACAGCACTAGAGTATCAATAATATACTGAGTAACAGCACTAGAGAGTATCAATAATATACTGAGTAACAGCACTAGAGAGTATCAATAGTATACTGAGTACCAGCACTAGTGAGTATCAATAATATACTGAGTAACAGCACTAATGAGTATCAATAATATACTGAGTAACAGCACTAGAGAGTATCAATAGTATACAGAGTAACAGCACTAGAGAGTATCAATAATATACTGAGTAACAGCACTAGTGAGTATCAATAATATACTGAGTAACAGCACTAGTGAGTATCAATAATATACTGAGTAACAGCACTAGAGAGTATCAATAATATACTGAGTAACAGCACTAGAGAGTATCAATAGTATACAGAGTAACAGCACTAGAGAGTATCAATAATATACTGAGTAACAGCACTAGTGAGTATCAATAATATACTGAGTAACAGCACTAGTGAGTATCAATAATATACTGAGTAACAGCACTAGAGAGTATCAATAGTATACAGAGTAACAGCACTAGAGAGTATCAATAATATACTGAGTACCAGCACTAGAGAGTATCAATAATATACTGAGTAACAGCACTAGTGAGTATCAATAATATACTGAGTAACAACACTAGAGAGTATCAATAGTATACAGAGTAACAGCACTAGAGAGTATCAATAATATACTGAGTAACAGCACTAGAGAGTATCAATAATATACAGAGTAACAGCACTAGAGAGTATCAATAGTATACAGAGTAACAGCACTAGAGAGTATCAATAATATACTGAGTAACAGCACTAGAGAGTATCAATAATATACTGAGTAACAGCACTAGAGAGTATCAATAATATACAGAGTAACAGCACTAGAGAGTATCAATAGTATACAGAGTAACAGCACTAGAGAGTATCAATAATATACTGAGTAACAGCACTAGAGAGTATCAATAATATACTGAGTAACAGCACTAGAGAGTATCAATAGTATACTGAGTAACAGCACTAGTGAGTATCAATAATATACTGAGTAACAGCACTAGAATATCAATAATATACTGAGTAACAGCACTAGAGAGTATCAATAATATACTGAGTAACAGCACTAGAGAGTATCAATAATATATTGAGTAACAGCACTAGTGAGTATCAATAATATACTGAGTAACAGCACTAGTGAGTATCAATAATATACTGAGTAACAGCACTAGAATATCAATAATATACTGAGTAACAGCACTAGAGAGTATCAATAATATACTGAGTAACAGCACTAGAGAGTATCAATAATATACTGAGTAACAGCACTAGTGAGTATCAATAATATACTGAGTAACAGCACTAGTGAGTATCAATAATATACTGAGCACTTACAGACCATAATCATAAGTGTTTCTGAAAATTCAAAAATAAAATTCATTTTATAGCATTTGCCTATAGCTGTTCTTGAAAAATCATGTCATTTCCAATCAAATATTTAAAGATGACTGCTTTCTTATTGATATAATGATAAAAGGTGACATTTTTAAGTGTGGTAACGTACAAATAAAATCAATCTAAAAGATAAGCAAGTCATAATCATACCGGTTGTTTGTCATATCGTGTCATTTACACGGATTTTTTCACACAGTGCGAATACGTTCCATTTTTGACATAATCTAAGAACAAGAATAAACCAGCGCTGTTTACCCAGCGCTATGCCACAACTGAGCGAAAATGAACGGCTTCGAGCGATTTGGATGTTGCAAAACGGTTTGGTGTGCATCGAAACATTATATATACTTTTCAACAGTGTGGTTATACTCGGGATTAATATCGTTCCGGACGACAACGCGCAACGTTACGTCGTCAAGACACTCGTATGAGGTTGATGTTGCTCCGAAATTGTTTCCAAACTGTAAGTTATACTACCCGCAACATCCAGGGTTTGAGACGAATCAGTGTTTGTATCGTCCATGTGAGGATGGCATCCGACCACGACGACCTGCAAAACGCCTATTATTGTTGCCACGCCACCGTAAAGCTAGATTGACATGGTGTAGACGCCGAATACAGGACTGGGCCAATACTCTCTTCACAGGCGAATCCCAATCGCACTTGAACAGTAATGATAGTCGTGATAGGGTTCATCGCCTCGTAGGAGAGCGATATACGGACGTGTTTGTTTAACATTTGGATGCAGCAGCGTAATATCGTGGTGTTGGTAGAGTGTTATTTCATTTATTCGAACTCAGAGACATGACATTACATGACAATGCCCGACCACATCTGTTGTGGTCGACTTTCTGGCACAGCCGAATGTCAGTGTACTGTCATGGCCTGCCGTATTGCACCGTACTCTCACAACTTGAGCACGTCTGGGATGAAATGGAACATCACTTACGAAATTTGCAGAGTCAACCGGCAACGTTTGCGGAAATGCGCCCAGCATTAGACATGATCTGGAATGACATTCCACAAGCATCATTCAACATTCTCTTGAGTTTCGTGAAGACATGCATCGATGTGAATAGTGGACAATGAATAATGATTTTGTTAATCAATTTGACACCCATGACAATTAATACTGCTATCACGGAAATCTCACATACTTCTGCTGGAGGGTGGCTCAATGAGTTAGGTAGTTGGAATACCTAACAACTCATACAAGCCTATCACCAATCCGGCGTGGGTTCGCGCCCGAATTTGTAAATTACAAAAAAGGGTGCACTCGACCCGCAACCGCAAGTGATAAAGCTTACCAGTTGCTTGCCCATGGTCGGTGGTTCTCTCCGGGTACTCCGGCTTCTTCCGCCACTAAATGTGGTCGCCATGATATAGCTGAAATATTGCTGAAAGTGGCGTTGAAACACCAAAAATCAGACCAAATTACTTCCGCTGGATAGAGATTGTTATTGTGTTAATCAAGCATTATTAACAATGATTGTTTTTAATGACTGTAGAAAATTATGTTAAGTTAAAGAAAAGATTGAACACATTTACTACACATTTTTAAATGTTATAACTGTGCATGTTTCAAGGTTCATCTAAAACCCATATTGGCATCAAACTTACTTCTACGTGTTATAAAGAAGCGAATTTCAATTTGGTCGCGCTGTTCTATCCTTTATAATCACGACATTTGCAATATACATCATCACATAAAAATTCTGTCAAGGAAAATACCATATTTCAAAGACAAATAAAATAACGAGTGTTAATTACATTACATATACCTATACCAAACCATTTACAAAATATTTAGGGCAGAAAGGATGGTCGGGAGGGAATAGTCGTTGATATCTGACCACAAACCTAACATCACTGACGGTGACTGCCCCTCTAGCTTACCCATCTTAGTTGATAAGGTTTCCAGACACCTACCTATGTAGTGAGGAGTGGGGGTAGGAGTAACCGAACAGTTCGATATAACTGTCATGTGCTGTCCTTCCCATTAAGCCAGATAGTCACGAGTTAGCTGGATAAAAATGTTGAGAGGCGATGAACATCAATAACCATGACCCAAAATATTTAATAACAAAAGAATTTTACAGCATCTTAGTTTTATCTGATTTTGCTGGTGAAACCTTGAACTACTCTTCACAAAATTCATTACTGTAGAATCTGATGAGACAGTTAAATCACGATATTGATAATAAAATTTGTTTAACGCTTTGATTATTGAATGCATATCCAATAGAATTCTAACCCAGGTTTTTTAGATTAAATTATCATGTAGTAATACACAGCAGAGCGTGTTTTCAAAAGGATAAAGTAAATATTTTAGCTTAGTAAGACAAAATGTCAACAGCCTTGCACTGTATTAACACACTGTACACCACTGCTTGTTGACTTCTCCGTGCAATGTATTCTTACGATCGAGACAGATTGATCCAACGACCCTTTACCAATACGATTAATTTTAATTGATTGTTGTTTAACGTCAAATGAACAATATATCAGTATATATATTTCATAGCAAGTTTGCAGAAACAAACAGCTACTACAAAAGTGGTGATAGCATCGGTCTATTGACTGATATCTAGAAAAAATATAGAGTAGACATATTAAGTTGCCATTGACAACTACCACAGTGGTACTCATTAGGACATATTCCAATTATCTTTCACATCCAAGGAGTAGGAGTGTGTCATTATTCAAACACGACGAATTGATTTCCATCTTGATCTAAGGTCAAGTATTCTCCCCCACACAACAAACGGACGCCCCTGTATATGGTGGGTGGCTCTCCACTGTGAAGAACTCAGATCTTTTCCTATATTAAGGTTCCCATCCAGGTTAAGTGTTACACTTTTGTCTGTAATTGATTATTTACCTTCATCTTTTGTGTATTTATAGGAGATGAAATCAATCTCATAAATATTTGCCATTCTGTATAATTGTTTATAGAGTTATAGCAAACAATTTGTCCGTGGGCCTCGTCATTTATCTGTCAACGATATTCTAGCAAAGTGAGATCGATGGCATTTTGTCGCGTTTAAGTAAACTATTAATATTTCCAGGATACGTGGGTGCCAAGATACATAGCACAAAATTGTTTGGGGACAACACTCCCCATGTATTTCAAACTAACTGTATTGATATCTCTTTGGAATTAATCGTGATAATAATTCCTATAATTGTGGAAAAAGTCACAACATAATCGATTTCCAGGCATATTATGTCATTTTTCTCGTTAATTTTAGAACGTAAAGTGACGTTTCCCATAAATTCTATATGTTTTAAAGATATTCATATTGCCCTTGGTGAATACATTGGGTGAGAATTTATGGCCGAGTCGAAGTATAGCAAGTTTAAATGGATTACAATAGAGAATTTCGGTACTGTAAAACACGAGTCGTATGTTTCTTGTTTATATCTCAAATTAAAGCATAACAATGAATGCCAATAGTAAAGCATTGTATTGTATTTATAAACTGTTACGTAATGAATCAATACCTATTGACTTGCAACTGAAAATGTTTGACTCTGTGACTGAACCTATCTTGCTGTATGGCTCAGAGGTGTGGGGATATGAAAATTTAAAAGTCATTGAACAAATTCAGTTGAAATTTTGTAAACGAATTTTAAAGGTTAGAAATACTACTCCACATTTTATGATATATGGAGAACTTGGTCGATTTCCGCTTGAAATTCGTGTGAAGCTTCGTATGATCGCTTTTTGGAGCAAGTTGGTTTTAAATGAAAATAAATTAAATAGTGTTTTGTATAGATTAATGTATCTTTTAAAAACCAAACATCAGTATAGTTTCAAATGGTTAAATCATATAGAGTCTATATTCAATTCAACTGGCATGGGATTCATTTTTATAAACCAGTTTCCTGTTTATGACAAGAGTGTATTTAACCAAATTTTACTAGACCAGTTTGTTCAAACATGGCTTAGTGATATATATTACGAATTTAGTTTGTTACGCATATTTTCATTGGTTATTCAACCCTGAATGTCAGCATATATTCGGAAAACAGACGGGGTATATATGTACGTTTTCGGTCTCCCTCATTTGGGCCCCAAAAAATAATAACAACGTGGTTGACAAAAACAGAAATATTTACGCTTCACTGAATCAATAATAAGAGGCAGGTGCAACCTGAAACGCTCCCGAAGAACAGTAATTTTTCTTCCACCTAAAACTCCAAACTCCGGACAGTTTTCGTATCCGCTACCGAACATTGTTTCATTTTTATTTCGACTAGAGTTCCGGTTTAAGTCACGTGATTTTTCTTTTAATTTATTTCCGGTTTGGCAGCCATATTGTTGAAGATTTTGAAGTGCCATAGTAGTACATATTAATACTTCTACCATTAACGCTCCCGAACTTCGGGAGCGTATCATAATACGGAAAAATAAATGCATTTTTACCAAATTAAATGCTGTTTTTAAACTCAAAACGGTTGTATGAACAAAAAAGATATTCTTTTCTTCAATAAAAAATTAAAATATACCTTTCACAAATCTACACCAACCACTCAATTCGTGCAACGGGTGCAACTATCCTTGGAAGAAACTGTTCAATGGCACAAATTATGGCAGTTACCGGACACAAATCTGCATCGTCAGTTGCAGTATATCAACGTGTTTCATCAAAGGAAAAACAAGTTATGGGAGACATTATCACAAGTTCTGTTCGTGGAGAGCAACCATCTCAACTATCCTCAATAATGCCACCGCACAGTACTTCCCGGTTGCAACTCATGCCGCCGACACAAAACAGTTCAATTTCAACATCACTTGTTCAAATGAGAGCCAATACACATGTTTCATCGTCGGTTACCGACGTCGTTGACATTTTGGATGTAAATTATGATGATTTATTTTGTGATTATAACACTCTTACAACAGTTAATTCCGTCACAAACACCAGAACAATTCAGCAAACACCCATGTTCCACGGCTGTACCATTACAAATTTGAACATAACAATCAACAAGTGAAAGTGTGTTAAAGTTTCCGCCTTTAAAACTTTCGAGGTCACGGGGCCACACCAAGTTTTTGCTTATTGTTAACATTTTAATTATTGAAATTGTTTCACAAACCCGTTGTTTTGTTATGTAATATATTAATGTTATAATTATAAAGTTTATTAAATTTACTGCATATGAAATTGCGTTGATTTAGAAATATTGAACAGGATTTTCCTTTATGAGACACCTCAGTACATAAAATATCACGTGACAAATATTTGACGTCATTGAACAAAGAATGTCAGAGGTACGAAAAGGGGCATCTAGAAATACGGAAAATGAAAATAAAAGATGCAAAATATTTAATAAGGTTTTAAATATGAATTGGGACTATGTACGTGTTAAAAAAAAACAAAAGGAAAATAAAAATAAACAAACAAAAAGGAAACAAACAAAAAATAAATAAATAAAATTTTTTTTTTTAAATTTTATACGACAGTTTGGTTCTGTGTTTAACAAAAGAATGGTTAAATCCGTAATATATTTGTTATTCAGCTATCAGACAGGGTATATAATGTGACATTCCCGGCTTAAGCTCTATATTCCCTTCGGCTGCGCCTCAGGGAATATAGATCATAAGCCGGGAATGTCACATTATATACCCTGGCTGATAGCTAAATAACATATATTATTACATAAGGCTCTATTTTACTGTTTTTCTATTGGCCAGAAGCAATACACGTGACATTCCATTTACTAACATATTAATTAGCAAAAAGCAATTTCTGTGCAATAAATAATCATATTGCACTCTCGTGCAAAATCAATGAATGAAATTACGTGGCACGAGAGTGCAATATGGTTTTTTATTGCACAGAAATTGCTTTTTGCTAATCAATATGCTAGAAAATTTCATAAAATTTTAAAATTTTCAAAAAATTTCAAAATTATAAAATTGAAAAAAAAAAAATTTAAGTTCAATCTTTTTTTTTCTAAAATTTCAAAATTTCAAAATTTCATAAAATTTCAAATTTTTTTTAATAATTCAAAATTTTCATAAAATTTCAAAACTTTCAGAAATTTCATAAGATTTCAAAAAAATTCAAAATGATAAAATTTTCAAAAAGTTTAAAAAATTTCAAAGTTTTCATAAAATTTCAAAATTAGAGTAAAATAGAGCCGTATGTAATAAAACAATTACTACACTTGAACTTGATCAATATGAGGTTTAATGGAGCAGAGTACAACAATATTGAACTCGGCTTCGCCTCGTTCAATATTGTTGTACTCTGCTCCATAAAACCTCATATTGGTCTCGTTCAAGTGCAGTAATTGTATAATATTCCTCTTCTCGTGGACAAACTTACTCTGTTTTCAAAAAGGATTGTTGTATTGAGAACTATTTACTTAGATTGTCGCAACACTCCAGAATTTGGATAACTAAATTTAGAACTTCAAATCTGCATTTACCTATAGAAACTGGTCGTTGGTATATACCTCGAGAAGAGCGTATTTGCCATTTATGCAAAGAAACTATTGGAGACCAATATAATTTTTTATTAGTTTGTAAAAATGAAAACATTACCACCTTTAGAAATAAGTATTTGCCAAATTATTATCGAGCTTACCCTAATCATGCCAAATTTGAAGGTCTTCTTTCTATTTGCAATGTAGAACTTTATAAGCGATTATCAATTTTTATTAGAAAAGCTGCTGCCTTACTCTGATTATATGTAACTGCCTGTATTATGTTGTAACTTTATATTATATTTACTGTCAGATGTATTATTTTTCATCGTATGTTCATTCTGTCATGTCTTGAATGTATATATTATTTTAAAAATGACCTCTTGTTACACATGTATATGTGTCTGAGTGTTTTCAAATAAATCTTGAAATCTTGAGTAATAAGTGTCAAAGTAATCATGTTAATTATATAATATATAATAAGATTATGCTTTGTTGAATAGTTATTAAATAGAAAAAAGTTAATTGACCAAACATATGCAAATTTATTGTAGAGTAATTAGGACTAATTATTGTTAAATGTCAAGATAGCAATCACATTTATAATAAAAACGTAGATATCAAACTTAATGAGCACGACGCGTTTCTGGAATAACCTTCATCAGGTACGCTCAAAATAGAAAAATTGGAAAGCCAAATAATTTAAAACTTTCGAAGTAATAAACCCAAAGGGCCTAAACAGGATAGCCAAAATCGGTTATGGTCTTCTATGCCCGAGGGAGGAGAACCTTAGAATACACGAACGTATTGGTAAAACGTTGAAACTGAGAGTGACCCATGGCCGGGTTTATTTAGGTTCCACATACAATATCTCACTATTAAATGAACAGCTGGAAATAGAAATAGGAACTAGTATCTGCGATGGCTGTTTGTGGCGTATCTAGAGAGGACTATGCTAATCGTACGCAAAAGACAAGCAGCTCTCAAAAATCAAGTTTATCAGAAGCGATTATTGGTAACATTTTGCAATGCAACATATGTTGCCCCTATCCTGTTTTCCTTGTGGAAATCACTAGATCAACACAACGCCTCCTTTTACTTACCCCCAATGTATTGCTATCGTCATGATTAGTTTTTAAATACTGCTCCCTTGATGTTAAACAACAATCAATCAAAATGTAAATACAATGTAATTAAAGTGTATAACATGAGGAAATTATGTTTCTGAATGGTCTATCCAATATTTAAGCTATAAAAAAGTTTATGATAAGAATATGTAATGTCAATATCGGTTGTTTGATGAACTTGGTACTTGAAATGATTCGTCAAACGCCAACAAGTAGAAAAAAATATTATCTGAAAAAAAAACCCGTTTGTACATTATGAAACAACTGCAAGTCTTGGGTTTATATTCTGTTGGATTAAATTTAGAACTCGGGCTATGTCATTCAATGACAAATTTGTCTGATATTGATGCTGATTATAATAAGTGATGTCAAAGCCTCCAGTGCTCATATAATATAAAACACGTAAATGAAGTCAACACCGCCTCTGACTGTATTCTTCTGTTAACAGTCTGATCAATGTTATCTGATACACTTCTGTAATTACATTTTAACATATAATAAATTACTGTATAGACAATATTGACTACTTCATCAATCTACAAGGTCAAAACTTTACTCGCCACAACCATGTCATCTTATTTCCCAGATAATCTTATTTGTTTATAATTGACTAATTTATCAATCGGTAATGTTAAAACAATGCTTGTCACATGGATATCTATGACAGGGACAGGCCACAACAGAGCGCTTTAATGGAGTGTCGTATATAATCTTTAGTATAGTATAAGATGCTACAGTATTGACAATGCAACACTCTTATATTTATCTGTATTATTCAACTTATTTTACTTCATATGATAGTTGTTTTTCAGCTCTTTTAGTTTCTTATATTATGTAAACTTTTTTTTTCAATTGTGATATTATTTTATAGCTTAACACAGGTCAAGTCTGTACCCATATGTATTTGTTTAATGTTAATGAAGAAAATTTGCATATTTCGGTTAGGTTTATATATTGTCTGAGATGGCGTTAAACTATAATAACAACAAGAGCAACAAAAGTAATAATAATGATCAAATTAATATCAATAATTCAACAAAGCAAAAGGGAACATTTTCCTATAATTTATGACATTTTGATTTGCCGAGAGAAAGAATCTCAGTTGTTTGCTAACGTATAGCCAATTGGATCAATGGAGGATCAAGTAGTCCGAAAACCTACCCAAATGGCATGGACGAGGTTTTTTGGATGTGTATGGAAAACTAGACTTATTATTACTATTGACAAAACTGTTAGTTATTGATACGCAGTTTACACATTTATCCTGCTATCGACGATGTGATCTTATTGTCCAACAACCAGGACACATGCAAGAAATATTAACATCTTTTTTCAGATTGCAATTTAATCATTTAGGATACTATTTTTCTACGGTAAAATATGGTGGTAATTTCCGGTCGTCGAATGCATTAACAATAACGAGCCTCTTAAATGTGATATATGGTTAAAAAAAACCTTTGAATTCACGCGATCGATCTTTTTCGCAATAAATTTTTCCCACTATTAATCATATAAAGGGACAATAACGTATACTGATGTCTACTGAATGACTGAATAATTGTGTGTCATTCAAATCATTCAATATGCTTGTCTGATTGTGCAACATGTATCGAATCAATACCACATCAATAGAATATGCCTTCAATACCGCGCACTATATGTATAGCTTACAACGCTTAAACGTCGCAATGTTGCATAGCGAGATCCCAGGTGCCGGATAGGAGCGTCATTTCGGTGGGAGAACTGTCAGGTCATAATACGGAAAGCATAACCGTGTACCATATAGTGGGCATTGTTGTGTTTGGAGAGTGTCGTGGTCTGTGCACTGTAACGCCATATATTGTAGAACCCGAAAAAGAGTAGGCGCATAGCAGGGAAGTTTGAAGATACCAAAAGGGCATAGCAGACGTCAACTAAGACTAAATTAGTCGTCCCTAACCAGCAGTTCATAATGTTTTGGGCAGTCAAACGTCGTTGTCCAATTGTTCCATTCCTCTTTCATTTTTAATGTATTGTTGAAGGAGTTCTCTTCTTGCAAATGCTTGAAACATTTGCTACAGGACACATAAAAAATAAGTATTTTGCATTTGCAACAAACAATTAATCAATCAATCAATCTAAAATGGGTACAACAACGCTACAAACATTGAAACAAACAGGTGGAATAAAACAATGAATATTTCGCATAACAAGATATTTTTTCAATGTGATTTAGAAAATAATAATAAGCGACCCCAACAATTAAAAACCCAATTTGAAATATCAAACATTGGGGTTCCTCTCCACAAGCAATAGTATTAAACATTTAATATATCTATTCTCTACACAATTATTCCCCACTCAATACTAAAAGACGGATCAACAGAATAGTTCATAAAGAAGAATGTCCAACGTAGATACAAATACCGGTCTTTTATCTTTGAGCATGACGGGTGAATGTCAATATAGAGGACGCGTTGTGTGCGCTGTGTTGGATGCATACATTTGATTAGGAAGGAACAAAAAAAATGTATACCAAAATACTCTGATTCTAGCCAAACGTTCTCTGAAACTAATATCCAAAATGCTCCAGTTTTTGATTGATGACAAATTTGTTATGTTTAGCGAACGTGTTTTGTAACAGACAGTCGTCACCCTAAGGTTATCAACCGTGCTCCTCTTCTTACCAGTTGTTCCTTTATTTGCACGAGGCATACTTCATACATGGGTTTCTCAAGAAAAACGAAAAGAAGCTAGCCCCTTCTTGTCATTTCATTAATTCCGCAATATAAATGTCTTTTCACTATATAGTTCTACATTAGATGATTATGTTGATCACATTTATCCCATTGAGCTTGAAATATAGGATACCACATATACAGCTTTAGTCTGCTTTGTTACATTGACTTACACCTAGCATTTGACAGTGGGAGTCGTCTAAAGCGAAACTTTAAGAGATAATTTCAATTTTCCCATTGTGAACTTTCCATTTATAATTTCATGTAGCAACATTCCACCAGCACCTGCATATGGATTATATATCTCTTAGTTGATAGGATATTCCAGTGCTTACCTTTCATTTTATCCTTGATAGAGGGTTGCTGCTTACAATGAAGAAAATGAACCAATGATTCCTAGTCAGTAGTGGGCAAGTGGAAGTCATTACTTCGAACGTTTTACAGTCGCAACAATGACTTGGATGACCGTTACGGAATTATTGTGTCACAACTTACCATGGATATTGTCGTAATCACCACCCGGTCCTTACTCCATTCAAGACACATCACCTGAGTTCGCCCCAGATTTTAACGTAGTTCGTGTTGCTCAATATTTCTATGAAGTGTTTTGTAGATATTTGTTTGTCATCTAGTCTTTTTTGTCTTTTGATCACTATTTTGTCAGTCGTTCTCCGATGTACGGCTTCAGATTACACTTTGGTATCTTCAAATGTTTCTTAGAAGAGTAAAATGTCAAAAACCTACAGAACCAAAACCATGTTTAACGTTTTAATATAATACAATAAGCAAATTAGGAATTTTCAAACCATATCCATTACAACCTCGTCATCTTATAGCAATATAACTTCCGCCCATAAGCTAATCTTAGTGCCATTTTTACAAATATTGTTTATTGTTTATAAACCTGTTTTCGTCATTACTATAACTGAACCAATCACTTGAAGTAAATATACAATCATTCAATCATTTATTTTTTATGAAACCCAAATTAATACATGTGACAGATATAGATTAAAAGGTTAATAATTGTGATCACATCCAGTCTACAAAATCATCCAATAAACTAGAGCCTAACTAGATATTAAATACTTCAGTACATGATATTATCAATACAACGGTCAATACTGCTATGATACTTTATTAAAGGTCTTATCTCACGAAGTAGATAATGTATAGCAACATGTTAACGTGCAATATTGACGATGTTGTACGAGATACAATGTTGGTTTCACATTGTAATCTCATCATCGACCTCGTCGCACTGAATGATTGTTGCTTAACATCAAG
Source organism: Bathymodiolus septemdierum (assembly GCA_963383655.1). Taxonomy (NCBI): domain Eukaryota; kingdom Metazoa; phylum Mollusca; class Bivalvia; order Mytilida; family Modiolidae; genus Bathymodiolus; species Bathymodiolus septemdierum. Next base: position 19,702,827 of record OY726519.1, on the reverse strand, counting down.
TGAGCAGTACTAGTCCTTTATCTATATTCATGTAGACACATTCTTTACAGTCAGTACCTGAGCTGATTTGTTTACAAGAAAGGTTTGAATATACCATAGGAATAATCTGAAGCCCTAAATCGACAGAAAGAAGGACAGACAATATAATGACCCAAAGAAAAAGGACAAACAATGATCTACAAAACACTACACAGTGACGCAAGGGATGTATCATATTTCTTTTCTCTCTGTTCATGATATCATTTTATTCTTTTAATTAAGCCTTTTATTTGTTGATATTATACAATTATTGCACTTCAATGAGTGCGATATGATGTGCTCCATAACACGTCATATTGCACAAAATGAAGTGCTGTAATTGTTTTATTACATTAAACATTCCTAGTTATTTTGTGATCCTGGATCAATTTTTAAGAATTGTTTGTTGTTTTTTTTCAAATTCAAAAGCACATGAGCTGATCCATTTAATATAATAGATACTTGTACAAATTCAGTGTGTACAAATTTTTATAACTAATTCAGTGTGTGCAAATTTATATTATTAATTCAATGTGTACAAATTTATATTTGCATTCTGCTTGCATTGGTAGAACTTCTGTGCCACTTTCTGTTTGTGTTTGTGTGACGTCATTGCAATGGACGTAGAAAACGTTTGGCTAGTAAATATTAAAATTTTGCCGGGATTTCACCCACCACTAAAAAGGTCGTTCAATATGAAATCCTGCCGTGCAATATTTATATATTAATACATGGCCTTTTTCATATTGCCCTTGTTATCAGCACGAGACCTTGATATCGACCCCGAGGGACGATATCAGTCGAGGGCTGATGACAAGGGCAATATGAAAAAGGCCATGTATTAATCTATTTATCACATATTTTGCCAGGGCAGATAACATGTTATTGCCCTTCACAAGAGGGCAGATAACATGTTATTGCCCTTCACAAGAGGGCAGATAACATGTTATTGCCCTCGTAAAATGTTATTGCCTCGGAGGCAAATAACACGCCGCAAATTATGCTTTTATTACACATTCAAATTCGGCGTTATTTCAATAAAATATGTGATAAGACTATTTATCACAAAAAACGAATTATGTGGTTTTATAATACTGTATCAAATCATAAATGTAATAATATTTTATAGTTGTAGGTAGGTTATGTCTTTATCACGAATTTCCTTGCTTAATTTAAATGTGTTTAATAAAACTATCCCACCAAGATATGGTTGAAATATGGTCAAAGATACCGTAAGTTGGTTAGCATCAAATAAGTTGTATTCAAACTATATTCATAACGAGAACAATTTTACTAGGGTGATGAGATTTGGTGAGTGCTTTGATTGCCACAAGATGTTGGATGTCGAAAATATTTGTCGGACAATCGGACGTAACCAATGACCACTCTGAACAAACTGTTGCTTGTTTGGAAACTCCTTCAAGTTGTCTTTTACGTGCAAAGAATGTGAAAATAACCGTAAGTGATGCATTCGTTTATGACTCATCATAAGAGCGAGGAGTGTCTTTGATTCGTCTACAACAACCAGACGTCTCAACTATTGGAGTACTTGTACCACACAGCAGATAGACTATGTCCATTGTCGATAGTCCGTGTATCCCTTGTGATCGAGAGAGTTCTGTGTTTGATGCTTGATTCGTCCCACTCAACTAGGTCATATTTCTATAAGCGTGGTGTCTATGATACAATATACAATGTTATTGCTCTCAGAATATTAATTACATTTACAAGTTTTTGTAGTAAAATTTTACACTTGATAGTGTTGCAATAATTATATCATAATTAATATGAGTTTCAGAAGATAAAGGTCAATGCTTGACAACTAGGTGTAACCATGCAAGTCATATGTACATTGTGTTGATGAATATTTGATTGTTCATTAACCTCAATATAACACCATTACAAGTATGTTTATAGCAAGGAGGAAATGTTTACAGCCAAATCAGCATTTTCAGCATTTAGTTAATAGTGCCACTGCAATGTTCTCATTGGCTGATGTTTGCTACAAGTTTGAAATGGAGGTATGAGTCAGCTCAGAAATGTACGCCTTGCAACGAGCACTTCTAACATTAAAAACGTAGACAACAAGCTATTGGTCATTTAGAGCTGCTGGTATTTTTTTACCGACTAGAAGCGTGGCACTTCTCAAGCACGAGCCATCCATGTATGTCTTATTTGTAGGGCTAATTTTGTATTAGCTACATATAAAATGAACAAATCGACAAATCTCTCCTTAAACTACCCCTCGTGAAATCCTCTCAGACTTTGTTGAACAATTTAACCGACACGAACATTTCAATGACGAATGTACATATGTGATTTCATCCTTGTATAAAAATGCCCTTTTGGTATTTTCTAACGTTTATTTATATTCATAATTGTGGAAATGTACTGTAAATTTTACGTTATTAGACATGAGACTTGAATGACTTGAAAAACAAATTGATGAATATACTGTGATTCAACACGTTAAATATCATATTCCTTCTCAATGATTAAAGCAGCAACTTAACAGGAAATAAGTGGGTAATTTTAGAGCAGAACTGATATATGTCTAGTTAAATTCTGATTCTCCTAAATTAGAAAAAAAAATGCACTCAAGAAGCGTTTGGCAGAAATATAATCGATATCAATTTAAAGTAATTATTGAGGCAAAAAAGAAGTGATTTGTGTATTGTATTGTAATATTGGTATAATAACGATCGTTATTTCTGCGACAACTATGCTATAAAAACATTTTGTATTAATAAAGTTGATAATGGAATTTATCCTGAATATCCAGTATGGTGAAGAAAAAGTATCACTCCAAGGACTGAATATAAAAGGCTTTTAAAAAGGGCTTTTCGGTAGTTTTAATAAACAGAAAATTCCAAATCTTTAAAAGGGACAATGAAGCTATGGATGCACATTGAAATATCAAATTCGTTTCATTTAAATATAGAAAAAAAGGGTACAAATAAAAAATGAAAAAGTCCTACCTGTAGTTTATGGCTGACAAAATCTGTGCAAATCAGTAGTGAGCTTCCTCAACAACAGTGTAATTCACAAGACTGAATTGATTTCATTGGAATCAATAGTGCATCATCATTGCCAATATGACTAAGCCCTTATGAAGGCATATAGTCAGAATGTAAAGCTTGTGCTGAATGTGGCAGTGTTGATAAATCTTCCGTGATACCATTGGCTTTAGTTGAAGTAGATTCAAGATAACGACTGACCACTGGAATATATCTCATAAAGAGAGCTAGAGTTATAGACCTTGAAAGGCAACGCAGATGTTAATAATGTTAGGCCTGGTGTTATATGTTATATACTTTGGAAAGCATCGCCTATGTTAATAATTTGACAAAGATACTGGATTAGATTGATTGATTGATTGATTGATGATTGTTTAATGTCAAAAACGTCCGTTATATTCACGACGAGGAATAACATTTACAAATAGTATTCATTTAGGTGAACATTTGTCACTGGAATGTGCCTACTTGAGTTTTCCAGTGGTAGACTTTAGAAAAGTTTGCTTTTGGAATCAACTGATCTCACCTCTGGTTATTGTTATTTCATTTTTATTCTTATGTTTCAGTTGACAATTTTGTCAATCTCGACTACAATTTTTATAATGTTTCTTTTCAATTTGTATACTAGTATTTCTTTGTCATTTTATATGAAGTTGTAATAAAGTTCGATATCAAAGCAGATTACTTAATCTAAAACAATGCACTTTCAATCGATGAAACCGTAAAGAAAATATTTGAAAGTATCATGCAAATTTTATTTGAGATAAATTCATTATGACTACTTCTGGTACCTTAAGGTTTTTATTGAATTTAGATGTATACGATGATAAAACAAATTAGAGATCAAGCAGTGTAGCATTGGCCTCTGTAGTTACAATTGAACTCGCAGATGGAAGACGAAGAGAAGTAACTTATTTCCCAATAACAACAGCGAAGACAACTCTAATCATCACCCATACGGTATTTGTAGAAACTGATGAGTGTCCGATTTGTCTGTCAGATCTAATTTCAGTAATGTGCTGAAGGATTAACAAAGGTTTTGCATCCGGCTTTACATTTTATTATAGGAATAAACGCATTTTTTCCGGAGTTTATTGATGTATCCTCGTCTGACCATAAGTCGGTCAGTCATTGGATAATGTTTGATTATTTTTTTCATGTTTGAAAAGTAAACATTTTTTTCTTTTTAATTATGTTCCTCATCTATTCTTGCTCACATGTGTAAAGTTCCATGGAAAAAAGATCGATAATAATAACACACTGACCTGTATTTGTTTACCATCCATTTTCCAAATGGCGTCGTATGACGTCACATAAAGCCGGTCAAAGTTCAATAAAGCACATGATTTTGTCATAGGCCAACCAAACTTAAAAAGTAAACCAGATTAAGAAAGTACAGTATTTTAGCTTTTTCAGTGAAATTGATTTGTCTGAAAAATTTCAAAAGATGGCTTTTTTTAAATAGTTTGAAATTGAAGTATTAAAAATTAATTATACGATGCAAAAATTAAACTTGCTTACCCACATAAAAAGTATTTAATCCAGTGAATTTTGTGTTTTTGCTTTTGTCAATACAATCTATTAGACCGACATATTTTGGTAAAACAATTAATGACTGATTTCAATTTATTTTAATCACATTTATTATCACAGAGTGGTAACAATACAGTTTTGTTGATGCTATTTGTAATAATGACAGGTTTTTTTTAACCCAGATAATCTCATTTTTCTGTCTGGTTTAATTTAATTCTCTGTGACTGTTCAATTTATGCTATAAATTTTGATTATTGCTGTTAAATTAATTCTTTTTCTATCTTCTCTGTGAATTTCGTTTCAATACCCCAAGAAGTAAGGGGTATATTTGTTATTAAAGCAGCAGTGGAAATGCAAAATAATCTGCCATTTTGTGACTAATGGAGAGCACTTGCATATATTTTCCCGGTAAAATCGGCCATTTTCTAGAAAATGGTGGAATCTGAATGATCAATCATCATATTTTCAAAGTATTTTAAAATACAATTTGCTTGGCCTACATTCCAGAAACGGTCATGAACTGTGATGACGATTATGTCAACAAACCGGAAAAATACAAATGTTTGGGGAATACCATCGATGGAAACATATTTAACAAACATAATGATCAGGAAAAAAATCCTTATAATTCTGTAACTAAGTTTTTTTTTCTTCATTTGTTTTGAAAATTTACCTTTGGAGATCCCCAGTACGCACACATACATTCCATCGATGTGTGTCGGCCATGAATAACAAAATGAACTAACCTTATTTCCTACTTTAAATTAGACGGTAATGTAATTAAGATACCGATATTTTCCAATTTGATGGCATTTAGCTACTCAAACAAGTAAAATGCCCACAAAATCGTAAAATAAATCAGTAACCAGCTTGCGAATCAGCGTCCCTTGTAAACAACGTCACAGGATGATGATATATTACAAAAGTCAAAGTCGATAGATGGTTGTCTTAAGTATTTTTTCCGGAATTTTTTTTTATGTCAACAATAAAAGCTTTTTTTTTTCATTGGCATTTATTTTTTTATTTCATATCTAACAATAAATGTCGATTATTAACAATAAACATTGTTTCTTATATCTTTTTTTATTATCGGGAATCCAAGCCGCCATTTTGTTTACATTACGAAAAAAGTAGTCCGCTGAACATCGTCTTTCGAAAAATAAACTGACAAAACTCCGCCTCCATAAGCACTTATACCCAATCAGAGTATAGGATTTCTAATTATGTAAATCATATAAGAATTATATGTTTATAATTTAACCATGGAAGGTTTTTCGGAATAAGAACAGGTGATTTTTCATTCTGATTAATGTTTTCCTCCATTTATATACCATAAGGTTGAAATGTGTTCGGTTGTTTGTCATGACCTTTTTCATATATGGGATTACAAATACAGCCGTATTAAGGATTTCAGATATGCTCCTTAGGTTTGGTTGTAGTCTGTAGCCAAGGTGGATTCCTCTGTTTTAAAATAAGGGCTCGTTTGTCTTAGCATACAAACTATCAACTGTAGATGTTTCCAAATGCTTCAAATGAAAGCCGTAAACCTTAATCCTTGTATTATATAACATACAAAAAAAGACAGACCTTAAACTATAATATCGGAATCTTCTCTCTATCGAATGAACAATTGGTATAAAGTTAATAACATTGTTCTATCAACACCCCTGTATTTACTAATTTCGCAAATTATAAACTATTAAGTGCTTTCGTGAGCTTAGTTTTGAGTATTTTATATGAAGACAAAAGATGAGTTTATCATAAAATATTAAATCTAGAAATTAAGTTTAAGAGCAGGAAATTAGAAACTATTTTAAATGGCACATTTTCATCCACATGAGATATTGTTTTTAAACAATATGATCTGATATACTGTGAATTGAACGTTAACCAAACATAACACAATAACACACTCTCATGATTGTGAATAATATGATTTTGTCAATAAAAAAAAATCCATAGACTGTTGATACCATTAATTACACGAGATAACGTCTAGATCTAGATCACGAAATAATAATCAGTGTTTTTTTTTTATTGTATAAGATAATATTACTAATGACTGTCTATGATAAGGTCCTTGGTGGCCAAATGGCTATGGTCGTTGACCTCTTTGACCAAAGCCTAACAATACTGGCGTTGGTTCATGTCCCTCTACCAACCTGAAGTGTTACTCTCTCCAGACACCTACCCTCGGCCGGAGAACATTGAACAATGTTGTCAATAAGTATTTATGATTCATATTGCACTAAGCAAGCACATTATCATATAACTAATCATGTATTTTAAATATTACTATTACTATAATGCTACTATGTGGTGATAATTATTAATATAATACGGCAACAAAAATAGTTACATCAAATCACTTCCTAGTCTATTAGATGTAGCTACTTAACAAACGTTTATTATCTTCTTCTATAGGTTTTATAAAGACAACATTAATATATATGTATCATGTCAACTATGTTTATCTTGTATTCATCTAATGGATTAATATTAATGTTAAGCTTGTTTCATACTCCCCTGTTGTATTATGTTTATTCTATATTTATGTGCTTTTTTCTAAAATTTTCCCCGTAGAATTGCGTTTATTTTTTATCTTATTTGCTTGATATAATAAAACATAAATCATACTAACCTTTTCATACTCGTTTTTTTTATATCATATTAAGTAATGCCTATTCTTGTTTCTTCATTGGGAATATAAATATCTTTGTTGTTCTATTTCTATAAACAATTTCCTTATTTCATCTTTCAAAGACTACTATGGTGTTATTTATTAATCTGGGTATTTTGAGAAGAAGTGTATAATATGTCATGGTTTTCTGTTTTTACCTGCTAATTAATTCTATAGCTGTATACCATTTTTAATCATTGTCATTCTTATCATTGTTTGTATACTAGACGTTCAGTGATGTATTTTCTTCTGTACAATATGTGTATATGCCAATACAATATTGTTCACTCTAGACATGTAACTAAACTAACAACTTCATTTGCCACCACACATTATTTTACATATACTGTCTTTTCTCGAAAGTCATATTTGCATGTTTAAACACATAAATAAAACTGTATGTATACTCCAGGCTTAGCCTATTGCATGGTTCCTCTTTGTATGTTTTTTTTATTTCTTCTTCTTCATTATTTACGTTCTAAGTACAATTTATTTTGTATTGTACCTATGTCTTACCTATACCTACACCTTGTCAAATTATGATGGTTTATTGAGAATAAGATATATATGCGGGACGGATCTAGCGCATAACTTGTAAATGAATATCTCGTGCTTATAGAATGCCAGTCTCTTTGCACGTAACACACCAAGGGAACCACGGGGTATAGTAATAGGACCTATGCTCTGTGTCACCCTTTCAACTGTCAGCTGAAGCGGTCTGGAAATGAAAACTACTTGCCACGTTGTATTAGATTAAATTCATCTGAAAGATGTCATCGGGATTCTTCATAATGTAGTTAAAATGAAGACGAAACATGGACATAACAACTTTGTCAGAACTACTTCGCAAACAAACCTCAAATATACCTAAATATAAACAGAAAATTGTAGAGGTGAAAGAAGGATTGACGATACAATGGTCAACAGAAAAAGAACAAAAAGACCAACAGTGGTCGACAAAACACTACCCAGACAAATAAAGATTGAGCAACACGACTAAAGCCGCGGGTGAACTTGGTTGCTTCGAAAGGGTAAACAGCTCCACTATTGGCACCACGTGTGTTTCCTTTAAAACTAAAGAAATGGTTTGGTGTTTTGCAAGTATATCCGATTATCCACAATATTCTATAATACTATATTCGAATAAGTTAAAGAGATTACGACATGCATATATGGCGTTCAGATCTGTCGATTGTTTTCTTTTACTCCTATGAGGCAGAATTTATGCCAAACAAATATTATTAAAGACAAAGGGATTAGCGGAGTTAAATATTTTAATTTCACATTATTTACCAACTAGATTCCAGTAATATACCCAGAAAAAATGGAGATAAAAAAAAACAATAGAAACAGGTCTATCTTCCTCATTTCTTGACATTTACCTCAAATTAGACACCAATGGTCAACTTTCTACCAGACACCATGAAAGAAGATACGACCTCATTTTGCCATTATAAATTTTTAACACATTGATAGTAATATACCAACGGTTCAAGCCTGTGGAGTTTATATTTCACATAGTAATATACCAACGGTTCAAGCCTGTGGAGTTTATATTTCACAACTCTTACGTTACGCTCGAAGTTGGCCTTCATATGTTTTACAACATTGCAGTCTTCCGAGTACTATGCATATTAAATCAAGGATTTTTTAAAGAATCGTCTCATCTTTCAAAAGGTTTTTTAAAGACATTAGCATCTTTTTGAAAAGTATTCTGTCACTTGCTAACAGATGACGAAAGATGATATTGACAATTAGATTTTGGTTCAAAGTTGACCATTGTTTCCCTAGTATGTTATACGATGGCCTTGTATGCTAATTAATATATAAATGATAATTAAGTCCATCAAATCTCTTTCAGAGAACTATTACTATACATATTAAAACTTCTGTATTAAGAAGGTTTAAAATATTATGTACAAAGTTATAGATTAGGATGCAGAATTTTACTGGCATACAAAACGCTTACATGATCCCACCATTTCTTAAAGAGTAGAGGTTTGGACTTATAAAACTAGTTTAACAACACATTTTTTCACTGAAGTACTTGTACCAAGCCAGGAAAGTGAGCGGTCATATATGTATGTTAGAGGAATTGATTTTGTCTCTGTGTCTATAATTCTTTCTATTATATTTTGGAACTGTTCCGACAGTCTGTTATTTATATTTTGGAACTGTTCCGACAGCCTGTTATTTTTATTTTGGAACTGTTCCGAGAGCCTGTTATTTATATTTTGGAACTGTTCCAACAGCCTGTCATTTATATTTTGGAACTGTTCCGACAGCCTGTTATTTATATTTTGGAACTGTTCCGACAGCCTGTTATTTTTATTTTGGAACTGTTCCGACAGCCTGTTATTTTTATTTTGGAACTGTTCCGACAACCTGTTATTTTTATTTTGGAACTGTTCCGACAGCCTGTTATTTATATTTTGGAACTGTTCCGACAGCCTGTTATTTTTATTTTGGAACTGTTCCGACAGCCTGTTATTTTTATTTTGGAACTGTTCCGACAACCTGTTATTTTTATTTTGGAACTGTTCCGACAACCTGTTATTTTTATTTTGGAACTGTTCTGACAGCCTGTCATTTATATTTTGGAACTGTTCCGACAGCCTGTTATTTTTATTTTGGAACTGTTCCGACAGCCTGTTATTTATATTTTGGAACTGTTCCGACAGCCTGTTATTTATATTTTGGAACTGTTCCGACAGCCTGTTATTTATATTTTGGAACGGTTCCGACAGCCTGTTATTTATATTTTGGAACTGTTCCGACAGCCTGTTATTTATATTTTGGAACTGTTCCGACAGCCTGTTATTTATATTTTGGAACTGTTCCGACAGCCTGTTATTTATATTTTGAAACTGTTCCGAGAGCCTGTTATTTATATTTTGGAACTGTTCCGACAGCCTGCTATTTATATTTTGGAACTGTTCCAACAGCCTATTTTTATTTTGGAACTGTTCCGACAGCCTGTTATTTATATTTTGGAACTGTTCCAACAGCCTGTCATTTATATTTTGGAACTGTTCCGACAGCCTGTTATTTATATTTTGGAACTGTTCCGACAGCCTGTTATTTTTATTTTGGAACTGTTCCGACAGCCTGTTATTTTTATTTTGGAACTGTTCCGACAACCTGTTATGTTTATTTTGGAACTATTCCGACAGCCTGTTATTTTTTATTTTGGAACTGTTCCGAGAGCCTGTTATTTATATTTTGGAACTGTTCCGACAGCCTGTTATTTTTATTTTGGAACTGTTCCGACAGCCTGTTATTTATATTTTGGAACTGTTCCGACAGCCTGTTATTTATATTTTGAAACTGTTCCGAGAGCCTGTTATTTATATTTTGGAACTGTTCCGACAGCCTGTTATTTATATTTTGGAACTGTTCCGACAGCCTGTTATTTATATTTTGGAACTGTTCCGACAGCCTGTTATTTATATTTTGGAACTGTTCCGACAGCCTGTTATTTATATTTTGGAACTGTTTCGACAGCCTGTTATTTTTATTTTGGAACTGTTCCGACAGCCTGTTATTTTTATTTTGGAACTGTTCCGACAGCCTGTTATTTTTTTGTTTTTCATTCTATTACAAAAACAAATGTAACTTTATATTAGCATAAACAACATGAAAATGTCTACTGATTCTATATAATATTGTAATGAGAAGTTTCAACCATTTTGAGATGTTGTACACTACTGTGTGCATGTCAGGAAACTAAAGAGGACAACTTTGAATCAAATCATTTCCATTCTTCAGATGGCAAGAAAAATAGATAGGATCAAAGGGATAAAAAGAGAAATACAACATCATTATTTAATAGACTATTTAATTTTCTATTATTATATTAAATATCAACATAGTTCACAAGATAATGAAGATCATGTCATATTTTCATGAATAATCAAACAAATAAACATACTCCATATGAATAAATACCAAATGTTAAAAACTTGTAATCAACACAAGTAAAATACAATGTGAATGGATAATTCTATAATTTACACTCAAGTTTTTACAGATAAGTACATGGAAATAAAAACTTTGATGGTACAGTTCAATCTTGTCTCAAAGTTCAAGACCATTGAGTTAACTTCCCAATGTCATTTGCATTTGAGTATTTGAGTTAACCTTGATAAATTGCATTTCAAGATACTAAAAAATGGCCAAATTTTTATGCCAATTTTCAAAGGAATCAACTACTATCTGAGTTTGAAATAACAAAGTTTAAATGTATTTGATTTATAGGTTATTTAATACCTCGGTATGTATTTTTAAAATCTTCTATTTTTCCAGTAACATGCTTAAGTTTTTGTGCTAGACAAAAGAGACATATAAAACAAATACAGGTCTTTGTAGACAACAATATAATTATAATAATGAACAAATTGTGGAATGGTGAGTAATTCTTAATCCCTTATATTCATTCACACGTAAGCTTTGAAATATACAAACTTGACGCTCCCCTGAGCCTATATCGCTCACCTGTTTATTCATGTTCTGTATCGACTAAATCAAGTGTTTACTTTCTGTGAACATGCTTTATATATATTCACATACCTATGTACTTGGATTTCTGATCAACACAAGAAATAAAAACTTTTTTACATGTACTGTTTGTGATCAATTAAATTAATAATTTTTGAGAAAAATTAATTATTCATACCATCTAACATATGTGGTTTCTTAGAAGATTTTTGAAATTTCAGCCAATTAGAAAACATAGGTGGCCTAGTAGCCATCTTGAATTTCTGAATGATATGAAAATCTTGTAAAATGTTGAAGATCACCAATGTAACAATTCTACCACATCTGGTTGCAGTTAGTCCTGTGTTTTATGAAATAGAGATTGAAATGTGAAAAGCTAACAGATGCAGACAATGACCATGATGGACACAAAGTGATGACAATACTTCACATGGATCTTTGGTCCAGGTGAGGCAAATACAATCAAATTAAAAATATAGTATGTACAATTTTTTTTTCCGTTTTGGAAAGTTGATTTTAATCACCTTCTACCCCTTTATAAATAAAAGTTTGGACATTATTAATTAAATACTTGAATAAATCATTAAGACAATGTTAAAAATATCTTTTTAAGTTTTAACATCCTTATCAGAAATACATTTGTATATGTAAACCATCAATATGTACTGGCATAATATGTATCTACTGGTATACATATAGAAAAACAGCAGTTATGAAGGATGAGACAGGCAGTATTGCTAGTATAGCAGTCAGTCTGGTAAGACTACATGTGATACTAGTGATAATGTATGTCCAGACCTTCCAAACTGACGCTATTATTTTTATCAGTCACATAATGTGTTTGACATCACAATGACAGATAATTTTCAATATCAGCGTCGGTCTGTTGATACTAACAATATCCCACAGTGAGATGAAAGGGTAAATGTATAAATAATGACAAACATATCATATTCATTGGGGGAGGGGGAATCTATCTATACAGATATCACAATAATTGGAAACAATATATCTATAAAGATATCATTGTATGATGACAAAACAACAATCTATCTACACAAATATTATATAGATTGGGAACCAAAACAATGTATCTTGACAATTATATTTCACATGGTATAAAATACATCTAATGTATCTGTCCTTCAGTATTAACTAAAAAATGTATTCTTCAGAACGATTTTGGACTAGCAAAGAAAATGTATAGAAAACAATAAACAGAAAAATTACCCTAAGAAATGTTTATTCATGCAAAATAGCTGAATAAAGCATTTAAAGTGAGGAAAATTGTGTCCGACACTTGGATCACATTTCCTACTCCAAAATGATGACTCCTTTTAATAAAAAAAAATAAGTGTTGTTTACACTAGAGAATTTTCATTTAATGCATTCCACAAATCACACAAATTACATTATCTAGTCATTCATGCCACATATCATCTCGTCGTTCATGCCACATACCAATTATCTCGTCGTTCAGGCCACATACCAATTATCTTGTCGTTCATGCCACATACTAATAAATTTACATATCTCGTCATTCATGCTACATACCACTAAGATTACATTATCATGTCGTTTATTAACAATGCTCATGTTATATCGGTGTTTAAGGTCACTTTCAGCAATTTCCAAACTATTAGATTCATTGGGCATGAAAAATTGTATATTATAAATATTTACATTAGCTGTAAGCATAACATACAACAGTACATGACAGGCTCCAGAAGTTGAGCAATGTTGAGTAAATGTATTGCATCATCTTTACAGAAATATCACATGAATGACATGTTTCCGTTGTGGTCGCCATCCTAATAGGGCTATGGTAGATTTACATATCTCCTTATGCATTCAGTGTCTATCACTGCTACTACAGTTTCTCAGTGATTTGTGGCAGGTCTGTGGTCCCCTCCTCACACACTGATGAAATATTGGTGAAAGTCACTTTAAGACACCAATAAGCCAACCTACAATGCATTTCCTTTTTCTTTTTTAAATAAAGAAAATAATTGTTGCTACGCTGTTGTATGTGTGTATATTGTGGTGACACATTGCAGTAATATCAATATAAGGTAGTTGGGAAGAATAGGTGGTTGAGCAGTTATGGTCATTGACTGCTGACCTTAAGCCTGATGTGGGTTCGTGTCCCTATTATATACCATTGTGGCTAACTGATTCAGCTTTCTTACCCTGTTAAATCTGGTAGTCACAATTTATCTGAAAAATTGCTGAAGGTAAAGATAAATACCCCAAAACACACTTAACACAAATAAGGTAGCTGACCTACATAATCTGCTACAGCAACTAATTATTAATATCATGGATGATGATTTCCAAATATGGCAATAATAAAATAACAAATAAAAATCAGTAACGCACCAAAGGTGCGAAAGCTGAGTTGCAAACGTATGGATGGACAATGTCTTTGACCTACAAACCTCAATATCAATAGGCTTCCTCCTCTCACCATCAGGCATGTGTGTACCAAATTTCATTTAGATTTGACATTTCGTTCTTAAGATATCGTGCGGAAACAAAACAAGTATCTAATTTTTGTTCTATTTTTAGAAGTTGTGACCTTGACCTTTTCCTACAAACTTCAATATCAATAGACTTCCTCCTCTCACCATCAGGCATGTGTGTACCAAGTTTCATTTAGATCTTACATTTTGTTCTTAAGATATCGTGAGGAAACGAAAAAAGTATAAATATTTTGCTCTATTTTTAGAAATTGTGACCTTGACCTTTGTCCTACAAACCTCATTATCAATAGGCTTCCTCCTCTCACCAACAGACATATTGTACCAAGTTTCATTTAGATCCTACATTTTGTTCTTAAGATATCGTGCAGAAACGAAAAAAGTATCAAATTTTTGTTCTATTTTCAGAAGTTGTGACCTTGACCTTTGTCCTACGATCCTCAATATCAATAGGCTTCCTCCTCTCACCACCTGGCATGTGTGTACCAAGTTTCATTTAGATCAGACATTTCATTCTTATGATATTGTGCGGAAATGATTGTGCCGCCCGGATGCCATTCATCATATTATAAGCCGAGTTCGACTTTGTCGCAACTCGGCTAAAAAATACTACACTATCAGAACAGTTCCAAAATTCAATAGGACAATCATATAAACAGAAGCAAAACTGATACCCCTAACACATGTATACACAACAACTCACTTTCCTGGCTAGGTATAGGCACTTCAATAACATGTTGTTGGGTTAAACTAGTTTTATGGGCACAAACTTGTCATACAGGTGTTCTCCACATGTGGCTAAAATCAATTATAATCATAGGAATTTATTTATCCCAAGACAAAAAATATCACTGTTCATATGATTTATCATCATAGTTTGTCAATTGACTTTTTGATTTCTTTACAGTGATTTAACAATGACCTCTCAAATACAAAAATGGTCGTGCTGGCTGTCAATTCATCATCGTTCTGATGTTTCTCAAAGGGGAATAACTGGAAATGTAATTACACCTGTTACCTTTTAATCTGCCCCCAAATCAAGTTTTCCTTTAAACCTTAAAACAAAAATGCATGGTTTGATACCATAGAAATTTTTATTTGGTTGGTCACACAAGAGGTAATGTTATTTACCTAATTTTAAGGATTTCTCTTCACTTTTTAAAGGGTTAAATTCAAGTTACCAGAATAAAAATACAAAAGATGAAGTAATGTTAGTAGTTGTAATATCACATTACAGTAAGTACTAATTCTATATACTGATTAGAGAGAATAAAAATGACCTTATCTGTTGATATTGCACCCTATCCTGAAATACATCTTAGAATGACTACGTGAAATTAGTAAAGTTTAATTTGTTGCTTCTTTTCATTCCTTTTGTAAATTTCTCAATTTAATAAAAAAAACAAAGCATGTATAGCAATACTTTTGCTTCATCCAAAATTAATATTAATAGCCACACAACTGAAATATTGTTGAAAGTGGTGTTAAGCATCAATAATCATCCTCAAACAATGATACATCCATACATACATGATACAACAAATGCATATCATGCTGACGCTAATCAAAACTATTAAAAACTGATAGAAAAAAAAATGTTCATGATCAATTAAAACAAATTTGATCCTGCAATCAACACTTGTACTATACAAATAAAGAAGTAGAAATAAAGTTTAGTAGTCTACAGATAAAACAATCATTATATAACAATGGTTTACAACTGAAAATGTTGAAGATTAAATGTAAAACTGTATTACAGTATTGCAGGATAAACACAATAAATATTGCCTGCACTTGATGTGAAATAGATGAGAAATGCTCAATAAACTATGTTATCACATATTTTGTTGCAATATGTTCGTTTTTGCATGTCTAATAATAGCTAGAAGTCAGTGTTGGTTATATATCCGTATTTGACCTCGAAAATCCGTATTTGCCCCCTAATTCAACTTCCGGTATCTGTGCAGTGGTCTCAAAGATTCTATGTCAAAGTACAAGAAAACTTGGTGCATAAAAATATTCATAAAATCGTATTTTAATCACATTAACACATTTCAAAATATTGGAATAAAGTTTAAATAACTTGAAATGGAATAATTAGCTCAAATGTATACGTCGTGTTGAATAGGAATTTCCATTCAAATGTCAACGTCTTGGGTAGATTTTACAAACACTTTCTAACGTCATTGTATAGATCGACATTGTTCGATATCTTTTTGAAATCAGACTCCAAACAAAAATATTTGCAAGTTGAACAAAAGCAACTCTCTTAAGGATTAATTTTCGCAATTTGTCAGTTCAAAGATCTTTTCTACAATATAAAAGTCAATGTTTGAAAAATGTCAATGTAAAATATGTGATAAATAGATAATGACATGAAATTTTCCATATCGTCCCTGGTATCAGCCCTCGAACCATATCAGCCCTCTAGCTTCGCTGTCGGGCTTGATATGGGAGTCTCAGGCTGATACCAGGGTCAATATGGAAAACATCATGTAATAATCTCTTATTAAAGGTTTTGTACAAGGTAAACTTCATATCTCAAAACAAAGTGGACAGTTCCATTAAAAACTTGATATCCCTCAACAAAGTGGACTGCTCCATTAAAACAGCCATAGAAAAATTCAGCAGAAAAGGTCAAATTACTACTATGGTTGGTCATCCTATTATCAAAGTGCCTTCCCTGGGTGCCATGTATGTTTAAACAGAACAGGCCTAAGTACAGGTGTAGTAGATGGTAAATTAATAAATGTGTTGCTTAATGATCTTTAAAAGAGATCCAATCAACAAGTTCAAATAAAATATTCAATATCAAACCCTATATATCAAATTTTATGATGGAAAGCAGATATGTTATATGTATAAGTGAACCAGAACTTGTTGTTCAGCAATGTCACCGATTTTTCGATTATTAGCATCATTTCTCTTAAAACAATCGACAACAAATCATCGGCAACAATTGTCTCATCACTACTTACAACCCACCATATAAATCTATATTGTAAAAGTCCTATTAATCCTGATTTAAAATAAAAATACAAATATTTAAGAAAACAAAAAATATGTTCAATTAGTAAATGACTAAAATGATGAAGTGTTAATAATTCTTAAATCATCTTTATAATATAAATAAAGAAGTTCGGGAGTTTTAATGATACAAATGTATTACTTTATGTCATTATGTGTATAAATGAAGCAAACATCAAAATAATGAGCATGTAATATTAAAATATATCACAATATCAAGTTAATTGTAATTTACAAACGAAAATCTACTATTTCGAGATTGTCTAAAAATGTCATTTTGAAAATGAAAAATATGAAACAATAATAACATGTAATAGTAGAAACTTCCATCAATTAAAATTGTGCATTAAATACCAGGAAATTATATCGACATGTTTTGGCAAGTCTGATACATGTTCAAAAATCAAATTACAATGTCAGTCTATTACAAATACACAAAGATCTATGAAATATCAAATACATGCTTTCAACCATATTTGGAAACAAAATAAAAATAATATACACACACACTTCCAGATCTAAATCCGTTTTTTAGTTTTTAGGGACAAATTAATTTACTATCAAGAAGCTTCCTTAAAACAGCACTTTAGATATAAATATAATTTTGTTTGAATAACAAAAAATAAATTAAAAAAAAACTAAAAAAATATTTTTTAAATATAAAATCTATATAACAGTATTGTTTTTTTAAATTTAATTACCAAACCCTTTTTTTAAACATTTAAGCTATTTATTTTATTATTGTTGACCAAATATAATATATAATGACAATTAATGCTTGTGACCTATGGACAATAAAACTGGTAAAATAGCTCCTACTACAATAGCTACAAGTTCTAGACTTTTAAATCCTTTATGTTCATGTATAACTATAGTTCCGTCAGGATTGGTACGTTTCACTTGTCCAGACGATACTTCTGGTAAAACATGTACAGTAGCTACATACAAAAATGTTCCAGCACTAAATAACATAGCAATGCCTGTTGTTTTAATATCGGTAAATGATTCTGCAGATTTCTGGAAGAAATAAAAAGATGTATATTATCATTTATTTTTGAAGAAGTGGGGAAAAAAATTCATATCGAAAAAAAAACCCATTAAAACACAATACACTGATTAAAGTATATGCCATTTTTCTGTCTTCATAGCCGAGACTTCCATTTGAATTTCAGATTTATTCCATCCATACCAACAATGTTTTACATGAAATTGGTTTATGAAAACATTGAACAGATACATATAATTATTATACATTCACAGATGAATTCTTTAACTTAAACTTTGTCATACAAGATTATTTAAATTGACCAATCAAAACCAGGTTTGGGATGCATGAGTAATTGCTGTTTAACACTAAGTAGTTATGCCGTTTAATACTAAATAGACATGAAGTTTAACAAAAGTAGGTAAATTTTCAGCTATATCATGGAGAGAACAAGTTACTTTTTTATGAGAAGATTAATAGATTCTTACACGAGTCCATATTACAGATCAGGGATATGGTCCATAAATGCGAGAAATTTTGTCTACCCCTGGGTGGAACACATCTGAATGAGAATTTCTCACACAAGTGGAAGATAATTCGATCTACAAATTTGGCTGAATGCAAGAACCTATTTCTCCCATAAAATGTGACGATAAAACATTCTTCGGGATGATTTCAACTGAGACCTCAAATCATTCATGATGGGTTTTTCTATAGTTCCACTGTGACGTCAAACAAATAGATATGATCAATTGGACATTAAACCATGGGAGACAGCTTCAACCAACACTTTCTCCTATCAGCTGTCTCCAGTAAGTAGAGCTGGATGTCACTAGTGCAACCTCACTGAAACAAGTCCACAGATAGTCGTGTACATACATGTTATCCTTACTCTGATTACTCTGAATCAACCAGTCTTGGCTAATACCCCTTAATGCTGCATGCTAAGCAGATCTAAATAAGCAGCAAATATACATTTTTTGTAAAATGAATAGTATTTGCTTTGAGATGACTACGGATCAAGCCCATGATCTTCTGACTTCTAAGTAAACACGCCAACAACACAGGCAATACATCTTGCTCTGTCTTATTTTTGCTGTTGAAATTTGTACTTAATGTTGAACATACCTGACTGAGACAAATAAATGTAATTAATGTTGAACATACCTGACTGAGACAAATAAATGTAATTAATGTTGAACATACCTGACTGAGACAAATAAATGTAATTAATGTTGAACATACCTGACTGAGACAAATAAATGTAATTAATGCCATCAATGGAGCAGCAATAGAAAATACAAATAAATGTTTCTTTATTCTAGGACGATCAAATCCTTTGTGTAATAGAAATGATACCAAACCAAAGGCAGCAGGGGCCTGAAATTATTTAAAAAAATATTTTAAAAACTTAATCATTTGAGAAGGTACTCGAGTTACAAAGATTATACATATAAATTTTATTATTTGTAATAAACCTTGACACAAACTCATAAAATAAAAACCTTCTTATCATCAAAAACAAACAATTTATTTCTAGTACAATGTAACAGTTACCTTGACAACTGACTTTGAAATCAATGTAGTTTTCTTGTTACTGAGATGGATTAATTTTAGATATTTAAGATAATATACCAGTAATGTAAAGAAACAGAAAGATATTCAAGATAATATCTATGAAAAAAATATTTTTTAGTATTAGTGACTTTGATCCCCTATAGAGAACCGGTGTCATATGGTATTTTGAACCCCATTGTAAATTGACCCCGGGGTCAATTTTCATATGATATTTTGACCCTGGGTTCAATTTTCCATATGGTATTTTGACCCTGGGGTAAATTTTTTGGCATTGTATTTTGAACCCACTCATGGTAAATTGAACCCCCCCTCATTTCTACCAAAAGAGAGGAGTTCATAATACCATAAGAGAGGGTTTGATATACCATAGGTAGAGGGGGTCGATTTTTCATGGGCAGGGGGGTCAAAATACCATGGGTTGCAGGAGTTTCAAAGTTTTTTATAATAGGAGGTACTTCTTAAATTTTAGGAGATACCTAAAAAAATTAGGCTGAGGGCCGTAAGGGGTCCAGGGGGCGGAAGCTCCTGAAATCTAGCATTTTGTGGACCAAAAAATGTACTTCAGAGACTGCAAAACATTAAGTGTTTTTGAAAGAAAAATCTCATTAACTTTAGAGTTCAGATCTCACCAAGAGTGAAGACCATGCATAATGCCTGGATTTTTCCCCCCAATTTCTTTATTGAATATCTCAGTTTACAGACTTCAGCCAAGATTATTCATAGATAGTCTGTCATATCTTAAAAAAAACCAAAAGGACCATAAAGAGCTACGGTTCCGCAGCTAGGCTTGACCAAGCCATTGTTATCAAAGCTTAAACTTCTCAAAATTCTTTTGTTGGCTTTGTCCTTTTCTTTTTCACAATACCTTGGCTTGTGTTTTTTTTTACTTTATTACCAGTAATTAAACTCATCAAAGACCGTTGGCAGGATCAAGACATATAAGCGTCATAATTAATGAAACCAAGGACGTATATAGAATACGTCCTTGATGAAACATATAAATTTAATTTGCAATCACCAATCTTTAATAAAATTTATAATTTTTTAATAGATCAATACAAATATAATTAAACAAAAACAATATATATTGTTACTTTCACGACTTATGTGCAAAAAAAATGTTCGAACAAAAATGATTCGCGGGAAGACATTTATTAACATTTGAATCACAAAAGCTAAATTATTTTGAAAAAAAAGGGGGGCCGGCGTTTTGACATTACAATGTAATTCGCTTGAGCCATGTCCGGTCCTTTTTCAAAATTTCTAGTAATTTTCTATCCCTGATCTCCTCGTACCCCTTTTTAAAAATGTTTTTCAGCACACTTTCATTTCTGTGAACAACCGCGGAAGGGCCCCGTCAAAATATGTAAATAAATTAGCCATAGGTTTTTATTTTTTTATACCGGAAGTTAAGCAACAAGACAGTACGCCCCAGAATGATTCGACCCTGGGTTTTAAATGGATAAAAAAAATCGCACAAAATATTGTGTAGTCATATATTCATAATACATAATGATCATACTTATATTACTGGAGATTACACTAAATTGTGTTTGAACATAATTTGTAATCGGTCATTTTTTTATTTTGAAATGATGTCAGCTTTGTTCCGGTCCGAGTTTTACACAAGGATGAAAAGATATTGGGGCGAAAACATATCTATTTACCGCATGCGCAAACTGCTATTTATGATTCTAAGGTAAAGTTATTTTTAAAACAGGGAATGTCCCATCAACTTGGTCGTGACGCAGTTGTTCGATTTGAATGCGAGAATTCAGCAATTGACGTGATCATTAATTTTTTATGAAAAATATTCCACAAGCCTATCGACCATCGTACTTGTGCCAGTTGTGATTTTGACCACCGCTAATTTTGGGGGGTTCAGTAATTTCTGCCGGTACTATACACGATCTCAGGCGGGTAAAAGTACCGGGTACCGGCCCACTTTGAAACCCCTGGGGTTGGGGAGGTCAGTATACCATGGGTAGGGGGGTCAATATAACATGGATAGGGGGTTGATATACCATGGGTAGGGGGTCGATATACCATGGGTAGGAGGGTCAATATACTATGGGTAGGGGTGTCGATATACCATGGTTAGGGGGGTCAAAATACCATGGGTAGAGGGTCGATATACCATGGGTAGGGGGTCGATATACCATGGGTAGGGGGTCAATATACCATGGGTAAGGGGGTCAAAATATCATGGGTGGGTAGGCAGTTTGATATACCATGGACAAAAAATACAGCAAAATAAATAATATTAGATTGTAAATGAAGACATAAAGATATAATTGATCAATAAAGATGTTTTTAAACTTTTTTGTCAGTTAATAAAGTTTATTCAAATTTACCTTTTGTTAATTTGCAAATGACAATATGTTTATTTAGCATTCAATGATGGCACTATAATATAATGCATCACCTTCAATTTTAACACCTATTTACCTAACCTCATATATCCTGGATAATGGTGTCAAAAAGGTATTCAAAAGCCAGTTTGTTATTTACTGATTGGTCTACCAATTAAAAAAACAAGGTGTCCAGGATCATCTATAAATTAACAGAATACAGCATTGTCCAATACCTTAATCCAATATGGACACCAGTTAGACCAGTTTTTAAGTAGTGATCCTGACAAGAGATGCTGGCCAAACCATCTAGTTGTAAGTTATCATTTAATTAATTATTAGTAAAAGGTATTGATATTAATTATTATTGTATATATGTCATGGTAAAAAGAAATGTGTTTGGTGTACCATTCCTGTCATAACTTAGTAATTTATATATATTGAAATTCATTGACATGCAATGTATATTAAAACAATTGTCAAATATCATCAAAGATCTTAATATGATATGAAAAATAAAGTTAATTTATGAAATAATATAAATAATATCATATTCAGTCCTAGGCATAAATATATATGTAAATCATTGTTTTATTTATATATTACAATGTATATAATTTAAAAGTTGTAAATCCATGACACCATATATATATATAGCATTTTTTCCCAACACTGTGGCATTGTTAGGTCAGAATACGTCGGAACAGCACCATGTCATAGCCACAAATACATTTTTGCTTTTCGATCAGAAATCTACAAATTTTACGATTTTATTTAGTTTTCACTGTACTAATTATACTTTTTATGGACGTTAGATATATAATTTCATTTGCAAATATAAAAAAAAAAACTATTTAACACGATTTGATGAAATATGAAACTTTTATTTTCTCCTTCGAAAAAATCAAAGTGAAAGTGAAAGCAGAATTGTTCGCTTTACATGGAAAATTAAGCAACAGATAATTTTCATTAAACACTTTAAAAAGTATAAAATAGAAAATCGGGGGCACAGACCCTATTCTAAAAAATTTGAGAAAATGTGATTTTCCTCTACAAATTATCTCCCCTTATAACATATGAAAATTCAATAAGTATGAAATACCTCATACAAACTAAAATGAGTTTACTTATTTTATCTAATTTATCACCAATAAATCTTATTAGGTCATTTTGAAAACAAAGTTTTAATTTAAATTCCATTTTAGCCAGATGCACAAAATGCATCGTCCCACCCATCCCCCAAAACCACAATGTACCTTAATTTTATATCTTCAATAAACTCTTTGTTATACCTCTGGAATACTATACATAACTTCTGTATTGATATTTTGGTACTTATTGAGCATTAACACTGCTCTACTGTTTTTCCTATTCACCTTGTCCATTTTCGGCTAAGTGCACATGTACTAAACTTTTGTCCTTATTTTCACCATTTTATCTTAATTTGCCGAAGGTGGATTTTTTATATGTTTTTGTATGAAAACAAAGTTATATCGAAATAAATTAGGGATATTTTTATTTTCTCCCCCAAGGGAGATATTTCCTGTTATATATGTACAATTTTTGCATAAAAGGCCATTTACTGATTTATGGGTATATTAAAGTGTGGCCTGTAAAAAATATATGCAACCAAATATTGAGTATATTATGTTAAATGATACAGTGAAAGTTGATTAATCCTGGATACTATATGAGACAGACACATTTTATGCTATACAAGATATATTGGAGGTTGAAATATTGTAAAATTCATTGTTTTTGCTTCATTATATATTGAAATACTGGATAAATCAAAAAACCCTAATAATTCAGTCAAATAATAAAATTTGAAAAAAATATTTTGTGTGTTAATTGTACTTGGCCAAAGGTATTTCATGGACAAGATTTCATAAGGTTTTGAAAATATCACTATGTTACGAGTTTGCATGATTTTCTGTGAGACAGACACTTAAGACACCAACCAACTGATTATCGGTTATAATCAATCATCGGAACACCACTAGTAGGTAGTTCATTATTCATTAGAGGGCCGTCGTGGTATGATATATATATATTGTAAATACCTTTGTTATATACATCTTAAGCATGAAATCATTCTTACTTTTTTATACAAGCCTTACAGACAAGTCAATTGCGCTCTCGTTTGCTGATTCTAACAAATATCAACTATTTGTTAAGCAAAAACATGGTCATTAGTGACGTCTCCATAGATTTATAGTGATAGCTACCAATAATAATATTTCTTAACTTGGATAATGATATAAAAGAGCTGCATGTTACATGAGTTCACGAGTAATTTGATATTACTTGTGACAAGATTTTACTTCATCTTAAAAATTTTAATTTCTTTGAAAATCTATATTAAACATATATTTTCCTTTATTATTACAGAATGCAACTGCTCTCTTAAAGAACAGACACCCACAAATTTTCAGACAATGCCATGTTTTGCTAGCTATAAACTGTTTTCCAACTCCACCCAGTAGTGAAAGACTTAACACCATCAAACTATTTCAAAAGTTCATTCATTTATGACACTATGTTGCAATAAATCTTTATCTATATATACATATAAGATATTTTAAAAGTACTGTATTTATTTTTATTCTGAATAGATGCTATGATATTTATTTTCTTTGTTACATGACAATAAATAGGAATCAAATTCATGTAACTTTCTTGTATATTGAATTCCTTCTTGGATATCTTAACATTGATTGTGAATTCGAAGTACAAAAGAAATTATGACAAAATCCTGATAAATTTATTTCAATGCCCATGGAATATTGAACTCCTTACCCATGGTGTATTGACTCCAATTCCCACAGAATATTAACCTCACTCTTATCTTAAATAGTGGGCTAAGTAAAGTTGCTATGTCATATTGACCCCCTACGCATGGTATTTTGACCCCCCCTACCAATGGAATATCGAACCCCCTTACCCATGGTATATCGACCCCCCTACCCATGGTATATCGATCCCCCTACCCATGATATTCTGACCCCCCTACCCATGGTATATTGACCCCCCTACACATGGTATATTGACCCCCTTACCCATGGTATATCGACCCCCTTATCCATGGTATTTTGACCCCCCTACCCATGGAATATCGACCCCCCCTATACATGATATTTTGACCTCCCTGTCTATCTCTTGATTAGAAATTGAGGGGGTCAAAATACCATGGGGTTCAATTTACCATACAGGGGGGAGGTCAGTTTTCAATATGGGGGTTCAATATACCATGGATGAAATGAAAATGGACCCCGGGGTCAATTTACCATGGGGTTCAAAATACCATATGATACTGGGGCTGTCGTGGTTGTGGTCGGGATCGTACGGTAGTTTGATTTACAACTAGCAGTGCAATCAGTGCCTATCACCACTAAATCAAGTTGAGGGAAGATCCAATGTGAGGCATTTTAAGATACTGGTAATATCCAGAAATAAATTATATCCACTCATTAAAAAGCCTAAAGAAAACATGCCAATTACACCTATATGGTCACTGCAAACTTATAGTCTAAATACACACCTAGTTTTAAATTTGGAACTTCAGAAATAAACAAGATTTTGTTTCTTATGCGACACATCACATGGATGTTTCAAACATTACATTTGTTGAAGAACACACATTGAAATAGAACTGTGTATCCTTTCAGCATTTTGAACAAATGGAAAGAGAGACAGGCACTGAGGCAGATGGTTGGACGGAAGAAGAAAGTGGTTCCTATACCTGATCTCGTCATTGATGATGCAGGTAAAAAGCCAGAAAATATCAGATATTGACATTTAACATTTGTTTACATTTTCAATAATTATAATTGATACCTAGATCCTACCTTATGTAACATGATAGCTACAAAGACTATTATTGTCAGTGATGAGCGATTCAACATAATGGCAGCTCCAAGTGCAATACCATCAGCTGTAATATAAATAATATAGCTATACCATCAGCTGTAATATAAATAATATCAATATACCATCAGCTGTAATATAAATAATATCAATATACCATCAGCTGTAATATAAATAATATCAATATACCATCAGCTGTAATATAAATAATATCAATATACCATCAACTGTAATATAAATAATATCAATATACCATCAGCTGTAATATAAATAATATCAATATACCATCAGCTGTAATATAAATAATATCAATATACCATCAGCTGTAATATAAGTAATATAACTATACCATCAGCTGTATTATAAATAATATCAATATACCATCAGCTGTAATATAAATAATATCAATATACCATCAGCTGTAATATAAATAATATCAATATACCATCAGCTGTAATTTAAATAATATCAATATACCATCAACTGTAATATAAATAATATCAATATACCATCAGCTGTAATATAAATAATATCAATATACCATCAGCTGTAATATAAATAATATCAATATACCATCAGCTGTAATATAAATAATATAACTATATCATCAGCTGTAATATAAATAATATCAATATACCATCAGCTGTAATATAAATAATATCAATATACCATCAGCTGTAATATAAATAATATCAATAATTATACTTCAATATATTTATATACATATTTACTGTGATTTAATTGTTCTCTTAGGGAGCACAGTGGGAATAGAAATAGAACCGAATTTATCTGCTGCAGAGTATGATCCCCAAAATGGGCATTCACTAGTTCTAAAGAATAAATCAAACACACAACTATCTCTCAGGACAGGATGCAATTGAGTGCCTCATGCATAATGTCATGTCCCTTGCACAAAAAAGACAACTTAGAGCAGCTCCTAATGAGCAACAGTGTCAGTGATGGTCATTCTTGGTATGTTACAAGGCAAATCTTTCTCACCCTATCCAGTATACAATGTATTTTTTTTTCTCCCATTATTACAGCGTTTCAACCCCGCTGAACCAGTGGTGGAAAAATCTGTAATCCTCTGGAGGATTAACTTGACTCGTGTCTTTCCCCGCAGAATTGTGTAGAGGTCCGCCAAAGGTTTTTGAAATAAAGTTTGTGTTAAATAATGGGAAAAATAAATTCTCCTTCAGTTGCCCATGTGGGATACAATATTTCTCTACTCTCAAGAGTTAAATTTAAAATTTTAACCACTAGCCTGACGGCTTGTGGTTAAAAATTTTAATTTAACTCTCTTGAGTGGAGAAATATCGTAACCCACGGGCAACTGAAGGAGAATCTATATTTCTCTAAGGTAATCTAACTCCCCCCACCCCATAGTCCCATCTCAGTGCTATTTTTAACTAATCGATACATTGTTTGTAATCTTGTTCTCCTCATGACTTTAGTTGAATGAAACTCTGCTTATGATATTAAACAACAATTAATCAATCAATCAATCATGTAATGCCTTATTAGAAGCATTGTCATTTAAAAGACAATCTGTGATATACTTACCAGCAGCATGAACCACCAGTCCTAGTGTTGCTGTTATCTTATGTCTGTTCTGTTGTACTATAGAGTCCTGTGATTCTAGATCTGAATTAAAACCAAAATGCTTAAAATATAAAATGTAGCCTTAAAATTATCACAGGGGGTAGTTATGGTCGTGATCGTATGGTAGTTGGGTTTACAACTACCTATGCAATCAGTGCTTATCACCAATAAAGCTGTGAGTTCGAATCCCACTCATGACGAGGTGTACTTGAAAACAACATTATAATAAAGGCTGTTAGTGACTTGCAGCAGGTCAGTGGTTTTCTCCAGGTACTTCAGTTTCCTCCACCAATAAAACTGACCACCACAATATAACTGAAATATTGTTGAAAGTGGCATTAAACATCATAACCCTAACCCTAAAATCATTTGAAGTGTATGATTACTTTAAAAGTTCTGAAAATAATCAGTACTATTTCAACCTCTGAACAAGGATTTTAAGAATATGATAAATATCCAATATCAAAGAAGACCATTTTGTGATTGTGACCAGCAATAAAAATAATTTCCCCTCCTTTGACACCATCTAATGTCAATCTACTGGATCTAATGGTGATAGCTAAAACCAAAATGCATATTATCATATAAATCTATGCCTTCCTCTAATTTACCAGTAACATTTATGACCAAAACCTGTATAACCATGCATTTGTGATCCTCCTATTTGATCTACCAGTAACATATGTACAAAACTGTAGAACCATGCATATGTGATACTCCTATCTGATCTACCAGTAAACATATGTACAAACCTGTAAAACCATGCATATGTGATACTCCTATCTGATCTACCAGTAACATATATACAAACCTGTAGAATCATGCATATGCGATCCTCCTATCTGATCTACCAGTAACATATGTACAAAATTGTAGAACCATGCATATGTGATACTCCTATCTGATCTACCAGTAACATATATACAAACCTGTAGAATCATGCATATGCGATCCTCCTATCTGATCTACCAGTAACATATGTACAAAATTGTAGAACCATGCATATGTGATACTCCTATCTGATCTACCAGTAACATGTGTGCAAATCTGTAGAACCATGCATATGTGATCCTCCTATCTGATCTACCAGTAACATGTGTGCAAATCTGTAGAACCATGCATATGTGATCCTCCTATCTGATCTACCAGTAAACATATGTACAAACCTGTAAAACCATGCATATGTGATACTCCTATTTGATCTACCAGTAACATATGTACAAACCTGTAAAACCATGCATATGTGATCCTCCTATCTGATCTACCAGTAACATATGTACAAAATTGTAGAATCATGCATATGTGATACTCCTATCTGATCTACCAGTAACATATGTACAAACCTGTAGAACCATGCATATGTGATCCTCCTATCTGATCTACCAGTAACATGTGTGCAAATCTGTAGAACCATGCATATGTGATACTCCTATCTGATCTACCAGTAAACATATGTACAAACCTGTAAAACCATGCATATGTGATACTCCTATTTGATCTACCAGTAACACATGTACAAACCTGTAAAACCATGCATATGTGATCCTCCTATCTGATCTACCAGTAACATATGTACAAAATTGTAGAACCATGCATATGTGATACTCCTATCTGATATACCAGTAACATATGTACAAACCTGTAAAACCATGCATATGTGATACTCCTATCTGATCTACCAGTAAACATATGTACAAACCTGTAAAACCATGCATATGTGATACTCCTATTTGATCTACCAGTAAACATATGTACAAACCTGTAAAACCATGCATATGTGATACTCCTATCTGATCTACCAGTAACATATGTACAAACCTGTAGAACCATGCATATGTGATACTCCTATCTGATCTACCAGTAACATATGTACAAACCTGTAAAACCATGCATATGTGATACTCCTATCTGATCTACCAGTAACATATGTACAAACCTGTAGAACCATGCATATGAGATACTCCTATCTGATCTACCAGTAACATATATACAAACCTGTAGAATCATGCATATGTGATACTCCTATCTGATCTACCAGTAACATATGTACAAACTTGTAGAACCATGCATATGTGATACTCCTATCTGATCTACCAGTAACATATGTACAAACCTGTAGAACCATGCATATGTGATCCTCCTATCTGATCTACCAGTAACATATGTACAAACCTGTAGAACCATGCATATGTGATACTCCTATCTGATCTACCAGTAAACATATGTACAAACCTGTAAAACCATGCATATGTGATACTCCTATCTGATCTACCAGTAACATATGTACAAACCTGTAGATCCATGCATATGTGATCCTCCTATCTGATCTACCAGTAACATGTGTGCAAATCTGTAGAACCATGCATATGTGATCCTCCTATCTGATCTACCAGTAAACATATGTACAAACCTGTAAAACCATGCATATGTGATACTCCTATTTGATCTACCAGTAACATATGTACAAACCTGTAAAACCATGCATATGTGATACTCCTATCTGATCTACCAGTAACATATGTACAAACTTGTAGAACCATGCATATGTGATACTCCTATCTGATCTACCAGTAACATATGTACAAACCTGTAAAACCATGCATATGTGATACTCCTATCTGATCTACCAGTAAACATATGTACAAACCTGTAAAACCATGCATATGTGATACTCCTATCTGATCTACCAGTAAACATATGTACAAACCTGTAAAACCATGCATATGTGATACTCCTATCTGATCTACCAGTAACATATGTACAAACCTGTAGAACCATGCATATGTGATACTCCTATCTGATCTACCAGTAACATATGTACAAACCTGTAAAACCATGCATATGTGATACTCCTATCTGATCTACCAGTAAACATATGTACAAACCTGTAAAACCATGCATATGTGATACTCCTATCTGATCTACCAGTAACATATGTACAAACCTGTAAAACCATGCATATGTGATACTCCTATCTGATCTACCAGTAAACATATGTACAAACCTGTAAAACCATGCATATGTGATACTCCTATCTGATCTACCAGTAACATGTGTACAAACCTGTAGAACCATGCATATGTGATACTCCTATCTGATCTACCAGTAAACATATGTACAAACCTGTAAAACCATGCATATGTGATACTCCTATTTGATCTACCAGTAACATATGTACAAACCTGTAAAACCATGCATATGTGATCCTCCTATCTGATCTACCAGTAACATATGTACAAAATTGTAGAATCATGCATATGTGATACTCCTATCTGATCTACCAGTAACATATGTACAAACCTGTAGAACCATGCATATGTGATCCTCCTATCTGATCTACCAGTAACATGTGTGCAAATCTGTAGAACCATGCATATGTGATACTCCTATCTGATCTACCAGTAAACATATGTACAAACCTGTAAAACCATGCATATGTGATACTCCTATTTGATCTACCAGTAACACATGTACAAACCTGTAAAACCATGCATATGTGATCCTCCTATCTGATCTACCAGTAACATATGTACAAAATTGTAGAACCATGCATATGTGATACTCCTATCTGATATACCAGTAACATATGTACAAACCTGTAAAACCATGCATATGTGATACTCCTATCTGATCTACCAGTAAACACATGTACAAACCTGTAAAACCATGCATATGTGATCCTCCTATCTGATCTACCAGTAACATATGTACAAAATTGTAGAACCATGCATATGTGATACTCCTATCTGATCTACCAGTAACATATGTACAAACCTGTAGAACCATGCATATGAGATACTCCTATCTGATCTACCAGTAACATATATACAAACCTGTAGAATCATGCATATGTGATACTCCTATCTGATCTACCAGTAACATATGTACAAACTTGTAGAACCATGCATATGTGATACTCCTATCTGATCTACCAGTAACATATGTACAAACCTGTAGAACCATGCATATGTGATCCTCCTATCTGATCTACCAGTAACATATGTACAAACCTGTAGAACCATGCATATGTGATACTCCTATCTGATCTACCAGTAAACATATGTACAAACCTGTAAAACCATGCATATGTGATACTCCTATCTGATCTACCAGTAACATATGTACAAACCTGTAGATCCATGCATATGTGATCCTCCTATCTGATCTACCAGTAACATGTGTGCAAATCTGTAGAACCATGCATATGTGATCCTCCTATCTGATCTACCAGTAAACATATGTACAAACCTGTAAAACCATGCATATGTGATACTCCTATTTGATCTACCAGTAACATATGTACAAACCTGTAAAACCATGCATATGTGATACTCCTATCTGATCTACCAGTAACATATGTACAAACTTGTAGAACCATGCATATGTGATACTCCTATCTGATCTACCAGTAACATATGTACAAACCTGTAAAACCATGCATATGTGATACTCCTATCTGATCTACCAGTAAACATATGTACAAACCTGTAAAACCATGCATATGTGATACTCCTATCTGATCTACCAGTAAACATATGTACAAACCTGTAAAACCATGCATATGTGATACTCCTATCTGATCTACCAGTAACATATGTACAAACCTGTAGAACCATGCATATGTGATACTCCTATCTGATCTACCAGTAACATATGTACAAACCTGTAAAACCATGCATATGTGATACTCCTATCTGATCTACCAGTAAACATATGTACAAACCTGTAAAACCATGCATATGTGATACTCCTATCTGATCTACCAGTAACATATGTACAAACCTGTAAAACCATGCATATGTGATACTCCTATCTGATCTACCAGTAAACATATGTACAAACCTGTAAAACCATGCATATGTGATACTCCTATCTGATCTACCAGTAACATGTGTACAAACCTGTAGAACCATGCATATGTGATACTCCTATCTGATCTACCAGTAAACATATGTACAAACCTGTAAAACCATGCATATGTGATACTCCTATTTGATCTACCAGTAACATATGTACAAACCTGTAAAACCATGCATATGTGATCCTCCTATCTGATCTACCAGTAACATATGTACAAAATTGTAGAATCATGCATATGTGATACTCCTATCTGATCTACCAGTAACATATGTACAAACCTGTAGAACCATGCATATGTGATCCTCCTATCTGATCTACCAGTAACATGTGTGCAAATCTGTAGAACCATGCATATGTGATACTCCTATCTGATCTACCAGTAAACATATGTACAAACCTGTAAAACCATGCATATGTGATACTCCTATTTGATCTACCAGTAACACATGTACAAACCTGTAAAACCATGCATATGTGATCCTCCTATCTGATCTACCAGTAACATATGTACAAAATTGTAGAACCATGCATATGTGATACTCCTATCTGATATACCAGTAACATATGTACAAACCTGTAAAACCATGCATATGTGATACTCCTATCTGATCTACCAGTAAACATATGTACAAACCTGTAAAACCATGCATATGTGATACTCCTATTTGATCTACCAGTAAACATATGTACAAACCTGTAAAACCATGCATATGTGATACTCCTATCTGATCTACCAGTAACATATGTACAAACCTGTAGAACCATGCATATGTGATACTCCTATCTGATCTACCAGTAACATATGTACAAACCTGTAGAACCATGCATATGAGATACTCCTATCTGATCTACCAGTAACATATGTACAAACCTGTAGAACCATGCATATGAGATACTCCTATCTGATCTACCAGTAACATATATACAAACCTGTAGAATCATGCATATGTGATACTCCTATCTGATCTACCAGTAACATATGTACAAACTTGTAGAACCATGCATATGTGATACTCCTATCTGATCTACCAGTAACATATGTACAAACCTGTAGAACCATGCATATGTGATCCTCCTATCTGATCTACCAGTAACATATGTACAAACCTGTAGAACCATGCATATGTGATACTCCTATCTGATCTACCAGTAAACATATGTACAAACCTGTAAAACCATGCATATGTGATACTCCTATCTGATCTACCAGTAACATATGTACAAACCTGTAGATCCATGCATATGTGATCCTCCTATCTGATCTACCAGTAACATGTGTGCAAATCTGTAGAACCATGCATATGTGATCCTCCTATCTGATCTACCAGTAAACATATGTACAAACCTGTAAAACCATGCATATGTGATACTCCTATTTGATCTACCAGTAACATATGTACAAACCTGTAAAACCATGCATATGTGATACTCCTATCTGATCTACCAGTAACATATGTACAAACTTGTAGAACCATGCATATGTGATACTCCTATCTGATCTACCAGTAACATATGTACAAACCTGTAAAACCATGCATATGTGATACTCCTATCTGATCTACCAGTAAACATATGTACAAACCTGTAAAACCATGCATATGTGATACTCCTATCTGATCTACCAGTAAACATATGTACAAACCTGTAAAACCATGCATATGTGATACTCCTATCTGATCTACCAGTAACATATGTACAAACCTGTAGAACCATGCATATGTGATACTCCTATCTGATCTACCAGTAACATATGTACAAACCTGTAAAACCATGCATATGTGATACTCCTATCTGATCTACCAGTAAACATATGTACAAACCTGTAAAACCATGCATATGTGATACTCCTATCTGATCTACCAGTAACATATGTACAAACCTGTAAAACCATGCATATGTGATACTCCTATCTGATCTACCAGTAAACATATGTACAAACCTGTAAAACCATGCATATGTGATACTCCTATCTGATCTACCAGTAACATGTGTACAAACCTGTAGAACCATGCATATGTGATACTCCTATCTGATCTACCAGTAAACATATGTACAAACCTGTAAAACCATGCATATGTGATACTCCTATTTGATCTACCAGTAACATATGTACAAACCTGTAAAACCATGCATATGTGATCCTCCTATCTGATCTACCAGTAACATATGTACAAAATTGTAGAATCATGCATATGTGATACTCCTATCTGATCTACCAGTAACATATGTACAAACCTGTAGAACCATGCATATGTGATCCTCCTATCTGATCTACCAGTAACATGTGTGCAAATCTGTAGAACCATGCATATGTGATACTCCTATCTGATCTACCAGTAAACATATGTACAAACCTGTAAAACCATGCATATGTGATACTCCTATTTGATCTACCAGTAACACATGTACAAACCTGTAAAACCATGCATATGTGATCCTCCTATCTGATCTACCAGTAACATATGTACAAAATTGTAGAACCATGCATATGTGATACTCCTATCTGATATACCAGTAACATATGTACAAACCTGTAAAACCATGCATATGTGATACTCCTATCTGATCTACCAGTAAACATATGTACAAACCTGTAAAACCATGCATATGTGATACTCCTATTTGATCTACCAGTAAACATATGTACAAACCTGTAAAACCATGCATATGTGATACTCCTATCTGATCTACCAGTAACATATGTACAAACCTGTAGAACCATGCATATGTGATACTCCTATCTGATCTACCAGTAACATATGTACAAACCTGTAAAACCATGCATATGTGATACTCCTATCTGATCTACCAGTAACATATGTACAAACCTGTAGAACCATGCATATGAGATACTCCTATCTGATCTACCAGTAACATATATACAAACCTGTAGAATCATGCATATGTGATACTCCTATCTGATCTACCAGTAACATATGTACAAACTTGTAGAACCATGCATATGTGATACTCCTATCTGATCTACCAGTAACATATGTACAAACCTGTAGAACCATGCATATGTGATCCTCCTATCTGATCTACCAGTAACATATGTACAAACCTGTAGAACCATGCATATGTGATACTCCTATCTGATCTACCAGTAAACATATGTACAAACCTGTAAAACCATGCATATGTGATACTCCTATCTGATCTACCAGTAACATATGTACAAACCTGTAGATCCATGCATATGTGATCCTCCTATCTGATCTACCAGTAACATGTGTGCAAATCTGTAGAACCATGCATATGTGATCCTCCTATCTGATCTACCAGTAAACATATGTACAAACCTGTAAAACCATGCATATGTGATACTCCTATTTGATCTACCAGTAACATATGTACAAACCTGTAAAACCATGCATATGTGATACTCCTATCTGATCTACCAGTAACATATGTACAAACTTGTAGAACCATGCATATGTGATACTCCTATCTGATCTACCAGTAACATATGTACAAACCTGTAAAACCATGCATATGTGATACTCCTATCTGATCTACCAGTAAACATATGTACAAACCTGTAAAACCATGCATATGTGATACTCCTATCTGATCTACCAGTAAACATATGTACAAACCTGTAAAACCATGCATATGTGATACTCCTATCTGATCTACCAGTAACATATGTACAAACCTGTAGAACCATGCATATGTGATACTCCTATCTGATCTACCAGTAACATATGTACAAACCTGTAAAACCATGCATATGTGATACTCCTATCTGATCTACCAGTAAACATATGTACAAACCTGTAAAACCATGCATATGTGATACTCCTATCTGATCTACCAGTAACATATGTACAAACCTGTAAAACCATGCATATGTGATACTCCTATCTGATCTACCAGTAAACATATGTACAAACCTGTAAAACCATGCATATGTGATACTCCTATCTGATCTACCAGTAACATGTGTACAAACCTGTAGAACCATGCATATGTGATACTCCTATCTGATCTACCAGTAAACATATGTACAAACCTGTAAAACCATGCATATGTGATACTCCTATCTGATCTACCAGTAAATATATGCACAAACCTGTAGAACCATGCATATGTGATACTCCTATCTGATCTACCAGTAAACATATGTACAAACCTGTAAAACCATGCATATGTGATACTCCTATCTGATCTACCAGTAACATATGTACAAATCTGTAGAACCATGCATATGTGATACTCCTATCTGATCTACCAGTAACATATGTACAAACCTGTAGAACCATGCATATGTGATACTCCTATCTGATCTACCAGTAACATATGTACAAACCTGTAGAACCATGCATATGTGATCCTCCTATCTGATCTACCAGTAAACATATGTACAAACCTGTAGAACCATGCATATGTGATACTCCTATCTGATCTACCAGTAAACATATGTACAAACCTGTAGAACCATGCATATGTGATACTCCTATCTGATCTACCAGTAAACATATGTACAAACCTGTAAAACCATGCATATGTGATACTCCTATCTGATCTACCAGTAACATATGTAGAAACCTGTAGAACCATGCATATGTGATACTCCTATCTGATCTACCAGTAACATATGTACAAACCTGTAGAACCATGCATATGTGATCCTCCTATCTGATCTACCAGTAACATATGTACAAACCTGTAGAACCATGCATATGTGATCCTCCTATCTGATCTACCAGTAACATAAATATGAATCCTACTACCAAAGTCACACCAATTATAGAATGATTATTTTCCATTCCATGATCGTGATGGTCATGTGATTCTACAGCCTCTTTTTTCTCTGCTTGAATCTCTTTAACAGTGACATGTGATGGTTCATGGTTATGGGGCTCTACAAAAAAGATAGCAATGAAAAAGAACCTTACTATCGAACTTCCCCCAAAAAATCTAATGTATGTTTAAACACATTTCTGACAACATTAAAAGAACAATAAAATTTACCTCCAATAAAGGCTTAACACTTTTCATATATTTTTTTCTGGTCAAAATCTTCAAAAAACCACTTTATGCAAAAATGAAGCTTAAATGCTATTAAACATCTTAAAATCTCTTTTAGTACAAATGAAAGATATAATTTATGTATGACCTTTTTGCTTTGATGAAAGTACACAGGGTCATTATTAAAGACCACAGGTTTTTATTATAAAATGGATAAAGAATATTCAAGATGCAATCTGCCTAAGAATGAAAAGCCTAATGCACTAAATAAATTTAGAGTTTTTTTTTACTACATTTTGTACTTCAAGAGAAATAACTCAAATAGAAAGTTGTGAGTGTTTGAACATGACTGCATATAGCCAAACATTTCTAAAGGACGTAACTACATCAATCCATTAAAAAATGTTTTCAAACATGAACTAGTATTGTTGACATCCATCACTTTAAAATATTATAATTATAATCCAAGCACAATAATGTACATTGTACAGAGAAAGTTTAAGACTAGTTACGAGTGAGTGAGTATTTAATAATTTTAACACCAAGTGAAATAATTTTCAGCTCTACCATGGCGAGACCAAATTGATGAATATAAGTCTGTTTTGTACTAGACCAAAACACTGAGTTGGATTTTTATAGTGCTAACTCACTGAAACAAAATTCCACAGGTAGACATATCGCTCGGTTCCATTCTGAAACATCCTCCTCATCCTGAGACAATCAGTCTGCTCCAACCCATTAATACTACATGCTTAATTAGCAGAGAAGCAGTAAATACTAATTCTATAATCTTTAGTTTGACCGGAAAAGGGATCAAAAATCCCATCTACAAGAGAACAGTACTAGTACTGGAGACAAGCATGCTAATCGTAAGATTATACCACCATTGTGGTTAGACCCTGCTATGCCATTATAGCATAAAGTAGTAACAGCTCTAGGTGGTAATGAAAATGATATACTACATTGAGTAAAGTTAGTACACATAATTACAAACCTGAGCCAACACTGTACATTGCATGTATTCCTTCAGGTATAATTACAGCTAAAGCTGTTCCTACTAATAATCCTGCTCCAAACACTGTGACCAGCTTTAACTTCTCCTGTAATATGGACGTTTTTAAGATATTATTACAATGTATATAAACCAAGGAGAGCAAGATATTGATATGGGCTTAATTCAATATTGTACCTGTAACTTTAATAACAGAAAGTCAATGAATATATGCAAAAATATCTTTCAAATATTCTATAAACGTAAGCCTCAAAAAATCAAAAATGGATACAGCCTTTGTCCAATCAGACATTAGGATTAAAAGACATGGTCATATGAATCTACATTTTCCTATGCAATCAGTGCCTATCACCACTTAAAATCAGTTTAATTCTCACACATAATCATGGTTACTTGATACAAAATGTACAATACATGTATGTATTAAGCAATATAGTGTATAAGTGATTTGT
Source organism: Bathymodiolus septemdierum (assembly GCA_963383655.1). Classification (NCBI taxonomy): domain Eukaryota; kingdom Metazoa; phylum Mollusca; class Bivalvia; order Mytilida; family Modiolidae; genus Bathymodiolus; species Bathymodiolus septemdierum. The sequence continues at coordinate 19,663,894 of OY726519.1, read as the reverse complement.
GGCATGTCTGTGGGAACTCTGGTCAACTCAACGAACAAAACTTACCCTCACTATATAACTCATATATTGTAGAAAGCATTTTTAAACTCACATAACCCTAAATCAATTGGTCCTATTTCCAATAGTCTTAATTCCTTGGTTGATTGGGCCAAATGATAAAATAAAAACCAAGAAAGTGTTTATATTTTGTATCTTTATTAAATATTATATTGTACTAAATATATTTTGGATTATCTCAATCTACCGTTAATTAAAAATAAGATGTTTTTTTTTGTACCCAATCAGTGACGAGCTTATAAAATCTTGAGGTACAAAAACTAAGCACATGCTGAGAGCTGTTGTTCGATTCATCAATATATTTAACTTGCATATGATTGGAAGGTCAAAGATGCATGAAATTGTACCTAAAATGACTTCATCAGAGATGTAGTTAGATGTTATTGTATCACCAAAAAAATTAAGAAAAAATATACAACAAACATTTAATTTTAATTAGATTGGATATATCTGCAAACTAAATTACTTTTAAACCATGCTTGTGTGTTGAATGTTTATTTCTATTGTTTACTCATAGAATTGGCTACAATGATTCAAATTGTAACAGTCCATTCTGGTGACAATCACAGGTAATAAATGTCAATATTCTTGAATAAAATATAAAAAGATATAACATATTATATTTAACAGAAATGTTTCAACACCTGCGTTTTCTAAGATTTGTAGTGTTCTGGTCAGTATATTTTAAAATCAACAGCTATCACAGCAAATGAACAAAATTGTAGTCTGTGTTCTTATACGATACAATTTTATTCAATCCTTACTTTTGTCAAACATCCTCTTGAAATAAGACATATTTTACTAATTATAGTCAGTTAATACATTTAGTAGGTTATTGTCACCCATGATCAATTGATGTTGGCATCGCGATCATCGATCTGCAAAATGTGATCGAATTCCATCACTATCTCAAACACATCCAATTATTGATCCACACATCGATGAGTTCCATTTTGACCGTTTCTCTAGTCTCATGTTTGGACTTTGTGGACACTTTTCATACAATAATTAATAGATAACATTTTTTTATATTGGAAAACATCATCTTATCATTGTATGGAAAATGACGAAGGTTCGAAATTGCACTGGACTTCTTGGAAGTTTCTACTTTTGCCTTCATGACCCGAGAAGATATATTAATCAAATGGGAACTTACCGATATTTGGATTGATAATTGGATATGTAGTATGGTACACAAAGGATAAATTAAAATTAAGTGACAAATCATTGAAGACAGGATTATTAATAAGATCTCTGAAAGTGAAAGCAATAAGGACTTAAGGTAGGAAATTGAAGACAAATAATAAAAGGTAAGCAATAGAATGACATCCTGCCTTGTGATTTTTCAGTCGGTTGCACATTGATAGTAGACAAATTTGCTTTTTCAGTTGGACAAAATTAGTGGTTGGCAGAAAGTCATAATCTTTGGCCAGTTTGGGTTTGATCAGCTGTTATTGAATTTGAACAGGGGATTACAAAAAATATAGAAAAACAATTGAACCTCTGAAAAAGTTATTGCGAGTGGTATCAGTCCTGAAAGATAGCACCCAATTAACATCGCAAGAGACAGCGATATCAATGTCCATATTTCGTCCATTATGTTGCCAAGTTATGTGTTCAGTTTTTGCTACATATCATTTTCGTGAGTCGGAAAGTCGTGTCAATTTCATAAATCTGTGTCGTTATATCTTCTTTTTAACCTATGTGAAAGTAGTTTCAAATAAACATTTTGAAGATTTTATTCTATCTAATCGGAAATCTAATGGAAAATCTAGATAGGGTCCGAATATTGTGACCCGCCATATTGGATGCTGGAGAATTAACGTGCAAAGTAAAATTGTGCAAAAATGGTAATTATTTGTTCACAAGAAGTGATTTTATTTTATTTTGTTATGCACAAACATGGTTTTGCTTGTAGTACCCTCATGCCATGATTATATGATTCCCAAACTTCATATAGCATACGAAAATGTCGTCAATAATACTAATACTAATACAGAAATAGGTTGAGACGAATTCTAGACACTTCGGCGGCAATTTATACACACGACCGTCGTGCAGCTAATTCTCCTCGGCTATTAGCACGACGTCGTGCAGCTATTCTCTGGCTATTCGCACGGCCGTCGCGATTTTCACTCGCAGAGTTGTCGTTCGTTCCTTCAACATGTTGCTAGATAATTCGTCCCATTTCCATTTCGACCATTTTCCCCGTGTCTGCCTTCAAGTTGGCCATTTCACAGTTTTTCACTTTAGAGAGAGCTAAATTTGTTTTAAAATTCGATAGGACCTATACTATGCAACAGAGGACTGTTACTGTGAACAAATACTTCCTATTTCGTCGGCCCAAATTAATTTTTATTATAATATTAATATTTAATATTATTCATGTTTATGCTAAAAAAACTTGGTTTAAACTCAGAAAAAAACCATAAAATTAGAAACCTTGTAAGAAAAAAGGGGGTAGAAGCAGTATTTTCTGAATTCAAGTTTTAAGGCTTATAACCTCTATATACCATGCATTATTGTTCGTAAATCACCAAAACTGCAAGATGAATAGGACCCTATACCTATTTGCAAGGTAGCCCCCACCCGTGTGTACTGTCTATTCCACACGTCACAGTCGTGTAATAGAATTCCCTTATATAATTCACACGACCGTCGTGTATATATCCCATCCTCATGCATTGTCTATTTGCAGGACGGTCGTGTAAATAGACTTTTCCAGAATGCACACGACGGAGTGTATATACAGTACACTCCAAGTGTATCAGCGCTCATACTCTCAGGCCGGACATTTCCCTCCCAAAATGTCTGACTCACTCCAGGGAATTGTACGACAAATTTGAGAGTCAACACCCTCTAACTCCGAGTATTTGGTCGGACGTGAGAGTGGATATTTAAAGATTTTTTTTTACATTTCTCGAGGTGAACATGTCAAACATTTTGTGATCGATGTGTATTTGTAAGCATACTTTCTTTTCGGTGTGTAGAATGTCCGGGTACGTAAATACCCTAGTGTATTTCTACCTTGCACCATATTTGTGCCAGGAAAGGTAGCTCAAAGGTCAGTATATAACTGAAATATTGTTGAAAAGTGATGTTTAAACACCCATAGGCTCATATAAATTATTACAATAAAATATCGATTAAGTAACGGAATCGATATAAATTATTTTCCAGTATATTTAGTATAAAAAACTTGTTCTACACGTTTACTGTGAGATGTATTGCAACTGCCATTTTTTACTACAACCACGTGCGCATGCTCATGTTTGATGGAAAAGCTATAGCTATATTTAGATATTTTGTGATAATAATTTTATATTGTAAATCGATCCACCCATTTTTTATAGTATATATTTTATTATAAAATACAATATTGAGCTGATTTTCGCTAATACTTCAATAATTGAATATTGATTTTTTCGGATGTTGAATATTTTTTCCAGAATTGCACCCCCTGTTAGAATACTTTTATTGCTTTATTTAAAAAAAAATAACACCAAGAACATCGATGATACGAGTCTTCTTATTCAGAAATAAACCTACAGCAAAATAAAGATATACTGTAAACAAAATCGTCATTTTTATCTAGATTTATCGTCCGAAAATTACGGTACTCCTCTACTATACTAATTTGGATTAGGTGATGGGAATTAGGTGCCATCATCAAAATAAAGATTAAAAAAATGTATTTTATGATAAGACCAGAAAAAAATATATGTGTGACTACTGTCACATGTCAAAAAAATCTAGGGTCGGTCGGTCGGGATTATTTTTTTTTTACTATTGACAAAACCGGAAATAGTTGTTCCGGAATCGAATTCCGGTATTTCTTTTTCGAAATTTCCGGTAAAATGACGAATTATGCCGTTTTTCTACCTTCTTTGCTCTCAATTTCGACAAAAAGCTAGCAGTTGAATAAACAAAACATTGCTGCTGGTTAAACAACAAAAATGGTTATCCGAATTCTGTGTAAAAATTCATAGGGTCGCTAGCAAAAATTGGGGTCGGTCGGGTGACCGTAAACACACATATATTATTTTTTTACCTAATGATGGCTGATTAAAATTGTTTGTCGTGCATTAGCTGTCAGTTGTAATATACAGAATGTAACCAATATACAGAAAGAGCCCCTACTGTGAAGCCATCTATTTTGAGATGCCATTCAATGAAAATAACAACCTGACCATATTGTTACATAATAAGAATAAGAATTAGATAAGAAATTAAAATTTATAGAAGGCAAGGATTTATATAATTAACACATTAAGTCACATTTCATTTATTTAGCTTGGGTCAGTTATCAATTAAAAAGACAAAAATGGTTTTAAAAAAATCTGTCTAATAAGTATTTACCTAAATAACGATATCATGACATATAATAATTTCTCACTGTAAATGTATTTATTTTATTAGTCTTGAGCAACGCTTTTTTTTCACACCTGTGATAGGTGTATTTGTATATCATGAATGTACGATGCGACGACATGCTGAGATGGGTGATGTTTTGACAGGTAAACTGTAAAAAAACGTAGAATACACTAATAAAATATTATTTCACCTATATCAGGACTCCACAGACTGCCAATTTTCAAGAAAAAAAACCCGGGATTTACGGATTTATGACCCATTCGCCATCAACAAAATAAAACTTAAATTTTACTAATTAATTTTAATCCAAATTTGCCTTTTAAAGAAATAAATGTATAAATTATAATTATTTACCCGGGTTCGTTCGCCCTACATTTGGCGAACACGTAAAAGAGCAAACGCACCCGATGTCATAAATCGGCAACTGTCTGCAGCAAGTGAAATGGCCTTGGCATCGATTGTCGCGAGTACATAGGGACATATTAATCTTCACTTCTAGTGCACTTAAAACATGGGTACTGCATGTTAATACATTTTATTCATGGATATTATTGTATATATCGCCCATGACAGCCGTTAACATATCTATACTTTCCGTACTGTATATCACTCATTTACTTCAGCTTTACCAAGATATGCATGTTTCTTTATGCACGAATTTATTAAAAATGAATAAATCGTCAATTAAAAGTGGCATACGCCTACTCTTTGATGATCATCATCTGTTGATTGAAATCATCGGAGCGTGTTATTACCCGATGCAGGCTTGGGTCCTGTGATTTTGTTAATTACCGATAATATTTTAATAAACATTCATATATGACCTGTTGATCTTTGAAGCATTATTTCACTGGGAATTTATTTGTTTTAACGTCTCTGAGGGCGACATTTATGTCTAAAAATAAAATCGTGTAAAACAAATTGAATGGCTTTAAAAAAAAGTACTCAATCTGAGTGAAAAAAAGAAAGCATATAAATAAAATTTGCTTTTCTGAAAGTCATTTTCACTATTCGAAATACTAATACATGAATCCTATTTTGTTTGTCAAATTGTTCAAATCGGGACGGTTTAAACCTCAAACCAGGTGGAGACCTTGGGCATCATTCAGTTTTGAAAACTGTTTAGACAGACTTCAAGAGGTATAACCATTTTTAATTATTTTGATTTTAAACTTAATTAAAGATTCTAGGAATTTCGGCACCTTTATTAATTTGAAAAAAATATGAAAAACTTGTATTGCATGAATCCTTGTATCAATTGAAATCAATAAGAATCAAAGCAATTAAATTGCGTTGTCAAGTTTTCATCATTTTTTTCAAGAATCGTGTTTGATTATACTGCGAAATAAATTCACTCAACTATTCTTAGTATATGATGTAAGAAGCTTACCCAAAAGAAGTTATTTTTGGAGGGTGCTTGAATATTATAGGGTTCACCACACTTGCAAAAAACAGGGAGACTTGACTTCTCCCTTAAAGAACATGAGGGAGAAGTGAAGACTTGACAGGGAGACTTCCAACAGCTTCATAGCGACATTTTTCTGCAAAAATGTGTTGTTTCTTCGCATCATTTAAAAAAAAATTGCATTTAAAGTGTGCCTTTGCCAATATCTTATTAATATCCTTCATATTTAACTTTAAATTCATGTTTTGTACTTGTTGCATTATTGTTGTTGATTTTAGATATTATTCGTTTCGCATTACAGATTTCATCAAAATGTGAGTTCCCTCCCTTTGTTTCTATTAAAATGCTGCCATGTTTAAAACTTGACAAGTTGATTGTTTAATCTTTGAAAAAGCTACAAATAACTCAGGTTGTGTTAAAATAATAAAAAAAATATAACACAATCCAACAACACATTTGATACAGGTAGTGTCTGTTTGATTATTGTAAGATTTACGATTTAATTTTCACCTGTAATTTCGTCAGTACATGATATTTTTGTCTCAACAAGATAAATTTTCTTTATTGATTGAATAAAGCCATTTTCTCTCATTCTTATATATTTTAACATTGATTACAATTGCTTTGTCAATTACCTTAACCATAAAAACAAGGCGACTTTAATTTTGCTTTGGAGTCAAGGGAGGGCGATTTCAGCTGATATAGGGCGAGAACTCGCCCACTTTGCCTGGTTTGGTGAGCACTGGACATACATGTATACACCTCACTATATACAATGTAAACAAAAAATATTATGACATATTCAGACAACATACATGTATAATGATATATATACATCACATTACCAATATTAATATAATGCATCAAGTAAGTATTTCTTTACTTTTTTCAGTGGAACTTGACCCTTAGGAAAAGAGAAACATTTTGAAAGAAGAGTAGTCTTATATCATTTGTTATACTGGATAAATATAATATGGTTGCATTTCACTTGTCTGTATACTATGCTAAAAGGCACTTCTAAATAATGTTTAACAGCTGCTGACTAAGCTTTTTTGTACTGATTTTTCAAAATACATTTTGTACAGTCAGTGGGTTGCGAAAATCTGAAACCAGTCGTGACTTCTCAGAATAGTGTAAACACTTGCACAGCAATTTCCAATTTTGCTTCCAGAATTTTCTTGTGCCACCTGGGCAATCAATAAGTGAACTTATACCTGTGACTTGCCCAACTCCAATTTTTTTGTGGTCATGAGCGACTTCTGTAACTCCCTGAAAATGGAAATACCATTTCATTACTTTGTGAAATAATAGTGTTTGTGAACTGATCATATATCATGCTTATAATTTTCACAGAAAAGATACAAAATGTATGTTCTTCTTTCGTTTCAGTCCCATACAATCTTATTGGTACAACCAAACAGTCGTCCAGACACAAGAACATACTCTGATTATGAATCGTTAAACGAGTGTCTAGAAGGTATGAGATGTATTCTTTATAAATTTAATTTTAATCGGATTTGAGTGTACATGTGTATAAATTTGTTCTGAACAGTTATAGAGATTGAAGATATCAGAATTTAGAATGACTGATAAATAAAGCATAAATATAAAAACTGTCAGGTTTACTATGAAATGAATTACAATAACGTCAAAATAATTATTTGTGCAGGCTTTGTAACTTAAATATGATTAAAACATACATTTATTTTATATGATTATATATGTCTTCAATTCTAATATGATGTCTTTCTTTCACTTTGTAAACAAAACAGCGATGCATTTCTTCGTATATTCTCATTGGCACATGCACGGTCCACATGTAAAATCACACAGTAAAATTATTTACAGTTATGTTGACATTTTAAAAACATCTATAAATATATATTCACTGAAAATAATCAACATATCCAAAAAATTAATAAATATGTGATGTGTAATTAAAACGGGCAAACACAATATTATTGTTACAGCTATTCTATCAATAAGACTTTCCTGTCGTAAAAGCACATGTTGATGAGTTATAGTCTGATATGGTAGGATGAATAATAGAAAATCCATCCTGCGTCACGTAAAATGTGTGCAACCTTCCCTGCAAGCGTAAATTATAAATCAAAGTGTATTAATGTGTTTGTACTGTTAGACATACCAGAATTGAAATAATTCATGGACTTATTTTTTCGTTTTACATTTTGTAAAGAGATTAAATTTAAACAGTCTGATTAATCTGACAAAATCCAATTAAAGGTCATATCCAGATGAACTTTCGCATAGGAATATATTTTTTAAATATCAATCAATCAGAGAGTTTTACATTTGTGATTTAAAAACAAAAAAGCATGAAGTCACTTAAAATTTTACCAGCAGCATTTTCATTGGCAGAACATGAGGTCGTCTGGGCATGACCTCTGTTTGTGTTCTGTGGGATGTTAGGGAGAGCAAAACATATAACAAGATTGATACTTCAGAATATAATTTATCCATTGTCGTAGGTATCTGTAAAATCTATGAAGAACATTTAAAGAGACAGAATCCAGACTGTCCATCAATCACATATGACATCAGTCAACTCTTTGACTTCATTGACCAACTCACAGATCTCAGTTGCTTAGTGTAAGTATAACGTTGAAAGCTTTTATACTCCTGTTTGTACAGTCGCAACCCTTGTAGCTTAATTGTTTGTGTTTCAATGTTTATTGTCTCCATTTGATTTAAATATGGTCGTGTAATATATGTATTTTTTTAACAAATTTCATATTTAGGACTCCCAGTGGGTCCAAACAGACAATGTTGTTGTTATTGATTATCTAACTATATAGTCTGTGCTACTGCTGTAACACATTTCATGTAGAAAGCAAGCTTTATAGCCCTCCACCCTCTCTGGCAACTGAGAAAGCTGTCAAAAAAGATGATCTATTGGTTTGTAATGTTCCATAATCCCTGTTTGTTGCTTTGTATCAGAGGTGATTGATCAACATGCCAGGAACCTCAAAATTGCAAATCAAATGTGTTGTAACAAGATGTTACAGTAGCACCGTCTAGATAATCATTGACTTTTTAATGAATTAAGTAGTACCCTAATAAAGTAAAAAGCAGATAAGTAATGATTACTGTTATTTACAGTTTGTTTTAGAAACATATTTATATTTATCCTGCAATTGTGTGATTTTGAGTACTGATAAAGGGGGTCAAATAAGCTTCAGTGTTATATAATCGTGGACCTAATAATGATTCATGTAAAGCAAGGGAAAGAAACAGTGACAGTATAAGCGCAGACGTCACAGATTACCCCACTGAAAACGATCAGAACGATGCTTGTTTCAGCTATTATCAAATAATTTGGCAGTTGTTTTAGACTCTTTGATATTGCATGATAAGCACAATTTACCCATTGTCGTTAAATATGAAATTAATTTGACTTGATGCGAAACAGGCTAGAAAATCTCGCCAAAGGCTCACTTTTCTACCTGTTTCTAAAGCCCGTACAAATAATTTTTTTATTTTCCGACAATGTATGTATATATATATTGCTCTTGAAATGGTACTTGTATTTTCAGTATTACATTTACATGTAGTTGTATCATAAAAATAGATTAAGGACATCTTGTGTTTGTATTAGAAAGCATGCAAAAACTAACCATTAGTAACATAAAATAGATGATTTACCAGTCCAATTACCATTAAAATTTGTATTTGCATGTAAACTTGAAAATTCCTGAAATTAACAAATCTTTGTACTTGCTAAACCAAAGAAAGAAAGTTAGAAATATGCAAGTATTACAGTAAATTTACTTTGGTAAGAAATGCAATCTAGTATCAAATACAAGATAAAACATGCATAGACGTCACAAATAGAAGAAAACAACCAAAATAAACAACAAAACTTACAGACAGATACAATTTATTTACACTCGATCATGTAATGATAGATAATATATAAATATTCACAACTTCTGATGTTTATTATAACATATCTGACCCTTGTTGTGGGGTAAAGGTTGATTGGTTACATGTTTAAATACATGTATAATACAAGAAGTATATATATAAGTAATGAGTTTTTTAAAATGATTCGTTCAACATCTATTTTACTAAACTATTTATTTTCTTCGTTAAAGATTTAAAAAAAATTAATATAAATTCTGTACTGATAAAAAAAAATATGTATTGACCATTTATATTTTACAGTTTCCAGAAGAATCTAGGCAGTTACCTACCCCACAACAAAGACTGGCTAAAAGAGAAAATATACATCTTATTAAGGAAACAAGCATAAAACAAAGTAGGCATTCTCAACAATTATTTTAAACATTCTTGATAAATAACATATTTAAGCAAAATCATATAATTTGTTAGACCACTGTTCTTTACAATATGACATCTTGAAGATGTTTTGTTTTGTTTTCTAGGTTTCAGAAGAACTATGGTAGTTATGTTCCACACAATAAAGATTGGTTAAAGGAGAAGATTTATGTCATGTTAAGAAAACAGGCAGGGAAATAAACAATTGTCTATATATCAATATATCATTGTGTGACTGACTTAAGAATGACTGTTGGAGAGATATATGTTATTGTTTATTTTGTTTTGTTTTACAATAGATTATGTAATCTGATTACTTGATCCAGGGGTATCTGATGAAGATTATTGGGGAGACAACATGTAAACAAAATGGTTGAACAGTTTTAATTAAGATACATAACACCAGATTTCAAAATTATAAACTACTTTTTGTAAAATTGTATTCCTACAAATTATTGTAAATTTGCATATTTTACTTTTGTTAATTAAGTTATAAAAAAGCTTTTTCTCTGCACAATAGGATATGGAGCATGAATAGTAGAATTATATTTTGCTAAAACGCTACTTTAAATTCAATTTAAAATACTGTAGCCATGGTTGCGGTAGTTTTTTTTCTCTCTCCAAATTTCTGTAGTAAACTTCTCAATGAAATAATGATACAAAATAAAAACAAGTTCTGTGTATTCAGTTAAATTAACTAGTTTCATTCTTTGTTGCTTCTCTACTTTAATATACAGAAAAGTTCAGTTTTATAAACAATAATATAATTTATCATTAAAGTCAATTCTATCATCAAGTTAAAATGTTTTAGTTCAATATTTGAAATATTATATATACAAAATTTATTGAAAAAAATGCATTTTGAATATGAATGATATTAATCAACAGAAAAGAATTTTTATTTTCAACTACTCATTATTTTTTGTTATATTTTGAGAATATATGACAATGTTGAAATATTAAAACAACGTTTCTCTTCCTTTTTTTTGGATACCCCTTGATCTTAAAAGCAATATGTTAAATATACAAACTGCTCTTATCATTTATGAAATGATTAATTAGGACTGTTAATATGGGAGAAATGTTTCCTTCTTCAGAGATGTATGGTGTTGAATATTTCAAAATGTATTATGTAAATCTTTACAAAGTAAATTGTCATCTTCAACAATTATTGCAAATTAAACCCCCAAAAATTGGAGGTTGATCTGAATTTGAATTGAAATTCTATATTTCAAATTTAATAGAAAATAGAGAACAGAGCTTATGAAATTAATATCATGTGTGTTGATTTGTTTTTGAAAAATAATCTTGTAGTTGAAGACTTATTGGTAGGTAGTTTACTGGAGTACATCCACTGAAATACATATGTAGCCAGCACAGTAGAATAGGGAATGGGTATGAAAATGTCAACATTACATTGTTATGTTTTATTTTGTCACACATATTGTAATCAAAAATAGCAATGCTGGAACAATTGATATCATGAATGTGTAAACTTGCTTTCATTTCATGTTCATAGATTCATTTCATTTTGTGAAATAAAATAGTAGATTTTGTTATCAGTAGTTCAAATTTCATCAATACCTGCACGAGTGGTACCAGTACCTAGCAAAAAACTGTGAAACCGTCCCCAACCTGCAGACAAGAGGTACCAATACCTAAGACTAGTGCTGCTCCATTCATTTGAACAAAAAATTCTTGGAAACTGACATAATCAAGTAAACTTTTTTTTTTATTGACAACATTATTGTTATTTGGTGGACATGTTATTCAAGATGGTCGGCATTCCTATTCTCACCGACCTGTTCCATTATTTGTACGAGGTAGACTCGATGTAGGGGCTTCTCAAGAAAAATGAAAAAGGTAGCTGCATCGTTTAATTTGATGTTCCACTATACAGATGATCTCCAATAACTAAATAATTCTAAGTTTGATGATAGTATTTATCCCATTGAGTTTGAAATAAAGGATACCACAGATATAATTAGGTCTGCTTCATACCCTGACCTACACCTGGAAATTAACAGAGGGTCAGTAAAGAATGAAACTTTATGACAAAAGAAGTTATTTCAATTTTCCCATTGTGAACTTTCTATTTATGCGTTGCAACATTCCAGCAGCACCTAAATATGCAATATATATCTCAGTTTTTGAGAGCTTGTGGTTCTTATCAGGATATTGCTGAAAACAAGGATGCTACTGAACTGTGGGTTCTTAAGTTGAAGTTATCACTTCAATAATTTTACGGTTGTCATCATGACTTTACGAAGGGTTATGGAATACATATGTGCTGTTTGTGGTAATCACAATCCCTTTCCTCTTGCATGACTTTTCACGAGATTGTATCAAGAGTAACGTGACGTGTACCGCTAGTGGAGCAGGAACTGCTTACTAACACAACTCGAGACGCATTATCCTAATTCTGAGCCAACCAATCTTTGTTCTTACTCCTTAATGTTGTGCTTAAGAGGTGAAGCAACACATGCCAATTTCGTGGTTTGACTTGAACGGGACTCAAACCTATGGTTACTGCACTCGAGGCAAGCATACTAACCATTACACCACCGATGCTATTAGTTTATAATATATAAACAGAAAAATATAAAATAAATGTTCTGGTTTTCGATAATTATCTTATTTGATTAAATGGCAATACAAAACACAAACAAGACTTATAAAGTAATATTTAATACTTATACTATCTCATACAATACACCAATGGGCAGTTACTCTGCTTTAAACCAGAGGCTCTCAAGAGATTGTATGCTTTCATTCATTTATTTTCATTTATTTAAAAATAGAATGAGAAAGTACAGCTTATATTATTCCAGTGATTTCATGGTAGATTTAAATACATGTATGTGTATATCCAAAGAAAGACCTTTAAATATTTTCATAATTTGAAAACTTGCTCATTTCATTACACGCATGAATATATGTCAAAAACGCATCAAGTTACTTCAGTTTGGTCTATATTTAGTAACGGGTCCCATCTTGTGTGAAGGGTAGGGTAGGCTGTCGGACACAATTTTGAAAGAGACACACCCAGGGACCATCTATGCCAGGTTTGGACCTTACATAGATGCTTCCTGCCAAGTTTGGTTCAATTTGGCCAAGCTCTTTCAGAGGAAAAGATTTTTTTAACATTAGCCAATCAGAAAAAAGAATTAATCTTGGTGGCCATGTTTGTTGGCCGAATGGAACCAAATGAAGAAGCTTTATAGAGGATCTTACATACATGCTTCCTGCCAAGTTTGACTCCATTTTGCGAAGCAGTTTCAGAGGAGAAGATTTTTTTAAACAGCAACCAATCAGAAACAAGAATTGCCATTGGCGGCCATATTTGTTGGTGGAACGGAACGAAATGGAGAAACTTTAGAGAGGACCTTACATAGATGCTTACTGTCAAGTTTGGCTCCATTTGGCCAAGTTGTTTCAGAGGAGAAGATTAAAATGTGAAAAAGTTAACGGACGGACGCCAAGTGATGGCAATACCTCACCTGGCCCTGCTAAAAAATGATGAAAAAAGGGCAATAACTTGACGGGTAATCAGATTTACATTAAAATTGCAGGCTAGGTAAATATTGACATGCTGCACATGTTTGCTGTTTAAACTTAACATCTATCTCTTATAGTTTTTTAAATAAAAAACGAAAAGTATTAAAATTTTGAAAATTTGATGAAAAAAGGGCAATAACTCCAAGATAGGTAATCAGATTTTCTTCAAAATTTCAGGGTAGTTAGATCATGCTGTGCTGATCATTTTTACCCCATCAGATTTCTGATATTAATGGTTTTTGAGTTATTACAAAAAACGTGCAATTTTACCATATGTTCTATTTTTAGTAACAGTGGCCATGTTTGTTGGCCGAATGGAACCAAATGAAGAAGTGTTATAGAGGATCTTACATAGATGCTTCTTGCCAAGTTTGGCTCCATTTGGCCAAGCAGTTTCAGAGGAGAAGATTTTTTTAACATTAGCCAATCAGAAACAAGAATTGCCCTTGGTGGCCATATTTGTTGGCGGAATGGGACGAAATGAAGAAACTTTGTAGAGGACCTTATATAGATGTTTTCTGCCAAGTTTGGTTCCATTTGACCCAGTTGTTTCAGAGTAGATTAAAATATGAAAAAGTTTACGGACGACAAGTGATGGCAATACCTCACATGACCCTTTGGGTCAGGTGAGCTAAAAAGGTGCCTCCCTGCCTCATCAAATTTTTTGGAAATTGGCCTGAGAAGCTAATAATTTTTTTTGTTTGGCCTAAGTGAACAACAAAGATTATCCTCAATTCATTTAAAAAAAATCTTGGGACAAGTACAGTAATACAAAAAAACATCCAGGAAATAAAAACATAAATATAGTACACCACCCGACTTTGTACATACAAAAAAGTAAAACAAAAGGATAATATAAAAATATAAAATTGTATACAGTTCCGAACAAATAAATAGTACACATTTATAAGTTTTCAATTTAAAGGAAATGCCAGTCCAAGATAAATTGGATGCCTTTATGAACTTGGTAGTTTTATATCAGTAATTTTACCATAGCTAATGCATATCATGTATACAGTAAAATAAATGTTCAATTGAATAATGAAGTTCAACAATACATGCAGAACGATAATTAATGTATATATATACACCAGTATTAAAAATAAGATGTAATTGAAAACAAAAAAATCATTGAAAGTCAATATCATACATAAATTATAAACATAGTTTTCAGTTAAACTATATACAATTTTCTACACAAAAACAAATGAAATATGTACCATGATTTGAAAAAACACACAATCTCACTTATTTTTCAACAATAATCGACATTAAACTCTGAAATCAGACATATGTAAATCAACATGATCAAGGTTTTTTTTCCTTTTCAAAATACCAGCTAATTTTTAACACAGACATATAGTTAAAAAGGCAACTCCTTAAAATAACTTTATTATTTTGAAGTAATTTCAGATATGACTGAGTATTTTGTTTTTGCTATTTTCATTAAAATTTAAATTCACAAAATACATACATGTATAATACATATAAAACAATCATTTTCTACTTTTTCAGGAGTCATATTTGTTAACATTTCAAATCCTCTTTGCTTTGTTTTTTTTAACAAGATGTAACAAAAAATTTAAAATCTGAAAGACTACTTCTATATAATAACAAAAGGTTCAATATTTTTTAAAACTTGATTGTTCATCTTAATCTTTCTTTTCATTCAGAAATGTTTGGCTTACTGGAACTTGCTAATCTTCTTAATTATGCGTCTCTGATCCAAAGACAAGTTTTAGGGTGTTTCTTTTGACATTCCATCTAAACAAGATTTTAATAATACATATTAATTTCATTCTCGTCCTTGATAAATCCATTATGTTTTTACTGATATTAATTAGGACTACACATCATTATTTTACTTCTGATATTTCCAACATCAGTTTGGGTCTACATCTGTAGAGGACCATTAACATGGCATTATTATTTTTTAAAAATGACACTATATATATATGATTTTATTACAAATAATTAGCACATGTACATGATAACAATAATTTACCTTTCCTTGTGTAAATTGCTAAATAATATATAAGTGTCATAAGATAAGAAATAACGACTGACAATTGATACATGTAATTTAGCATTACAGTGATAACACTTGTACTCAAAATTTGAATGAATGTGAAGTGAGCTAAAAATAATTATTACAAAGTGTTTTTTTCTGTTTTATTGAGTCAAATTTTAGTATTATATATTTTTCGCTATTAAAACGGGCCCGTCGATCTATTGCACTCCCAATGAACTATTGCACTGTGCAATATTCTGCACATGGCGTCTATAGCACCGACCTGAGTTGATCTTTGAACATGATTTCTGATTGGCTTTCAGTTTTGCCGATTGACCAATCACATAATTCGTTGTTTAATCGACTCAGAATTGGTCATCTGCGGCATAAACAACAATGGCTGCACATGAAGCGGAAAAGTGTCAGGATGCTATATTTATTGAAGGCCAAGCAGATGTATGCAGTATAAATATAAATAATTAGGACTTGGTAATGTTTTGTTGACATAAAGAAAAACACTTTCCTGGTAAGGTATTAGGTAATAAATCTGTTATTTAATGGTTTCAGGTGCAATAGACTGGAACATTTGCCCTTTGGTCATTCCCAGGACCTCAGGGCAAATATTCCAGTCTATTGCACCCGCAACCATTAAATAACTGAATATTATTACAATACAGTTTCTATTTACCTCTGATCAGTTATTTGGTTTAGGTTTTTATGGTGTTTAATGCCACTTTAACAATATTTCAGTTATATCGTGGCAGTCAGTTTTATTGGTGGAGGAAACCTGAGAAAACCATGACCTGTCACAAGTCACTGACAAACTTTATCGCATAATGTTGTATCGAGTATACCTCGCATTGAACAGGGTTCGAACTCACTTTAGTGGTGATAGACACTGATTGCACAGCTAGTTGTAAATCCAACTATCATACAATCGCGACCACAACGGCCCCTGATCAGTTATTTGTTAATACAACTTCTGTCAAATTAGGTGCACAGTTATCAGTAAAGTAATGCTACATGATTTATCTTCTACCATGCTGATTTTACAAAAAAAATATTAAAAAAAAAACTATAATCTATAATAACTTGACCTTTCACAACTTAATAAAAAAATAATTTTGTTTACATGTATATACACCATTTGGGGAAGGGGTTCAAAGAAAGTATCTTTTTCTGGTGGTCATTAAGACAAACAAAGGCTTTAGAGCAGTCATATAATTATTTCTAATCTTTTGAGTTTAATTTTATTTTATAAGGTACAATAATAGCATTTATCATGCTTTCATGTCTTTTTATTGTTAAGTAAAAAACCAATTGTTTTCTTAAATGGCAAATGACATTTCCTTGTAACACTTTAAAAATTGATTTTTTTTCTGTATTATTTAATTTTGTACTTTTGTATTTAAACATTAAAACAAAGAATTTTTACACAATTCACAATGCTGATTCATTGAATAAGGACTCAGCTAAAATGTCTAGTCTTGTTCTATACTCAATTCAAAGCTTTCTATCTCCTGTAGTTCAATGTTCATTTTCTCTGCCCATTCATTGGATTTAGCAATCTATAAAAACAAAAGAAGAAATGTATTGTTTAATGCCATTTTACAAGTAGAGTAACTACATGTTAACAGTAGCAGTAATTGCCCTATTAAATGCTATGACAAAATCTGAAAATTACTTCTCAAAATATTTCACTGCCAGGTGTTGGCAACAAAAATGCACTGTTAAAAATGTCAGCAAAAGGATAGGGTATACAGAGACAAATTTAGTCACATTATACATGTTATTTATCTAGTAGATCTTCTGTGAATATTTCTGCTTCCTGTTGTGCAAAATGTTGAAAGTACAAAATGTAACTTACACTAGTAACATTTTAAAATATTAATAAATCAATATAAAATAATAGGTAAAGATGTAGATATTTAATCAACCTTCTATTATTTTTTATTTACTCAAATTATGTCTTGAAAATAAAGTTATCATTAGTCCATATATGTTTACTATCAGAAAAAATGTTTACAAAGCCATGAAAAAAGGACAATATTGTAAAATATCAATGTAACGTCAACAGTAGTTGAACCAGAGACAGAACCGTAATTTGCAATATAATTAGTCAATTGTGTAAGTTTATCCTCCTACTAATTTTAAAGGGTTAGGGTATTGAATGTAGTGTTAAACTTATTTCAGTTATATTATGGCAGTCAGTTTTATTGTTGGAGGAAATGGGAGTATCAGGAGAAAACCAGATCTGCTGCACGTCACTGACAAAGTTTATCACATAAATTTATATTGAGTACACCTCACCATGAGCAGGATTCAAACTCACAACTTTAGTGGTGATAGGCACTGATTGCACAGGTAGTTGTATATCCAACTACCATGAAAAGAAACGATACAATAGATTATTACCTGTTGTTTCTTTGTCTGCATCCTTTTCTTTGGTTTGGAGTAGAAACTGTTAATGCTTTTGTTTACTTGTAGATCATTAGAATCTGTGAAGAAGAAATAAATATCATGTGAAATGAACTCATATTAAACTTGTAAAACAGATGTATATCACTGTTATCTGAAGTCATCCTAACAAAATGGATTGTCTTATAATGAAAAGACCTACTAAAACTGACCCCACTTGAAACATTTTAGTAAGAATCTCTCAGTAGTGTGAGTTCTGTACTACACACTAACTTACTGTAAGTTATTCAGCTTTTTTGCAAGGAAAATTGTTTGATATTAATATTTCCTGCATCAGTGTGCAAAATTATTCAAGACTACAAGTCTGTGCATGTCTCCAATCGAAATTTGGGTGGCCCTGTAAAATTCAGCAAGTTATAGGTTTAAATGTCCAGTCCAGGAAAATGTCAGTTCATGATATGGTAATTTTTATTTGACTGGTCTGGTTCTTGGTCATCATCAACTCTTTCATTTACTAATTTAGTAATTATAAGTCTTGGTATTGGTTGCGAGGAATTAAAACATCTTATTTTATGACAATCATAGATACATGATAGCATTTTATTTAGACTTGAATGAAATGTTAAAATTTGTAACTGAACTTTGCCGGCCTTAAATAGAGGGTGTGAGTGACCAAACCAAAACAAACAAAGCTATGAAAGATGAATACAAGGATAATAAGGCTAAAAAATTGAAGCTAAAACTCTTCAAAAAAATGTGGTTAGACAAATTATTTTGAAAGTAAAATGTATTGCAGTTATATTAAGTCTGAAATTATATACATTGCGTTATTGCACAAGATTGCTGGGTAATGGGAATGTTTTTAGTCCTACTGACATTACCCAGCAATTTTACATAATAACCAAATAGATATAATTTCAGATTTCAGATTCTTGTGGTTAATTATTGAAATTCTAAGCAATTTTTGTGTCTTCTATAAAAGTGTACTCCAGTGCTGGTAGGCTGGGCTCTACATTGCGACAAAACACTCGCATTTGCGAGTTACTTTTGTAAAATGCGAGTACAAATTCTGTATTGATAGCTGGCGAGTTGATATTTCCGGAAATTTTTCATTCCGTCACCGATCATATTTTTCAATTTAAGTTCCGACTTGGATTATGCGTTTTTTTAAATCGCACAATTGACTCGCATATGAAAGTTTTAAATCACGTACTTTTAATGCTTGAAAGTTACCATGATGTTTAAAAACTGATCGTGAAGCTGGCCTGTCTGATGCAACATCGATGGAAGTATCAAGCCAAAATACTAACGAAGGTTAGGGTTCAGGCCTCGACATTAACGTTTGTCCGATACCAGCGAAAACTGACGTCAGACAAGTAGATCTTGTATTACGGTTGCCCAACTGGACAAGTTAAAAAATCAGATTCCCAAACGTGCCGGTATGATGGACAAATCTATTCCCACTGGTATAAAATACTGGGTTTGTTGTATAAAAGAGCTCTGTTTGATCTCCAATTTGTCCATAATTTATTTTGATTAAAACTAAAGTGAAACGCCAGATCAAAACTCTTTTATTGTATTTATTGTTCCTCCATGCTTTGATGAAGTTCAAGGACATTGACAAAATTAAAGTCGCAATCTCAGAAACGCTTTAATGAACGGAAATATCAATATTTGAAATATAAGAACAAGAATCACTCCGGAACGGACACGTAAAAATTATCGGATATCAACTTGGCGCCAAATTTAAACTTGTTTTTTGTGCAAAATACGATATAGGACTTGATTTAGTCTTTTGGGAAATATTGAAACCTTTGAAATGGACAAATATTACAAGCTTTTTCCTGATCTGGTTGAAAAGATCCACTAAAATTTTTATTTCTCTGTGAATTTAAATAAAATATTTTGCTTTATTTATATCACAGGCACTTGTTTCTGGTAAAAAAAAAATACCTAGATACTGGTATATATAGTATCTAGGTATATTTTTTTTTACCAGAAACAATGATTTATATAACACAAATATGAGTTATTACAATTTGTGTGGTATTGGATCACAACACAGTAATATTTCAAAAGGGAAAGGGGGGTACATATACAAATCACTGGTATGCAAGACTCCAATAGTCATCAAGGTAGACAGAAATAAAAATGTGACATTGAATAAATGTCCTTAAGGTAGTTATGAATAAAAAAAAACCCAGAACAAATCAGTTCAGGCAGCTTTAACTATTTACTAAATGTGGACAGGGTAACGTCAGAGGGGTCACGAAACAATGTTTCGATTAATCGCAATTGACTTCTCCCTGTGAGCGCTCAGAAAGAGAAGTCACTTCTCCCTCTAATTTGAAAGTAGTAGGAGCCCTGGATAATTATTCTCTAGTATTTGTAATTTTTATTAATTTTTTCGGACAACTAAAAGATTGAGTCGGACAAGTACTTTTTTTTAGTTAGTTGTTCGAAGGGACAAGTTGAAAAATATGTTAATGTAGAGAGGCCTGGGGTTCTAAAGCTGAAAAGCGTAAATTCCAAGATGTCTGGAAGTCAGAGTGTTTGTGGCTCATTATTTACGATTACAGTAGCGACGTTACGTCTTGTGATGTTTGCCAAAAGGCAGGACCAGATATTGCTGACAAAACCGAATGTGTTACTAGAAAGAAAAAGTTTAAACGTGAAAGTCTTGTTTATCATAATAAAAGTCAGAAACATGAAAAATGTTTCAATATGGTATCAGCAAAAGCCCATTCCTTAACTTATACTAGTACATTTTTAGCTCCAGTAAACCATCTTCAAGTTTTGAAAAACAGTCAGAAAAAAATGAAAATGGACTTGTAATGAAATTGCCTTTGTTATTGCCAAAGAAATAAATACATATTGGAGTTATATAGTACGAATTAGTATCTTTATTAATCTGGCTAGTAACATACTTTTGTTGGCGAGAAACAAATATTTCCTTACTAGCTAGAGACTAGTGAGAGCTGGTATGAATTGTAGAGCCCTGGTAGGAGATGTCCAGTTGATTGCTTGGCCAACTGGAAAACATGTTCATTAGCTTTATTGAGTTAATTTCATGATACTGATTTGTTAGATTTTATAAGCAACAAACAATAATGACAATTTATGCACTTAATCAAAACTCCAATGTTGCATATAAATAATGATTGAAATGAATAAGTGTCAATGAGTTTATAACCTACCATCTTCTTCCATTGAGAACAAAGCTGGTGAATGAGTTTTGGGTTTCTTTATACTATCTTCCATAGAAACACTACAAGAAAATGTATCCATTGATACATAGTCTGACATGGGTGTAATAGGTAACTTTCTTACAGGTGATACAAGCAGTGAAGTTTTAACTTCCTCAAATCCAAAACAAGAATCATTTCCTGTCTTCTTCAACGATGTAGTTCTCACCATTTCATTAGGTGTTGAAGAATCTTGGATCATTCCTGGTACAATTTTTCTTGTCATTTGAAGATTCAAGGAGGAATTAATATTTACTCCTTTTATTTTTGGTTCTGTTTGTACTTTTTCTACTAAGTGTTTTTTTGTAACTTTACTTTTTGATGTCACAGTTGCTGGTGTGTCTACTTTTCTTTTCCTTAATTGTCTTTGTGATTCTTCTATCATTTGAACATCAATTTTTTCTAAAGGTAAACTTGGTGTTTTATGTGTTGCTCTAGGTAATGGTGTCTTTGGTAATTTAACAGTGTCGTACTCAATAGAATCAGAGATGTCCGAAAATCTTACACTTTTGTCTTGTTTTCGTGGAGGAATATCAACTTTTGGGGATTTTTTCCTTTTATTTGATAGTTTTTTTTTCTTTGTTTTTTCTCCATTTTTCTTCAAAATAGAATCTCCTGACATTACTTCATCTTCAAAATCATAAGGACTTCCACTTCCAGATGATGATGACCTAGTTATAGATGAAGATGACCCAGTTGTAGATGCTGGTGACCCACTTACAGATGTTTGTGATCCTGTTGTATTCTCTTCATCCCCTTCATAACCATTTTCCTGATTCTACAACATATACAATAAAATATTTATAAAAAAGTACACTAATGTTAACTATGTTTATGCTAAAAGAGTTTCAATCCAATAATTGACTGCAAGATTACATAATGTTTCATTCATTTACCATCATCTTTGAAACCTACCCTCAATAATATGGGGAAAATGTCAAAACAAATCTATAGAACTACAGTTTTTGATAATATTCAAAATGGAAGGATAAGAAGAGCTTGAAAATACTAAAGGGGTAATCAGAATTTGTAAATATGATGGCCAACAAAAAAAGGGCAAACAACGATCTACAAAAAATACACATAAAACTAAATATCGAATAACACGAACCCCACTAAAAACTGGGGTGAACTCAGGTGCTCTGAAAGGGTTAGCAGTTCCTGCTCCAATAGTGACACCCGTCGTGTTAATCTAGTTACAAACCTGGTGATAAGTCATAAAACGTGAATATAAAATTTATTTTATGACGAGAGATTAAATCTTCAACCACATGTACCAGTATACCAGACAAAAGCCATCATATTATTCAATGCATATTTTGATTTGTATTATTTGACTAGCACACTGAACTAAAGTGAAGCAAATTAAGCTTTTTTCTATGGTAAAATGACTACTGGAAATTGACAAAGATCGTAGATTTGTAATTGTAAGATAATACAAGATTTGCTATATTGTTTTTATTCCAGAAAATAATATTTCTCAAGACAAAACAAAATTCTTCACATCTTTAACTAAACTAATTACCTTGTGTACATTGTATTTATACCTACATGCACTTATAATATTTCATTCCTTTAAAAAAAATCAGATTGTTAACCATAATTTGTCAACTAAATGATCACAATCTAATTCAAATTAAATGTTTGTCAGTGATACACTAACATCTAACAACATCATGAATGGGGTTCACTCAATGACCTAGAATGTAATAATCATGTGACAAGGAATACACTAACATCTAACAACATCATGAATGGGGTTCACTCAATGACCTAGAATGTAATAGTCATGTGACTAGGAATACACTAACATCTAACAAGATCATGAATGGGGTTCACTCAATGACCTAGAATGTAATAATCATGTGACAAGGAATACACTAACATCTAACAACATTATGAATGGGGTTCACTCAATGACCTAGAATGTAATAGTCATGTGACAAGGAATACACTAACATCTAACAACATCATGAATGGGGTTCACTCAATGACCTAGAATGTAATAATCATGTGACAAGGAATACACTAACATCTAACAACATCATGAATGGGGTTCACTCAATGACCTAGAATGTAATAGTCATGTGACAAGGAATACACTAACATCTAACAACATCATGAATGGGGTTCACTCAATGACCTAGAATGTAATAATCATGTGACAAAGAATACACTAACATCTAACAACATCATGAATGGGGTTCACTCAATGACCTAGAATGTAATAATCATGTGACAAGGAATACACTAACATCTAACAACATCATGAATGGGGTTCACTCAATGACCTAGAATGTAATAATCATGTGACAAGGAATACACTAACATCTAACAACATCATGAATGGGGTTCACTCAATGACCTAGAATGTAATAGTCATGTGACTAGGAATACACTAACATCTAACAAGATCATGAATGGGGTTCACTCAATGACCTAGAATGTAATAATCATGTGACAAGGAATACACTAACATCTAACAACATCATGAATGGGGTTCACTCAATGACCTAGAATGTAATAATCATGTGACAAGGAATACACTAACATCTAACAACATCATGAATGGGGTTCACTCAATGACCTAGAATGTAATAATCATGTGACAAGGAATACACTAACATCTAACAACATCATGAATGGGGTTCACTCAATGACCTAGAATGTAATAATCATGTGACAAGGAATACACTAACATCTAATAACATCATGAATGGGGTTCACTCAATGACCTAGAATGTAATAATCATGTGACAAGGAATACACTAACATCTAACAACATCATGAATGGGGTTCACTCAATGACCTAGAATATAATAATCATGTGACGAGGAATACACTAACATCTAACAACATCATGAATGGGGTTCACTCAATGACCTAGAATGTAATAATCATGTGACAAGGAATACACTAACATCTAACAACATCATGAATGGGGTTCAATCAATGACCTAGAATGTAATAATCATGTGACAAGGAATACACTAACATCTAACAACATCATGAATGGGGTTCACTCAATGACCTAGAATGTAATAATCATGTGACAAGGAATACACTAACATCTAACAACATCATGAATGGGGTTCACTCAATGACCTAGAATGTAATAATCATGTGACAAGGAATACACTAACATCTAACAACATCATGAATGGGGTTCACTCAATGACCTAGAATGTAATAATCATGTGACAAGGAATATGTTATTGTACAGGATCTTAATTAAAATAGTAAAATACACTTTTAATTTAACAGACTGACTTACTTTTATCTTGTTTCCTTTTCTTGGTCGTTGTCCTTTATTCTATAGAAAGAAAAGTATATCAGATCATATTACTTTTATTATGAGATTTAACTGTCCCTTCAGAAGTTAAGTCTGCATGCAAAAATGTAAAATATGTATTTATGTAACAATCATATCAATTTCTTGCAGAAAAAGATGTTTATGAAATAAACATATTATTATCAGTGCATCGCCTATCTTTTGGGTGAAGATTTTTCTTTCCATTACTGGACTTTTGTTGATTCAAATAATTGAAAATATTATAACATCCTTTTGAAAGTGAAAAAAAACCAGTTCCTCTTCAATGAAAAAGTGGACAATTTATGTCTACATTTGAATATTGAAATAAATTCCATGTCTTGTCAGCCAGTCAGGTACTTTTTTTTTGCCTTTTTATATTGTTTTTATTCCAGAAAACAAGAGTTCTCAAGATAAAACACCATTTTTCACATCTTTAACTAAACTAATACATTGTATCTTGCAGCTAACAAATAATTTGCTCAAATTCCTCAAGAAATGAATTTAGACCATTTGTTATTTACTAGTACATTTGTACTTACTAAATATTTCTGAGACAATCTTGTTATGATTTCATAAGACTTTGTAGAATCTGGTTCATCTGAAGATGAAGTACTTCCTGGAAAATAGTTACAATATTCAGATTACTAGAGGCCCAATTATCACCATTTATTACTTGTTTTTGCAGGATTATTTCTATATCGTTCAGGACAGTGTCAGTAGATCCTTTTAAAACTTAAATGTTACCCTTAGACTAATCTTCTATCAAAATATTTTAAATTTTTCTGTTCACATACTTAAGGAACCCTTTGTAAAGTTGCTGATTTTTGGCACATAATCGGGAGGGAACTGTACCAATTATTGCCATCATAGTAGATATGGAAATGAAAATGGTTTTAAAACAAAACCTTATCGTATCATCATTATTCAGTGATCTTTAGCACACCCATTTGCTATTTTTTCCTTTCAAATGATGCAAAAATGCAGAGGTCCATTGTGACAGAAAAGAATATAATTATAGAGTGAGTAATTGTTGCTTAACACTAATTCAGCAATTTTTCAGCTATATCATGGCGAGAACAAGTTAATTTTCAATGAGATGATGATGAGGTCCGCTTTGCACTAGACCAACACGCTGAGTTGGATTTTTATAGTGCTAGCTCACTAAAACAACAGTCAGCGGGTAGACATGTTGCTCCACTCGGACACATTATTCCGATTCCGAGCCAACCAGTCTTTGCTCTTCCTCCTTTAGGCTGTGAGCTTAGCAGAGAAGCAACAAATATCAATTTTTTAGTCTTTGGTTTTACCTGACCAGGGCTCAAACCCACGATCTATCGCACTCGATTGATAATATTTTGAAAATATGATTATGGAATATTCTTCAGTTTTGTTCAGATTTTGCCTCAAAAAATGAAAATGGAAATTTTGCAATGTTATGAAATTATACATGACAATGCAAATTTTTTGTTGTATTTCTTCGTATTTTTTGCTATATGATTAACAGAAATTTGGAAACTAGCCTATATATATCGCTCGCTTCTCAGTTCTCACCTGCACTTAATAATATTGATATGCAGTATTGTAGATGAATCGTACTACTACTAGTCATCAGTGTATGAGGACTATTAATCTCGTCGAGATTAGGATTCCGAAGAAATTTTCGGTCTGTATCTTCATCCTAATCTCGTTTCAAGCCCTATCAAAGGTATTCTGGAAATTTAAAAATTAATAAAATTTGACCCCCCGGTGCATTCCGATGGATATTTTGGCATAGTGTCAGACCAAGTGCAGGTAAGATTTCATATATAGATATATTTTCTAGTTCAAATCTGCAAAAATATTGATATTTCCTTACCTTTTACAACGTCTATCAGATAAAATAATCCAACATCCATTTTAGTGAACTCATGAACTACACCACATGATCAAAATTGTCACATATCTGTTATAGCCTGATTCTAGATTAAAGGTCGATGTCAAATTAATTGTATATACAATGTATGCAAGTATATCCTATATGGGCTATTGATTGGTTTTAATAAAATATTTATAACAACATAAAAAAAGTTCAAGCCATGTATATGCGATTTTTGTTAAATTATAATAAAATATTTGACATCGACATCTTGAATCTAGAAACAGGCTGTAACAAAATATGTGACGATTTTGATCATGTGGTGTAGTTGATTTGATTTATTGCCACTTTCAGCAATATTTCAGCTATACATTTGTATAATGGCCACCAGTTTTAGTGGTGGAAGAAGCTGGAGTACCCGCAGAGAACCATCGACCATGGGCAAGCAACTGGTAAACTTTATCACTTGTGGCTGCGAGTCGAGTGCACCCTTGGGTAGAATCTACTGTGGCGGACCCCGAAAGTCAGATATTGTAATTGTAATAATCAAAGCGCATAACCTTTCATTTTGTTACCATGCGGATATGACAAGCCGGGCTCGAACCCACGCCGTATTGGACAATGGTTCCAGATAGGGCTTGTATGAGTTACTAGGTAATCCAACTACCTAACTCATTGAGCCACTCGGGTCCTTGGTGTAGTTCATGAGTTCACTAAAATGGCAGACAGTTCGAAGTGGATGTTGGATTATTTTATCTGATAGACGCTGTAAAAGGTAAGGAAATATCAATATTTTTGCAGATTTGAACTAGAAAATATGTCTATATCAGAGCTTTCGAAAATCATCGGACAAATATTGACTAGGTCCGATTTAAACTTTTTCGCGTCAGACCTGATGTCCGGAACAATTTTTCAGTAACTTGGGACCGACAAAACGCTTGAAGATGACCGGCATAATTACTTAATTTCGCTTCTCAAACTTGTCGTTGTTTGCAATCTCCGATTTTTGTCTATATAATCAAATTTTGACTCCACATTGAAGAGTTTGACTACTAAATGTGTAACCGATTCCGGACGGACGCTCATCGATTTTCCGGAAATTATGATTTTTTTTTTAAAAAAATGGCAATAATTTTTTTTGACTCGGCGGCTTTTTAAAGGGTCAGTTGGTGAAAGGGGAAACAAACTTAATTTTAATTTAGGCCTAGGTTGTCAGTCATCCAATTGATTCTATCCAGACCTAATGCTACTTACATTTGTATAAGAGGTAACACCTTGAAACATGTGCATAGCTAGCATTATGCAAACTTGGTATCTTTGTTTATTTCATACACAAGTCTATTGTATTGTATATATATTTCCACATGTCACACAAAAATGTGTTGTACTAACTTTGAGTAGTCCAAGGTATCACTTGAAGCTGTAAACAAACCATTTTATGGATTTAGCCAGTATATGTGTAATTCAGTTGAAGTTGTAAAAAATATGTAGGTCCAGCAAATGTTTGATAGGTCTGACACATTGTCCACATCTGCCAGACCTATTGTCTGACAGACAGGAAAGAGATTTCGACAGCTCTGCTATATCGTCAATTACCCTAAATTTGTACGGGCTACAAAAATGCATTTTTACATCACTTTCGACGGAATTCAAAAAGCATTGAAAAAAAAAAAGAGACGAAAATGCGTATTAAGCATGTATTATGACTATATATTTAGCAAACATCTAAAAACCTACTGTTTTCCTTAATCCCAAATAAATCAAGTTTATAATCCATCGTTTTTCCATCAAACACATTGCACTTCAAATATCCCTTCTGATACGCCATTTTTGTTATCATCAGCATCTGAATCACAAGTGCACTTATTGTGTAAATAGGCCAAACAAATAATAAATTGCGCTTAAAAATTGCTTGTTCCTTATACTGACAGTGCACGACAGATTTACGAAAATGGCGTCAAAATTGGGAAAAATCTGTAACTTGACGTTATGAACAACACAAGAAAAAAATCCTCTAAAGAACCATAAATTCAATGACTGTTTAAATAAAAGTTATTAACAATAAAAATCTAAATCTAAAGCATAAAGACAACTTACAAATACCAATAACACTTCGGAATCTGATTCTGAGGACGAAAATCAAACAAGAGATGATGAAAAGTGCTGTGTATGCAAACTATTCACCCAAAGAGAAGTCAGAGAGAGCCCATGTTTAATATTCACCAAATGGGTACAATGTGACCAATGCAAACACTGGGTTCATTTGATCTACTGTACTGAAAAATGTGTGATCAGGAATTTTTATGCCACCACTGCAAGAGTGATTAGTACTGAAATCATGCTATCTTTATTAATATTAATATTTAATAAAATGACTAACTTGTACTTCCAGTTTGCTTTAAAAAAAAATACAATATAGGAACAAATTTTATTATTTTTTTAATTTCCAGAATACCTTTGATAGGGCTTGAAATTAGGATGAAGATACAGATCGAAAAAAATTTCGTCATCTACATAAACGATCTCCCCGATAAGTTGGAATCAGATTGTTACATGTTTGCAGATGACACGAAAATATTCCGTCAAATAGCTTCGACATACTACAGAGTGATGCTAAGAAACAATTCAAACTCGAAGATTGGTCAGCCACATGCATGGTTACTTAGGTTTCACCCAGACAAATGCAAGGTAGTAATAGCAGGTAGAGCAGAACGACAAAACTACGATTACATCTTGAGTAACACTACCCTAGAACATGTTGAGAAAGAAAAGGATATAGGAGTCACCATTGATAGCAAACTGACATTTGAACATCACATGAACGAAAAGATTAATAAAACAAATAGTACAATGGGCCTCATAAGTAGAACTTTTACATGTCTAGATGAAGAAACTTTCCTGCTATTGTACAAAGCACTAGTTAGACCACATTAATGCACTCTGGATCCCATACAAGATCAAGGATATAACAGCAATAGAAAACGTATAAAGAAGAGCAACAAAACTAGTACCATCATTGAAGAATCTTGAATATGAAGACAGACTACGAAAACTCAAACTACCAACACTTAAATACAAGCGTTAACCAGGCGATATGATTGAAACATATAAACTAACATCAGGAATATATGATTACCAAACCTTCTACATTACAATAAAGACACAAGGATGAGAGGACAAAACAAAAAACTATCCAAACAGAGATGCAATAAGAACATTCGAGCTAACTTCTTTACTCAGCATATTGTTACAACATGGAACCAACTATCAGACAGTGCCTGAAATGAGGGCCAGCCAAATTTTTTTTTGGCCCAAATGGCAAAATGGTGGCCCAAAAATTTTGACATTTTTTTTATGAAAAAAAAAGACTATCAGATATCAATATATAAACAGTTTTCAGGTTACTTGTTTTTTATCAATAACATTAAAATTCATTCTTTCACTAGTCTCATGGGGGTTGGACTCTTCAAGGTAATTTTGGTACAGGTGTGCAGCTGAAATTGTGAAAGCACCCCAATGCATATATTGCTATCAAATGAAACCTGAATTTACTTGTTATAACCTTTTCAACAACCTTGACGCCATTGGCTAGGGTGGTCTCAAGAAACGATGCTAGTTCGTCGGATGGGAACAATAAAAGGCTGGTTTGTGTAAGGGGAGATCAATGCCATGATCACATTCAAAACATCCGGAAAAGAGTAGACTAATGCCATTACAAGGACCGCTCTTGCACTCCCCAAAGTGAAGAGTGACATCACTTGTTTCAATCCACTATGAAGAAGTGATTGTAAAGTAAAATAACCTCTCAGTTCAGGGTAATGTCAGTTGGTTATTAATATTCATTCCAAACAAGTACAGTACAGAAAGGGACATACCGTGATTGATCACTCCGAGAGACATAATTTTTAATCCTTTAGACATAACATCACGGACATAAACCCAGTGATAGACATAAAAAGGACCATAAAGCAAGGTGGTGGGGATTAAATTTTATGGCTCTAGGTAACTTGTGCGCCAATTGATATTTTACCGCCAAATAAGAGATTAGCATTACCTGTTCTACCTGTTGACTTTTAATATCGTAAGCCATAATTATTGCTACTGAAGGATGTATTTTTGACAATTAATTTTGTATCCTCTTGTTAATATTTGACTGTTTGTTGCTTTTCATTGCCAAAGAATGTCTGTCTAGTTATCGTTTTCGTTTGTTTTAGAAAGTTCTACTTTATGACCTTGAGTTCTATATTAAGAATTTTGTTGAAACCGCAACTGAACTTTATCTTGTTTAATTTTAATTTCTCATTTTTTTTCTTCTGTTGGGTCGAATTCAGTATGTATTGAATTATTCGTAAATACGGGCTACTTCATAAATGTATTTTTTGTTTATAAGTTAAACCGCAGGCGGGGGTTTGAAGCACGGACTTTGCAAGCGCGGGTTTTGTAGTGTTTAGTTGGTAAAGAGCAGACTTCAAATTGATTATTGGTTTATTTTGTGTTTTGGACTTTAACCTCTCGTATTGAAAAAAATTAACAATTCAAGTAAACTGTTTTACACACTTGGCTTGTTACGTAATTCCGTTATAGATGAAAATAATTTTCTTTAAAATTGCAAACAAAAACCTATAACTTGGGGTTTTTGTGGCTGTATTTTGTCACAAATCTATTGGGTTGAAAGCCAATTAAGATTTGAATTTGAATAAATAAATAAACTGGTGACATTTGATTTTGGTCAGATACTGTGTAATGTCAAACATTTGTTGGGGTAAAATCATGATAAAGGTTAATTCTTTATTTCCTTTCACGTTTCTAAACTTTCTGCAGATTAGCCGCTAATTTCCAAAATATATCCGTAAATTTAGTGACTTTTGGACATGTAGTACTTCTTTGAACGATCTGTTTATAAATATTTGTTTCGTTAATTTTTAATCAAATTCTTCAATGACCGTATAAAAATTATTTAGTACGTATTTCTACAACCAAAAGGGTTTTAACTGGGTTTTCTACGAAGATTAAAATAAAAAAAATTACTGAACGTATAAAAAATATTAGTGAACTAAAATGTAATATTGAACTGGAAATATGCTTTAAAACGTAACAAATCACGCATATCGCGCATGTGTTTATGAAACTTCATTTGTGCACAAGCCAGGTCACGTGTACACGTGTCAATAAAATACTAGGTGTAGATACGCAATACACAGCCATGGTTAACAATCTTTGAAACAAATTTGCACAACCCATGATTTCACTGAATTGAAGTTGAATAATCATTTATTATTTACATTTTATTCATCAATTCAAATGAACTGTCCGTTCTCGTGCTATTTTCTCGATCTCGGGATTTCATTCCCGGGATTACGTTGAAGGATGTTATACATTTTGAGGAAAGAAATAAAAATGTTTTTTTTTAATTCTGAGGGGAATCTGAGACAGTACCTGAAAAAAAATAGGCGATATAAAAACGTAATTTCACCTGTACATCTTATCTGACTAGTTTACCTGTAAAACGACACACTTGATTACAAGATTAACACCTGGTGTTTTATTGCCCCCTGATCACTGACATGAATTAAAAATTTTAATCCCCATCACTCTCCTAGACATGACCACTATCACAGTGATTGATCACGGTATGTCCCTTTCTGTACTGTATCTCACTTTGTTGAAATAACAAACGGTGCTCAGCTGTCATTTTCTGTTATATAAACAACTGTTAACTTTTCCTGTTATTTTTTAATTTGTAAACAAAATTTCTGGTTCCAAAAAAGAAAACACTCCCAATTGTCATTAAAATGTAGCCATGTAAATATAGAGATTCACTATGAAAAGTTTAAAAGAAGTGACAGGCCAGATCGTTTCCGTAGTTTGACATTACTGTCAACGATTTTCTCTCCGTTGTTGGGAAAAGTTTTTCAATGATTACCCAAGGATTGACACAAAAAGGTTTCCGATTTCTGTAAAATGAAATTCGTACATGTTGTATGATGTACATTTTGCAGCAGATTGAATGAATAAATTTCTGAACCGTGGAAGATACCAGATTGCAAACATTATAAGTTGACAGAATTCTCTTTATTGTTCACAACTTTACACTTCGTCCGTGAAAGTTAATAATTTTAATAATTAAATCATACAGAAACAAAAAAAACACGTTTCTTTTCTAATATTTAGTGAATACTTGTGTATTACATGAAATCGTGTAGGAAACGTGTAATGATTGGCTCGATAAAAATAAATAATTGGGGAGAACAGTAAATTACATTAGCTGTGTATTCATTGGCTACACAAATGTATATCAAACATTGAATGATTGATAGTCCTTTATTGGCTTTAACATTTTTTTTTTTTTTTCAAATTCTTTCTAATATATTCAAAACCCTGTTTGGTTCAACTCCCAAGACCTTTTTCTTTTCAAAAAATATCATGACCTCCCCTCGACTACCTCTTGTGAAGGCGCAGCGTTCGTTTTTGTCAGGAATTTGCCTCAGTAGAGAACAACATGGACCCAAAGTGAAAGTAACAGCGCCACCTAAAAAAAAACGGAAGTTCGGAACTCTCAGGGTTTTAGCTTTGATGTAAGGAAAATGCCGCTAAGATTCAAACATCATTAAACGAGCGAGTCAATTTGAAGTGAAAACTGAAAATTTTTGACTTGTACATACAATGAATGATAAAGGCCATTTTCAAGGCTTTTTCTTGAATGCTGTCCATTTTCTTTAATTTATTATTTCCCGCAGTTTCTTATACTTAGAAACACGATAACTAGCGAGAAAACCAAATATCGAATGGTAAAACCCCGAGAGTTCCGAACTTCCATTTTATTATAGGTGGCGCTGTTACTTTCACTTTGGGTCCATGTTGTCCTCTACTGAGGCAAATTCCTGACAAAAACGACCGCTGCGCCTGCACAAGAGGTAGTCGAGGGGAGGTCATGATATTTTTTGAAAAGAATAATGTCTTGGGAGTTGAACCAAACAGGGTTTTGAATATATTAGAAAGAATTTGAAAAACAAACACGACTTGAAGCGAGTGGGGGTAAAAAACATGTTTATACATTGATAGTATATTTACGTGGATAGTGACAAGGCCATGTGCACCAACCATGCAATCATTAGAAAATCGTCTGGATAAATATTGCCATTGCTATTATTGCCAATATTGGCATTGGAACAATCTTGAGATGAAGTACAACTTCAAAACAGACACTGGAAGCGATTTAAGTCAAGAACTACTAGAACTGAATACAGTGGCCTAGGCCACCGTTCAGAAGAGGAAACTGTGAGAATCCTAATCTCAACGAGATTAATTAAGAATTTAAACTTAAAAGTTAAAGCCAATAAAGGACCATCAATCCTTCAATCAATGTTCGATAAACGGTGAAGCTAGGAAATGGGACGTTAAATTCCATATTGTTAGTAGAACAATTCTTGGATAGAATAATTCTGTATTAAATATACCAGCTTTGACAATTTTGTCTGTGCTCCGAGTCGTCTTTTTCCTAGTTTTGGGTGGCATATTTACATCACAGAAATTTCACGTCTTTAAAAATGGCGCTTCCTACATGCGCATGCGTAATTGATTTGGGATATACTACGAAGAAGAGTGGGTATCCGACCGAAAAAGACAATCGCGTTTTTTTGTTGTTTTTTTTGTCGGAATGTGAGTAAGTTTCTTTATAAGATAGTAAAATTGTGGTATTCATGTACCGACTATAACTAAATCTTTGAACTTGAACGTATTTGATAGTTCTGCCAATAAGGGTAATAACAAAATTACCGAACTCCGAACAATCTTACAAAGGGAAAGTCAAAACTCATAAGTATATAAAACAGACAAAATCAGTCAACAACCGGAAAACTGTGAAAACCGTAATGACCCTGAATAGACTTACGGGTAGTGAGCGTGAGTTTTTACCCAAATATACCCAAATACACCATAAAATCGTATTTATTGTATTAGTTAAAGGTTCTATATGAATTATTTTTCATAAAAAAATTCAAATTTCATAACTTTGTCACAAGAGTAATCAAAATGATCAATTTTATAACTATTATAAACATCGATACAACATGGTCGCTTCCAACAAATACAAATGTACCCAAACACACTCAAAATTCATATGGTATGTGTTACTTACATACAACAAATATATTTCTTCCAACACTCTTTTAATTATTTTATTTATTTATCTTATTCCTTTTCTTCCTTTTTAATATGAATAAAAATATATATGAAAACGGGAAATGATCAGTATGCTAATTTTTTTCGGTGATTAGACATACCACTTGCTCACATAGTCTTAAATCAACTGCATAAGTTTTAAAAAGCCTAGAATTGTTTTCAATATCAGAATTTCTGTAAAAATATAGAAATAATTTATATATATCAGGCTTTT
This sequence comes from Bathymodiolus septemdierum, assembly GCA_963383655.1. Classification (NCBI taxonomy): domain Eukaryota; kingdom Metazoa; phylum Mollusca; class Bivalvia; order Mytilida; family Modiolidae; genus Bathymodiolus; species Bathymodiolus septemdierum. Next base: position 19,628,964 of record OY726519.1, on the reverse strand, counting down.
GAAAGGCGAATTTTAATGTATATTTGGCATTCTCTATCCAGAGTTGTCGTTCCTGCTACGCTACACAACATCTCTGTCAACAAGATTTTTGTCAAATTTAGAAACAGTTAAAAAAAATGTACTTAAAATTGTTTTAATTATTGTAAATATCAATAAAGATGAAAATAAATCACTCATCTCAAATCAATTCTCACTTCTTGGAGAACTATTTTGCGGAGGTAAACATTTAAAAGTTAAAAACGATCACAAATCCTTTTTAAGAGAGAATTGATTTGAAATGAGTGATTTATTTTCATCTTTATTGATATTTACAATAATTAAAACGATTTTAAGTACATTTTTTTACTGTTTCTAAATTTTACAAAAATCTTGTAAAATGGGCGTTGACAGAGATGGACAATCCCAATCGTAACTTCTCGGCCATTCTCGCTACCCTGCAAATAACCTCGTACGTACATAGTAGAAATTCTTCTTAAATTGTTTGCCGGAAGTTAAGTTAAGTTAAGCCGCACAAAAATATAGTCCACGAAAATCCAATATGGAAGACATACTAAGTAAAATCTAATCATGCAAAACTAATTAAAACTTTAATTGAAATATAGAAAATTGCTTAAAATATAACTTTATCAAACTGTCATGTAACTGACATGTGAAAAGTAGTACGATTTATACGCCTAATGCATACGAGGTTATTTGCAGGGTAGCGAGAATGGCCGAGTAGTTACGATTGGGACAAACCCCCATACAGAGTTGTCGGTCCTTGCAGGCTGCAAGGACCAACAACTCTGTATGGGAGATTGAGAGATGGAGTGTAGCGTAGCAGGAACGACAACTCTGGATAGAGAATGGTATATTTGGGTATATTCGTGATTGTAAGAGACTCGACCGAGATCGTGATCGTTTGATATTGTTCGTAAAAACCTGACTATTTTGTTGAAATTCATGAAAAAATAACGATAGAAGAGCTAATAAATCATTAATTATTCATAAAACATCTCAAAATAATAGAAATAATATATTTGGGTGTATTTTGGCAGGGGCGGATCCAGGATTTCAAGTTAGGGGGGACGCACTTAAAAAATTTGCGCCGAGTGCAGGGAGACGCGAACATTTTTGGGGTATTTCGTGTGAAAAATCACGATTTTAAGCCAAAAAATCGTATTTTTTCTAATTTTAGGGGGGGCGCCGGGTGCGCCTCCCCCATGGATCCGCCTCTGTTTGGTATATTTGGGTGTATTTAGGTAAAAAGTCATGCCGCGGGTAGTCGCTTGCAATATACTCTAGAAACAAAAATACAATCGCATCCTGGGCAATTAAGTAAATTTTCTTCAAGGTCAGCATTCACATAGATGATTACTAAATATGTTTAACAGTACTTTAGTGACTTCTTAACTACTTGCTGTCAGTGGGGCCCTTCTTACTTCTTGTGTAAGAAAAGTTTGTAGATACCAAACGGATAATCAGAATAGTAAATCGAAGACGGACAGACAACACAATGGCTAAAAGAAAAGGGACAAAGGGACAAACAACGATATACAAAACACTAAGCAGAAAACTAAGATCGAACAACACGAACCCCACTAAAAGCCGGGGGTGAACTTGGGTGCTCCGGAAGTTACGTTCCACCAGTGGTACTCGTCATGGTACTCTAGTTACAAACCTGGTGATAAGTCATGAATGAGTAAAGGACCGGGAAGTGCTTACGACAAGTGAAACATATCCGTAGTCATTTGCTACACAGATATTCCATAACGGAACACCAAGTCATAGTGCCCACAGTAAAACTTTCGAAGAGATGATTTCAACCTAACCAATAGAACACCTCAAGTTGATTCAGTAGCTTCTTTGTTAGGAGCATCCCTCTATCAAGGGCATCCTCATAGGAATCACAAGCTCTGGAATATCGTATCAACTGAAAGAACTATATATAGTCCATATGCTCCAATTGCTCTATTTCAGTAATTTGGTCGCAGAAGGGAAAAGTAAATTAAAATACAATGATAACGGCTCAGTAGTCAATAGGTTATGTATGCCAGTATTCTATTTGATATACGTAAGAGTTTCCATTTCGCACAATAGATAAGAAACAGCCCATAGACATACGGATGAACATTGATATTACGAATTTTGTAAAAAATTATCAATTTTCTTCCTCTTCACCAAGAATGAAATGGTTCCCACGGTAACAGGTCAAAACGCTCCCACTACCAAAACGCCCCCTACCAAACGCACCCACTTTTTTTCCAAAATAAATCATTATCAAAAAATAATTTTTGTGATTCAAATGTTTATAAATGTTTTCCCGCGATTCGTTTTTGTTCGGATATTTTGTTTTTGTTTTATTATATTTTTATTAATCTATTTATTAAAATTATAAATTTAATTCATGATGACTGTGTAAAAATCTGCCTGGAGTAAGTACAAAACAAAATAACAAACATGTGCTTTCAATGTATATTTCGTACAATGTGACATCGGACATTTAAATATTAAAAGGCTACTCGTCAACTGATCATTAAGGTGATATTCATTTGTTATTGATGTCCTTTAATATTTAAATGTCCTATATATGTCATATGGTACAGTCTGTTATTTGTACTCACTAGTACCATCCAGATTTTTACACTTCACAATATATAAATTGACATAGTGACCTAATGGATAACTTTTTTAATTCAGAAAATATAATTAACATAGAGACTTAAATGGTAACTTTTTTAATAATGGATCATATTTGTTTAAATTAATTGTCAGAGTTGAACATAGTCAGACGGGCTATACCTACAAAGCGCGGGATCAGTAGCGGCAATTAGGCCAGCGGCTCTCTTTACATCTGTTGGTAGAACATTTCTTGCGCCATGATGTCGAATATGATTTCTGATAACACCTTATTAGCTCATTTGATCGAAAGTGTCATGCGATGCCGGGATAAGCATCACTTGGCGTCCGTCGTCATCCGTAATCTTTTATAGTTCAATCTTCTTCTGTGAATCCACTACGCCAATTGGAAACAACTTGGTAGGAAGTATAGGATAAAGCTTATTTATTTATTATTATTTATTTAGGAGAATGTCCAAGTAACTCTCCATTCCTTAAAAATAATGGAGCCGAGACCCAGAAGGGGCCGAGGCCCATTGTTTTTAAGGAATGGAGAGATACGAGGACATTCTCCAACTTAAAATCCACCCATTGTACTTTATTAATTTGATTAATTATTAATCTTGTAACAAAAAAAGTCTGTGTATAGTATCTAAAGTACAAAGTATTAAATTGTTTGCCCCTTGTGGGACCTTAAAAGTACAAAGAGAACAATAACTCTCCATTCCTTAAAAATAATGGAGAGTTTTGACAATAGATTTATGGTGGATTTCAATGGTCAATAATTGGCCCCCTACATAGTTTATGTTTAATGCTGATCAGAAGTACAAAAAAAAGAGGTCCAAAGAGTTGTAACAGAGACATGATCATATAATTGTTTTATATATCTCCGATTGTATGAACAAATTTTGGTTCACTCAATCGTATTAGATTGTAAATAAATTCTTATTCATAAGATTTAAAAAAAAAATCAACTAGTATCATACTCTGTCGCGGAAAAATATGTTTTACGACCACATGCATGTGATGGTCGGATATGTTCCCTGTTGTAGGCCGTCTCATCTAAAGTCCCGGATGATATATATATATATTTCTTTCGGCAGATGAAGATCGATCTATTTAGTAAGCGAAATCTGTAAGAAGAACAAAAGCAAGTGAGTGGTGTCCAATTGAGAGCATGGCAGACTCTTCAGAACATGAAGGCGGTCCTTCTGAAGTGCCAGTGCAGGCTGTAGCAGACCACACCTTGTTTTTGGAGTATCTGTGTCGAATCATACCCGCCCTCTTAGAGGACCGAGACTCGGCGACTGCGACATTGAAGACCAGTTTAGTGGAAAAGGCCCATGCAGAATGCATAAAAAAGTTCATTGGTGACCCGCAAACACCAGTACTGCTTATTCAAAGATCTTCAACAAAAGGTGAATTGTATATTTGTGAACTATGAACTATTGAGAATATCGTCCGACATTATCATAATCAATTTCGTGAGTCATAATACATAGGCTTACATGTACAGTACATGTATGAAAAAGCACGTAGGCCTGGAATCTTAAAAAAAGAAAATCAAAATTAGAAACACATTATCTGATATACAATACAATGTCTAATCTTGTTGAAATTAGATTCCGAAGAAATTTTCTGTCTGTTCTTCATCCTAATCTCGTTTTAAGCCCTATTATTATTAAGGGGTATCAGGACATCTCGGTACTGAGCATATGCGACATCTCGGTACTCGGTAATGGACATCTCGCTACTCTGTACTGGAAATTTCGGTACTGAATAATAAAAATAATTTGATTGAATTTAAAAACTTTTTAACAATTTTTTTTACATGTAGACGTTGTTTATGCATATTTGAATGTGTTTTTTTTTTTATCATCTTTAATTAAATGGACATCAAAGAGGCAATTCATTAATATTTGTAAATAACTTTTGTTTTGATAACTAAGTCCCTTTATCAATAAATCACAGATAAACTTAACCAGTCTGCGAATTTAGTCCGATGCCAATGGCTTGTGCAATTTATTAGGGACTTGTGAAATTTGACATATGAGAAGTCCTACTGGCTTCTGACAATTTTTTCAGCTGTGAAACTGTAAAATGAGATAAATAATATAATAAAAGTGGCAAACAACAGGTATGGCTAAGTAAATCTCAGCCATGAGCTTTCTACGATATGTCGAGGGGTCTATCCCCAGCAAAAAATTGAAAAGACCGGCATCGGCGGACGAAAGACAGGTGGCAAAATAAAGTATGATAAAGAATCCAGGGAAAGAAAATTTCTTCCTCAATGGGCGAAAGATCGTTCTTGGTTGGCCTATGAGGAATACAAGCAATTGATGTTCTGCAACTGGTGCAGAAATCATGAAGTTGACAGAGTGTTTGTCAAAGAAACAAATAAGTTCAAACTTGATGCTGTCAAACAGCACGAAAGTAGTAAGCCACACCAGTATTATCAATCTAGGTACAACCATACATCTCAAACCCAACTGAACCTATTTATTTCAGTCGTTGATCTAAACCTTGAACAAAATTGTCTTGGTATGGGAGGGACTTGTAAATTCCAGGGGGGGGGCTTGTAAAAATTCCATTGGAACAAGTCCCCCTGGCTGGTAAGTTAAAAAATTATTGTGAAGACTGCTTAACGGGATGATTATTTTCATTTCTGTTTTGATTACATAACTGTTTTAATTAGATAGCTTTAATTACCAAATTTAATTTCTTTAATCATAGATCAATGCTTTAATCTTTTGTTTGACTTCAAAAGACGATACAAGCTGAATTTTATTTGAGAAATATTTGCCAAACCGATATATAATGGAGGGTTACCCTAATTTGAGATTCAAACTGCAAAATGAACGAGTATCCGTGTATAGATTGTGGCAGCAATGTCTGTCCCAGACAGGAGGCTTTACAATGTGACCAGTGTTCACAGTGGCAGCACAGATTATGCAACACTGGTAAGACCTTTTTTAGTTTCCCTGGACCAAAGGTCCATGTGAACTATTGCCATCACTTGTCGTCTGTCGTCTGTAAACTTTTCACATTTCAAGCTTCTTCTCTGAAACCACTGGGCAGGAATGTTCCTTGGATGGTCCTCTACAAAGTTACTGTTTTTCGTTCCAGTCGGATATTCAATATGGCTGCCAGGGCCAATAATATGCTCTGATTGGCTGAAATTTCAAAGATCTTCTTCTCTGAAACTAATGAACTGACTGAACCCAAACTGTAAATGAATGATCATTGGAATGTTCTTTACCAAGTTACTGTTTTTTATGCCGATCGGAAATCCAAGATGGCCACCATCGAAGGACATAGATTAACATTGGACCCTATGGGAAAATATTCAAATGCCTTCTTCTCAGAAACTACAAATATGATTAAAGCCAAACTGTACATGAATGTTCATTAGATGGTCCTCTACAAACTTAGGTTTTTTGTTCCGGTATGAAATTCAAAATGGCGGCTACGGCAGGACTTAGTTTAACATTGGACCCTATGGGAAAAATGTTTCAAAACGCTTCTTCTCTGAAACCACTTGGACAATTGAAACCAAACTGCCCAGGAATGATCATTGGAAGGTCCTCTACAGAATTTTTGTTTTATATGCCGATCGGAAATCCAAGATGGCAGCCACCGCAATACATAGATTAACATTGAACCCTATGAGAAAATGTTCAAATGCCTTCTTCTCAGAAACTACAAATATGATTAAAGCCAAACTATACATGAATGTTCATTGGATGGTCCTCTACAAACTTTATGTTTTTGATCCGATATGAAATTCAAAATGGCGGCTACAGCAGAACTTAGTTTAACATTGGACCCTATGGGAAAAATGTTTCAAAATGCTTCTTCTCTGAAACCACTAGGACAGTTGAAACCATACTGCCCAGGAATGATCATTGGAAGGTCCTCTACAAAGTTTCTGTTTTTTATGCCGATCGGAAATCTAAGATGGCTGCCACCGCAGGACATAGATTAACATTGGACCTTATGGGAAAATATTCAAATGCCTTCTTCTCAGAAACTACAAATATGATTAAAGCCAAACTGTACATGAATGTTCATTAGATGGTGCTCTACAAACTTTAGGTTTTTTGTTCCGGTATGAAATTCAAAATGGCGGCTACGGCAGGACTTAGTTTAACATTGAACCCTATGGCGAAAATGTTTCAAAACGCTTCTTCTCTGAAACCACTAGGACAGTTGAAACCATACTGCCCAAGAATGATCATTGGAAGGTCCTCTACAAATTTGATGTTTTTTATGGCGAGCGGAAATCCAAGATGGCAGCCACCGCAATACATAGATTAACATTGGACCCTATGGGAAAATGTTCAAATACCTTCTTCTCAGAAACTACAAATATGATTAAAGCCAAACTGTACATGAATGTTCATTGGATGGTCCTCTACAAACTTTACGTTTTTTGTTCCGATATGAAATTCAAAATGGCGGCTACGGCAGGACTTAGTTTAACATTGGACCCTATGGGAAAAATGTTTCAAAACGCTTCTTATCTGAAACCACTTGGACAATTGAAACCAAACTGCCCAGGAATGATCATTGGAAGGTCCTCTACAAAGTTTCTGTTTTTTTATGCCGATCGAAAATTCAAGATGGCCACCACCGCAGGACATAGATTAACATTGGACCCTATGGGAAAATGTTCAAATGCCTTCTTCTCAGAAACTACAAATATGATTAAAGCCAAATTGTACATGAATGTTCATTGGATGGTCCTCTACAAACTTTAGGTTTTTTGTTCCGATATGAAATTCAAAATGGTGGCTACGGCAGGACTTAGTTTAACATTGGACCCTATGGGAAAAATGTTTCAAAACACTTCTTCTCTGAAACCACTTGGATAATTGAAACAAAACTGCCCAGGAATGATCATTGGAAGGTCCTCTACAAGGTGTGTGTTTTTTTATGCCGATCGGAAATCCAAGATGGCCACCACCGCAGGACATAGATTAACATTGGACCCTATGGGAAAATGTTCAAATGCCTTCTTCTCAGAAACTACAAATATGATTAAAGCCAAACTATACATGAATGTTCATTGGATGGTCCTCTACAAATTTTACGTTTTTTGTTCTGATATGAAATTCAAAATGGCGGCTACGGCAGGACTTAGTTTAACATTGGACCCTATGGGGAAAATGTTTCAAAACGCTTCTTCTCTGAAACCACTAGGACAGTTGAAACCAAACTGCCCAGGAATGATCATTGGAAGGTCCTCTTTTTTTTTATGCCGATCGGAAATCCAAGATGGCTGACACCACAGGTCATAGTATTAACACAGGACCATATGGGGAAAATACAGAAATATATTCTTCTCTGAAGCTATTGCACTGATTGAACCTAAACTGCATCAATCATTGGAAGGTCCTTTACAAACTTTGTGTTTTTTATGTTGATCGTAATTCCAAGATGACTACCACTGCAGGACATAGTTTTTACATAGGACCAATTGGTTTTTTTTATAACCAGGTGAACGATACAGGCTCTTGAGAGCCTCTGGTATCTAATTGTATTGCTGTTGTATATTATATAACCCCCCAAATTATAAACAAAAAATCAAGAAATGTTGTATATTGAAAGCACTGTCAATTTCCTCAGTTACTCACACGAACACACATAGCATAATTGGTAACGCCACTACAAAGTATGAAGAATTCTTGTGGGGAAAAGCAATAAATCAGTACGTTTTAATGAAATGAAAGTACCGGGGCTTTCTTAATAAACACGCTGAATTTCATAATTTGCATAATTACTTTTGTAAATAATAAATGGAGGTCAAAATAATGAAAATATAAATAAAAATCAATATACAAAAACAACGATCTCCGGGATCGATCTACACTGGAATTATCAAAAACACATATCGATCCACTTTTGGGTCATATATTAAAGAACTACTAGTACAAAAATATTGACAATTAATAAGTACCAAACAATTGTGGTCAATACCGAATATTGTCTCATCCAAGTCCCGAACTGTCCAGTACCGAGTACCGAAATGTCCAGGTACCGAGATGTCTAGGATTCCTATTAAGGGTATTATGGAAATTTTAAATTTGACCCCCTGATGCATTCCGATGGATATTTTGGCATGGACGGATTGTGTCAGATCAAGTGCAGGTAAAATTTCATAAATAGACATATTTTCTAGTTCAAATCTGCAAAAATATTGATATTTCCTTACCTTTTACAGCATATATCAGACAAAATAATCCAAAATCCACTTTAAGCTGACCGCCATTTTACTGAACTCTTGAACTACACCATGTGATCAAAATCGTCACGGATTTTGCTACAGCATGTTTCTAAATGAAAGGTCGATGTCAATTATTTATTGTGTATATGCATGCATATCCTTTATGAGCTGTTGATTGGTTTTAATAAAATATTTATAACAAAATTACAAAATTTCAAACCGTGTATATGGGATTTTTAAATTATAATATAATATTTGACATCGACATCTTGAACTATGAAACAGACTATACCAAAATACGTCACGATTTTTGATCACATGGTTTAGTTCTAGAGTTCAGTAAAATGGCGGTCAGCTTAAAGTAGAAAATGTAGATTTTGGAACAAGATTAGGATAAATTTCTTCGGAATCCTAATCTCAACGAGATTATAGACTTCCGAACACAGTCACAGGATTTTGTTATCCCTTGACTGACAACTCTAAAATCCACTAGGAAGAATAATTTTCATACAAAATTTGTTCAAAATAGTTTTTTATTGATGTCTTGACTTGATTCGCCATAATATTGGTACCCCTTTGAAGCATACATTTTTTGTAATAAATATATTTTTGAAATTCAGAATAGTTTTGTATTGCTATCTTGACCTCCTTTGCCATAATATTGGTACCCTTTGAAGCATGATAAATACATTTTTGATATTCCTATTTGTCATAATCTTTACCTATCTGCAACTTTTAACTTAAGCAATGTTTCAAAGAATTTGCAGGTTTTGAACTCGGCTTCCATATTGTTTACTAGTGTTTTATCTAGGACTGAAAAGGGGCATGTTTTTTTTTTTTTTTTTTATAAAAAGACACTTTACGCATAGAATTTACCAAAAAGGGCACATAGAAAAAATTGACTTTAACAATAACAGTGCTTAACCAAAATGTGATGACTTAGCGGCGTTTTACAAAAAATACCAATAAAATGTGCTAGGGTAGGCCGAAAAAATAGGGACGGTACTGTAGGGAAACCTTGAACAGAGATATATTTATTTCTGACCTTATTCATGCACACATGACACAGGTACACAGGGATTTAGCCAGGATTTGGAGACCATTAGTCACTTTTGCAGAACAGATTTTTTTGTTTAAATTATGAATAAACAAGAATATAATGAGCTTAATCTTATAATCAGTTACATTGCCTTATTGGTTAGTAATGGAGATTGAAAACCCCTTAGGATGGGAACATACTCTGCAAATTAACAACCAACTGATAAAACATAACATTGCCACTATTTTTATCTCAATACCACACAAATTGTAATACCCCCCCCCCCCCCTTTTGAAATATTACTGTGCTTTGGTCTAATACCACACAAATTGTAAATACCTCCTCCCCCAACCTTTTTGAAATGTCACTGTGCTTTGGTCTAATACCACAACAATTGTAATAACTCGTATTTGTGTAATCTTCAGCAGAAAACAAAATTCTGCCAGTTTGCCCAATGGTCCAACTTCTATCTAGATTATTTGTAGGAAATCAGTATAAAACTGAAGCAAGTTGTAAAATAAATAATTATTTCTCAGACCTCATAATTCTTGTGCAGTGCATTTCAACGAATTGAATGGCCAACCTTTGCATATAAATGAAATATAAAATATGAGAACTAAGAATTCATTTCACAGAAATGAGAATAAATACATCAAAAGTTTGTTTGGTTAAAAGTAGCTTCGGACGTTCGGTGGATTGCGAACTCCTGTTGATCGGGCCATTTTTTTTTTTTAGTTTCTTCAAAGGACTACACGTCCTTGGTTTCTTTGATCAAAGTTATGACTTTTCGAGAAAATCACTTTCAAAATACTTAATGGATATGATAGATTTCAATAAACATGATATCGACATTTTGATAAATTTGTCAAAAATAGTTCGTTATGGCAGACATTGAGACGAATCGTGCAATGAATGACGATACGATACTATTAATTATATATTTTGACAGCAACTTTCCCAATGCGAAATTGCGCCCATATGACGATTACAAAAATATGTCCACTTTAAATACATACTGTGGCATTTTGAGTACATGTCATAACTATAAAAAAAAATATTATCGTTGATTGAATTCTGTGTCCAGGTGAGATCAAAGATTACGCAATCAAAACAAAATTCTATAATCCGTTGATTGGCTTGTAACATGTAATAAAATTGTCATTGTAGTGACTAATTAGTTTTAATCAGCAAATGAAGAAGAATGGATTGTTACAAACATTTTTTTTACGATTTTTTGAAAATTCAAGTGACAAATTACGGATCGTTTGAAGAAATGAAAAAGGGCATATCAGCAATACATGGCACCACATTTTTTTTTATCAAAAGGGGCATTGGGCTCAGAAAAAGGGGCATGGCGCAGCGCCATTCTAATTTTCTTTGGATAAAACACTATTTACATGTGAACGCCACATGTGTGATTTGATTGGTTGAATCGCAAGTAGGAATTTCGTGCAGCTCTCACATGTAAACAATATAGAATCTGAATTCAAAACCTGCAAATTCTGTGAAACATTGCTTAAAAAGTTGCAGATAGGTAAAGATTATGACAAATAGGAATATCAAAAATGTATTTATCATGCTTCAAAGGGGTACCAATATTATGACAAATCAGGTCAAGATACCAATGCAAAACTATTTTGAAAAAGTGTTGTATGAAAATTTGACATTTGAGATTCCTCCCCTGTGGTCTTTAGAGGGTCAGTCGAGAGATAAGAAATAATAGTAACAAACCCCTGTTTTCAGAAGTAATTTTCTGCTCTGTATCTCCAGCCTAATCTGGTTAACCACATTAATTTTTTAAGATATAATCTCTTGTCTCCTAAAATCGGTCATCTCTTAAAGACTGTCACCATGTTGGAATGTGCTGTTATGGGAGTTATTCCCCCTTAAGAGGTTGATGATGTCATCTGGTTTGATTACTGCGTATGGTAATAGATTGCCAATTTTAACCTTGACCAAACATTGTTTGGTTTGGTTTGGTTTATTGTGTTTAACGCTACTTTCAACACTATTTCAGTTTTATTGGTGGAGGGAACCGTAAAAAACCACCAATCTGTCGCAATTCACTGACAAACTTTATAACAATGTTGTATCAAGTACACCTCGCCATGAACAGGGTTCGAATTCACAACTCTTGGTGGTGATCGGAAGCGATTGTACATGTATATGTAAATCCATTTACAATACAATCATGGCCACGACGGCCCCCCAAACAATCATAAGATTTAAACGCATCAGCAAAGATATCTATGGAATGTTGTGGAAGGTTGGTCTCATTTGATTTATTTATTGTTTGTACATGTATATTCTTATGTCGGATTTAAAGGCTCACTAGAGTTTGTGTTATAATTGTTTCTTTCTGACTCTAAATAAAGCTTATTGTATCAGTCTTTGCCTTAATTTTTTTCACCTACTTGCCCGAAAGCCAAATTTAGAAAAAAAAATTCTATATATTCAAGCAAATTCTTTCATGATTTTCTCTTTTCCGAATCTAGTTTTACTTGTCCTGGGCTTCAGTCAAGTGAGTAAGCAGGAAGACTTGTATTTTACTATTGCCTTTGGTAACTTAATAATCAAAGTAAAGTATTTCCAGTAAAATGGTCAGCAATGGGTACTTTACACATGGTGTGTTTGTTTACATACCACTGGTCATCATAACCTATATTTCCAAGTATATTATTATTAGGCCCTTGCAATTGTATTATTTTTTTAATTAACTCATTCCTTACAAAATTTAACAGTTTTATTAGATTTTATTTTTATAATTTTTTATCTTCAACTTCAGTATTATGATGTTAACTTGATGATTTTTCTTTAAAAAATAATATTATAAAATATAATCTGCATACAACATGATTATTTTCTGAATGATCAATTATACATAACATGACTTGTGGGCCATTAGAAAACTTATGAAATAAAATAGGTCAGTATCCTAAAATTTCTAAACAGGATTATATGAACTTTGGGGGTTTTGTTTGTCTTAAGTGCTCAAGTAAAAATTATATTTGCTATTAAAGAAAATGAAATGTCTTAACTGACAGATTTACTGACACAGGTTGATAATTGTCACTGATTTTATGCATGTATTCACTATTGTGCTCTAATATCTGTATTGCACCAGAAAGAAAATTCTCCTTTATATTTGCCACTTCGTTTGTTGAGTAACTCCAAGAAATAAACAGCCCTCGAAATGGAAGTTTGAATTTACTGCTCCGAATCAAATTTGAACTGAAAAATTAATGGGTCTGAACAAAGTTTTACTAGTCTTGAGCCTGAGGACCGGTGCTCATTGCAAGGACTGAATAAATGAGTATGTCGTCCTGAATATGCATGAAACATTGAATGTTCATGAAGCATCAATCAATCATATACAAGTTATGAACAGACGAAGTTGGACAATGTTGGAGTTTGCTGATTTTTTAAATGGTATCCTTAGAATTTATTAAATATATATATGAGCTCCATTTTTTTGGATGTTTATAAAAAGAAAGTTTATAACAGTAATGGTCAACAAAACGATCAACCATCTCTCACCTCAAATTTGACACCAAACACAAAAAAGAAAAAGAAAGACCACTACATATGACATTGGAAATCCAGGTCAGGGCTTTGAACAGGCATAAAACCGTAACACCATGAAATTTGAAAGCATAGAAATAAAAAATGATTAAAAATACATCTTAAAATTCTTAATACACAATATGTAGCAAGATTTCTAGTAGTTATACAACAGTCATCCAATGAAAATCAAGCATGTATTTCTTTAATGTTGATATACATTCTTTTTTTTTATCTAATTTGAAATTTTAGATGATTCAGAAGAGGTTGGAGAAGGTGGAGAGGGAGATGGAGAAGGTGTCGTGTCTTATCATATATCTTCTGAAGTATTTTATTCCAGTTCAAAGGTCACCAGGTAATAATTTAATTGACTTATCTTCTACTTATCAAGAAGATTATGAAACTCGAAGAAAGATTATGGTCCTTTTATAGTAATTATTATCTAAGCTTGCCCTGATGACTCAATTATTCAACTAATTCAAACTAAAATAGTAGGTGTCTTCAACTTCGACACAACTAAAGATTAATTTTAACTGAATAGAGAATCAAATTTGATAGTGATATTTAGATCCAGTCCAAAATAGCAAATTAAATCTGACCTATATTTTTACAAGCGATGTGAAAAGAAACACAATTCTTTTTTTTTACCTTAAAGATGATATTTCTTTTGATACGCCCGTCTCGAGATGGGCCATATTATGTGATTGGGTATGGCGGGCGTCCACACAGGTTTCCACAAAAAACTTTAGTTCTGTATATCGAATCTTTACCAAACTTGGCCACATGATTCCCCTGTGGAAGGGGAAGAACCCTATTTATTTTGGGGTCATTAAGTCAAAGGTCACTTACTATAAATATAATTTTTTACAACAGGGTCGTTTCTGCACGATAACTTTAGTTCTGTGTATTGGATCTTTAACAAACTTGGCCACATGATTCCCCTGTGGAAGGGGAAGAACCCTATTTATTTTTGGGTCATTAGGTCAAAGGTCAAGGTCACCATTACTATAAATAGAATTTTTGACAACAGGATCGTTTCCGCACGATAACTTTAGTTCTGTGTGTTGGATCTTTATCAAACTGGGCACATGATTCCCCTGTGGAAGGAGAAGAACCCTATTTATTTTGGGGTCATTACCATTATACCGTTTGATAATTTATAAATACGGGTGTTTTTTGTGATGCACACATTTTTTGTTTACAGTATGGTTTTGATTAAGAGAGGACAGATTGTAGAAGCTGACAAGATTTTCCCTCAACAGTTACGTGTTATGAACCTGAGTGAAGGATCACCATATGAAACACTTCATGCCTTTATCAGTAATGCTGTGGCTCCTTTCTTTAAGTCTTACATCAAGGAAACAGGAAAAGCAGAGAGGTAGGAATACAACTGAACATTGTTACATTAACCGTTACGGATAAACAGGGAATTTTATTGTGATGACCATAGACCAAGGAGAGAGTGTAGTGTTTTGTATTGGTTATCTAAAATGAATTGGTTTATAAAATATATAATATTTATAGATTTTAAGGATATTTTTTACATTCTAAAATCCTAAGATGCCATTGTAGAACGTGGTTTTAAACATAGAAATACATGGGAAATCCCTCTCAGGATGAGGAACAATTCCAGTGTTGGAACCCAAACTGTATGTAAATTATCATTAGATAGTTAGTTACAAAGTTTGAGTTTCAATCACTGAACATCAGACACCAATAGTTATTGGGTAAAATTCCTCTTACTGACCACATTTGTTTGACATTGTTTAACAGGAGTACCAGTGCCTGAAATGAGGGCCAGCCTTTGGCTGGTCTGAAAAAAAATTTTGGGCCAGTAAAAAATTAGAGTCACTGGTCCAAATGGCATAATGGTGGCCCAATCATTTTGTGACAATTTGTTTTGAAAAAAAGACATCAGATATCAATATATAAACAGTTCAGATTAATAAATTTTTATTAATAACATTAAAATTAATTCTTTCACTAGTCTCACTAGGGGAGGGGGGCCTCTTCAAGGTAATTTTGGTAGGTACAGGTGTGCAGCTGAAATTGCGAAAACACCCCAATGCATATATGCATATATTGCTATCTAATGAAACCTGAATTTACTTGTTATAACCTTTTTGACAACCTTGACGCCATTGTCTAGGGTGGTCTCAAGAAACGATGCTAGTCCATTGGATGGGGACAATAGAAGGCTGGTTTGTGTAAGGGGAGATCAATGCCATGATCACATTAAAGACATCCGGACAAGAGTAGACTAATGCCGCTACAAGGACCGCTCTTGCACTCCCCAGAGTGACATCACTTGTTTCAATCCACTATGAAGAAGTGATTTTAAAGTAAAATAACCTCTCAGTTCGGGGCAACGTCAGTTGGTTATTCATTCCAAACAAGTATCTCACCAGTTTGTTGAAATAACAAACGGTGCTGTCATTTTCTGTTATATATTAAACAACTGTTAACTTTTCCTGTTTTTTTTAATTTGTAAACAAAAGTTCTGGTTCCAAAAAAGAAAACCACTCTCAATTGTCATTAAAATGTAGCAGTGTACACATGAACTATGAAAAGTTTAAAAGAAATGACAGGCCAGATCGTTTCCGTAGTTTGACATTACTGTCAACGATTTTCTCTCCGTTGCTGGGAAAAAGTTTTTCAATGATTACCTAAGGATTGACACAAAAAGGTTTCCGATTTCTGTAAAATGAAATTCGTACATGTTGTATGATGTATATTTTGCAGCAGATTGAATGAATCAATTTCCGAACCGTGGTCGTGGATACCAGATCGCAAACATTATAAGTTGACAGAATTCTTTTTATTGTTCACAACTTTCCACTTCGTCCGTGATTTTTAACAATTTTAATAATTAAATCATAAAGAAACAAAAAAACACGTTTCTTTTCTAATATTTAGTGAATACTTGTGTATTACATGAAAACGTGTAGGAAACGTGTATTGATTGGCTCGATAAAAATACATAATTGGGGAGAACAGTAAATTACATTAGCTGTGTATTCATTGGCTACAAAAATGTATTTGGACCAATCGCTGTGCTCGTAACAAACTGTTTTCGACTAGAACAGAAGAGTTATCTACCGTTACAGTTTATGTCGGGTTTCGGAAAAACAACAATTTTTAACGGTCTAATAGGCAATCACCCAAACGTTTTTTGTTGGGCCAGTGACTACCTAATTTGGAGCAGCTTTTGGTCGCCCGAATAAGATATTAGTCACATTTGGCGACTGGGCGACCGTCCATTTCAGGTACTGAGTACATGTATAGTGATAGTCTTCTTGTTCAAGAAATTAGAAAGGAAATTCAGTTGACACTATTGACTAAACAAACTAAACACTTAAAATATTTAGTAAGTTCAAGATGAACACATCAACTCAAATATCTAATATCTTTTCCAAAATATATTATTTCTAGAGATGGAGATAAGATGGCACCTACTGTAGAGAAAAAGATATCAGAACTTGAAATGGGACTGTTACATCTACAACAGAACATAGACATCCCAGAGATTACACTACCTATACATCCTATAGTTATGTCTATAATCAAGAAATGTCAGGAGGAAAACAGAAAAACAAAAGTAGAAGATTTTGGAGATAAAGTAGAAGATCCACAGTTCTTGAATGCATTACAGAGTGGTGTAAACAGATGGATTAGGGAAATACAGAAGGTAAATTGTAAACCGATGGGTAAGATAAATCAACAAACAGGAATTTTGTATTTCAAAATATATTTGAAAACTAATGACTTAAATGAAATCATACATCTTTTTTCAATAAAAGTGTCTTTCAAACATATCTCTCATGCTATCATGATAGTTTGAAAATGTTGATATTTGATTTCTTTTGAAAATACATATTGATTATTTTGTAATGAAAATAACCAAATAAATAAGAATACTTTTAAATGAGTGTAAAAAGAAAGTCTACTGCATTTCTTAAGTAAAATATTTTACAATACAGGTAACAAAACTGGATCGAGATCCATCATCAGGAACTGCCTTACAAGAAATTACGTTTTGGTTGAATTTGGAGAGAGCATTGTTACGTATACAGGAGAAAAGGGAGAGTACTGAGATTGTCTTGACGTTAGATATCTTAAAACATGGCAAAAGATTCCATGCTACTGTTAGTTTTGACACAGACACAGGTTAGTAGTCACATGGTTTATTTTATTTTATACAAGGAAATATCAAAGATACCAAAAGAGTAATCAGAAGCTGTAAATCAATTTATATAGAAGGACCGACAATATAATGGCTACAAAGACATAAAGACAAATAATGATTGATAAAATACTACACAGAAAATTAAAGATTGAGCAACATACAGTAGACTAACTCAGGTGCTCTGGAAGGGTTAGTAGTTCCTGCTCCAATACTGGCACATATGTTATAGATACTATAATAAAGTCATGTTCGGTGATAGCGTCATGAGTGAAGAATGAAGCACGAGATTGTAACTGTTACAAATAAAACATATCCATGGTCATTTTTGATACAGATATTATGTAATAGATTACCAAATCATGATGGAGACAATAAACTTTCAAAGTAATGACTTCACTGCTAGCAACCCTTGGTTCTGTAACTTCCCTGTTAACAGCAACCCTCCATAAAGGAAATCACAACAGGAAACTCAAGTCTGGCTTATAACGAATTTGTGGGGACAGCCAAATTTATTTCGTTATAACCGTAATTCGCTACATTGATATAGCGAACTTCGTTATAACATATAACAAATTCGTTATATAATCATATGCAAATCAAACCATTTTATTTCAATCAAATGCAAACATAGATACATGGACTATGCACAATGATTAATCACTTATCTTTAGCAAAGAAATCGGTAGACTGTTTTTGTTTTTTGGTAAATATATTTTCTATCTTTGTCAAGTATTTAAGAAAATTTCATCAACATTGTCATATGTTTCTAATGTACGGCGGACAGTGTCAAGTGCAAGTAAACCATCTGCATTTGTCGGAACGTTATTTAGTACAGGATCGTCATCACTTTCTGAATTTTCACCATCCATGTCCTTATTTAATAGAGAGTTTACAATATCATCATCAGACCTCGTTTCAGTTACAACTACATTGTTGTCAACAGCAACAACTTCCTCCAATGTGACCCCGATTTCACCTAGTGTATTACGAATGTTTACGAGGCACGATAAGGGTAGCTCGTCATCGTCACTACCAGACTCACTATCATCGATATTTGTCAGTTCGTTTTTAAATCCAGCCTTTTGAAAACATCGTAAAATGCACAACTGTGATACTTGTCGCCAATAGGAATACAACAATCGGATAGCACGGAGATTGTTTAATGATGGATCTATCTTCTTCTCATCACACTGAAATACAAGAAAATTGTTTTTATTGGGGAAATAAAGGTTGTTTTTTTTTTATCAAACATAATTGTACTTAATCTCCTGTAAAAACAAGTGTATTTTGGTTTTCCAATTTTTAGCCCCCTAGCACAACTGATGAGAGATTATTTCTCGAAATGCGCATCTTGTGCACTAGACCCGGTATCATAAGATTTTATTATTAAAACATTAATTAGTGTTGGGTAGATCGTAGGGGTGGCGACAGTTTGTCTGTAATTAGTGTTAAATTGATTAATGAATGTCCTATTGTTTATTTACGATTTGTGAAAATGCAAACAATATTAAATTTACAATTTTATGACAATAAAAATTAAAAATTATTTTATGACAAGAGAAACCAATGACTTTTAAATAACTTATAAATTCTTAAAATGTAATCACTAATTAAGAGAATAAACAGTAATCACCTTTATTTGATTTTCATTTGTCAACAAAGTACGACAGGTAATATTTAAGCCAGTGGCAAATACAAAGCAATATAAAAATACCACTTATTAATAGTAACAAAATGTTTAGATTTTAACTTCGTACTATCCGTGGAAAAAATATATAGATTTTACTTTTGAGGGACAAAAAAAATGTTCGTTGTAACCGTTAATTTGTACTATTAACCGAATTCGCTATAAACACACATTTTAATATAGATTTATTAAGCAGTTGGTCGGGGAATAGAAATTAGTTCGTTGTAACCGTAAATTCGCTCTAAATGTGTTCGTTATATTCAAGTTTTACTGTACATATAAATTGAAAGTTCATTAAATAAAACTGAAATAATCTTTTGTCGTAAAGTTTTGTTCTCTACCGACTGAAAATAATTACTAGTGTTTTTCTTTTAAATCCATATTTTTTATTGCTTTTTTCTGCAAGTCTTGAAGTCTGGTGGTTAATCAATTACAGTGATAATGTAAAATAGTAAATAACATTTCTAAAAAAATCAGTGAAACTTTGTTTATTTTGAACATCATATTTTTGTTATTAAATTCTTCAGGTTTAAAAACTGCCATGGCTACAGTGAATGACTACAACCAGTTGATGAAGGATTTCCCCCTAAATGATCTGTTGGCTGCTTCAGAGTTAGATAAAATTAGAGTAGCTCTACAATCAATATTTTTACATCTAAGGAAAATCAGACCGACCAAATATCCAATACAGAGAGCTCTTAGACTTGTGGAGGCTATATCAAGAGATATGAGTAGCCAACTTCTGAAGGTACCATATTATATTTTGGAGTTAGAATGTTTTCCATGGAAGGATTACAAATGATTGGTGCGATCAAGTCTAGACAATGAATTACTATGGAAATTTTTAGGATATTTTGTTTACTTCTATCTTGTTTAATTCTAAAATGGTTGAACATTTGGTAAATTTCTGTTGCATTTGCCACTAATTAAAATATTGATTTTTGTGTACTTACATTACAACTTTCTTTGTATTTAAAGTAATATTACACCAGTTTTGGGTGAAGAAAATTTTCCCTGAAAATTCAATTTGGAATATGGCAGTACCATTACTAAGCTATTCATGCATGTTTCAAGTCGAATTATGTTCCCAACAACTAGAAATCTGCAAATCTGTGTGCATGTTTATCGTCCACGCCATTATTGTGGAGACTTGTTAACTTTTGGTTGTTTTGTTCCGATGATTGCCGATCATAACCTCGTGAAGAAAAGTTTTGGTCCGATGATTGCCGATTGTGACCTTATGAAGAAAAGATAAACAATCATGGATGCTGAGGTAAGCACGCACACATTCCTGACAATGATTATTGAGGAATCTGTCTGTTTCATGTCGTGTGAACCAATTTTTTTTTTGCAATTATTCTTATATATATATTTTTTCATCAATTGAACATTGTGTATGAGCGATAATCTCCCCGAGAGTTCAAATCTTGTGTCACGCGCATATCATTTGCATTACTGTACTGGAACACAGAATTATCTGCTGTCAAATATTTTGTGATTTGCTCCTAAAATCTGCTTTTGAGCAGATTTTTAATGTTATGTAGTTGATTTTAGTTAAAATTAAGTGAAAATATTTAATCCAAAAATTCCACGATATTTGCCTTTCATATTACTTTAACATGAACTGACTCAATTTCTTGGCATTTTCACTCTTTTTTTAAGATTTGGTTAAATGGAATTTTATTTGACTGCTATTTTTTTCAATTTTAAAGGACTTTAATATGGTGATATTGTACTTCTACAGGTACTTGGAACAAGACGACTAATGCATATTGCCTACGATGAGTTTGAGAAAGTTATGAATGCCTGTTTTGATGTGTTTGGGACCTGGGATGATGAGTATGATAGACTACAAGGTTTACTGAGGGATTTAGTAAAGAAGAAGAGAGAAGAACATCTTCGGATGGTTTGGAGAATTAACCCTGCTCATAAACGTCTACAAGCTAGACTAGATCATATGAGAAAGTAAGGTCATGCTAATTTATAAAAATACTTTTTACTAGTACATTTTTGTGTTGTTTAGTCATGTTGAAAAGATCAAATCTTAGGACGTCCACATCGAGTGTTAATGTTTCTAGGTAGCTATCAAAGTCTGGGTGTTTCACATCTCAGGACGTCCACATTTAGTGTTAATGTTTCTTGGTAGCTATCAAAGTCTGGGTGTTTCACATCTCAGGACGTCCACATCGAGTGTTAATGTTTCTAGGTAGCTACCAAAATCTGGGTGTTTCACAGCTCAGGACGTCCACATCGAGTGTTAATGTTTCTAGGTAGCTATTGAAGTCTGAGTGTTTCACATCTCAGGACGTCCACATCGAGTGTTAATGTTTCTAGGTAGCTATCGAAGTTTGGGTGTTTCACAGCTCAGGACGTCCACATCGAGTGTTAATGTTTCTAGGTAGCTATCAAAGTCTGGGTGTTTCACAGCTCAGGACGTCCACATCGAGTGTTAATGTTTCTAGGTAGCTATCAAAGTCTGGGTGTTTCACATCTCGGGACGTCCACATCGAGTGTTAATGTTTCTAGGTAGCTATCAAAGTCTGGGTGTTTCACATCTCAGGACGTCTACATCGAGTGTTAATGTTTCTAGGTAGCTATCAAAGTCTGGGTGTTTCACATCTCAGGACATCCACATCGAGTGTTAATGTTTCTAGGTAGCTATCAAAGTCTGGGTGTTTCACAGCTCAGGACGTCCACATCGAGTGTTAATGTTTCTATGTAGCTATTGAAGTCTAGGTGTTTCACATCTCAGGACGTCCACATCGAGTGTTAATGTTTCTAGGTAGCTATCAAAGTCTGGGTGTTTCACAGCTCAGGACGTCCACATCGAGTGTTAATGTTTCTAGGTAGTTATCAAAGTCTGGGTGTTTCACATCTCAGGACGTCCACATCGAGTGTTAATGTTTCTAGGTAGCTATCAAAGTCTGGGTGTTTCACATCTCAGGACGTCCACATCGAGTGTTAATGTTTCTAGGTAGCTATCAAAGTCTGGGTGTTTCACATCTCAGGACGTCCACATCAAGTGTTAATGTTTCTAGGTAGCTATCGAAGTCTGGGTGTTTCACAGCTCAGGACGTCCACATCGAGTGTTAATGTTTCTAGGTAGCTATCGAAGTCTGGGTGTTTCACTGGCCAGTTCTTTTTAAATGTTAAGGCTTTCCTCATCTAATAAGTCTGGTAATCACAATATAGCTTAAAAATAACCATATCCCTTATCTCAGTAATATTATATTGATATACACCCAACGAAAAGATATTTTTAAAGTTATATATGCATTATTAAGTACAATGACGTTTTTAAAGTTTGTTTTCACTTCCAAACATTTCTGTAAAAGAAATATTTTGTGAGTCTAAGCAATTTGTAACTTTTCCATGGTGATAATTGAAAAAAATGAAAGATATTGGATAAATTAATAACATGCTATACTATAGATTAGTAATGGATGTTTTATTATTGGCATGTGTCTTTTTAAACATGCAATACTGAAAAATCAACAAGATAATGTGAAGGGAAAAGTTTTAGTTATATATTTACATAAATTTATACAGGTTCCGACGTCAGCATGAACAGTTAAGACAAGTTATAGTCAGGGTGCTACGTCCAGCTACCACAAAGTCATCAGCTAGAGCAGGAACACCAGGGTCAGAGGAACCAGAACAGAAAATAGCCGAGCCAATGGTTGATGAAGCTGCAGATGCTAATGCAATAGAGGTAATGGTTGGTTTATGGTGTTTAATGCCACTTTCAACAATATTTCAGTTATATCATGGCGGTAGAGGTAATGACTACAAGATCTGGAAGAGATCTGGTAAACTGTAAAATTTCCCAATGTATTGTAAGACAACAAACATTTGTGGATTGTCTCTTAAAATTAATGGATTCCAAATTTCCTCACAAATAATATCAAATTATAAAGAAATAGCAATTTTTATTAGTGTTTTCCATTAAAATGGGAATCAAAATTAAAATATTACACTTCGTTTGGATTCTTAAATTCTTTGGCCATGACATCAAAACACAGTATAATGTATTTTATTTTTGAAAATATTTTTTTTAATTAGGATATTTAAATTCTATTCATTTTAAATGAATTTTGTTTTATTAAAGGAAGTAAATTTGGCTTATGAAAATGTAAAGGAAGTTGATGGACTAGATGTTTCTAAGGAAGGCTCAGAGTTTTGGGAAGCAGCTATCAAGAGGTAATCTTCTTTTTTTATTACCATCTATCAACTGTTCAATCATTAATATCCATGGATTATTGTTATTTGTCCAATGTATCAAATTACATCAGTTACTGCTGATGTAAATGGTAAAAAAATTGGCTACCAATGAAAAAAACATTTAAAATATTACTTTGTTGATGTAAAGCAACTGCAATTAAGGATTGATCACAATTTTTGTTCGGTTCATGAAGAAATAACCTCAATCAGGTTGTACACACCGTGTGACCCACATAGCGGATTTCGCAAGGGTGTGTACAACCTGATTGAGGTTATTTCGAATGAACCAAGCAGATAATTTTGATCAATCCTTATAAATTAATTCAAACTTTTTTAGTTATGATATTGAAAAATATATTAATTTTTTCAAAATAAGGCAAATAATCGGAAATAAATTTAAATAACCCCAAAGATGCCTCATTTAAAGAAAATCACCTGATGACAAAGACACACGACACCTTGAGAACGATGTCTATTTTTAGATTCCGTTCATTGACAAATAACCTCAACTTTTTAAACCAATCAAAGCACATATAAAATAACATGTGACTCAAATTAATTTATTCAAAGATAATAAAAAGATTAAGCAAAAAACCGGCAATAATATTGACGCAAGCCTAATTTATTGTTACCATAATTATAACAGGTAGTGATTTTATGTTGTTCACTTCTTACAAATGCCTTTAATTTATATTTTTTATTATTTAGATATGATGAGAGAATTGATCGTGTAGAGACCAGAATCACAGCTAGACTTAGGGATCAACTTGGTACAGCTAAGAATGCCAATGAAATGTTTAGGATTTTCTCTAGATTTAATGCTCTATTTGTACGCCCACACATCAGAGGCGCCATCAGAGAGTACCAAACTCAACTCATACAGAGAGTGAAAGTAGACATTGAATCCCTGCATGAAAAGTTCAAGGTATTTGATTGGAATAATAGTTATGTGCAGATGGTAAATGAAGTGTATTTTTGTAAGGATCAACTAGTATTTTCTTTGTTTCAAATACAAATAAATTTGATATATCAGGACATTGGATAATCTTCTCCTGCAGTTTTAATCGTTTTATCATTGTTTTGATGCTCAGAAAAATTTGATGGACATATTATGCTATACTGTTGTCTATCTATCTGTACTTTAGCGATCTAGTATTGTATAGCAAGTTCCCCTCAATTTCTTTAACAAGAAATATTACACATCTTTACAAAAGATGAGAGGCCTCTTTTATTCTTTTTGCTTAGCTCTGATCAGTGTACAGACAGCATATCATCTTGTACAAGGTGGTCTTGTTGAATGTTTACTGTTTTTATAATGATTAGAAATTTATGATGGCCACCATCATTGGATATTTTTTAATAGATTCTATCTATATATGTATGTTCATATTTCCCAAGCGATGCAGGATTGTTAAGAATCTTCGTTGAAAGTTTCGAAGCATCATTAAAGGAGCTGTATAATGGAAGTGAGAGGCTTTTCAAAATGCGACTTTTCTTGTGAAATTGCTGATATCCATATGATTTTAAATTTGTAAATAGTAAAAAAATATATGTTCCTTCTTATACAGGTTCAGTATGCCCAGAGTAAGTCCTACAAGATGAGTAAAGTAAGAGATCTACCACAGGTGTCTGGAAGAATTGTATGGTCAAGACAGGTAATATACTCTTTGTAACAACGCTGAAAATATTGTTGAAAGTGGCATTAAACACCACCACCCAAGACATACAAATTACTATGCAACATACTTGTCATTTGACAACATCACCCTATTGTTAATATATAACTCCTTATTTACCTCAGTCAGTATAGTCAGTATTTGTTAGAAGGAGAAAAAAGTCAAACTGAACCTCTCACATTCCTCCTCATGTATATAGTATGCATTTCATTTTCCTAGAAATTGATAGTTTTAGAAGGATTTATATACATGTATGTTTAATGACACTACTGTCACACTATTGTTTTATATTATTTTTTTGATTATCATTCAACAGTGGCTTTAAGATGTAAAAATTATAAATGACCGTTGTGCTTCTATGACACCATTATTTTGTAATATTTAGTTGATTATCATTTATATGTAGAAATGGGAAGTCAAAATTCACAATGTTTCTTTACAAACATTTTAATTTCAAACTTTTAAAAAATAATTGTAATTTAATCAATTACATTTGAAAATTAATGTAATTGTAATGTAATTTAATCATGAAAATTGAAAAGTAATTGTAATGTAATTTAATCATGAAAATTGAAAAGTAATTGTAATGTAATAAATTACATTTCAAAGTAATCGACCCCAAGTCTGTTTCAAAGTTGACTAAAAGATTTTTTAATGACAAAGAGTTCTTATGAGAAATCTTGATTTGTTTGACCAGATTGAATACCAGTTGAATGCTTACTTAAGAAGAGTAGAGGATGTTCTTGGTAAAGGCTGGGAGAACCATGTAGAGGGACAGAAATTGAAAGCTGATGGAGACAGTTTTAGAATGAAACTTAATACACAGGAACTGTTTGAAGACTGGTCCAAAAAGGTACATTCACTATTAAACACACAATGTCATCCAAGGTGTATAGTATTGGAAATTATACTTTATTTTGTGTATACAGTGTAACAGTCGGAGAGCAGACTCGATAATGGCGTCGTTTCAATTAATTTGTCACGTACATTTTTTACCGGAATCGGACACGTTTTAGAATACATCGACCAAGTGTTGAAAATTCACTCGTTTTAATCGTTGCGAGCGTCAAATATAACCGAAGAAGCGAAAAAAACATAGAAAATTGTTTCTTTCATATAAATTTGAGGCCTGGTGCTTGAACTTCTTGTAACAAAGGAGTAATGCAGAAATTAAAACGACATGGAAATGGCGGAAGTTGTTTCAAAAAACACGAAAAATTAAAAATTAAAATATTTGCCGAAAGGGTGATGGAAAATCATATTTATAGTTCCATAGATTTCTATATTAGTATTTCAAAGAAACATTTTCTGTAATTAAACATACAATAGAACTTTTTTCTGTCAGATGGATCGTGTCACATTTTGGTTGGATTCAAGGGAGGTAACTAGAATCGTCACATACTCCGTAATTTTTAGCGTTCTATTTATAGAACGAGTGTAAGTAGATGCATGTTTTCTCAATAAAACAAATATTATTTTGTATTAAAAATGTTGAAATTAGTCAGAATAATTGTTTATTATATCTACAGCTATTAAATTGATCAAATATAATTTAACAGATGAGTCAAAATTTGAGATTTTATGGAACCACAACAGTATTAAGTAAGGAGCAATTATATTACTGTAAAAGTAATTCTGGTAAGCTGACTTTTCGGTCGAAATACATGTAAAGTTGTTCCATGAAGGTATAACAAAACAAGAATCAACTGTAATGGTCTACTAAATTTATCGAATGAACTTGAGAAAAAAAAAGTCATATTTTCATATCATATGCAATGGTAAATCTTGGAATATTAAAAATTACTTTCAACTGTTTTTTAACATATAAGGCTATTCAAACACATCCACCGGTTTTATTGGTGGATTCACCATACAAATCATGCATAGCGCCCCCTAGCAACCCACCACGAGCATGTTGATGTCA
The DNA here is from genome assembly GCA_963383655.1 of Bathymodiolus septemdierum. Lineage (NCBI taxonomy): Eukaryota > Metazoa > Mollusca > Bivalvia > Mytilida > Modiolidae > Bathymodiolus > Bathymodiolus septemdierum. Next base: position 19,601,846 of record OY726519.1, on the reverse strand, counting down.
ATGTACTTGATACAAGTGATACTTTTTTCAATGTAAATGACCTTATAAAAGACAAATGAAAGAAAATGATGATAATGAAAAAAATCTAAAATTTTATCACATGCATAGTACATCCTCGTAATGACTCTTGAGCAGAACTCATGTTAGCCAATATTTACTATTTTATAGATGTTTCTTTATAAAAAGGGGCAAGGGGTGTAATGTTTTTAACCTTTTTTTTTAAACAAAAGCAGATCATACTGTACTAAGATCCATTATTTGATAACATTTTACAAAATAAAATTCACAAAAACTTCAACTAAATTTTTTTATTAAAAATAATAAAACATGTGAATAATAGGAGAAAACCTGATGTTTCTAATTTAAAATTCTAACTGAATATGCTGATGCCATTACCATAGAAAATTTGCATACACAAATGTATCAGAATTTAAAATTAACTTTATTCTTTCTAGAAGATCCTTTCCCTTAAATTAAATGGTCTTTCTTTGACTGTATATACTTTTGTCACAAAAGCAACATTCTAGTTGGGGTTTGAAATTTCTATATTTCTTGTAGTGATCAATACAGAGAAAAAATTGATTAGATGTACATGCTTCGTTGTTATTCTGATCTAGCTAAATCTGAAAGCATGACTGGAATAAGTCAACATTAACTGATGTCGAATGGTCACCATTTTTTTCACACATGTTCATGTGTTGCAAAAAGCATACAAGTTTTTTACTACAGTCATTATTTTCTGCATTAGCCGCAGTATGGAGTGTAAATTCACATGGGTCAAATGACACATTACCATAGCTGTCAAAGTTTGCTGTTGTTAAATTTAAATCATTTGTTTCAAATGCACTGCTTGTATCTATGGCTGAATCATATTTTCTTTTGCTTGATGTTGCTTCTGTATCGTGGGACATTTCGAGTGATTTTCTAAATCAAGCCTCACACATTCTACAAATACAGTCATCATCTTTGAATGCATATGCATTTTTGACAAAAGTATAAAACAGTGGTTGAATTTGCCCCTGTGAGAGGTGCCAGTAACGCTTAGTCACATCTTCTCGTTTACAGTTTATGCAAGGGCTTGGTGGACTGGCTTTCAAAATTTTTCAAATGTACCAGTACTTCACTATTTACAGGCAGTACTTTTTCTTAAAAATTGAACATTGTTCATGAATATCTTATACAGTATGTGGCCAAAAGTATTGCCACATGTAAAAAAAAATCCCTATATAATCAACCAAAACCATATTTTTTCAAAAAATTATTGTGAAATAATTTCTGGATAGATTTTAACAAATTTAACACCAAAACATTCAGAATTGTCTATATTTTGACTGTTTGTTTGCTCATTATGTTTATATGAGTGGTTTTTATTTGTACATAATTTAAATATAACAAATGAAAATTGACTTGGATTTTCCTATATATTTCAACTAAAAATAAATCCTAAAAATTAACAATTCTGTTTAAATTATCTACAAATAAAAACCACTGTCATATAAACACAATGAGCAAATAAACATGCTGTACAACATTCTTTGAAATTAGGAGGTACCAATTACCATTTTAAGTGGGTACCTGGTACCGTCCCTTACTAAAACTAAAAGGCCTGCACCCGTTGACAGTTTGACTTTGGTGGCATATTTCAGAAAAGGGGGATGCATATAACCAAGTTCGGAATGTAGTTGTGAACCCACGAGATTGACAGAATGGGATAAATGCATCGAATTTCTAGACAATTTGCATTGTACATCAAAACAGTGTGTTTTACCTCACATGCCTACCGTTATTCCATTGTTTACATGTATAAATATTGATTGTACGAGTAAAATGGGAGGAGCAAATTGTTCAACCTTGACTCTGTTTGGGTGACGTTGGAATATGGGCTATTTTTCTTAAACTGTTACGAGTGATGTAAATTCCCTTTTACCCGATGAAGTGTAGATATTATTCTGTCCAAGGAACCAGTTTTTTAATTTTTCCCTCCACAGGAACTTTATTCTGTCAGATGCAAAAAGTGTAAACATACGCGACAAAAAAAAATTACGATTTTCCGAGGTAAAGAAAAAAACCGTTATTTTTACATTCATCGCAGACCGATTTTATACCAGACTGAAAATCATGACCATTAATAAATATAAATGTGATTTTTAATCATATTTCAATCATTTTCATTGGTTTAATAGAAGAAAAACGTAGTTTTCCAAGTATGTATAATTGTTTGGGTTTGTGAAGCGCCATCTAACGGAAAATATTTACGATTATCTCCCTTGGATTTTTAAATATTCCACGGACCGGAAAATTAGAATTTTTGCGAGTCTGCTCTTCAACTGTAACCTGTCTAATCCGACACACCAAGGAACCAGGGAAATGTGTCGGATTGTACATGATGTCGGAATACTCAGGTTTTTATTTTAGTTAGCAGAAATACTTTGGGACCATAAATTTTTGTCAGATGTCACAGGATGTCGTAAAAATCAGGTGTCGGTTTGCACAAGTTCCACCGTACTAACCGAAAAACTATTTTTTATGCATTTTCTGTAAGTACATATGTACCTTAAGTTATTATGAAATTGTTTTTTTTTTTTTATCTGTTTGGTATATTTTTAGCCAAAAGGTAGACAGTTAGGGGTGACAGGAGCAACAATCTAAAAAGGTTCTGTTTAATGTATGTTTCAGCTACATGGTAGACAGTAAGGGGTGACAGGTACAATATTCATAGGTTTGTTTAATGTATGTTTCAGCTACATGGTAGACAGTAAGGGGTGACAGGTACAATATTCATAGGTTTGTTTAATGTATGTTTCAGCTACATGGTAGACAGTAAGGGGTGACAGGTACAATATTCATAGGTTTGTTTAATGTATGTTTCAGCTACATGGTAGACAGTAAGGGGTGACAGGTACAATATTCATGGGTTTGTTTAATGTATGTTTCAGCTACATGGTAGACAGTAAGGGGTGACAGGTACAATATTTATAGGTCTGTTTAATGTATGTTTCAGCTACATGGTAGACAGTAAGGGGTGACAGGTACAATATTCATAGGTTTGTTTAATGTATGTTTCAGCTACATGGTAGACAGTAAGGGGTGACAGGTACAATATTCATAGGTTTGTTTAATGTATGTTTCAGCTACATGGTAGACAGTAAGGGGTGACAGGTACAATATTCATAGGTTTGTTTAATGTATGTTTCAGCTACATGGTAGACAGTAAGGGGTGACAGGTACAATATTCATAGGTTTGTTTAATGTATGTTTCAGCTACATGGTAGACAGTAAGGGGTGACAGGTACAATATTCATAGGTCTGTTTAATGTATGTTTCAGCTACATGGTAGACAGTAAGGGGTGACAGGTACAATATTCATAGGTTTGTTTAATGTATGTTTCAGCTACATGGTAGACAGTAAGGGGTGACAGGTACAATATTCATAGGTCTGTTTAATGTATGTTTCAGCTACATGGTAGACAGTAAGGGGTGACAGGTACAATATTCATAGGTTTGTTTAATGTATGTTTCAGCTACATGGTAGACAGTAAGGGGTGACAGGTACAATATTCATAGGTTTGTTTAATGTATGTTTCAGCTACATGGTAGACAGTAAGGGGTGACAGGTACAATATTCATAGGTTTGTTTAATGTATGTTTCAGCTACATGGTAGACAGTAAGGGGTGACAGGTACAATATTCATGGGTTTGTTTAATGTATGTTTCAGCTACATGGTAGACAGTAAGGGGTGACAGGTACAATATTCATGGGTTTGTTTAATGTATGTTTCAGCTACATGGTAGACAGTAAGGGGTGACAGGTACAATATTCATAGGTTTGTTTAATGTATGTTTCAGCTACATGGTAGACAGTAAGGGGTGACAGGTACAATATTCATAGGTTTGTTTAATGTATGTTTCAGCTACATGGTAGACAGTAAGGGGTGACAGGTACAATATTCATAGGTTTGTTTAATGTATGTTTCAGCTACATGGTAGACAGTAAGGGGTGACAGGTACAATATTCATAGGTTTGTTTAATGTATGTTTCAGCTACATGGTAGACAGTAAGGGGTGACAGGTACAATATTCATGGGTTTGTTTAATGTATGTTTCAGCTACATGGTAGACAGTAAGGGGTGACAGGTACAATATTCATGGGTTTGTTTAATGTATGTTTCAGCTACATGGTAGACAGTAAGGGGTGACAGGTACAATATTCATAGGTTTGTTTAATGTATGTTTCAGCTACATGGTAGACAGTAAGGGGTGACAGGTACAATATTCATGGGTTTGTTTAATGTATGTTTCAGCTACATGGTAGACAGTAAGGGGTGACAGGTACAATATTCATGGGTTTGTTTAATGTATGTTTCAGCTACATGGTAGACAGTAAGGGGTGACAGGTACAATATTCATAGGTTTGTTTAATGTATGTTTCAGCTACATGGTAGACAGTAAGGGGTGACAGGTACAATATTCATGGGTTTGTTTAATGTATGTTTCAGCTACATGGTAGACAGTAAGGGGTGACAGGTACAATATTCATAGGTTTGTTTAATGTATGTTTCAGCTACATGGTAGACAGTAAGGGGTGACAGGTACAATATTCATGGGTTTGTTTAATGTATGTTTCAGCTACATGGTAGACAGTAAGGGGTGACAGGTACAATATTCATAGGTTTGTTTAATGTATGTTTCAGCTACATGGTAGACAGTAAGGGGTGACAGGTACAATATTCATGGGTTTGTTTAATGTATGTTTCAGCTACATGGTAGACAGTAAGGGGTGACAGGTACAATATTCATAGGTCTGTTTAATGTATGTTTCAGCTACATGGTAGACAGTAAGGGGTGACAGGTACAATATTCATAGGTTTGTTTAATGTATGTTTCAGCTACATGGTAGACAGTAAGGGGTGACAGGTACAATATTCATAGGTTTGTTTAATGTATGTTTCAGCTACATGGTAGACAGTAAGGGGTGACAGGTACAATATTCATAGGTTTGTTTAATGTATGTTTCAGCTACATGGTAGACAGTAAGGGGTGACAGGTACAATATTCATAGGTTTGTTTAATGTATGTTTCAGCTACATGGTAGACAGTAAGGGGTGACAGGTACAATATTCATAGGTTTGTTTAATGTATGTTTCAGCTACATGGTAGACAGTAAGGGGTGACAGGTACAATATTCATAGGTTTGTTTAATGTATGTTTCAGCTACATGGTAGACAGTAAGGGGTGACAGGTACAATATTCATGGGTTTGTTTAATGTATGTTTCAGGTACAAGGTAGACAACTAGTGGTGACAGGTAAAATCTTCAGTATACAGAGTGTCAAACACAAATCCATGAAGAAAGGAAATGTTTTGAGATTGTTTGTCAACTTCCAACCTGAGGTCATCACTCTGTCAAAAGAGGTAGGTTTTGAATCAAAATGTTATGATTGTTGAGAATTATATGATCAATGAAGTGTTTCCTTGGCAACAAAATATTGCAACCAATAGAGTAGATCCATTCCTGAACATCATTGCAAATCACTTGTTTTGAGCACACAACATTCCTTCTAAACACTGTGGCTGTTTACAGTATGATTTACTTGATTCTCATAAATAATACATTAACAAATTTGTTTTATTTTTTATGTGTGTAATTTGACCAATATCTGTGATAAATTTATGATTTCTATCATTTGTTATGTGTCATTTAAGTAATTAAACCATTCATTGACTATTTTGAAGAAATGAAATACTTTGTAGGTGAGGAATTTGAGGTGGTTAGGATATAGAGTACCACTGGCTATAGTCAACAAGGCTCATCAGGCTAACCAACTGTATCCATTTGCCATTTCACTGATTGAAAGTGTCAAAACTTATGAAAGAACTCTGGAAAAGGTAGGTCAATAATATACCAATGTTTTTCTTATTATTAAATATTTTGTGCCATTCACATTTACTCTCTTGTCAGAATTGAATATTTTTTTTTTATTAAAAGTTGCCAATATTCAATGTTTTATACTAATTGCAGTTGAAATTTTTCATAATATCATACGTAAATAGCCTAGAACGAAGGAAATACGTCGCTGTTTTATTTTCTTGAATCCAGTAAAGAATCCAATGTTTACCCACGCAATATTCATACGACCTGACAGTGATTAGATTTTTGGTGTTTTAACGCCACTTTCAGCAATATTTCAGCTATATCATGGCGACCAGTTTTAGTGGTGGAAGAAGCCGCAGTACCCAGAGAGAACCACCGACTATGGGCAAGCAACTGGTAAACTTTATCATTTGCGTCTGCGAGTCAAGTGCACCCTTTTTTGTAATTTACAAAGCAGGGTGTGAACGCATGCCGTATTGGTGATAGGCTTGTATGAGTTGTTAGGTAATCCAACTACCTAACTCATTGAGCCACCCGGGCCCTTACTTGACAGTGAACTCATTCGGGAAAGCGTTTGCGCATGTTTGAAATTGTTTGTTGATGAAGAAAGCACATGGCATAAATCGAATTGTGGAAGAATGAAAACATTGACGGATTCTATACGAAAACGACACAAAAAGGAGGATTCAGCAAGCTTTGTGTAAAAATTTTAAAAAAGATGTTACACTGACCTACTCCATTTTTCAACACGTAAGCGTAATTTAGTATCTTTTTTCGGCTGAATCGTATTTTGACAGTAGAATTGCATCGTAGTTTTTTATCCCCTCGCCACCGAAGTTGCGAAGGGATATAGTAACGCTACCGTCCTTCCTTCCGTCCCTCCGTCCTTCCGTAACATCCTTGTGAACACTCTAGAATCAACATCCTTCAATGAATTTTGATCAAACTTGGTACATACTTAGTCCTTAAGAGAATCTGGAACCCTATTGATTTTCAAGGTCATAGGTCAAATGTCAAGGTCACCGGGTCAAATTTTTAGGCGAGGGGATATGCCATGCTTTGCGTTGCCCTTGTTATATATTGTTTTTTTCAGGAGAAAACGCTAGGTGATATCTCTTTTAAATTAGAGACTGAAAAAAATATAATCAGAAAAACTCAAGTGTTGTCAATAATATGCAATACAATTTGTTTATAATTTTCCCGTTATCGGACCCCTTTGCAGAGTTTGGGTTTGTTTTTATTGATTTCATCACGTATTTCCGATTTTAAGTGTATTTCTTACTAAATACCATTATATAATATTAACTGATTACCTCGGGATCCAATTTCATATATATTTTTCTTAAATTATATCAATTCTAACGAATTAACATGCTTCCTGGTTATTTATAGCAGTTATCAGTATTCGGCAAACTTCGGAAAAGCAGCCGACTTATAATTAGGTCGTGTTAATGGCGATTTTACCAACAGACATTCAAATTCTTTTCACTGATTACGACATTATAGCATATTTTTTAAACCTGGCTTCTTGTTCAGAACATTTTATTAGTATAAAACATCGAATATTGGCAACTTTTAATATAAACAAAAAAATTCAATTCTGACAGCCTTTAAGGAAAATTAAAGAAATATTATTTTAGAAATTCTATTAAAAGTTTATAGTTAAAAATACTTTGATCCTTTCTCTGGTAAAATTAAATTCAATAAAGATATCCAGTTTATTTAACACATACAATCAAACCTGTATTAAGTGGACAGACAGGAGATCGTTAGAAAGTGAACCAATAAGACAGGTTGCTAAATAAGGTTGCTTTTTACTTATTTGTGTTCACCTTGACCTTGAAATAGGTACCTCTTATTCAAAGTCATTGGCAGGTTTGAGTGTAATTAATGATGATTTTGATTTATTTTACAGGTAGAAGATAGAGTAACAATTGTATTATTAGTGGCTGGACTAAGGAAGGAGGTACAGAATCTTATAGCAGAGGTAAGATGTGTTGTCATGGTAATTTACCTGTATTGTCTTAAAGTTAACAATCAATATAGTCAATATTTCTCTAGATACTGACTACCATCATCAGGAACTAGAGATGACATTTCATTACTATTCCATGGCATATTGTATGCAGTACATTTAAGCAATAAAATGACTTCATGTCATGGATGGAAAAAAGACAAAAGTTATATAATTCCTTCTAGACATCCATTATTCTGTATGTATCATATGACTATGTCATTATTAAGTAAATCTTTCCTATGGTATTTCTGATAGGTTGTAGGGTTTGTATAAAGGTTTTAAGGCAATCTGCTATTTAGCAAATAGTTCATGCTAATTGAACCATAGTTCCATGAAGCATTTGTTATATTATACTTAATATACCAAGACAGCATGTTTATTATTGTTTATATACAGGTAGTATAAAATTGGGAATAAACTTGAGACGAAATTCGGAAATTAACTTGTATTAGACTTTTCCCAGTTCTATATGCGATATATTGGACCAGCTTGCTAACAATCAAAATACACATTAAAAAATATAATATTAATTATTATTAACTTTATTCTTGTATGATATGTATTATTTAATGCATTATATTGTGAACCTCCAAGGTTGTAATCATGTGATAGTTCTTTGGAATCAGTACCCGTCACCCACTAAAGTGGTGAAGTGTACTTGATACAACCTTCATCTGATCAAGTTTCTCAGTTGGGGTACTTTCACCTGGTAGTCCAGTCTCCTGCACCTATAAAACTGACCACCATGTTGTTGAATGTGGCAATAATCACTAATAATCAATAATCCAGTACGTCATATGTTATATTACAGGGGTGTGGTCTTCTGTGGGAGTCATACAAATTGGACCCTTATGTACAGAGACTGGCCGATACAAACTTCAATGTACAAGAAAAGGTTAGTAATTTATAAATTTACATTCTTTTTAATCAGTTTTTTAAGTTAGAATTAGATTCAAGTGCATTACATTTTTGATTGCATATTGTTAATAATAAAGAGGATAATTATGGTAGAATTTAACACTGATAATATTTTTTATTTAGAGTTCATATTTTAGCTCACCTAACTTAAGTCAGGGTCAGAATCAGATTTTACCATCACTTGAGTGAGTCCTTATTTTAAAATCAATCCAAGATGGCCATCATTGCTAAAAATAGAAAATTCTTAAATTGGCCAAAACTGTCTTATTTGAAGCAAAATCTGCTCAAATTTTAGCTATTTAATTTGGAGCTCTTCAACATATAATGTGGGTTTTTTTCGTCAACTTTACACTTTTGTTGGTTTTTGCAAATTACTCAAATAAGCACAATTTTTAAGGTAGGTCAGGTGAGGCTGTCGTTTTATATAAAACGAAGACATATTAACTCTGAATTTACTAGTTAATGCATTCAATTTTCACTATTATATACCGCAACATACACTACAAATTGATATTGTTTTTTATACCAGGTTGATGATTTGGCTGAAATGGAATCTGAGATTGAGTTGGAAGTAAAAGCTTTAACAACTTGTGCCTACAGTAATGCTACATTTACTGAGATACTGAACAGGATACAAAAAGCTGTAGATAACCTCAGTCTTCATGCTTACTCTAACCTACAACAGTGGGTAGCTAGACTAGATCAGAGGGTAAGTTACAGGATACAGAAAGCTGTAGATAACCTCAGTCTTCATGCTTACTCTAACCTACAACAGTGGGTAGCTAGACTAGATCAGAGGGTAAGTTACAGGATACAGAAGGCTGTAGATAACCTCAGTCTTCATGCTTACTCTAACCTACAACAGTGGGTAGCTAGACTAGATCAGAGGGTAAGTTACAGGATACAGAAAGCTGTAGATAACCTCAGTCTTCATGCTTACTCTAACCTTCAACAGTGGGTAGCTAGATTAGATGAGAGGGTAAGTTACAGGATACAGAAAGCTGTAGATAACCTCAGTCTTCATGCTTACTCTAACCTTCAACAGTGGGTAGCTAGACTAGATCAGAGGGTAAGTTACAGGATACAGAAGGCTGTAGATAACCTCAGTCTTCATGCTTACTTTAACCTTCAACAGTGGGTAGCTAGACTAGATCAGAGGGTAAGTTACAGGATACAGAAGGCTGTAGATAACCTCAGTCTTCATGCTTACTCTAACCTTCAACAGTGGGTAGCTAGACTAGATCAGAGGGTAAGTTACAGGATACAGAAAGCTGTAGAAAACCTCAGTCTTCATGCTTACTCTAACCTACAACAGTGGGTTGCTAGACTAGATCAGAGGGTAAGTTACAGGATACAGAAGGCTGTAGATAACCTCAGTCTTCATGCTTAACTTTAGTTTTACTATATCCTGCAACAATAAGTAGTAATAGTTGATCATATGATGAAAGGGTATATTACATGTACATTGTATATGTAGACATGTTGAAGTTGATCTTGTGATGAAAGGGTATATTACATGTACATTGTATATGTAGACATGTTGAAGTTGATCTTGTGATGAAAGGGTATATTACATGTATATGTAGACAAGTTGATCTTGTGATGAAAGGGAATATTACATGTATATGTAGACGAGTTGATCTTGTGATGAAAGGGTATATTACATGTATATGTAGACAAGTTGATCTTGTGATGAAAGGGAATATTACATGTATATGTAGACGAGTTGATCTTGTGATGAAAGGGTATATTACATGTATATGTAGACAAGTTGATCTTGTGATGAAAGGGAATATTACATGTATATGTAGACGAGTTGATCTTGTGATGAAAGGGTATATTACATGTATATGTAGACAAGTTGATCTTGTGATGAAAGGGAATATTACATGTATATGTAGACGAGTTGATCTTGTGATGAAAGGGTATATTACATGTATATGTAGACAAGTTGATCTTGTGATGAAAGGGAATATTACATGTATATGTAGACGAGTTGATCTTGTGATGAAAGGGTATATTACATGTATATGTAGACAAGTTGATCTTGTGATGAAAGGGAATATTACATGTATATGTAGACGAGTTGATCTTGTGATGAAAGGGTATATTACATGTATATGTAGACGAGTTGATCTTGTGATGAAAGGGTATATTACATGTATATGTAGACATGTTGAAGAGTTTGTGTTTATAGTAAAAATTTGTTCTAATATTTTTACATTACTAGTAGTTGTTATCTTTATGTAAATGTGTCAGATCTTGTTAACTTACTAAACATAATTTATGTCTATAAATTTAGTGAAAAAATTGGTGAAAAATGGAGTAGACAAATACTATGTACATATATAAAAAGTATCACAGGTTTAAAATAAATGAACATGTAAGTTGAAGAAATGTAACTGATGCAATATTGAATTACTGGAATAGGTTGAGGAAGCCTTAGCATTCAGATTAGAAGCTGGTTTGAAGGCATGGACAGAATGTTTGAAGAAAAAATCAGAGGCTAAAGATGACACATCTACTGACCAGTTAATGGATACTGATACACCACAACAACAAACCCATAAACCAGGTGGAGAACCATATATTAAGGTAAATTACTTGTTTTAGTGAGATCTTTCTTTTGTTCTCAAATATCCATTTGTTACCTCCCTTTGCAGATGAACCATTCAAAGTCTCTTGAAAGGAATTATCACATAAAAAATATGAGAATTTCAAATGAAATTAGGAACTCCCTGTTCAACAAAGTTATTTAAGATACAGGATTATCTGTCAGTGTATTAGTAAGAATCATATGATGAATCACATTTATCAGAAATAAAGTATTCACAGTTGGTAAAATAGTGTGTAAGTTGAAGAAATCCCTTATGCATGCAGAAGTCTTTAAATTTTATGTCTGATTTAAACAACAAATCAGTATACTCCAAGTCTGGGTCGCACAACCGTTAGTCAAATTTAAGTGTCAATTAACACTTGATCTACACTTAAAATTACTTGAAATGTACATGAAATTAATTTACACTTGGGGTTTAATTGAGACTTAAATTTAATTGAGGTTTTTGCAACCCAGTATGGATGTGAAACCTGCTGAAAGGGAAAGAAACTCTTGATGAAATAATTCCAACTAGGAAATTACTATTGTATTTTCTAAGTTGACTTGAAGTTGCTTTTACTTTTAGTTAATATTTATGGAGTGGTTTGGTTTGGAATTGGGGAGGCCCTGTTGAATACTTATTTTTTCTACAAGATAGCTACTGTAGATGTAGAACGTCAATTTGAAGCAATATTGTATACAAGGGGGAAATGATTCACCGTATGTACTGAAATCGTGATTATTTTGGTGACGGTTCGGGTCACGATACGTGGAGGCCGCTTACGATACAAACGATATGATGCTCATTTAAAAAAAGAAAAGTAGTGTTGAACTTCCGTTTTCCTCTTTTGGTGATCATTTAATTAATATTTTGAGAAAAGTGAATCGATTAATTTACGCTTTTAAAGTTAATTAACCAAATATCAAATATTTATAATTTCCGCTAGTACGTAAGCGACCTCGTATAAAAAAAAAACATGGCGCTAATGTCGACCAGCCTGGACTTCAAGGAATAGTTACAGTTTCCTATAAAACATATCGTGATACGTATCGTAATACATATCAAATATCGCGATACATATCGCTTGTGGAAAAAGTGTATCGTTACACCCCTAATTGTATAAGAAATGATTACTGTAGAAAGTGTCAATGACTGTGGTGTGATGATGACCATATCACTTATCTTTCAGCCTCTTATCCATGAGTTAAGGATTACAAACCAAGTAATCTATGTAAACCCACCAATAGAAGAAGCCAGAGTTAATATTATGCAGGAATTATTTGCCTGGGAAGCAGTTATTACCAGTTTACCAAGGATTACACACTCCAGATATACAGTAAGTATTATCAAACATTATAGCTACATCAATTAACATAGGAAATGATCTTACGTAAAAGTCTTTTATCATTTCATATACTTGGTGCATGGTTTTTAGTTCAATATCATGGAAATGGTAGTGATTACAGGTCAAAACAAAATATCCCTTTTAAGTATGAAAAGAAATATGAAGGGGGTTCATAAATAGTAAAAATACTATTAATTATTTTATTCTAGAAATGGTTTGAGAACTTTTTAAGATTCCTAAGATGGGAGAATAAAATGGTGAAGCTTTTTTTCTTATTCATGTAAATATAATGAAGATACATTAGGTATGTTGTAACATCTTTTGTGCTACATTGTATCCTTTCTCTTTAAGTATCTCTTCTGACTCGAGTACTCTTATCATTGGATGTAGGATTAATCATGTCATATCCCTTATCATTGGATGTAGGATTAATCATGTCCCTTATCATTGGATGTAGGATTAATCATGTCATATCCCTTATCATTGGATGTAGGATTAATCATATCCCTTATCATTGGATGTAGGATTAATCATGTCATATCCCTTATCATTGGATGTAGGATTAATCATATCCCTTATCATTGGATGTAGGATTAATCATATCCCTTATCATTGGATGTAGGATTAATCATGTCATATCCCTTATCATTGGATGTAGGATTAATCATGTCCCTTATCATTGGATGTAGGATTAATCATGTCATATCCCTTATCATTGGATGTAGGATTAATCATATCCCTTATCATTGGATGTAGGATTAATCATGTCATATCCCTTATCATTGGATGTAGGATTAATCATATCCCTTATCATTGGATGTAGGATTAATCATATCATATCCCTTATCATTGGATGTAGGATTAATCATGTCCCTTATCATTGGATGTAGGATTAATCATATCATATCCCTTATCATTGGATGTAGGATTAATCGTGTCATATCCCTTATCATTGGATGTAGGATTAATCATGTCATATCCCTTATCATTGGATGTAGGATTAATCATATCATATCCCTTATCATTGGATGTAGGATTAATCATATCCCTTATCATTGGATGTAGGATTAATCATGTCATATCCCTTATCATTGGATGTAGGATTAATCATGTCCCTTATCATTGGATATAGGATTAATCATGTCATATCCCTTATCATTGGATGTAGGATTAATCATGTCATATCCCTTATCATTGGATGTAGGATTAATCATATCATATCCCTTATCATTGGATGTAGGATTAATCATATCATATCCCTTATCATTGGATGTAGGATTAATCATATCATATCCCTTATCATTGGATGTAGGATTAATCATGTCATATCCCTTATCATTGGATGTAGGATTAATCATATCATATCCCTTATCATTGGATGTAGGATTAATCATATCATATCCCTTATAATTGGATGTAGGATTAATCATATCATATCCCTTATCATTGGATGTAGGATTAATTATATCATATCCCTTATCATTGGATGTAGGATTAATCATATCATGTCCCTTATCATTGGATGTAGGATTAATTATATCATGTCCCTTATCATTGGATGTAGGATTAATCATATCATATCCCTTATCATTGGATGTAGGATTAATCATATCATATCCCTTATCATTGGATGTAGGATTAATCATATCATATCCCTTATCATTGGATGTAGGATTAATTATATCATGTCCCTTATCATTGGATGTAGGATTAATCATATCATATCCCTTATCATTGGATGTAGGATTAATCATATCATATCCCTTATCATTGGATGTAGGATTAATTATATCATATCCCTTATCATTGGATGTAGGATTAATTATATCATATCCCTTATCATTGGATGTAGGATTAATCATATCCCTTATCATTGGATGTAGGATTAATCGTGTCATATCCCTTATCATTGGATGTAGGATTAATCATGTCCCTTATCATTGGATGTAGGATTAATCGTGTTATATCCCTTATCATTGGATGTAGGATTAATCATGTCCCTTTAACAAAAACTAGGCTTGTTCAAAGTTTGTGATTGTTATTTAAAATCAACATTTGTTATTTCAGGTTGGTTTAGAAGCTGAATCAGAGTCAGAGACTACCTACAAGAAAGTGTTAACTATGTTACCAACAGGACAGAGGGTGTTAGAGGATGCTTACTCTGGTATAGAGGAGATCATGAAGGAATTCTCTAAATATGTCAAAGTATGTATAACACATGCATGTCTAGGGTTATCTATACAACAGATACATTTTTAGAAAAACAATTTCGTAATCCAAATTTTTCTTATTTTGTTCAATTCCTTTTACTTATTAAAGTGGCATTATCTGCCAAAATCGTAAATTTTTGTTACCCATAAAAACTATCAGATATAATTGATGCCTTAATAAAACATGTTTTTGTAACTTATAAATGTTATGAAATGTATGCGCATCGGGGAAAAAAGGTGCAATTGCTCGTGTTTTGAGATTCGATCAACAAATGGACGCCATCTTATTAATTATTGGCATTGTTTACGGAGTTTGCCGAATCGTCATTAAATCAGTACAACAATGCACTTATTTCTTATTTTCTGTGAATCTGCTTTTAGTCCGCGTTAATTACGGACAAAGAACCATGCAAGTTTGCAGTTAATAAGCGACATACAAATTATTCGTTTTTACCTGTCACTAGTAAGGTCAGTTGCATACGGAGAAAGCAAGGTCAAATTATTTGCTTGCAAGGAAATAATAAATCAATGGTAATTTTCGTTCTCAAAAGGCAAAAAGTGGTACGATAAACTGTTTAATGTGAAATATTTACATTTATTTCATCATTTTAAAGCTATTTACCAATTTCCAAAACATATAATGTTTTTAGTCAAAATCGTAGCTAATGCCGCTTTAATATATGTATTACAGTTGGTTAATTTAAAATTAATTGTTAAAAAAAATAGGTGTATTTTTGCTGAAATGTCATACATTTTGTTTCATTTTCAAGTATATTTTTTACGTTGGATATAATTTTGATTTATGATTTGTAGGTTTGGTTGAGATACCAATCCTTGTGGGATTTAAATCCAGATGTACTTTATAGCAGACTGGGTCTCAAACTGAAAACATGGATGTCAACACTGGAAGAAATCAAGTATGTGATATAATTCATACAGAAGAAAGAGAATAATAATAATAGTGAATCGACTACTTAAATTAAATACAGTTGAACTTCTTTATCATGAACTCGCAGTCCTTGCAATGAGCACACAGTTTAAATTCTTTATCATGAACTCTGATAAGTCGTTTTCTTGATTAACTCAAAAGTGAAATTATAGTCTGTTCCTAGCAGCTTTCAGCTTAATTTATCCTGAATACTCAAATGTTTCTTAGTAAAATCATCTGTTTCTTCATTTATCCTGAATACTCAAATGTTTCTTAGTAAAATCATCTGTTTCTTCAATAGATCAAAGTTTAGCTGTATAGTATATCTGTGTTTGTGAGAAACAAGAAAGAACAGGAAAATTGAATGTGTGTCAAGAGAATCTTTTAACTTGAATCATATTGAAATATTTATGTTTATTTTTTCAGGGCCTCTAGGAAGACATTTGACACATCAGAAACTCAGAAACAGTTAGGACCCATTATTGTACAGTATGGAAAGGTAGTTATTTCATTTATACACTTAAGTTTAACTTTATTTACTCTGTATAAAATGGTCTTATTGTTTATATTTTACATTTTGTGTACATGTTTAAGTGAATTTTTTAATGGAGATTTTTCTTGCAAAAGAATTCTTTTCAATATTTTATTTCATTTGTTAAGTTAAAATGGGAAGGGTATTGTTACAATAATGAATAGTCAGTATTTGTTTTGTATAATCCAGTAATAACCAATGAATTTTTTAAATGAATTACAGGTACAATCCAAAGTGAGTCTGAAGTATGATTCCTGGCATAAGGAGGTTCTCACCAAATTTGGCAGTTTCCTCAGCAATGAAATGACAGAGTTCCATGCAACTATTTCAAAGGTAAGAAAATTCTCTTTGAAAATAGTT
This sequence comes from Bathymodiolus septemdierum, assembly GCA_963383655.1. NCBI lineage: Eukaryota > Metazoa > Mollusca > Bivalvia > Mytilida > Modiolidae > Bathymodiolus > Bathymodiolus septemdierum. Next base: position 19,585,068 of record OY726519.1, on the reverse strand, counting down.
TGATTGAGCAATCTTAAAACGAAAAAAGCCATGATTTGTGTTTGTTGTAAATGTACAAGATAAAAATTTAAGCTACTTGTATTATCATTCTAACAAATTATCAATATGTATGTTAACCTTAGACAATGATCTCAGGGAGTAAGAAAAAAGTAATAATTTATAGTTTAGAGTAAATTTGTTCTTTTTCTTGACTGCAGACAATGTACAAAACAAAATAGAATCTTAAATTAAATTAAAACTAATATTTAAGGTAGCTATGCTAAAGCATGTGTATATTTGTACCAACTTGTGTGAATTGTTTTTGTATACAATATTTGTAGGCCAGATCAGAGTTAGAACAACAGTCTATTGATACTGCTAACACATCTGAAGCTGTTGGTCTGATTACACAAGTACAGGCTCTTAAACGGAAAATGATCAACTGGGAGAAAAATGTTGACGTATGTATCTTATCTAATTATACAAGTAAATACATGTACATTGTGAACTGTAGGTGTAATGGTTAGCATGCTCGTCTCGAGTGCAGTAGATCATGTGTTCGAGCACCGATCAGGTCAAACCAAAGACTATAATATTGGTATTTGTTGCTTTTCCGATAAGCATGCAGTATTAAGGCGAAAGAGCAAAGACTGGTTGATCCGAATCAGGATAATGTGTCCGAGTGGAGCGACCTGGCTACCCACGGACTGTTGGTCTAGTACAAAGGGGATCTCATCATCATCTCATTGAAAACTTGTTCTCGACATGATATAGCGGAAATATTGCTGAGTTGGCATTAAACAATCACTCGCTCACTGTACATTGTGTTATAGATAATTTAAATCATCATCTATACAGGTGAATCTCGTTATCTCGAAGTTCACAGGACCGTTGCAAAATTTCGAGTTATGCGAAATTCGAATCAAGGGGAGTAAGGGATTAAGTTTGATAGGCTGATATTCTGTCAGGTAATTTTGACAAAAGTGGATGCAAACTATTGTTGTCGGTCATTTACAATATTTTGATCATCATTTGTACGTATTGTGTAGGTATTTTTAACACGTGCATAAGTATTGATTTTTTTTAAAAAAAATAAAAATATTGTCTGATGTGTTATTATCTGAATTTGACCAAATATAGATTCAATAATTGTCAGGAAACTTCGAGAGAAAAAAGAAACATGCATTTGATTACATCATGTACATATACACAAAGCACGGCAATGCAAAATCGTGTATTCAAAAAATACGAAATTGTCAACAAAGCGATCTTTCATAGAAATCTATAGATACCACGTAATTGAAAACTAATAAAAAAAAACTATCTTTCAATATTCTGTTGTAAAAGCTGATCGGCAACTTGACAAAATGTTGAAATGTTATTAACAGATGGTTCAGCGATTTTAATGAATATTGTTTCATAAATTGTTTTAGTGATATCGATGTACACAATGGGCTATTGAATGGCTTCAGAGTTTTCTCTACGCTGTTGTCACGACATCAAACGCTTTCAAATTTATCATTAAATGATATTTCATTCATGATTATGACTTCAAGGCTTCAATTAAGAAATCCAATTGTTTTCTTTACAAATGATAATTAGCAGTTATCAAAATAAATATCACTTGATGCGGTAAACACCGGAGGCCATGCTGTTGACACCTGGACAGGTTTGTTAATTGATTTAATTTATAATTTTGACATAGCGAACATAATTTGAATAGATTTGAATATTTGGGAGTGAAAAGCTACTTCGAGATACCTGAAATTTGAGATAAGAGGAGTAAATTAAGTTGAAAAGCACTAAGTTTAAAACGGGACTTCAGAAAATTTTCGACTTAACCAAGTTTGACATAACGAGATTCAACTGTATGTACTATTTACTAATATTGAATTGTTTCCATGAATATGATTGTGTCATTTATTCCATTGAATACAAGCAATTGTCTTTGAAATGAATAGACTTTGTACATTATAGGCTAACTATTTAGTTATACTTGGAAATTAAAAACTTTCTATCAATTTATGTGTTAAAATATGAAAGAATGGTAAACTTTACATATTAAATACAATGACAGTTTGTTTTTTTGCAATTGACCTCTTAAGGAAAATTTCTTAATTTTCTCTGTGTATTAAAATTCTGATAAATATTATTATTTTCAGTGGTAAAAATATTATTTTTAGCTCACCTTGCCAAAGGCAATGTGAGCTTTTGCCATCACTTGGCATCCGTCGTCTGTTGTCCGTTAACTTTTCACATTTTAATCTTCTCCTCTGAAACCCCTCCGCCAAATGAAGTGAAACTTGGTAGGAAGCATCTATAGAAGGTCCTCTCTAAAGATTGCACATTTTGTACCGATCCATTAACAAACATGGCCGCCACAGGCAATTCTTGTTTCTGATTGGCTGATTTTTAAGAATCTTTTCCTCTGAAACCGCTTGGCCAAATGCACTGAAACTTGGTAAGAAGCATCTATGGAAGGTCCTCTATAAAGCATGTTCATTTTGTCCTGATCGGTTAACAAACATGGCCACCACAGGCAATTCTTGTTTCTGATTGGTTGATTTCTAAAAAATCTTCTCTGTTAAAAGAAAGATAACTCTTGCCTAAACTGTTAAAAGAAAGATAACTCTTGTCATTATCTCCCTTAGAAATTAACTAATACTGATATAGTGTAACATGTTTATTCTATACATTACAAGTAGGTATTCACATTTTAATATTCTTTTTAGCAAACCTTGCCAAAGGCAATATGAGCTTTTACCATCACTTGGTGTCCATCGTCTGTCATCTGTTTACTTTTCACATTTTAATCTTCTCCTCTGAAAACCCTCAGCCAAATGAACTGAAACTTGGTAGGAAGCATCTATGGAAGGTCCTCTCTAAAGAGTGCACATTTTGTTATGATCCATTACCAAACATGGCTGCCACAGGCAATTCTTGTTTCTGATTGGCCGATTTTTTAGAATTCTTCTCCTCTGAAACCGCTTGGCTAAATGAACCGAAACTTGGTAGGAAGCATCTGTGGAATGTCCTCTATGAAGATTGCTCATTTCGTCCCGATCGGTTAACAAATATTGCTACTACCGTAACTTGGTAGGAATCATCTATGGAATGTCCTCTATGAAGATTGCTCATTTCGCCCCAATCGGTTAGCAAACATGGCTACCACCGAAACTTTGTAGAAAACATCTATGGAATGTCCTCTATGAAGATTGCTCATTTCGTCCCGATCGGTTAGCAAACATGGCCACCACATGCAATTCTTGTTTCTGATTGGTCGATTTCTAAAAAAAATTCTCCTTTGAAACTGCTTAGCCATATGAAACGAAATTGGTAGGAAGCATCTACATGTATAGAAGGTTCTGTATTAAGTTTTCTCAAAGCAGAATGAAAGGAGAGCGACACCAGCCCACTGAGCCTCTAGTTTTAAATGTTATTATGTTGATTCATTCTTGATTGTAGACAAAATAAAACAATTCAGATCTGTTTGTTTAGGAATTTTGAACAGTGTAACATAGAAAGTTTGGTTTATTTCTAGATGCTCAAAACTTTTATAGCATCTTATCTTTTACAAATTTACTAATTTGATGTTTTCAGATGTTTAATGAGAGTCAGAGGATTTTAGAAAGACAGAGATTCCAGTTCCCACCTAACTGGTTGTACAGTGACAACATTGAAGGGGAGTGGGGAGCTTTCTCTGACATTATGAAACGTAAAGACTCCTCTATACAGACACAGGTTGCTAGTTTACAGATGAAGATAGTCTCTGAGGATAAGATTGTGGAGAGTAAAACACATGATATGTTGTCTGAATGGGAGAAAGAAAAACCTGTTGAGGTAAGAAGATAAATTATAGTTATCTCCCTTTAAATGACACAAGTAATTTTTTTATTTACACTTGAAAATTTGTTTTCTGATTTCTTATTGTGAATGTTTCTCGGCTATTATCAAAAGGACCAATCTGTAAAAATAAAGGGAAATAAACATTTTCTGCACATTTTTCATAAACTTGTTTGAATAATTTTATTAGAAAAATGAAATCATTTTCTATTTAGATTGCACATATTTTAATATTTATTTGTGTAATCATCTGAAGGAAACAATTTGTAATGTATAATGTCATTTAAATTAAACAATAGAAGAAATGAATTGTCAGTAATGTTAAACTCTTGATTATGTTAAAATATATGGGTGTTTTTGTGAAGGGAGAGTTGACACCAGATACAGCTATGAAAGCATTGACAATATTTGAGGGAAAGTTTACCAGACTAAAGGAAGAGAGAGATAATGTTACCAAGGCAAAGGAGGCTCTAGAATTATCTGAACCAGGTAAAAACTTTATATGTAAATGTGTTAAATACTGGGATATCAACCATTGGAATAGGGGGCAATTGTGGCTGTGATTGTATTGTAGTTGGATTTACAACTACCCTGTGCAATCAGTGCATATCACCACTAAAGTTGTGAGTTCGAACCCCGTTCAGGGCTAGGTGTATTCGATACAACATTATGTAATTAAGTTTGTCAGTGACTTGCGACAGATCGGTGGTTTTCTTTGTGTACTTCGGTTTCCTCTACCAATAAAACTGACTGCCACGATATAACTGAAATATGTTGAGAGTGGTGTTAAACACCATAAACCAACCAATCCATTGAAATAATGCAAGTTAATATTTGGAAAAAAATTCTGAAATATTATAAAGATAGCGTAAAGTGATGTGAAATACTGTTTTAAATATGATAAAGATCAAACAATATATTTGAAATGTTTGGCTAAAACAGATGCTTTGCGCTATGATTAAAAAAAAACCAAAACAAATAAGACGAGGCATGCAAAAATCATATTATGTTTTGATTAATTAAATACTGGCAACAAATATAATCTGTGAACCATTTAATATATTAAAATATATACATATGAAATTTATAGGTCAGTTGAGCCCTAGTGAAGAAAAGATGCAGGTTGCTTTAGAGGAATTACAAGATTTGAAAGGTGTTTGGGTTGAGCTGTCTAAAATCTGGGAGCAGATTGATGAACTTAAAGACAAACCATGGTTGTCTGTACAACCTAGAAAGGTAGGTGTCACTGTTTACTGGTGTCAAGGATCATTGCATTTTATTTTATTTTATTGTAGATCACAACAAAATAAATTTTTGCTTATGAGCAACTTTCGTTTTATTGAATTGTGGGAAAAAAATTCAATTGTTCTCATATTGAAGATATAGAATTAATATATGTGAACCTTATTAAGGTTTGTTTGTTTGTTTGTTTGATGGTGTTTAACGCAACTTTCAACAATATTTCAATTATATTGTGACGGTCAGTTTTATTGGTGGAGGAAACCGGATAACCAGGAGAAAACCACCGACCTGTCGCAAGTCACTGAAAAACTTGTAACACATAATGTTGTACACCTCGCCCTGATCAAGATTCAAACTCACAACATCAGTGGTGATAGGCACTGATTACGTTGTAGAAGGGAGACTACTGTTGTCTGTAATAGAAAGAACTAATAATATATATATATATATATATATATATATATATATATATATATATAAAACAAGGCTTAAGTTATTGGTTTTAAATGTGATTTTAACATTTTAATTTAGAAAACAAAGAATCTATTTAAAGGGAGGTAATAGGTATGGGTCCAATTTAATATTTTCACATGTTTGTTATTTTAGATTCGTCAATCTCTTGATGGGTTAATTAACCAGCTAAAAGAGTTACCAGCCAGACTAAGAACATATGATTCTTATGATTATGTCAAGAGGAAAGTACAAGGATATGCCAAGGTATATATTAGCTTAAGCATATTTTATTACCGGTAATTATTAAATAATAATTGTACAATAAGATAATCAATTACATCATGATAGTTACAAACCTTTTTGATTAGATAGAAATCAAATGCTTTATAAAATATTCAATGATCTATTGTGTAATCAAAGCCGAAAATATCAACTCTAAAATTTTATTTAGCTTAAATATCAATTTAAATAACAAAAAATTTAATGTGTAGCACTTCAAAGCAATATTCTGACACAGTTTCCAACATGGTAAAACGTAAAATTTACTCTGACTTGTAAAATACAATTGACCAATTAAATTGCTTGCTACATAACCAATTGCATTAGAATCTCATTTTTATCAATATACATTTGTTTATGATATCAGGTTAACATGATGATAGTGGAGTTAAAATCTGAGGCTCTCAAGGAGAGACATTGGAAACAACTGACTAGGAAGTTAGGTGTTAGATGGGTGTTGTCTGACCTCACCCTGGGGCATGTATGGGATGCTGATCTACTCAAACATGAGATGATAGTCAAAGATGTCATTCTGGTGGCACAGGGTGAAATGGCACTTGAGGAATTCTTAAAACAGGCATGTAGTAAATTGTAATATTAAAGTTATGGGAAAACAATATGGAAGACTAAAAATATAAAATTTACCAAACAAGATATAGAAAATGATTCAAGAATCTGCAAACATTATATTATGAAAAGAAAGTTTAATCAGTGATGGTCAACAATTCCACCAATATCAATAAAATGAACAATCTCCTCTAGCCTACAGAAAGTTTAAACAGTGATGGTCAACAATTCCACCAATATCAATAAAATGAACAATCACCTCTAGCCTACAGAAAGTTTAAACAGTGATGGTCAACAATTCCACCAATATCAATAAAATGAACAATCTCCTCTAACCTACAGAAAGTTTAAACAGTGATGGTCAACAATTCCACCAATATCAATAAAATGAACATTCACCTCTAGCCTACAGAAAGTTTAAACAGTGATGGTCAACAATTCCACCAATATCAATAAAATGAACAATCTCCTCTAACCTACAGAAAGTTTAAACAGTGATGGTCAACAATTCCACCAATATCAATAAAATGAACAATCACCTCTAGCCTACAGAAAGTTTAAACAGTGATGGTCAACAATTCCACCAATATCAATAAAATGAACAATCACCTCTAGCCTACAGAAAGTTTAAACAGTGATGGTCAACAATTCCACCAATATCAATAAAATGAACAATCACCTCTAGCCTACAGAAAGTTTAAACAGTGATGGTCAACAATTCCACCAATATCAATAAAATGAACATTCACCTCTAGCCTACAGAAAGTTTAAACAGTGATGGTCAACAATTCCACCAATATCAATAAAATGAACAATCTCCTCTAACCTACAGAAAGTTTAAACAGTGATGGTCAACAATTCCACCAATATCAATAAAATGAACAATCACCTCTAGCCTACAGAAAGTTTAAACAGTGATGGTCAACAATTCCACCAATATCAATAAAATGAACAATCACCTCTAGCCTACAGAAAGTTTAAACAGTGATGGTCAACAATTCCACCAATATCAATAAAATGAACAATCACCTCTAGCCTACAGAAAGTTTAAACAGTGATGGTCAACAATTCCACCAATATCAATAAAATGAACAATCACCTCTAGCCTACAGAAAGTTTAAACAGTGATGGTCAACAATTCCACCAATATCAATAAAATGAACAATCTCCTCTAGCCTACAGAAAGTTTAAACAGTGATGGTCAACAATTCCACCAATATCAATAAAATGAACAATCACCTCTAGCCTACAGAAAGTTTAAACAGTGATTGTCAACAATTCCACCAATATCAATAAAATGAACAATCTCCTCTAGCCTACAGAAAGTTTAAACAGTGATGGTCAACAATTCCACCAATATCAACAAAATGAACAATCTCCTCTAGCCTACAGAAACTTTAAACAGTGATGGTAAACAATTCCACCAATATCAATAAAATGAACAATCTCCTCTAACCTACAGAAAGTTTAAACAGTGATGGTCAACAATTCCACCAATATCAACAAAATGAACAATCTCCTCTAGCCTACAGAAAGTTTAAACAGTGATGGTCAACAATTCCACCAATATCAATAAAATGAACAATCTCCTCTAGCCTACAGAAAGTTTAAACAGTGATGGTCAACAATTCCACCAATATCAACAAAATGAACAATCTCCTCTAGCCTACAGAAACTTTAAACAGTGATGGTAAACAATTCCACCAATATCAATAAAATGAACAATCTCCTCTAACCTACAGAAAGTTTAAACAGTGATGGTCAACAATTCCACCAATATCAACAAAATGAACAATCTCCTCTAGCCTACAGAAAGTTTAAACAGTGATGGTCAACAATTCCACCAATATCAATAAAATGAACAATCTCCTCTAGCCTACAGAAAGTTTAAACAGTGATGGTCAACAATTCCACCAATATCAATAAAATGAACAATCACCTCTAGCCTACAGAAAGTTTAAACAGTGATGGTCAACAATTCCACCAATATCAACAAAATGAACAATCTCCTCTAGCCTACAGAAAGTTTAAACAGTGATGGTCAACAATTCCACCAATATCAATAAAATGAACAATCACCTCTAGCCTACAGAAAGTTTAAACAGTGATGGTCAACAATTCCACCAATATCAACAAAATGAACAATCTCCTCTAGCCTACAGAAAGTTTAAACAGTGATGGTCAACAATTCCACCAATATCAATAAAATGAACAATCTCCTCTAGCCTACAGAAAGTTTAAACAGTGATGGTCAACAATTCCACCAATATCAATAAAATGAACAATCTCCTCTAGCCTACAGAAAGTTTAAACAGTGATGGTCAACAATTCCACCAATATCAACAAAATGAACAATCTCCTCTAGCCTACAGAAAGTTTAAACAGTGATGGTCAACAATTCCACCAATATCAATAAAATGAACAATCTCCTCTAGCCTACAGAAAGTTTAAACAGTGATGGTCAACAATTCCACCAATATCAATAAAATGAACAATCACCTCTAGCCTACAGAAAGTTTAAACAGTGATGGTCAACAATTCCACCAATATCAATAAAATGAACAATCTCCTCTAGCCTACAGAAAGTTTAAACAGTGATGGTAAACAATTCCACCAATATCAATAAAATGAACAATCTCCTCTAGCCTACAGAAAGTTTAAACAGTGATGGTCAACAATTCCACCAATATCAATAAAATGAACAATCTCCTCTAGCCTACAGAAAGTTTAAACAGTGATGGTCAACAATTCCACCAATATCAATAAAATGAACAATCTCCTCTAGCCTACAGAAAGTTTAAACAGTGATGGTCAACAATTCCACCAATATCAATAAAATGAACAATCTCCTCTAGCCTACAGAAAGTTTAAACAGTGATGGTCAACAATTCCACCAATATCAATAAAATGAACAATCACCTCTAGCCTACAGAAAGTTTAAACAGTGATGGTCAACAATTCCACCAATATCAATAAAATGAACAATCTCCTCTAGCCTACAGAAAGTTTAAACAGTGATGGTCAACAATTCCACCAATATCAATAAAATGAACAATCTCCTCTAGCCTACAGAAAGTTTAAACAGTGATGGTCAACAATTCCACCAATATCAATAAAATGAACAATCACCTCTAGCCTACAGAAAGTTTAAACAGTGATGGTCAACAATTCCACCAATATCAATAAAATGAACAATCTCCTCTAGCCTACAGAAAGTTTAAACAGTGATGGTCAACAATTCCACCAATATCAATAAAATGAACAATCTCCTCTAGCCTACAGAAAGTTTAAACAGTGATGGTCAACAATTCCACCAATATCAATAAAATGAACAATCTCCTCTAGCTTACAGAAAGTTTAAACAGTGATGGTCAACAATTCCACCAATATCAACAAAATGAACAATCTCCTCTAGCCTACAGAAAGTTTAAACAGTGATGGTCAACAATTCCACCAATATCAATAAAATGAACAATCTCCTCTAGCTTACAGAAAGTTTAAACAGTGATGGTCAACAATTCCACCAATATCAATAAAATGAACAATCTCCTCTAGCCTACAGAAAGTTTAAACAGTGATGGTAAACAATTCCACCAATATCAATAAAATGAACAATCTCCTCTAGCCTACAGAAAGTTTAAACAGTGATGGTCAACAATTCCACCAATATCAATAAAATGAACAATCACCTCTAGCCTACAGAAAGTTTAAACAGTGATGGTCAACAATTCCACCAATATCAATAAAATGAACAATCTCCTCTAGCCTACAGAAAGTTTAAACAGTGATGGTAAACAATTCCACCAATATCAATAAAATGAACAATCTCCTCTAGCCTACAGAAAGTTTAAACAGTGATGGTCAACAATTCCACCAATATCAATAAAATGAACAATCTCCTCTAGCCTACAGAAAGTTTAAACAGTGATGGTCAACAATTCCACCAATATCAATAAAATGAACAATCTCCTCTAGCCTACAGAAAGTTTAAACAGTGATGGTCAACAATTCCACCAATATCAATAAAATGAACAATCACCTCTAGCCTACAGAAAGTTTAAACAGTGATGGTCAACAATTCCACCAATATCAATAAAATGAACAATCTCCTCTAGCCTACAGAAAGTTTAAACAGTGATGGTCAACAATTCCACCAATATCAATAAAATGAACAATCTCCTCTAGCCTACAGAAAGTTTAAACAGTGATGGTAAACAATTCCACCAATATCAATAAAATGAACAATCTCCTCTAGCCTCAAATCATTGAATATAAAGACTACAACATATGACACTAGAAATCTAGGTCCTGATTTGTTTCAGGCACAAACATTTGGATAAGATCATTGATGAGTGAAACTGGAACACTCAGAGAAGCCTTCAGCTATCTGTAGTAAATAACAAGCACTACTTATGCATACAATGAAATTTCCAAGGAAAAGTGATATTTTCAACACAAGAAATTTTATCAGAGAACTGCTTTGTTATGTAAACAAAAACATTTTATGATGTTGAAAACATAAGTTTATATATTGTTGATGATTTCATCTTTTATAAGAAACTTTTGTAGGTTGCTGAAGTATGGAGGAGCTATGAGTTGGACTTGATCAACTATCAGACTAAATGTAAACTAATCAGAGGATGGGATGACCTCTTTACAAAGGTCAAAGAGCACATCAACAGTGTCACAGCTATGAAACTGTCACCATATTATAAGGTAAATTCACGATGTTAATGATTTAACTTTTGATTACAGTTCTATACAGGGTTATGGTAACGTAATAAAAAAACTTTCTATAAACAATTAAAATGATATACTACTATTATGAAAAGAAAGTGTAAACATGGATGGTCAACAGTTCCACCAATATCAACAAAACAAACAAGTCCCTCTCACCTTAACTCACTGAACACAAAAAAAGCTATGACATATGACATTGAAAATCCATGGTTGTTTCTATATAATGGGAGTCATGGAACCATTACACCATGTCCATGTGTCTATGTTATTTCCAAAAAATCAATGTAACAGTACAAAATGGAAGGTTAGCCATATATTAGTTTGAAATCATTACTAAATCCTAAAATAAATAATAAAACAATATGACATATTTTAAATAAATTATTATGTATTCTATTATAGCAATTTGAAGATGATGCTGTAGCTTGGGAAGACAAACTGAATCGTATCAATGCTTTATTTGATGTATGGATAGATGTACAGAGACGATGGGTATACCTAGAGGGTATATTTACTGGTAGTGCTGATATCAAACATTTACTACCTGTTGAGACATCAAGATTTCAAGGGTAAGGAAACAAATCCCAGTACAAATATAGGTAGATGAAGTTGAAATGTTTTGTTTAACTCTTTCTGAAATATTATAGTGTTAAGCAAGCTTACCTGTAGTATCAGATGTTGTTTCAACGGTCACTTCCTTATAAATATGTCTTACCCATTAGGTTTGGGAGTCATAATATAGCTGAAAAATATCTGTAAATGACAACGAATACTACGAACCCTAGTAATAGACAGAATTATCATTCATTTTAAAATACATGTATTTAAATATAAACATGAACTATTACAATGTTTGTCAAAGCTTACTGACTGTATTTCCTGTTAAATATCTGAGATATTCATTTTTGTTGCATATTATTAAAATATATTAGAAAAAAAAATATGATTGTGTAACAAGCATTTGAATAAAAGATATCACGTTAAGAAAAAATATGTGATTGTGTTTTCAGAGTGAGTACAGAGTTTCTTGGTTTGATGAAGAAGGTTGCTAGATCACCCTTAGTAACAGATGTTGTAAACATCCCAAATGTACAGAAACAGTTAGAAAGACTTGCTGATTTGTTGACCAAGATACAGAAAGCTTTGGGAGAATACCTAGAGAGGGAGAGATCCTCATTCCCAAGGTAAGTTACTGATAAACAGGTAGTATATATCTGAGTCTAATGAATGTAAAGGAAAGACACAGAAACAGTCACATTCCTTGAAGAAGGGAAATTTGATGACCCTGCATGTCAAGTACACTCTGAATATTAAGAATTATTTGTAATGGGTTTTTCTTTTTATGTGATATATGGATTTGTTCATGTGGAAGTATTTATATGTATTATTATTCTTCTGTTTTTTGTTATTAAAGGAAAGAAATATGTATTTTCATTAAAGAAAATGAAAGATTACTCTATTTGATAATATTTATACAATTGTAGATTTTACTTTGTTGGTGATGAAGATTTACTGGAGATCATTGGTAACAGTAAGAATGTAGGTAGATTACAGAAACACTTCAAGAAGATGTTTGCTGGAGTGTCTACTATTGTCCTTAATGATGATGAGTCACAAGTAACAGGTCTTATGTCAAAAGAAGGAGAAGAGGTTGGTACTATTTTGTAAAAATTCATTGGAAACAAATACTTGCAGGGAATATTATTATTTAATATCACAGAGATTGCCGTGATTTATTATAGTTGATTGAAACTTACGACATTATTAACTTATGGTATTTTTAGAGTCAACTTGCAGTATTTTATACTTGTCCTCTTTGTGTAGAATTGATGTCCAGAATTTATTCTGACAACACAAATGTAGGTTTGCTCCTGGAGACTTACCTCAAGCGTTAAAGTTTCAAGACATCTATGCATGGCCGAGGGTTTATTAGATCAGTTCATATCTGAACAGGCTTTTCTCCCCTTTTAAATCATGTAGTCACGATATAGCTGAAAAATTGCTGAAAGTGATAAACACCCAATAATCCAATAACCATTATGTTTTTTAACAGTTTGTTTCAGATTATACGCATTTAAGAAACTATTATCCATAGCATTTTATACTGGTGAGTGGTTTGTTCTTTATTTCACTGTGTTGTTTTATTGTAGGTCCAATTTGTAACAAGTGTCTCTATAGCGGCACATCCAAAGATCAATGAATGGCTGACATTAGTAGAGAAGGAAATGAGAGTAACATTAGCTAAATTACTGGCCAAAGCTGTTCAGGAGGTCACAGCATTCAAGTCGGGAAAAATTGACTCGCACAAGTACATGGAGTGGATTGACAGTTACCAGGTACAGTAGCACTGGGATTGTTTTATTGATATTAAAAAGTGTTTGAATGATTTTAAATGAGTTTCATTTAAAAGTTTTTTTTATTGATTTAAGATGCAGAGGTGAAAGTTTTTCTTTGATCAGCGGGTTTCTTCTTTTTTGAGTACAATTATTGGAAATAAATGAATGAAACTTCGTTCAAGCAGGTAGAAAATAAAGATATAGGGAGACAGTGAAGTTGTGTTTCGTATTTTATGATCAGTGTACACATTCATCTCTGAAGATGAATTTTATTTAAAAAAAAATTTGAATGATCTTTAATGAGTTTCATTAAAGATTAAAAAGATTGCCAATATTTAAATATACTTTTAAAACCAAATTTAACATTAACATTTATTGCTCCCAAATATTTAAATTATTTGGCTTTCCAATCTTTTGATTTTGAGCATACCTGCAGGGCTTTCAATATTTTTCAAGTGCACCAGTACTTCCCTATTTATAGGCGGTACTTATTCTAAGAAGTTGAACATTTTGCATGAATATCTTATGCAATACTCTTTGAAATTAGGAGGTACCAATTACCATTTTAAGTGGATAAAAATACCTGGTACCGCCCCTTATTGAAATGCTTGTACCTAATGAAGGTTATTTCAGAAACATGTCGTGCGTGTGTATAAGTGATTCCTTATAAACAGTTTTGATGTTTCATTACAGGCTCAGTTAATAGTACTCGCATCACAGATATCGTGGTCAGAGAGTGTAGAGACATGTCTACAAAGTATATCTACATCTAAGAACCCTGATGATCTAAGTCCATTAACCACTGCTCTAGATGCTGTCAAGTCTACACTGAATGTTCTGGCTGACTGTGTACTACATGAACAACCACCAGTTAGAAGAAGAAAATTAGAACAACTGGTATGTATTACTGTCTTTGGTTTGGTATAAACATATTTATTTGTCATAAACAAGATAAAAGGATCAGGCACAAATTATACAATTTAGGTTGATGTCTTCGTTATTTACATGATATACATAACATTGACATATACTGTCTTTGCTGTTGTTAAAAATGCATTTGTTCCTCATTACTTTATATAAATATAAATACTTGAGATATTTCCCATCCAAATATATGATATATTACATCAATAATAATAAATCTCAAGACATAAATAATAAGGTTTTCAGTTTTCAAATTTTGTTCTCTCTTGTATCTACAAGACATTTTAAATATCCAACAAAAGAATTAAGTAATCAGTAGAAGTTTTAAAGTTGATGGTGAAAAAACTCCATAATCTAAAAAAGCAGTAAAAGAATATAGGAATGGTTTTTTTCCCAGTTATTAAAGCAATTCATATGATTATGCATTGTAGATAGTAACCCCTTCACCAAAAAATATATCAAAGTTTCCCTGTACTTTTTAGAATCCATTTTTTGTGTACAGTAGAAACTGTCAAAATACTTAGTTCTGTTATGTCGTATACATGTTCTTTGACAACATTACTGAATTTGATATGCAGTATTTTATAATGTCCGTTTTCTTATGTTTATTCTTCATGTATTTTTGTGATTTTCTTCAGTATTAGATTTGATATTTGTATTTCAGATCACAGAATTAGTTCATCAGAGAGATGTTACAAGGATGTTAGTGGCCAACAAAGTAAATAACCCAAAGAATTTTGATTGGTTGTGTCAAATGAGGTTTTACTTTGACCCTAAGAACTCTGATGTTTTACAACAATTGTCTATACATATGGCTAATGCCAAGTTTAACTATGGATTTGAATATTTAGGAGTACAAGAGAAACTTGTACAAACACCACTGACTGACAGATGTTATCTAACCATGACACAAGCTTTAGAAGCCAGGCTTGGAGGATCACCATTTGGTAAATTATATTAATTATTTATGAGTAAAATATTTCTCTAACCTATGCTACACAGGTTACACCTTATTGAACTCCAACATTTGGGTTGGAAATCAACCGTTTTGTTATTAATAAGTATATTGAATCATGCCTTAAGGCTTAACTTTAATATTTTATACACATTCTCATGATGGAGTGTTAATTCACTGTGGATTGGAAGCGAAAGAGATAAATCAAATATTTAGAAACAAAATTAGACTAATAGAGAAGGAGAATCTGAAGACATTGAATACTAATTACAATTGTCATTGTAGATATTATCTATTTTTTGTACAACATAATCATATTTTATTCAAACACTTTTTACGATTATAATGAGAGTCCAAACTCCTCTGAAAATGTCCCTTTGAAATCCATCTAAATCTACCTAGAAACATTTTCAGTTACTCTGCATGAAACTTTTGTTTCATTTTCATAATTAATATCTGGTATTAGATACAAGATAGTATATAATAATACTTTTACTCTGTTAACAGGTCCTGCTGGTACAGGGAAGACAGAATCTGTGAAAGCTCTGGGTAACCAGCTTGGTAGATTTGTATTGGTCTTTAATTGTGATGAAACATTTGACTTCCAGGTAAATATTATACTTGATTTGTGAAGGACCACATAATTGTTGAGAAGAGCACACATGACACAATTTATCATTTTTCTTAACAGTAGAAACAGGCAATTATTTAGAAAACAAATTGTTGGTCTGAAAAAAATACATGAAATAATTAGCATATCTTGAAAATCTAAATGGAACCTATGATTTGATAGTATTTCTTTGTCTTTTTTAGCTCACCTTGCCAAAGGCAATGTGAGCTTTTGCCATCACTTGGCATCCGTCTTTTGTCGTCCGTTAACTTTTCACATTTTAATCTTCTCCTCTGAAACTGCAAAGCCAATAGATCTGAAACTTGGTAGGAAGCATCTATGGAAGGTCCTTTATAAAGACTGCTCATTTCGTCACGATCCATTAACAAACATGGCCGCCACAGGCAATTCTTGTTTCTGATTGGCCGATTTAAAAAAATCTTCTCCTCTGAAACCACTCGGCCAAATGAACTGAAACTTGGTAGGAAACATCTATGGAAGGTCCTCTATAAAGATTGCTCATTTCGTCCCGATCGGTTATCAAACATGGCCACCACAGGCAATTCTTGTTTCTGATTGGTTGATTTCTAAAAAATCTTCTCCTCTGTTAAAAGAAAGATAACTCTTGCCATTATCTCCCTTAGAAATTAACTAATGCTGATATAGTGGAACATGTTTATTCTATACATTACAAGTAGGTATTCACATTTTAATATTCTTTTTAGCAAACCTTGCCAAAGGCAATATGAGCTTTTGCAATCACTTGGTGTCCGTCGTCTGTCATCTGTTTACTTTTCACATTTTAATCTTCTCCTCTGAAAACCCTCAGCCAAATGAACTGAAATTTGGTAGGAAGCATCAATGAAAGGTCCTCTCTAAAGAGTGCACATTTTGTTATGATCCATTACCAAACATGACCGCCACAGGCAATTCTTGTTTCTGATTGGCCAATTTTTTTAAATCTTCTCCTCTGAAACCGCTTGTTCAAATGAACCGAAACTTGGTAGGAAGCATCTATAGAATGTCCTCTATGAAGATTGCTCATTTCGTCCCGATCGGTTAACAAACATGGCTACCACCGAAACTTGGTAGGAATCATCTATGGAATGTCCTCTATGAAGATTGCTCATTTCGTCCCGATCGGTTAGCAAACATGGCCACCACATGCAATTCTAAAAAATCTTCTCCTTTGAAACTGCTTAGCCATTTGAACCGAAACTTGGTAGGAAGCATCTACATGTATGGAAGGTTCTGTATTAAGTTTCCTCAAAGCAGAATGAAAGGTGAGCGACACAGGCTCAGTGGGCTGAGCCTCTAGTTTATATTTAGTTTTGGTAACTTGTGCCACTGAGCCTCTAGTTTTTTACACCAACAGTGCTTGTAATGTAAATTATGCAAATTTTTTAGGCCATGGGTCGTATCTTTGTTGGTCTGTGTCAAGTAGGTGCTTGGGGATGTTTTGATGAGTTCAATAGATTAGAGGAGAGAATGTTGTCGGCTGTATCACAGGAAATACAGACAATACAGGAAGGATTGAAAGAACTTGTAGGAGTAACAGATAAAAAGAAAGGTAGGATTATCTACATTAAACACTAAATATGATGTAAAAAGACCATCACATTAAGAAGAGTTTGAAGATACCAAAGGGCTAATCAGAATCTGTAAATAGTGGAAATGGTCTTCATAACTATGTTATATTGGAATATAATACAGCTTATACATTTTTCATAATATTTATATTAAATTTTTTTTTTCATGTAAATTATTTCCAATAAATAAAATATAAAGAAGCAAAAATTACATCAACAAGTGCAAAATTAAAACTCTTATGCATTTACAACCTTTTGATAATGACTCGTGAAAATGTCTTTGAATTCTACTTTCAGGAGTAATTGTCGAGATTATTGGCAAGACTGTAAAGTTGAATCCTGATATGGCAATCTTCATAACAATGAACCCTGGATATGCTGGTAGATCTAATCTTCCTGATAACTTGAAAAAACTCTTCAGAAACTTGGCCATGACTAAGCCTAACAGACAATTGATTGCTCAAGTTATGTTGTATTCACAAGGATTTAGGACAGCTGAAAAACTAGCCAGCAAGATTGTTCCTTTCTTCCAGTAAGTATTGTGTTTACTGTATGACCTGTGTACTCCAATGCACAACATTACATCTAGAAACAGGGTTGTAATATGTGACAAAGTGTGTCATGTTTTCTTTTGTACTTCTGTTTCCTCCACCAATAAAATTTACTGCCACAATATAGCAGAAATATTGTTAAAAGAGACATTAAAAACATATATTCATAGCATCATAGGTTCTGTTGATGATTTGTAAATAAAGTTATTAAAATCAGAATTACTTTTAAAGTTTGTAGTAGGTGGATATGCTGCTATTTTCCCCATTGTATATCATATATAATGTAATATATCATATATTCAAATGATATAGGGTTTAGGGGTATGGTGTTTGATGCCACTTTCAACAATATTTCAATTATATTGTGGCAGTAAGTTTCATTGGTGGAGGAAACCAGAGTACATGGAGAAAACCACTGACCTGCCACAAGTCACTGACAAACTTTATCAAATAAGAGTTGTATCGAGTACACCTCACCATGAGTGGGATTCGAACTCACAACTTTAGTGGTGATAGGCTCTGATTGCATAGGTAGTTGTAAATCCAATTACCATACGATCATGACCATGTCGGCCCCTCAAATGATATATGATAGATAAATATTTTGAAATAAATTAATGGAACTTTTATTAATTTCAATTATTACATTGTAGATTGTGTGATGAGCAGTTGTCACCTCAGTCTCACTATGATTTTGGATTGAGAGCCTTGAAGAGTGTACTGATCAGTGCTGGTAATGTAAAACGTGACAGAATACAGAAAGTTAAAGATGTTTTAATAGAAAGAGGAGAAACTGTTGATGAGGGAAAAATTGCTGAGAATTTACCTGAACAAGAGGTTTGTGAATTTGGTCATGACCTCAAGTTATAACAGTCTGGTCTTTTTTCACTCATTAAATCTTGTAATCATGATATCACTGAAAAATTGCTTAAATTATGAAAAGAAAGTTAAAAACAGTGATGGTCAACAATTCCGCCATTATCAACAAATCGAAAGTTGATGGTAAACACCAATAACCCACTCCTTCAGGAATATCAGTGTGTCAAAGGATGTATGTCTTGTAATTGTACTCAACATAGTATCTCTTAGGCGAGTCTTCTTTATGAATATATTTTGCAAATTCAAATTCATATTTCCATAGTGATCTATTGAATATATTTAGTAACTAAATACAATAAGATAGAAGTTTTGTTTTACATTTAGATCTTGATTCAAAGTGTTATGGAGACCCTAGTGCCTAAACTGGTAGCTGAAGATATCCCATTACTAAACAGTTTGTTACATGATGTGTTCCCAGGAGTAGAGTATCAACAAAGTGGCATGGAAGCTCTCCGTGCAGAGATTAAGAAAGTTTGTAAAGAGATGTACCTAACATATGCTGAAGGAGAAGACTATGGAGCACAATGGGTTGATAAGGTAATCACTTTTAACTTCCTTGATGGACAGGTATTTTTTTGATAAGGTAATCAGACACTTTTAGCTTCCTTGATGGACGGGTATTTTTTGTCCGAAACAATTTAATAGATGTATAATTTTCGGGAATAAAAGTTAGATTAGTAGGTCATTAATAAAGGTTTTTATATAAAATATTGACACCCTTAAAACTCTTTAGATAATCCTTTTTAGGCCATTCAAATCCCAGTCCTTGCCCATATGCATCAATTACAGTTTGCATGGTCCATTTATTTTTATTTGTTTAATAAACATACAGTACTTTTATAACAGAATGTATTGTACATCCATGTGTAACTAACTACATTTGATACTAGCCAGTGGATAGGTGTACTTGATACATTATATCATGAAATTTGTCAGTGGCAGGCGGATGGTTTACTCAAGAGTACTCTACCATTAAAACTGATCATCACTGATAAATTTATAGAAAGTTGTATATGAATACCCCACCCCTTATTATATGATATACATATATTAATGCTAAAAAAAACCGATTTTAATGATCAATACATATATAGCTGAAAATGACTACAAGCACCATAAATCAATCACACACCAATCAATTCAGATACTAGTTGTATTATATATAAGTAGTGTTAAACACTCTTATCTCAAGACCATTTGAAATCATTGACAACACAATTTACCTGTGTATTTTAAAGGTACTACAACTGTATCAAATCACCAATCTACACCATGGTTTAATGATGGTAGGACCTAGTGGTAGTGGTAAATCTAAAGCATGGAGAGTTCTACTCAAGGCTCTAGAAAGATTAGAGGGAACAGAAGGTGTAGCTCATGTCATAGATCCCAAGGTGTGTATTTAATTAGGTTTCTACAGGGTATCTACATGTACAATATTACAATATACTTTGATGTCATTTCATTGAGAGAGTGAGTGATTGTTGCCAACTAAGCAATTTTTCAGCTCTATCATGGCGAGAACAAATTAATTTCCAATGAAATGATGATGATGATGACTGCTTTGTACTACAACACACTTAGGTGGATTTTTATTGTGCTAGCTCACTGAAACAACAGTCCGCGGATAGACATATTTCCCCACTCAGAAACATTATCCTGCCCACCAGTCTTTGCTCTTTCTCCTTATTGCTGCGTGCTTAGTGGAGAAACAGCAAATACTAATTTTATGGTCTTTGATTTGACCCGATCGGGCTTGAACCGAAGATCTACCGCACTCGAGGCGAGCACGTTAACCATTACATCACTGATGCAGTTTTATTTCATTGAATTATTGGTAAGAAAATTTGGATCAAAAGTTACTAATAATTTCTAAAAAGGATGTTAGAATATTCACTTCTTAAAGTAATTTCAAATCCAACATTGCTTTGCTTAAATATTTTGAGCTGATTTGTTTACATTTGTAATATACAAATACATTATTTAATATCAATCTTAAGTCGTTTCCATGAAAATGATATTAGTAATATAAGAAATAGAAACAATTAATTTGATAAATTCTTATAATGTGGATAATTCCAAACATTTATTAAGATTTATGTGTATTTTAGTCTATATCTAAAGCATTGTTGTATGGTAACTTGGACCCCAACACTAGAGAATGGACTGATGGATTGTTTACTCACATCCTTAGAAAGTAAGTAGTCCAATATACAGTCAAACCTGTCGTAGCGGTCACCTTTGTATAGTGGTCACCTGCTCATAACGGTCACTTTCGTGCTCTCCCTGTGCATTTTACTATATATTTTAATTCGATATAGCAGTCACCTGTTCAATGTGGTCAGCGGTCACCATTTATTAGTAATTTCCAGCGTAAAACCTTTGTATAAAGATAAATTCATTTTTAAAATAATACCAGAAGTGATTTCGAAAGTTCGGTATTTTTCTCAAATGTACAAAAAATCCTGAGGTGTTACAAAATATATTGCTTAATTTAATTAACTAAATAAACAAACACTATTAAATTTTGTGAACAATAAATTACATAAAGGAAAGTTTATACCCGGGGGTTATTGGAGATATTTATTCATTACGACGAGAGTAGAAATTCACTCACCAAAAATATTTTGTATCTAGTGTATCATGTCAAAATCATCAACATCTGTAAATAGGAAAGTTTTGAAATCAGACGACAAAGTGAAAGTTATAAATCGTTGTGATCGATGGTGGGAAAAGTTGTTGGGCTGTGGACGAGGAGAAGGGTGTTTTTCGTACCCAGATAATGAACATTCTTTAAAGAAAACGTGAGATTCAATCGACGATTTTGAAAACAATGTTTCCAGTTCAACATCGTTTTACGGGAAATTGTACTTTTGTTTATTAAATATCTGTCTTTATTTATTTGTATGTTTTATTCAAATCATATCAGATTGAGATAATTTCATTCACAATAAATGTAAACTAGAGTAACATTACGACAGGAACAAAATAACACAAAACATAACATGTAATTAAAAATGTTTATTTACGTCTAATGTAGAATATTACGTTGAATAATCAAACCCCTTCATATAAAGGTCACCTGTGTATAGTGGTCATTTTGTCAATCTCCCCCAGGTGACCACTATAGACAGGTTTGACTGTACTTATATATGTAAATTCTGATTAAAGTTTATGGATATAATGGAATTGTCATATTCATCGCAGATCTTGTCACTATAAAGTACAAAATGATATTGCCCTAATTGTATTTATGTTAATAGAATTAAGTATGGATGTCATTTTTTTTAGCCATGTACCATTATTTTGACCAATGTTATTGAATATGATTGCTGTATAATATATCACCATACTTTATTTTTTGCTTAATAATATATCGCCATACTTTATTATTTTTTGCTTAATAATATATCGCCATACTTTATTATTTTTTGCTTAATAATATATCACCATACTTTATTATTTTTTGCTTAATAATATATCGCCATACTTTATTATTTTTTACTTAATAATGTATCACCATACTTTATTATTTTTTGCTTAATAATATATCGCCATACTTTATTATTTTTTGCTTAATAATATATCACCATACTTTATTATTTTTTGCTTAATAATATATCACCATACTTTATTATTTTTTGCTTAATAATATATCGCCATACTTTATTATTTTTTGCTTAATAATATATCACCATACTTTATTATTTTTTGCTTAATAATATATCGCCATACTTTTATTATTTTTTACTTAATAATATATCGCCATACTTTATTATTTTTTACTTAATAATATATCGCCATACTTTATTATTTTTTACTTAATAATATATCGCCATACTTTATTATTGTTTTGCCAGAATCATAGACAATGTGAGAGGAGAGTTACAAAAGAGACAGTGGATTATATTTGATGGTGATGTAGACCCTGAATGGGTAGAAAATCTAAACTCTGTCCTGGATGACAGCAGGTTACTAACCTTACCTAATGGTGAACGTTTGGCTATTCCACCTAATGTAAGTATTTTGGTATTAAATACAGGAAATTTTTTTGACACTGCCATATGATTTCCACATATTAAGATACAAAATACCAACAGCATTCATTACCTGGATTTTGTTTTTAAAGGTGTGACAGAAAAATAACGACAGGTCGGTGGTTTTCATCGGGTCTTCCAGTTTTCTCCACCAATAAAACTGTCCACCACGATATAACTGAAATATTGTTGAAAGTGGCGTTAAACGCCATCAAACAAATAAACAAACAGAAAAATAAATTTGGTTATAGAACCATTTTGTAATGTTACACATACACTACACCAGTGATAAGTTTGTCTATGACATACTTGTTTAGTGAGTGTACAGATATCAATTTGTATACTAAATATATAAAATTCATATAAAACGATAGTTTTCTAGATGTCCAGTTTTGAAATGTTTCATTTAGTTTAAAAAAATATGTTGCGATGGTGATATTGATCTTGTATAAGGTACAATGTTTTATAGTATGCCACACTAGCTACTGTTAGGATTTTTTCCACAAAATTTGTATTAAGTTTGGAAGACATGCTATAAAAAATTGTAAGGATAGTGAGATTTGGAAAGAAAATGTTCTAATCAATTTTATGGATAGTGAAATGTTGAAAAAAAGTACCTTCCAACCATACAAATTTGTGAATCGCCATCAATATTCTCTAACTCTCTTAATATGATTACTATAGGTAAGGATCATGTTTGAGGTACAAGATTTGAAGTATGCCACCCTAGCCACAGTCAGTAGATGTGGTATGGTCTGGTTCAGTGAAGACGTCCTCTCTACAGAGATGATCTTTGATAACTACCTACAACTTCTCAGACATGTTCCTGTAGAGGACAGTGAAGAAGAGGCTGTTAAGATAGGCAAAGAGGAGGAAGTGCTGTCTCCAGCATTACAGGTAACTTGTCAAAATGGTGAAACACTGAAAATATATTAAAGTTTTGAAAATGTGTTTGTCAGATGTGATTTAGATTGCTCTTGATATAAATAAGTGTTCAAAAGTAGCCATTTTTATCAGTGTTAATAGAAAGGAGGGTTCTAATGTAGTCATTTTGAGTAACTTCAAGAAAAAGGTTTTGTAATGAGCAATATTATATAATATTAAAGAGATTCTGCAGATTTATTAATCAGTTGTCTACATACATTTATAATAATTTGGTATGTTAAGAATTATTATTTGGGACCCTTGATCTGTCATTTAAAAAGTGATTAATCAGTTTAAAAGTATCAACTTTCTGTCTTATTATTTTCAGACTCAGAATGATTGTGCTGCAATCTTACAGCCATTCTTCTCTTCTGATGGAATTGTAATTAAGTGTCTGGAGTATGCTCATGATTTAGATCATGTTATGGACTTTACCAGATTGAGAGCTCTTAGTTCTTTGTTCTCCATGTTGAACCAGGGAGTGAGAAATATTCTGACATACAACAACACTCATTCAGATTTTGCCATGCAAGTGAGTATTTTATGTGCAGATTTAACTAAGAAAAGTTGAAAAGGCTTGCAATATTTATTCACTTGTGACAACGTATCTGTATCTGTTTTCTTTGTTATTCATATTTTCCCCCAAACCTTTCTGTATTCAGTTTGTTAAGGCTAAATTTGAAAAGGTTATCATAAATATACATATAGCATGATTTATCTTTGTAAACCTAGGAAAGTCCATGTGACCTAAAATGAATTAACACCTGTATAAGCCTCAAACTGACTTTTTAATGGCCTGCTTTTTAGTAAGCAGGTGCCACATTTAATTAAAACATCTCAACTTTTATTTGATGACATTATAACATTTGTCCACTCTGTTTATGCTCAAGGAAAATATATGAATGAAGAAGAATATGCTATTAATTTTTGACAATATGCTATTCTTTTCTCTGGAAGAGGAAAAAATATATTGAAAATAATTATTTTAGCATATTCCTGATAGTCATAGATAATATCCAATTTTTTAAATAAATAGTATGTAAAATGATGTTTAAACATAATAATTTGAACATTTACAGCAAGACCAACTGGAGAAATACATGTCAAAGTACTTAGTATACAGTCTGTTATGGTCCATGTCTGGTGATGGTAAACTGAAGATACGTAAAGAGATGGGAAACTTTGTTAGAGGAGTAACAACTATACCACTCCCTCCAGCTACTAATAATGCCATTATTGACTTTGAGGTAATAGTTAAATACATGTATAGGATGGCATTTTCACTTTTTGCCTTTGGTCACCCTTTTTGTGAAAAATCAGACTTAAATTTTCTTAGATAACATTTCTTTATAGCAATTTTGACATTTGTCTAATACATAGTCTAATGCATATTATGTTGGGTTTGTGAGAGAAGTAGTGTGCAATATTATTTTACCCTTCTTCATTTCAACAAGCTAAAATAAATTCATATTGTATCTTGTTTTTCTATTTAGTTAAACATCACTGGGAAATTGACATCTTAGCAATCAGAGATATCACAACTAGAAATAGATACACTACTGATACAATCAGTCTTAAAATGATTTTGTTATTTCTATATAGGTGAATATTTCTTGAGAATGGATACCATGGCAATCAAAGGTACCTCAAATAGAGGTAGATACACTATTGATCCAATCAGTGTTAAAATAATTATTTTATTATTTCTATTATAGGTGAACATCTCAGAAGAATGGCAATCAAAGGTACCACAACTAGAAATAGATACACTATTGATACAATCAGACTTAAAATAATTTTATTATTTCTATTTAGGTTAACATTTCTGGAGAATGGATACCATGGCAATCAAAGGTACCTCAGATAGAGGTAGAGACACACAAGGTTGCTGCAGCTGATGTAGTTATACCTACCATTGATACAGTCAGGCATGAAGTACTGTTATATACCTGGTTAGCTGAACATAAACCATTGGTATTGTGTGGACCACCTGGATCAGGAAAGACAATGACTCTGTTCAGTGCACTTAGGTCACTACCAGACATGGAGGTATGTTGTTAAAATGTAATTGTTATTGTTAGAATTTGATTTAAACAAATAAATTTAAGTTGCATCTCCATTTCACAATTAGGATTTTTTTTCATATTACTTGTTGGCTCAGTTAAATTTCAAGTTATGGGAGCAATCATATGGTTGTTTAATTTTCCTATATTCATGGGGAGCAATCGTATGGTTGTTTAATTTTCCTATATTCATGGGGAGCAATCATATGGTTGTTTAATTTTCCTATATTCATGCCTATCACCATTGAAGTTGTGAATTTGATTCGTGCCTGTGGTGAGGTGTACTCGATTCAACATGTAGTAACTTTGTCTCTGACTTATGGCAGGTCCATGTTTTTCACCATTATGTTGTAACTTTGTCTCTGACTTATGGCAGGTCCATGTTTTTCACCATTATGTAGTAACTTTGTCTCTGACTTATGGCAGGTCCATGTTTTTCACCATTATGTAGTAACTTTGTCTCTGACTTATGGCAGGTCCATGTTTTTCACCATTATGTAGTAACTTTGTCTCTCACTTATGGCAGGTCCATGTTTTTCACCATTATGTTGTAACTTTGTCTCTGACTTATGGCAGGTCCATGTTTTTCACCATTATGTAGTAACTTTGTCTCTGACTTATGGCAGGTCCATGTTTTTCACAGTAATGTAGTAACTTTGTCTCTGACTTATGGCAGGTCCATGTTTTTCACCATTATGTAGTAACTTTGTCTCTGACTTATGGCAGGTCCATGTTTTTCACCATTATGTAGTAACTTTGTCTCTCACTTATGGCAGGTCCATGTTTTTCACCATTATGTTGTAACTTTGTCTCTGACTTATGGCAGGTCCATGTTTTTCACCATTATGTAGTAACTTTGTCTCTCACTTATGGCAGGTCCATGTTTTTCACCATTATGTAGTAACTTTGTCTCTGACTTATGGCAGGTCCATGTTTTTCACCATTATGTTGTAACTTTGTCTCTGACTTATGGCAGGTCCATGTTTTTCACCATTATGTTGTAACTTTGTCTCTGACTTATGGCAGGTCCATGTTTTTCACCATTATGTAGTAACTTTGTCTCTGACTTATGGCAGGTCCATGTTTTTCACCATTATGTTGTAACTTTGTCTCTGACTTATGGCAGGTCCATGTTTTTCACCATTATGTAGTAACTTTGTCTCTGACTTATGGCAGGTCCATGTTTTTCACCATTATGTAGTAACTTTGTCTCTGACTAATGGCAGGTCCATGTTTTTCACCATTATGTAGTAACTTTGTCTCTGACTTATGGCAGGTCCATGTTTTTCACCATTATGTAGTAACTTTGTCTCTCACTTATGGCAGGTCCATGTTTTTCACAGTTATTCCAGTTTCACCAATAAAACGAACCATCATAATATAACTGAAATATTGTTGAAAGATTTTTAGCAACCACAAACAAGCTTTTAATTTCAATTTATGTTTAATGGCAAGTTGTAAAATATGTATATGAATTTATTCGTACCTGAATCTGAAATGTAGCTTTAATAGGTATTCTACTTTTGTAACAAACAAATTGCATTGTGTATTTCAATGACTTTCAAATCTTCAAGACATAAGTAGTTTGACTGTTGCAACAATTCAAGTTTTATAGTTTCTTTTAGACATCTATGATTAAAATACATAATTTCTCTTCAAAGTAAAGGTCACATTTTGAACTGTCAATCTAATTGAATCTGTTAGATTGGCATTGAGTTGTCTCAATAACTTCTACATGACAATATATGTAATCCATTACTTTTGGTCAAAGGAAAAAGCAATTAATTTCAGACTCATTATGATTACCAATTATAACCAGACATATACTCTAATACTACAGTCAAACCTGTCGTAACGGTCACCTTTGTATAATGGTCACCTGCTCATTACGGTCACTTTCGTGCTCTCCCTGTGCATTTTACTATATATTTTAATTCGATATAGCGGTCACCTGTTCAATGTGGTCAGCGGTCACCATTTATTAGTAATTTTCAGTGTAAAACCTTTGTATAACGGTAAGTTCATTTTTAAAATAATACCGGAAGTGATTTCGAAAGTTCGGTATTTTTCTCAAATGTACAAAAAATCCCGAGGTGTTACAAAATACATTTTTTTTTTTATGTATGTATATTACTTAATTTAATTAACTAAATAAACAAACACTATTAAATTTTGTGAGTAATAAATTACATAAAGGAAAGTTTATACCCGGGGGTTATTGGAGATATTTATTCATTACGACGCGAGTAGAAATTCACTCACCAAAATTATTTTGTATCTAGTGCATCATGTCAAAATCATCAACATCCGTAAATAGGAAAGCTTTGAAATTAGACGACAAAGTGGAAATTATCTG
This sequence comes from Bathymodiolus septemdierum, assembly GCA_963383655.1. Classification (NCBI taxonomy): domain Eukaryota; kingdom Metazoa; phylum Mollusca; class Bivalvia; order Mytilida; family Modiolidae; genus Bathymodiolus; species Bathymodiolus septemdierum. Next base: position 19,556,744 of record OY726519.1, on the reverse strand, counting down.
TATGAGTACGTTGGGCTTTAATACAACAGGTTATAAATCGTTGTGATCGATGGTGGGAAAAGTTGTTGAGCTGTGGGCGAGGAGAAGGGTGTTGGTCGTACCCAGATAATGAACATTCTTTAAAGAAAACGTGAGATTCAATAGACGATTTTGAAAACAATGTTTCCAGTTCAACATCGTGTTACTGGAAATTGTACTTTTGTTTATTAAATATCTTTCTTTATTTATTTGTATGTTTTATTCAAATCATATCAGATTGAGATAAACATAAGATATGATTAAAAATGTTTATTTACAACTAATGCAGAATATTTCGTCGAATAATCAAACTCCTTCATATAAAGGTCACCTGTCTATAGTGGTCATTTTGTCAAACTCCCCCAGGTGACCACTATAGACAGGTTTGACTGTAGATGGCATATTACTTTTCAACAATGAATAAGACCTTCAAGATTTGTGAAAAATTGAAGCTTGGAATATTTATTGCAACCTAGTTTCTACACAGCAGGGTTACAACCTCTCCCTAAGAGATGTCTGCTAATTATGCAGCATGAATCACATACACAACTCAACTTTAGGACTGGATGTAGATAAGTGTATGGAGCATGCAACTGATCCTTGCACATAAAAGACAACTTGCAGCAGTAATCAGTGATTGTTGGTGGCCCATTGAAAGACAAAATTTTCCAATTATATTAATTATGTCCTCTTTACTGTGGCAGTCTAAACTTCCACCTATAGTCCCATGCCAGTACAACCTTTGTACCAACAAATTTTATTGTTTTAATCTTGTTCTCGTAATGAATATATACTAGTCATTTGAAGTTAAAACTACAATCAATCTTTTTTTCTGCAGGTTGTCGGCTTGAATTTCTCCAGTGCTACATCACCTGAGTTACTTCTAAAAACATTTGATCATTACTGTGAATATAGACGTACACCTAATGGTGTTATACTGGCACCAATACAGTTAAACAAGTGGCTGGTTCTCTTTTGTGATGAGATTAATCTTCCTAACATGGATAAATATGGTGAGTTATAATGTTCATCTTGTACAATCTAAAAGTATATAACTAAACATCAGGGGTATTTTATCAAGATACAATATTCACTTTTGTATAACCATGTTTCCTGGATATATGATTTTTGGTGATTTGATAGAAATATTAACAGTGCTAAGTCTTCACAGAAAATAAACTATCTGTTTGTTTTTCATTAAGCAACATCAAATTGATTGCTCTAAAAGATTTCTAGTCAGATTCAGAGTGAGCGATATTTTAATTTTAATTGTATACTCATAAATAGCCATGAAAACCAGTTTTCAGGAAATAAAAAGGGTAAAACTTTTAAATAAAACTAACCATTTAGAAATTCTTTTATGTAAGGCCTTAATACAATAGAATAAAAAAGGTATTGCATGAAATGATGAGAGAACTATTTTAATGTTTCATGGACCTTATCTTAAGTATCATTTTAATGTTTCATGGACCTTATCTTAAGTATCATTTTTAAACTAATTCCAGGTACACAGAGAGTGATATCTTTCCTCCGTCAGATGTTAGAGTATGGTGGGTTTTACAGACATTCTGATCAAGCCTGGGTTAAATTTGAAAGGATACAATTTGTTGGTGCTTGTAACCCTCCCACTGATCCTGGTAGAAAGCCACTTTCTCATAGGTATGTAGTATAATAAGTTATAAGTAATTTGAACAGTAGTCAGGTTATTAAAAAAATGTTTAAAAAGTCAATGGTCAACAATTCAACTAATGTCAGCAAAATGAACAACTACATCTAACATTAAATTATTGAACACAATAAAAACAGGATATATACCAGATTTAGCTTGGGACAAACACAAAAATGTGGCAGGGTTAAACTTGTTAATATGATCCCAAGGGTCCTCTTAATAATATGATTCCAAGAGTCTTCCTCTTAATAATATGATCCCAAGGGTCCTCCTCTTAATAATATGATTCCAAGGGTCCTCCTCTTAATAATATGATCCCAAGGGTCCTCCTCTTAATAATATGATTCCAAGAGTCTTCCTCTTAATAATATGATCCCAAGGGTCCTCCTCTTAATAATATGATTCCAAGGGTCCTCCTCTTAATAATATGATCCCAAGGGTCTTCCTCTTAATAATATGATCCCAAGGGTCCTCCACTTAATAATATGATTCCAAGAGTCTTCCTCTTAATAATATGATCCCAAGGGTCCTCCTCTTAATAATATGATCCCAAGGGTCCTCCTCTTAATAATATGATCCCAAGGGTCCTCCTCTTAATAATATGATCCCAAGAGTCTTCCTCTTAATAATATGATTCCAAGGGTCCTCCTCTTAATAATATGATCCCAAGGGTCCTCCTCTTAATAATATGATTCCAAGAGTCTTCCTCTTAATAATATGATCCCAAGGGTCCTCCTCTTAATAATATGATCCCAAGGGTCCTCCTCTTAATAATATGATTCCAAGGGTCCTCCTCTTAATAATATGATCCCAAGGGTCTTCCTCTTAATAATATGATCCCAAGGGTCCTCCACTTAATAATATGATTCCAAGAGTCTTCCTCTTAATAATATGATCCCAAGGGTCCTCCTCTTAATAATATGATCCCAAGGGTCCTCCTCTTAATAATATGATCCCAAGGGTCCTCCTCTTAATAATATGATCCCAAGAGTCTTCCTCTTAATAATATGATCCCAAGGGTCTTCCTCTTAATAATATGATCCCAAGGGTCCTCTTAATAATATGATCCCAAGAGTCTTCCTCTTAATAATATGATCCCAAGGGTCTTCCTCTTAATAATATGATCCCAAGGGTCCTCCTCTTAATAATATGATCCCAAGGGTCCTCTTAATAATATGATCCCAAGGGTCTTCCTCTTAATAATATGATCCCAAGGGTCTTCCTCTTAATAATATGATCCCAAGGGTCCTCCTCTTAATAATATGATCCCAAGGGTCCTCCTCTTAATAATATGATCCCAAGGGTCTTCCTCTTAATAATATGATCCCAAGGGTCTTCCTCTTAATAATATGATCCCAAGGGTCCTCTTAATAATATGATCCCAAGGGTCCTCTTAATAATATGATCCCAAGGGTCTTCCTCTTAATAATATGATCCCAAGGGTCTTCCTCTTAATAATATGATCCCAAGGGTCCTCCTCTTAATAATATGATCCCAAGGGTCCTCCTCTTAATAATATGATCCCAAGGGTCTTCCTCTTAATAATATGATCCCAAGGGTCCTCTTAATAATTTGATCCCAAGGGTCCTCTTAATGATATGATCCCAAGGGTCTTCCTCTTAATAATTTGATCCCAAGGGTCCTCCTCTTAATAATATGATCCCAAGGGTCTTCCTCTTAATAATTTGATCTCGTTTCCATCCTAAATTTACCGTTTTGCCTTTTTTTTAGTAAGAAGGTATATTGTATATCTACCACAGTACGGCATCACATTTGTAATAGATTTACAATGTTAGACACATGAAATAGCTAGTGAAGTCTAGGTTCATAAACTTTGTCACTGTACATAATAAAAACGTAGATATCAAATTTAGTGTGTACGACGTGTTTATGGAATAACCTTCATCACTTCATCAGGTACGCTCAAAATAGAAAGATTGGAAAAATTTGTAAGTAAAATTCAGACAGATGTAAATCTATTAGAAATTTCATTATGATATGTTGTATTTTATACTAAATCTTCTGTATTTTATAGATTCCTGAGACATGTACCAGTGGTGTATGTAGACTATCCTGGACAGCTGTCATTGACACAGATCTATGGAACTTTCAACAGAGCTATGCTAAGACTGGTTCCCAGTCTCAAACCTTATGCTGATCCCTTGACCAGTGCCATGGTGGAATTCTATCTTATGTCTCAGGTTTGATCAATCTTTCTAGTTCTATGAAACACCTGAAGTTATTTTCAGATATAATGTTTTAAATGCTTCCTTTAAAAAATATTGAAACTAATTTAAGTGAAACATATAATTCAATATAAAGAAGATACTTCTATATATCTAAAATAATTCAATTTGATTACAGGAGAGATTTACACAAGACATGCAACCCCATTACATCTACAGTCCTCGTGAGATGACCCGTTGGGTAAGAGGTATCTGTGAAGCTCTCAAACCTCTAGATAACCTCTCTATAGAAGGACTAGTCAGGATATGGGCACATGAAGCTCTCAGACTGTTCCAAGACAGGTATGGGTTTTAATGAAAAGTTTATTTATTCTCTTAGCATTCTATATTTGTTCATTCAATATTTCACACATCTTACAATATAATAACCTCTTGATAATTAATAATGTTCATTACCTGTAGCATTTGTTGATATTTTAGTCTACTACTTTATCATAGCATTGTTTCTGAAATTTAGATGTTCTTACCAATACATACTATAATTATTTATATAGTTATAGGGGCCGTCATGATCGTATGGTAGTTGGATTTACAACTACCTGTGCAATCAGTGCCTATCACCAGGTGGAGTTAAACACCATAACCCTAACCCTTACCCTATAAAGTTATAAATTTAACTTGTAAATTGTTTTATTTGAATTTGAACTTGTGAAGATGTATATGTAAATATACCTTGTCTAGACAAAAAAGTATGATGTATTTATTTGTTTACACAGATTGATTGATGATGAAGAAAGGAAATGGACAGATGATAATGTTGACAGAGTGGCATTAAAACACTTCCCCAGTATCAACAAAGATGAATCTCTAACTAGACCTATATTGTTCAGTAACTGGCTGTGTAAGGACTATGTACCAGTAGACAGAGAAGAACTTAGAGAATATGTCAAGGCCAGATTGAAGGTAGAAAAACAGATAATGATATAATAACTATGACTAACAGGAAGGAAAAAAACATCTTAATTAATGTACCCTGATTAATAAAATTCATAGATGTGTTTGTAGGAAATGTTAAATATATTCTGATTAAACAGGGAAAAAATCATCTGACTAACAGGAATACACAAAATAGCAGAAAGGTTATAAATAGATATGTCTGTTACAATCTATTACTGAAAGGGTTTGTAATATACACCAAAGGAGCAGAGGTGTGTAATATACAGGAAAGGGTTTGTAATATACACCAGCATGGAAGAGGTGTGTAATATACACCAATGGAGCATGGAAGAGGTGTGTAATATACACCAGTGCATACTATACACATCTAATTACGGTCTTATTATATAGGTATTCTATGAAGAAGAACTTGATGTACCATTAGTACTGTTTGATGAAGTGTTGGACCATGTCTTGAGAATTGACAGAATATTCAGACAACCTTCTGGTCACGTCTTACTGATTGGCGTTAGTGGAGCAGGGAAGACAACTCTGTCCAGATTTGTAGCATGGATGAATGGTCTGTCTACATACCAGATAAAGGTTCATAACAAGTACACTGCTGCTGACTTTGATGAAGATCTCAGGATTGTCTTAAGGAGATCTGGTTGTAAGGTAAGGAAATATTGTAGTTAAAAAATAAATCAGAGTTGATAAAGGTGTTCAACCAATGTTTTCAGTTTGACCACCTTTGTTTTCAGCTTGACATTTCTGTGGATATTTGAGAGGTAGATGAAGTTCATTTGGTCCCATCCTTAGTAGGTGAATAATCATGATTCTTTTATCAAGTTGTAACCTCTATGTCATGTAATATGACCTGATTTTTTGAAGACCAATAAGGCAATAACATGGTTTTTGACTCGTATCTTGAAAGGTATATATCAAGCAATGAAGGTATGATCATCATTGTGAAGACTATTATGATTAGAATGAAGAACAGCAATAAACAAGTATTCTTTTCTTTTATTATGTTTGTGTTGTAGTCAAAATAATTTGATGCGATTCTATAACAATTCTTTCATTTCATTGTTATAGGGTGAGAAGATTGCATTTATTATGGATGAATCAAATGTGTTGGACTCTAGTTTCTTAGAAAGAATGAACACTTTGTTAGCTAATGGAGAAGTTCCTGGTTTATTTGAGGGAGATGAGAACACTACACTGATGACACAGTGTAAGGAAGGAGCTCAAAGGGAAGGACTAATGTTAGATTCTGGAGAGGAATTATACAAGTGGTTTACACAACAGGTATATATTTATTATTACCTCTATTTGTTTACTAGAAACAAACTGCATCAGTGATGTTATTGTTAACATGCTCGCTTCAAGTGTAGTAGATCATGGGTTGAAGCCTCTATCTGGTAAAACTAAAAACTTCAAGTGCAGTAGATCATGGGTTGAAGCCTCTATCTGGTAAAACTAAAATCTTCAAGTGTAGTAGATCATGGGTTGAAGCCTCTATCTGGTAAAACTAAAATCTTCAAGTGCAGTAGATCATGGGTTGAAGCCTCTATCTGGTAAAACTAAAATCTTCAAGTGCAGTAGATCATGGGTTGAAGCCTCTATCTGCTAAAACTAAAAACTTCAAATGTAGTAGATCATGGGTTGAAGCCTCTTATCTGGTAAAACTAAAAACTCCCAAGTGCAGTAGATCATGGGTTGAAGCCTCTGTCTGGTAAAACTAAAAACTTCAAGTGCAGTAGATCATGGGTTGAAGCTTCTATCTGGTAAAACTAAAATCTTCAAGTGCAGTAGATCATGGGTTGAAGCCTCTATCTGGTAAAACTAAAAACTTCAAGTGTAGTAGATCATGGGTTGAAGCCTCTATCTGGTAAAACCAAAAACTTCAAGTGTAGTAGATCATGGGTTGAAGCCTCTATCTGGTAAAACTAAAAACTTCAAGTGCAGTAGATCATGGGTTGAAGCCTCTGTCTGGTAAAACTAAAAACTTCAAGTGCAGTAGATCATGGGCAGTCTTCGAAATTAGACTCGAATTCACTGGCCTGAAAACTTCAACATTATAATATTTATATAGATTCTATTGAAAAAAATTTGGCAAAAGTCACCGGTCTGCATCAATTTTCACTGGCCGTGGGCCACCAGACCACTGCTAAAGTCGATGACTGCATGGGTTGAAGCCTCTATCTGGTAAAACTAAAAACTTCAAGTGCAGTAGATCATGGGTTGAAGCCTCTGTATGGTAAAACTAAAATCTTCAAGTGCAGTAAATCATGGATTGAAGCCTCTATCTGGTAAAACTAAAATCTTCAAGTGCAGTAGATCATGGGTTGAAGCCCCTGTCTGGTAAAACTAAAAACTATGAATTAGGTATTTGCAGCTTCTCCACTAAGGCCTTTAGGAGTAAGAGATAGATTAGCTTGGAATCTGGATTATCTGTCAGAGTGAGGAGGGTCTGCCTATGTACTGTTGTTCCTGCAAACTAGCTATAGCCAAATAGTCATGTTGATTTAGTGCAAAGAAGGGGATATCATCATCTCATCAAAATGTATCACGAAAGAGCTGAAAAATTGTTCACTTGGCATTAAACAAAACTCACTCACTCACATGCCTACTAGAAAGAAAGGCTAACATGCAATTGATTATTTCAAACTTACAGATTTTTAAAGCTATTGTATTTTACAAATTTGTGATGTACATTAATATAGAGAGGAACTGTATGTTTTTATCAAAGACTTTATAGAAAGTTGAATTTGTGATTTGTGTTGTAGGTAATGAAGAATCTCCATGTTGTATTTACAATGAATCCATCTAGTGAGGGACTCAAAGATAGGGCCTCTACCTCCCCCGCTCTGTTTAACAGGTATATATTGTATTCTATATTTTTATAATATTTTGTGGTTACTTAAAATGTTGATCAATGTTAAAAACTGTTTAAATTAAATCTTTTTTACGATATACCAATATTAATGATAATATTCATGTTTTCAGATGTGTACTAAATTGGTTTGGTGATTGGTCTAATGGAGCACTCTATCAAGTTGGTAAAGAATTTACCAACAAAGTGGACTTGGAGAAGCCTAGGGTTTGTTGATATTATAATTCATATGTGCCGAGATCATATATCATACAATCTATTTGTTGATTTCAATAAGGAAATTAATTACATTGTGTAATTTTTATGTCAGTATTATATTGATAAATATATTTTAAAGTTTAAATACTATATCTGCCTACAGTCAAGTTTTAAGTCATATCTATACTAGTGACCTACCATTGATATACAAAATAAAAAGAAAAAATATCTTGTAAAATATGTTTGTTGTGGTTGTATCCAAACTTTCATATTTCTGTCAATTTGATTGACTTCACAAATGTAGGACATTTCAACATTACGCAAATGCACCTAATATTCATTAATTGTTTAAATTTTAAAATTAATGTGGTTTTTTTTATTCCAATGGTATATATAAAATCAAAAAGAAGCATGTTCAGCCACCAGCACACATAAGGTGTAAAATTCTATAACATTTGTATTTTTATTTCAGTACCATGCTCCAGATTATCTAAAGCCATTGTATGAAAGTATGCCAATGCCACCAGCACACAGGGATGTTGTCATCAATGCTTTTGTGTTTGTCCACCTATCTTTACACCAGGCCAACTCCAGGGTATCAAAGAGAGGGGGCCGTACTATGGCCATCACACCCCGACATTACTTAGACTTTATCAACCACTTTGTAAGTTTGCCACTTTTACTGTATTGTATTTTACTAGGTAAATTAACAATTATGAGTCGTTTGATGGAAGGACATTATTTTGGGGGAATTCCATCATTGATGCAAATTAGAACAATGTTTATCATCCTCTGTTTTCCTGAAACAGATTGGAATTTTTATAGACATTGAAGTAAAATTATGTAAACATTGTCAGTTAAGAAAATATAGTCAAGTTAATTACCAGATAAAAATAATAAAATGAAACCCACTCTATAAAGAAATTTTTTAAAAAAATGAGTAATTATACCATTTGATAATACCAAAGAAAGAGGGATTTTGAGATTCTCATCATGACATTTTATATTTCCTAGGTTAAACTTTACAATGAGAAAAGATCAGATTTGGAAGAACAGCAGCTTCATCTTAACATTGGTCTACAGAAAATCCGTGAGACAGTGGACCAAGTTGAGGATCTACAGAAATCTCTGTCTATAAAACGTATAGAACTTGAGGAGAAAAACAATGCAGCTAATGCTAAGCTTAAACAGATGGTAAATCATGGATATTATCATTCATGTGTAACATTTCAAAACCAAGAAATCAAAATTGTTGTATTAAATGATTGGAAAAGTAACAGTAGAATGTTTTATGGGTTGTATCCATAATTGGTAAATTCATATTTTTGGCAGGGAAGGACCATATGAGCTAATATCATCACTTTGTGTCTGTCATCTTTTCTGAAACTACTGAACCAAAGAACCTTTACATGAGTGCTCCTTTGTTGGACGTCATAAGAATTTGTTATATTGCTGCTAAAGCCAATAATGAATTTGATTGACCAAGCCAAATTTTATTCACTGAAGCATACTCAGACATTTATTATCATGTAGTTGTTCTTCACAACAGAAAATGCTTAATAAAAGAAACAATGGAGAAATGTTAAAATATCTTCCTAAAAATCACAAACCTGATTGAACCCACAATGTACATAAATGATCATTGAATAATAAATTAATAAATTATAACTGGGTGAACAACATAGCCCCAGGCGAGCCTCTAGTTTCATATATGAATTGTGACTGTTTCAATCAATAGAAACTTGAAGAAGAAATATTACTGTAATGCTGTATGTACTACATGGATTTTGTTTTATATCAAATTGTTTAGACCTCTCTCTCTTATTCAATGAGAGATTTGTTGTATAATGTTATGGTAATACCTGTTCTCAATTCTCATTGCTATTTCACTCCTTGTTTTATAATGTTATGGTAATACCTGTTCTCAATTCTCATTGCTATTTCACTCCTTGTTTTATAATGTTATGGTAATACCTGTTCTCAATTCTCATTGCTATTTCACTCCTTGTTTTATAATGTTATGGTAATACCTGTTCTCAATTCTCATTGCTATTTCACTCCTTGTTTTATAATGTTATGGTAATACCTGTTCTCAATTCTCATTGCTATTTCACTCCTGGTTGTATAATGTTATGGTAATACCTGTTCTAAATTCTCATTGCTATTTCACTCCTTGTTGTATAATGTTATGGTAATACCTGTTCTCAATTCTCATTGCTATTTCACTCCTGGTTGTATAATGTTATGGTAATACCTGTTCTCAATTCTCATTGCTATTTCACTCCTTGTTGTATAATGTTATGGTAATACCTGTTCTCAATTCTCATTGCTATTTCACTCCTAGTTGTATAATGTTATGGTAATACCTGTTCTAAATTCTCATTGCTATTTCACTCCTTGTTGTATAATGTTATGGTAATACCTGTTCTCAATTCTCATTGCTATTTCACTCCTTGTTGTATAATGTTATGGTAATACCTGTTCTCAATTCTCATTGCTATTTCACTCCTGGTTGTATAATGTTATGGTAATACCTGTTCTCAATTCTCATTGCTATTTCACTCCTTGTTTTATAATGTTATGGTAATACCTGTTCTCAATTCTCATTGCTATTTCACTCCTTGTTTTATAATGTTATGGTAATACCTGTTCTCAATTCTCATTGCTATTTCACTCCTTGTTGTATAATGTTATGGTAATACCTGTTCTCAATTCTCATTGCTATTTCACTCCTTGTTTTATAATGTTATGGTAATACCTGTTCTCAATTCTCATTGCTATTTCACTCCTTGTTTTATAATGTTATGGTAATACCTGTTCTCAATTCTCATTGCTATTTCACTCCTTGTTGTATAATGTTATGGTAATACCTGTTCTCAATTCTCATTGCTATTTCACTCCTTGTTGTATAATGTTATGGTAATACCTGTTCCAAATTATCATTGATATTTCACTCCTGGTTGTATAATGTTATGGTAATACCTGTTCTAAATTCTCATTGCTATTTCACTCCTGGTTGTATAATGTTATGGTAATACCTGTTCTCAATTCTCATTGCTATTTCACTCCTGGTTGTATAATGTTATGGTAATACCTGTTCTCAATTCTCATTGCTATTTCACTCCTTGTTGTATAATGTTATGGTAATACCTGTTCTCAATTCTCATTGCTATTTCACTCCTTGTTTTATAATGTTATGGTAATACCTGTTCTCAATTCTCATTGCTATTTCACTCCTTGTTGTATAATGTTATGGTAATACCTGTTCTCAATTCTCATTGCTATTTCACTCCTGGTTGTATAATGTTATGGTAATACCTGTTCTCAATTCTCATTGCTATTTCACTCCTGGTTGTATAATGTTATGGTAATACCTGTTCTCAATTCTCATTGCTATTTCACTCCTTGTTGTATAATGTTATGGTAATACCTGTTCTCAATTCTCATTGCTATTTCACTCCTAGTTGTATAATGTTATGGTAATACCTGTTCTAAATTCTCATTGCTATTTCACTCCTTGTATAATGTTATGGTAATACCTGTTCTCAATTCTCATTGCTATTTCACTCCTTGTTGTATAATGTTATGGTAATACCTGTTCTCAATTCTCATTGCTATTTCACTCCTGGTTGTATAATGTTATGGTAATACCTGTTCTCAATTCTCATTGCTATTTCACTCCTTGTTTTATAATGTTATGGTAATACCTGTTCTCAATTCTCATTGCTATTTCACTCCTTGTTTTATAATGTTATGGTAATACCTGTTCTCAATTCTCATTGCTATTTCACTCCTTGTTGTATAATGTTATGGTAATACCTGTTCTCAATTCTCATTGCTATTTCACTCCTTGTTTTATAATGTTATGGTAATACCTGTTCTCAATTCTCATTGCTATTTCACTCCTTGTTTTATAATGTTATGGTAATACCTGTTCTCAATTCTCATTGCTATTTCACTCCTTGTTGTATAATGTTATGGTAATACCTGTTCTCAATTCTCATTGCTATTTCACTCCTTGTTGTATAATGTTATGGTAATACCTGTTCCAAATTATCATTGATATTTCACTCCTGGTTGTATAATGTTATGGTAATACCTGTTCTAAATTCTCATTGCTATTTCACTCCTGGTTGTATAATGTTATGGTAATACCTGTTCTCAATTCTCATTGCTATTTCACTCCTGGTTGTATAATGTTATGGTAATACCTGTTCTCAATTCTCATTGCTATTTCACTCCTTGTTGTATAATGTTATGGTAATACCTGTTCTCAATTCTCATTGCTATTTCACTCCTTGTTTTATAATGTTATGGTAATACCTGTTCTCAATTCTCATTGCTATTTCACTCCTTGTTGTATAATGTTATGGTAATACCTGTTCTCAATTCTCATTGCTATTTCACTCCTGGTTGTATAATGTTATGGTAATACCTGTTCTCAATTCTCATTGCTATTTCACTCCTAGTTGTATAATGTTATGGTAATACCTGTTCTCAATTCTCATTGCTATTTCACTCCTTGTTTTATAGTGTTATGGTAATGCCTGTTCTCAATTCTCATTGCTATTTCACTCCTTGTTTTATAATGTTATGGTAATACCTGTTCTCAATTCTCATTGCTATTTCACTCCTTGTATAATGTTATGGTAATACCTGTTCTCAATTCTCATTGCTATTTCACTCCTTGTTTTATAATGTTATGGTAATACCTGTTCTCAATTCTCATTGCTATTTCACTCCTTGTTGTATAATGTTATGGTAATACCTGTTCTCAATTCTCATTGCTATTTCACTCCTTGTTGTATAATGTTATGGTAATACGTGTTCTCAATTCTCATTGCTATTTCACTCATTGTTTTTTAATGTTATGGTAATACCTGTTCTCAATTCTCATTGCTATTTCACTCCTTGTTTTATAATGTTATGGTAATACCTGCTCTCAATTCTCATTGCTATTTCACTCCTTGTTTTATAATGTTATGGTAATACCTGTTCTCAATTCTCATTGCTATTTCACTCCTTGTTTGAACTTGTTCACATCTGTTGACTATAGGTGAAAGATCAACAGGAAGCAGAACGTAAGAAAGTGACATCACAGGAAATACAAGTGGCCCTGTTAGACCAGACTAAAATAATCAATGAAAAGCAGGCTAGTGTAATGGAGGATCTTGCTCAAGTAGAACCTGCTGTTATTGAAGCTCAGCAAGGTTAGTGGAATTAGCTGGAAAATTATTTAAACAAAATTATCTTATTATTCAAAACAAGAAAATATCATTTTCCCCAAATTGTTTTTAAAAAATACTGCAAACAAAACACTATTACACTTACCAGTATATTGTACGAGTACTTTCTGTTTCTAAATTGATATAAAAACAACAAGATGTGAATTAATACAACAACCGATTACTGCACAATGTTACCGAAAACGATTATCATGAAGTGGTGTTTTATTAGTGAAGTATATAGTATGTCATAGAACTCAAATTCTTACTTGTAATTCCATTATGTAAATCAATTTTTCAGCAAATTATAAATTCATCTGTAAACAAATATGGATAGTACATTGTATATTATTTACAATGAAAATGATAAAGAATTATTGTGAATAAGTACAAACACAACAAACTATTCTACTAGGTGATACACAACATGATAAAATAACATTGTTACTGGTATCTTATTTGTATTGTAAACTATAGCCTTTGTATTTTGTGTTTTGTCAGTCAAACCTTATTTAAAAAATAAAAAAATCTAATCTGTTAATTATTTCTATTGGTGGTTTTTGAACCTTTATAGTCTTATATTATCTGAGATTAGACTTGTACATTGTTTTTTGTGTGGTATGAATATTATATGGTGATAAAGAGCTATTCCATTTAAATATCATATGTAGTGGGCATCCATGAATTATTATGTCTTCCCTTCGAACGAAGGGAGACATATTGTTTTAATCTGCTTTTTTTCTTCCACTTCTTCTGCTTCTTCTTCTTCTTCTTCTTCTTCTTCTTCTTCTTCTTCTTCTCAGTGAAGCTTGTCCGGACCATAACTTTTTTGTCTTTCCAGATAGGTAAATTATATTTGGTATGTGGGTGCATGACCATAAGGCGGTGTGTCACATACTGTAATGACCTTCATGAGACCTTTGACCTGAAGGTCAAATAATTGTTTTTTAAATAGTATTTTCTTGTCCGGGGCCATTAAGGGGAGACATAAGTTTTAGGTATCTAAAAGTTCTTCCTAGTTTCTTTATGCAATTTTAACAATTTTAACAGTAGTAATGGGTTTGATTGATACTCATCTATAAATAGTACATGTACATATTGATAAACCTATTGAGTCCACACTTAATGCGTGGGCTCTTGTGAATGTGTTGTAGACAATATCATGCCTTGATGTTGACCCCTTTAAATTTAAATGGAATAGCTCTAACATGCATGATTATGGAAAAAGGGGACATTACTGTGCATTAACAATAACTCAGATCATTATTGTTTTCTTTAAATGACAAGATGAGTGTATATTTACACATTTAAGTTGCAAGGAATGTTTCAGGTGTATGTAATGGGTCTCTCTGTGACTCATTGATCGTATTGGTAGTTTGATATACATAAATGTACCTATACAATCTGTTGCTACTGATGACTGTTGTATTTAGACATACATGACACCCAGGGATAGTACTCTAAAACTCACTTCCATGAGTGAGAAAAGTTAAAATTTGTAGATGGTTTAAAGTGCCATTAAGTTTGTGAGTTGACCATTGTTTGTTCTGATGTATACTAGATACAACCGTATGTGATAAAGTTTATCAGTGACTTATGGTAGATTGATGTTTTTCTCTTCTTATGAAACTTAGACATAATAGTTTTAATAATGACATAAAACAATTATAACTTTAATCAACTGTGTCCAAAAATAGATGAGAGAAGATTGATTATGTTGCCTTGTATTTACTGCAATTATACTTAAGCTTTTTTAACTTTTTCATATTCAATGTAATCTTTCTGAAAGCAAACCCACAAAACAGAACAAAGTGGAGAAATAAACGTACATGTACAAATAAAAGAAAGAATTGACCAAAAAGAAGAAAAAATAGATCTCTGCTTTTAAAACATGATACATGCACAGTGTTTCAGCTAGACTTTGAAATCTTCAGGACAATTGCCAGTTTTATCAAAATTTCTTCAGGACGTTCTTCAATAATTAAACAAATTTTTATAAAGTTCTTCAGGACAATTTGAGAAATAAGTGGGCAATGTCCTGAGACCAGTGCATACCTAGCTGAATCACTGCATGCATTAAATACAATGCTGTAAGTATTATAGATATGACCTCAGTTGTAATTAATGCACAGTAAGAATGGGGAAACAAGGCTGATATTGTGACATCTTATGTCAATAAATTGTCTCCTGCTATTAAACCCTCCCTTGCACATGCATACCTCATTGATTTGATTATATCTTTGTGAGAAAGGGGAGGGTAAAAAATACTGAGTTAAATGTTAAATAATACTACATCAATAATTCCAAATATTGAAAAAAACATGTAGTAATTGTTGTGTGTGCATTTCCAGTAGGACATACTCATAACTTTTTTTTGCTGTTTTTTTTTTCATTGTTTTTCTAGAGTATTATTTAATGGTGATTTTAATGAATTTTTATTATTTTTGGTATTTGATTTTCCTCCCTAGCTTTGCATGCTTATCATTACCTTTATGTTGCACTTTCTGTTTGTCCTTAGCTGTGAAAGGCATAAAGCGTCAACACCTAGTAGAAATCAGAGCATTACCTAACCCTCCTGCTCTAGTCAAGGTTGCTATTGAATCAATCTGCATAATGTTGGGAGAACAAGATTTGGAATGGAAATCTCTAAGGAGTATTATTATGAAGGAAAATTTTATATCTTTTATCATCAATTTCAAGACTGAAGATATAACGTAAGTTGTGTGGATTTTAACAAAAAAATCAAAGTTGTGTGAGGATTGTTATGTCATTGCATGGAATCATGTTATGGGGACTGGCTTATAAAAGAAACAAGAATTGTTGTGAAGACATAATTATTTGTGGAGTGTCAATTTCGTGGATTTCATAGTTCAAATCCAACACCCAGTCCAGGGACTAGAAATGTAAGGGCCAAATTTTACAAAATATGAATAAAGACTAGTAATAATTTTGAGTGTCTTAGCAAACCTTTAGTTATCAAGTAGTATATTGCTAAGAATCAAATATGAGCTAAAACTGAGAAATTCCTTCAAATTTTCTGCAATTTTTTTTAAAGAAATATTGTTCAGGCTTTTCACATATTTTACAAACTTAATGAGGTAACCAATATATATCCTAATTTAGACCCTTATCATACCTACAGTCTTTTGAAACTAGTATGTATTACTTTGCAATCTTAAAATTTTAGGACCTCAGTGGAATCAATAAATATGTGGGGAATTACGAAAATTGATATCTACAAATTTCAATTTCTTCACAGCAGTTTAAGTTACAGTACTACTATTTGGACTGCATTAATTAATATAAAAAAAAGAATTTAACCCTAACTAATAATATTCTTATGCAATGAACATGAGATCTATTGTGATGACATGTAAACATTATAAACATTATAATGTAAGAAGTCTATCCCCATTGTAGCTGTGAAGGGAATCAAGAAGAAGGATTTGGTGGAAGTGAAATCAATGAACAATCCTCCTCCAGTTGTCAAATTAACATTAGAATCTATCTGTCTCCTCCAAGGAGAACAGACTAATGACTGGAGGGCTATCCGTACCATCATTGTCAAGGACAACTTTATAACAAATATTGTTAATATGAACACTAATGACATCAGGTTAGTTAGGCTTCATTAAACTATTGTTTGTTTGTCTGCTATTTGACATCAAAACAGGACTTAATTACTCAAAATAATGATTGTAATGTTTTTAAGAACAAAAATTATACTGTTTTTTTTCTCTCGCCATGATATAGCTGAAAAATTGCTCTTTTGGCATTAAACAACAATCACTCACTCACTCCTATACTGTTTTGTTTTACCGGTAAGTAGAATTGTTTTATGGTTATTGATGACAAAAATCTGGCCTACCCAAAGAATTGCTGAGTGTTAACAGAGAAGCTGGACAATAATTTGATTTTAGCCAAATAATACAACAGGACAATTGCATTGAACAGATAAATATATATTTCAAGCTTAATTAGTTCACAAATTTCCATATTTTTGTTGTGCTGGTGCCATTTTTGATCACTGGTTCCTTGTCACCATGATATAGAGAAGTTGATATAGACAAGGGAATGTGATCATTTCTAATAAGTCAGTATTATGGCTTGATTGAATGTAGGAATTATGAATTCTGGAGAAAAATAAAAAATCTATTGTTAAACATTTTAAATTCGAAGTTTACAAAAGACTTTTAAGTAAAAATATTGAAAATGGAGAAATATGGTAGTCCATGAAATAGAGTAGCACACTAAACTACTTCTAACTTAATGTTATACATGTTGTAGTGATGAGATCAGAACAAAGATGAAGAAGAACTACTTATCTAATCCAGATTATACATATGAGAAAGTCAACAGGGCTAGTTTGGCTTGTGGTCCTATGTGTAAGTGGGCCATAGCACAGGTAAGAGACAAATTAGTAACCATAGGTTACCTTATCTGATTTTGGCCCTATGGTTTTCTTGCTCCCAAAGAATTTTATATTATTTGGTTTTTATATGCCCGTCTCGAGACAGGCCGTATTATGTGATTGGGTATGGCGGCGGGCGGACGTCCACACAGGTTTCCACACAATAACTTTAGTTCTGTATATCGGATCTTTACCAAACTTGGCCACATGATTCCCCTGTGGAAGGGGAAGAACCCTATATATTTTGGGGTCATTAGGTCAAGGTAACTTGCTATAAATATAATTTTTGACAACAGGGTCGTTTCCGCATGATAACATTTGTTCTGTATATTGGATCTTTACCAAACTTGGCCACATGATTCCCCTGTGGAAGGGGAAGAACCCTATTTATTTTGGGGTCATTAGGTCAAAGGTCAAGGTCACCATGACTATAAATAGAATTTCTGACAACAGGGTCGTTTCCACATGATAACTTTAGTTCTGTTTATTGGATCTTGGCCACATGATTCCCCTGTGGAAGGGGAAGAACCCTATTTATTTTGGGGTCATTAGGTCAAAGGTCAAGGTCACCCTTACTATAAATAGAATTTTTGACAACAGGATCGTTTCCGCACGATAACTTTAGTTCTGTATATTGGATCTTTACCAAACTTGGCCACATGATTCCCCTGTGGAAGGGGAAGAACCCTATTTATTTTGGGGTCATTACCATTATACCATTTGATAATTTATATTGACAGGCGTATTTTGTGATGCACACATTTCTTGTTTTTAATCTTTTGACTTTCAGCCTACCTGATGAAAGTTATTCCATATACACATCTTGCACACTAAATTAGATATCCTGCTACTGCTACAGGTTTCAACTACTCTAAAAGGAGCATCCACTGGTTGTGTAGAACTAATCAGATACAGAATTTGCTCTTGGGACCTGCTTTGTGAATGGAAATTGTAATGCTCCTTTTTCATAGAATACAACTTTCAGCAAGTGGCTCCTGCTAAGTAATAGTTTGTGAGCAGTGGTCATTAATAGTCTGTTGCAAGGCAGAAAGCTACCCAATATATTTTCTTGTTTTCCTGTGTCAATCTTAATTCCCTCCCATAGGCCCATCCTAGTTCCACCTTTTTACCTACAAAATATATTGCTTATTTTTATCAAGAATTTTGATTTTAATTATAGATCCAATATGCTGACATGTTGAAGAGAGTTGAACCATTGAGAAATGAATTACAAGGATTGGAAGATCTAGCTGGAGAGAATAAAATGAAGGCCGCTGAAGTCAACAAATTGATAAATGAGTTAGAAAAAAGTATTGGGAAATACAAAGAAGAGTATGCTGTATTGATTAGCCAGGCCCAAGCCATCAAACAAGACTTGGCTTCTGTAGAATCTAAGGTTAGTACACCTTGTTATTCAATTAAGCATTAATGTTATCAAGGTTTTAACTCTTTTTCTGATTATAGGAAATACATTTTAGTAGATATTGGTTTTGTTGGAATTTTCAGTTAAATTGACATTTTATGTTAATAATGATTTCCAAATTGTTTCATTTTAAGGTTGATAGAAGTGTAGCATTGTTGAAGAGTTTAGATGGAGAGAAGCAGAGGTGGGAGGCTGGTAGTGAAACGTTTAAGAGTCAAATGTCCACCATTATTGGTGATGTTCTCCTGTCTTCAGCTTTCATGGCATATGCAGGTAATGAGATAATTAATATTATAATCTTGTAGTTGTTTTGTGGTATATCAAAGTACTGTATAAACCATGAAAAGCACAAATGGACAAC
Source organism: Bathymodiolus septemdierum (assembly GCA_963383655.1). Lineage (NCBI taxonomy): Eukaryota > Metazoa > Mollusca > Bivalvia > Mytilida > Modiolidae > Bathymodiolus > Bathymodiolus septemdierum. Next base: position 19,537,421 of record OY726519.1, on the reverse strand, counting down.
GTAATAATAGGCTTACCCTATCCTGCACTCCACCCAGGGTTAAATTTTTAAGAAAATATGACATACCATTGAAAAAATATCCAATAAACCGCAGACTGCCACATGTTCTTAAACATGCATTGTAAAGAATACTCCATCATTGAGTATGTTATAAATTTATTTATTAAATAAGTAAATAAATCAATTTTTTATTTAATATTTCATTATTCTCTAATGGCAAGGGACATGTATGATTTAATGATGTAATATTTTTGTTATTTCAGGATACTTTGACCAACAAATGAGAAGGAATTTATTCACTGCCTGGTCAGCCCATTTACAACAGGCACATGTACAGTTTAGAAATGATCTAGCTAGAACTGAGGTGAGTACAACGGTTTACATACGTAACAAGAACCAATGGAGATATATACCACTTTATACTACAATGTATCAAATATTTTATCAAATGATATGTCAGTGGTTATGTAAACAAACCTTAGAGAATACCGAAGGGGCAATCAAAGGATAATCCAGAGAAATTGGCAACATAGGGTACACAAGACGAAGAAAAACAAAACAAAAACACAACACCATACATACTGGAAACCACTATGCGTAAACAAACACAAATAACGTAAATAAGACATGAGCCCTCCCACAAACAACTGGAGGTAAAGATCAACCGAACATAGTTGTTATGCGGAAATCGTAACAGAACTCAGAATGTAAAGACACAAAAAACTAAAAAGATGAGCAACACGGACCCCATCAAAAAAACTGCAGTGTATATTGTAGACAATTATTTTCAAGATGCATAAATGTACATTTAGTTGTGACTATTATGTTTTGACAGATGACTGTCTTTGAAATATTTGTAAATTGCTTGCATTTTTATTTCCAAAATTGATTTTCAGTAAATAGATAAATACATAGGCCTGATAATTGTTAAACTCCCCTTTATATTAATACAAATTTCTGTAAGCATAACAAAGTTCTGACAACTTTTGTATTTCAGTACCTGTCTAATGCCGATGACAGACTAAGATGGCAAGCTAATACTCTACCTGCCGATGATCTGTGTACAGAGAATGCTATCATGTTGAAGAGGTTTAACAGATACCCATTGATTATTGACCCTTCAGGACAAGCTACAGAGTTTATAATGAATGAATACAGAGATAAGAAGATTACCAGGACAAGTTTCTTAGATGATTCATTTAGGAAGAATCTAGAGAGTGCTCTTAGATTTGGAAATCCTCTGCTTGTACAGGTATTGGAAGTTTTCAAATTTTCCTTAATTCTGTTTTTTTTTTTTTTTTTTAATTATATCTATATTACACCTGGGAACTATTTACCTTTGGATGCCAGGAAACCTCAAAAGTTTACAAATATTTACGATGAACAAATAATAAAATAAGTGCTGGGTGTAAGAATATTATTACTCATGGCTAAGTGACTAAATTTTAATCCAAATTTGAACAAAAGATGAATTATTATTATTGAAATAAATTTAAGAAATCATAATTTTAAAATGTTTCAGTAAATTTTGATTTTTACATTCTTTGTATCTGTTTTAAAAAAAGAATAATGCAAAGATAAATTCTTATACAAACTTGCATTGTAACCACTGACGTTTTCAAATAACTTTGATTAGTTACTTTAGGATTGACATTGTTTTACTAAAACATTAGTATAGAAGATTTAGAGTTTACTTTTAAATTTGTTTGGAAAAAAAAATTTGTAATAATGAAAAAATGTAGTGAAAATAAAGAAAAAAAATAAAGTGGCATTAAACACCATAACCATATAACAAATACATGAATTTGATCATTTTCAGGATGTAGAAAGTTATGATCCAGTCCTAAATCCAGTGTTAAACAGAGAACTAAGGAGGACAGGTGGTCGTGTTCTAATCACGTTAGGAGACCAGGATATAGATTTGTCACCAACATTTACAATCTTCCTATCTACCAGAGACCCATTGGTAAATATCTATATTGTAAATGCAAAAAGATAGTATAAAATTGTAAATTTTGAAAAGATATTATACATGTAGTTTCCTTGAAAGATTGAAATAATTTGAGTTTTCCCTCTAATTTGGTAAAGAAACAATTGCATTGTTGCTTTTCATGCATGCAAAATCAACATCTTGAGTAAATGCATAATTCTGGTTCAATTAATTGCATACACATACATGTGTCTGATTTTTTATGCAACTTTTTTATTATCAAAACTTTGGACAAATATTTTGAGATCTTGAACAAATTATTTTTGTATCTTAGTCCTTTATTATTTTTTTCACACTAATTGATTAATATTTTTAGGTTGAGTTCCCTCCAGACCTGTGTTCAAGGGTTACCTTTGTCAACTTTACAGTCACCAGGAGCAGCTTACAAGATCAATGTTTGAACCAGGTAATATGACTACTTTTTCAATGATCAAGTATAAAAGCCATACATGTATTTCCCATCTTAGAATATTAGGTTGAGCAATGATATTGCAATATAATGTAATGAGGAGTGAATATAACTTTAAATCTTGGCATTTCTCCAACAGTTATGGAGAATTTATTGTTAGCATTATATATCTATAAACATATTAGGTTGTTATCTAATATAGATTGATAGTTGGAATTACAACTACCTATGCAATCAGAGCATATCACCACTGACATTCTGAGTTCAAATCCCGCTCATGCGAGGTGTACTCGATACAACATTATGTGATAAAGTTTCTTAGTAACTTGCGGCAGGTCAGTGGTTTTCTTACGGTACTCCGGTTTCCTCCTGACTGCCACAATATAACTGAAATATTGTTGAAAGTGGCATTAAACACCATATTTCTAACTCTTTAATATTTTCATTAGTTTTTTTAATACATACAATATCAACTTAAATAGTACTGAGACAACAATAAATAATTCTTCATATTTCATAGGTATTGACAACAATACATAATTCTTCATATTTCATAGATATTGACAACAATAAATAATTCTTCATATTTCATAGGTATTGACAACAATAAATAATTCTTCATATTTCATAGATATTGACAACAATAAATAATTCTTCATATTTCATAGGTATTGACAACAATAAATAATTCTTCATATTTCATAGGTATTGACAACAATAAATAATTCTTCATATTTCATAGATATTGACAACAATAAATAATTCTTCATATTTCATAGGTATTGACAACAATAAATAATTCTTCATATTTCATAGATATTGACAACAATAAATAATTCTTCATATTTCATAGGTATTGACAACAATAAATAATTCTTCATATTTCATAGGTATTGACAACAATAAATAATTCTTCATATTTCATAGATATTGACAACAATAAATAATTCTTCATATTTCTTAGGTATTGACAACAATAAATAATTCTTCATATTTCATAGGTATTGACAACAATAAATAATTCTTCATATTTCATAGGTATTGACAACAATAAATAATTCTTCATATTTCATAGGTATTGACAACGATACATAATTCTTCATATTTCATAGGTATTGACAACAAAAAATAATTCTTCATATTTCATAGATATTGACAACAATAAATAATTCTTCATATTTCATAGGTATTGACAACAATACATAATTCTTCATATTTCATAGGTATTGACAACAATAAATAATTCTTCATATTTCATAGGTATTGACAACAATACATAATTCTTCATATTTCATAGGTATTGACAACAATAAATAATTCTTCATATTTCATAGGTATTGACAACAATAAATAATTCTTCATATTTCATAGGTATTGACAACAATAAATAATTCTTCATATTTCATAGGTATTGACAGCAATAAATAATTCTTCATATTTCATAGGTATTGAAATCAGAGAGACCTGATGTTGATGCCAAGAGATCAGATCTGTTGAAACTACAAGGTAAATATCTAATTATTATACACTTACAGTATTTATTACCATATATTTTGAAAACATTTATTGACAAGTATTAAATATTAATTTCCTACCAGTGCAATCAGAGCCTATCACCACTAAAGTTGTGAGTTTGAAATCTGTTCATGGTGAGGTGTACTCGATACAACATAATGTGAAAAAATTGTCAGTGTCTTGCGGCAGTTGAGTGGTTATCTCTGTGTACTCTGGTTTGGTGAAAGTGGCGTTGAACACCATTACCCCCTCCCCCTCTTAGCCAACTTAGAACATAAAATTATTGTCCCTTCTTTTGTAGTTGTTGGTTTGTAGCTATTGTAAATTAAAACAATTTTCTAATTCAACATAAAAACTGTTAATCCTTTCAAACATGACATAATCAAATGTTTCTAATTTTAGGTGAATTCCAACTGAAACTGCGACATCTTGAGAAGTCTCTCTTACAGGCTCTCAATGCATCTAAGGGTAAAATCTTGGATGATAACAGCATCATTAGCCATCTAGAAACTTTGAAGAAAGAAGCTGCAGAAGTGGCCAAGAAGGTTGAGGAGACAGACATTGTTATGGCAGAAGTAGAAACAGTGTCACAACAATATGTACCTCTTGCCATGTCTTGTAGTAGTATTTACTTCACACTGGAAGCTCTCAAACAGGTACTTATATAGAAACCATGTCATAACAATATGTACATCTCAAACAGGTACTTTATATGGTTTTTGTTTATGGAAAATAAATGTGTGATTCAGGATTGGTTGATTATGGAAAGTATCAAACCAAAATTGATATGGTTTGATTTTGACAAGTAAAATCATATTCACTGCATCTTGTAGCTTAAATCACAAACTATTTTATTTTGAAAATGTGATTTTATAAAATAAAACATTTACTGAAATCACGATCCAGTATAACAGAAATGTTCTTAGAGTTATTGTAGAATTTCATTTTAATCTGATTTATTCTTGCAGTTTAAAAGTTAACAATTTTTTTTTTTGTTATACAGGTTCACTTCCTATACCAGTACTCACTACAGTTTTTCCTGGACATCTTCCACTCAGTGTTTAGTAACAATGATAGATTAAAGGGCCAGAAGGATCATGCTGCTAGACTCTCCATCATCACTAATGAATTGTTCTTGGTATGTCTGTTCATCATGCTTCCTTATAAGATTTTAAACAAGTAATGAATAAATGATTTGAATGAAAAAAACAAACTTTCATATCTTTAATTATATTATGATTTCATATCCTAACTGACAACAAAAAGGTAATTACAATGATAATTACTTCCCTTGTCTTTCTCTTTCTCAGTCTCTTTGTATTTTCTTTTATTACAAAGTTATTTGTTAATGTAGTTAACCTGTGAATTATTGAAAGCTGACAACACTTCTACATGTTTAAAGGCTAACTTTATATAATAAATCATTGTCTATAAAGGACACCTATCTGTAAAGACTACTTTTCCCACCTCCCTAGACTGTTCTTTATAAACAGGACTGGGTTGCACCAACCTCAAAGTTAAGTCTCAATTAAACCTTAAGTGTAAATTAATTTCATGTACATTTCAATTAAGTTTAATTGACACTTAAATTTAACTAAGGTTTGTGCAACCCAGTCCAGGTTTTGACTTTGATTTTATGTGAAGTTAACAAAGAATGATATAACATTTTACAGGAGACGTATAGTAGAGTAGGAAGAGGAATGTTCCATCATGACAGAGTTACCATAGCTATACAACTGTGTAGGATCTATCTACAGGGAATACAAAGGTAAAACTATTTATTACAATACAACTGTGTAGGATCTATCTACAGGGAATACAAAGGTAAAGCAATTTATTACAATACAACTGTGTAGGATCTATCTACAGGGAATACAAAGGTAAAACTATTTATTACAATACAACTGTGTAGGATCTATCTACAGGGAATACAAAGGTAAAACTATTTATTACAATACAACTCTGTAGGATCTATCTACAGGGAATACAAAGGTAAAACTATTTATTACAATACAACTCTGTATGATCTATCTACAGGGAATACAAAGGTAAAACTATTTATTACAATACAACTCTGTAGGATCTATCTACAGGGAATACAAAGGTAAAACAATTTATTACAATACAACTCTGTAGGATCTATCTACAGGGAATACAAAGGTAAAACTATTTATTACAATACAACTCTGTAGGATCTATCTACAGGGAATACAAAGGTAAAACTATTTATTACAATACAACTCTGTAGGATCTATCTACAGGGAATACAAAGGTAAAACTATTTATTACAATACAACTCTGTAGGATCTATCTACAGGGAATACAAAGGTAAAACAATTTATTACAATACAACTCTGTAGGATCTATCTACAGGGAATACAAAGGTAAAACTATTTATTACAACTCAATGTGGCAAATAGTTCAGAATTAAGGTAACTTGAAAAATAAAATTCATTAAATTAAAAAGAAATCTGTTAATTTTAAATTGAAATTCCTTGAAAGGCAGAAACCCTTAGTTTTGAAAGAAACTTTTTAATAAATTTTAATACTGCAAATTAAATACTACACTAAATATTTGTATGAATTGATTAAGTTTAGTATAAGTATGACTGGATGATTATTGTTTGTGATTAAGTTTAGTATAAGTATGACTGGATGATTATTGTTTGTGATTAAGTTTAGTATAAGTATTACTGGATGATTGTTGTTTGTGATTAAGTTTAGTATTAGTATGACTGGATGATTATTGTTTGTGTTTAAGTTTAGTATAAGTATGACTGGATGATTATTGTTTGTGATTAAGTTTAGTATAAGTATGACTGGATGATTATTGTTTGTGATTAAGTTTAGTATAAGTATGACTGGATGATTATTGTTTGTGATTAAGTTTAGTATAAGTATGACTGGATGATTATTGTTTGTGATTAAGTTTAGTATAAGTATGACTGGATGGTTATTGTTTGTGATTAAGTTTAGTATAAGTATGACTGGATGATTATTGTTTGTGATTAAGTTTAGTATAAGTATGACTGGATGATTATTGTTTGTGATTAAGTTTAGTATAAGTATGACTGGATGATTATTGTTTGTGATTAAGTTTAGTATAAGTATGACTGGATGATTATTGTTTGTGATTAAGTTTAGTATAAGTATGACTGGATGATTATTGTTTGTGATTAAGTTTAGTATAAGTATGACTGGATGATTATTGTTTGTGATTAAGTTTAGTATAAGTATGACTGGATGATTATTGTTTGTGATTAAGTTTAGTCTAAGTATGACTGGATGATTATTGTTTGTGATTAAGTTTAGTATAAGTATGACTGGATGATTATTGTTTGTGATTAAGTTTAGTATAAGTATGACTGGATGATTATTGTTTGTGATTAAGTTTAGTATAAGTATGACTGGATGGTTATTGTTTGTGATTAAGTTTAGTATAAGTATGACTGGATGATTATTGTTTGTGATTAAGTTTAGTATAAGTATGACTGGATGATTATTGTTTGTGATTAAGTTTAGTATAAGTATGACTGGATGATTATTGTTTGTGATTAAGTTTAGTATAAGTATGACTGGATGATTATTGTTTGTGATTAAGTTTAGTATAAGTATGACTGGATGATTATTGTTTGTGATTAAGTTTAGTATAAGTATGACTGGATGATTATTGTTTGTGATTAAGTTTAGTATAAGTATGACTGGATGATTATTGTTTGTGATTAAGTTTAGTCTAAGTATGACTGGATGATTATTGTTTGTGATTAAGTTTAGTATAAGTATGACTGGATGATTATTGTTTGTGATTAAGTTTAGTATAAGTATGACTGGATGATTATTGTTTGTGATTAAGTTTAGTATAAGTATGACTGGATGATTATTGTTTGTGATTAAGTTTAGTATAAGTATGACTGGATGATTATTGTTTGTGATTAAGTTTAGTATAAGTATGACTGGATGATTATTGTTTGTGATTAAGTTTAGTATAAGTATGACTGGATGATTATTGTTTGTGATTAAGTTTAGTATAAGTATGACTGGGTGATTATTGTTTGTGATTAAGTTTAGTATAAGTATGACTGGAGGATTATTGTTTGTGATTAAGTTTAGTATAAGTATGACTGGATGATTATTGTTTGTGATTAAGTTTAGTATAAGTATGACTGGATGATTATTGTTTGTGATTAAGTTTAGTATAAGTATGACTGGATGATTATTGTTTGTGATTAAGTTTAGTATAAGTATGACTGGATGGTTATTGTTTGTGATTAAGTTTAGTATAAGTATGACTGGATGATTATTGTTTGTGATTAAGTTTAGTATAAGTATGACTGGATGATTATTGTTTGTGATTAAGTTTAGTATAAGTATGACTGGATGATTATTGTTTGACATGAAATATTTGTTATACAGTGAACAAAGTTATGAACAAGAGTTCAATCAGTTTATGAGAAGCCAGGAGACATTACTTACAGAGAAGGTATCCATCTCTATCCCAGGACTATCACCACAACAGGTCAGAACTGTTATGAATACAAAGTTATACATTCAATATCTTGTGTATATGTGTTTCTTTTAATAATGCGGTTAAATTTCATTTAGAGTTACAAAAGTAAATATTAATTTAAAGAATTAGTTGCATCTTTGTAACCAAGGAGATTTAAATTATATAATATTTCAGGAAGAGTTTTGCCCCATGAAGATGATAAAGTTGAAAATGTTCATGTTAATGGACTTTAAAAATAGTTTTTTTTTTAGCAGATTCAAAACAACTTATATATTATATATCTAAAGAATTTAAAATTAGATATTGCAACTTGGCATGGATGCTGTTACGATTTTTTAATGGTTGATGTGAAAAATTTTGTGTTACATTTTCAGCAATCAGCTGTAGTTAGACTAAGTAAACTAAGAACATTCAGAAACATTGTCAAAGAAATCAAAGCTTGTGATGTAAGTTATATTTTTACTATCTATAGGATTTGATTTTTATTAATTTCTTGGTTTGATTATTTTATATATTTCATGAATTTAATCAGTTAAAACTTTTTTTTAATTTAATACAGATATGTATCTACGTACAAATGTAAAAAGAGAGAAAAAAAAATGAAATATGATATATTCAGGACACTACATTATAAAATTACATGCTGACAACAGTTGATACAGTTTAGTATGTAATCAAAGTAAATACTCTCTATACAGGGGACACTAAGTATTTAAGATTCACAGTATGTTGAGTTTTGTTTAGTTTATGGTGTTTAACGCCACTTTCAACAATATTTCAGTTATATCGTGGTGGTCAGTTTTATTGGTGGAGTATCTGGAGAAAACCACTGACCTGCCTTTAGTCACTGACAAACTTTATCACATAATGTTGTATCTAGTACACCTTGTCTGAACGAGGTTCGAATTCTCAACGTTAGTGATGATAGGCACTGATTGCATAGGTAGTTGTAAATCCAAATACCATACATACAATCACAACCACAATGGCCCCCACAGTATATTGAAACATTGTAATTAAATGAGTATGTTACATTATAAGTTGAGCCAACCAATAATTTCACAAGTTTATGATTGTATTGTAGAATTTCCAGACCTGGTTTGAAAGTGCTGAACCAGAACAAGATCTTCAACAATTGTGGGAAGAAGATAAACCCCTCAGTATGTGATATTACAAATAGGGTTTAGGTTTATGGTGTTTAATGCCACTTTCAACAATATATCAGTGATATCGTGACAGTCTGTTTTATTGGTGGAGGAAACCAGAGTACCTGGAGAAAACCACCAAGTCACTTAAGACAATATCTGTTTTGATAATGATTATTTGAAATCAGTAGTGTAATGGTTAGCTTATTTGCTTTGAGTGCAGTAGATCGTGGGTTCAAGCCTTGGTTGGACCAGCCAAAGACTAAAAAATTAGTATTTGCTGCTTCTCACTAAGCATGCAGCACGGACACAAGACTGGTTGGCTCATAATCAGAATAATGTGTCAGTGTGGAGCGACCTGTCTATGCACGGTCTGTTGTTTCAGTGAACTATCACTATAAAAATCAAACTTAAGTATGTTGGTCTAGTACAATGTGGACATCATCATCTCTCTGACATGTAACTTGTTCTCATCATGATGTAGATGAATAATTGCTAATTTGGTGTTAAACAACAATCGCCCGCTGAGCAAATAAAAAAGTTATCCAGTATTATCAGGCACCATTTATGTATCTTTTAAATTACAATATTACTGGGGGAGGGGCGTCGTGGCTGTGATCGTATGGTAGTTGGATTTACAACTACCTTTGCAATCAGTGCCTATGACCACTGATGTTGTGAGTTCGAAACTCAATCAGGGCAAGGTGTACAACATTATGTGATAAAGTTTGTCAGCGACTTGCGACAGATCGGAGGTTTTCTCCGGGTCCTCCGGTTTCCTCCACCAATAAAACTGACCGCCACGATATAGCTGAAATATTGTTGAAAGTGGCATTAAACACCATCAAACAAACAAACAAACAATATTACTGAGTTTTATCAAACTTATCATATGTCATACAAATTTAACTATGGAGTTATACTCACAAAGCTGTATTGATGAATACATTTAAAAACATTAGTGAATATTTTTGTTTAGTGTAATGTTTAAGGAGTGAATCGACATTATAAAATACATTAAAATATTGGTATTTGTATTTGTCTAATGTTGAACAAAGCAAAAAGAACCTTTTTAGACAATCTGTTGTAATTTATAATAACAATATTATACTGAGACATCTTGTTGTGTTGTAGCTGCTACTGGTAAATCAGTGAATGGATTGTTACTTATACAAGCTTTAAGACCTGACAGACTGACGGCCATGGCTAGGGTGTTTGTAGAGAAATCACTAGGAAGTACATTCTTACACGGTGGAGAGAAAGAACTCAATCTGTCTGGCATAGTGGAAAATGAGGTTATATATTTAAGAAATAAATCCTGGAAGCCAGAATGTGTTTTGAGTTTTAACATGGGTTGGCGGATATTAGTAAATTTTATCCCTCACCTCTGGCTCGAGATAAAATACTAATATCCGCCAACCCATAATAAAACTCCAAGCACATTCTGGCTTCCATGATTTATTTCCATTCTGATATGTCTAAGAGTACAAATACGGTATTATAGTTCGATTGGAAGACAGTAATTATGTTTTAGTCTGATTTTTTCTTCTTCTTCCACTTCTTCTTCTGCTTCTTCTCAGCGAAGCTTGTCCGGACCATAACTTTTTTGTCTTTCGAGATAGGTCAATGATATTTGGGATGTGGGTGGATGACCATAAGACAGTGTGTCGCGTATCGTAATGACCTTTGTGGAACCTTGACCTTTGACCTCAAGGTCAAATAATTGTTTTTTTATATAGTATCATTCAACTCATAATGTGTAACATATTGTTGTACAGATGACCGCATTAAGGGGAGACATAAATTTTAGGTATCTTAAAACAGTTCTTCCTAGTATATATTTACGTTTGCGGAAAATGTCGCACACAATTTATGCTGCCAAATTCAAGCAAACGATAATTCATCAACATGTTCATTTACGACGGGGAAAGTCAGTCACATGCACCGGTGCATGTGCTAATGAGATTATACCTAATTGATAAATTGCTCGGTTTTTTTACAAAGTGAAAGAAGGACGTCATGTTAGAATATCTTATTTACAATTGAATTGTTTTGGAAAGGTTTTTATGATGTGTTTATGCATGTACTTGTAATAACTCACAGACCTGGGTCCAATTTCTTAAGTCAAGATTAAGATTCAAATAAAAAAAATTCCGATGTAAGTCCAAGATTATTATTTTTTCTCTCAAGAAATCAGTCTGATGATTATTTTGAAAAGAAAATTTATATTCATTTCTGTTTATAGTTTACATTTTCTGAATGTGTTTCCTTTTTCCCAGTAACCTTAAATTTTCCATACCAGGATAAAAATGAATATGTAGCTGTCTTCACAATCACTGAATGTCCATTTATATATTACAATATTAATTTAATCCTACTACAAAATGTAGTGATTGTCGACAGTATAATAAAAGAAGACATGTGTTTCTATTCTTCAGATAAAAGCCAACACCCCTGTGTTGATGTGTTCTGTACCAGGTTATGATGCTAGTGGTTGGGTAGATGATTTAGCTACTGAACTTGGCAAACAGCTTACACCTATTGCTATTGGTAAGATCTGTGTTTAATATATTAAAAATAAACAGTATTATAAGAGCTTAATGTGTTTAATACATTAGAAATAAACATCAGAGAGGTCAGTGCCTCATTATATGACTCGAAAGAAGTATTTTCATAAATAAGAAAGTCAAACATAATGCAGCCTATTGGTACATTTATATAAAATGTTTTACTATTATCAAAGAGGTCAGTGTGTTCATCATCATGTGACTTGAAAGAATTACATACATAAATAAGAAAGTCAAACATAATAAAATGTTTTACTAAACAAGAAATGTGAATGATTCCTTGAAGACTCTTGCTCATAATCATTTTTATCTTTAAACGCCTGTTTTTCATGCAAAAAATGTAAAAACTAAATATTTTTGTAAACGTCTGTCATTTGTAGAAGTGTAACGTATTTGTGTAATTATTTTTATATATATAACAAATGTTAAAAGTTCTGTTTAAACCACAGGTTCCTCTGAAGGATTTACAACGGCTGAGAAGGTGATCAATGCCTCCAGTAAATCTGGACGATGGGTGATGTTGAAAAATGTCCACTTGGCACCCCAGTGGCTTGTACAGTTAGAGAAGAAGTTACATAACCTGACCCCTCATCCAAACTTCAGGCTCTTCTTAACTATGGAAATTAATCCTAAGGTAAAACAAGAAATACTTTATTTACATGTATGTCATATTACAAAGGAGCTTATAAAAATATAGGTTTAAAACAAAGAAGAATATTTTATCTTTACAAGTTGACTTAAGTCATTGTGTTTTGCTTAGAGTTGAAGCATGGTGGCATATTTGTTTAAATTGTTTGTAATGGATTGAACAAAACACATATTGTTTTTCAGTTATGAATGTTTGTTAATTGTTGTATGTTATATTTCATACATTAAATCAGTGCCATTACTGTTGCATTCATGCTTTGTCTTGCATATATGTGAATATTTATGTATTTCATTAAATGTGCTGTTTACAAAATGTGATCTAGTCATTGCTTATCTGTAAAACTTCTTCCAATTGAGGTGAACATTTTGATTATGCAATAAAATGTTTCTTGCTCAAGTCTGAGAGCATATGAAGGATTAGAGACATTGTTTAATTGAACAGAAGGCTTGAAAAGATGTTAATTGTTATTTTTATGTTCCCGCCGCTAGCCATCGGGGCATTAAGATTTACTCATGTCCGTCTTGTTAAATTTCATGATATTGAAAGAAGAAAAAAAGCCAGAATATTATTTCGTTTGTATTTTCATTATCATGATCAAGTTTTCAAAAAAAATAATTTTACTTTGACCACTTTAAGTTTGATTTTTTTGGAAACAAGTCAACAATTTACATAAACATTTTGAAACCTGTGTACCAGCTATTCATTAATAGGTAATGCACAGTTAAGATATTGCTTTTGTGTGAAATGTTTGATTAAAGTAATCATATCATTGTACCTGTTGTTTAGATTCATGAACAAGGGTTCAAGGTAATGTGTTTTGTGTGCTGTTTTTACCTTTGATATATTTATTAGCTTTTTAGATTAGATCTTTTAAATTATTTGTTGTTGTTCTTGTTGTATTTATAGTTTTTGTTTGATTTTTAACACACAAAGTAAAGAGAACTAGTAGATTTTCAGATAGTGGAGGTTTACACAGATAACATTAACTTATCACTCAGTTTGTAGGTTCATTTGTAAGGTGCTTGTCAGCCATATTTAACATCTTTGAAGGGCAATCTAAAAGCAACTTGTGCAGCTTTTGATCAGCTTCTATTAAACAATTTATAAGCAACTGTCATTAAGACCATGATCACAAGGTGTAGTACTGCACTTGCACATTAAAAGGAAGATTAGGAAGATTGATTATTTTTCTTCGGTTGTTATTTACCAATACAGAGTTATCTATTCTTGCTATTTTAAGATTCTGTTTGAGGGGTCTTGGTGGCCAAGTGGTTAAAGTCATTGATGACTTCTGACCACAATCCTAACACCACTAATGGGGATTGAGGCTGTGATACCCAACTCAAGGTTTCCAGACACCTAAACCAGGGCTTTCACTGGTCAGTTTGTTATATCTGTCCCCTATAAGTCTGGTAGTAACATACTGAAAGTGATGATAAACACCAGTAATCCATGACCCTATTACCTATGACCTATAACCTTACACTTGTTAACAATATGTTTATGTGTATTTTGAACAGATTGCTCCAGTATCAAGTCACTTATGTCAACCTTACATAAAAATGTATGCCTACTATAGACATTTACTTGAAATATCAATCATTTGTTAAAAACAAGACACTGTTAGACTATTGTAGGTGATTAACAGTTTACAATTTGTTTTCTTTCATAGGAATTTACAACCTATGATCAGTGGCCATAAAATTAGCAGCTGTTTATTTTGGCAGAATGCTGTATACTTGTTTTAAAAAGGCTCATGTACTAGTCATACATATAAATCTAAAAAGGCTCATGTACTAGTCATACATATAAATCTAAAAAGGCTCATGTACTAGTCATACATATAAATCTAAAAAGGCTCATGTACTAGTCATACATATAAATCTAAAAAGGCTCATGTACTAGTCATACATATAAATCTAAAAAGGCTCATGTACTAGTCATACATATAAATCTAAAAAGGCTCATGTACTAGTCATACATATAAATCTAAAAAGGCTCCTGTACTAGTCATACATATAAATCTAAAAAGGCTCATGTACTAGTCATACATATAAATCTAAAAAGGCTCATGTACTAGTCATACATATAAATCTAAAAAGGCTCATGTACTAGTCATACATATAAATCTAAAAAGGCTCATGTACTAGTCATACATATAAATCTAAAAAGGCTCATGTACTAGTCATACATATAAATCTAAAAAGGCTCCTGTACTAGTCATACATATAAATCAAAGGAATGAATGAAATCATATTTGTATATGCTTGTTGTAATCTATACATTTGTTATACAATCTACAAGGAGGTTTGAATTTCAACCTCTATAATGTTAGGTTTAGATTGGGTTTTAGGTTTGGTTTCAAGGGTTTTCAAATGCACTTTTAACAACAATATTTCAATATTGTCGGGGAGTTCTTAGTTGAGAAAGCAAACAAGTGTCTCTTGGTAAAGAGGATAATATACAGGTGGAAAAAAAGGTGTAATAGTCACTGATTGCACTAGTAGATATAAACTTTCAGATCATGTCAACAGAGTCCATTGATTCTGTTATTTGACGAGGTTCACAAACAAGATGGTTTAGTCTGGAAAATGTACCCTGTGTGTGTTGATTTTGTTGTATACCTAGACTAGATATATCTACATGTATATATCCAGATTTCATCTTTCAATAATAGCTGCTAAGATATATATTAACTGCTATTATACTTTCTTGTGCTGTATCTAATTAGAGCAACGCTACTATAACTGAGCATCGTTATATAGTACATAAATACTACAGAATAGATATGTATGCTTCTCCAACATATATTGTTTTAAATTTTATCATGCATTTTTGATCAGGAGATGATACAGTATTATTTTAAATTTTGCTATCTTGCATTTTTAGCTCACCTTGCCAAAGGCAACATGAGCTTTTGCCATCCATCACTTTGCGTCCGGCGTCAGTTAACTTTTGACATTTTAATCTTCTCCTCTGAAACCGCTCAGCCAAATGAAGTGAAACTTGGTAGGAAGCATCTATGGAAGGTCCTCTCTAAAGATTGCTAATTTTGTCCCGATCCATCAATAAACATGGCCGCCATAGGCAATTCTTGTTTCTGATTGACCGATTTAAAAAAATCTTCTCCTCTGAAACCGCTTGCACAAATGAACCAAAACTTGGTAGGAAGCATCTATGGCAGGTCCTCTATAAAGATAGCTCATTCCGTCCCGATCCGCTAGCAAATATGGCCACCACAGGCCATTCTTGTTTCTAATTGGTTGATTTCTAAAATATCTTCTCCTCTGAAACCGCCTGGCCAAATGAATCGAAACTTGGTAGGGAGCATCCTTGGAAGGTCCTCTATAAAGACTACTCATTTCGTCCCGATTCAGTAACAAACATGGCCACCACAGGCAGTTCTTGTTTCTGATTGGTCAATTTCTAAAAATCTTCTACTCTGAAACAGCTTGGCCAAATGGACCAAAATGTGGTAGGAAGCATCTATGGAAGATCCTCTATGGGAATTGCTCATTCCGTTTTGATCCATTAACAAACATGGCCGTCATAGGCAATTCTTGTTTCTGATTGGTCGATTTCTAAAACAGCTTTTCTTCTGAAACCGCTTGGCCCAATGATATGAAACTTAATAAGAAGCATCTATGGAAGGTCCTCTATAGAGATTGCTCATTTCATTTTGATCCATTAACAAACATAGCTGCCACAAGCAATTCTTGTTTTAGATTGGTCGATTTCTAAAAATCTTCTTCTCTGAAACTGCTTTGCCAAAATGAATCGATATTTGGTGATAAGCACCTATGGAAGGTTCTGTATTAAGTTTCCTCAAAGCAGAATGAAAGTTGAGCGACACAGGCTCAGCTCCGTGCTGAACCTCTAGTTTATCAATATATGAAAGCGTATAATTTTCAATTTTGGTATCTTGCATTTTTTACCAAAAAGTACCCAGAAAAAATTATGTTGATATGGAAACAAAATTAAAATTTTGTTTAAAAGTTTACATGTGTAAAAATGTTAGCATGTAAGAAATCTGTTCTGATGAAGGTTACACATACTTTTGATAATATTCTTAATGTATATACATGTTTGTCATGTATGTATATGCTATGATTATATCATGCCATTTGTTATTGAAGCTGAATATAACTTGTTTGTCATGGAGAGTATGTGCTGAGAGACAAATGAATTCATATTAAACAAACAGTTTAATTTATGTGTTGTACATTAACCTGTTGTACTGACTTAGTAACTGTCCAACCATTATCTTTTATATTAATTTGTTTCATTGCTCAATTTTATAGATTCCAACTAATTTGTTGAGAGCAGGAAGAGTGTTTGTGTTTGAACCACCACCAGGTGTCTCTGCCAATCTTTTGAGAACTTTCAGTACTGTTCCAGCAACAAGAATGTGCAAGGTAATAATAGAGAAAAGTGTTCACATAGAAAGTCATTGTCAATTAGATCAAACTGATTAGACAATTTTGATACACACTTCATCAATTTATCTTGTCCTCCATTCCCCAATTATACTAAAAACGACAGATTGAATAGACATGTATAGCTCTAAAATGATTTGTTTGCAGAAAAATATGAGACATTCCTAAAAAAAATACTTGGTTTTTGTAATCCAACCTTTTTTGTAAAGTGATAAATATAAATATTTCCAGAGTATTTTTAGTCAAATTTTCCTATCTCGTGAACTTTTTGAGAATTTGTGCTGAATTTGAAAAAATTAAAGGTTTATACACAGAAATCTGTTGTTTTCCTCTGTGTTAATAATGACATCTTTCTGTTTAGTGATGTTACATAAGATAATTGGCCTCTGTGAGACATCAGCATGTGATTGTGTCTCAAAGATTTTCTCCTATGAGAAACACTACAAAAGCACAACCTTATACCTAATATATTGCATTCTAATGTAGTTGTTTAATATTCCTGGATTGTGGTTGGACAATGCTGTAATTTTCAAGGTATCATTCCACGGTTGAAATATCATGAGATATTTTTAGTCGATTACCGCTTACGTCATCTTGTCAATAAGTGGCAATGCACATGATTACATTAGAATGGAGGGAACTGTATTGTATTTGAAAATTTCACGGCATTAATTGTTGATTTAATGGTGTAATTTTCACGGGAACAATTTCACGGTTGAAATAGCATGAGATATTTTTAGAATTTTAGCTGATTACCGCTTATGTCATCTTGTCAATAATGTGGCAATACACATCTATACACATAATTACATTAGAATGGAGATAACTGTATTGTATTTGAAAATTTCAAATACAATACAGTTATCTCCTAATTATTTAACTATCTTATGTGAGAAGCATCATGATATTGTGTCTTATAGATTTGTTCTTAAGAGAAACACTAGAAAAACAATACATTTATAGATAAAATTAATTCTGTTGCAGGCTCCGAATGAGAGATCTCGGTTGTATTTCCTGTTAGCCTGGCTTCATGCCATTGTACAAGAGAGAATGAGATATACTCCACTAGGATGGGCCAAGAAGTATGAGTTTACAGAGTCAGATCTGAAAGTGGCTTGTGACATGTTAGATACATGGATTGATTCTATTGCCATGGTTTGTGTTTGGTTTTATTTATTTCTTTTGTGTACCGTGATATGCGTTAATGAATATGAATAATAATTATTTCATATCAGTTCTAAATTCGACTTTTTTCATTGGTGTAGACATGGTCATGTGTCATGCCTTAATCTGTGTTAAAGAAATCCACCAGTCATTAACATGATAATGCCCACAGGCATTCTATAAATCACAATAATGCCCTATACACAAGTAACTATTATATAATTAAGTTGAATGTGAAACAATTTTTATACAAATATTAAAAATAGAGAAAAAAGAAAGAAAAAAAATAGTGATAAGATTTGTCATATATTATACCCCCACTCATAGAGAGGGGGCTATATTGCAATCACCTTGTCCGTCCGTTCACACTTTCGTAACAGATATCTCAGCTTCTACTGGAAGAAATGATTGCACATCTACTTCCTGTTTACCGTGCGACTTACAAATGAACGAGGGAGGGTATTCTTAGCACGACGTAGCGTGCAACATCTTGTCTTAGATATAAGGATTCACATGATAAACAAATTGTTTCAGTAAATATTTAATGATATGATATTTAGTAGTTTTTATGTTTGTTGATACACGTATGTTTGTGTTTGACAGGGAAGAACCAATGTACCCCCTAACAAGGTACCATGGGATGCCATCAGGACTTTATTGTCACAGTGTATCTATGGTGGAAAGATAGATAATGAATTTGATCAGGTAAACTTAGATACCAATATTAACATGAGAACAAGGGTTTGATTTAATAGAGATACATTCAATAAATCTTGTAAAGTAGAGACTAGGATAGGAATTCAAATGGGTGTTTTGATTGACAGAAGTAACCAGGGGAAATAATAGATACATTTAGATAATGTTGCCTTGGAATGAATGGGCCACCAATGAGCACTGCTAGCAAGCAGTTGCTATATGTTTGCTGATCTCATACAACCAAAGGGTGACCAATTTGGAAGGGTTTTTATCCTGTAGCAGAGAATCTAGTCCTATAACCTTAGGTTTTCTTGGGCTGTTTGTTTCCCTCATCCATGAAGTAGTTTTCCGTCTTACATCACATGTCTCTCCTCTATTTACAAGAATGTCAAATCTTATTTTATATCAAATAGTTTTTAAATTGAAGAAATCTTGGGATAGACTTGCAAAAGATAAATATATATGTATAGTTAAGATTTTTATATTAGATATTCAAGGGGTAACATGGACTTTTTTTCATTTGAAAAATTGCTTTACTACAAATTAATTCATGAAGCAGAAGTACATTTGGGAAATATTAAACTATGATTATTACATACTTTTTGGCAGAGGTATATTAACTTCTATGTTTTATTTTCCAGAGATTACTGACAACATATATACACAAACTGTTTTCACCAAAGAGTTTTGAAGGAGACTTTGTATTGGTGAACAATGTTGATGGCAAAGGAAAGAAAATATTGATGCCTGATGGTGTACAGTAAGTACAAAAATAGTATTTTACTCTTTTTTTTATTTGGCAACAGAGATTTCTTGTTTCAGATTTGCTTCCTTAGGTTTAGATTACATTAAATTATTCCTCTTTAATAGTGTATCAATTATACTGATGATATATTGTACAAGTAAAAACAACTGGAATCTCTTACCACATCTGTGATGTAATGGTTAGCATGCTCACCACCAGTGTGGTAGATCGTGGTTTCAAGCCCAGATCAGGTCAAACCAAAGACTATTAATTTAGTATTTGTTGCTTCTCGGTTAAGCATTAAGGAGAAAGAGCAAAGACTGGTTGACTAGGAATAAGGACTGGGTCAACATTTCTATCCGCGGACTGGTGTTTCGGTGAGCTAGCACAATAAAAATCCAACTAAGCGTGTTGGTCTAGTACAAAGCAGACCTCATCATCATTTCATCGAAAATTAACTTGTTCTCGCCATGATATAGCTGAAAAATTGCTGAGTTGGTGTTAAACTACAATTACTCACTCACTTACTTTCATTTTTGACTAGTACATGTATTTAATTTAATTTTGAGATAACTATGATTAATGGACATTATTTGTTGTTATTTTAGACGAGAGCAGTTTGTACTATTTGGTGAGCGTCTAGAATCTGACAGACAGACACCTTCTTGGTTGGGACTTCCTAATAATGCAGAGAAAGTACTTCTAACGAACCTAGGTAAGATAAAAACCAAACTATTAAACTGGACAAACTCTTTGTACCTTTTTATCTCTTTGTAGAAACAGATCTATTAAACTGGACAAACTCTTTGTACTTTAAACCTTTAATTTCTTTATACAACACCAGTTGTTAACCCATTTTTATATCACTCTCATTTTGGTTCAGTTTTTCAGTTTTGTTCTCCAGAGTCGCACAGTTCTAAGTAATTAAAAATGACAACATTTTTTCATTTGTGTTGACATAGCAACATTATTTTACATATAGTATTTGTTCTACATGTACATGTCTGATGAATATAGTACATATGTTTATTTTGATATTTACATCTATGTAGATTTTAATGAAGCTTGAGATGTTAGATTTGTTTTAATCAGAATCTTAGATTATTACTACCTTACAAAAACATATTGACATTCTTGAATTGTTTTATTTGTAGGTTCTGAGATAATTGCTAACTTGCTTAAGATGCAGATTTTAGAAGAAGACGATGATTTGGCCTATGGGATCACTCCAGATGAGGAAGAGAAGATAGTTGATGGACGTCCCACTTGGATGAAGACATTACATACCTCAGTATCAACATGGATGACTCTTGTTCCTAAGGTAACCTGCACATTGATGTGATGATAATTGTCTTATGTCACTTATTTGTGTATTTCTTTTAATTTCTGCAGTGATTTTATTTTACATAATTTTGTTACATAATTTTGCTTTATGTAAAGTTATTTTAATCCAAATAAAATATTTTACAAAACAATAGAACAGATTAGATTGAATAAAATACAGAACAAATTCATAATGTTTAACTTGAATGTATTTGTAAATATTTGTGGAAGTAAGAATTTGGGGATTGTCCTAAGAAATATAAAACTGTTTAAATTAAATGCTGTTCTAAAGTTCTACTTGTTGAAGTAAGAATTTGCTGAGAAATTTAAGTTAGCTAGATTAATTATTGTATAACAGAGATAATATGAATATAAACAGCTACTTAAGGCATAAAATAAAATATTATATGTTGCTGTTTACTAACCTACCTCAAAAACTGCCCATCCCTCCCCCTCCCCCCAAAAAAAATATTGTTATCTTAATTGAAAATGTTATATTATTTTCACCTTGTTTTTCTTTCTTGATAAATTTCCAAAAGTGCATGACGAGAAAATAAATTCAATGTACATCAAACTTTGTTTATTAGATATGAGTTGGTAAACACAGCATTAGAAGAATATTTTAATTTAGGCTTAGAAGTATAATAAAAATTTAACAAAAACTGGAGACCAGTGTTTTGCAGCAGTATATTACTTATTTGACTAATGTATTAAATGTACTAACAGAGTGCTTCAGTAGATGTAAGTATATAGACATAACCAAATCTTCCTTACCAATAGTCTACTCTTCATCCTTGTGCAAGTCTTAAGATAAAATTATTGTCTACAATTTAAATGGTCTGATCTTAGTGGTCATTCTAGCATGGGAGATTCAAATATTTATCCTGTACTTGTTCTATTTAAGCAGTTAAATTGCATTGATTGGATAAATTTTTGTTATATATGGTGTTCACTTACCAAGTTAAAGTTTTTTAGCTCACCTTGCCAAAGGCAATGTGAGCTTTTGCCATCACTTGGCGTCCGTCGTCCATTAACTTTTCACATTTTAATCTTCTCCTCTGAAACCCCTCAACTCCCGATCCGTTAACAAACATGGCCACCACAGGCAATTCTTGTTTCTGATTGGCCAATTATTAAAAATCTTCTCCTCGAAACCGCTTAGCCAAATGAACCGAAACTTGGTAGGAATTATCTATGGAAGGTCCTCTTTAAAGATTGCTCATTTCATCCCGATCCGTTAACAAACATGGCCACCACAGGCAATTCTTGTTTCTGATTGGCCGATTTTTTAAAATCTTCTCCGAAATCGCTTGGCCAAATGAGTCGAAACTTGGTAGGAAGCATCTATGGAAGGTCTTCTATAAAGATTGCTCATTTAGTTTCGATCCGTTAACAAACGTGGCAGCCACAGGCAATTCTTGTTTCTGATTGGCAGATTTGTATACGCCCGTCTTTAAGACGGGACGTATTATGGTATACCAATGTCCGTCCATCCGTTTCACATGTCGCGCTATAACATAAGAACCCCTTGGCCCAATTCACTTCAAATTTCACAGAGTTATTGGAATTGATGGTCTTACGGTCTGTATACTTTATGGTGAAATTTCGAATTTTCATTCCAGAGTTATGGGACTTTATTCATCAAATTGTAGGCGATTTTCCGTATGTCGCGCTGTAAATTGAGAACCCCTTTGCCAATTCACTTCAAACTTCGCATAGTTATATTGGAATTGATAGTCTTATGGTCTGTATACTTTTTGGTGAAATTTCGATTTTTTTTTTCATTCCAGAGTTATGGAACTTTATTCATCAAATTGTAGGCGATTTTTCGTATGTCACGCTGTAAATTGAGAACCTCTTCGCCAATTCACTTCAAACTTCATACTGTTATTGGAATTTATAGTCTTTACTGATTTCTCAAAAAATGTTGTTTTTATTTGTATAAATATTTTATAAATGTTCCAATTCATGTTTATGGTGCAGCTGTTGGTGAACTTTAGATTTTTCATTCAAGAGTTATGGGAAAGAAAGTCTTTACAAATATTGTATGAATGTTGACGATGGGCATATCATGCGCTCTTGGCGCAGCTGTTTATTTAAAATCTTCTTCTCTGAAACTGTTTGGCCAAATGAACCGAAACTTGGTAGGAAGCATCTATGGCAGGTCCTCTATAAAGATTGCTCATTTCATCTCGATCCGTTAACAAACATGGCCCCCACAGGTAATTCTTGTTTCTGATTGGTTGATTTCTAAAAAATCTTCCCCTCTGTAATCGCTTGGCCAAATGAATCGAAATTTGGTAGGAAGCATCCTTGGTAGGTCCTCTATAAAGATTGCTCATTTATTTCCGATCCGTTAACAAACATGGCCGCCACAGGCAATTCTTGTTTCTGATTGGTTGATTTCTAAAAAATTGTCTCCTCTGAAACCGCTTGGCCAAATGAATCAATACTTGGTAGGAAGCATTCTTGGAAGGTTCTCTATAAAGACTGCTAATTTAGTTCCAATCCGTTAACAAACATGGCCACCACAGGCAATTCTTGTTTCTGATTGGTTGATTTCTAAAAAATCTTCTCTGAAACCGCTTTGCCAAATGAATCTAAACTTGGTAGGAAGCATCCTTGGAAGGTCATCTATAAAGATTGCACATTTAGATCCCATCTGTTAATAAACATGGCCACCGCAGACCATTCTTGTTTCTGATTGGTCAATTTCTACAAATCTTTTTCTCTTTAACTGCTTAGCCAAAATGAACCGAAACTTGGTGGGAAGCACCTATGGAAGGTTCTGTATTACATTTCCTCAAAGCAGAATAAAAGGTGAGCGACACAGACTCGGCCCACTGAGCCTCTAGTCTGGTACCTGATTCACATTGAGCGATGTTAAGAAATGGTAACAGTATAAGCATGGACTTCACAGAGGACACCATCAGAAAACAATTAGAATGAAGCTTTTCTCTGTTCTTGTTAGACAATTTGGCAGTTGTTTCAGGCATTTGTTTGACATTGCAAGATAAATACAATATACATACATTATCAGAAAATATAAAATTCATTTGCGCTCTTGGGGAAACAGGACAGAAAAGCTTGTCAAAGACTCGCTTTTCTACCTGTTTCTAAAGCTCAGAAATAAATTTTATGTTTTCTTACAATGTATGTATATGTATATCTCCTTTTAAACAAATGTCTCTATTTTAGAAAAAGGGTTATTGTCAAATTTAAGTATATAATGAGTAAATTTAATTTAAAACTGAGTAATAATTAATGTGATTTTGATCAAATTGAACAAAATTCACTTCTTAATCACAATATATTTTGCATTGGATGTGCTGCATTCACAAACTTATTAAAAATACAGAAAAATATATATGTAAAATTAAACAAGTACCTTTTTTCTGCATTAATCTCTTTCAGAAAAATATATTATGCATCCATAATGGAATAATCACTTCTTATATTTGAATGAATGGCTGTACTATTTTATTTCTGTACAAATTAAATACTTTACATCAGACCAATATCTACAACAATCAATTCTTCTACACTCCCTATCTATTCCTTACACAAGTTAGTAATATGCACTTCAGCAATACAATTGTAAAAATACAAAAGATTGTTATCCTTTTCTGATATGAATTCTGATCTATCTATAAGAATATTTATGATTGAATGACAATATACAACTTACTAGTTATTATTTAGTCATTGGTTTATGTTCTTTTCCACTCTTTCTTTAAGCCATGATATAGCTGAAATACTGCTAATGTTGGTGTTAAACACCAATCAGTAAATCAATCTCAAAATTACAATAGTACATTTATTCTATGTTAAGTTTATATTTAGTTATATTTAATGATGTTTTAATAAGAAGTACAAAAACTGTGAGTAATTTAAAGTCCTGGAATCTCAGTTAGTCTTTACTTTGTTGTTTATACCCATTAAAGGTAAATATAGTGCCTTCTAATCCATCATATTACTTCTCCTGGAATAGTTCATTGTTTGTAAATCTGTCCACAAATTATTGAAATTGTAAATAAGTTGATTATATTTACAAACCTATGTTATATACTAACCTATAAATTAAATATACTAACATAGGGTTATGAAGATGTTGTAAGTATAGCACCTTAACCAAAGCTACAAAACAGTTATGTGGATTGTCAAGTATTTCAGTAGAACAGGGGGACAAAGCTTTTGTGGTTTTTGAAAAATTATTAAAAAAGAAAAAAGGCAGTAACTTATTTATATATATACAGAATTACAAGAAATTGTGTTACAAAATTGCATTAATGACCTTCCATATGACTGAAATATTTGTGAAGCCAATATTTTAATTTGATCCTAACCACAATCTCACAAGTTGATGAACACATTCTGTTATTTATCATCCTTTCCATTTGATATTTATAAATGGTACTGGTTTATTTTGATTTTCTAGAAGGTATAGGATTTTATTATTTTTATTTGATTATTGTTTCTAGACATAAGTGGGTAAAAATTATAAATTCCCTAGAAATAACCACCAACCTTCCTAATGACACCCTACTTTATATATATATATATATATATATATATATATCCCTTAAAATTATGATACACACAAAATAAGTTTCTTCAATACAAGATTGTTTCATGTACATGTATATTGTATTTTTTGAAGTTGGCAAATTATCCCATTAGTGTGACAATCAAAATGTTTTACACTTTTTCCCATGTCACAGATTTCAATGCTCATCTTAAGCACATAGTCACATTTGTAAGTGTTTTTTTTTCCATTTATATAAACATAGAATATGTGAAATATTTGATCTTTATTATAGACTGTTGGAGTTATGAAGAGAACTGTAGAGAATATTAAGGATCCTTTGTTTAGATTCTTTGAGAGGGAGGTGAACTCTGGAGCCCAGTTATTACATGATGTCAGACAAGATTTAAATGATGTCATGATGGTGTGTTCTGGTGAGAAGAAACCAACCAATCATCACAGGACTATGATGGCTGACCTAGCTAAAGGTTTATATTATTGTCTTATTTGTATCTACTCTCACTGACTTATTAATTAAAGTTGATTTACATATTTATGTAGATAGAACTATTGTTGTAATTAGGATGTTGCTTCTCAGCTGAGCACGCAGTATTAAGGAGAAAGAGCAAAGACTGGTTGGCTCGGAATCTGAATAATGTGTCCGAGTGGAGTGACATGTCTACCCGGGGACTGTTGTTTCAGTGAGCTAGCACTATAAAAATCCAACTAAGCATGTTGGTCTAGTACAAAGCGGACCTCATCATCATCTCGTTGAAAATTAACCTGCACTCGCCATGATATAGTTGAAAAATTGCTGAATTGGTGTTAAATTAGAAATTTTGTTGGCAGTATTATTAAGGTTGTTTACATTGTATCACATGTTTATTGGACAATTTGAAGTAAGATTATTGACCTGGTTGACTGCAACATAAGGATTTTTAACTGTAAATGTAAATAAGCATCTCATTGAACTGGTTGTAAATAATAAGTTATATAGCAGAGGTTACTTTAATGTTAATACCATTAAAGGTTTTATATATTGATGTGTTTTATAGGTATTATACCTGAGATATGGAGAAGATACACTGTACCAAAGGCAATGTGAGCTTTTACCATCACTTGGCGTCCGTCGTCTGTCGTCCGTTAACTTTTCGCATTTTAATCTTCTCCTCTGAAACCTCTTAGCCAAATGAACTGAAACTAGGTAGGAAGCATCTATGGAAGGTCCTCTATAAAGATTGTTCATTTCATCCCGATCCGTTAACAAACGTGGCCACCACAGGCAATTCTTGTTTCTGATTGGTTCATTTCTAAAAAAAAATCCTCCATTGTAGTAAACTGTTAAAAGGAAGATAACTCTTGCATTAAACTGTTAAAAGAAAGATAACACTTGCCATTATCTCCCTTAGAAATTAACTAATGCTGATATAGTGTAACATATTTATACTATACATTACATGTAGGTATTCACATTTTAATATTCTTTTTAGCTTACTTTGCCGAAGGCAATGTGGGCTTTTGATATCACTTGGCGTCCGTCGTTTGTTGTCTGTCGTCTATTAACTTTTCACATTTTAATCTTCTCCTCTGAAACCCATCAGCCTAATGAACTGAAACTTAGTAGGAAGCATCTATGGAAGGTCCTCTCTAAAGAGTGCACATTTTGTTATCATCCATTACCAAACATGGCCCTCCACAAGCAATTCTTGTTTCTGATTGGCCAATTTGTAAAAATCTCCTCTGAAACCGCTTGGCCAAATGAACCGAAACATGACAGGAATCATCTATGGAATGTCCTCTATGAAGATTGCTCATTTCGTCCCGATCGGTTAACAAACATGGCCACCACAGGCAATTCTTGTTTCTGATTGGTCGATATTTTAAAAAATCTTCTCCTCTGAAACTGCCTAGCCAAAGGAACCGAAACTTGGTAGGAAGCATCTACATGTATGAAAGGTTGTGTATTAAGTTTCCTCAAAGCAGAATGAAAGGTGAGCGACACAGGTTCAGCCCACGGAGCCTCTAGTATATTGATATGTTTTATAGGTATTATACCTGAGACATGGAGAAGATACACTGTACCACAGGGTATCACTGTCATTCAATGGATAACTGATTTCTCTAGTCGTGTCAAACAACTTCAGAAAATAGTACAGGCCACTCAACAAGGAGGAGCTAAGGAATTGAAGGTAAGTTTGACACAAAAGATTGAAATTTAAAACCTCTATATAGTATATTTAACAAGAACCACTTTAGTCAGACGAGACGTCTTGTCTTGTAGTACACAGAAGAATTTTGTAAGGAAATATACTAATGTTGACAGAAGTATCTGAAATATTAATAAAATGAGTTAAACACATTTTGTGCTTGACCTGGATTTCTAACGTTATATGGTGAGAGATAGTTGTTTTGTTAATATTGGTCGAATTGTTGACCGTCACTGTTTGAAATTTATTTCCTTAATTTGATTCATAATTATACCCCACGACTGTACAACCATGTACTTGAAATTAAAATTTATTCTGCTTTTGAGGGACTTATCTTGTTAATAGATCCTCTTCTAAAAACTAAAGCTGAGAGTTTGAATCTCGTTCATGTCAAGGTGTACTCGATATAACATTATGTGATAAAGTTTGTCAGTGTCTTTCGACAGATCCTCCACCAATAAAACTGACTGCCACAATATAGCTAAAATATTGTTGGGAGTGATGTTAGACACTATAACCCTAACCTTACATCTACTAAGACAATGTTACTTTTGTTTAGGTTATCATTTTACAGGGGTTTCTCAAACAAGGGCATATCCTATTTATCCTCTGGGTTTTTAATTATTATTGTGGTATCTTTCAAAACTTTTGTAGAATCTGACTGTTTGGTTAGGAGGTCTGTTTATACCAGAAGCTTACATCACAGCTACCAGACAGTATGTTGCCCAGGCCAACAGCTGGTCATTAGAAGAACTATATTTAGATGTAAGTATTTACCAGGAATCATTGTATGTTTGAAAGTTTTTGTAATGCCATAAATAGGAAAATCAATATGTACAAAGCACTATCCAACTGTCGCAACATATCGGTAATAACTTTGAAAGCTACTTAACTACAATCTGTATATTTTATTAAGTAAATGTCGCAATTTGAGGCAAACTAGTGATCATTTGCTTGATTCAAAGTGATCCATACAAAGTTGTATGTATCTGTTAAATATGGGGATATGCCAAACCTATTAGTGAATACATTTAACCATCTGATTATAGTTTGTATTCTTCGAGTGGTAGAAATCATCATAGCAACAGAATAATTGATTAAGAAATGGAAAATCATAACGAATCAACTATTCATAAATGATGTAAAATTTCAAATTGCAAAAAATATAGCATCATGACATTTTGTCATTCTTGTGTGTACCTTTCTGATTGGATGACTATGTTAGAAACAATAAAGCTCTTTCTGTTGATCTCCTTTAATAAGTGTATTGTGTTGAGTGAAAATTACTATAAGATATTAATGTCTTTAATTTAGGTCAAGGTAACAGATGGTAAAGAGAATATAGATGCCTGTAGTTTTGGTATTTCAGGTAAGATCATAGTTTTTGTTTACCTGTAGTTTTGGTATTTCAGGTAAGATCATAGTTTTTGTTTACCTGTAGTTTTGGTATTTCAGGTAAGATCATAGATTTTGTTTACCTGTTGTTTTGGTATTTCAGGTAAGATCATAGTTTTTGTTTACCTGTAGTTTTGGTGTTTCGGGTAAGATCATAGATTGTATTTACCAGTAGTTTTGGTATTTCAGGCAAGATCATAGATTTTGTTTACCTCTATATATGTATAAAGCATAATTATAAAGTTTTCAATATGAAAAGCCTGCCGTGACAGTGATCATGCAGTCAGTGTCTATCACCGCTAAGGTCATGAGTTTGACCTTTGCCTGAGATGAGGTGGACTTACTTCAGCTTATATGATAAAGTTTGTCAGTTACTTGCATTATGCCAGCCATTCACATTGGCATACTCCTCCAATAAAATTGACAACTTTTATATTACTGAAATATTGTTGAAAGTGGAGTTTAAAATCAAGCATCTTAATCCTACAGCATGTGATATTCTGATGACTGATACAGAGCAAAGAAGGTTATAACATTATACACCAGGCCAGACAGATGTCTAGATTACATAATAAAGCTAACACAGTCCCATTGCAGTGAAGCAGAACACTTAAGAGTTACAGACTAATTATCTATGTATGAATAATCTGTTTAGAATTGTAACATCAGTCATTTTGTCAACTTTGTGCCAGAAATTGATGTTTATTTTGATGATATTTATTCCCTAGGTTTGATAATACAAGGAGCTATATGTAAGGCTAACAAGCTACAACTGTCAACAACCATCTCTACTGATCTACCATTGACTTTACTCGTATGGATCAGGTAATTACGATAAAAAAAAAAATCATGCAAAAATAATGAGCTGCTTAATTTTTGTAATGGTTAGTATGTTCACCTCCCATGCAGTAGATGAAGGGTTGCTTGTCTGTCTAGTCAAGCCAAAGACTGCTATTTCTCAGCTAAGCACCAGCACCTAGAAGTAAGAGCAACGACTTTTTTCAATCAGGATAATAAAGTGGAATGACCTGTCTACCCATGAACTGTTGTTTCAGTGAGCTAGCACTGTAAAAATCTAGGAATGTTGATGTAGTACAAAGCTGATGTCATTATCATCTCATCAACATTTAAATTGTTATCACCATGATACAGCTGGAAAAAACGTTCACACAATAATTAATATAAAAATTAATGTCTGCATGTGATGGAGTTTCTTCAAAGCAAATTAAAAATGCAATTGTAATGTAATATTTCACTACTGATTTTTGAAGTGCATTTTGGAGAGAAATATTGAAAAAAAAATTATAAACTAAAATTACATGAAAACTTCAAATTATATAAATAAAGAATTAGTCATGAAAAAAATTAAGATATTTTGTATATTCAGGAAATAAGTAATAGTTTACTAGCCAGGTTTAAGATATTTTGTATATACAGGAAATAAGTAATAGTTTACTAGCCAGGTTTAAGATATTTTATATATACAGGAAATAAGTAATAGTTTACTAGCCAGGTTTAAGATATTTTGTATATACAGGAAATAAGTAATAGTTTACTAGCCAGGTTTAAGATATTTTGTATATACAGGAAATAAGTAATAGTTTACTAGCCAGGTTTAAGATATTTTATATATACAGGAAATAAGTAATAGTTTACTAGCCAGGTTTAGGATATTTTGTATATACAGGAAATAAGTAATAGTTTACTAGCCAGGTTTAAGATATTTTGTATATACAGGAAATAAGTAATAGTTTAGTAGCCAGGTTTAAGATATTTTGTATATACAGGAAATAAGTAATAGTTTAGTAGCCAGGTTTAAGATATTTTGTATATACAGGAAATAAGTAATAGTTTACTAGCCAGGTTTAAGATATTTTGTATATACAGGAAATAAGTAATAGTTTACTAGCCAGGTTTAAGATATTTTGTATATACAGGAAATAAGTAATAGTTTACTAGCCAGGTTTAGGATTTCGTCAAAAGTAAATGAGGTTCAAAACTTAGCAAAAAATACATAATACATTAAAGCAACATTAAAAACTACAAATAGCTGGACTTAATTGTGATATACACTTGATAATATCATAATTACAGTAATGTAACAAATACTGTCATCATTCTGGATGAACATACATTTTTCGTGCATGTACTTAATATAAAGATGTGTTATTGTGTAGACAAAGGAAAATTAATAATTAAACTTGTTTTTAACATTTCCAGACTTGATTTAGAGAAAGGGAGACAAGGAAAGGTAACTCTTCCTGTTTACCTGAATGCTACCAGAGCCCAGTTGCTGTTTACTCTTGACTTTGAAACTGAAGGAGAAGGATCAGGAAAAGATCATAGTTTCTATGAACGAGGAGTGGCCATGATTTCCTCTGATCTGGGATAGACTATAAATTGTGAACATTTTGTAGTAAACAGTTCATGCTAAAGGACATATATAAAATGTTAAGCAACATTTGTTGAGATTTTGTTTTAATTATATGTTTTCTTTGCTTATTTACAGGTCAGCTGTACTTTGTAATTTAGTGGTAAATGAGAACTTTTGAAGTAACCAATGCTATACTCTTTGCTAATGAATATTTTGCTAACATTCATGACATGACTGAAATACTATTTGAGTAACTTTTCAGAATCCTACAGAAATATTTTTTCCAGTTTAATAATAAATAATACATGTAACTTCTGATTGTGCTACATGATATGGAGTTTAAATTTTATTTTATGTAATTATGCAATGTATAACTGTAAAAAAAATGCAAAAACCTATAATTTTCTGCACAATCACCAACACTGTATGTCAAAATAAAACTGTGCACATTTTTTAAAGAGAAAAATACAGGAGTATCAACCATTTATTTGCATTTCCATATTACAAGCTCACAAATAATTTTAAATGAAACTGTCATCTTTTCCTGATAACCATGTTAATATAGACATCTTTAAACAACACGCCCATTATTTGCTATAAATGTTAAATTTCCAAATGACAAATTGTGATAAAGAAGTTTCATTATTGTATCCAAAGTGTTGTTCTGTTAGACAAGTTTAAAACTTCTACCATCTTATACTGTAGTGACTTACCTTGCTTAAATAAAACTAGTATATATCTTAATATGATGTGTTTATTTTTTATATTTGTGTCATATCATATAAAATGTACAATGATACAAGAGTTATGGTATTTAACTCCACTTTCAACAATGTTTCAGTTATAACGTGGCGGTCAGTTTTATTGGTGGAGGAACATAATGTTTTATTTAGTACACCTCGTCAAACTCACAACTTTAGGAGTCATGGACACCGATTGCACAGGTAGTTGTATGATCACGGCTGTGGCGACACCCACAATGATATAAAATAGTATAGTCATTTCCTATTTTTAGATCAGAATTAGTAGCTTTGTTTGTTCTTTTTATTCCTGATTATCTTCTGATATGGAGGCTCATTCACACTAGAATCCTTAGTTACAACATGTCTACTGTGGATTTGACAACAAGACATTAGCCAATGAAAAATGTGTTATATAATAATTGCATTATAATTTCTAACTATCCACCATATCCTCTTTTCCTTGTCACAAAGCATCTGTCCATAGAACCATCAAAGTTACACATCTTAAAGACATAAGTAGTTGTTTTTAAGTTTCTTCTTGTCATGATTATAGCTGAAACAATGCTCATGTAATATTAAAAAAAATCAATCAATCGACAATAAATCAGTTATATCTCATTAGTCAGTTTTATTGGTTGAGGAATTCCAAGTTCACTGAGAAAACCAGGAAACATAGTACATGTACTTGGAAATCCAGTATTGTTTCCAGTGAGCTGCTAGTATTAAGCTAAAACCCTAACATGTATTATCCTTGAGAAGAGGAGATTCAGATTTGTTGATCCTCACATGAGGAAAGGCATACAGGAGGAATATGTATACTTTCAAATTAATACAAACAAATGTCCTATGGTCTAAAGGGCCAGGGCCCCGTTTCACAAAAGGTAGTAAATCGTACGATTTCTGACCTATCTTACGACCACTTACCGACTGGTAGGTATTTATACCACCACCGACCTCCCGAAAATTGTGAATTTGCAACAAATTTTATGCATTTTTGCTTAAAATTTGTTTAAATTAAATGAAATTTAATGTTTTTAATATTATTTGATACCTTTTACATACTGAAAACTGACGTGTTCGTTCACGAATGCGCTTTTCTTAATTCAAAAATTTACCGCCGGCCGCTTTAATAAAGGTTGAAATGCATATCTCCTTATTTTAATATAGTTGAAACGATATTTGAAATTAATCGCTTTAAAAAATAATTGATGCCCTTGACATGAAAAACAGACATGCATTCACGAATGTACTTTTCACAAAACAATAATACCACTCGACCCAAATCTATATGTAATTAGAATTTCCTGTCAAGACAAGGTGGGACGGTGGGAGTTGACAGAACTTTCAATCTTGGCCATTTCTTCGTGACCACACTTGTTTACAAGAACCCTCGAGTTGTAAAGAAGGACACAAAAGACCCACCAATATTTATTGGACCTCTTCTTCTACACAAGGATGACTCCTACCGTACATACTATTCGTGTTTCACTTATGTTGCAACAGAGATTAAGCTAGACAACCCTGGAATTCCTCCAGATATGTACTTTGGCTCTGATGATGAAAAAGCTATTACGAAGTCCATACAAGATGCCTTCCCGTCAGCTACCAGAAGATTATGCAGCAAACACTTAAAAGGACAACTTTAGCCACTATATGCAGGACAAGATTGGAATCGATACAAAAGAGAGACAGCACTTAATGAACGTTGTTTTTGGTCAGGATGGCTTGACGAACGCTGATACAACATTGATGTTTGAAGACAGATCTACAATGGTAACTGAGGGGATGAAAGAATACCCTGTCCTTTATCAGTACTATGAGAAGCAAATGAAGCCAAGAATCCAGTCATTTGTAAATGAACCCCGCCGCAACCAGAAAGAATTTGATCAACCACTATGGACCAACAACAATTCTGAGAGTGTAAATCACATCTTCATGAGGGCTGTAAATTGGAAGCTGCAGACAACACCTGATCTGGTTGAAAAGTTATACGACTGCGTACAGATTCAGTTTCTGCACTTACGAGGATGTTTACATGGCCATGGTGACTATGTCCTATCCAATGCAAACAAACACTACTTTGTACCTGATCAAGTTTGGAGATGTAAGACAAAAGAAGAAAAAGAAAAGATCTTCACTAACTTCATGAAAGACAATAGCAAGAAGAACACCTGGAATGATGACTTCAACAGATGGGACCTACTCAGTAATTAACAAGGCAAAGTCGTTGGCAAAGAAGCCATCCCAGAGAAAAAGGCCTACAGCTGAGAGAGCCCGTGTAAAAAGATGAACTTTTATTCACGAGAAATTAAATGACATAGTTGCATTTTCTTACTAGGACTTTTAAAACTTTTTAAATCTTAATAATTTCTTTCGCGGACTACATATGATATCCCTAGCCACGTGCAGGATATCGAGGTAGTCTTAAACTTTTAATATAAAATCTAAATAATTTCTTTCGCGGACTACTTATGATGTCCCTAGCCACGTGCAGGATATCTAGGTAGTTTTAAATTTTTAATATAAAATCTAAATAAATTTTTTTCGCAGACTACTTATGATATCCCAAGCCACGTGCAGGATATCGAGGTAGTTTTAGAATTTTAATTTTTTATTTGTGGACTGCATAAAAAATTTCTGGGATGACTTCAAGGTCTATTAGTTTTTTTTCTCAAGGGGGTTCCACACAGCATCAGCATCAAACCATAAAAGGTACCTATAATTTATAGTATTTATTAATAAAAATTAATTTTACTTTAAAAAAGGATGAAACCATCTGTATAAATGAAAATCACAAAACACTTGCTAAGGAGGACGTCGATTTCCAGGAAATGGATTATAGCGACGATAGTGATTTTGGAAAAACATCTAGATCTCGTTCCATCAGTACTAGAAACAATAAACAATCATGGAAAAGTGGATATATATGGATACAATTTCACAAAATGTTGGCTCTTGCCTCATTTCCGATGAACACTATAGCTTTTTTATTATTTCTAGATGTCGTTAAGTGGCATAATTCGGAGTCTACCACCCTAATGAGGTACGAATGTCCTGCAATTAACAAGTTTTGACGAATTGAATACAACATGTTCCATGGTAAATGGTTAAGGTTCATGAGTGGACCTAAGAATAAAGGTGACATCGTCAAATATTTATGACGCATAGTTGGTTCACTACTTCAAATCTTAGTATGAAATGAAATGAAATATGGATTAACTGATTTTTCGTTTTTGCACATACAGGAAGTCAAGACACTCATCGGGTGTCTTGTAAGAGGAAGGCATTACTACTTCTGGGATGCTGTTAAATAGACACCCTGGCTTTTAAGCGTATTATGTATGGCCAAAATCTATGTAGCCTTTAATGTAAAGATGGAATTGAGAATACGATCATAAAAATGTTGGTTTTTGGTGTTACCTCATCATGAGAAAGAAAGGATATTGTGTATGTTGTTTTTTTTTCCATCTCTACACGTACAGAGTAATGCCAAAAGATAATCGATGTACCTGATTAAGATTATAACGAATTGCTGTGGTATACTGCAGTTGAAATAGAATTTTCGAATTTTTCAATACATACCATACCGTACACTTTTGCATTACCAAAAGGTTGCAAACAAATATGTTTGCATTAGCAAGATTTACAAGATTTTATTGATAACACTCAGACACATAAATGTATTACATGAGGACATAACATATATACAGTGCTACATGGCGAAATGATCATATATTATCAAAAACATTAAAACATACCAGCAATTTTCTTTATGAACAATGATAACCTTTTATAAACTTCTACATTACAAAAAGATAGAAGACCATTCATTTTAACAATACTAGGATAAGTAACATAATACCTAGGTAAATATATACGTCTCAGGTTTACTAAATGTTCATTACAACAAACAAATAACAAGTGGAACTCATCACCAATTGATTGTCCACACAAAGTACAAAACCTCTCATCTTTAGGAATATTATACCACCTTCCAGTTTCTATTGGAATTCGTAAATTTGACGCCCTTAATTTTGTCATCCAAATTCTAGTTTTCTCGTTTAATCTCACTAAATAATTTTCTAATCCAAAGTCTTTTTTGAAAGAGCCATAAAATTGTCCTCGAGATGAATTTTCAATGTCATTATACCATGAACTGACAAACTGATCGGTTAAAATTTGGTTAAGATATGTTTTATCACAATATCCAACCTGATTTATAACAATATATCCTAAGCCAGCTCTATTTAATATAGATTCTATATAATTAATCCACTTGAAATTATTCTGACCCTAATTTTTTAAACATAACATCAACCTGTATAAGGAACTACTCAATTTTGTTTCGTTATTCACAAGTTTACACCAATATGAAATCATGCGAAGTTTTACTCGAATTTCCAAAGGAAATCTACCTAATTCCCCATAAACAATAAAATTTGGAGTAGTATTTCTAACTTTTAGAATTCGTTTACAAAATTTAAGATGAATCTGTTCTAATATTTTTAAATTCTCATATCCCCAAACTTCAGAACCATATAAAAGTATTGGTTCAATCATAGAATCAAACAATTTTAATTGTAAGTCGACAGGTATGCTTTCGTTCCTGATAGTCTTATAAATAAAATGTAAGGACCTTTGAGCCTGATCTACAAGTTTCTTTTTTGTATCAAAAAAGGTACCATTATATTTAAAAATAATACCTAGATATGAAATTTTTCTACAACTTCTAACTGTTTATCTTGTAATATAAATGAATAATTAAGATTCTTCTTTTTGCTAAAAACCATAACCTTCGTTTTGTTAATATTTACATCCAATTTCCACAAATCACAATACAATTGAAAGATATTTAGCGATTGTTGCATACCCTCCTTTGTTTCAGACATTAAAACAGTGTCATCAGCATATAATATGATAAATAATTCAAACAATATATGCAATTCATTATAAAACCGTTCTTTTAGCTTTTCTAAAGGAACGCCATCTAAAGTCTTAAAGTAGTCTTCTAAATCATTTAGAAAAACTGAGAATAAAAAAGGGGATATATGTTCACCTTGTCTTACACCTGTAAGACAAGGGAAAAAAATCAGACTGACATTCTTTATACTTAACACAAGATTTAATACCCTGGTACATATTAAATATTACTTTAAAACACTTTCCTTTAATATTACTAAATTGAAGTTTTTTCCACAGGTCAGGTCTACTGACCGTATCAAAAGCCTTCCGAAAGTCTATGAAGGTACAAAATAGTTTCTTTCCGAAAGAAAAATACAACTCTATGAGGACATGTAGTACAAAAATATTGTCTATGGTAGAGTATCCTTTTAGAAAGCCCGCTTGATTTTCGTGTATAAGTGTGACCTCATTTGCAAACAAATTGAGTCTAGTGTTAACAATGGATGTAAACAATTTACCTAAGCAACTAATTAACGTTATAGCTCTAAAATTGTCTGGATCTGTTGGACATCCTTTGTTTTTATAAATTGGTATAATTATTCCAGTTGTCCAAGTTTCTGGTATAATACCTGTATCAAGAACAACATTAAACAATTTGGTATAAATAGATACTAAAAACGGCGGAGAATTTAAAAAAAATTCATTAAGTAATTTGTCACTACCCGGCGCTTTATTATTTTTCAAACCTTTTATTGCATCTAAAAGCTCCTTTTCTGTAATTATCCCATTCAACATTTCGTTATACATAGGGTCATTACAGACTTCGTCAATATTGATATCACTCTCTTCCTCTTCACAAAAATTTAAATTCTTAAAATATTCAAAGAATGTATCAATATCAACAGGTGGGGGTTCTTTTCTATTACCAGAATATTTTTTCAAAGTCTTCCAGAATCCTTTCGTATCATTTTTGGACAGTGCTCTCAGTTCAGATGCACATTTTTCTTTATATTTTTGATAACTTGTATTTAAAGTCTTACGGTATTCTTTTGCTTTCATATTCATTGTATTTTTATTTGCACCTGATTTCACTCTATTATATGAGAGTCTTGCCATATTAAACTGATTTCGTTTTTCTTTACATAGTTTATCATACCACGGTTTCTGATCACAGTTCGGAGCAACATTCTTTATTTTAACCTTGCCCTGCAATTTCTGGGCAGTATCTAAAAGTACATGACCTAGGTCAGTAACTAGACCGTTCAACTGATCAGTTGTAATTGTGTTTTTATCAATATCACTTAATTGACCGTCAATGTGTTGTAATGTGTCGTCATTGGATAATATATGGACAAAATCGTCTGTTTTACGGTAATCCCATCTAATGTGAGTATCTTGATTTTTCAATTTGTTATTGTCGTTGTGAATACTATTACACTTATTAGGTGTATTAAATAACAATGTAAAACTAAGTCTACAGTGGACATCTGAAAACATAGGGTTAAAATCTTCAACTTTAAAGTAACTAATGAAATCAAACATGCTAGGATGTACAATTAAATAGTCAACTAAACTAGAGTCTTTACATGTATTACGACCAATAGTTCTATCTGTAAATATTCTACCATTACAAATAAAAAGACCACATCTTTTACAGCATTCTAATAAAAGATTACCATATTTATTGACTCTACCTTTATCACAACTGTACCTTTGCAAAGGGATATTATTTTTTTCTAATATAAGATAAGTAAAAATATTTTCCTGACTAATATCATCATCAACTTGCAAAATTTCAAGTATATTTTCGTCTGGTATAACGAAATCACTTCCTATAGAAGTTCTAGAATTAAAATCTCCAATAAGAGCGACATTTTTAGAGAAATTTGAATGTGTGATAAGTTCATCTTTTAACTGTAAGAATGCTTCATCAGAAGAATATGGGGAAAACTCTGGGGGAATGTAAACACATCCCAATAAAACATTTTTACTTTTATCCGAGATATCATTTAATATTTCTACCCATTGTACAAATTCAGAATCAGATGGAATAAATTTCAAAAAATTTGACAATATTTTTTTATAAATAATAATAATGCCACCCGATTTCTTTTTAAAAAAAATTCTATGCTTTGCATAACATGCATATTCATTTGGAAGTTTGATATTGTCGTATTCATCAGTTTTTGTTTCAACTAGTACAAGTATATCATAGTTATTTATTAATGTTTCAAAATCTGGATTCAGTAATTTTGAACTGATACCACAAACATTAAGGTAAGTTATATTAAGTTTATTTACATTTAAATTTGAATATCTACGATTGTCTGATGTGTTGTCCTAGCTATGCCTGGCGTTTGCTGGATTTTGACGCTCAATACGGGTTTCATCGTACGGACGACCATTTACAAAAATCTGGTCATATACCAATGATGCGCGCATACCACGTCTCTGGAGCTCCTTCATTTTCGGATAAAGGTTTTGTCGCCGATTTATAATTTCCGTCGGATACTGCTGGTTAACTGTATAACGAGTCTTTTCCTTAAGTTTCACGGGAACAACTTTCCTTACACGTTCGTGGTCTTTGTAATGCGTAAAGCGGGCAATAATATTGCGGGGTTTGCCATCATTCCTTTTCCTTAAACGGTGCACGTTTTGGAAGTTAATTTGATCTGCATCAGGTATCTCAAGTTCAGTTTTAATAAACTCCTTTAAAACAGCTTCAGTTTCTTCCTCATAATCAAGTGCTGTCTGCTCTATTCCACCAAAAATTAAATTATACTTCATAGTATGAGTTTGCATTTTCAAGGGATCCTCTCTTATTTGGGTTTTTTCTGTTTCAATATTTTGGGCGTAATTTTCAAGTAAAGTCATCCTGTCGGCAATTTCATGATGATGTGTTTCTTCTTTGTCTAAAATTTCAGAGTGCA
The DNA here is from genome assembly GCA_963383655.1 of Bathymodiolus septemdierum. Classification (NCBI taxonomy): domain Eukaryota; kingdom Metazoa; phylum Mollusca; class Bivalvia; order Mytilida; family Modiolidae; genus Bathymodiolus; species Bathymodiolus septemdierum. Next base: position 19,497,199 of record OY726519.1, on the reverse strand, counting down.
CTTTTTGGGTAGTTTTTACATTTTCAATTTCTTGATAAATGTTTGTTATACTTTTCTCGATTTTATCAAACCTTTCATCAATTTTTTGGTCAAGTTTTGAGAGTTTTTCACAAACTACAACATCAATGCGTTCCAATCTTTGGTTAATAATGTTTATTGTGGAAACAAGTATCTCCATAGAAATATTTGGACGGGCATTATCATGTGGGTAAGGATACGTAGGTAACGTAGGTAAAGGAGCAGACTGTGACGGCAGAGGTTGATATCCAGGGGGATGAAGTACTGGAACAGGAACAGATACAGGACTAGTGTTAGAGTTAAGAATCGGTGGTGCCTGTGGGTTCAAAACTGGATTGATACAATCAAATGTCCGATTCATATTATTCATAGGATTTTGTTGATAAGGCCCTGCTAACGGTAATCTCTGACATGTGTTCATTGGAGTACTAGTATATAAAGTTTCATGAGCTTGGTTTAACAAATTTGAAAAACTTTGTTGTTGTTGTTGATTGGGCGACGCCATATTTGCTATTGTTTTGGTCGGTGGAGTTAAACCTGTTGTACTGTTATTACTCCTATTCCTCTTATTATTTTTCCCCATTTAACTGTTGAATATTAAAAATGTTTTTTTCCGAAACAATATTCACAAAAGTTCAAGCACATTTTCATCTAAAACATACTTAAATTGAGAATTCCTTAGGACCTACACAAACACTGTCTTACTCATTCCGCCATCTTTTATTCATTTATTCATTAACCAAACACGTACACCGACTTTTAAACCCACTGACAAAAACTGAGATGACAAGCGATAATCTGCAGGAATCGTCAATGGTAGGATAGTGACAAAGGTAGGGAACATATTAATCTAAATGCAGAATCAGTAAAAAGATGAAATACATCAAATAGGAGCACAAAATCGAGGAAAACCACGCAAAAATATGTGAAAATGATCACCAACACCACCATCTCCCATGATTTTTTCATACCATTTGTAATAATGGGCATAACATTGAATGTGTTTTGACGCAAAACTATATCTAGAAAAAGACAAGTGTAATGCTTGGGTTATCAATTTATTTCTAGATAACAAAATTTTCAAAAAATGTGCCCACCTCTCGTGTCCTGACGTCCATCCTAGCTAACCGGAAGTGAAACCAAACAACCGTTGCCGTACTCGATTGTAGACAGTGTGAAATTCTGTAGCAATGAATGCCCAATGATTTATTGGTTTTAAGATTAAAATTTAACATACCAGAATGTTACCATAGACAATATTTCAATCAATCTTCTTTACAAGATGAGCATTTGATCTAGGCTCATGTGAACCTTTAGTTTAATTTGGTTACCCTATTTGTAAAGATATCTTCTCATATATATAAATAAAACAAAGAAAACATGACATTTATTTATATAGGTAAATAATAAACAGCATTATCCATTATACAAAACAGCATGGTTTATGATTATTCTAGGTAATTGTATATGTTATTTTGAATGTGGCATGTAGATATAGTTAAATATATGCTGAAATAGATGAAGTTCCAGGGAAGTTTTGACATGATTAAAACACGATTATATATTTGGTGACGACCAAGAATTATTTCCGTACTCTATTAGAAGAGTAAAAATTATAAGACAATGACAAAAGAAAAGGTAACAGCCTTATCCAGTTTATTTCGGTATAATAAAACAATTGATTACTACATAAGAAGTCAATACCAGGATATGAGAACCTCGAGACTTGGCACTCAAGGTGACCTGGCAAGTCGAGTGACTTCTTATGGAGTAATTAATTGTATAATATTGCACGTTTTAAGAGAGATAAAAATTAACAATAGATATGGTTTTAAAAGGGTCTAGGACAAAAATCCCCCCAAAAATAAAAAGCATAAGTTAATGTTTTTTGTGCCATATGTTTTTTTTCGGTGTCTCAATGGTAATAAAGGTAATTATCAATTGTTTATCAATGAGAATAATTCTTGATTAACTTTTCCTGATTCATTTCAATTTAAACAACTAAGCAGTATTTGTCTTTATTTACACTTCTTAAATAAACATAACAATGAACAAAATGAGGAAAAAATTGTCTTTAAAAGGTATTTTATATTTTGTATTAATTCCCCCACTCCTCCATTTTAATAGGGGTGAGCTTTGATCTTAAAGATATCTTTAATATCACAATCAATTTAAAAAAATGTAATAAGATTATATGATTATTTCATTATGGGGGGGCTTTTAGTCCGGGGGGGGGGGGGGGGGGGATTATGTCCGGGAGGCTTTTGTCCTGTTCCCTTTTTAAAGATATTCTTCCTAATATTTACAACAGTCTTGTGTCGGGAGAGGATATACGTTGGTAGAAACCAGCCATTACTTTACTGTCACTCGTTTATGACATGCTGGAATTCACGATAAGGGAAAACTACAAAAAATACAATCCGAATTAGACAAAATACCACCAAAACACAATCAGTGCTGATAAACAGGAACGAAACTTGGCATTCTTTGCTGCAGTTGTCACAGATGGGCTCCTAGAATAACAATTTTAGTAGCCCAGCAAAAATTCTCAGACCGAGCAACTGACTAAAAATGCAAATGAAATATTGTCACTAGTCAAACGGGTTATTGTCTGAAAATGTTCAGAAACCCTTGTCAAATGTTACTAAGCACCTGTTAAGTTTTATCCCTGCTGATATAAACCATGCCGTTTATTGTCATATAATCTGATTTACTAATAATAACAATCTGAATTGGTTTTTTTAATTATTCAGAAGCAGACAGTTCATGTCAATGACAATTTAATTGATATGACGAATCCTTGCCCTTGATAATGTTATCTTCGAAGATTATGATTGGTTAAATCATGTCTACTATAATTGAAAGGTACATGTACTAAGCAAGTATTCAAAGTTTCAGAGATTCGATAAGAAAATAAAGGGGAGTCCCGCGCACAAGTTTTGCTATGAACGACAGATCACTGATGGATAGACAAAAGGAATAAATCTCATCTGTAAGAGAGCGAAATATCAGCTCTCATGGGCATAAAATAGATTACATGATATATATTAATATGTACGATTTAACATGTAATGATAGGTGTACTTAAATGTACTGTTTAAAGTAAAATATAAGTCTGAGGAACAATTTAAAAAGCCAATGGAATGCAAGGCACACCAAAACAATTGAAATTAATGTCAATAAACAATTTGTGATAATTAGGTACAATTTATGAATATTTACAAGAAAGAAAGACTGTTCATTGACCACACTGTCTGTTGTATTTATGATCACTCTAACATATGTCCTTATCGCCAGTCTGATGATAGGTCTGGTCTATAATGATTTACAGGATTTGGACTGATACTAAATACTGGAGATGTCACGGTTGGTCGAACATCACTTGGAGATGCTGCACTTCCACGACTAATAAGGGACATGGTAGAACTGGTTGAATTTGGTCTTTGTTTTGGAGAACGTCTACCACTGTAATGATATATAATAAACATTCATTCTGAAATTAACCCAGAGGATGTCATCGGCCAAGTAGTCAATGCTTCGGCACAGACATGGTTTATTAGATATATTTATGCTTGAAATTTGCAATTCCTAAATATTTCAACTATTATTAAAACTAAGGTTGTCCTCTCTCAGGCTTTTTAGGCTATTTGGTTTATTGCTCCCAAACACTTTTGAATTATTTGGTTTTCCAATATTTTGATATTGAGCGTCACCTGATGAAGGTTATTCTAGAAACACGTCGTGTGCACTAAATTTGATATCTGTCTTTATTATAAATCAATGTTAAAAAATGTACATATTTCATTTATAGCGTACATATAGCGTTCCTGGAATAAATTTCATTAGTTACCCCAGTCAAATATCTTTCCAAAGTACATGTTCACAGTAAAAGATGGTTTAAACACATAACATCTACATATGCAAGATAGAAAGAAGAGTTTGAAAATACCAAAGGGGGTAATCAGAATCCGTAAACAGACAACACAATGGTCAAAGAAAAAAGACAAACAACGATCTACAAAACATTACACATAAAACTAAATATCGAGTAACCCGAACCCCACTAAAAACCGGGGTTAACTCGGGTGTTCCGGAAGGATAAGCAGTTCCTGCTCCACTAGTGGCACCCGTCGTGTTACTCTAGTTACACACCCGTGATAAGTCATGAATGAGGAAAGTACAAGTGAAACATATCCGTGGTTGTGATTTCGAAAATTATTTTTACTATTCCAACTGATGGCTATTTATCAAAACCATGTTTGCAGAAGAAAATACATAGCTCTTCAAAATAGCAAAAGTCAAACATCATTATTAAAATTCTTACAAATTTAATATATTTTAGTAAAAAAAACTCACTCATTTGTATTGTTCAAACATCTAGGTCTAAATAATTTATGCCATATAACACACATGAGTGCACCAATTGCTATCCCAATAGGAAGTCCTACAATCCCTGCCACCAAGTCATCTGTAGAAAATCCTTCTGATTTATGTTGGGGAAATGGGAGCTTTACTCGGCGACCGTTCAACAAACACATACAATGGTTGTCATCGTTAACCCCACAGCTCTGTTGATGAAAAATAATAAGGTTAAAATAAATATCAGGGATGCTTATTGTGGCCCAATGTTTATTCAATGATATCAACAACACCATGTGAGTGGTGCAATACGTGATTACGTTGGTAGTTGAACAAATTAAGTCATGTGTTCACCGATAAACCCTGGTTCACTCTCATGCATTTAGTTCGCCGTCCAAAGAGTATATCGCAGACCAGGAGCTGTGACAAATTTGCTAGCGCAAATGTGATGGCTTGTGGATAGAATCACGCAACGTAAGACACAGTGATTTTAACTGACGAAACACGCAACGTAAGACACAGTGATTTTAACTGACGAAACGTTAAATGTTGTCAGATACAGAGACACAATTTCAGAAACAAAATTTGTCAATGTCACGCATCAGCTAGGACATGGCTTTACGATACGGAAAGGCCATAAAGGTCATACAACACAACGCAATTCTAGTGTATTGTTGGCTTCTCCACAGTTGTAGAACATTTATATCATGTTTTGTCAATCACTGGACTCAGCTGTAGAACATTTATATCATGTTCTGTCAATCACTGGACTCAGCTGTAGAACATTTATATCATGTTCTGTCAATCACTGGACTCAGCTGTAGAACATTTATATTATGTTCTGTCAATCACTGGACTCCGCTGTAGAACATTTATATCAAGTTCTGCCAATCACTGGACTCAGCTGTAGAACATTAATATCATGTTCTGTCAATCAATCAGCTGTAAAACATTTATATCATGTTCTGTCAATCAATCAGCTGTAAAACATTTATATCATGTTCTGTCAATCAATCAGCTATAGAACATTCATATCACGTTCTGTCAATCAATCAGCTGTAGAACATTTATACTATGTTCTGTCAATCAATCAGCTGTAGAACATTTATATTATGTTCTGTCAATCAATCAGCTGTAGAACATTTATATCATGTTCTGTCAATCAATCAGCTGTAGAACATTTATATCATGTTCTGTCAATCACTGGACTCAGCTGTAGAACATTTATATCATGTTCTGTCAATCAATCAGCTGTAGAACATTTATATCATGTTCTGTCAATCAATCAGCTCTAGAACAATCATATCATGTTCTGTCAATCAATCAGCTGTAGAACATTTATATCATGTTCTGTCAATCAATATCACTGGACTCGAGCACATATAGGACGAACATGTCAGTCACAGATCACAAAAAACCAACCAGGCACATAAATGATAAACCTTACAGGAGAGGAGTAGAATGGAAAGACATCACACCGATTTTTATTCTCATGCATGTCAATAAGACGACGTTGACAATTTGTCATTACTGAATAGGCATGGCTGGACATTCAAGGTATTGACGATTGGCGACGTCTTTGTAACATTGTTTACTTATATTGTATACTTACGTCTGGCTGATAAATCTCACAGTCTAATCCTATATAACCACTTGGACATGAACATTTGTAGCTATCTTTGTAATTTGTACACACACCATTATTGTCACAAGGATTTGGATCACAAAAGTCGTGTGCTGGAAAAAATGACAATGGAAAGATAAATAATTTCATCGTTAATTTTGAGAGTTGTCCTTTGATCTCACAGAGTGATATTATCAGTATCAACTTACTGACTCTGATACTGGAAATTGTGGGTCAGTGTGACATCAAACACATTACGATAAAAGCAACAATGTCAGTTTTGAAAGTCTCGACATACATAATAATAGTATCACAGCCCGTACTGTAGGACCTTCTCGACTTTCTAAATTTCCGTCATTCTATATGTATTACATATACATCTGTGTTTATTACTGTATATATCATATCATTATACGAATAGTCAAAATTTGGTTTTGTTGCAATTTGTTTTATTTTCTAATGATATGTGATTTTTGTGTATGTCTTGTGTAAAAGTTTTTATTAACTAATGATGACATTTGTAGCGTCGACATTTGACAAACTTGAATAAATAACTAGTTTGAAATCTACATTGACAAACCCATCGCCTTAAAAAGTAGAAAATGCACCAGTTCAACATTATTTCTAGATTCATAGAATTTGTGAAGGCCACAATTTCTAAAGTAGACAAGGTACCAATTTCGATATTTTTCTTAGATTAATAGAATTTGTGAACACCACAAAATCTAGACAACTTACCAATGCTGCAGTTCTTTCCTTTGTATTCTATTGGGCATTCACAGAAGAAATCTCCCACCATGTCTGTACAAGTTCCACCATTTTCACATGGACTACTGGAACATTCGTCTAAATCTACAACAACCAATTATGTTTTTAGCAATACATTTATTACTGTGGATTTCAAATAAAGATTCAGTTATGAAATACATGTAAATACTATTTGAAAAAAATAATATGCATCCATAGCAACATTGTTAGATAGAATGCTTTTAATGATTCAATATATCATACACATTACATCAGGAACGTAGGAGCCGGGGTGCAAAGGGGGAGAAGGGCATTTACCTCCGCTTTATTTGGCAGTAATTGGAGGAAAGGCTTCATTTTTAGCATGGAAACAAATAAAATTAGTGTCCAGTTAAGCAAAAGTTGTTTTCTTTCTTTGTTTGTCCCCACCCACACTTTTCGTACCAGTTCTAAAATTTGATGTTCGTGTCGCTTAGCTTAGTAACACGACATGGTCCACCTTTAGGAGTAGGAACTTCTTACCCCCTATGGAGCACATGACTTCACACCTACTTTGTAGTGTGGTCAGTGTTGCTCATTCGTTAGTTTTATGTGCAGTGTTTTGTAGATAATTTTTTCACCCTTTATCCTTTTTTGTTTTGGTCATTGTATTTATAGATTTACAACTTCTGATTACCATTTTAGTATATTCAAACTTATCTTGTCTCATCACCAGCAGGCTGTGATTTTCAGACAATTCAAATATGAATCGTTTTCTTGGATACTGTGCATTTATACCTATCCCAAATATAAACGTACATATCTAATTTAGTGCGCGCGATGAGATTCACACTGCACGATTAAAGAGACAACGGATGTTCTGTCTCGTGTATTGGGAATGCTAGCAATTTCCTTGTACTTTGTACTAAAATACAATTAGCAGCATCTCCCAATGAGCAGCAGTGTATTAGGAGTGGTCATTGGTAGGCTGTCCAGAGGTTATTAGTAGGCTGTCCAGGGGTCAACTTTGCTACCGCGTCTATCATATCCTCTTTTCCCTGTGGCATTATAAACTTCGCCCTTAGTCCGATTCCATGTAATCGCACATGTTTACCTTCATGGGCTATTGTTTGTACATCTAATTATCAAGAAAATAGCTAAAATACGTCTCTCTTGGCGTTACATACCAATCAATGTATGGATCAAAGGATTTATACAATTGAATTAATTACCTATATTGCAGGTTGACCCGGAATAACCTGGACTACACGCACATGAATACCATGTTTGTGTTGTGCTGCATGTTCCATAGTTTTGACATGGATTACTGGCACAGTAATCAGTTGCTGTAAGTGAAAATAAAATAATGATTACATCTAAGATATTATAAAAACCTAGATATCAAATTTAGTGCACACGACGCGTTTCTGGGATAACCTTCATCAGGTAGTCTCAAAACCGAAAGATTGGAAAGTCAAATAATTTAAAGTTTGGGAGAAATAAAAATCAAATGACCTAAACAGGATAACCAAAATCGACTAAGGTCACCTATGCCTGAGGGAGGAGACACTTAGTTTTATTAATATTTAATTATTTAAGAACTGTAAATTTCACTAATGAATATAATTATGTAATAAACCATGCCAGTGCTTAAGCATTGACTACTGGGCGAATGATACACTCGGGGACTAATAGTGCACCAGCAGAGATATCTACACAGGGTAGTAATAAAAACTAGATATCAAATTTAGTTCGCACGACGCGCTTCTAGAATAACCTTCATCAGGTACGCTCAATATCGAAAGATTGGAAATCCTGGAATAACCTTCATCAGGTACGCTTAATATCGAAAGATATTAAATGTTTTGAGAGGAATAAAACCAAATGGCCTAAACAAGATCGGTACTACTAAACAGAGTCCGGAAGAGTCCGGAGAAGTCCGGTAGAGTCCGGAGGCTTAATATTAGTTTATATGTATATTAAATGATGTATTCCTGTGGTATTGGTTGTTTTTTTATATATTTCTTATAATTTCCAACAAAATAAATACTAAATAATAGGTTTTTATTGAAATATACAAGGTGATCAACAATCGTTCATAGATTCAAAATGGCGGATATATTAGAGTCCGGTATTCAAAATGGCGGACAACAGAGTCCGGTGCGATTTATGTTGATTTAATATGTGTATACTGTATATAAATCAATGGTTATAGTTATTCTGTTGGTGTACATTAGAGAAAACAGATATATGAAAATCTAGATTTCTTTACTTTATTACAAAAACAAATATTTAAAACGATATATTTCAGCAAATATGATCATTGTTCTTCTTTTCCCAATCGCGGCGATTTGCAGATCGACATGAAGAAAAGAAGTCATAATCTACGTTTAACTATAACCATTGATTTATATACAGTATACACATATTAAATCAACATAAATCGTACCGGACTCTTTTGTCCGCCATTTTAAATACCGGACTCTATTTACATATCATCTTGTATATATGAATATTTCCACGTTACTTGCTATTTTATTCAATCTTTGATAAAATGCCTATAGATAAACACATATACAATAATAATCAATCATTAAATGTACAGAATATATGCTGTAAATCGACGATATTGCTACCGGATTCTATATCCGCCATTTTGAATCTATGAACGATTGCTGATCACCTTGTATATTTCAATAAAAACCTATTATTTAGTATTTATTTTGTTGGAAATTATAAGAAATATATGAAAAACAACCAATACCACAGGAATACATCATTTAATATACATATAAACTAATATTAAGCCTCCGGACTCTACCGGACTTCTTCGGACTCTACCGGACTCTGTTTAGTAGTACCCAAACAAGATAGCCAAAATCGGCTAAGGTCACTTATGCCTATATCTTATGTGACTTTGATAATAATGATAATTACATCATCACTTAAAACATTACACTGAATTCGTTTTTCACACAACGTAGAATAGACAAAACCAATACTAGTTTTTGTTTTACGATTTATGTAAACAAATGTTTGTATTCCGGTTAGTTCCATTTTTTTAATATTATTGTACTGAATTATAGTCATTTCGTACCATAACCATTTCGTACCATAGTGAAAATCATTTCGTACCATATGCAGATTACCATTTCGTACCATATGCAGATCGATACGAGAGAAAAAAAAAAAACCAACAAAAAAAAATATATATATATATATATACATATTATTAATTTTATTAAATGTTCAGTGATTTTAACATTATTATTATATTTATTCATTATTTATTATTTTATTTAATAAAGATAATTATTTCTTGTAGAACCTTTGAAGTAATAAAGTTTTTTCTTCATTTAATTTATTATTTGCTTAACAGTTAATCAACGATGGTAATTAAAAAATAAAAGAACTAATCATTGTCCATTTGCTTTTACGAAATGATCACAATGTATCTACTTCCATATGGTACGAAATGGTCATAGTGTAATTCTATTTCCAAAATGGCTACTGAGCAATATTATGGTGCAAAATACATATGGTACGAAATGGTTTCTGATTATGGTACGAAATTGAAATGTTGTGGTACGAAATGGTAAATTATGGTACGAAAGGGCCATGGTACGAAATGACTAGCTTCGATTGTACTAACCTTGACACTCTGTGCCCATGAAGCCAATAGGACAGAAACACTTGTAACCTCCAACTTGATCCCAGCAAGTACCTCCATGTTTACAAGGAGAACTGAGGCAATCATTAACGTCTATGTAAAATGTAACATAAAATTAATGTGAAATCAATATGGAAAAGGTTAAAAGGGATAAAAACAACTTTAAAAAAAAAAAATACTGAGGTGGCAGTAAAGATCAGTTGATGTTCATTGTTTTATACACACTTCGGCTAGTGAAACTTTTTTCTTTCGTTATCACAGATTAAACGGCGCAATGGGAAATAGAATATCAATTACTAATATAAATATATTCAAAATAAATATGCTTTGTTTGTAAACGGAGACATCAACAATAAATGTTTATCACACATAGCAATGGAAGCAAATACCAATCTAAAAGACCAGTACAAAACTATCGAAATCTTAAAAGACAAAATAACACCAGTAATGCAGACAATACAAAATAAACAACATGCACTGATATAAAAAAGGATATAAAAACAAATTGTTTGAACAGTTAATCGTCGTTGTGAATTCCTTCTTTAAAATGTGTGCAATAAAATTGAGTACAAAATGTTCAAAAATATAATCGAAAATCGTAACCTAACACACATATACATGACCACGCACGTACCTGGCTTAGCACAGGAACTTGGGAAAATGTATACACCAATTGTGGTACATAAACCAATATTAAGAGAAGGAATACTTGAAAATATTTATTTGTGTTGGAGATTGTTGTTTAACGCCAGATATACGACTAAGGACTAAGATCAACCCTCCACGGGTTAGACATTTAGCTCCACCTGGTTACATTATCCTAACCAACCAGTCTGTCCTTTTACTCCTAAGATCAACCCTCCACGGGTTAGACATTTAGCTCCACCTGGATACATTATCCTAACCAACCAGTCTGTCCTTTTACTCCTAACCAACCAGTCTGTCCTTTTACTCCTAACCAACCAGTCTGTCCTTTTACTCCTAACCAACCAGTCTGTCCTTTTACTCCTAACCAACCAGTCTGTCCTGTTACTCCTAAGATCAACCCTCCACGGGTAGACATATTGCTCCAACTGGATACATTATCCTAACTCGAACCAACCAGTCTGTCCTTTTACTCCTAAGATCCACCCTCCACGGGTTAGACATATTGTTCCAACTGGATACATTATCCTAACAAACCAGTCTGTCCTTTTACTCCTAAGATCAACCCTCCACGGGTTAGACATTTAGCTCCAACTGGATACATTATCCTAATCAACCAGGCTGTCCTTTTATTCCTAACCAACCAGTCTGTCCTTTTACTCCTAACCAACCAGTCTATCCTTTTACTCCTAACCAACCAGTCTGTCCTTTTACTCCTAACCAATCAGTCTGTACTTTTACTCCTAACCAATCAGTCTATCTTTTTACTCCTAACCAAGCAGTCTATCCTTTTACTCCTAACCAACCAGTCTATCCTTTCACTCCTAACCAACCAGTCTGTCATTTTACTCCTAACCAATCAGTCTGTACTTTTACTCCTATCCAATCAGTCTATCCTTTTACTCCTAACCAACCAGTCTGTCCTTTTACTCCTAACCAATCAGTCTGTCCTTTTACTCCTAACCAACCAGTCTATCCTTTTACTCCTAACCAACCAGTCTATCCTTTTACTCCTAACCAACCAGTCTATCCTTTTACTCCTAACCAACCAGTCTATCCTTTTACTCCTAACCAACCAGTCTATCTTTTTACTCCTAACCAATCAGTCTGTACTTTTACTCCTAACCAATCAGTCTATCCTTTTACTCCTAACCAACCAGTCTATCCTTTTACTCCTAACCAACCAGTCTGTCCTTTTACTCCTAACCAACCAGTCTGTCCTTTTACTCCTAACCAACCAGTCTGTCCTTTTACTCATCAAAGCTGTGTGCTTAATTAGAGCGGAGAAGCAAATGAGAATTGTGTAGTCTTTTGATTTACTGGAACGGAGATCAAACTGGTGGTCTAGCTATAAGTAAATGACGACTTTCTAACTAAAAGACTGTTAATATTAATTGACTCACTGCTTTACACTTGTATTACCTATAGTACAGTTTCTGCCTTCATAAGCCTGTGGACAGGTACACTTATATGTATCTAGATGTAACGTACATACGCCGCCATGTTGACAAGGACTTGTTGTACACGGATTTTCAACTGAAAAATGAAACTAATATGTTTATTTAACTAACTAAAATGTGTAAAATCAAATGTGTATGAAAGTCGCCATATGAGTTTCCTATCATTAATGTCATAATAATTAATATTTTCGATTATGATCACACGAACAATGAACACATTTCCACACGACAGATTGACTATATCTGTATATATACTAGTAAATCAAACAATGCACCGAAGGTGTTAACAAATTCATCAATTGATATTTTGTCTTTAATTCCATTTGTTTTGTAGTAAGCTCATGTTTCATTGATGTTTTTGTATTTATCATAAGCATGTATGTATACTGGTGTTCAACACGATGTACATATCAAATGATGTTCGTGTCGTTTAAAAATAGCCCGGAGGGTGCCACTAGTGGAACAGGAACTTCTTATCTCCACTTAAGTTCACTCCCCTTTATAAGTGGGGATCGTGTTTCTAAAAAGCATTTTCTCGTCTTTTTTCTTTTGGTCATCGCATTGTCTGTCCTTCGATTACCATTTTAATATATTTCAGCTTTACACAGGTAGATTCAATGAACATAGTTTTTTCATTTGTTTAACGTGTGCTATAATCATTTGTATAAAGTCCTATTATTTCATTTATATATACCATATAGTTTTAAGAGCATATATCATGTCAGGGTGTTTGTAACATTGCCATTGATACAATTTATTTTAATAGCATACCTGCTTTCAGGAGTGTGAAATATTTTGAAATGTATTTTTATTAAAATAATGTAAATGTAAATAGCATACCTCCTGCCAGTAGTGTGAAACAGTGTTGTTCACTGTATAATCTGTTAAAAATAAACATAAAGCTAGTTGGTTATGAAAAATTAATGTTAAGTTAATTAAAAAATGCACCAGTTATTTCCTCGGAATTCACGTTTTCCTGGTACTCAGAACACATCAGGCTTTTGTATATGTCAAAATTCACATTTACCAAAATATATACAGATATACTTTCCCTAAAAACTTGATGTAATTATAATTACGCATAAATGCAACATCAATTTTCCAAACCCTTATCTTATAATACAAAACGTTTTTACCAAATACAGATATTACTATATTCTTGGTCTTATCCTACACAATGTCTTAGGATTAGCATATATGAGTATTATGGAAGTAAACATGTAATTAGAGGCACACCATAATTTGAAATGAAATGATATGTATTTAAATAACATGTATTGTGAGAATAAATTAATATTTGCCTTAAAGATATTTCACAACGTTACATACCTTGTATTGTCAACCGCCTGGAAACACATAATATTGGTGGAATATTGGGCCTGATTAGGTGTCCATGTCAGCTCTGTACTCCAAACTTGTCCACCTTCACTTCTTATGGAGGACTGTGTCATTCCATAAGGTACTGATATTACAAAGTCTTGTATACTGAAATGTAATGTTGCTTATGAAATACATATAGTATGCTTTGAATCTAAATTTGTATCAATTAAGCTACAGAAGAGAGCCATTGTTATTTGGTTCGTTTACTGCAACATATAATGAGGATATCCTTGAATTAAACCTACGGTTATCACCATACGAATATGCTGCACTTTGAAATAAATATGTGAACTATATAAAACATACGAAAAACGCATATTGTTCTGGCAGTTTGATCAAATTAATATCAGAGGATTTATTAATAAAAGTTTGAAGATGCCAAAAGAGTAATCTGAAGCATTAAATCGAAGAACCGACAATACAATGGCAAAAATAAACAAAAGGCAAACAATGATATACAAAGCATTACACAGAAAACTAAAATATTTCACAATGGGAAATAAAAACGTATCTCTTCTAAATCTGCGATCTCAACAGGCCATCACTGTTTCCATTGTAGGTGAAATTATGTTGTTTGAATCAGAGAGGCATATCAGAAAATAAGATTTGTTCCTTCATATAACAAGGTTGTTGTAACTGTGTTGGCCATGCTTTTTTATTAGACAAAGTTGACCCAATTTATCAAATACCAACAAATCAACAATCTAAGACATTATTATACAACATCTAAAACAAACAAATTTCAAAGGAGTTCAATAACAAGATGGACGGAGGCGATACCATTTCCTCCCATGATTGTGCATGTGTTAATTTTCCCATCTTACATTCTAGACCATGACTGATTTTTACAATCCCAAAACTGTTAACCTCACAAATACCACATTTACTGACTTACGATGTTGCTGGTGCATTATGACGTGCATACACCTTTTGAGAGAATCGTTCACCTCTGGGTACAAGGAATACTTGTCCATTCGCTGGAGTTGGACTCGATATTACTGGAATATCAGAGCACCCTCCGGAAACCATCTCAGTTTGTATCACAAACTAAAAATAAAACAATATGTATATTCACCAATATAGTAGTTTTGAGTCTTGAGTCTGGTTCGGGCTAATGTAGATGACAAAATCGTGCTGACAAGTCATTATGTAAGCACATTAAAATAGCGTGAAACCTACATTGGTTTGAAATATCTTGACGACTGTAATATTGAATCGATTACTCTTAATTATGCACATATGTCTTCATAACATAGCATACAAATCCTCCTATAAGACAACGGATACAACATTTATTTTTCATTTTTAGCACAAGTTTGCAGATATTAAAGAGAAATAAATATGTAAGTTATTGCTATAAGCAGGGATAAGACTATGACAATTATATTATTACGACTTTCATTCACATATGTAATCAGTGCTTTTAAGAAAAGTTTGAAGATACTAAAAGGGTTACCATAAATCGAGGAAGGACAGTCAACACAATGGTCAAAATAAATAGGATAACAGGACAAACAACGATCTACAAAACATTTCACTGAAGAGATATTTAACATTGGCTAAATGACTGTAGATTATTCATCGTCATTTACAGCTAAGACACCATTACCTGGAGAGGAATTTGGCTCAAATAATCACTAGGAGTTTTTGTTGCTGCTCCCACTGAGATTCTGGTCACTGGAAAATCTTCAACCATTAAGGTAACGATGTAAGTTCCGTTATGTTTAAATCCTGTCACTTGTTTGGGTTGTATAGTTAAGATACATCTTTGCTGAAGGAGATTACATGTAAATTAAATGTAAGTATATCCAATTATATTTTCACAGGAATCTTGTTGCATTCAATGCCGGACCAGTCGTGTCCGTGATCGTATGGTAGTTGGATTTACAACTACCTATGCAATCAGTGGCTATCACCACTGATGTTTTGAGTTCGATCTCGATCAGGGCAAGGTGTACAACATTATGTGATAAAGTTTGTCAGTGACTTGCGACAGGTCGGTGGTTTTCTCAGGGTACTCCGGTTAAACACCATCTAACAACGACTTCAACGCATAAATTATATTAACATATATAAGGAAAAGAATGTTTGTATTAAATATCTGTGAAGATGTCAATAATATAGTTCGTATTACAGTGATTTGAAGAAAGGAATAGGTAAAAATACTTACTGTGTCTAAGTTTGATTTCGGTAATCCATTACAAACACCGCCACACTCTAATCCAGCAGCCCACCGACATGACACAACATCATCGTCAGCATCATACACTGGAATCTTAATGCTGGTGATGCAGTCGAAAGGTATTCTGAAAATGTAGTTAAATTGCATGTGAACATAATTTTTTGTTAAACTCTTAATTTCCATTACTTTCATTTGATTACTAATTCATAATATATAATGAGAAAAGTTCGGCAGTATTTGTTGAAACTGTCGTGGTATTTAGATAATAAATAAACGCTGAAGAATACCTAAAGGGCAATCAAATATAAATGAACAATCCAGAGGAACTGGCAGCATAGGGTACACAAGACAAAGAAAAACAAAACAAAAGCATAACACAATAGGTGTTGGACACCACTATGCGCAAACAAACACAAATAGCGTAAATAAGACATGAGCCCTCCTACAAACCTATGGTTATCATGGCGTGTACAATCTGACAATGATGTAGTCAAAGTGTATCAAGACTTGATTGATTTGCGCTTATAAGTATTTCGGACGCTGAAATAGACATGCTAATGCACCAGGTTATTCAACGCCACAGATGCCGCTTACGCTACATTACTGTATAACTTAGATATACCAGAAGCAGCCCCCCTCCCCGCCCAAAAAAAACCCAGTCATATATGACGGATTCCTTTCATTGGTCAGCAATGTTGTGTAGTCCTGTTTGTTACTGTTCTGTGTCATCAATGATCGACAATCACTGAAATCGCAAAAATGCAAACGAATCACGTTGCGTCGCGAAAAGTGTTACAACAGTAGCACGAACTTAGATAACCACTGACTACAACATTGTAAGAGTAGCACGAACTTATATAACCACTGACTACAACATTGTAAGAGTAGCACGAACTTAGATAACCACTGACTACAACATTGTAAGAGTAGCACGAACTTAGATAACCACTGACTACAACATTGTAAGAGTAGCACGAACTTAGATAACCACTGACTACAACATTGTAAGAGTAGCACGAACTTAGATAACCACTGACTACAACATTGTAAGAGTAGCACGAACTTAGATAATCACTGACTACAACATTGTAAGAGTAGCACGAACTTAGATAACCACTGACTACAACATTGTAAGAGTAGCACGAACTTAGATAACCACTGACTACAACATTGTAAGAGTAGCACGAACTTAGATAACCACTGACTACAACATTGTAAGAGTAGCACGAACTTAGATAACCACTGACTACAACATTGTAAGAGTAGCACGAACTTAGATAACCACTGACTACAACATTGTAAGAGTAGCACGAACTTAGATAATCACTGACTACAACATTGTAAGAGTAGCACGAACTTAGATAACCACTGACTACAACATTGTAAGAGTAGCACGAACTTAGATAACCACTGACTACAACATTGTAAGAGTAGCACGAACTTAGATAACCACTGACTACAACATTGTAAGAGTAGCACGAACTTAGATAACCACTGACTACAACATTGTAAGAGTAGCACGAACTTAGATAACCACTGACTACAACATTGTAAGAGTAGCACGAACTTAGATAACCACTGACTACAACATTGTAAGAGTAGCACGAACTTAGATAACCACTGACTACAACATTGTAAGAGTAGCACGAACTTAGATAATCACTGACTACAACATTGTAAGAGTAGCACGAACTTAGATAACCACTGACTACAACATTGTAAGAGTAGCACGAACTTGGATAACCACTGACTACAACATTGTAAGAGTAGCACGAACTTAGATAACCACTGACTACAACATTGAAAGAATGGAGCCGCAGTGATGATTATAGGTATATTGAAAAAAGCTCGGTATGTGGAATATGTTGAAAGATGTTGCCTCATAACCTAAGCCAATGCTAAAATTAAAATACATGTACCAACATGTCAAATACATGTACCAACATGTCAAATACATGTACCAACATGTCAAATACATGTATCAACATGTCAAATACATGTATCAACATGTCAAATACATGTATCAACATGTCAAATACATGTACCAACATGTCAAATACATGTACCAACATGTCAAATACATGTATCAACATGTCAAATACATGTACCAACATGTCAAATACATGTATCAACATGTCAAATACATGTATCAACATGTCAAATACATGTACCAACATGTCAAATACATGTACCAACATGTCAAATACATGTATCAACATGTCAAATACATGTATCAACATGTCAAATACATGTATCAACATGTCAAATACATGTATCAACATGTCAAATACATGTACCAACATGTCAAATACATGTACCAACATGTCAAATACATGTATCAACATGTCAAATACTGGCTACAAACTGTTTCACACTAAAGTGATTTGTATTAATACCGTCCATGTTTTGCGTTTCAACTTGTAGAATGTCAAGCCTAAAGCTGTTTTACATGTCCCCAGCTGTGTCTTTACGACCCCATAAATATTATCTGGTTGTGTTTTACGATATTACAAGGGTTAATATTAGAAATGATTCGAAAAGCTTCTATTCCTGTTTTGAAAAACAATTATATTTTAAGGATCGGGAAACCTTGACAAGCGATATTATTAGAATCTAATCCGCACTTAATTAATTCACTGTGCAGCTCATATTTGAAAAGAAACATATGTTGGAATGTAGTAATTCGCATGACTTGCAGATCGGAAACCATTTTTACAACTATGCAATTTTGTGTCTTTAAAATTCATAATTGCCATTTTAAGCACGAACAATTATGTTGCGTCTTTCACGTAGCTATTAATTTGCGTATTTTAATTCTTCTCTATAAATATCTTTATTACAATTACACCAATCCGTTCCTCTCCTCCTTATGACTTATCATCGGGTTTGTAACAAGAGTAACACGATGGGTGCCACATGCGGAGCTGGAGCTGCTTATCTTTTCGGAGCATCTGAGTTCGCTCTCAGTTGTTAGTGAGGTTCATGTTGCTCAATCTTTAGTTTTCTGTGAAGTGTTTTTTGTCGTTTTCCATTTGGTCATTGTATTGTCTGTCCTTCCATTTTTGTAACTGCCATCCTGCGGCTTTAAGTCAACCACTAACAAAGATTAGCACGTAATTTGTCTTTCTATCAGATAGTTTCTTAAATCCATGGTTTCATATATCACATGCTAAGTTATAGACCTAGATACCACTGAAATTCCATATTGATTTAGGAAATATTATGAAAAGCTGGTTTGAAGGCCACAGAAAAGACCACACAATGATTATTTCTTTTATAGTATTGACTGTTATGATGTAGGAGATTTATTTTGTTTTTCTTTTTTTCTGTTAGATTGTATAGATCTAATAAATAAAAATTATATTTATTTGCATAGGATGAAAGTTTATCCTCTTATCGTTTATCATATTAAGTTTTGTTAGTGTCCCAATTGTCATCTCGCAATGCTAGAATATATATGGTCATATAATTAGACTGTTTGTACACACAAAGCTTGCACAAGATTGGCAGAGAATTGTACCTGCCAATTTATATGTCTCAAAATCTCACAAAATTTGATTGATTAGTCTTGCAATTGTAAAAGTAGGTAATATATGTTATATTTATGTACTTTAGATATTCTGAACAAAACGTGACCCGGTAACCGATATTGGTATGTTTGTTATTACATTAACCAGATGTAATTTAATTCTTTCGAATATTACATATATGTACACTTTACCTTTGCAATACAAATTTATTTTGAAAAAAGGTTAAGATACCACTGCTGGTCTTCAAGGATGTCAGCCGCCAAGTAGTCAGTGCTTCGGCACTGACATAGTTTATTAGATATATTTATTAATGAAATTTACAGTTTTTTGATAATGTATTTATTAATAAAACTAAGGTTCTCCTCCCTCAGGTATAGGGGACCTTAGCCGAATTTGGTTATCCTGTTTATGCACTTTATGCCCTTATTGCTCCCACAACTTTATATTATTTGGCTTTCCAATCTTTCGATTTTGAGGGTACCAGATGAAAGTTATTCCAGAAACGCGTCGTGCGCACTAAATGTGATATCTACGTTTTAAGTTAAAATGACATAAAACAGCTGACATCTATCGACAGAAATAATAGAGTACTACTCAATTAAGTGCATGCTCAAGGTCGTTTCACATTCATTTCAGGACATGAGTTATGTTCATTATTGAAGACCCTACTGTGATGATGAAATGTAGAACGGTAATAAAAGCGCTGTTTTTGTACTTTAATTTGTGTCTAAGTGTAACATTGGATAGTCTCCCATGTCCATTTACAACCATATCCTTTCTTTCTAAAGGTACACAGAGGGGAAACGTCCCAAGCTAGGATCGAACCCAATACCGTCTGCACCGAAACCAATCGCTCAATCAAATGAGTTAAAGGACATCTGCACTAGATCAACTCAGAAAAGTTTGAAGATACCAAAGGCCGTAAGTCGAAGAAGAACAGGCCCTACAATGGTCAAAAGGAAAAAAAATCAATGATCTACATAACACTACATAGAAAACTAAAGATCGAGCAATACGAACCCTACTCAAATAAGGGTAATAACAAAATTACCGAACTCCAAACAATCTTACAAAGGGAAAGTCAAAACTCATAAGTATATAAACAGACAAAATCAGTCAACAACCGGAAAACTGTGAAAACCGTAATGACCCTGACTTGGTACAGGCATTTCTAAAGAAATGGTGGGTTGAATCAGATTTTAAAGCGCCAAACCTCCCGCTTTCATTACGGCTCAAAGGTTCCGGTTGTCACTATAACAGTATTTATAACAATACTGGAACAAAATAGGTAAAATAGTTGTCAAAGCAGTACCAAATTCAGTGAAGTAAATGTTAAAAACATTTTTACGTCACATATTGATAAAAAACGGGGAGGGGGGGGGAGGGGGGGGGGGGGGGGGGTGAACTCAGGTGTTCTGGAAGGGTAAGCAGTTTCTGCTAACACATGGCTCATATATATAGTATGACACATTAGTGACCATGGTATTTACTTAATATTCATTCCATAATCTTCTAACAAATTCATGCATCATCTCGAAACTTATTAAATTTTAACACAAGGGTGTCTGATATTAGGAAATGCCCAACCTTGTGATGATCGGATAAGTGCTCATGATTCAGGCCACAACCACTGCCACCATTGCAACGTCCCAGGATAGAATCAAACCCCGTACCTTCTGCACCGAAGATAATCAATGGAGCTAAAGAAGATATCCACTAGATCAAAAAGTAGAGGAGATTTTAATTTGATTACGATATATTAATGGGCTGGCTATTAACCTAATCGTGTTACAGAGGTATGTTGTGCTTTAAACACACTTATTAAAGAAGCTAGTAATGATTGATGAGGACCAAATCGATAGGTCAATGGTAAGAACAGTTTGAAGATGATGCAAAACTGTTGTAGATAAAACTAAATAAACAACATCAATGAATAGTACTCCCGAAAACAAATATGTCAATCTAAATCATATTTTTTAATCATATTTACTTTTTTAATTTAAAACATATTCTGCATAATAAAAACTTAGATATCGAATTCAGTGCGCACGAGGCGTTTCTGGTTTGTGAAATAACCTTTATCAGGTACCATAATCAAAAGATTGGAAAGCCAAATAGTTTAAAAGTCTTTGGGAGTTAGTAAACTAAATGTCCTAAACAGAATAGCCAACATGGTTTAAGGTCACCTCTGCCTGACAGAATAGAACCTTAGTTTAATTAATAATTACATTATTTAGGAATTGTAAATCTGAATAAGTTTGTCCACGGTAACCATGGTAAATTATGTTTTCTTCATTTTTTGTAATACTGACTTGTATATAGGTAAAGATGAAGTTACTGGAGATGAATTTGGTTTAGCTGTATCACTTCTAGCTCCAAGATCAATAGTGGTTTGAAAGTAAACATTTCCAGGTGTACCAAAGTCATGATGAATCCATGGGTTTCCACTGTACCTGTTTAAAAATGGTAATGGATAATTTAAAAAAAAAACATAAAAGCAAAATATTATCCTAGTCAAACATCAATTCTAATGTAATCGGCTATGTAACAAGCAATTTCATTGGTCAAATGTATTTACAGGTCAGAGTACATTTGACGTGTTACCATGTTGGAAACTGTGTAAACATATTGATTTGAAGTGACACACATCATATTTGTTATCAGAATTGCTATTTAAGCTAAATACAATTTTAAAACTGATATTTTCGGTTATGATTACACAATAGATCATTGAATATTTTATAAAGCGTTTGATTTCTAATCGAAAAGGTTTGTAACTACGGAACTATTTTGGCGGATATGCTATGTGAAAAGGCGCAATGAAATTGATTAATAACAGCTGATAATTGAAAACAAATGTTATTATTGGGAGAATTACATCAGAATTGGAACAACCGGATTGTATTTGGAGTGTCGCAAATATCCATTTACCTGTCTCCGCTACGCGTCACCATGTAAGCTCAATTTGCGACAGTAAAACCGACGATTTACGGCGGCAACACTTCAAATACAGTTATTCCCTAAGTTAAATTGTTAGAGTGGAATTGTTGTTTCATGATATTCATACTTCAGTTATGAGCAAGATATACTGCAGCTTACTTAATCATCCAACTGAAAACATTTCTTCTAAGTAGCCCTTTTGTGCAATTTTGGGCGTTGCCTATAACATTTTGTATACCATCTATTTTTAATTCATTACGTGCAGTTTTTATTCCCTCAATAGACTTGCCTTCTTTACTTAAATGATTAGGAGTGTATAAACGATGACATATACAAATTAATATATATTAATAATAAGCTATTAAATATATTATGTTAAAGAATGAACATTTCTACAACAGTACTATATTAAATAACACTCACGAGACTGTAAACCTGGACGCTGATGGGAATAAGTAATTAAAGAACTTATCGCCCTGCTCCCAAGTAGAACTCACGAATGATCCACAGTAATAGTTTAAGTCACCACTTGTTATGCTCTGTGAGGATGCTCCACATCCACGAGTACAAGCTAAACGGTTAACTAATCTACTGTTACTAGCGTAAGATCCACGGGGAACCCGTCCACAGCCAGGACCATGTCCAAATGCGAACCCATATCGTCCATGAAAGTTAACCTGTCAAATTATAATTGATTTTTAAAAAGATAATCATAGCAAATTTGCCACCAATTTCATAATAATTGAACACAAGAAGTACAATTGATTAGTTAGAAACTGAGGGTTTTGACGAAAATTTCTACAAAATGTCTGTTATATAGTTATGTCATTTCCGTTTGTCGTAATCAAAATCCCGTCCGGTCCTCATTCATTACTTAAAACCAGATTTGTAACATGAGTGGCACGATGCCTCAGCAGTTCTGATTACTCCATTTGTATCTTATTTGTAACAGGAGTGATGATGCCTCAGCAGTTCTGATTACTCCATTTGTATCTTATTTGTAACAGGAGTGATGATGCCTCAGCAGTTCTGATTACTCCATTTGTATCTTATTTGTAACAGGACTGATGTCTCAGCAGTTCTGATTACTCCATTTGTATCTTATTTGTAACAGGAGTGATGCCTCAGCAGTTCTGATTACTCCATTTGTATCTTATTTGTAACAGGACTGATGCCTCAGCAGTTCTGATTACTCCATTTGTATCTTATTTGTAACAGGAGTGATGATGCCTCAGCAGTTCTGATTACTCCATTTGTATCTTATTTGTAACAGGACTGATGTCTCAGCAGTTCTGATTACTCCATTTGTATCTTATTTGTAACAGGAATGATGCCTCAGCAGTTCTGATTACTCCATTTGATCTTATTTGTAACAGGAGTGATGCCTCAGCAGTTCTGATTACTCCATTTGTATCTTATTTGTAACAGGAGTGATGCCTCAGCAGTTCTGATTACTCCATTTGTATCTTATTTGTAACAGGACTGATGTCTCAGCAGTTCTGATTACTCCATTTGTATCTTATTTGTAACAGGAGTGATGCCTCAGCAGTTCTGATTACTCCATTTGTATCTTATTTGTAACAGGAGTGATGCCTCAGCAGTTCTGATTACTCCATTTGTATCTTATTTGTAACAGGAGTGATGATGCCTCAGCAGTTCTGATTACTCCATTTGTATCTTATTTGTAACAGAACTGATGCCTCAGCAGTTCTGATTACTCCATTTGTATCCTATTTGTAACAGGAGTGATGATGCCTCAGCAGTTCTGATTACTCCATTTGTATCTTATTTGTAACAGGAGTGATGCCTCAGCAGTTCTGATTACTCCATTTGTATCTTATTTGTAACAGGAGTGATGCCTCAGCAGTTCTGATTACTCCATTTGTATCTTATTTGTAACAGGAGTGATGCCTCAGCAGTTCTGATTACTCCATTTGTATCTTATTTGTAACAGGAGTGATGCCTCAGCAGTTCTGATTACTCCATTTGTATCTTATTTGTAACAGGAGTGATGCCTCAGCAGTTCTGATTACTCCATTTGTATCTTATTTGTAACAGGAGTGATGATGCCTCAGCAGTTCTGATTACTCCATTTGTATCTTATTTGTAACAGGAGTGATGCCTCAGCAGTTCTGATTACTCCATTTGTATCTTATTTGTAACAGGAGTGATGTCTCAGCAGTTCTAATTACTCCATTTGTATCTTATTTGTAACAGGACTGATGTCTCAGCAGTTCTGATTACTCCATTTGTATCTTATTTGTAACAGGAGTGATGCCTCAGCAGTTCTGATTACTCCATTTGTATCTTATTTGTAACAGGAGTGATGCCTCAGCAGTTCTGATTACTCCATTTGTATCTTATTTGTAACAGGAGTGATGCCTCAGCAGTTCTGATTACTCCATTTGTATCTTATTTGTAACAGGAGTGATGCCTCAGCAGTTCTGATTACTCCATTTGTATCGTATTTGTAACAGGAGTGATGCCTCAGCAGTTCTGATTACTCCATTTGTATCTTATTTGTAACAGGAGTGATGATGCCTCAGCAGTTCTGATTACTCCATTTGTATCTTATTTGTAACAGGAGTGATGCCTCAGCAGTTCTGATTACTCCATTTGTATCTTATTTGTAACAGGAGTGATGCCTCAGCAGTTCTGATTACTCCATTTGTATCTTATTTGTAACAGGAGTGATGATGCCTCAGCAGTTCTGATTACTCCATTTGTATCTTATTTGTAACAGGAGTGATGCCTCAGCAGTTCTGATTACTCCATTTGTATCTTATTTGTAACAGGAGTGATGCCTCAGCAGTTCTGATTACTCCATTTGTATCTTATTTGTAACAGGAGTGATGCCTCAGCAGTTCTGATTACTCCATTTGTATCTTATTTGTAACAGGAGTGATGCCTCAGCAGTTCTGATTACTCCATTTGTATCTTATTTGTAACAGGAGTGATGATGCCTCAGCAGTTCTGATTACTCCATTTGTATCTTCAAACTTTTCTCTTTGTATTTATGATAGAACTCCGAGTACCATGAGAAGTTCATCGACCTGCCACCAATGATATATCTTAGTACTTCCGAGTACCATGAGAAGTTCATCGAACTGCCACCAATGATATATTTTAGTACTGGAATTGTTTTGGAGGAGGAACTACACCATTTAAATGATGTCACTCTGTTTTATCAAAATTACAATGTGTCATGTTTCTCTTATCCTGTTGTTCTGATCTTTAGTGCAAAAGCAAAACAAGATTTGAGAGAAAATGTTATTACCCCTATAGAACATAATCGTACATTGGAGATACGTTTGTTGTCACAATTCGCATTACAATTTTTGTAGAAATGCTAAAAAAAACAAGATTAATTGATTGGTGTTTGACGCCAACATTAACAATATTTCAGCTATATCGAAGGGTGTTTAGTTATATATATCTTGTCTATAAAGCTATTTGGTCAAGACCGTACCAATATTCAATTCTGGAATCTCTTGACGAATTGGTCTAATATTTGTGATTTTATATCTATTTTTTAAAACCTTTTTCGACTTTAATCATTTAAAAGTCATTCATACTAAAAAATCCAAAAAAAAATCAATACGGAAGCTCCAAATGTTCTCCATTTATCATGTTGTTTCTAGACGACAAAAAACATGTTTCCGATGTAAATTCAGCATAAAATCTACTGCAATACTACCTTTATAACAATAATTTAATATATCGTACTACTGTTTTAACGAAAAAAAAAGTTGCGCTCAAATATCAAAAACATGTTAGTTGTAAGTTAAAATACAAATTGCGTAAAATTACTGAAATAAAAAATCTGGATACGTTTTTTTTTGTTTTACTTTTTTAAAGAAATGGAGTTGTGATTCAAAGAAAACAAGAACATTGATAGTTTTATTTCATGTTCGTAAAAGACATAGTAACGAAATTACTGTCAACAAATTGGTGTTACTACGAAACTTTAAGACAAAAATACCTTTGTGCTTGGAGGTGTTCCTATTGCCTCCCAACTAACTGTTCCACTTAAAAAACTGGACAAAACAATACGAAAGTTTAAAATGACAACGAAATAAAGTACTGTTAATTCCATTTCACACGAAATTCGGCCACTGAATTTGTAATATATACGAAGATTTGTTGTATTTGTTTGATATTAACATCACCCGTTATGATTTATGAAGATCCTAAGCCATCTACATTTCTGCTTATTGCTTTGATGAAAGTGATTGGTACACTGAGAATGATAACGTGTGTGATCTGTTTAAATATAACACTTCGTTCATGCTGATAAAATCTTTGTAATATTGCCAGATATGATATTTATAAACTGTCGGTATTTATTAATTGGAATAACACTTTTGCCAAAATAGGACATTTTTATTAATAATCAATCGAAGAGTGTGATTTCTTTTTAAATTTAAGAAGTACTCCATTTTATATATATATATATACATTTACTACTATTCTAAATAATTATTATTATCTTATTAAATAGAAAATCCATTTAAAATGTATTTGTGTGTTAGGGGTATCTACCAAGCCAGGTTAGTCAGTGGTCATATATTTGTGTGTTAGGGTATCTATTTTGTGTGTTAGGGTATCTATTTTGTGTGTTAGGGGTATCTATTTTGTGTGTTAGGGTATCTATTTTGTGTGTTAGGGGTATCTATTTTGTGTGTTAGGGTATCTATTTTGTGTGTTAGGGTATCTATTTTGTGTGTTAGGGTATCTATTTTGTGTGTTAGGGTATCTATTTTGTGTGTTAGGGTATCTATTTTGTGTGTTAGGGGTATCTATTTTGTGTGTTAGGGTATCTATTTTGTGTGTTAGGGGTATCTATTTTGTGTGTTAGGGTATCTATTTTGTGTGTTAGGGTATCTATTTTGTGTGTTAGGGTATCTATTTTGTGTGTTAGGGTATCTATTTTGTGTGTTAGGGTATCTATTTTGTGTGTTAGGGTATCTATTTTGTGTGTTAGGGTATCTATTTTGTGTGTTAGGGGTATCTATTTTGTGTGTTAGGGTATCTATTTTGTGTGTTAGGGGTATCTATTTTGTGTGTTAGGGTATCTATTTTGTGTGTTAGGGTATCTATTTTGTGTGTTAGGGTATCTATTTTGTGTGTTAGGGTATCTATTTTGTGTGTTAGGGTATCTATTTTGTGTGTTAGGGTATCTATTTTGTGTGTTAGGGTATCTATTTTGTGTGTTAGGGGTATCTATTTTGTGTGTTAGGGTATCTATTTTGTGTGTTAGGGGTATCTATTTTGTGTGTTAGGGTATCTATTTTGTGTGTTAGGGTATCTATTTTGTGTGTTAGGGTATCTATTTTGTGTGTTAGGGTATCTATTTTGTGTGTTAGGGTATCTATTTTGTGTGTTAGGGGTATCTATTTTGTGTGTTAGGGTATCTATTTTGTGTGTTGAGGTATCTATTTTGTGTGTTAGGGTATCTATTTTGTGTGTTAGGGTATCTATTTTGTGTGTTAGGGTATCTATTTTGTGTGTTAGGGTATCTATTTTGTGTGTTAGGGTATCTATTTTGTGTGTTAGGGTATCTATTTTGTGTGTTAGGGTATCTATTTTGTGTGTTAGGGTATCTATTTTGTGTGTTAGGATATCTATTTTGTGTGTTAGGGTATCTATTTTGTGTGTTAGGGTATCTATTTTGTGTGTTAGGGTATCTATTTTGTGTGTTAGGATATCTATTTTGTGTGTTAGGGTATCTATTTTGTGTGTTAGGGTATCTATTTTGTGTGTTAGAGTATCTATTTTGTGTGTTAGGGTATCTATTTTGTGTGTTAGGATATCTATTTTGTGTGTTAGGGTATCTATTTTGTGTGTTAGGATATCTATTTTGTGTGTTAGGGTATCTATTTTGTGTGTTAGGGTATCTATTTTGTGTGTTAGGGTATCTATTTTGTGTGTTAGGGTATCTATTTTGTGTGTTAGGGTATCTATTTTGTGTGTTAGGGTATCTATTTTGTGTGTTAGGGTATCTATTTTGTGTGTTAAGGGTATCTATTTTGTGTGTTAGGGTATCTATTTTGCCTCTTTCTACGATTTTTCGATTTGATTTTGGAATTGTTTTGACAGTGTGGAATTTTTTGTTTTTCAGTTTATTAGTACAAAAATGTACCTATATAGAGAAAATATTTATTTGTTTTATATCAATTTTTCAAGTCATGGAGTAAATACGATATGGTAATAAACATATTAAATTGAACCCACGACATATTTAAAACATACACTGCTTCTGTTTTCTAACAATCGGAATATTAGGAGGTGACGGATATATTTAATCTTTTAAAATTGATGAAATCCTTTCAATCAAGCGATCAACAGATTATCAACAGTCAAATTCAATGGATATTAATGATCGAACGTGATATTAAAATATAACTTTATTTGATGACGACAAACACATGGTCTTGAATTACATTTTTTAAAAATGAGAAATATATTTTATAAGTTAAACTGGTTATCTAGTACATTAAAAATCATTTGAAGATGTACAATGTATTTCAGAAATCCTTCAAGATATACTGTCATTTGAATCCCACTCAGGCGAGGTGTACTTGATACAACATAATGCGATAAAGTTTGTCAGTGACTTGCGACAGGTCGGTGGTTTTCTCCGGGTACTCCGTTTCCTCCACCAACAAAACTGACAGCCATGATATAACTAAAATATTGTTGAAAGTGGCGTTAACCACCATAAAACAAACATATATTGTCATTTATAGTCGACGCAATGCTATTGTAATTACACACATATAAGGAATATTAATATACGGCATGTTTTATCTTACAAATCAATCACGACGAGGTGGT
Organism: Bathymodiolus septemdierum; assembly: GCA_963383655.1. Taxonomy (NCBI): domain Eukaryota; kingdom Metazoa; phylum Mollusca; class Bivalvia; order Mytilida; family Modiolidae; genus Bathymodiolus; species Bathymodiolus septemdierum. The sequence goes on along the minus strand of OY726519.1, from coordinate 19,467,828 downwards.
GATGATAAAAACTGAATACTTCTGAATGATTAATTATGTAATTGTCGTTCCTAAATTGTATATTTGTTTTCTATTGATAAGTGTCGGAAGGTGTATAATCTAACATTCCTCAGTGTTTGTTCATGTGAATGCTACAACGTTTGTACCTAATGGTAGCACATTGGTGTGCATGTGATTTCTTGAGGAATAAAAAGTTTTGATGATATCATGGAAATTTGATGTCATTCATTGGTCACGCACAAAGTCTTACACCAGGATTTAATTGAGTTCGTGTTGTCATTTCTTTTGGTTCTTTTTTTCAGTTAATGTCACCGGTGCTGGTTATTTTAATCAGTACTGATTGTGATATATTTTACTGTTCCCTCTGATTGGTATGTACCTTTGATGACTTGCAAATTCCCCCTCCCCCATTTGATTTTCATACAAGATATTATTATAAAACAAGTGTGGACACAGAAATGTGCTGTCCAAAAGGCAAGTGTGGATGTCAATATTTCATATTATTAACTTTAAAAAAAAAAATCATGGACACAGGGGTCATGGATTTTTTTTAATAAAAAATGAATCCTGGATTATTATTTTTGCTTAAAGTCTGGTCATGTGTTTTTATTTCAAATTTTCATCATAGCCCCCCTCCCCCTCCCAAGGGATATAAAATTGTATCATTAATAATTAATTAATCAATAATAAATTCAGATTTTCTATTTAAAATAAATCTCATTTACAAAACCACTGATATTTGTTCAGTTTTTAGCGCTGATTTAAGCTTTAGTCGCAACAAATTTTTATTTTTCTCTTTAAACTGTCGAAACATAACATTTATTTAACTGTAAAATTCACAAATAAAATTCACCTCCCCCCTTTTTTCCCTTTTTTCTTGTTTAAATCAATGATCAACAATATTCCAGAATCAAACAAATGAATAAATATAACATAGATTTCTTTTACATGCATCTTTTTACCATACGGAGTCAGTGTGTTTTAAATCGGTCATCCAATCAGGACGCTCATTATTCTTGTCCAAGATAAAAATACATCGCTAAAATTACCTGTGGGTGTTTCCCCACTTCAACTCGTAAATTTACATAGAAATCTGAGATATTTCGTCATAAAACTTCACACATGGTGTTGTCTATCATATTTCTTGAAGACAAACATAAAATTTTATTGCATTTATCAATATTTTATGAGTATCAACAGTTTGTTCAACACCGTATCTGTTTCTCGATACACCCACCCGATTTCAGTGACCCGTGACCCACTTTAGCACGTTCTAGCAGTTTTTTTTCTAAATAATGTTGTTTAATGACAGGCGTGATATGAAAAGTTATCTTGATTATTAGGTGTGACAATAGGACGTTATAACTTATACTGACGTGGTCTTTACGAATCCTCGATAAACATAATATGGTCGATATGTTTTAGTCGAAATGCATTTCAAGATTCCCCTTTATACGATATTGCGCTGCAAGATCCATTTTCGCAAAACTAATCAACGCTAATATACATTTATCTTCATTTTCACGCGTTTATTTCTTGATGCCTCTAAAATTTCCTGCTTATCGAGAGAAATTCAAAACCTATTTCATTTGAAATTTTGAAACATTGAAAATCTTGATAGGATATTGAGTGTATCAATGCTACCTATGTGACTGGTGTAGTGGACACTTTATTATACTGTATGTGTACAATGGACAGCACATTCATAGTTTTACATAGTTGTGCCTTTGGTTTACAGAGCCACCCTTTCTTGCTTTCGAAATTTCAAAATATGGTTTGATACAAGATATATAAACGTTTACAACAATACGGGTAAATATAGATTCTCCTTCAGTTGCCCGTGGGCTACGATATTTCTCCACTCTCGAGAGTTGGAGAAATATCGTAACCCATATGGGCAACTGAAGGAGAATTTGTTTCTTCCATTATTTAACACGAACTTTATTTCAAAATCCTTCAATATTACCGATTTGACAACATGTGGGGAAAGGCACGAGGCATTTTAATATTCTAGAGGATTACAGATTTTTCCACCACTGGTTCAGCGGGGTTAAAACGTCGTAATAATGAGATAATGTATTATCCAACATACTATAAGAACAATAATGGGAAAGAATTCATAATGGTTTGCAACATGAACTGCAAACCCTAAAATACTATGTACCATCTAAATTAAAGAGACATTACACAAATGGAAAATACGCCATCAAATTATGCTTCTTATGCTTGTATAGATTAAAGTAATATGAAAGGCAAATATCGTGGAATTTTTGGATTAAATATTTTCACTTAATACGTCACTTAATTTTAACTAAAATCAACTGCATAACATTAAAAACCCGCTCAAAAGCAGATTTTAAGTGAAAATCGCAAAATATTTGACAGCAGATAATTCTGTTTTCCCGTACAGTAATGCAAAGGATATGCGCGTGACCCAAGATTTGAACTCATTCGGGGAGATTATCGCTCATGCGCAATGTTCAGTTGATGAAAACAAAAATATATATAAATTCCGTGTGTACCACATAAGAATAATTGCAAAAAAAAATTGGTTCACACGACATGAAAGACAGATTCCTCAATAATCATTGTCAGGCATGTGTGCGTGCTTACCTCAGCATCCATGAGTGTTTATCTTTTCTTCACGAGGTCATGATCGGCAATCATCGGACCAAAATGTTTCTTCACGGTCATGATCTGCAATCATCGGAACAAAACAACCGAAAGTTAATCAGTCTCTACAACAATGGCGAGGAATATAAAGATGCACACGGATTTGCAGATTTCTAATTGTTAGGAACATATTTCGACTTGAAACATGCATTAATAGCTTAGTAAAGGTACCGCCGTATTCCAAATTGAATTTTCAGGGGAAAATTTTCTTCACCCAAAACTGGTGTAATATTACTTTAAATTGATGTTTTATTAGAATGACCAAGAACTATTGCCAATTCATAGATTAAATTTGATAATCGTTTTTAAGTTCTAAATTCAGGTATGTTGTCCCCATCATGCGAAAAATAAACGTTCGTATTAAAATCCCTTATTTTTACTATTTTATTCTACCACCATTGTAGTATATATATATTGTATCATGATTTATTAAATTGATGAATTTACACCCATAGATATAATCAGTGCCTGTTAACACTGCGAGATCGACGTCCATCCACATATGTGGGTCATTCTCTGACAACTTTTACAATAGTGATGGTAAAGACTGCAATTGTGTCCCATTAATATTACAGAAAAACAACAAACTTAAATTACAATACAAGTTGATATGTCGTTTGTTCGTGTTAAATTGTATTTATTTCATTAAAAGATTTAAAAAATACATTAAGGGATAAGGCGAATAATGGATTTACAAATTCTATTTTTTACCGTCACATATAGAATAATACACGTGACGGTAATGTCCCATAGTAGGGATAATTATAGAAAAGAAGAATTAAACCTTCAAAAATGGTGTTTCTCTATGTTTTAAAGGTTTAATCATACCAGTACACATTAAATAATAATATGCTTAAAGATTTATATATTTTTTATGTAAAATATTTCCTTTATTTACTCTGAAATGTGTGTCCTATGAATTTCTGTCTTTACCGTCACGAAATTTTAACGTTGCAAAACGTCTAACATACATGTGACTCAGATCATAGTCACGTTGGTGCTTTCCTTTCTACTTCATCGATGTAAAGAAACAGTATCGTGAGTCGACTGTCAGCAGGATTCAAAGAAACAAACCAGTATCTCCATTAAAATGCATTAGTACCTTTATTCAACGTCTTTACCAAACATAATAGAAGTTCCTCTGCTCACCTGCTACAACATTTTAAGCGCCATGTAAAAATGAAACGTTGTTCCCGATAGCAATGCACATATTTCACCTTTAGAAATATTTTCTGTAATACACGAAATCAATACCGAAATGCGGAATTGTCTTTACCGTAAGTCTTTGCCGTCACAATTTCATATTACAATCGTGACGGTAAAAACAACCACATACTTTTAATCACTTTTACTTAGCATCAGGAATGTTTTTGAGCACGGTTAAAGGTGTTATATTCAACCTCGTGCTTTTGATCTATGTTGGTAGTTGTTATTATAAACCAAAATGTCTTTACCGCCACGCACGTTTTCTTTAGTCACAAATATTCCTTTCCGTCACGAATTCAAAAATGTTTTTTGTATATTATATTTGTAATTATACAACATATGTAACCTTAAATGACGCTGTAGTAACACATCTATAACCCAGTTCAGTTATTTTTGACCATTGAGCACTAGTTAAAGAATATAGTAAAATTATATACATCCCGGTGCCATAGAGTAAACCTTCCCCCATAGTAGATTAACTCCTCGGAAGATTTACTATACAGTAAACTTTCCCCCATGGGGGAACGTTTACTATATAGTATTTATTCCGCATAGTAAACCTTCTTACCTACTCAAATACTGCAAAGTGGCTTCGTACATTTGTTTTTTTATACTTTTTAATCATAACCGGATATAATTAATGGTATATAACAATTAAAATTAACACGATTAAGGTGCTAAGCTCCGAATCAATAGTAATTATCCGGATTAAGGGGGAATATTTACTATATAGCAACATATCCGGAGGGATGATCGGCTATGGATGGGGGAATGTTTGCAATATAGTAAATTTTCCCCGGGGGAATATTTACTATATAGTAAAGTATCCGGAGGGAAGGTTTACTATATAGCAAATATTCCGAGGGGGAATGTTTACTATATAGTAAACATTCCGGTGGAAGGTTTGCTATGCGGAAGGTTTACTATACGACACCGGATCTCAACTTTGAAATTATGACACACAAACCTTTTAAATTCTCCGTAGATATCTGAAAAAAATATAGAAGTAATTCTACATATATCAACAGAACAATTTATTCGTTATCTTCATATCGGTTTTATGGTTTATGTTGAGGAAAAAGTCAGAAAATGTGCGTTTAAGGTATTGTGACGTTAAAGACAAATATTTACACCCCACGGGAGTAAAAGACGTAGAAAATATATATTGTTGATAAAACAGCTTGTCAAACACTTATTTCTGTCTCAAGAATGATTAATTAAACGAACTGTAGCAAATGAAACGTTTGTGACAAATTTTCGTTTCATATAAACACAACACGGTATTTTGAAAAGTTGTCAGAGAATGTCCCATGCAAGCAGTGCTTATTACCACCGATGTTTGTAAAATTAACTCCCATCCACATACCGGTATATGTTATAAGTGCCTATTGGTACTGCAGTTTGTTAGTTTTAATCCCATCCATACATTGTATATGTAAGCAGTGCTTATTAGTATTACTACTAAAGTTGTCAGATCGATTTCCATCCACATATACATGTAGTGTCAGTGGATATAAGAAGAATTTAAAGATACCAAAGGGGTAATCAGAATTCTTATATCAAAGGACAGCTAAAAGACAAATAATAAAGGACAAACAACGATCTACAAAACACTACAAAGAAAACTAAAGATCGAGCAACACGAACCCCACTAAAAACTGAGGGTGAAGTCAGGTTCTCCGGAAGGGTAAGCAGTTCCTGCTCCATTAATGGCACCCGGCGTGTTACTCTTGTTAAAAACTCGGTGATTAGTCATGCACGAGAACAAAGACGGAGTGTGATTACAATAAACGTAACATATCTGTGATCATGTGTGACATAGCTATTCCGTAGCGATTAACCAAGGCGTGGTGGCGACCGTAAAATATTCGAAGTGATGACTTCAACTTGACACTGGGAACCCTTGGTTCAGTAGCTTCCTTACTAAAACCAACCCTCTATCATGAAAATCATCATGGTTAGGAACCACAAGCTCTGGAATATGTAGTCCATATGCAGGTGCTGCTGGAATGTTGTTACATATAAATGGAAAGTTCACAATAGAAAAATGTAAATCATCTCTTTTGTTGTATAGTTCTGTTCTTAACCAGTCCTCACTGTCAACTTCGAGATAAATCTGTATATCTGGTATGCTTTAATGCAAGCTCAATGGGGTAGATGCGATCAATAAAATAACCAGAAATATTCAGTGGAAGGACATTATCTATATAGCGAACGTGAAATTAAAGGATCGGACTAGCTTCTTTCCATTTTTCTTGGGAAACCCGTCTGAAGGCTGCCTAATATGAATGAAGAAAAATAATGTTTTACCTTGTTTCTCAATATATATTTTTGAATGACTCTGCATTAATAAATATGGAGGTCAAGTTACCCTTGCCTATCATTAGATTAAAGTCATTTATCTCCATGATCGAGTGTTAAAGTAAACAAACTTAACAACAACTTGATGTCAATCAAATAGTCCTAGTTTGAATTATAATCTCTTCCTGATTTGTATAATGCATTCCATTTCTAACCAATCATGTTTAACTTACTTGTCAAAGCTATAAAATTAGCATTAGTCATGACTTATATAAACCATCTTGTAGATAATATACCCGGTATAGTAATCTATAAAATCGATAATTAAAATTCTTAACGCGGAAGTTTTGAAAATAGTTTGAAGATTTGGTAATGCTTCATTCTTCATCATCTTTCTCTTTAGATATCATTCCGTTAATGTTTATATAATAAACGAAATTAAATTACAAGGAGAAGTGTTTGAAGATGTCAAAGAGGTAATCAGAATACGTAAATGAATAAATCCCCTGTCGAGAAATTTGTTTTAAATAAAAGTGTTCTTAAACATCGATAGGATTAGTCAATAGTAAGTCTTTCATGGTATCACACAATGTTATTTTAGATATTTACGTTTTCATAAAAAAAATAAACACCATCTACTTATTGTTCATAAGATATGAAATAAATAAATAGAAAAGTTATAAAAAAGAGACAACGAATTTCTTGTTATATTAAAACAAGACATATTTAATGTTATACTTATATACTTAGGCTGTTTATCAATAATTTTACACAAGACACTTCATTTAAAATTCATACTTATTGTTCATAAAACTAAGGACCGTCCTGGTCGTGATTGTATGTTAGTTGGGTTTACAACTACCTATGCAATCACCACTACAACATTACATGGTAACCATTGTTAGTAACTTGTACCAGGAAGGTAGTTGGTTTCTGCCACCAATAAAACGGTTAGTCATAACTGAAATATTGTTGAAATAAAACTAGATATCAAATCTAGTGTACACGACGCTGGAATAACGCTCAATATAGAAATATTGGAAAGCCAAATGATTTAAAGGTGCTTAGGAGCAATAAACAAAAGGGCCTAAACAGGATAGCCAAAATTCAGCTAAGGCTTCCTAGCCTGAAGGAGGAGAACACTAGTTTTGATAACAATTAGTGTTTAGGAACTGTAAATTTCCATAATGAATACAGTTATATCTAATAAACCATGTCAGTGACGAAACTGATTACTGGGCGGATGATACCATCGGGACTAATAGTCATTTTTGTTTGTAATAAAATAATAGCTATGCAAATGTGTGTATTTAATTTAATTACATATGCTTTTATTTTGTACAACATTTTATTAATATATATCTGATATTATCTCAAACAATCACTGCCAGTCCGGTTTATTCGTGTAGTCACGATTATGTAAATTATAATTTTCGTTTGCAGTTCGGTAAATGTTAGTTGGACCTGGTCTTTCTATTGGCGCAATGCTTCCCTCGCTATGTCTCGGCCATCTTGATAAATATTCAGACGGAATGATTCGTTTTGGCCATTTAGTAGGTGTCCATGATGATACCATTCCGGAACAAAATTTCAGAAACATGTAATAGCCCCCCAGACTGGATAACAAACCAACAATAGTTCCCACTAAACATGAGATAATACTCCTCTTGTTGATAACGTTTGATATGAAAACATTCTTAGATGGATCTCTAGACAACATACAGCTACAATCGGCATAGTCGGTCTCATAACAATTCTGAAACAAAAATGTAATGTAAAAAGAATTTGAAGATACCAAAGGTGTAAACAGACTCCGTATATCAAAGAAGAACAGACAACACAATGGCCAAAAGAAAAAGTACAAAAGGACAAACAACGATCTACAAAACATCATAAAATTAAAGATCACCTTTTATACAAAATAATGTACACTTTATATATATGAGAAGATTTAGACAGTACATATCGATAGGTGTGTTGAATAACAGACAGTATGAAGATGTCAGGACAATGGCCTATAGAGGAAGAAAATGTTCTGAACAAATTATGTTTCAACAGTCTAATTAGTTTATATATTATAGTATAGAGAAGAGCAAACGAACTATTTAGTATCTCCTCCAGAAAATAAATAAATAAAACAAATATTAGTTTTTAGAAGCTACCGTTAGCTATCTACAGTTAATGGAACTCGGATGAATATCATTGGTTAGATTGCACTGTCAATACAGAACTCTACACGATTATTAAATTGTGAAGATAGACACACCTGTTTGGAGTGGTGTCCAAGTGTTAGCTAATGAGTAATTTATTTTCATATTAAGTTGGGAGAAATTTGCAGCCATGATAGCAAGTTCCTCTTCATGGACATCATAGGCAATCATTTTTCCTGACGGAGGAAGAAATATATGACTTATTGATATACCTGATCTTTGATGACTTTAGTTTCACAGTTGACACCCGTCCATCCATTATTACACGTGCACTGATAAGTATGACCTTTTACTGTACACCGACCGTTGTTCTTACAAGGCTGTAGATGGCATAGATTTAATCCTAGCAAATGTGGAAAAATAATCAAATAAAACTCAAGCCACTGCTATGGATGGGATACATTTATACACTCTTAATCATGCTTGTTTTTATTGTGTTTTGTCATTTCCCTTGATATACATGTTACTGAAACCCACATTGAGTGTGTAATCCATGGACCTCATTAATTTAAAACGAATAAAAAAAATCTTCAGGCAAAATAGTACCATATAACAGTTCATATGGTTTTTATTTTGGAATGCTTAAATTAACAAAGTCAATGCCATAATACAAAATAAGTAGAATGCAGCATTTTTTAGAATTTAAAAAGTCAACCGTAAGGACAAATGAATATATATTTGAGAATTATAAGGAGAGCTAAACATAATTACCTTATAAGGAGAGCTAATTACCTTTCTCACATAATAACCCTCTGTATCCTTGAGAGCACTGACAACTAAAACCATCAACCTGGTCTATACATTTTCCTCCATGCTTACAAGGTGAATTAAAACAGTCATCGATATCTGAAAGAAAAAAAAAAGAAAACGTATATGTCTTTAAACGTCTAATAAATATTTAAATGTCATCAGGTGAAAAATGAGCACGGTCTTTCTTATTGTCATTTAGTGGACGATAAAGTCAATTAATCCAGATACAAAGAAAGATCATCTCAACAAACATACTTGGTGTCGGTATCTTGATGGAAGAGAAGTACTAAATATGATAAGTCTAACCTGATCACATTATCTTTTGTTTTTAGGTCTTCCTGTGTTGTCACCCACTATACACATTTTGCATAGTTTACATTTTATTTTATTTTGTCATACATGTATGAAGAGTTTGAAGATACTAAAGGGGTAATCAGAATTCATATATGGAAGAAGAACAGACAACACAATGACCAAAAGAAAAAGTACAAAAGGTCAAACAACGATCATCGACAAAACATACACATAAAGCTAAAAATCGAGTAACACGAACTCCACTAAAAACCGGGGGTGAACTCATGTGCGTCGGAATGGTGAGCAGTTCCTGCTCCACTAGTGGCATCCGTCGTGTTAATATATGATGTTATTTAATCAAATTTGGATAAATATGGTAGTCTGTTATTAGCTAATATATGATTATTATTGCATTATAATTTAAGTAAACTTGACCGTTCTATTATTGAATTTAAATAGATGGTCACCTTCATGTAGACTTCTTTAGCATATAAATTAGTTCTAATAATAAAACCCTAAATGCTCGCTTACTCGCAAGGGTTATAACGGGATGCCATTACACGTAATGGAGCAGCCGCCGAGATTTTTTGCGCTCGCTTACAGAGTTTCTGACGCCTGCATTTATCAATAATAAGACATAACCTTTCCTTTTGTCCATTATTATAACAAGTTTTTATCACCTACCGGTATTTTAGAATGTAATTCCCACAAAATAAAAATTCATGTTTACTAAACTCTCTGAATATTTTGAATTTCGTCATTTTCGGCCTCACTATTTGGATGTCGATACCATATTTGGCGATTAAGGCGTGAGCATCGTAGTAAGAAATACCATATTTAGAAAAGCTCCGCCTTCCGTAGTTTAATTTCCTGTTACGGAAAACGATCGATAAATTTGAACAAGGTTGTTGCTACCTTTGAAAAACATATATTTCTCAGCCAAACCGATTTAACAAGGACCGAGATCATCAGTAATAGTTATAATGAAATGTTTGAAGCGTAAATAGTGAGTTTTTATGTTTCAACTGCAACGTTTTTTTGCTCCATTGTGACGAATGGGACCGCGTTGTAGCTCTGCCGGGACACAAGTTTGTCACAGGAGCTACATTATTGCAGCTACATATAAATGTACCCGGTATGAGCTGAATGACGAAGTCAACATGTGAGCCATGAAACACGGTTTCTAATAAAACAGTGTACAATATTATACCAAAGAAGTCCTAATGAAAACCAATAATATACATGTAATCACACTGTTGTCTTCCAAAGTAAAATTATACTAAATACTGAAGACAAAAATAAACAGTTGCAATTAAACCAGGAAGTCTCAGATAAACCAGCATTGTCGTTCCAACGAAATCATATTGATCAATTGGCAAATCAATGTGTTGAATGTATAACTTTTATTTCCATTGATAACATACATGTACTCATAATTCTGTCAATGTAAATATTTTCATATCCCCCCCCCCCCCCCCCCCCCGACCCTTCCTACAACCATATCCATAGCATATGTTAAATGTATTATTGCTAGTAATAAAGACTATCGTATCCGTTGTAATATATACAAATCCTTCAACGTTAGCATTTATTTTCTATATATCCCAGTGTGAACGATAACATTAGTCTTTCTAAACATTTCCTTACCTTTCTCACATTTCTGACCAGTATAGCCTTTAGGACAGTGACATAAATAACCATTCACTCTATCTATGCAAGTTCCACCGTTTAAACAGGGAGTACTAATACACTCATTTATATCTACAATAATTCAGTTTGGTCAGAATGTTGTTAATACTTTATGTCATTGATATACCCCGGTAAATATTTATTTAATATTTTTTAATTTGTTTTACCGTTGCAAATGTAAAGATGTTGCCGTTATCATTTTTAACTTTTCATACCGAAGTCAAAACTTTATAAAGATATAATATCGTTTTCTATTAAGTTTTGTTTGAGAGACGGTTTTAACAGGCTGACTAATATACCAGTAAATATATCATCTTGATACTGTACAGAAACTATGTTTTATTGTGGGTTTTGTGCATGTTTATGTATAGTAATGTCCAACATTTTGCTGTTGCTAATCTTTTTAGCTTTCTGTGTTGTGTTTTTCGTTTTGTTTGTTTTCGTCCCTTTTTACGACTGGCTCCACTAATACCGTAGTTCATTCAAAGTTTTAATGGGGTTTGCGTTGCTCAATCTTTATTTTTCTGTGTAGTGTTTTGCCCTTTGTATTTTTGCTATTGTATTGTCTGTCCTTCGAATTACTGTTCAGATTACCCCTCTGGTGTCTTCATACTTTTCGTACGGACATATCTCACCTGTATCACATATCTTTCCAGTGTATCCTAGTTGACAGTTACAATCAAAGTCGTTTAATTTGTTGATGCAAAATGTTGCATTGATACAAGGCGATGGTGAACAGTTGTCGATAACTGAAACGTAATACAAGAAATAAATCTATATCATTGTTGGCTAAAATAAAATGTTCATTTCATTTCATTTTCTAATTCTTAGGCCTCACTTGACGTATTTTACTTTATACTTACGGTATGTTTGAGGAATAGTCACGGGATGTCCATACGAGTGTCGCTGAACATAAGACAATAATTGTAATAAGGGTACTAGTATTTAAAATGTAAAAATAAATCTTTAATATCTGAGGTACTACTCATCAGACCATCGTAGTATGTCGATTGTAATACGACCTCGCTATAGTTATACTGAAGTATAAAGAAAGCGTAGACCTGATTTGAGGGTTTAGTTATAACCGAATATATCTGTCTTGTATGGGGTAAGACATTTTACTAGAAAAGCTTCAATATTCTATAAGATCAACATTGTATAGATCATTTCTTGTGAAAAAAACATTACCGCTTATTAGCTTGTGTTTTGAAGAAAAGAAAATAATACGCATTTCAGTGTATATTGATTGACCAGAAAAACGAGTTTGACGGAAAAGTTTTAATTTCGATACAGTGTTAAGTTACTTAAAGGGGCATTATCTGCCATAATCGTAAATTTGTTTTACCCATAAAAACTATCAGATATGATTGATGCCTTAATAAAACGTGTTTCTGTAACTTATAAATGTTATGAAATGTACGCGCATCGAGGAAAAAACATGCAACAATCTCGTGTTTTGAGATCGATCAAGAAATGGACGCCATCTTATTAATTATCGACATTGTTTACGGAATTTGTCGAATCGTCATTAAATCAGTACAACAATGCAGATATTTCTTATTTTTTGTGAATCTGCTTTTAGTCGGTGTTAATTACGGACAAAGAACAATGCAAGTTTGCAGTTAATAAGCGACAAAATACAAATTATTCGTTTTTACCTGTCACTAGTAAGGTCAGTTGCATACGGAAAAAGCGAAGTCAAATTATTTGCTTGCAAGGAAATAATTAATCGATGGTAATTTTCGTTCTCAAAAGGCGAAAAGTGGTTCGATAAGCTGTTCAATGTGAAATATTTACCTTTATTTCATCATTTTAAAGCTATTTACCAATTTCCAAAACATATAATTTTTTTGGTCAAAATCGTAGCTAATGCCCCTTTAAGAATTAAACTATCTCAACAAATTACATTTTTTTTTAATAATCTTGACAACGAATTGGATCTGTGAATTTATATGAAAAACAAAGACAGATAGAAATTAATACGTTTGTCACGGACAAAGAACACAAAGTACAACTCCATTTAAAGTTCTTAAAGTTTACTGTCCCATGAAAGTCAACAACGAAATTCAGATTTGTAAGGTTCGCTACGCCTATTTATTAATTTATAATTAACAGTTAAATAATTTTACACCATATACATTCCGATTTCGCTCTTCTAGTCCATATTTATTGGGACAATGTTCTAAATGAAATGTACTTCTGTTTTTGAAAATGGAGTCCGGACATGTGTTTTGCAAAGTTCACAAAAATGAAGATGTGATATTTTATTGTGATGATTGTGAAGTTTTAATTTGTAGAGATTGTGTTCGAAAACAACATCAAACTCATATTTTGCTGAAATTCAAAGAAAAGGTTGAAGATTCAAAAATATGCCTCAACAACAACTTGCAAATATTAACAAATGTACGGCTACCGAAATTACGCGAAAATTTACAGGACGTGATCTCGTTGAAAGTGACAAAAGAGCAGGAAAATCAGGATATGACGTCACAAATTATTACAAGGGCCGACAAAATGATTGAAAAAATTAATTTCATTCGAGACAAACTTATGGACAGATGTGAACTTTTGCACACTAAAAATGTAGATGTTATTGAGAAGAAAATTTTACTATTAGACACACGAATAGAACTCTTTGAGAAATCCGAAGCTTTCGGTATCGGTTCTTTTGAACATGGAGAAGACGCGGAAATCATCCACGAAGACTTAGAACTAAGACGACATCTTCACTATTATCAGCCGATAAACATTTATGAGGATGTTGATAGACCACTTTACGCAGATGGTGAACTCAGTGAAATAGCGTTGAAACAAATGTTCGGAACAGTAATTTCTGAAATACGGGATTTATCAAAAGATGATAACAAACGCCCAGCACTGAAAGTAACAAAAGTAAGCATGTTCTGCTGTGGGTCTGAAGATATTGTAGGGATCTGTCCATTTAACGGAGATGTTGCATGGATACATCCGAGGAAAAGCAGTCATAATATAATGATAAATGTAAACGGACACCCAATGTCGTCTGCTGATTTTGGATTTGTTGTTACATCATTCGCGCCATCTAAGAATGGAAGAATTTATATGTCAGATTATTCGGTCAACAAGATATATTCCATGGATTCATTTAAACATTTCACCACTGAAATTACGCTTTCACTTCATCCAATCGGCATCAACGTCTGTTCTAATGGGGACATCTTGATTTGTGTGACTGATGAATGGATATACAATACCATAACTAAAAGTCAGAGAAAGGTGATCCGAATGTCGAAGGAGTTCAAAGAAAAACAGACCTTTGAACTTGATGATCTTGGTGATAATATGTTCACGCTTCCAATAGCTGTAGCAGAAAATCTGAACAACGATATATGTATCGTCGACAAAACTGCCACTGACAAAGGTCGTTTATGTGTATTGAACACTACCGGAAAATTACGTTTTATTTATGAACACTCTGGTGCCAAACAACCATTTGATCCCTCTGCTGTATGCTGTACCAAACATTCTAACATTATTGTGACAGACTCTGCAAATCACGCTGTAGAAATAGTTTCTGATAATGGCGAATTTTTACATTTCTTAATCACCGAAAAGGGTGGAGGTTTATCACCCCTTTCATTAGGGAAGGATATAGACGATAAAATATGGATAGGATGTGGAAATGGTAAATGTATCGTCTTGAAATATGGATATGGGTTACCGAGATAACTCTCATAATTGTAGATTTTAACATAGATAGACATGAATAAAATTGTAAAATAACTATATTTGTGTATTTTGTTTACTAATGCTATTTGTTAGAGACACACAAATCCAATGTCAACTTGAATTAATATTATCAATATTGAAAAACAAATAAGTTCCTTACTTCGTTTAACAAGTAGTTAATTGTAGCATTATTTCAAGAGAGAAATGGTGTCAAAATGGCTCCAAACCTTAGAGAATACTATTTCAATTTCAAATCACACGCCAATATGACTGATATGCATTGCAGCAAATATTGATCCCCCCACTGCTTCTCAGAACACACTGATCATTTGAAACACAATGTGGATACCCGTAATTAAAAAACGTTGGAGATATTTTAGAGATATATATTCAGGGGCGGATCCAGAGACTCTGGAGGTTTGGCGCCTTAAAATCTGATTCAATCCACCATTTCTTTAGAAATGCCTGTACCAATTCAGGGTCATTACGGTTTTCACAGTTTTCCGGTTGTTGACTGATTTTGTCTGTTTATATAATTATGAGTTTTGACTTTCCCTTTGTAAGATTGTTCGGAGTTCGGTAATTTTGTTATTACCCTTATTGACGGGGAGGCTCAGTTATGGAGCAATATTTTCAATAATTGATGGAACCAACTGTAGTCCCAAAGCGGTTCTGGCGTGTAGGTCGGTAAACCTTGTTTTCATTTCATTTAGCGTACAGCAGAGAAAAGGTACAGTTATTGACTTCCTAATGTAGCCTTCCGGACTCTCTGCTTCAACATTATGTCTCATTATTTGTCTCCCGCATATTCTAGGTTTTTTAATCTCTATGTCTAGCGGTTCACATATTTTAGCACTCCTCTCAAAACACTGGTGGTTGAATTGTTCAACATTTGCTCTGCAGTCTAATGAGCTCTGAATTAAATTTACGCTTTTTAAGGCTCTGCCTATGTCAAGTGATCTCTCTTGTAGTGATCTTGTAGAGGACCTTAGTAAGTTGGAATAACTTGTGTCCGATCCAAATGTTATCTAGTTAACAATAAAATAAGTTTAATCTAAATCTAGTGATCTGCTGAGCCCTTTCTTAAAATCCTGGCACATTTGAACAATAACAATGGTTACGACAAAATCAAAGTTGCAAATGGAATTCAACAAAGAAGTTACATCAGCTATTTCTGGTCTGGTGTATGTGTGTTTTGGCAGTTTTGTAAAGTGCTCAAGGGTTTGAGCAATAGCAGGGAAAAAATCTAGTTTAAGTCTATTTTATTTCTAATTAATTTTAATTATTTTATATATATTTATATTTTTTTTTTAACAACAATATATTTTTATTCAAAATGCTTGTTACATTCTTACTTCAAAAGCCCAAGCTACTTATGAAGTATTTCATATTAATATTTTCTTATATAATTAAAATACTTTCAAATAATATAATATAACTGATGAGTATCAGACTTTAATTAAATATACCTATACATACGCACCTACATCCATGCATATACACACATACATATGCATGCATACATATACATATACATATATACACGTACAATGCATACATATTTACCTTTCAATATTTTCCCTTATTTTTGCTAACAGTTTACTATTTTGGAGTTTTTGCACCTGGCTTATTCTCGTAATATATTCTCTCACAAATAAAGAATATATGTTTACTTGTTTGGTCTTTTGTTCAGATACATAATATGCTTTGTATGTAGAAAATCCTAAAATTGTTAAAAAATAGTTGAAATCAAAATAATCTTTATCAAATATCTTATACCCAAAAACAATATGTTTTAATGTGACAAAATTTTCTATATTAGATTTTTTCAATATTTGTTGTATTTTCACCCAAAATTCTTTCAGATAGGGACAAGACACAAAGTAATGTAGATAGTCTTCATCTTGACCACAGAAATTACATTGGCTATTAATAGCAATTCTTCATTTCATTAATAGTTTCTTTGTAGGAATTATATATTGCAATAATTTCCATCTGAATATTTTTAGCTTATTTTCTTCTAAATAATGAAAAATGAAAGAGTAAAGCTGACTCATGTTTGGTTTTTCATTTATAGACAAGTACCTTAGCCATGTATTTATACCTATTGGTTTCAAAAAATTTACATTAATATATTCATTATAAAAATATTTGTTGGACAGTTGTGACGGGTCTATACATTTTCCATTTACTATAAACTTATCTTTTTGAAAATTTACAACACTTTTAACAGAGTTTTGAGCCTGTAATGTATGATACCATTCATTAGGTATCGCTTTTTTTAGGCAGATAAATTCAGATATCCAATTATTCTTGTATTTTAATTTATCTAAAGTTAAATTCTGACTTATTTCCCCGTTTTCATTTAAAATATCATTGATATAAATTAAATCACTATTTATCCAATTATCAAACATTAAACTTTTATTTTTAAACATTATAAATTTATTTCCCCATATAAGCTGTTTTCTAATCTCTGCAAAATGTGATAGCGTTTTTGTTTGACCCCCACCCATTTTTATCCAGGTTTGCAATATTTCTTTATAAAAATCAGGAATATATCTTAAATAATCTTTAATTTTTTTTGTATTCGATATTCATTGAAAATATCAACCAATTCTTACCAAATTGTCTAAAGTATTTATATGGTATCAATTTCCAATTGTCCGTTTCTCCACTAACAAATCTACATACCCATGATGCTCTCGGTGATGCAAAGTAACTTCCTATGTCTATCATATTTAAACCCCCCATTTCAAAATTACCTATCATAGTGTTTCTTTTATCTTTGTCTGGTTTACCATCCCATATGAATTTGAAACATTTACTTTCAATTTCTTTTCTATATTTGTGTGGCACGACACATGCACTAGCAACAAAAGTAAATATAGGTATGACTAACGCTTTAATAATCATAATTTTCGCAAGAATAGTTAAATTTCGTTTTCCCCAAGAGAAGAATAAGGTATTCATTTTATCTATTTTATTTTCCCAGTTTAATTTTTCACACTCTTCTTTATTGTTACCAAAATATACACCCAATGTTTTAATAGGTTTTTCATACCATTTAATGCCCTCTATTTTATTTTTACTGTGCTTAAGTTTTCCTACCCAAATTTCCCCAGTTTTATTTTTGTTCATTAATAATCCAGAAAAAGATCCGAAAGTTTCTATTTCATTAAATGCTATATATATTTCTTCTTTAGATGTACAAAATAAAGTTGTGTCATCAGCGAGTTGCGATATCTTAATGCTATGAGTTTTTTCGTCTATTTTTATTTGAAATCCCTTAATATCTTTATTGTTTCTAAGTGTTGAAGCCATGATTTCCACTGACAAGACAAACAACAAAGCTGATAAAGGATATCCTTGACGAATTCCTCTTGTATTCTTAAACATTTCTGAGACCCACCCATTGTTCATTACACACGTTTGTATATCTGTATATAAAGTTTTTACCCAGTTAATGAACCATTCATTGAATCCAAAATGCTTAAGAGTATTTAGCATGAAATTCCATTCCAAAGAATCAAAAGCCTTTGTAAAGTCAACGAAAATTATAGCCCCTTCTATTTTATATATGTCTGCATAGTCTATGATATCCTGTATTTGTCTAAGATTAAAACCAATAAATCTATTTTTTACATACCCTGTTTGATCTACGTTAATTATTTTTTTGGTAAAACTTTTTTCAAACGTTGTGCTAAAACATGTGAAATCAGTTTAAGATCTACATTCAAAAGAGAAATCGGACGATAGTTATCAAGACATAAAGGATCCCCCTTTTTAAATAGTAACGATAAAATACTTGACCGTTGTGAATAAGACATTAAAGCTTCATTGTAACTCTTATTATAGATATCCGTAAGAACAATTTTTAATTTCCCCCAAAATGCTCTGTAAAATTCTACGGTTAACCCATCTAACCCTGGTGATCTATTCAATTTCATGTTTCCTATAGCCTCAGAACATTCGGTATCAGTTACCTCCCCATCACAATCTAATTTTTCTTTGTCGTTTAAAATTTGATCTAATTTTGTATCAAAAATATATTCTTTTGATGAAATTTCATGTTTTTTTCGACGTATAAAGTTTTTCATATTAGTCCTTAATTGTATTAAGTATTTCCCCTTGTTCTTTAATAACTTTATTGTTTTCATCTAGTAACTTACTTATAGATTTTTTAACTTGTCTTTGCTTTTCTAAACCCAAAAAGTATGAATTATTTTTTTCACCCAATTCTACCCATTTTTCTCTCGACCTAATTTGCGCCCCTTTTGCCTTTTGGTTATAAATTTGTTCTAGTTTTTTCTCAATATCATTAATTCGTTTATCTAAAGTTTCGTCTGTGATATCTAAAGAGTCCCGATGTGATGATAAATCTTGTAGTTCTTTTTCTAAAGATCTTCTAGCTTCCCTTTTAAATTTTGATTTACTTTTACAATATATAATAGTTGCTTCTCTAATTTCTATTTTTAGAACGTCCCATAAAAGCCGACAATCTACGTTATTGTTTACCTTATCGTCAATATATTTATCAATCAGATTATTAATCAATAGTTGGTACTCTACTTCCTATAGTATTGAATTATTGATTTTCCAATAACCCCTACCCTTTTCTGAAACCCCTGGTATAAAATTTATATATACACTTTGGTGATCAGTAGATTGTATGGTTACAGGTTTAATTTTACATGTTTCTACAAGAGAACAAAAATCTGTCCCAATAAATATCATATCTATACGACTGGCCTGTGTTTTATCCTTCCGTCGCCAAGTAAATTGTTGTTCATCTTGATTAAATTTTCTCCAAATATCTGTTAAATTATTTGTTTTTATAAACGTTTTTAAACTTGCTACTGGTTGTATAAATGTACCATTTTTACATTTACTTTTCCTATCAATTGGCATAAGAGTTTCGTTAAAATCACCCCCAACTATTGGTATTCCAGTCCCATGTTCCTTTAAGAATCTATTTACATTTTAAAAAAAACACATTTCTCAATGTTCTGCAGTTAGGTGCATATATACTTACCATTGAAAACACGGTGTTTTCAATTTGTATGTTTATAAGTATCATTCTACCATCTTCGTCCGTAAACTTATCCATAATTTCGTAATTCAATGATTTATTGATAACTATACCTACCCCCCTACTTGCGGATGTACCGTTACTACAATAAATAGCGAAATTTGTTTTGTTTTTTTATTTCATTTTCAATATTTTCATCTAAATGAGTTTCCTGTATAAAAGCTATTGAACACTTTTGTGTTTTTATCCACTCAACTACCCTATTTCGTTTTTCTCTCCCGTGAATACCATTAACATTCAAACTACACAAATTTATCATATTTTTAGAAATCATACTGTTTATGAGTCACATCAATCGTAATATAAATAGTTTACATAACTATAATTTAACACCATCATTAAAAAAATATATCGAATGTTTAACAATACATGACAATACTTTTTCGAATATTTACATAGTTTATCTACATATATTTTCATCAATGTTTTATAACCCGTAATTTTGACATGTTTTATACCGTTAAAGGGTTTTAATAGTTTACATGTACTTGAATCTTGACCTTCGATAATTTCGTGCCAGCCGACCAACACGACTATTGCGTATAGTTGTCTGTTTGAAAGTATGCACGTGTGATATAATATACATAACGTACTTTTAAGTTCAACATAGTGATGGGATATATATTTATATTTTCATTTAGAGTTTAAAATATGCTGTATTCATATATTTTCAAAACGGAAACTCGTGTATTATTTTTTTTTGGTAATACAGCAACATTTGCCTTTAATTTTTTTGTAAAAATAAATGATATTTAAAAAAGAATTTCCTTGAAAGAGCCTCAATTTACAGGTGTTGATGGTTATACCTATATGAAATTGTGACACTAGACGGTTTAAGACAATACCTGATTAATTGGCATTTTGACAATACATTCATAAAAACTTCAAATAAACTTGAAAATTTGATTTAGCATAATTACCTCTTTGAAGATTAATTCAATACAAAGAAATTAATTTGTATTTTCTTTTACTTTCATCACACAGATAGAAACCATTCGATTAAAAGCCATATCGTGACGTTAACTATCCTTGAAAAGCGTATGTTAATATATGTGCTTGACTATTTCGACGGGGGGGGGGGGGGGGGGGCTGAAGCCCCCTTGAATCCGCCACTGTTAGTATCAAATAAAGACATATACCAGGGGCGGATCCAGGACTTTGTGTTATGAGGGACGAAAGTCGGCGAGGGGTCTGGGGACCGCTTAAGGTCTCCAGCGGGTCCATGCACTCCTTGTTTTCATGTAAATGTATATATTTGTTGTTTTCGTCATTTGAATAAATGACATTAACTGGAGATATGTTTTAGATTTATTATTCTCCCTTGCCAAAAACATAGCAGAGTTGTTGCTACATTGTATTATAGTACAACGTGGTAGGGTTGCCTCTCTCATTTCGAGGACCCTGTAATGGGTACATATCAGGAAAACGAGGACCAACATAAATAAACTAAGAGGATATTGACTAGTGTTGAAGATCCAGTTGGTCAATAGTAAATTATTCAATCTTAGACTTACCATTTACGATCACTTTAGTAAACGGTCACCTGGACATTTAGGCATTGCTTGACTATACTTGTATAACACATGAGACATTTAAATCTGGAATATCTGTTGTTCCTTTATTTTTATTTGTTAGACATTTTGGAATATATTTGAACAACTCAGTATTTTGTTCTTGGTCAGGGCCTCACTGTGTAGGAATTTTAGTCATTTCGGCACCAAAGATAGTCATTTCTGCTCCTCCTGCCGACAGTCAATTTGGCACCTATGTATAATTAATGTTTTTTTTTCATTTCTACATTTGAAAATCATAATTTTATTGATATTTTAGTGTTTAATATTTGAATGTATGTGAATGAAACATGTTGACTTGATAATGTCTTAATATGACTGAACAATGATAATATTCTGCTTTACAATATTAGTTGATATATGTAATATTAAATAAAGAAACAATATTCATCTTAATACATTTTATTTCATCATCATGATCATAATTATAAAAGTGAACAATATAAGATAACAAGGGCACATAAGATAGAACAATAGTCATATAATACAGTTCATTTACTGGGCAGGTGGTCCATAGACAAAAGGACACTCCCGGAGCAGCTGACTGGCAGCGATGTCCCGGTGCACATACTGTTCCCAGAGATGGAATACCTGGCCTTGAACTTGGTGACTATGTTTATGGTGATAACACTAATTTGTCCTCAGACACCAGGTTGAGCTGAACAGGGATGTCAGCAGACTGCATACAACTCGATTACCAGATGGTAGAAAGGCACAGGTCCACGGGTGATGACGTTGCTGTTGAATCTGTTATGCCATTCCTCCACGACATTGTTGGCCCGGACTAGTGACATAAACACGGACCAGTGATGGATCTGGAATATGGTGCTGTTGATCCACAGGTTGTATTTGTAGTCCATGATGGGGACTATGGCATCTGGTGCTCTACTTAGACAGCATGCTTATGTCTATTGAATTTGCCCTCAATTTAGTTTTTGAAAGTTCTATGCCATTTGGCAGTGGGATTATGGTGTTTTGTGATTGCTATTGTCATTGAAAACATTAAAAATGAATATTTTGTTTTTGATCCACACAGTAGATGCATATCTGGTTTAAGTTAAGGAAGCGGTGCTTGTCATTTATCAATTCATAAATCGATGGTAGAACTGTGTCGCTTTTTATGTGACCTGCCTCGTTCGTTAACTGATAAAGCAAGGAATAAAATACAGTATGATTTGCAATTTCTTCACATGAAACATGCAACCGAAACACAACAAAAGAAAGTATATAATGTGCAACCTGAATTAATTGACAGTTTAGCTATTGCAATAATAGAAAATATCTGGCCAAAGGTTGGTTGAAGGTGAATGCAATGTGACAATTGAAAAAAAATCACCATGGTAAAAATGATACATGCAAAAACAGAATCAAAGTTATATCTAGGATAACTTCTATGGTTGGTCCACATGTTCTCAAATTGTTAACCCTAGGTACCTTGTTTGGACCAAAATAGGTATATCAAATATCACAACACTACATATCATGAACAAGTATTCCATGACCATACTGAAAATAATTGCAACAATATTGCCTGCTTCACTAATATGTCACATTGAGATCTAAAGGAACCCCATTCATCCAATCAAATTACTTCTGGCTAAATCTTAACAGGATGACTAAACCCACTTCCTTGGGTTAAACAAGTGGCCAGTCTGTTACAGTGTTTATAATTTAACATAATCCATTTGCCTGTATAGAACAAATGTTATATCTGGAAATAGTCACCAGGAGCTCTACTGCTCATTGGCACTGACAGTGCTTTGATTTTTATTGTAAATATAATTCTGTCAAATATTTAAGGACAAATAACTCAAACACGCAGTGATTAATATTTGTTTGCCTAATTGTAATAAATTGTAATATCTGTCTTTTAAAATTGTAGATCAGTATTCACATTGCTTAAAAATGAAGGCATTGCAAAATCCATATTTTTGATAATTGAGAAAAACAATTATTTTTGCAATACAGCAGCATTTGATATGGTGGGTTTTATTCGGACATTCATATACATGTATAATGTCCAGAAATAAAACAGATGTATATTACCTGTGTTACATAACCGTCCTGTGTATCCCTTTTTACAGAGACATGTAAATCCATTGACATGATCAGCACAATAGCCTCCAGCAGAGCACGGTGAACTCGAACACTCGTCTATATCTGAATAAAATGGAAATGATTAATACAGAAAGAGAGCCATGCATTGAACATCTAATAGAATTGCATACTTGAGATATCAAGTTCAGCAAATTCAAAACAAACTAATTACTTAGCAATTAACCTGTTGAAGTATTAATTAATATCCACAAAATAAAATGGTTTTATCGTTTAATAATGTCAGTAAGGGTTATTTTATTTAAAGGATGCAATATATTACTTCATTTTATCCTGCAATCATCATTTGCTGTATAATAGAGGTATACGAATACGTTTGCTTTATTCGTCTAATACACAAATAAGAATTTCTTGATACACTTCATGTAGAGCTAACGGTAAGGAATGACAACAGCATAGGGCGGACGTAACAGAGAACATGTTAGACAACAATTAGAACATAGGGTGGACGTAATAGAGGACATGTTAGATAACAATTAGAACATAGGGTGGACGTAATAGAGGACATGTTAGATAACAATTAGAACATAGGGCGGATGTAACAGAGGACATGTTAGATAACAATTGGAACATAGGGTGGACGTAACAGAGAACATGTTAGACAACAATTAGAACATAGGGCGGACGTAACAGAGAACATGTTAGACAACAATTAGAACATAGGGTGGACGTAATAGAGGACATGTTAGATAACAATTAGAACATAGGGTGGACGTAATAGAGGACATGTTAGATAACAATTAGAACATAGGGCGGACGTAACAGAGGACATGTTAGATAACAATTAGAACATAGGGTGGACGTAATAGAGGACATGTTAGATAACAATTAGAACATAGGGTGGATGTAACAGAGGACATGTTAGATAACAATTGGAAGGATGCTTGTTTCTGCTCTTTTCAGTGTTGTTTGGGTCATCTTGAGATTGCAGGATAAATACAATATACGAATATTGTCCATAAAAATAAAATGTATTTGCACTCACTGCACTGCGAAACAGAATAGAAAAGGTCGCCATATGCTCGATTTTCTACCTGTTTGAAAAGCTGTTACAAATAAATGACATATTTTCCGACAATATACATATGTTGCATAGATAATCATACATTATTTGTAAAATAGCTACAACCTAACATCTTTATGTCCACGTTCCAAATATCCAAATAAATTAAGGTGTAAAATAATATGAACTGATCAATCTGTACTTCAAGTTAACCAATCAAACCTTTTCAAGATAACGTGTTCTATTGTATTTTGTTATATAGACAACAAGGTAATATTACCTGTCTCACAATGAGTACCAAAGTAACCTGCTAAACATGTGCATGTGTACCCATTGATTTTATCAACACATGTTCCCATGTTTTTACAAGGACTACTCGAACATTCGTTGATGTCTACAAAATTAAAATTCCCATCAAATTATTTTTAAATAACTACATAATTAACAGGTATACATATAATTTTAGCATAATTTTTAAATTGTTGCACAGTTCGATAGCATTACTGAAAACTTTGAAAATACAATTTCAAAATATGTTTTTAACTTGCATGCAATGTATTGTCTGAAATAAAACTACATATATTGTCAATGAATTAGCTACTATGCTCGAGGTACCAGCGGGGACTATTCTACTATGTCAGAGGTAACAAATCGAATTGAACAACAAATGTAGCTACATACACATGAAATATGTTGAAAGCTAGGTTTGTTTTGCTTGAAGAAACAAAATTATGTTGTAAAATCAGTCGTGATATTGCGATAGTCAAAAAGATAAATAGAATAAAAACATTCATCATCCATTACATGAAATCTACATGTTAACTAAATGTTTTCCATTCAGGTGGCAAATACATGAAATATTTTCCAAGTCAAAATAAGTTGTATTTCAATGAAAATTTGATTTTTTCCCCTTTTAAATGCAAATCTATAACAATCCTCAATACTTATTAATTAACTGTCCAGTTTCATTTGAGAAGTACACATACAGTGAAAGCCTGTTATACAAAGTTTATTTTGCCAAAATACAATAAGTAAACATGTCATTTTTACTCTGTGAAATTACTCTATAATCCATTGATATCTGCATGGCTTTTAAAAAAAAATATAACGCCATCAAAAAATGAATTAAAAAATTTCAAAACAATTTGCACAAAATATATACAAAATTGTCCAACTGAAATCTACAGCGGACTAGTATATGTTTTTCAGAAGGGAACAGTACAATCAACTCCAGAATAATGTAAAAATTATGTTCATCACTGGAAATCGTACGTCAGTTGTGAACAGTCGGATTATTTTTATTGGTAAATGTACATGTATGCATATTAAAATTAATCTGTTGACATCCTTCTCATTTTGTTTTTCTCTTCATTATCTAATTATACGGACATACATTCAGCATGATATATATATTATACCGCCTTTACTTCTGTACCATGTCATTGGTTTAACTCAGCTGTATTTAAGACAATCAAGTCTTTAACCACATTGAATTTCTACTTGTTCTATTATTTATATACTATATATTTATATTTACTTTGCTCACAGTTCCTGTCAGTGATACCAGGTGGACATGTACAGTGGTAATCATTTTCTACTTCTTCTATTATTTATATACGAAATACTTTATACTTTATACTTTATACGAAATACTTTATTAAAGAAAGCTCAATATTTACTTTGCTCACAGTTCCTGCCAGTAATACCAGGTGGACATGTACAGTGGTAATCATTCACACGATCAGAACAGTTGCCCCCATTTTGACAAGGTCTACTAAAACATTCATCAATATCTACAAAAAATAAAATATATACCAGAACCTACATTCATTAAACCTTTGAGCTTAAATTCTGTTTAAATTAGTTCCGTTACTTATGGTTGCCTTCATGGCTTGGTTAACCATTACAGAATATCAGATAACCACAGATATGTCCCGTTTGTCGTAATCACAATCCCGCCCTAATTTTCTCTGTCATGAGTGACATATCACTGCATGTTAAGAAGAGTGACGCGAAGGGTGTCACTAGTGTACTAGGAACAGCTCCCCTTCTGGAGTACCTGATACCAAAGGGGTGATTAAAATTCTGAGAAGGAAATTGGAATAGACAATAATAGGACAAAAACACAAACAATGGCAAACAAAACACTAATAAGAAACTGATGATTGAGTATCACGAACCCGATTGAAAATGGAGTAATGAAGTCAGGTGCTGTGGAAGTCGCTAAAAAATAAAAAAAAAGATATTTATATTAACTGTTATCCATGTAATTGAAAGGTTTGAAATAAAATATGTTACCTCGTTCACAATTATATCCGACGTAACCTGGAACACATGAACAATTGTATGTATTAATAAGGTCATTACATGTGGCATTGTTCATACAGGGATGGCTCTGGCATTCATTTATATCTGAAATTATAGATTGATAATAATACTGCTGAAAACATACACATATTAAATACTTCATGTTTTTGTATTATTTAAATGAAACTAGTAGTACGGATTCAAACCTTCCTTTTACATTCTGAAGATTTCACGTAAACTAATCTGCCATGAATAATACTAGGAATAAGTTGTCAGTAGGAAATTGTGTTGGACATTACCATTCATGTTACACACGTTAGAACATTAAACATACATGTAACAAGTACACATCTCAAAATTTAATTAAAAAAAATAAGAGTAAAAAGAACTGAAAAAAATTGTCACTTGAATTTCTACCGACATGCATGTAAATACACTTTTATTTAGAGGGGAATATCTTGCTTGACAAAAAAAACCCACACTTTATTTGAAATTGTAACAGGGACAAACTAACTCTACATAAATTATACCAAATACAGGTTGACATTAGGGAATAGTGCTGCACATAAGCACATTAAACATGCATGTCCAAAGGACACACCTCCAAAAAAAGGGTAAATTGAAATTCATTGTTGCCATAATTCCTAATGACACACATGTAAGTACATATAAATATAGAGGGGAATCTCTAGCTAGTCAAAAACACCTTATTTGTAAAGGTTACGTCGACAAACTAATTCAACAAACAAAAACTGTACTAGCATATATATCTAAAGAATAAAATCCTTTAGTGATTATCAAACAGTATAACCAAATTTAAACGTTATATTTACCTATTCCACAGTTGACACCTTTATAACCAGGCAAACAATCACATTTATAATGATTTAAAAGATTTTGACAATATCCACCATGTTGACAAGGACTACTCTGACATTCATTAATATCTGTAAAAAATATACAATATTACATTAACATTTTCCTAGTAATTATTTCTTCAAAGTTAGATTGTGTCATTGTAGTGTTCATACATAAATTCCAACCACTTTAATGACATGTTTAAGCATTTTTTCTTTTCTCTTTCACCGATAAGAATTTTACTTAGGTGCCTTGTAAACAACATGAACTGCTTTATCTTCGAGAGCATCTGGGTTCATCCCCGGTTTTTTTGGGCGTCGTCTTTTTTGCTCATCATTTTAGTTTTCTGTGTTGTGTTCATTATGTGTATTGTGCCCACCGGTTGCTATGCCTCTGGATTGTTCATTTTTGATTGCACCATCGGTTTTCTCTAACGTTTATTTAATTAACAATATTTTACAGAAAATTTGTTTCATTAGCATATATTATACATTTTATTTTAGCTGACTAACAGAACAAGAGATAAAATATTCAGAACAATGGTTATGTATACCACTTAACAGCAACAGAATATAAATTGTAATTAAAAAAATTCCCTACAGATAGGATACCGATTGTCTTACCTGTTTGACAATTATAATCTGTGTAACCTGGAATACAGCTACATGTATAATTATTAACCAAGTCAATACACGTGGCACCATGTAAACAAGGTTGTTTAGCACATTCATCAATGTCTACAAAATTAAAGAGAAATCATATTATTTACTAACAGGTTCATATAGACAATTGCATGGTTCAAACGTTTGTCCTTAACAAACAGATACAACCTTTGGAGTCTCTATATCAGATTTACATATAAGAGCAATGCTTTTATTACATTATCACCTCAGTGGTACAATAATGCTCTTATCCAGTGTGATATATTGTTGGTTAGATTCTAGGTTGAATAAAACGAAATACTATAAAATTGTTAATTGGTGCCTATCCGCTAAAGGTTCAGTATTATGGAGAATACCGAAATTAGGGACTAGGCTTTAGCATAATGTGTCTTGGTGGAGCAACATGTTTACCTGTGAAGTGTTGGGTCAGTGAGCTAGCCCAATAAAATTCCAGCAAAACGTGTTGGTCCATTGCAATGTGATCATCATCATCGAACATAATTTATTCTCATCATCTTACAGCTGATAAAATTCTCATTTCAGAACAATCATCATTCTCTCATAGATCCATACACTGAGTTTTATTAATTTTGTCACTCCACAGTCATAATATAGGGGCCGTCGTGGTCGTGATCGTATGTTAGTTGGATTTACAACTACCTATGCAATCAGTGCCTATCACCACTGATGCGAGTTCGAATCTCGATCAGGGCGAGATATACAACATTATGTGATAAAGTTTTTAGGTGACTTGCGACAGGTCGGTGGTTTTCTCCGGGTCCTCCGGTTTCCTCCACCAATAAAACTGACCGCTACTGAAATATTGCTGAAAGTAGCGTTAAACACCATCAAACAAACAAACAAACAAACAGTCATAATAAGGGCATTCAATGATGATAATAAAGTAGTATTATCCAGCTCTCAAAATGTACTCTTTAAATACATATCTAGGCTTGCAGCTAGCTATCTAGATAAATAATCAGTGATCACTTGTTTTGGGCTATGTTCTTTATCATCAATGGATAAACACATGTACAAGCCAGGGCTGTCATGGCTGTCGTCCTATAGTAACGTTAGTTGGATTTATAACTACCTATGCAATCAGTTCTGATGACCACTAAACTTGTGAGTTCAAATTCCCGCCCATGGCGAGGTGTACTCAATACAACATTATGCTATAAGGTTTGTCAGCAACTTGCCGCAGGTCGGTGGTTTTCTCCGGTTTTATCCACCAATAAAACTCACCACCACGATATAACTGAAATATTGTTGAAATTGGCATTAAACACCATAACCCTAACCCATACACAAGCCAAATGGGAGCGACAAATCAGGAAACAAAAATAATAAACCTAATGAACTACTGATTGGAACTAACGAAATACGGAAGTGAGAGCAGGTGACACACTTCACGTAAAGTCCAATATCTCAATCATGTTGCAATGGTCCTATTCGGGAACAGAAAATAGTAAATTAAAGAATATAGCACTGGTATCACTAAATTTGATATCTACGTTTTTATTACATGTCTGCTAACTAAATGTGCAAAAGATATATGTTCATGATCAACAAATTCTTGAAAAAGATAATGCATTTTAGTTATGACTTCAGTATGTAACTTGCTCGACACACTTAACACCTATCAGGAATATCAAGATAGGTTCAATGTCTAAAGGATCTATCGTGGTACGATAGGTATAACAAACATGTATGGAAACCAGGGATGTTACAACATAATACAGACAATGACAGAATGGGAAAATAAACCACAATGATAATCACATATTCTGATATGCAGTTGCACATTTACTTATACTTTCTAAGGGTGCTAACATATTTCTGTAAACTAGAGGCTCCCAGGAGCCTGTAATCGCTCACCTGGTTTTCAATTTGACATCTAAAGTTGATAGAAAATGGGGGTGTTACACATAATTTTGAAAGTGGGCCACCCAAAGATCATTTCATATGATTTTTATCTCATAATATTCCTAAACGGAATAAACTGGCTGAAAAAATCTCACAGTAAAACCCAGAATATATGTTAAACTACACATTGCCATATAGCTGCAGTTAAAATTTGAGTTCATTTTGATTTGTAATAAAGCGGAAATTGACAACTAAAGAAATTTCTATTTTTAGTAACAGCAGCCATTTTGAATGGAGGGTGGAGCTGTCGAACACAATTTTGAAATGGGACTACCCAAGGACTATCCTTGCCAGGCTTATTTAATTTCGTTCTACGGTTTCAGAAGAAAAGATTTAAATGTGATCTTTTATCAATATATGCCTAATTTGCATAATCGGTATAAATCGGCTGAAAGAAAAATTTCACAGAAAAGCCCGGAATATATAAATGTATATGTTAAACTACTCATTGCCATGTAGCTGCAGTTAAAATTTGAGCTCATTTTCGTTTATACTAAAGCAGCAATGGACAATTAAAATTTCATCCCCCCTTTTTTCTATTTTTAGCTTGGCGGCCATCTTGGTTGGAAGTCGGGATCAGCGGACACAAATTTGGAAGGGGGCCATCCAAGGACCATTCCACCAAAGCTTGGTTCAAATTGGCCCAGTGACTTCAGAGGAGTTGATTAAAATGTGAAAAGTTAACGAACAGACGGACGAATGAACGACAGACGACGGACGCTCAGTGGTGACAATAGCTCACATGACCCTTTGGGTCAGGTGAGCTAAAAATTAAGTATGTTACAAAAATAAAATAACACCAATATCTATGATTTCGTGTTTCAATGTTTCTTCTAAATGAAAATGGCAAGAGAAGTATGAATAATCAACTACAAACCTATAGAACAGTTGTATCCACTATAGCCAGGTTGACAGGTACAGGTATATTTATTGACTTCGTCTGAACAGGTGGCATTATTTGCACAAGGGTTACTTAAACATTCGTTTATGTCTGTAAATAGTTATAAATGTAAATATAATAGGATAAAAACATAAAAATATTAAAACAATCATAATAACATACAAATACAATAATATGTGATAAATGTACATAATAAATATATAATAGATATTGTGGAGATAAAGACACTAAAGCTAGTACTGATATCAATACACGGAAGGAAGAAAAAGATCTGTTTTATGCTTGATTGAGACCATGCTCTCCTCTATTTAATACCTCTGAAAATTGAAAAAAAATAATATGAGTACTAGCATTTACTGTAGTATTCATGAATGGTAAGAGTCTATTAAACAAATATCTACATTTGCTATGATGATACAGAATATGAGAATTTCGGCGAAGTAAGAATATATATAGAAAGAATATGTCTATAATACTTTCCTTTTTGACAGTTGTATCCATAGTAACCAGGTGGACATGTACAATTATACATGTTAATATGGTCATTACATGTAGCTCCATGTTTACAGGGATTACTGGCACATTCGTTTATATCTAAAATACAGGTACCAACAAGGTTATTATTAGCTATAGGCATATACCAATAATAGTTTTAATAATACATTAAAGAATTAAACCATCAATTAAACGTTTCAAATTATCAACAGAAAATGAAGCATGTCAAAATATCTATCTGCACAGTTATAAAATCATACTGGGTACTTTAATGATATAAATAAATATATAAATTAAGCAAAATATTCCGCTGCAAAATTCTTGTCGCTAATTGTACATTTTTTTCATAAATTTGGAACAGTAAAATTTGTAATATTCAGAGCACTAAATAACAAATCTAACCAGGAAAATTTATACAGATTAATAGCAAACAGCATGAAGGTTATTAAATCTATTTAAAATATTATTTTATTTTATTCATACCAATGTCACAGTTATCACCAGTGTATCCTGCCTGACAGATACAGGTATACATATTAATTAAGTCTACACAGGTACCATTGTGTTGACATGGATTAGATGAACACTCGTCTACATCTGTAATAATAATTATACGTTTTAAAACAAATACCTTATGGTTTGATAAATGTAGTTCGTTATCAATAATTGCAACAATTATTTTCTTAAATCATAATGATTTGTGGTTGTAATAAATTCGACATAACAAATCTTCACGTAAAACTGGGCGACCAGTGCTGTTGTGAAGACCACTGAGCTTACTCCTAATCTTGAATTTTATACATAATATATTAATTCATATTTACTTATAAGTTATATTGTAGAGATATGTTTAATGTATAAAATACAAACGACATGTTTAATGAATTGATCTAAAAACAAAAGTCAATTGGATTGCCATCATATTACCTGTAGAACAGTTTTTGTCAATGTAACCAGGTAGACAGATACATTCATAATCATTAACATGGTCAATGCACGTTCGCTTGTGTTTACATGGATCTACTGAGCATTCATTTATATCTGAAAATCAATTGTTGAAACAATCAAATATAGCTTTAATTCTGAATTTATGTCTCTTTTTGCAATTTAACATGTGCTTTCAAATTCCAAACAGTCTTAGACTGGTATTAAAACACTTTGTTTTTCATTCTATTAGCTTAGTCTTAGACTGGTATTAAAACACTTTGTTTTTCATTCTATTAGCTGAGTCTTAGACTGGTATTAAAACACTTTGTTTTTCATTCTATTAGCTTTATATACAAATGGTGACTACAACAACACAGAACACAGTGTTAAAGTTTAATTCAAGTTGCATGTATAAATGTGTTTCTAGAAGAATAACTGATTATTGTTTAATGCCATCTGATTAGTACTTCAGCTATATTCACGACAAGATCAAGTTTAGGAGCAATAAATTAAGAGGTATGAATCCATGCATGGATGTTTGGATTGCCACAGGTACATGTAGCCTTTCAGCAGACCTTCAACGACCACCTCTAACAAGTTGTCTTCTATGTGCAGGGAATGTGAAATATATAATTCAAGTACAAGACATACATAAGTAAAATGTGACATTTTGATTTGTCGATGTCTGAAATTTTAATTTTCATCAGAAAAAGAGAAAGTAATGGATACCGTTGTTAAGTTTAGTGTTGTCACAGACAATCAACGACCATTCATACAACAGGAGAGACAAATGTATCTTGCAATTGGGGAAAGTTGGTTGAGCATTTTGTCATCCCACCCGATACTCACATAGGGCAGGTCATGCCTTGCAAGCTGGAGAAACTATTTATATACGTCAAGATACTTGGGGGTTGTTTTTTTATGGATGAAAAAAACCCAAAGAAAATGATTCCATATCAGATTAAGAAAACACCAAATTTTATATGACATGATGAGTTTAGTTGAATTATTTCTAACACTACATTTCTAACTATGTTCTTTACCAATATCACATAGGAAACCTGTGAAGCCGGCTTTACATGTACAATTAAATATATCTATCTGATCATTACAGGTGCCATTATTTCTACATGGATCACTCTGACATTCATCTATATCTGTAAGAATAAAACAGTACATGTTACAAGAGTAAATACAATAAAAATAACCCATTAAATCACATTATTTTAATGTGTGAAATAAACGTAAAAATGTGTCACAAGAGAAGACAGCATTCTAGAGTGACCAAACATCCCCATATATTTCATACTTTTTATGAACCCGTTGTTCATTAGTCAAAACAGTTGTATAACATAAACATGTATAAAGTTATGTGGGCCCATAAAACCAGCTTAGCTCCTCAATTTTTTACTGAAGTGTATATACCAAGCCAGGAAAGTAAGTGGTCATGTATTTGTGTTTGCGATTTTGTTTCTTTCTATGATTTTGATATTTGATTTTGGAATTGTTCCTATAATGTGGTATTTGTTTGTCTATCTAATGGAATTATACTATACATGTATAAAAGATATTTCATTTTTACGGACAAATATTGAACATTTATTTTGGCTATGTGCATTATGGGAAGCAATAGTTTGCTAGGCAAGATTTTAAGAGAAACAAAGCCTTGCCTAGGTAAAATATATGGGGAATAATAGCTTGATTATGTAAAATTTGTGAGATACAATATTTATGAGATACGATAGCTTAGATAGGTAAGATTTGAGAGATACAATAGTTTGGTTTGGTTTGGTTTTATTGCCAATCTAGATTATCTCATCGTATTACAACGAGAATTATTATTTGCAGTGATGCAAAATAATCCTTTTTTATGAATATTTTACAAAATAGGAAATCAAACAATTATGTTTATTTCCATGAAGGTACATGTATACTGTGGTCTATTAGTAGTTTTCTCTTTTTGGATCTACCTACATACGAGTAGAGTGTATCGAGTAGAGTGTATCAAACGTATATAAGATTGATTACAGCAAATAAATATTAATAGTGATAACATTACAAACCTATTTCACAATACGTCCCAGTATAACCAGACATACAGGTACATGTATATCCATTAACACCATCTTTACATGTCGCTCCATTCGTGCAGTTGTTATTAAAACATTCATATATATCTATAAAATAAGCAGGTACATATGGTCAGTTTCTCCTTATTATTGCAATTAAACCGTAAAGAATAATAGCAAATGATGCTAGTCTTTGAAAGGCATAGCCACAGATACACAATGTTTACTCTTAAGTTGAGCATGAAATATTGTTTTTATAGAAAAATGCTTCGTTCATGATTAAATATCTTGCCGATCTCAAACTAAAATCAATCGTCCCTGAATTTTCTGTGTTTACAGTTGAGGCATGGAGAAACTATGAAAATTAATATGGGTTCTGTGATGATATAATGTCTTGATGATTTTAAAGTAAAAAACATCTTGACTAGATTTTCTGTTTGTACTGTTTATGCATATAGAGTACCGGTATACATAAATTGATATGTAATATATAACCTGCTGAAGCCAAACAATGTTGTTGATTTGTAAGAAACATTCTGTAACACTTTCTAAAATGCATATTCTATATTTAATCAGATTGGATTATCAAGTCACTTGGTAAGCTTCCTCTAAATTATTTTACCCCATACAATGCATATGGTCACTAAAACCTTAGCCATACAGTAATTACAAGTTCTTTTTCTTTCAAACTTACAATTGGTTAAATAGACCCGAGTGATTCAGAAAACGTTACTAAAACATGAGGGCAACAAAAAAATGTTTACAATGTTCATTGTATAAATGATATTGCTCCTGAACTGTAAGCATTTTTAAATGCTCAATTGTACACCCCAGAAGCCAACTAAATGTATTCATAAGCCTATATTTACCATTCTCACAGTCCTTTCCAGTATATCCAGGAAGACATGTGCAGCTATAATCATTGATCAAATCATTACATGTTGAACCATGTTGACATGGTCTGCTGTAACATTCGTTGTTGTCTACAGATTTAAAATCAAAGTTAAGGCATACTTCTGTTTTATTTTAATTTTATAATTGATAAATTATTCTATATTTAATTAATAAATTATTTTCGATTTAAGTTCATTTCACTTTAAAATAAACATTTTCAGTAAAAGTTCTATAGCTTTTCCATTTCATCAATAAAGTTAATGGTTCATTTACACATTTCTGATTTGATTTCAAAATAATATGCTTTTGGCAGGGGTTATTATGAAAAACTGTACCCATTCCATCTAAGACCAATGAACGGACGGGAAAAAGACTGAGTAAAAGTTTCTATAATTTGAATATTGTAAAAATCGAGGTATAATTATATTGCAAATAGAAAATTCACACATAATTACAATTTTGTACAAAATGATTGTTATTTTCATTGAAACTTGCATGAAAAGAGATCTTTTTGACACATTAAATGAAAATTACTCCTATGCAAAAACCTAAAAATGTATAATTTTAGAGCCATGTTGGAATTATGCAAATGGTCTGATTGTATGTTGACATCCCTCTTACCTATATCACAGTTCCTTCCATAAAATCCTGGAGCACAAGTACATCTGTAATTATTGATTAAATCTGTGCAGGTTCCATTAACACAGGGAGAGCTATCACATTCTGGAAAATCTGAAACAGAAATATTATTTACTGTTTTAACATTTGCTTTCTTTGAATTTGTGTTGTTTTTAGTTTTCATTCTGTTGTTGTTTCTGTATTCGAAAATATACCTGACTGCCACGATATAACTGAAATATTGTTGAGAGTGGCATTAAACACCATAACCCTGTATTCGAATCATCCATTTGCTCTGAAATATCTTTTTACCTTGGCACTTTATGTTCATTTTGGCACCACATACACCTTTGATATCACAGAAATATTATCTTTGTTGATCTACGATGGAATTTCTAAGGGTCAAATAATCATTTGTTCTAATTATATTGCAGGAACTATGATGGTTGTTAGTAAATTGAGGAACAATCCACTTTGTAAAAACGGTTAATTAAAAATTCAATATGAATACTATTTTGTCTATTTAAGGAGGATTGCCAACAAGAAGATTGATAAGATGTTTATTATTTGTTCAAACAAGAACATCTATTTAGGGAACTTCTGATATTATTATATGTAGAGTTGTAAAGTATGAATATAAAACAGGATACAACGAATGAAGAATTACAAGACTAAATTCTAATCTAAACGATTACCAATTTGACAATTATATCCTACATATCCAGGTTGACAGTCACATGTGTAGTTGTTTACATGATCCCAGCAGTATCCACCATTTTGGCACGGAGAAGAAATACATTCATTTATATCTGATATAAAAATAAAAATAAATTTATTTAAAACACAACCTCTACTAAGATGATAGATTTTACAAGTTCCATGCTTCACATCATATTCCTAAATAAAATATAATTTCCAAAAGTAAAAGGACAGTTTTTAGACAGTTTTTAAGCTGTACATACAAGTACAGGGAATGTATATTATTTTTCATTCACCATAATAATATACAATGCAATGCCAGGAAGGACCGTTGATGTGCGAACTCTAGCTCATATCACAATCGACTTCATTAAAGCGATGAGTTCGTATACAGCAGAAAAATAAAATAGCCATCAAACAAAGATAAAATAATGCCCTGTCATTTGAGAATTATTTCTACAATATACAACAAAAACAATATTGATTTGGAGCTAATTACCCAATATGATTTTATCATTGTCAGTAAAATATGGGATATTGGAAGTTAATAAAGATCTTATATATTACATGGTATTTTGTGCTGCAGTTGTAAGAAACATACTTATATTGCAATGGTTTTGTTCATCCTTTTAAAGGAACACACCTCAATTAATCTGTATCTGGAAGGATTATTAAAGTATTAAAATGTATGTTTATCCTCGTATTTTGAAATCGCTTGTTATTATTCGGAATATGATCGATTGAAAGTTCTACCATGAAAGCAATATTTCATCTATAAGTCATCACAAGTTTACAAACAATAAGCATGTAAGTAAAACATTGAACCCTTGCCAATGATTTGATAAATAAAACAATTTAATATATACATACCATGTTGACAATTATAGCCGTCATATCCTTCAGTACAATTACATGTGTACTTGTCTACCAAATTATTACATGTGGCACCATGTTCACAAGGATTACTGGCACACTCATCCACATCTTGAGAAAAAAAATCAAATATGTACTACAGGTGTATACCAATTCTTTTGGTACAAAGTATAATAACAATACCACAATGAAAGTCAAATATTAAAACGGTCGAGTTTTTTTGTCATTACAGTCACTTTCAATACAATAAGACTTGTACCACATAGGTCATATTTAATGATATACAAATACACAAAAATGAACTATCTTAATCAAAATTGCCAGCCTTTCCAACATTATCAAATATTGTCATACCGGAGTTGCAGTCAAACTTCATAAGTGATTGATGCTAGAGTGATGAGAAGTTAGATATGACATGTATGTGATATCATGAGTGATGAGAAGTTAGATATGACATGTATGTGATATCACGAGTGATGAGAAGTTAGATATGACATGTATGTGATATCACGAGTGATGAGAAGTTAGATATGACAGGTATGTGATATCACGAGTGATGAGAAGCTAGATATGACAGGTATGTGATATCACGAGTGATGAGAAGCTAGATATGACAGGTATGTGATATCACGGTCCCTAAATAGCAACATCAAACACATGTGACATGCAATATTATCTATAACAATGTAAATATGAAATAATAATAATCTATTCACTGATGCAATATATTAATAATAATCTATTCACTGATGCAATATATTAATAATAATCTATTCACTGATGCAATATATGTGCAACTTCTGAATATGTCCAAAAGAGTAAAAAGATTGTAATTTCACAGACCTTCATATTAAAACAATATAAGATTAAGTAAATGATAAGTCTGTGGTAAAATGTATGATATTCAACTATTAACATAGAGTTTGTTTCTAGTTTGAGGTTAGAATAGGCAGTTAAAAATGACCAATGTCTTCAGCTGACTTTAAATAATTGTTTCAATTTACCTCCATCACAAAGTGTTCCTGTATATCCTGGTGAACAATGACATAAATAACCATTTACACGATCATCACAGGTACCATTGTGACATGGACTACTGATGCATTCATCAATTTCTGAAAAAATGTATTCCATGATTAAGAGCTTCAGTATTTTATATCATGTCGATTTGCATAATATTCTATGATAAAATATTGAGCTCATCTGTTTTAGACTTTACTGTTCCACTACCTTTAAACAACACAGAGACGTTCTTAATATGTGTTTCATTGTCAATGATTTTTCTATTATATAAAATATTATTTGTCATATATTGGAACATTCACATGACATTACAATGATGTGTAAATTGTTATCAATTATCAAATATATTTTGTAACAAATCACACTGAATAAAAACAGTCCTAGTTTGTGTCCAAGCATATCAAACACTTTTGTTGTAATAATTTGTGTTATTCAACGGAATGATAAATTATACACAATGCATCAAATGCACTTTTACAGAATGCTTTGGGTCCATAAAACTAGTCTAACCTCACCACTGTTTATTGAAGTGCAAGTAGCAAGCAAAATGAGAAGTCATGTATTTGCTTGATAGGAGTATCGATTTTGCCTCTTTCTATGATTTTGATATTTGATTTAGGAACTGTTCCGACAGTGTGGTATTTATTTCATTGTATTACTACATTTAATACATAAAAATTGGTATAAATGACTGTGTATTTTGAATATTCATCAAAATCATTGATTATTGAAAACAAATTTATGCTAAATAAAAAGAATAAATTATTTTACTATTGTAGTCAATATTTTTGTTTGAAAGATAAAATGTTTCAAAAGTTTTGTTATTCAACGCTTGACAAACTCAAAATTCTCCAGTTCGAATATATGTTCAGCAAATGTGTTTGCTACAATGAAAACCCACTTCTAAAAATATTCAAATTTACCATGTTCACAATCTTTCCCAATAAATCCAGGTAAACAGGTACAACTATAGTCATTAATCAGATCATTACAGGTAGAACCATATTGACATGGTCTGCTGTAACATTCATTGTTATCTAAAACGTATATATCAATACAATTTATTATAGGATATCAACAGTTAGATATTTACTTCCATATTTTATATATCAATAGATTCACACCTATGGTGATGCTCAACACTAACATTTCTCAATTCAATCAGAATTATTTTGATATCAATCTGCATCTTGAGATTCTGACTTAGTTTGATTAATGTTTGGATCAAGTTTCAAACTTATTATGATACCAAGTTGTCTAAACAATTTGTACACAATGAATGTAAGAAATTCATCTAAAACTATTTCCAACAATACTTTGAAATAAAATCATTTGCATTTTTATTTTTTCCATTAAAAAATTGTTTTAAATTATTCTAATCATGGCTATTTGCTCTATGAACTTTTGTGCAAATTAATTTATTTACCTATATCACAATTTCTTCCTGAATATCCAGGGGTACAAGTGCATTTATAATTATTAATTAAATCTATACATGTTCCATTGACACAGGGAGAGCTATGACATTCATCAAAATCTATAAAATATAAAATATTCCATTAAATATTATCATATTGGTTTCTAGTGACATGTTAAAAAGAGACAATATTACAAAAGTCTAAAACTACAAACATGTCAAGTTCAATATCTTTGCTAAAATCTACATACAAGGGATAATATATGTGATACTACCAATACACTTAATACTGTAGAATAATGATAAAAAACCATTTAAATCTAGTTAGGTATTTTCTAAGGTATTTTGCATCTCTTTATTACAATCATCTATATATCTGCTACATGAAAAAGAAAGCAAGCAGATTAAAGACATCTAAAATATAATATTTCTTTACCAATCTGACAGTTATATCCTACATATCCAGGTTTACAATCACAGGTATAGTTATTTACATGGTCTTGACAGTATCCTCCATTCTGACAAGGAGAAGAGCCACACTCGTTTATATCTATTATACAACAACAAACAACATATTAGTTAGTGATGTTGACAAGAAAGTTACTGGTCATCTTGTATCAATGTCTTTAAAAAAGGTAAAAAGATGACACTCTGATGTTAATTTTTGATATTATAATAAATAAAAATAAGATATTCTAAGTTTGGATGAGATATAAAATAGGTATGTAAGAGAGTTGTCTCACATATAAAGCTTGTATTGTCTTTAATTTCGTTGGGACATACATGCTATTAGTTTTAACTTCAAGTTAAGGAATGTTACATGAAAAACCAATATTAAAACGTGAACTTAACAAGTCTGGCTAAAGTTTTTTGTCGTTCTATCAGAAATTCTCGATCATCAAATTAAAAAAATATATGTTGTGGATTGAACGTAGATAGTAAAATGTCATTTTTGTGTGTATGTTCTATCTTGAATCGGTACTTTCCATTTTTTACTAAAATTAAACCTCCTGTTATTTCCAATGTTCTTTGCAGTTTGAAGTAGAAAATTCTAAGAGTTTTGTATTGGAATATAATTCATGTGACTAAAATTTCAAACATTGCAGAATATGCCATTCAAATTGAGAATAAACAAATTAAAGAGGGTTTGGATTTATGGTGCTTAATGCCACTTTCAACAATATTTCAGCTATACCATGCCAGTCAGTTTTATTGGTGGAGGAGATCGGAGTACCCGGAGAAAAACACCGACCTGTCATAAGTCACTGACAAACTTTATCACATTATGTTGTATCGAGTACACCTCGCTATGAACGGGGTTCGAACTCACAACTTTAGTGGAGATAGGCACTGATTGCACAGGTAGTTGTAAATCCAACTACCATACAATCACAAGCAGGATGGCCCCACAAATTACAGAAGATGAGGATGATTTCCCATAATACAGAATCCATAACAATATGACAAGGCTATCATTTAATAGACAAAATACAAAAAAAAACCACTTCAAATAATAATTAATAAATACAATGTATATGTATTAAATCAAATGAATGTACATACCATGCTGACAGTTGTATCCATCATATCCAGGAGTACATGTACATGTGTAATTGTTCACTAAGTTGTTACATGTCGATCCATGTTCACATGGGTTACTGGAACACTCGTCAATATCTGGTGGAAACATCAGGAAAAATATAATGTAAATAAAACAAAAACCCACAAAAGGAACAGTTTCCCACCTACAAACATTTGTATAAAACATGAATGTGGGAGGTGAGATTAGGTGACTTTCATTAATTAAAAAGCTTTTAACAAAATTTTCAGATGGCAATGTTCTATTAATCATAGTTGTAGAAGATTGAACACTACACCAAACAGCCAAGCATGACCATCATTTTGTGGATTTTAGCTTTTTTCAAATTATTTGTGGAATGTTTGTTTTGATATCATTTGAAGTCGGAGTTACACGTTAAAAATTCCCCTGTTTTTTTATACGATTGTGTGTTCTGGTAAAAACTGCTGGAAAGATTACTTAAATCAATATGTGTCTTCCTAACAGAAAAAACCTTAATCTAGGATATGAACTCTGATTGTTCAATAAAATGACTAACATAGTATATGAATAAAATATATCTACATGTGTATATTAATTCTCACTAGTTTTGCTATACAATGTCAATAATATGAATTAAAATAAGCCTAAATTTTGATCACCAAAAAGGTTTCAAAATGTACAAGTTACAAATGTCAACAATGGCATTTTACATGACTTACCTTGATCACAAAGTGTTTCTTTATATCCAGGAGAACAATGACACAGGAAGTGGTTAACACGGTCTTCACATGTTCCATTATGACAAGGACTACTGGAACATTCATCAATATCTGAAAAGTTATCTTTATGAAGGAGTCCATCCCTGTACTGTGTGGATCCATAGATAATATTCACTATACTAGCATATTTATACATATATATTATGTTCAGCTTGCTAGGTTTATTGATCTTGTTAAGGTGGAACCAAACATACATTAACCAAACATTAATGTCATGCATTATTTCAAATCAAATTACACAGAAGGAGCCAATGCATTGCATTTCCTTTTATAACTGAAACTAAAATATTTTAATTGAAATTGAAATCTTGTAAACATTCTTTGAAATTCAAAACATGATAAAAATGACACATCAGTAAATACACAAATCACCCTATACCAGGAATATCAGGATCTATCTTTAATGATTTTACTAGTCAGTGTAAACCCTGCATAGATCTAACATAATATTTAAATACACTATTAGATTTGTCGTCAATGGTTGTTTCTATGACTGTATAAATTATATTTTGAAATATTATTTAAAAGTATACTTACTCTTTGCAAGAACCATTTTCAGCACCAAGCATAAAACAGATTTTTTATCCCACACCATTTCATTATTTTCATATATATATATATATATATATATATATAAATCACCTTATATTTTGTTTTATTAAGACGCATGAGTACTACGAGTATAATTATTCAGCCACATTGATATATAACCCTGACTAAAGCCAATTTTATCTCACATCATGTAACAAGTTAGAAATTTAATGGCGTTATTTTTAGGTAGCTAGTAACAACAAACCTAAATTAAACGCAACTGTCATCTGTAGTATATTGCTACTCTTTAATTATTTGAAATGGTTCTATCCATTCAACTCAAGACTGGACACTTTTTTTCATAGAATACTTTATTGTTCATGCAGATGGTTTGGCTACTCCACTAGTTTTTAGCGGGGTTCGTGTTGCTCGATCTTTAGTTTTCTGTGTAATGTTTTGTTGATTGTGGTTTGTTCTTTTTTTGGTGGCCATTGTATTGTCTGTCTTTCTTCTATTTACGGCTTCTGATTACCCCTTTGGTATCTTCAAATTCTTCTTATAAACGTTAATTATATATTGTGTCCTTCCATTCCACATTAAAATCAAGATCATAATCAAAAGAATTTTTCAGTATTTAATTTGACTTCTTAATAATCATACAAACCGTGAGTACAGTTATACCCAGAATAGCCAGGTTGACAGGTACATGTATACAGGTTGATTAGGTCATTACATGTAGCTCCATTTTTACATGGAAGTCCGATACATTCATTGATATCTGGGAAATAAATTTTGTGTACCACATTAACAAGTATAAAGTTAAAATATCAAAGTTTCCTTAACATTCAGACACTTTGCCATTAGCTTTAAGCATTTATAACATTTTTGAAAAAACTGATAGCATGACTATTTATGCTTACTTATTTCAAAATTCATGACAGAAGGTCAGAACTATATTGTAGACTTGCACGTCATCAGTACTTGCTGAAAACACGTTTCTTTTGTTTTCAATTTGTTAATTCTAAATTAATAAGTGCTAATTTTCTCTATTATTTTAGGCCAATGTTTTGCCAAAAAACCTTACTTATGTGATTGTACTTAGTAAATAATTTGATACTGAGAAAAACTTAAATAACAAGCAAAGACAACAAAGTAATGATTGTTCATACCTATTTCACAATGAGTTCCAGTATACCCTGAGTCACAATTACACTGGTAACTATTGACATGGTCAACACATGTTCCATTATGATGACAAGGACTGCTGGAGCATTCATCAATATCTAAAACAATAATGAATATATAGGATACATATTAGAAAAAGAAAACCGTTCATGTGCTCAGATTCCAAATTAAGTTCCACCACATACATAGCAATATTACATGTTTATGGTTATTTTTGTAGACAATTGAAAATTATAAAACTGACACACGTTCCAAATTATTTAAAATAAGACCCGTCTTATACCTAAATGTGAAATATTGTTGAAAATGGCATTAAACACCATAACCCTAATCCTATATCCAAATGAACATTGATTTATCATTAAATACAGCTCTGTTTTTAACAGTTGTTATATACCTGTAGAACAGTTCTTGTCAGTATATCCAGCTTTACAGATACATTCATAGTCATTCAC
This sequence comes from Bathymodiolus septemdierum, assembly GCA_963383655.1. Classification (NCBI taxonomy): domain Eukaryota; kingdom Metazoa; phylum Mollusca; class Bivalvia; order Mytilida; family Modiolidae; genus Bathymodiolus; species Bathymodiolus septemdierum. The sequence continues at coordinate 19,423,036 of OY726519.1, read as the reverse complement.
TTTATCTATACATCTTGGCCATCTCTTGAGGATATAATGTTACATATGTTATATACCTGTAGAACAATTCTTGTCAGTATATCCAGCTTTACAGATACATTCATAGTCATTCACTTTATCTATACATCTTGGCCATCTCTTGATGATATAATGTTACATATGTTATATACCTGTAGAACAATTCTTGTCAGTATATCCAGCTTTACAAATACATTCATAGTCATTCACTTTATCTATAAAGTTACATATGCTATATACCTGTAGAACAGTTCTTGTCAGTATATCCAGCTTTACAGATACATTCATAGTCATTCACTTTATCTATACATCTTGCACCATTTTGACAGGGAAGAGTGGAACATTCATCTACGTCTTTTTGAAATAAAACATAAAAAGATAAGGGATACTGTGCAAGTGCATTTTAACATATACAGTCAAACCTGCCCATGAAGTCACCTCTATACAGTCAAACCTGCCCATGAAGTCACCTCTATACAGTCAAACCTGCCCATGAAGTCACCTCTATACAGTCAAACCTGCCCATGAAGTCACCTCTATACAGTCAAACCTGCCCATGAAGTCACCTCTATACAGTCAAACCTGCCCATGAAGTCACCTCTATACAGTCAAACCTGCCCATGAAGTCACCTCTATACAGTCAAACCTGCCCATGAAGTCACCTCTATAGTCAAACCTGCCCATGAAGTCACCTCTATACAGTCAAACCTGCCCATGAAGTCACCTCTATACAGTCAAACCTGCCCATGAAGTCACCTCTATACAGTCAAACCTGCCCATGAAGTCACCTCTATACAGTCAAACCTGCCCATGAAGTCACCTCTATACAGTCAAACCTGCCCATGAAGTCACCTCTATAGTCAAACCTGCCCATGAAGTCACCTCTATACAGTCAAACCTGCCCATGAAGTCACCTCTATACAGTCAAACCTGCCCATGAAGTCACCTCTATACAGTCAAACCTGCCCATGAAGTCACCTCTATACAGTCAAACCTGCCCATGAAGTCACCTCTATACAGTCAAACCTGCCCATGAAGTCACCTCTATAGTCAAACCTGCCCATGAAGTCACCTCTATACAGTCAAACCTGCCCATGAAGTCACCTCTATACAGTCAAACCTGCCCATGAAGTCACCTCTATACAGTCAAACCTGCCCATGAAGTCACCTCTATACAGTCAAACCTGCCCATGAAGTCACCTCTATAGTCAAACCTGCCCATGAAGTCACCTCTATACAGTCAAACCTGCCCATGAAGTCACCTCTATACAGTCAAACCTGCCCATGAAGTCACCTCTATACAGTCAAACCTGCCCATGAAGTCACCTCTATACAGTCAAACCTGCCCATGAAGTCACCTCTATACAGTCAAACCTGCCCATGAAGTCACCTCTATAGTCAAACCTGCCCATGAAGTCACCTCTATACAGTCAAACCTGCCCATGAAGTCACCTCTATACAGTCAAACCTGCCCATGAAGTCACCTCTATACAGTCAAACCTGCCCATGAAGTCACCTCTATACAGTCAAACCTGCCCATGAAGTCACCTCTATACAGTCAAACCTGCCCATGAAGTCACCTCTATACAGTCAAACCTGCCCATGAAGTCACCTCTATACAGTCAAACCTGCCCATGAAGTCACCTCTATACAGTCAAACCTGCCCATGAAGTCACCTCTATAGTCAAACCTGCCCATGAAGTCACCTCTATACAGTCAAACCTGCCCATGAAGTCACCTCTATACAGTCAAACCTGCCCATGAAGTCACCTCTATACAGTCAAACCTGCCCATGAAGTCACCTCTATACAGTCAAACCTGCCCATGAAGTCACCTCTATACAGTCAAACCTGCCCATGAAGTCACCTCTATTAAGTCAAACCTGCCCATGCAGTCACCTCTATTAAGCGGTCACCTGTATTAAAAGGTCACTTTTTTCTTGTCCTGTCATAGAAAATTTCATATGAATTGAACCTCTTTTAAGAGGTTCCCTGGCTTTTGAGGCCACTTTTTCATTGTCCCAAACGTGACCTCTCAACAGGGGTGGATCCAGGATTTCAAGTTAGGGGGGGCACACTTGAAAAAAATTCGTCGAGTGGAGGGAGGCACGAACATTTTTGTGGTATTTCGTGTGAAAAATCACGATTTTACACCAAAAAATCATATTTTTTACAATTTTAGGGGGGGGCACGCCGGGTGCGCCCCCCTGGATCCGCCCCTGCTTAATACAGGTTTGACTGTATATAAAGTATATAAAAGGAGATTGGCTATCATATTTAGGCCCTTTTCTTGCTCACAAAGACCTTTATGTTATTTGGCTTCTAATCTTTTGATTTTGAGCATAGCTGAAGAAGGTTAATCCAGAAATGTGCAGTGTGCACTAAATTAGATATATATACATCTTTATTATAATATACTATTTTACCACACACACATTCTTGATTGCAAACGATTCATTAAACATAAAGGTGTGGCACTCCTGTAATATTGCATAATTAAATAAAAATTAGAGAAAACCAAAGGGGCAATCATGAATGGACAATTCAGACACAGGCAACATTGGGCACAAGACATCGAACAAAAAACACAACACATAAAACTAAAATGATGAGCAACAAGGATCCAACCAAAATACCTGAGGTGAACCTGGGTGCTTGTGAAGGGCAATAAATTCCTACTTCTTAAAAGACATCCACCATGTTACAAAGTAAACACTAAATTATACCTACCTCCATCACAGTTACGTCCACTAAATCCAGGCTGACATGTACACATATAATTATTGATCAAATCATGACAAGTTCCACCATTTTTACAAGGGTTACTCTTACATTCATCAATGTCTGTCAATATAAATCATACAATACACATATTTAAGATGACTCTGGAAGTCAACAAAAAATATACTTAAATTCATACATATCAGGCATAGTATTTATACACCAAATAACATTTAAATGAAAAAGATGCCCAGATGTAGTGTTTATTGGTAGAAGTAAAGAGTACCACTCAACTGCAGGCTAGGGCCCATTTAACATGTAAAGAGTACCACTCAACTGCAGGCTAGGACCAGTTTAACATGTAAAGAGTACCACTCAACTGCAGGCTAGGACCAGTTTAACATGTAAAGAGTACCACTCAACTGCAGGCTAGGACCAGTTTAACATGTAAAGAGTACCACTCAACTGCAGGCTAGGACCAGTTTAACATGTAAAGAGTACCACTCAACTGCAGGCTAGGACCTGTTTAACATGTAAAGAGTACCACTCAACTGCAGGCTAGGACCAGTTTAACATGTAAAGAGTACCACTCAACTGCAGGCTAGGACCAGTTTAACATGTAAAGAGTACCACTCAACTGCAGGCTAGGGCCCATTTAACATGTAAAGAGTACCACTCAACTGCAGGCTAGGACCAGTTTAACATGTAAAGAGTACCACTCAACTGCAGGCTAGGACCAGTTTAACATGTAAAGAGTACCACTCAACTGCAGGCTAGGACCAGTTTAACATGTAAAGAGTACCACTCAACTGCAGGCTAGGACCAGTTTAACATGTAAAGAGTACCACTCAACTGCAGGCTAGGACCAGTTTAACATGTAAAGAGTACCACTCAACTGCAGGCTAGGACCAGTTTAACATGTAAAGAGTACCACTCAACTGCAGGCTAGGACCAGTTTAACATGTAAAGAGTATCACTCAACTGCAGGCTAGGGCCCGTTTAACATGTAAAGAGTATCACTCAACTGCAGGCTAGGAGAAGCTTGTACCACTGAACTGCAGGCTAGGGCCCGTTTCACACTCATTTTAGGGTATGAGTTTTGCTCATTTATTGTTGCAACCTTACTGTGACTATGCAATGCAGAACAGCATGTAATCTGACGTTCATTTACATTATCCTTTCTTACTAGCATCTAATTATATAGCTTAGAATAGCAATAGTGAAAATAATTTGTACATTTCAGTTAAAAAGTATTTAATTTACTACAAACAATACTGGTCGAGGACCAATTATCGCCAACTTGCACGTTACTCGCGAATGCACCCAAATTTTCGGGCCATTTTTTGCAGACGACAATAATAAATGGTGACAAAGCAGACAGCAAAATCCTACATTTATATCTTGGCTAATTCAAAAGAAATCAGGTAAATTACCATTAGAAACCATACCTCTTTATGGGGGGGTCACGTAAATGGAGCGGAGATGCCAGTCGTTATTATTAACAGAAAAATATAGCAGATTGGTGTTCTAATTATCGCGAAATACTGGTGACACCTTCATTTCTTGTGGTAAGGCCATTTCTTTTAATTTCGCTATTGATTTATATACATATTTCCCACATCTAACAAGATGGCGATAATTGGTACTCTTCCCTCCCGATTCAATGACAAAAATCAACAACTTTACAAAGGGTCCCTGATACAAGCATGCAAATTATTTATATTTCCGTCCAAGGTAAGTCGATTGGTAACATTCAAAATTATGAGGCGCTTGAAGGGGTGTATTGGACTACATAGAAATAATCTGACAAAAACAAGAAATAAATGGTGATAATTGGTTCTCAACCAGTACAAATTATTTTCATCATTAAAATGTTAACAATAAAACTTTAAAGATAGCTTCTGGTCAAAAATAGGGAAATGTTAACACATCAGTATTTGAATTAATAACTAATATTGTGTTGTCAGTAACACAATGGCAATATTATTTCTTATAACAAGGATCTTAATTATCAAATTATCTACAATTAAAATTGAGAATTTGGCAACAGTAATGAGTAAATTTTCCAATTTGTAGATGAATAGACCAATGCAGTTCATGATGATGTTTAAGATAACTGTGAAATTTAATAACATCACATGCATAACATGGTTTGCAATCCATTCCAGACATTGGAGATGTCTATTGACAATTTCTATTGGATATTCTCGTCACTATCTCACTTACCTCTGTCACAAAGTGTTCCTGTATATCCTGGTGAACAATAACATAGATAACCATTTACACGATCATCACAGGTACCATTGTGACATGGACTACTGATGCATTCATCAATTTCTGAAATTTTACATTTTCAGAATTAATGATATATTCTGACTTGTGATGATATACCAATCCAAATTTTCTACACTTCCTTTTTACAAGTGAAATAATTATATTTAATAGCGTACTACCATACCTAAGTCAGAGATAATGGTGATCATCACTTTCTAAAGGTAATGTCTTGCTTTAATTAATAAAGAACAGAACACAGCGATGTTTGTCATACATATCTAACATTAATTCACATATTCTTGAAGTAAATAAAAGATATCATTTCCTTGTTTATAAAGATTATGACAAACATCTGTTTTATAGGCATATTTCTTCATAGCCATAATGGAAAAAAAACAACATACATAGTAGTTGAATTTAAAATAATTACCATTGTCACAATCCTTCCCAATAAATCCAGGTAAACAGGTACAACTATAGTCATTAATCAGATCATTACAGGTAGAACCATATTGACACGGTCTGCTGTAACACTCGTTGTTATCTAGAACATAAACATCCCCACATTATCTCATCTACAAGAATATCTCTTTAGTCAGGTTGATTTTTTCAAAGAGTATAACTGCTGATTTACAACATTGTTTCAGCTATATCACGACAAGAAGGATTATTGGTTAAGGAAGTTGTAGTACAAAAAAATGTAACCGGATGAAAATGTTCGCATGCAAAATGAAAATCAAGCACATCTTCTGGAGTTTCCATAGCTTATCCCTAGTTTTCAATAGGGTCTGTGTTTCTCATCTTTAGTATTTTTTTGTGTGTAATGTTGACTATTGTTTGTCTTTGTTGCTTTTATTACTTATTTGTCCACATATTTGAGTTTCTATAATGATTTAAGATATTTTCATCAGGTTTTGTTAGCGTCTGCCATTTTAGCCTTGTCTAGGTATGGAGATATACCTTACAATGAATAATAGTACAGACATGAGATCATACTAAATTACTATCACCATATAATAGTACAGACATGAGATCATACTATCTAAATTACTATCACCATATAATAGTACAGACATGAGATCATACTATCTAAATTACTATCACCATATAATAGTACAGACATGAGATCATACTATCTAAATTACTATCACCATATAATAGTACAGACATGAGATCATACTATCTAAATTACTATCACCATATAATAGTACAGACATGAGATCATACTATCTAAATTACTATCACCATATAATGATCAAACAATCACAGACAAATGTAAATATACTAAATAAAAATACTTTTTTTTTTTATTACTTTGAAATAAAATATCTGTCGTTGATATAATGATTTATATTACGAATTTAGTTTGTTACACATATTTTCATTGGTTCTTCAACCCTGAATGTCAGCATATATTCGGAAAACAGACAGTATATATTTCAGTCCCCAAAAACGATTAAAACATGGACGACAAAACATTACGCTTCACTGAATCAATGGTTTAATACGGAATAATAAATGTATTTTTACCAAATTAAATGCTGTTTTTATACTCAAAACGGCTGCATGAACAAAAAAATATTACAACAGTTAATTCCGTCACAAATACCTGATCGATTCAGCAAACTCCTGTGTTCCACGGCTGTACCATATCAAATAAACAAAATGTTGAGCCTTGAAAACTTTCGACGTCATGAGGCCACACCAAGGTTTTATTTACATGTTGTTAACACTTAAATTATTGAAGCTGTTTCGCAAACCCGTTGTTTTGTTATGTGATATATTAATGTTATATTTATAAAGTTTATAAAATTTATTACATATGAAACTGTATTGATTTAGAAATTTAGTACAGTATTTTCCTTCATGAGACACCCTATACATGAAATATGACGTGACACCTATTTTGACGTCATTGAAGAATGACGTCAAAGGTACGGAAACGGACATCTAGAGATACGAAAAATGAAAATAAAAGAGGCAAATTTATTTAATACAGTTGGAAGTTGTATTTAAAAAAAAATGGTTAAATCCATAACATATCTGTTATTCAGCTATCAGACAGGGTATATAATGTGACATTCCCGGCTTATGATATATATTCCCTTCGGCTGCGCCTCAGGGAATATAGATCCTAAGCCGGGAATGTCACATTATATACCCTGTCTGATAGCTGAATAACATATAATATTACGAATTTAGTTTGTTACACATATTTTCATTGGTTCTTCAGCCCTGAATGTCAGCATATATTCGGAAAACAGACGGGGTATATATTTCAGTCCCCAAAAAAGATTAAAACATGGACGACAAAACATTACGCTTCACTGAATCAATGGTATAATACAGAATAATAAATGTATTTTTTCCAAATTAAATGCTGTTTTTATACTCAAAACGGCTGCATGAATAAAAAAAATATTACAACGATTAATTCCGTCACAAATACCTGATCGATTCAGCAAACTCCTATGTTCCACGCTGTACCATAACAAATAAACAAAACGTTGAGCCTTGAAAACTTTCGACGTCATGGTGCCACACCAAGGTTTTATTTACATGTTGTTAACATTTAAATTATTGAAACTGTTTCGCAAACCCGTTGTTTTGTTATGTGATATATTAATGTTATATTTATAAAGTTTATAAAATTTACTACATATGAAACTGTATTGATTTAGAAATTTAGTACAGTATTTTCCTTCATGAGACACCCTATACATGAAATATGACGTGACACCTATTTTGACGTCATTGAAGAATGACGTCAAAGGTACGGAAACGGACATCTAGAGATACGAAAAATGAAAATAAAAGAGGCAAATTTATTTAATACAGTTGGATGTTGTATTTAAAAAAAAAAGGTTAAATCCGTAATATATCTGTTTTACTTACATGTTGTTAACATTTAAATTATTGAAACTGTTTCGCAAACCCGTTGTTTTGTTATGTGATATATTAATGTTATATTTATAAAGTTTATAAAATTTACTACATATGAAACTGTATTGATTTAGAAATTTAGTACAGTATTTTCCTTCATGAGACATCCCCATACATGAAATATGACGCGACACATATTTTGACGTCATTGAAGAATGACGTCAAAGATATGGAAACGGACATCTAAAGATACGAAAAATGAAAATAAAAGACGCAAATTTATTTAATACAGTTGGATGGTGTATTAAAAAAAAAACAATGGTTAAATCCATAATATATCTGTTATTCAGCTATCTGCGCCTCAGGGAATATAGATCCTAAGCCGGGAATGTCACATTATATACCCTCTCTGATAGCTGAATAACATATAATATACATGTATTTCTACAAGAAAAATACTATGAAATGCAGAAAAATGCAATATAATTAAAAATAACTTGATTCATTCTACTTATAATACATTTGAAGCAAAGGAAGCAAATGTCTTTTAAAATCTTAAGAGCAACATTTCTAATTTGACATAAATGATACATAATTATTCAAACATGATCAAGGTATGTTTTTTCCCTCACATGTGCCATACAATTATAGTAAAACTTGCAAATTGATTTTTACAATGAGCTGTATATACCGTGTACATATTTCACAAATATATAGCAGCATTTTTTGGTAATTGCTACATTTTTCCATTAAGATTTTATTTAATATTATTTGTATTTGTCATGTTTGCTAAATTAACTAATTTACCTATATCACAATTTCTTCCAGAATATCCCGGCGTGCATGTGCATCTATAATTATTAACTAAATCTGTACATGTTCCATTGACACACGGAGAACTATCACATTCAGGAAAATCTGCACAAATATAAAATAACACAAATCTAAAATGTCTACCTCCTTATATTGCTGTTTATTAATGGCATGTGACCTTGCTATATTCTATGATAAGAGAAAATATTTTAGATTTAAAATATAGAATTATGTCAACTTTAAGCAGTACAAAGATAGGCATAATATTTACTAATTTAACACATGATATAATCATTATATCAAAATAATATCTCTATCGTAAGTCGTTCCTGGTTTGTTTACATAATGCAATAGTTTTAAAATACGGATTCATATTCCTTGTATGTTTTCTAAATCTCCTGAGCCGTCGTATAAAGATAGGTATAATATTAACTAATATAACGCAAGATATATTCATTATATCAAAATAATATTGCTATCTTAAGTAGTTCCTGGTTTGTTTACATAATGCAATGGTTTTTATTTCAGTTGTATCTCTAATAAACATTTATTCAAGTTAATATAATATTTCTTTACCAATCTGACAGTTATATCCTACATATCCAGGTTTACAATCACAGGTATAGTTATTAACATGGTCTTGACAGTATCCTCCATTCTGACAAGGAGAAGAGCCACACTCGTTTATATCTAAACAAATAAAACAACAACAATTAGTATACTATACAATTAAAACAAAGATTCCTCCCTATGTAACCTCACAATTCAACACTACAAACCATTGATTTTACAAATATATTTATATACTTCTAATTAAATAAATAAACTGAAACTTAAAAATATAAAGAATCTTGACAAAAAAATTGTGTTTATGGTAATTTTATGTAAAACAATTATTTGTCATGTTCGGTTCAGACGTGGTAATACTATGTGGTACTAAATGTTAGGTATTATAAAATGACTTATGACTATACACCAAGATATATCAAAGCCTCAATCCTGGATTTAGGAAAAACTTCCTCGATAGAGAAACATATAGCGTTGGACAGCACTAATAGAGGTAAAATTATTATGGGCAAAATACATAAAATTACAATAAATATATTTGTGGAAAAAAACACATATTTCACAACGAAACAAATCTTTGTGAATTTATACGATTTCCTGAATTGAAGCATACATGATATTCCAAACGATAAAAGACGACAAAAAGTTTCAAAGTTATTAGAAATTATTAACAAAAACATGCGTACTTAATGAAATGTTTTAAAATTAATGAAATGTACGTACCATGCTGACAGTTGTATCCGTCATATCCAGGAGTACATGTACATGTGTAGTTATTCACCAGGTTGTTACATGTCGATCCATGTTCACATGGGTTACTGGAACACTCATCAATATCTGGTGGAAATATCAGGAAAATATATTTAATACAATATCCAGAGATAAAACAATGTTTTCTTAAATAACAGAAGTACCATTCCGAAATTGGAATGGCTGTGTTGTTACATACATACTTTTGTAGAAGGGAAAATATATTGATGTATGGATACTGATGTTTATTGTATTTTTCTGCCAGCAATTTATCAGCAACATCTTTACTACCATACTTATTGAAGTGGAAATCCGAACATTGATGAATGTCTCCCCATTCCGACTTTTGGTAGAACTTTGGACACCTTAGCAATTTAAATTGTTGTCGGGGCACAAAGCTTTGTCATTGATGTTAGACTTGTGGGTCATAAATCAACAAATTTAACCCCTCTGTCATCCTGGACATTTCACAGAAGGATTACAAGAGAAGACTAAACCATTATACAATAATCTTCCAATTTATGTTATACCATAATTATGGAAATAAATATTCTTAATTCCTTTTTCAAATCGCATGGAATGGGAAAGCACATGGAAAACGAATCTGTATGGAATCCACAAATAGGCATTCTTAGTTTGGTAATAGAAGACTTTCATCATACAGAACTAAATTCTGAATAGTCCTTAAATCACTCTCAAAATTAACAAAAAATTAATGTTATTCTACATAACCAATGCAATTTTCATTTGAGACAGATATGTAATTATTTAATAACTTATATTGATAGTTATGGTTTGGTTATGGTCTATGGTGCTAAATGCCACTTTCAACAATATTTCAGTTATATCGTGGCGATCAGTTTTATTGGTGGGGGAAACTGGAGTACCCGAAGAAAAACACTGACCTGCCACAAGTCACTGACAAACTTTATCACATAATGTTGTATCGAGTACACCTTGTCTGAGTGGGATTCAAACTCACAACGTTAGTGGTGATAGGCACTGATTGCATATAGCTATAAATCCAACTACCATACGATCACGACCATGATGGCCCCAACTTATATTGAAGACAACAAAACCAACTGAAGTAAGTTAAAATATTAATAAAAGAATAGCTGTCTATTGTTATGGTTCTGTGTTTTCATCCTTGTTGGTTTTACGTCAACCCTTCCTCTGATATTTCTTCTCATTTAGATACCATGTGTTAGTCTTATGTGTTGGAAACTATAGAGCATCTCATTATCACGACATAAGAGAAACAACCCTTTACCAATATTACATCATAATGTTGCCAAATTCAACTAGGTTATTTTTTCATCTTTCATTACTATTATTTTTTCATCTTTCATTACTATTATTTTTAAATCTTTCATTACTATTATTTTTAAATCTTTCATTACTATTATTTTTTCATCTTTCATTACTATTATTTTTTCATCTTTCATTACTATTATTTTTTCATCTTTCATTACTATTATTTTTTCATTATCAATATCAAAGCAGAAAAAAAAAGGATTGTTTATATGCTTAAAATTGCTGTCCATAATATCATATTGTTTTAATAAAAATTGTTTAATCTTTTACCTTGATCACAAAGTGTTCCTTTGTATCCAGGAGAACAATGACACAGGAAGTGGTTAACACGGTCTTCACATGTTCCATTATGACAAGGACTACTGGAACATTCATCAATATCTGAAAAGTTATCTTTATGAAGGAGTCCATCCCCTTTCTGTGTGATTTTATAAAGAATGATTTATATAAACATTTTCGTTGCCAAGACGACTTACAGAACTATCATCTTAAATGTTTGTCACACTTGTGAATAGCTTATTATAAATATTTTTGTATCTTTGATTGATCTAAAGAATAATAAATTAAAACAAATTGTTGATCATTAGTAGTATACTTACTTATATAGTAACATTTTCAACATCAAGCATGAAACAGAGCTTTTTCATCCATCATTATCGATATTTAAATCATTTCAATTCTGATTTTCCAAACATGGCTACCAAAAAGGAATTCACATTTATTTTCCAGTAATATCATACCTTATGGTAATAAAACTTTCAAGTATGAGCGTCCAATCAGAACTTGCTGTATTTTTGGGATACAGTGATCTGATTGGTTGTTTGCCGAGTACAATAATCGTACTCAAAGGTTTTATGACTTTGTGACAGAAAGGCTCTCTAATTTTTATGATTCTAAAAGCTTTGAGATAATCAGGAAAACATTTGGAACAATACATGCTTTGACATGTCGAATTGTATGAATGATGCCTGTCATGTGGAGTATTATAATTATACATATTGGTCACATATATGATATATTATAGTCATCCATCAATTTATTCTAAAGTCTCAAATATATCATGTCCTCAATATAATCATACAAACCGTGAGTACAGTTATACCCAGTATAGCCAGGTTGACAGGTACATGTATACAGGTTGATTAGATCATTACAGGTAGCTCCATTTTTACACGGAAGTCCGATACACTCATTAATATCTGTAAAATAAATTGTTAATTGCTACAACATTAAAGTATTTTTTATTACCAACAACATTTCTTCTCAAACTATATCAGCACACAAGTTCCATTAGGAATTTAGAAACTTAAAAGAATTGCAATAATTCCTATCTTCTATAATCAATGTTTCATCCATGTCTTCCATATTTCAGTAACTTGGAACTTTATGAAACACACACACACATTAACTTGAAAATTTTGAAAATCTTCAATGCAAAGTCAAGGTTGAAAGTATGTCATTTGTTTTTGTAGAGTGATTTGAGTTCTCAGAATGAAACTCTTCTAAATGTAACAAAATCTAAAACATCAAAATCATTGTCTTTAATACTCTCATTATATCAAAGATTGTGAAATAAATATTCAAATATACAAGATATACTTTCTGATATATATGTAACAGCATAACAGCAATAAAAGTGATGTTCCTTTACTTGAAGTTATGTCCAAGTGTAATGTTGGATAGTCTCTCACTTTCATTTACATCCATATCTTTTCTTACTAACACATATGTGGTTGTTGACCATGGTAAATTGCATAAAGAAATACAATTAATGGATGGTGATGCCAAAGTTGGTTACTATTATGTATATATTCAAAAAGAGTCTAGTAAATGATTTACATGTGATGAATAAACATTAATTCATGAAGAGAGGGAATATGTGTAGTCATAGTTTAAAATTGTTCACCAATAGAAACTAAATATGAAGGATGCGTAGCATTATTCCGACAGCCCATAACTCCGACAGCCCATTACTCTGACAACCCATTACTCCGACGGCCCATTTTTCGACAATGCAAAATAGAACTCAATCCACAAATCCATGGTTTAACCAGATGTATCCAACAGGATGTTCCGTCGGTCAGGCTAATCTTGACGGACCATGGCCTAAACTGAATGTTCTGGAAAGGAAAAGGAGCTTTTATTCTAGGCTGTACATCCCCGTTCAAGGCAATTATGATCGACCGACCTGGTATGGGGAAAGTTAAAAATTGAAGAAAAAGTTGTGCACATTGCACAAAGGAATCAGAAAAGAGAAGTGAAGAAAAAAAGTGTAAACCGGGAGAAGCACGAGAAAAACAAAATGATGGAAGATAGCAATACGCATGGAAGCGAGGAGAGTTAAGAATTGAAGAAGGACGTATATAGTAGAAAAGGAGAGAAAGGGAGCACAATGTACATGCAGAAGAATGGAAAAAGCTCCGAAGATAGATAGACAGTTCCCTTGTTCAGGTCAATAAATACATCGATCACTTCTGTTGAAGCACGATTGGCAACCAACATATGCGGCTAATAGAACGCCTTCCATATGCATTATGCCGCTTCCACACACGTTCATTTATTCTGCATTCCGACGTACGCTTCATGATGAGAATTGAATGCGCATTCAAAATGGTTAATGCCTTCACACGTATGTCAAAACGTTTGCGATTTCCACTATTTACGTGAAAATATTTACATTTTCTCTACATGCAAAAAATAGTATTACATGTATTACAGTCGTAACTTATGCCAACTAAAAACTCCTTGTCATAGGTGTGAAGCGTTTAGAGCATGCGATGCGCATTTAATGGGCATTAAATGTACATGTGAAGGAGGCATTCATCGGTTTACAATGTATCTAAAACGTATTAGAAAACGCAATACGGTTGAACAGCATCAGGTAGTGTCTCTCCGGTCACAAATTGTGGGAGTTTAGACGTGATTCTCCCGACAACAACCAAATTTTGCTTAAAATTAAATCTTTATTATTTAATTTTAGCCCCCCTTCTGGAGTTTATGGAAATTTTTTATTGTATTAATCATAATGTACGGTAATGGCATTTTTTTTTCTCCAGATCCAGGATCAAACTAGACTAGCTCACTCACAATGGCTCTGTATCCTAAATGCAACCGTTAATGTCAGAACAAACCTTTATAATTATTTCATGCACATCTACATACTGTGTACTCCTTTGTGTAAAGTTTAATAATAAAAAAAAACTTTGGACGGTTTTGAAGGGTTACAAGGTTTATGGACGGGCGGGGGCGGGGGCTGGGATTTTCGTCCGGACAGATTTTTTTTCCGGTAAAAATCAGGGCAAGAAATTAAAAAAAAAAATCTCCCCTCCCCCCTCCAATAATTTTTGTGTCATCACGCGTAACGGTGGCGGTGTAAACTTTTCATGATTAAATCCAAAATGTAGAAGTGTTAGACCATCCGAAAGTTGTACTGATATTTCTCATGTCGTCATGATGTAAGGAATCTGCTAGCACCATGACATTTGACTTTGACCCCATATTTACCCTTTTGTTTAATACAGAAACAATCCGCCCAATGAGTATAAAGATTAAAGTCAGTCTTCCGTATGGTATAGAAGAAAAACAACAGATTTTAAGATAATTATACTACTTTTGACCATTTTTGACGGAATAATGGGTTGTCGGAGAAATGGGCTGTCAGAGCAATGGGCTGTCGGAATAATGGGCTGTCGGAATAATGACCTGACCCCAATATGAAAGGGACTGTCTGTATACATACCTATTTCACAATTACTTCCTGTATACCCCGGAACACAGTTACACTGGTAACTATTGACGTGGTCGACACATGTTCCATTATTATGACAAGGACTGCTGGAGCATTCATTAATATCTAAAACATTAATTAAAACAAATGTATGTTAAGCAACTTCACTGCATTGTTTTTTGAAAAAACAATTTAAATTTATAAGGACAACTCTTATATATACCATTATATCCTATATTAAAGCTTGTGATATGTCTTATACCAGCTGAACAGTTCTTTACGGATTACCTAGGGTAGTTTGTTATATACATCCCATACCTCTTGGCCATCTCTTGATGATATAATGTTACATATGTTATATACCTGTAGAACAGTTCTTGTCAGTATACCCAGCTTTTCAGATACATTCATAGTCATTCATATGTTATATACCTGTAGAACAATTCTTGTCAGTATATCCAGCTTTACAGATACATTCATAGTCATTCATATGTTATATACCTGTAGAACAGTTCTTGTCAGAATACCCTACTTTACAGATACATTCATAGTCATTCATATGTTATATACCTGTAGAACAGTTCTTGTCAGAATACCCTACTTTACAGATACATTCATAGTCATTCATATGTTATATACCTGTAGAACAATTCTTGTCAGAATACCCAGCTTTACAGATACATTCATAGTCATTCATATGTTATAATATACCTATGAACAGTTCTTGTCAGAATACCCAGCTTTACAGATACATTCATAGTCATTCATATGTTATATACTCGTAGAACAATTCTTGTCAGAATACCCAGCTTTACAGATACATTCATAGTCATTCATATGTTATAATATACCTGTAGAACAGTTCTTGTCTGTATACCCTGCTTTACAGATGCAATCATAGTCATTCACTCTATCAATACATTTTGCACCATTTTGACAGGGAAGACTGGTACATTCATTGACATCTATTGAAAATTTAATATGGAAAACAAATTTTAATAACATATTTTGATATTGTACATAATGCTTAAAATATATACAGCTAAATTTGAAAGAAAGACGTGATTAAATAAACATTGTTTATATATCTTACATTTTGCATTATTTCAAGGCTGTCAATTCACATGATCTAATTATAAAACTGAAATAAACTGGGTTTTTCTTAAAAAAAATAGATATTTATAAACCTTTGGTTACTAATATAGATTATAAAATCCAGCATACAAAACTGGTTTCTGATTGCACTTTTGTTTGGAAATTCAAGGAGATTTCATTCGCGCTTCGATTAATGGTGTTGTTGACGTAAACAAACAATGGTAGCAGAAAGTGAAGACGTCTGATTTGCCATTTTAAAAGGATTATTTAAAGGAACTTCTCTGTTGTCTGTCGATATACTTTCATTGGGTCAATAAAAACATGTATTGACCTCATCAACAGTCAATAATTATATATTATTTGTTCTACATGCATCATCTTAATTTTAGAAATGGATATAATGATGAATATCTAAAAAAAAAACCACTGATTTAACCGTACACAATTAGAAACAAGCCAGATAGTTATCGCAAAACGATACATGTACATGTCCCTAACGGTTTGTCATGATATTGGGAGGAGATTAAAAAACACCTTACAATTACACATGAAGACATACAAAAACGTAAATAAAATGTCATTAAAATGGCATCCAATGGGCCACCTCGTCTTTTTCAACAACAACACCATTCCACATACATTAGCCCACAAACCACCTTCCAAATACAGATGATCACATACAAAAAAACGTCAAGGTAATATCATCAAAGTGGTGACTAATACGGCCATTTGTTATTTTCAAACAAAATATGTACGTGCATTATCCCTTCATTATGAACTACTTTACAGCAAAATATATGTTCTTGATCTCAATCCACCTTCCTGTTACAAGTGGTAACAGGCAAAAGTGTCGATAAAATGTCATCAAAATGAAAACAAAACAAAAGGCTTGCATATCACGAACTTCCACATAAAAAATGGAAATACGGCATGTGCTTCGAAGAGAGTTATCTTCCTGTACCATTAATATAAGCAATATTGATCACAGTATTAGTAAGATTATGTTGCATCGAAATATTTTCCACACAGAAAAATACATCATTACTAAAATATATCATTAGGAGCATTTTCACATGAATCATGGTCAGAGGCAAGTTAACAGTTACAACGTAGTACAACAAGACGGTATTTAGGAGATAACTGTATTGTATTTGAAAATTTCACAGCATCATTTGGACATTTGATGGTGGCAAATTGAGCTTACTGGCAACGTGTTAGCGGAGCCAGTAAACGGATATTTGCAACCATTAAATCGACTACTGATGCTGTGAAATTTTCAAATACAATACAGTTATCTCCATTCTAATGCAATACTGAACATAAAAATATATTCTTGCATATCCCCAGGTCTAAAAATCACACAAATTAGAATTCCGCGAAATGTTGTTGACGACTTTGGCACATAAACAACGGGACGTCATATGAAGACTTCCAGTTTAAAACGTTAAAAGCAGACGTTTTTTGGATTCATGTACGCTTCAATTTTTTTATTAAATTTAACTAAAATATGTTTGCAAGGTAGACATTTTAATTATTTTTGTGCATTGTTGTAAATATGACATGTAGGATTTCACATTTTCAAGATGGCAGATCCTTCCAGTTGAACCCCTAATTCTAAAAATATCTCATGCTATTTCAACCGTGGAATCGATACCATGAAAATTACAGCATTGTCCAATCACAAATCAGGAATATTAAACAACTACATTAGAATCATGGTTAAACAACATCAGAGATTAAGTAAGGACAAAAGAATAAACTTACAAGTTCAAGGCTTTATAGTATATTTTACTACTGTAAGAATGTTATTACTTTGTAGAAGCTGTCGTAGTCATGATTGTATGATAGTTGGATCTGTGCAATCAGTTCCTATCACCACTAAAGTTGTGAGTTCGACTCCAGTTAATGGTGAGGTGTACTCAACACAACATTATGTGATAACGTTTGTCAGTGACTTGCGGCAGGTCTGTGGTTTTCTCCGGGTACCTTAACCTAAAAAATCATAAAAATTGTAATCATCTTGTCATTCCTAGTGAGAACATTGCATTCATTGACAATATTGATAAAACTAACAAAAGTACAACAAATACTATCTTTAATTAGTAAGAATATCATATTGTACAATTTCTTTCATATATACATTGTAAATACTTGCCTATTTCACAGTCATGACCGGTGTAGCCTGGTTTACATGCACATGTGTAATTATTAATTAGATTACTACAACTTCCACCGTTTTGACATGGTGAGCTAAAACATTCGTTTATATCTGTAAAATATATAGTAAATTGTTCATCTCCACTTTTACACAAAATTATTTTAAGATTATTGTATATAGCTGTTTTGTTATTATGTATTGTTGTACTTTAATTTGTTATCTGTAGACCATTGTATTAACATAGGCTACCAGAAATAAACATATATATATATAAGAAAAACTATTATTCATTTCATACAGTTGTAAGCAAATGTAAAAACTTATTCACTTAAACATTCCGTTTCAAACTGATATCATCGACATAGGGGTAGACAATATTTCCTTAAGATATATCTTAAGTATTGCTTTATACAGTATAACTATCATTATATGATTTTTCCTCACATTATTTACCTAAATGACAAGTCTTATGTATATCATTTCTAAAGTGTTGTGTATTCCGTTTTTAATCAACATAATACCATATTTACAAGTGTTTTGTACACATTTTTAATCAACATAGTACCATATTGACAATTGTTTTCTGCATCTTTCTAAGCAACAAAGTACCTGATTGACAAGTGTTGCCTGTATATCCTGCAACACATGCACATTTGTAACCATTCACCTGATCACTACATGTTGCTCCGTTCTTACAAGGATTTGGTATACACTCGTCGATATCTGAAAAATATATTCAAGTCCATTTCATCATTTAAACACCAATAGAAACAACTGTATTTCATAATCATAATTACATCTTGTATTTATCTTGTGATAAAAAAAAATCAATACATTTTTACTTAAATCAGTAATTCAAATTAATTATTATTTTTTTATCTGAAATGTGTATATTATTAAAGAATAATTGGACCAGGTAATATATTAATGTTATTCACAATTAAGAGATGCACCTACATTTGTTGTCATGGTAATTTCTATTTAATATACCTCCAGATAAATGGCAAGATGTTTTCCACATTGTGGCACCATCCAATCAAATATTCTTTTGTTTGAAAGGCAGATATCTTGAAAACTATATTTTCTGTACTTCAGTTATTTTGACTGTGTAAAGCAAGTAAATAATTTGAAAGTAAACTTCGATGATACCAAAGGGGTAATCAGAAGCTGTAAATCAGAGGACAGACAATACAATGGCAAAAAAGACAAAAGACAAAAGGACAAACAACGATCTACATTATCAATGCTTATGAGTGCCTAATAATTCACTGGACAGCTACAACCAAATATGGTACAAATATGAATAACAGTGATTACATTATTTAATTATACACATGTGTTCACATCAATATAGAATATGTAATGTAAGGTTTTTGGTCTAGTGTTGTGGTTTAATTTTCATAGTCATTGGCGTAACATTATAAAATTATGATAAAACAATGTTGTATTATACCTGTTGAACAGTTTTTATCTGTATATCCAGGAAGGCAAACACATATATAATCATTTACTTTATCGAAACACGTTCCTCCATACTGGCACGGTTTACTTGCACATTCGTCGATATCTGTAAA
Organism: Bathymodiolus septemdierum; assembly: GCA_963383655.1. Lineage (NCBI taxonomy): Eukaryota > Metazoa > Mollusca > Bivalvia > Mytilida > Modiolidae > Bathymodiolus > Bathymodiolus septemdierum. Next base: position 19,403,140 of record OY726519.1, on the reverse strand, counting down.
ATATAATAATTTTACCCTGTTACCTGTCATCCCCGTAAACGTAATACATTATGCTTTGAAGTGAATAAATTAATTAAATGTTTATGACTATATCAAGCCAATGTAATAACACTGTTTCAATAAAACTAATGGATGTAAACCTTGATAACAGACATGTCTTATTTAGTTCTGAATGACTTATAGACAGACATAATTCTTTTTTTTGGGGAACCAGTTTTACATGAGATATTAACCCTTTGAAGTCCATTCTCCACAATTGTATGATTCATGGTGTATACACTGATATTATTTACTTTTTTGTAAAGAAACGGATAATACATTATCAGAGTTTTCCACAAGGGATAACCTATGAGTACCAAAATGTGACAGGCCCATATCTTCATGATGAACACCTTACTCTACTTAAAGGTTACAGTCACCAGGTAAAAATTCTCAACATTAAGCTATGACATAAATATGTTAGAAAATACGAGAAGCAGTAAATAGAAGGGCAGACGATACAATGACCAAACGAAAAAAGACACAAATAGGACAAACAATGATCTACAAAACACTACATAGAAAACAAAAGCTTGAGCAACATGAACATGGTGTGAACTCCAAGTGTTTCGGAAGGAAAGCAGTTTCTGCTCCTTTAATTATTTCTTTTCTTTTCTTTATAAGGAAATTTAATTGTTGGCATTTAAAACAAGCGAAAATAATAGATAAGACTATTTTATTCTGAAACGTTTGTAAAACCATCATTTCTGTTTTTTTACATTTCAATAAAACTCAAGAATAATACACTCAATTCTTAGATATGTTGCAAAGAATGCAAGTTGGAAATATTTACTAGTAAAGTGACAATCATATTAAAATATACAACAGTGGACAACTGCCATGAAGGCCCTGTGTTTCATACATGATAAGAATGTCTAATGGTCCATATACAACTTTGACTGTCTATTTTGTCCTATGCTAATCAAAATTTTGGTATTTTACCTGTATGACAATGTCTTCCAGTGTATCCGGGAGCACATGTGCAAGAATAGTCGTTTATCAGATCGTTGCATGTTGCGCCATGCTCACAAGGTCGTCTTAAACACTCATTTATATCTGTTGTCAATAGAAAAATATTATGCAAAGATAATTATAGCTAATAAATAAAAGCATTTTATCTTAATTGACATGTTCCTCATTCGACAATTATATAGATGCTTTCTTGATTTTTTTATACTTATGGCTATGTTTAAGCAGCTTACGAATACGTAATAATGGATCTTAGGCCAATGGTTTTAACATGAAATAGTGTAGAACTTGGGAAAATTGATCCAAAATTCCTGTAAATATCAAAATGTCAAGAAACAGTGCCTTTATTTCCGTTCTCCATTTCTCAGTCCTTGAAATAATAAATAATGGCTATTTGCTTATCTGCAGTTATGTATATCTATATTTTTCAAAGATTAGATTTAAACATATTTCATAATGAAAACATTCGTAAATTGGATTATGGGTGTCAAATGCCATTGACAAATTATATTAAATGACTACTTATTACAAGTATACAACTATGCATTTTCAGTCAGTACGTACAGAGCTCACACAAGATTAATTTACCTGTTTCACATTTCTTTCCAGTATATCCAGGGAAACAAGAACATGAGAAATCGTTGACATGATCTGCACATGTCCCTCCATGTTCACAAGGAGAACTTGAACATTCATCCACATCTGTACAACAAAATATATATATCAACTACTTGCTATGCTACTTTTATTACTTGTTAGGATTATTGGTTATTATGAATATGAATTTATCTATCTTGACAAAGTAATGAATATATTTTATTATAATTCTAGACTGTTTTAGCACTTATTTTATTTTCCTTTACCATATATATTTGGTTGTAAAATAGTGTTTAGATAATTTTGTAATTTTTGTAATAAATAAACGGACAGTACCGTTATCACATCTTGCACCAGAATATCCCTGAGGACAAATACATTTAAATCCATTGACTTCATCCTGACATATCCCATTGTTTTTGCATGGTTTTGGAGCACATTCATCTACATCTGAAAACAAAAAGTGTATATAATTACTAACCCTACTTCAGTTAATTGTGTTTCACTCTTACTTCTGTCCAATATTAATCAGTATTTTTGGTTTCATTCTGTTTACTGATCATTTTTCATATTCAATTTTTTTTTCTAAAACATATACACAATAATATTTCTGGTTAATCTGAATGAGTTGTTATGTATGAAGCAAAAGAATGTCATATTCCTTGGAAAAGGTACATGAAATAAAATATTATCTTTTTATTCGTGGATAATAACATGTAGTCCATACAAATAAATCATTTTGAAATCATCTTGTATATGACAGAAAGAACATTTTAACATATATACATTACAATTATGTAGACATCAAACAGTAAAATATTGCTAAAGTTAACATTAATACCACTCAATCAATCAATCGATCAACCAAACAGTAAAAGTAGGGTAACATAATGGAACCTAACTTTTGTCCATAATAACGGTTATGGATAAAGACTTCTACCTTTTAAGAATTAATTTTCACATTACAATTTATTACTTGTGGGAATATTACATTGTAACTGACAAACTCTAAAAACTTGATGATAATAGGCATTACATCCTACTAAGGTGCATTGTTAAATGGAGAGAGATCAAAAGACTTTGAAAAGATACCAAAGGGGCAATCAGAAACAGCACATCCAAGTAAGACAGACAATACAATGGCCACATGGACAAACAAAAATCTACACAGAAAACTAAAGATGAAATTGAATAATCAGATAAACACATTAAGAATACATGCGGAAATTATACCCCAGAGGACAGATGCATGATGGGTTATATTTGATTTGTACAACGATTCTGTGATCGATGCACAATGATATGTTTTAATATGCTAATATGTTAGAATCTTCGAGGAATTGTTTTTAACTTATGATATATCATGATTAATACATCCCATTAGATTACATTATATGACATCATGGTACAGCACACTGTATAAAGAAGAAGGAAAATGCATTTTTCCACACAGGAAAAACTAAAGGCTCAGACCACCGAGCCTGTGTCGCTCACCTTTCATTCAGCTTTGAAGAAACTTAATACACAACCTTCAATACATGTAGATGCTTCCTACCGAGTTTCGGTTCATTTGGCTAGGCAGTTTCAGAGAAGATTTTTTAGATATAGACTAATCAGAAACAAGAATTGCCTGTGGTGGCCATGTTTGTTAACCGATCGAGACGAAATGAGCTATCTTCATAGAGGACCTTGAGGTATAGCTACATAAAGTTGACAATAAAAAAAATAGAAGTGCAATATACAATACCCTCATATGAGAAAAAAAAATACAATAGTAAACAATGAAGACAACTTACTAATGACACAGTCTTTTCCAGTATATCCAGGTAAACAGCTACATATATAACTGTTAATTTGATCATGGCACGTTCCATTATGACTACACGGTTGACTCGAACATTCATCTATATCTATAACAAGATCAATTTATCATGATTTATTCACATTTTCAGATATTTATGAAACTAAAATTCAAAACTATTTAATTGGCAAACAAATAGAGTGTGGGGTATATATGCACAAACGATCAAAACTAAAGTACAATTTGTAACTAATGTTTACATTATAAAGTTATTAGTTGATCAAACATTGTTTCCACAATTTTCAATGTTTTTGCACTTTTGGTAGCTGATGTTTTTTCATGCACAATACTATATTACATTATAGAATGTGATAAACTTATCTGTATGACTTGCATCCTTCTATAGCATATATTTGGTGTTCAGATCTTTTCTATTAAATTTGGTTCTTTATTTATTTCTTTTTATTTATTTATGAATATTAAACGAGAAAGCCAAATTCCCTATTTTTCATAAGATTTTCCATTATGTTATGGTTTTGTTCAAAAGCTTATGTCTAATCTTTTTGTCTTAGAATTAAATTACCTACATATTAGTCTTACCTATTTCACAACTATACCCTTTATATCCTGGCTGACATTGACATGTATATCTATCTATTAAGTCAGTACACGTGCCATTATGCTGGCACGGGAGACTACCGCATTCATCAATATCTAAAAAGAAAGTTAAGATAAAAAGAAAAAATACAGTTCTACAGTTTTGTGAATCATAAACCTGGATAATCTAATCAAACATGAATTCACAACAGAAAGCATAATAAACAAAATAAAACTGCAAGTGATGTTCACAATTCTTCATAGCATATAGAATGCTATTTATTTTAAATATTCTTCTTGAAGAAGATATACAGATTACTGTTGCATGGTCTGCTTCAACCTACCGTAATCAAAGTGTATCTGTCTGAAACGTAATGTTATGTATTTAAGATATTTAGTGTTATTCAAGTAAATAAAACTACTTTTCACTAATGTATGCTCCTATTTAATGTATAAACTTGTGATGCCCCTTAGCGTTACCTTATTAGGTACTATGGCTACTAGTCAGTAAAGGTATCGTCTATTGACATATACTCACCCTGTATGGTAGTTGGATTAACAACTACCTGTGCAATCATTGTCTATCACCACTAGCATTATGAGTTTGAATCCCACTAATGGTGAGGTGTACTTGATACAACATTAAAGTTTGTCAGTGACTTGTGACTGGTCAGTGGTACCCCCGTTTCCTCCATCAATAAAACTGACCACAACAATATAAGTGAAATATTGTTGAAAGTGGCGGTAACACCATAGCCCTAACCCTAACCCATAATCACCCTTATCTGATACTTGTACAGTTTTAATATGAAAATTTGTATCAACAACTTTTTTTATTTCATTTTCAATTTATATCACATGTATATTTTTTTTTGTAACTTGTTTATTTTTCTAAGAACAGATTTATACATACATGATTCTATACACACAATGTTTGAGTACACAAAAGTCACAATGAAAAATACAAGTTTGATAAACCTAGTTAATCTTCCTGTATTTCACTTACCAGTTTCACAGTTAGTACCAGTATAACCAGGTTTACAAGTACATGAATAACTATTAACATGGTCTGTACATGTACCATCATGTTTACATGGTAAACTAACACATTCATTTACATCTGAAAATATATTTTTTAATATTTCAAATTTTGTATATAAGTAACAATGCATTTAGTGCTTAAAATACATTACAGTCAGATATCTTTGTTAATTCAAACCGTTCTTGTAAAGAAAATAAATGTAAAAAAACATAGATATCAAATTTAGTATGCACAACATGTTTCTGGAATTACCTTCGTCAAGTAAGCTCAATATCAAAATATTACTGGAAAGCCATATCATTTAAAAGTATTTGAAAGCAATAAACCCCAAGGGCCTAAACAGGATAGTTAAAATCGGCTAAAGTCACCTATGCCTGAGGAAAGTTTTGATAATAATTACATTATTTAGGAAGTGTAAATGATAAATGATAAATATATCTAATAAACCAAGCTGATTTCATCGTTTTCAAATCTTGCTATTCAATAGCAATACAAAAAAACATTATCAATTAATAATCAAACATTGTTCTATAATATATTCAACCTATTATTAGGATCACCTTGTTGACAGTTGTGTCCTGAATACCCTGCTGAGCACTGACAGGTGTAAAAGTTAATATGATCTGTACAGTTCCCTCCATGTTGACAAGGTGTACTTCCACATTCATAGATATCTTAAATATAAAAACAATACATTACAGAATTAACAAATATTCTATATTTGCTTGCAACATTGCTGAATATTTAAACACACAAAAAAATGTATAAATATTTGCATTTACGTCTTTGATTTTTGCTAAATATATATTTCAGTTGAAAAAAAACAAAATTTAAATCAACATTTTAAATTAAAAAAATTAATATTTACATATGACAATATCACAAAAATTTACTAGAAAGTTACCTGTCTGGCAAAGAATATCTGTAAATCCAGGTACACAAACACATGTATATCCATTAATATTGTCATTACATGTGGCACCATTATGACATGGAATACTGCTGCATTCATCAATATCTGAATTATTACAAATATGCATTTTAAATAGTAATATAAACAAATACCAAAAAATTATTATGCATTAAATTTTTAGTATTTACTGTGATGATTAGAAGGTAATAAAAATTTATTTGCTTAACCTCACTTTTGCAGACTTTAAATTGTACTGTTGAGACTTTATTAGATGAAACGTTCCTTTAACTAACTATGTATTTACTTCTTGATTATTAGTACCACTGGACAGTTTTCCTTGATGGCTAACTTCAGGTCCTTGAAATTAGTGTGACCAATCAAATAACCAGCATTTCTTTTTCTGTTGTTGTAATTTTCCATTTTTACATACAATACAGACATTACAATTCATTTACACAAGACATTACACACACTATATTGGTATTTTCCGATCTGGATATATATTTATGTATTGAATTAATACCTATATCACAAGTTATTACATAAGAAATGGTCATGATCAGAGCTCCAGATAATTTTCTACTTTGATGGAGTTATTTCCCCTTATTTTTTGGAAATGGGAATATTCATTGTTTTTATTTACTGATTACTAATCTAAAAACTTAATCAAATATTATTTTTAAAATGTGATTTTGAATACACTGTTTTGTTTAATATCCACGAATGTGATTATATTCCGAAAATTGAAAATTTCCGAAATTTTGACCAGTTTGTTTCATGTTTTATTGCATTTCTATCTATCATGTATTTTAATGTAGTTGCTTAATATTCCTGGTTTGTGATTGGACAATGCTGTAATTTTCAAGGTATCAATTTCACGGTTGAAACAGCACAAGATATTTTTAGAATTTTAGTCAATTACCGCTTACGTCATCTTGTCAATAATATGGCAATGCACATCTATACACGTGATTACATTAAAATGGAGATAACTGTATTGTATTTGAAAATTTCAAGGCATCAATTGTCGATTTAATGGTCGCAAATATCCGTTTACTCATTTTGAGACAATCAAATCTCCAATTGATGCCATGAAATTTTCAAATACAATACAGTTATCTCCTAATTTGAATACTATGACTTAAAATTTTAGCTAAAAATCAAGGTTTAGTCCATTATTTTTGTAGGTCTTCCTTAATCCTATTTGACTGTGGATACACTTTGTTTATCTGACAAAATATATATTTATCATTATATTTCTCTTATAGTGTTATATCAACAGTTATTCCACAAGTCAACAAGAATATTAAAATACAAAAAAATTAGCAACCATTGCATAGCAATGGTCTACAAACCTATTTCACAATTAGATCCTGTGTAGCCTTGGGAACATGTGCAATTATAACCATTTATCTCATCAATACATGTGCCATCATGTTGACAAGGATCACTGCCACACTCGTTCACATCTAGAAATATTAACATTTAAAATCAATTGTAAAAGCATAAAAATATACTGATACTTTGATATTCAAAGAATAAAATAATAATTTGAAATCTCAATATTTAGTGAAAACTTTTTCAAATTTAAATTAGTTACTGGTATATAAAACAGTGTCCTAGATATTGCTTGGACAACATCTTGAATGTTGTATGGACAGTATTTCCCCCTCCCCCAACATTCCAGAAAGCACATTTGCAGGAGGTTTGTTAATTGTTCAGATACTGTATTGACCTTGTGTATACGTATCTGTATTTGTGTTTCATAATACAATGTACATATACTAGTAAATACACATAACTGACGTTTTGTACTCCAGGAAATATTTTTGTTTTTGTCCATATCTTTATTTTTGAAATAGTATTTCCTCATATTATCTGTATTTGTAATATATATTGTCATTGCTGATGTTTATATGTTTGGGAAAAGACTTCATAGTGTTATGACTTGTGTCTTAATCAATTGCATAATTCTTTTGACAATAACATACTTTTAAAAGTACTAAGAAGCTGCTGCACGATTTTCTATTTCTGCAATACATACATTTTCAGAAAATAAAACTTACCAGTTTCACAATTGATACCACTATAACCTGGTGCACATATACATTGATATTTATTGATAAGATTGTCACACGTTCCACCATATAAACACGGAGAAGATGAACATTCATCAATATCTGAAAATATATTTGTTCATTATGAAATGAAAATTTAAAAAGTAATAGTCAACAATTTCTTCAATTTCAACAAAACAAACAATCACCTCTCACCTCTACTCATTGAACATATATAAGACCATGACATATGACATTGAAAATCTAGTTCCTGACTTGGAACAGGCACAAAAATGTTGCTGGGCTAAACTGGCATATTACATATAGTGGTGTGCAAAATATTTCCAGTGTTCAATACTACAATAGAAATCACGTTTGTTATAATAATATTAGCATGCAAGTCTTTTTTAATGACAACTAATCCTACATTTGTATCATAAAACACTGATTTTCTTTCCCTACCATTTGATCGTAGAATTTACTCATTATTTACTTAAATTTATGGTCATCAACAAAACAAATCAGAAAATGGTCAACTTTAAACAAACATATAAAATATTATAATTAAGCACGAATGGTATATTATTAATGGACGTCTTAATAAAAATATATATGTTAATAAGACAAGAGTATTCCCTGCTATAAAATATATATGTTAATAAGACAAGAGTATTCCCTGCTATAAAATATATATGTTAATAAGACAAGAGTATTCCCTGCTATAAAATATATATGTTAATAAGACAAGAGTATTCCCTGCTATAAAATATATATGTTAATAAGACAAGAGTATTCCCTGCTATAAAATATATATGTTAATAAGACAAGAGTATTCCCTGCTATAAATTATATATGTTAATAAGACAAGAGTATTCCCTGCTATAAATTATATATGTTAATAAGACAAGAGTATTCCCTGCTATAAAATATATATGTTAATAAGACAAGAGTATTCCCTGCTATAAAATATATATGTTAATAAGACAAGAGTATTCCCTGCTATAAAATATATATGTTAATAAGACAAGAGTATTCCCTGCTATAAAATATATATGTTAATAAGACAAGAGTATTCCCTGCTATAAAATATATATGTTAATAAGACAAGAGTATTCCCTGCTATAAAATATATATGTTAATAAGACAAGAGTATTCCCTGCTATAAAATATATATGTTAATAAGACAAGAGTATTCCCTGCTATAAAATATATATGTTAATAAGACAAGAGTATTCCCTGCTATAAACATAATAAGGAGAACAAACATGTTAAGTGGGATATAAACACAGCATATGAAGGGGAGACAATAAACACAGCATATGAAGGGGAGACAATTTATGGAAATATCAATACTTTAATCAGTTTAGTCAATCGTAAATCCCTAGTCTCTGGCGGAACCATGCTCGACCAAATTTCCATGCTATGACATTGTTATAACTAAGGACACTATAGAAGGATTTCAAGACACCAAAAAGGTAACCAAAAAGCCATCAAGAGAATGGCAGACAATACAATTGTCAAACTAAGAAAAAGGACATTTACTGGTATACATTTTCGACAATCGATTACTAGGAATCTGCTCAAGTAATACACTTCATTTGTGATCAAGTGTCATAAAAGCACAAAATAAATTCTCACTCTCATATTTCAATCTTTTAGTTTTTTGTTCAATGACTTTATCTTGTTCATCTGGATTGTAATACTATTTTCCATTGTATTTTACTACTTAAACCCCTTTATATAGATACATTACATTGTCCTTAACACAATAGTTCCCCTATTTCTTTCTTCTTTTTTTTAATTACTTTGCATCAAACATTTTTTACACCAAACACCAGATCACTTTATTTGTTTTTATCTTTTTACACATTCTGTAATTTATATCAAAAGATTATTTGTTAGTTCTATATGTTTCTCCCCTTAGAGATTTACATTATATTAAAAATGAACTTTATTCCTATGGATAGAGGATTAATATAAGTTCTTGCAACTTGTTTCCCAATCTAATTAATTACTTCCTATTATGATTGAATATTATAATGTTATGTCGAATTAATTAATAAAATATGCTTAAACTAAACACAATGCAATACCCCTAAAAAGTGGGCACCTCAAACAGAGATAACTTCATTTAAGGGAATGCAAAACAAAATTGCGTTACAACTGAATTAACAGATATATGAATTTATAAAAACCCAGCACAAATAATGTATATATTAAATGTATGAAACACAATATATTTGTCAATCAGTATATTGGAAGTTTGACCTACCTAATTCACAGTTATAGCCCGCATAGCCAGGTACACATGTACATGTGTAATTATTTATTAAGTCTTTACATCTACCACCGTTTTGACATGGAAAAGTTAAACATTCGTTTATATCTGAAATATGATATTAAAAAATATGTATAATTTCTTTGAAATCTGATGCTTGAAGGTATTGACCAATGGGCAATGCCATTGTTTTCTACAGTATTTCAGCTATGATAAGTACAGTCTATCAAAGCATATCGTGGTCGTGATCTTATGGTAGCTGGATTTCCATTTACGTATTCACTCTACTTATCACCACTAAAGATACGACTTCCACTTCCACACTTGTCTAGGTGTACTCAATACAATATTGTGTGATAATGTGAGTCTGTTTTAGTGACTTTCGGAAGGTCAAGTTGTTTTGTCCAGAAATGCCGGTTTCTTCTATTAATAAAACTGACCAACATTATTGAAATCTTGTTGAATGTGACGTTAATAGCACATAACAGTTTCTATGTTATGTTCTATATGAGGATTGGCCTTTTTACTTTGTATAATTACCACGAAAGTAAACTCAGATATGTTAATGATATTGTTGACAAAAAATCTATTCATGTATAATGTTGTTTCTTTTGCAGGATATCTCTGTTTCTACTTATATCTTACTTCAAATTATTTACTGAAAATTCTTTATATTTGCCTTAGTTCTTTAATTTCTGCATAATAACTTGGGCCAATTGTCAACAATGAATGGCACAACTGTTATTAGTTTGGCTTTTACCATATAATGAGAGTATTCTAAAACTTTTTATAAAATCTCAGATATATTTTACAAGTATTGACAATGATGTACCTGTTTGACAATCATGTCCTGTGTATCCAGGTACACATGTACAACTGTAACTATTGACAAGATCAGTACATGTGGCACCATTATCACACGGGTTAGGAGAACAATCGTCTATATCTGTAACAAATGTACATTTCAAATTATTTACATGGCATTCGTGTAAGGTAGCAGTGTAATAAACTATTCGTCAATGCATTAAGGCATGTTTCGATAAATTGACTGATTTTCTGATTTTAAGATGGATTGCAGTGTTCAAGATGTATCTGACTCGTAGAAACATTTTTGGCAACTAGATAGGACAAAATATTGCATTTTGCTTGTGACCATACAAATAATTAACTTTACTTCTGGCACATTTTGTTGATTTTCTACACTATATCTGTCATCTTGATTTTATAGTCCTAAAAGAACATATATTGTAAGGTTCTATCATATTATATTTTGTATTTTGGTATAATTCACAAATATGGCATATCTATATATAGGATGAAGTAACACTCTCAGTTGTGGAATGAAATATAAAGATAAAAATCTAAACATAACCTGTCTACCTTATGTTACAATTTTCCTTATATATTATGATAAATTCTGGAATATTAGAATCCTTATCTATGTTCTCAGTGGAACACTGTGCATTCTATTTCCCAAGTAAAAATAGTCCTTGTAAATATTAATTACCTATCTGGCAATTCTGTCCTGTAAATCCTACCATACAAATACATGTATAATTGTTTACAGCATCTAAACAATTTCCTCCATGAAGGCATGGGTTTGGATTGCATTCATTGATATCTGAAAAATAAATATTCTGTTTGGTGTAATTGTATTAAAAAAAAAAAATGTTTTCACATACCTTACAATGCAACCATTTTCCATCTGATACATCAACTGTCAGATGAAAGAAAGGCAGAGATATAAAAATCATTACTTATTATTGAAAGACAAACCTGTGGCGGCAATAAAAAACAGAAAAGAAATAACAACAATGATCAACGTGAATGAATATGTAAAACTACAAATGAGCAACACAGACTTCATCTAAAATTGAGGGTGAATTTAGATGCTCCGGACGGGTAAATAGATGCTATTTTAAGACTATTGTGCTCACAATCACATTGAAGAATCAATTCAAAATTATCACTAGAGTAGTTGAATTTACAATTGAAATGAGGTAATGCAGGAACTGCTTACTCTTCGCTAGCACCTGGGTTTTAACAACAATGATCAACGTGAATGAATATGGAAAACTACAAATGAGCAACACAGACTTCATCTAAAATTGAGGGTGAATTTAGATGCTCCGGACAGGTAAATAGATGCTATTTTAAGACTATTGTGCTCACAATCACATTGAAGAATCAATTCAAAATTATCACTAGAGTAGTTGAATTTACAATTGAAATGAGGTAATGCAGGAACTGCTTACCCTTCGCTAGCACCTGGGTTTTTGGCAGATTCTGTGTTGCTCATCTCTTTAGTGTTGTGTTGTTTTTTCTAAGCTTTTTGTTTTGGCTTCGTTTTATGTCTTGTGTAGCCAATTCTGCCAGTGTCTCTGGATTGTCCATTCGGTTTTCTCTAACTTTTATTCATGAACCAATCAAAAGTAGCAATAGTATAACTAACATCAACTTAAATGACTTTGTAACTAATTTAAATTAACGACATCTAACTAAATCAAAAATAAGATACTATTTAGGATATTCCTGAATATTGGTAATAAATAAGGACATTTACCTGTTTGACAGTTTCTTCCTGTATATCCAGGTGTGCATGTACAAGTGTAATTATTGACTAGATCTGTGCATGCTCCATGTAAACAAGGTCGTCGTAAACAATCGTCTATATCTATAGAACACAAATATTGTATCATAATTCACCTGCAAGACGTTGTTTATTTTGTACAGTCTGGTATATGGTTTATTTCTGCCTGAACATATTGCTTCTTGATCCGAAATTGTTTTGATATTATCTGCAGGCAACATAAAAGTAACAATAATTTAATTTAAACATACTGTATTGTCATAAAACAAAAAAAGGATCTGACACAAGCTATGCAACTTAGAAATGTCTTCTTTATAAGTAAAAATATGTGCAAAGGTTTTCTTTGATTTATTTTATATAAGTAGTAATAAAAACGTAGATATCACATTTAGTGTGCACGACACGTTTCTGGAATAACCTTCATCAAAGCCAAATAATTGTGTTTAAAATCTTTTGGAGCAAGAAAACCAAAAAGGCTTCAACAGAATAGCCAAAATCTGCAATTAACATTGTGACCATTAAACCTCTGGTTTGTGAATTGTCATTTGGAATTTAATAAAATGTATGCAAGCTTTGTGAAAAAAACAAAGTACAATACTTAAGGAGTTGTGGCTCTTTGAGACACAATTGACCTGTAATTGAATTGTAATGATGTAGCTTAAATATTGCTGTGGCTTTACAAAAATAACATTGTCCTCAAAAGAAATATTTTTGTTTTGAGATTTCACATGACTACCTGTTTCACACATTTTTCCAGTGTATCCTTGAGCACACGAACAAGTGAAGTCATTCAGCTTGTCTGTACATGTGCCTCCATGCTGACATGGAAAACTAGCACACTCGTCCACATCTACAACAGGAATGATGGAATAAATTAATATATGCAGCATTTATTCCAACATTTATTTGACAGCAAAATATGGTCAAATATCCTCATATCTGATCAAATAATTATATCTAATATACAATAGGTGATTTTATTATTGAATTTACCTCCGATATTTAAAAAGATTGCCTGACTAGTATCTAATATACAATAGGTGATTTTATTATCAAACTTACTTCAGATATTTAAAAAGATTGCCTGACTAGCGCATTGTAATAAAAACGTAGATATCTAATTTAGTGTGCACGACACATTTCTGAAATAACCATCATCAATAGTCAAAAGATTGGAAAGCTAAATAATTAAACAGTTTTAGGAGCAGCAATACCAAAAGGCCTAAATACTACAGCCAAAATTGGCAAAGGTTACTTATGCCTGGTGGAGGAGAACCTCAGCTTTGATAATAATTACATTATTTGGGAACTGTAAATACCAATATTAAATATATCTAATAAACCATATTAATGCTGAAACACTGACTAACATACCATTATCACAAGTAACTCCAGAATAGCCTGCAGTACAGACACAATGGAATCCATTTACCATATCCTGACATATACCGTTGTTCTTGCAGGGATTTGGTTGACAGTCATCAATATCTAAATTTATAGAAAGCTATGTCCAATAAAACTATATTTATATTAATAACATGCATTCAAATTGTAATTTAAAAAACAAAAACAAAATATTTGCATTGCCTAAATCAAATTAAGCATACAACTATCTACATTTATATTTCCTTCCGTATTATATTGCTATTTTTTGTTCAATATTTGTTTCCAACAGTTTGATGACCTATTTATAATGGTCTTCCTAAAGAGCATTAATTTCTTTGGATTTTCATGACTAATTGAAAATAAATCTGTTAGAAGTTTCAGTTACCATTTTATTTGTGTAAAGAGTAATGATCTTAAGACAACAGATTCTACCTTCCTAGCTAGTAGTCAGTTGACTACGAGCATTCATTGAACCTGCTATTGTACTGTCCATCTCTATGTTGCCATTCATTTTTGTAGCAGTGTGTGGTGTTTTGGAGTGGAAACGAATCTGTGCGGGTTTTTATGGTTTGTTTATATATGTGATAGACTCCAGACTCAAATCGGCATCCACTGACGTCATCATCTCAAATCAGGGACCGTTTTAAGGGTATTCTCAAATGGACGTCCTTTCCAAATTCTTAGATCTGTGGCTGATTTATTTGTAAGGGCAACGGTTAGAGCATGCATCAGTGTCGTCATTGGACGTCAATTTGAGAAAGTGAGAAACGGCAATAGATTTGAGAATTGGATGCCAATTTAAGAATTTGAAAAAAGGACATGAGGCACAAATGATGTGACGTAGATATCAAACATGGATTTGAGGATTGTATGTTGATTAGAGTCGGGATGTTGATCTGAGTTTTACATATGAATTGCCGTTGGAGATCAAGTTATCAAGAGGGGATGGTTGGGATCTATTTTACTAGTTTACCCTGCTACATTGTGTCTGTGGACTTTGATTTCCAATGTCATATGTGGTGGCCTTTTTTTGTGTTCAGTTGATATTGGTGAAATTGATGACCATCACTGTTTAAGCTTTCTTTTCATTATGCATAATTATAAGTTATATATGAATGATTTAGAAATGTAATGCCTGTTTACAGACATATTCAGTATGACATATTTTAGCAATATTATAAGAAATAAACTATTTCTAATTAATAAATACATACTCATAAAATATACATACTTATTACCAAATTCACCCAATTACCAGAGTGTCCATGAACAATCATAACTATTGATGTGAATTTACATATATATAATATGTCTTACTTAAAACACAATCTTTTCCTGTAAATCCAGGTACACATGAACAGACATAGCCATTGACGAGATCGTTACAAGTACCACCGTTAGAACAAGGGTTACTCAAACATTCGTCTATATCTACAACATTGAGTTTACAAAAAATTATATGCAGAATATATATGAAAATAGATATAGAAATAATAAAATTGCTACAAGATGAATCTTCATCATGATCTTGTCAAATTTTCCCTAAATTAATATATTTACTTAACAGAATCATGGTCAGTATTGGTATAATTTCATTGAAATTCAGAAATATATCATTGGTTCATGATGTTCTAAATTATTAAAATGGAAAAAGTAATCCATTCCAGGAGATCTGTATTTCTAACCCATCCTTAATATGATATCAATTACTTCCTCAAAAACATTATTTCATTGTGTGACTTATTATCACAAAAAAGTTAAATATTCCAAAGGTTAAAGCAAAAAATGTCTATAATAAACAAATACATGCCGAATGCAGATACAAATCCTATATTAAACATGACAAATCAAAAGTTTTGTTTGCATACTGAAGTATCCAACACGTCTTGACTATATGAGTAACATGACGAATCTCTTATAAGAGGCAGGGACTGCTTACCCTTCGTGAGCACATGGGTTCACCCCTGCTCCATGTTGCTTATCTTTTTAGTTTTCTGTGTTGTGTTTTTTGTTTTGTTTTTCTTTGTCCTGTATCTTGTGTACCAAATGTTGCCAGTGTTTCTGGGTTGTCAATTCTTGATTGCCCCTTAGATTTTCTCTAACACTTATTTAGTTTTCAAATTACATTTCACTTACTCGTCTCACAGTTGTCCCCCTGAAATCCAGGAATACATTTACATGTATATTTATTGATGTATTCATTACATGTTCCATTGTTTTGGCATGGTATGCTTGCGCATTCGTCAATGTCTGAAAATCAAATCAAAACATGAATATGACACTTTTATTATCTGTACTTGTAGTATACATAGTGAGTAATATCATAAACAAAGCTGATAGACAGACACATGTAACTGTTAACTAGGCATAGAGAAGGTGAGGTCAAAGATCATGATTACATCATTTACTGTTTACATTCTAAGAGTAATGATAAATTGTCCAGTCTAAAGATAACTTATATATAGGTGTGAATTATGGGGATTTATCCATGAAATAAATTCCGATATCTCACATGTGAAATATCAGTTTTTTTCCACCGGAACTACTTTTACACAACCATAAGTGTGGTGGTTACGTCCCTTGTTGTGTTACTGTGACTACACATACGATTGTAAACTGAAAAAATTCCGCGAAATGCTATTGATGTCTTTGGCACATAACCAACATGACGTCATATGAGGACTTCCAGTTTGAAACGTACAGATTAGACGTTATTTGGCTTCGTATATGCTTCAATTGTGAGTTAATTTAACTAAAATAAGTTTTCAAGATAAGCATTTTAATTATTTTTGTGCATTGTTGTAAATATGACATGTAGGATTTCACATTTTCAAGATGGCAGATTCTTCCAGCTGAATCCCTTAGTATCATTGCTCGTAGATTCATGGAATGAAATATACAAATAAAAATATAATGCATAACAAATTTTGAAAGTCTATATAATAAACAGTATAACTAAATCATACATTTTGAATATCAAAATCTATGATTAGTTATACTATATATATATATTAACAAAACGGTAATCGCAGAGACACAATAAAGTGGCCAATAAACAGATTACCGGATTCCCACTTCTCTGTCCCTTTGCCTTTGTTTGTGTATTCTACCTCATAAGTTTACACTAACCAACTGTTGCCATTTTAACGTTAGAATTGATTATGGACACATATTTATCTTTACCAATTAAGTAAACAGGCTACTTTCTTAAATTTCAAAAGAAAACTTGCATACTGTTAAATAAGGTACTAGATATCCTCATACAGATTGCTAATAGTCGGGTATAACTTTTGAAAATAAATGTATTTTGTTTCACCAAATTCTGAATTGTAAATTATGACTTCAAGAGGGGTATCATGAATAACGCTTTAAAGGCTTATCCTTTCGTGTAACCCAATTTGATTAAATATTAGCTATAAATATTTTATAAAGTAGACACTACTTATGATTCTGACAGGAATTTATCCAAAGTATTCATTCCTCATGACAAAATCTTACTGATTATTAATTGTAATTCATAATTTCTGATGGAAGTTAGAGGTTTTCTACAAGAGTAATATTTTCACAACGTATTCATATTGTTGTACCTGTTTCACAGTGTATTCCTGTATACCCAGGTTTACAGACACATACATAACCGTTGACACGATCCTGACATGTTCCGTCATGTTGACAAGGGTAACTGGCACATTCATTGATGTCTTAAATAAATACATTACATTTACATACAGCATATGTTAAATCAAAACTTATTTATTACTGAAATACAGCATGTATCAATAAAGAGACAACAAACCTGCAGAAATATAAACATTAATTTATTGCTTAGTATTCAATGAGCAGTATTTTAGCTATAATAAGGACAAGAACAATTTCAACAATATCTATATAAAAAAATACACAGAAATGTGAGAGGAGTGGACCAATGACTTTTGACTGCAACTGGAAAAGCTTGGAGAGCTGGGTAGGGTACAATTGCACCTACCAGTACTCTTTTTGAAATCTACAAAAAAGGTATTTAACGTGGAAGGAGCATGGCACTCTGCAAACATGTTACCCACTATGGTCCACTATAATAAACTGTATTATTCTTATATGTCTGCATTGGTGAACCCGAGTTTATCCCTGGGTTTTAGTGAGGTTCATGATGCTCAATCTGTCATTTTCTGTGTAATGTTTTGTAGATAAGTGTTTGTCCTTTTTCATTTGGCCATTGTGTTGTCTGTCCTTCTTAGATTTACAACTTCTTGTTACCCCTTTGGTATCTTCAAACTTTTCTTAGTTAAATAATCATTGTGGAGCTATATTTAAAGTCTAAACATTAAACAATAACAAATATTTCTAAAATTATAATGGTGGTGTGATTTTTATTATTATGAAATAAATTCTGTGAACAGCTATTCAACATCTACCAATTCTGTCATTGTAATTCACAATGTCAGCTGCTATCCTATAAAGATAGATAGCCGCCAATTGTCGTTACTACATCAGATGAAGTTTGTGACTATTTTTCTTATTACAAGTTAATTTTAAAGTATTTCGGACACTGAAACCTCAAAATGGTTGATCATTTAGAGCTGTATGTTGGTATCTTTGCTTTTCAACCTCAATAGAATTAAAGGTTTTAAAATCTACATTCAACAACTATTGTGTTGGCAGATAACAGCTGAATCAATTGATGGTTTAAACGCTTTATTATTTTGGTAGTCCATCATTATCCTTTATCATGATGTATGCAAAAAAGTGTCTTTAGAAAATTATTTATTGTGATTCAAATGAAACATCAATTTTTAAATGGATTTTGGATTTTTCTAATAGTGTGGTATTTTTTGTTTTCATTTTGGTAAATCATCTAATTGTAAGTGGTATGGATCTTTGGTTTATTTTCTACCACGGTATATAACAAATAAATCTACATACTTGTTTCACAATTGAGTCCTGTGTAGCCTGGTGCACAAGTGCATGCATACCCATTGATCTTGTCACTACATGTTCCAGAATGCTGGCAAGGGTCACTGTTGCACTCATTTATTTCTAACAGAATATTATATTTTTAGTGTTTTAATAACAAAATTATTTTATTGTATCTTCATAAAATTTATTTAAATACATGGATACATAAACAGCTTGAAAACGAAAAAAAGCTAAATTACTTCTCAATATTTAAAATGATAAAAGAGAAACTTTATTTCTGCAGCACAAAGGTATTTCTTACACATCTATGAAAGTAATTTAAAGTGTGCTTTTCTTGTATGCAGAGCTTGGAATGTCAACATAAGCAAAAGAACACGTACAACTCCGTACATTTATAAGCATAAATACTCAAAGATAAATTACAAAACAATTGATTCTTTCCAAAAATACTTTTCTCACCAATTCCACATTCTACTCCAGTATAACCAGGAGCACAGATACATGTGTAGCCATTAACTCCATCAACACATGTTCCTTGGTTCTTACAAGGCTGACTGGCACATTCATCGATATCTAATTAAAAATAAAGCATCACATTATACAAACAATTAAACTTCAAAGGGTTGAAATAGATATGTATGTACATATCCACATTAAATTGTCAATAAAATCAGATTCTAACCCAGCATAAGACCTAAAATGTATGAATTGAATAATTTTTTGTTTGTAGTTTTAATTCAGCTCAACTACATTAATCTATATACCAGAGTAATAAAATAGCTACTACAAGATACACAACACAATATATACAACATAAAGTAATATGGTAATATAATTTGTAGGAATGTAGGATACAAAAAGTACAATACTAATTTATTTCAACCATTTAGCAAATGAATAAAGCTCTGACAAAATAAACTTAAACAACCTGAGAGAATGTAACAAACTGTGTAGCATTACTTACAATACATGTAATACATTTTTTTGTTTTATTTTGTGTCAATCCAGATTCACACGTGATTTTAATGAGTCAAAATTCAATCAATTTACTTTGACATGATGAAATAACCACAGCAGTCGAATAAACATACATTTTTTCATGTTCCTAGAAAGTTATGCATCTTGTAATCATGTTGCGAAAATTCCAAACGTCAAATACCGATTTATCTTCAAAGTTCACGGTGCCAGGGCTTTTATTGGCGTAAATGATTTGGGATTTAGAACTACATCTTGTGGTGTGTTTTTGTACAGTACTCAAATGTTAACATAACGTTGAGATATTGAATTATATGTGCAAGAAAAATGGACTTACTAGTCTGACACACATTACCCTTGTACCCAGCTATACAAGAACACTGGAATGCATTGACATAATCAGTACATGTGCCTTCATGTTGACAAGGATTAGATGAACACTCGTCTATTTCTGCAAATAACAAATAAATCATACATGAATATTACACTTGATGAAAAGTTGGAATTGTGATGAAGGGTCAAGCTCTTTGTATTTGCATAATCTCGGAGGATTCTGTCCTCTATTTTTGGTTCGTAATATCGTGAATATGGTTTGAAAAAGATTTTGATTTAACGACAATACTTAGAAAGTATTCATTTTGTTTTCTATATCATTATTAGTTTTGCATTCACAAAATATAAATGTTTTTGTTTTCCCTATTCTGATTTCTATGTCTTACCTGTATCACACAATTTCCCAGTATACCCAGGACATATGCAATCATAATCCTGTGTAGATCCCCTTCTACTACATGTACCATTGTTATGACATGGCCCACTGGTGCAAGGGTCATGGTCTATAGAAGAACAAAAGCGAGTTATTAGAAACATGTGTTAGTATTGACTTGCACTAAAACTACATGTATACTGATGAGTATCAACTCATAATTACATTTAAGTTTACACACAACAATTTGATGGAATTTCATTGGATGCTCTCACAAATTCAAAACAAAAAGCTTAAACCGACAATTCTGTTTTACATATTCTTATGCAGTGCTTAATGCAATTGCAAATACTTATTTGTCAATTAAATATGCCACTAAATGTTGTTTTCTTTTAGAACGGACTAACAATAACATTTTGCTATATAATTTCTTACATGAAACACTTATTTAACATGGATGGAAAGTTATGAAATATCAAACATTGCATTTGAATGGAATTTCATTCTTATTGACAAGAAAAATGTATTAAATAAATCAATTTTTATTAATGTATTTTGCCAATCAATGTGAACATTCTTCACGGTAAATTAAAACAAAATCGTGAGTAAATCTTCGACAATAGTACCTCGGAGTGAAATGCTGGCCATCTTGGTTTGATATTATATGTGTGCCATTACTACATATTATGTTGTTGTTACTGTAGAATTCTTGATCATCACTTTTGTTTTCTCTAATGTTTACGTACAATACATGAAATCACTTGTTTGTATCATCGCCATGTTTTCTTTTTGTAATCATTGTTTTGCATGCTATACTACATACTATGATGATACATACTTACCCCAAGCAATAAAGGTAAAACAGTGTGTATTGCTAAGCTGTCTGAAAGATATAAATTTTAACTTTATTGAAATGCACATTTGTACCATAGAGGAGTTGAAGGCATATTACACAAAATAAATATTAAAATACCATACACATTAAGATTTATGATGGAAAGAAAACCAAAACATTCATTAATGCAGCTATTGAGTCCACTCTCCACAGTCTTAAAGTGAGTGATTGTTGTTTAACGCCATGTTGGAGCTATGTTATGGCGGGAACAAGTTACATTTCGATGAGACGATGCTATCTGATTTGTACTAAGCCATCACGCTTAATTGGATTTTCATAGTGCTAGGTCACTGAAACAATAGTCCATGGATAGACATGTCCCTAAACTTGGGCACATTATCGTAATTCCCTGCCAATCAGTCTTTGGTCTTACTCCTTAATGCTGCATGCTTAGCAGAGATGCAGCAAATACCAGTCTTACAATCTTTAGTTTAACCCGACCTGGGATCGAGATAATGATCGATCGCATTCGAGGTGAACCTGCTAACCATTACACCACCGTTGCGGTTCAACAGTATGAACGCAGAGCAAGGTAAATCAGATCTGGTATAGATAATATTTTTGTTTATAATGTGTTATGATCATTTCCAATTAAATAAGGGTATCTAGTTTCCATTTCTAGTCATAAATCTGTTTTTAGTTATTCATATGAATTTACATTGACAGAAGAAATGTTCTTCTTCTTCAATTTTGTTTTGCTCACATGGATGGCAAATGTTAGACGCCCTCCCTCAATTTTCTTGTATCTACCTATCTTAAGTAAATGAAAAGTATTTAACACTATTTTTATTTTCAAAATGTAAAACATATAGACAGTTAATAGATAGCTTACATACCCTGAACTATCCTCGGCCATTCCACACAGAATATTATCACCTTTCTGTGACTGTGTAGGCGTCCACTTCAGATCCCAGTAAACAACGCCAGGTTGAGAAGGGACAGGAAATGGTCCAGTGTGTGTCATTCCTTTAGGACTTGTTAATGATATGGCCGTAACCCTATAGCAATAAATAGCAAGGACTTGCAAAATAATTTCCACAGAAAATTGATATTATCATTAACTCATTACCTGTGTAAACATATCTTTGTTCAAGTAATTGTATCTGACCCTAATTAATGCTAAAACATAGATGCATATGACATTTGGTATTGAATATTAATTGCTGGGAGAAGTCTGGTGTAGTAATAGAACGTTGTGTCTCCGCTGTGTGGTACAATCCTTCGAAAGAGTCGTCCACTAGCTGTGTGGAGCTTATCAACTCTTTTTGGGGCCGGACATAAATTAGTGATTCGTGTATTAAGATTGCATTGATTATAACAGACATCTTACAGCAACGGCTTGGTAGGAGTGGTCGTTGGTAGCCCATTCAATGGAAACATATTCTAATCATAGGCAATATACCATCCTTTGCATAGGTGCCATTCTAAATCACCGGCCAAGGGCATATCATAGTGCAACCCTTTGACCTATACAATGTATTGCTTGAAAACTTTTAGCTGTCATCAATATAGCTGAAATACTAATAACTTGGCATTGAACAGTAATCAATCAATCAATATAGCTGAAATACTGCTAATTTGACAGTAAACAATATTCAATCAATCAACAACATTGAATATTAAAATTGTTAGCTGACGATGGTAAATGATGCTTATCTGATTTCAAATTACAATATAGGGTCATAGTATTCATACAAGAATATTTTGACCATCCAAGTTTAATGTAACCAATTAAAAACTAACATACTTTGCTGTTGGGTTTCGTATGTTTGAGGCATACATCCTTGTTTGAACACTGGCTCCTGCTGCCACAGTGATATGACTTCCCTTGGTTGGTGTAGGTGGTACAAATGTTGGTTTCCAATCACAGTCAATTGGTTTCTTCACTATGTGTATGATAAACTAAAATATACAACACCAGTATGTAGACAGTATGTGTACAAACAGATAGCACATGAAACAAAGAGAAGCAGTTTTTATAAAGTATATACAAAAATAAACAACACCTTCCATAGATCTAACAATTTTTAATTCCAAGTATCCAATTGCAAATATTTATCATATTTTTGCATCAGTGACTGGATTTCTCTGGGTACTCTGGTTACCTCCACCAATAAAACTGACCACCTTGATATAACTGAATATGGTTGAAAGTAGCGTTAAACACCATACCTTATATTTTTGTTGTTTTATTTTACATATTTGTGTGAGGTTTGTTTTCATTTGGTCATTTAAAAACATGCATACAATTGCTTTTACTCAAGTATATTAAAATAATATACTCCTGATTTAAATGACAAAATATCTTATGTGATTTACCTGTAATGGAACTTGTGTTAATGGTGTCGTTTCATTGTATGTGGTATTGCCTATAGTAATTGGAGCCTTTGGGAAATCTTCTATCGTCAGTGCTACTGCATACCAACCATCATCTTTAAAATGTGTGTTGTCCGCATTGAATGTTAAAGTACATGTGTCCTGATAAAAAGCAAAATTTAAGGATTGATCGCAATTTTTGTTCGGTTCATGAAGAAATAACCTCAAACAGGTTGTACACACTGTGTAACTCACATAGCGGGTTACGTAAGGGTGTGTACAACCTGATTGAGGTTATTTCGAATGAACCGAACAAATAATTTCGATCAATCCTTATAAATTAATTCAAACTTTTTTGCTATGATATTGAAAAATATATTAATTTTTTTGAAATAAAGCAAATAATCGGAAATAAATTAAAATAACCCCAAAGGGGCCTCATTTAAAGAAAATCACCTGGTGACAACGGCACACGACGCCTTGAGAACGATGTATATTTTTCGATTCCGTACATTGACAAATAACTTCAACTTTTTAAACCAATCAAAACATGTATAAAATGACATGTGACTCTAAAATTAATTCATATGTAATTGGTAAGAACATTATCTGGTATTAGAAAAAATGTAGAAATACTAAAATAATTTTTTTTTTAATATACAACAAGAATCTCAAAACAAATGTATCATAGTGCTACCGTAATTATGTTCTACACAATAATATTGAACCATATCGGTGGCGTAATGGTTAGCGTGCTCGCCTTGAGTGCGGTAGATCGTGGGTTCGCGTCAAACCAAAGACTTTAAATTGGTATGTGTTGCTTCTCCGCTAAGCACACAGCATTAAGGAGAAAGAACAAAGACTGGTTGGCTCGGAATCAGAATAATGTGTCCAGGTGGAGCAACATGTCTATCCGTGGACTGTTGTTTCAGTGAGCTACAATGTAGCACCATAAAAATTCAATTCAGTGTGTTGGTCTAGAACAAAGCAGACCTCATCATCATCTCACTGAAAATTAACTTGTTCTCGCCATGATATAGCTGAAAATTTGCTGAATTGGCATTAAACAACAATCACTCACTCACTCTCAATAATATTGATTACTTTGTCTGCTCAACAGTAATACTTTTATAGCCCTGATAGTTATGTTTTTTGCTTACCTCATCTAATTTAGCGACGGGTACGCCGTTACAAATACTGTCACATTCTTTTCCTACAGCCCATCGACATTTCAGTGTGTCACCATCCGGGTCTACCATTGGTAGCTGTATTTCATGCTTACATTCAAATTGCAATCTAAAAAAAAATACAAGTTTTTATTATTATATTGTTGTGGTTCATGTCACATATCACAATCATGAGAAATTAACATATCACAATCATGAGAAATTAACATATAAAAATCATGAGAAATTAACATATCACAATCATGAGAAATTAACATATAAAAATCATGAGAAATTAACATATCACAATCATGAGAAATTAACATATCACAATCATGAGAAATTAACATATCACAATCATGAGAAATTAACATATCACAATCATGAGAAATTAACATATAAAAAATGTCTTATTTTTATGTAAATTTATGCTTATTTAGGAAATAAATTATGGAAGCCATAGTTTGTATCCAGTTTTAACAAGGATAAAGCATGTACAAACTGGATACAGGTTTAGGTTTATGGTGTAAAACTGGATACTAACAATGGCTTCCATGAATTATTTTGATTCTAGTAGGAAAAATCTAACTTATATTTTGAAGTGGATTTTAGTAATAGAAATACATGTAATAACCATCCTAGCATTATAAAGATAAAGATAAAAGACAACAGAAATTGATGGCTTAAGTTTCAAGCCAGTAAATGAAGAATATGTAACTAAAACAGATAAATAAAGTAAACATAAAAAAGCCACAGGAAAAGATGGTATTTCCTAAAAAATACTTAATTATAAAAGCTATCTAAACCAATCATTGTAAAACTAATTACACAACTAACAAATAAGAGCATTGATATATCAGTATTTCCTGAGAAGTTAAAAGAGGTTCAAGTAGTACCTTGTCATAAGAAAAATAATACATTAGACAATTTTTTTTTTAGACCTGTAAGTAAATTGCCATTTATCTCCAAAAAAAATTGAGCGACCTATTTATAACCAACTATGCTCTTATTTTAATAATATATTTCACCCCTCTCTATCAGCTTTTCGGTCTGGTTACGGTTGTCAAACTGCTCTTCTAAAATTTATGGAAGATTGGAAACAGGCATTGGATGAAAATAAATACATAGCAGCAATACTTATGGATATATCGAAAACATTTAACTGTCTCCCCCATGATCTTCTGATAAATAAACTAAAATCTTATTGTCTATCTGGTCTACAATTAATTCATAATTACTTGTCTAATAGGAGACAGTGTGTTAAAGTGGGGTCATCACTAAGTAATCCCAGGGTACAGACAACAAGGTAAGTGTATGGGTTTAATTCATTTATAAATTTTGCAGCTAAAACTTGGAATGATCCGCTAGACTACTTTAGGAAAGAATCTTCATTTTCACAGCTTATCATATGCATAGCGGGTATTTTATTATATTTTATTAGTGCTGATTCACTGCTTTAGTGTGCTTTTAACTTTTTAGTATTTCATTCTAATCTGATTCCTGGGTCACCAACAGTCAGAGCATAGAGTCACGTTGCTGTGTGTGTGCTGAGTGTGGGAGTCCAGAAATCAAAATTCTTTGCTTGCATAAATCTGCTTTTATATATTCATATAGAATATATTTATTTGAAAATTAAACTAAAGTGTTAGAATTAGATCTTTGAGCTGACAAATTTTTGTTCTTCCCTCGACGGGATTTGAACTCACACCATTGATACACTGCAGCACCAATCGCTTAGCCTTATGCCCAGCGCCCTAGACCACTCGGCCACATCCCCTATATTAAAATATAGCTTCAATAGTCAAAAGTGTTGCCTTGTCTCGTAAGGAAAATTTAGAGATAGACATAAGACATGTGTCTAAGCGTGTGTAGATGGTACATATATACTTAATATTATAATTTGACAGCAATATAACTCAGCCATTTTTAATATATTGTATAGGATGATGAAGAATTCGTCATACAGTCACAGGAAATAAAGTATATTATACAAACATCTAAGCAGGTCACAACCATACAATATATCTGTCCCACTGGATCTCAAAGCTTACTTATATATATATCTGTCTGTGCCAAAAACCACTAGCCCTATGACCCTGTCTAGTAAAAATTAGTTGAGCTATAAACAATTGTGTAAAATTTACTTAATCAAATAGAAAAAATTCTTCTAAAATGCTATTCGGGCTAGTTTTTCAAACTGTTTTTGGCACAGACTGATATATCTATGTGTTGTAATATGCCTAAATGACTTTTTTTTTTAATGTTTTCTATCTGGTCCTGGCTTCTATATCTCAAAAGGTACAACACATAAAGGCTCTTGTCACATGTGTTCTGACTTTTGACTGATTATATTAACATTTGCATGTATGTTAGTTCTTACCATGAGTTTTTATGTATGTCTTAACTTTGCTATTTTGTTATTAATGTCAGTTTTAAAAGCTCACAAGAACTTGTGTTATACATTTATTCATGTACCGACTATTAATAAAGCTCAAAATCCACTGTAACTAACCTTCATGTTTACAGGTGATGTTTTGAACATGTTTTTGTAGTTCATGTTTGATTTTATATCACACATTCTCTATAATATTAAGATCAGGACTCTGGGCTGGCCATTTCATGCCATGTAAATCAGTTTCTGCCATATATTCCTTTACTACGCGTGCATGCCCTATGTACGGGCATTAAAATCTTGAAATAACATCATTGTCATCTGGGAAATGACATGCAATAACAGGCCAAACAAAGTTATCAATGACTTCAATATATTTTTGGGCATTGGGCATTAATATTACTGTCAACAACTGTCAAAGTGCCCATACCTTCATAGGTGATGAACCCCCAGATCATCAAACATACATGAACACCACGAACTGGAGGCTGGATTCAAGCATGGTGGAGCACAGGTGCTTGTTACAATTTTTTGTTATCCTCGACTGACGGGGAACTCTGATTTTAGAGTTGTAAATCGAGGGATAAAAAAAATTTGCAACGGTCGAGTCAATTCTTCGCCGGGTCGTCGTCAAATAAGTACGCGGTTATCCATTCCCAATTCTACCTTACATTCATAACTATAAATCACCTTCTTTCAGAAATCATTTACAGTTTTGTGCCTATTCAATTTACACCATGCCAGCCAGTTTTTTTTTATATTGTATTTGTAGTCACGAATTCTGATATTTTTTTACAACACACTTGTGATATTGTGTTTCATACAATTTTCTTTGAACAGTTCGATCAGATACAGGTCGAGCCCTATACTCATTGAAAATATTAGTAACTTCCTGGAGAGGACGTTTTCTGTCAGATTTTACAACCCCATAAAGTTTTCGAGTGTCAGGACTCAGGGGTGTCAACAACTTAATTAGATGGCCTATATACAGTAGATCCCATCTCTCCTCGTTTTCCACAGTTCCACCACAGGGCCTTGTCACTATCCACGTAAATATACTATCAATGTATAAACAGTGACAAGATCGGACACTTTTTTTTACCTCTGCACGCTTCAAGTTGCGTTTGGTTTTTTAAATTCCTTCTAATATATTCAAAACCCTGTTTGGTTCAACTCCCAAGACCTTATTCTTTTAAAAAAATATCATGACCTCCCCTCGACTACCTCTTGTGAAGACGCAGTGGTCTTTTAGTCAGGAATTCGCCTGAGTACACAATGCCATCGACCCAAAGAATAAGAATAAGAATACTTTATTAAACCAATCATGGTGCCCATAGTTTAGCAGTAGAATCAATACAGAATCATACATAACAAAATAAACCACATACATATACACATATAACTGTAAGACTATTGAGTTCAAATATTTTAATTTGATTAACAATAATAATACTTTCAATACAATATAAATTCTCGTGATCGTATAGTGTTTTTAGTTGACAAGTCAAAGTCCAAAAAGTCTATTAAAACACTTGTTATTTTAGAGGTAGTTCCAAAAGGTTCTGCCAAAACACTTCCAGTCCGAAAGGTTCCCCCAAAAGGGGTCTTCCTCTTCTGCTCGCCATCTCCCTATTTATAAGTCCCATCTTGGACTTAATTTATCTGACTGTCACTTCCGTCGCCCATTAACCTTCCGTTCCCTTCTGTTATTCAATATTATTCCCATAAATGTACCAAGCCAATCTCTTTTGATATATATCCTGTCTTCCCCACCTGGTATTGCGGACCATTCCCTGGACTTGTACTGCCTTAGGTCCTACACATATTCCCTGCATGTAACGTTAATCTCTTAATAGGTGTAACCGTGTCACTAATACATTTAGGTCTATAATTACACGTGTACTGCCTCGGGTCCTAAACTTGTTTTAACCCAGTTCATTTTTACTTTAATTTCAATTTTATTAATTCGTATTAACAGTCACTATATTACATAACATAATAATAATAACTTGATTATATTTGATTAGTTTGATTAAATACACATAGTGAGACTAAGACAAAATGAAAATAAGCAAAATAAATATTCAAATTAACCATCACAATTGACTGCACAATAAAAACATGTAAATTTAAATTTAAAGATCTAAAGATTTTGATTGAATCAAGGGGAAGACAACTCCATATTACATATATATATATATGTGAGTTGAAGTGGTCGAGTGGTCTAGGGCGCTGGACGTAAGGCTAAGCGAATGGTGCTGCAGTGTATCAATGGTGTGAGTTCAAATCTCGTCGAGGGAAGAACAAAAATTTGACAGCTCAAAAATCTAATTCTAACGCTGTTTGGTTTAATTTTCAGACGTATATATATAGTTTGATAATAAGATAATATAGTAACTGATAGCAATTTCATGCGAAAGCACTAGTAAATATATAAATTATCCATTCATGATTATTTTATCTCTTTCTAGGAATAGAGTGGATAACAACCCGAATAGATGTATAATGATGTGTTTGTCCTCTGATGATAGAAGCCATATTAATTTATTTTCATCAGATAATAATGAGAAGTTTTTATATGTCTCTTTTATATTCTTTATATATGGTTCTCTAAATTTCTCTAGAAGAGGACAAGTCATAAAGAAATGAACTTCATCCTCAATGTTGTTTTTGCATAAATTACAAGTACGATCTTCAACTTTTGTGCCAATATATCTCCCCTTTTCAATGTTCAAATTATGAGCACTTATTCTAAATTTTGTTAATCGTTTTCTTTGTTGCTTAGTTCCAAATAATAAATATGGTTCTAATTTAAAAATTGATTTAAATTTTCTATATGTTCTTAATTCATTCTTAGAGTTTGGATTGACCCTCTTATCATCATTCAGGCTGTCTGTCCAGTTCTGTTTGAATTTATCCTTTAAACAATATTTAACTTTACATAAAATATAATTTATCCTATACTTTGAAGGATCGTCATATATATAATCTAATTTTAAATATTTAAACATTTCTTTTACACAACCTACCCATGAATCATGTTTAGCTTTTTCTATTAACTCTTCTGATTCTTTTAATGATTCTAATAAAAGTATATTATTTCCATCAGATTTTACAATATGACACCAATATTTTACCATATTATATAGAAAATAAAATAAAATGGGGAAGCTTCCAAGGTCACCTCTTACCCCCATATTTGAGGATTTTGTCCTAACACCTAAAATAAACTTGCAAAATTTTGTATGAATCTTTTTCCTTTTTTAAAAATCTATCTAAATTGTTGATATATTTACTGGGAGAAAAATATCCCAAAATTTTAGAACCATACAAGAGTATCGGTCTGATAGTGTGATTAAAAATATGCAATAATGTTGTAACTTTGGGAGCATCGTCCCAGAAGGTTTTTCATAATTTAAATAAAGCTTCATTGTCCTTATTATGAATTTCATGTTTAGAGGTTGTAAAACTACCTGATGCATTAAAAACAACACCAAGATAAGTTTACTTTTGCACACATTCAATAGAACTATTATTGTATTTAATATTTATATTTTTAAGCCTTCCTCCTTTATTAAACACTAACATCTTAGTTATATTAGTATTGATAGTAATTTTCCAATCTTTAGCGAATTTTGATAACTTATCAACACATGACTGTATGCCTTTTTCGGTGGTTGACAAAGGACGACATCATCTGTATACATGAGGTAATGTATCTGTGTTTTGTTTATTGTTACAGGATAACAAGAGGCATCAAAATAAGATGAAAGATCATTTACATATAAATTAAAGAGATTAGGACTTAGATTATCCCCTTGTTTTACTCCTAATTTTGATTTAAAGAAATCTGTTCTATAATTATCAATTTTAACACATATTTCAGTTTTGGAATACATATTTTGTATAATATTATAAAATTTAGTTCCCACCCCTGCAGCTTTAAGTTTGTACAGTAAACCTTGATGCCAAACAGTGTCAAAGGCACTTTTAAAATCTACAAAGCATGCATATAATGGCTTGGAGTTTCTTTCAACATATTTATCAACGAGTGTTTTTAACACAAACATGTGAGCTGTGGTATGACGCCCCTTCATAAACCCAATTTGCTCTTTGTTTATGATATTATTTGATATAAAAAATTTACTTAAGTCTATTATTCAGAACCCTGTTGAATAACTTACCAATTATATCACTAATTGTAATCCCCCTGTATTAATTAGAAGGGTCAGATGTTGAACCAGATTTGTGCAAAGGGGTAATATAACCTATGGACCATATCTTTGGGTATAGCCCAGATGAAAATACAGGATTAAATAATTTACATAACAATGGAGTTAATGTTAATTGGCCATATTTAACCATTTCATTTATTATCATGCTTAGACCGCTTGCTTTGGAGTTTTTAAGAGATCTAATAGCTTTTGCTATCTCATTCTCTGTGATGACAAAATCTAATTCATTAAATATTAATTTATTTTCTTTTTCAACAAGTTTATTTATAAAATCTTCATCCCCTTGATCTGTTTCACCAGTGGAGTTATTTAAAACTTGAAAATGGTTCTTCCAATCAGATAGACTTATATTTAGTTCATTTTTATTATCCTTATTCAATTTAGCTCTTTTTAACTAATCTAAAAGTTTTCAGTAGGCCTTTGGGTTTTGTTCATGTAAAGTAAACTGTCTAACTTTTCTATTAATTCCTGGTTGTATTTGTGCATCTGTGATTTTCTTGCCTTCCTGTATGTTTGTAAACACTTAAAGAAAGATCCTCTAAGAAATGGATTAGAGGGGTTCTGTGAAAATTTGTGATCAAGTTCTCTTTTAAGTAATATTAAACTGGGTGTAAACCATTCTTTATGTCTTTTTACTTGTTAATTTTTCTTAGATTTAAACTTATTAATTTTTTCCTTAATGATTTATCTGCAGCTTCCAGAATTATACTATTTAAATCTTTTGCAGCATCATCTACAATTTCTTTATCATATAATTTATTCTTAAAGTTGTGGACCATAGATTGTACTGATGGAGAATTTAGAGCTTCTACAAATAATTCTGGGGATTTGTCATCCCAGATATATTTGTCGGACATTAAGGTGTGATTAAAACTATCAACAAGTACTGCATAGTTGCATTTTAACATAGCATCCATGAAATCTGACAAGTCAGCCTGAAGTTTTTTCACATAAAAATATGTAATACATTTGTATTATGAATAATATCTTCTGATGCCATCATATAATCTACCACACTACTACCTTGTGGCTGATAGCAAGTGTATGAACCTAAAAGATCACCAGTTGTTCTACCATTCACTATATATCAGTATACGTAAACCAGCAGAAATACATAAAGGTAAGAGTTGTCTCCCCCTTGAATTCACTGGGGTATCTTCACTTACTCTGCCCACAGGCGCATGGGGCATGGATTTCGTTTCCTCCTCCCCCCTTTTCTCTACTACCCCCCCCCCTTTTTTCAAAATTTTCATATAAATCATTCCTTTTTCAAAATTTTCATAATCATTCGTTTTTTCTTCATTTGACAATATCAGTAGACGTCATACATCATGAATAATACATGTATTCTGTGTCCACATTTTTTCGACTGATACAGTATAAGAGAGAAGGTATGCAACTCCATTTTCATATTTCGCGCCATATCGCTCACCTTGGTTGGGAAACCCCAGTGTTTTTTACACTTTTTACCTTGTCTACATATGCCACTGTCGTATCAAACTGTTTCTAAAACACTTACCTAATTGCCCATGTTCGAATTTCAGTCTGTACGTCGATCTTTTCCAAGAAATCTCGCCGAGAATAGCGAGGCAGCTTCGTTTCTAGATCAAACTACATCATTTGAGACGGAAGTGCAAGAACGGGAACCCTGGGATTTTTACGAATGGATTACCTGCAATGAAAAACCCAGATGCGCTCCGAATATTTTTCCCATAATGGCGGGAAATATAAACCGCTGAAAAAACATAACAGCAGACGGATTATTTCGTAAAAATGGCACAACGACCATCTGAATATGGAAACATTGAAATAATTTGATGGTAGATAACTGTTCAAAAAGAAATTCAAACTGAGAAATAGATGATTGAATGGTTTTAACTGAAGTCAAAATTCCAATGAAAAAGAAATATTCAGCTTGCCTCTACTTCAAATTATTAAAATCATACCCAAAAAAATACATATACATTGTACAACTAAAAGAAAAAAAAAATAAATAAAAAAACAAAGGAAGAAGAAGCTGAGAACAGCAATTGAATGGGACTATGGCATTTTACCCCCTTCCTCAATAAAAGGGCTCCCAACTGACAAAAATGTGTAAGGGAGCCGGAGAGACCATTTAACTAAGGGGGCTGTTTCTTTTTCATTTCATGTCACTGATTTTATAAAACAATAATCTGTCTTACAGGGGTAAAAAATAAATAACTTGTGTAACTCCACTTTTCAGCAGTGACAGAAATCAGTGTTGAAATCCAGAAAAAAAATCCTATTTTACCGTATAAGTGGTTATTTTGGTGGGTATTTAATTTTCACTTTCTTCGCGATGATGTTAAATGCGCGAAAAAAGTTCACGAATTATTATTTCACGTTCAAATAGTTAAACAAGTTATTTATTTATTACCCCTGAAAAAGAAATAGCCCCCTTAGTTAAATGGTCCCTTCGGCTCCCTTACACATTTGTATCAGTTGGGAGCCCTTTTATTGAGTAAGAGGGTAAAATGCCATAGTCCCATTCAATAGCTGTTCTCTGCTTCTTCTTCCTTTGTTTTTTTTTTTTATTTATTTATTTATTTATTTTTTCAGTTATATATGTATTTGTTTGGGTATGATTTTAATAATTTGAAGTAGAGGCAAGCTGAATATTTCTTTTTCATTGAAATTTTTTTTCTCAGTTTGAATTTCTTTTTGAACAGTTATCTACCATCAAATTATTTCAATGTTTCCATATTCAGATGGTCGTTGTGCCATTTTTACGAAATAATCCGTCTGCTGTTATGTTTTTTCAGCGGTTTATATTTCCCGCCAAAACATTATGGGAAAAATATTCGGAGCGCATCTGGGTTTTTCATTGCAGGTAATCCATTCGTAAAAATCCCAGGGTTCCCGTTCTTGCACTTCCGTCTCAAATGATGTAGTTTGATCTAGAAACGAAGCTGCCTCGCTATTCTCGGCGAGATTTCTTGGAAAAGATAGACGTACAGACTGAAATTCGAACATGGGCAATTAGGTAAGTGTCTTAGAAACAGTTTGATACGACAGTGGCATATGTAGACAAGGTAAAAAGTGTAAAAAACACTGGGGTTTCCCAACCAAGGTGAGCGATATGGCGCGAAATATGAAAATGGAGTTGCATACTTTCTCTCTTATACTGTATCAGTCGAAAAAATGTGGACACAGAATACATGTATTATTCATGATGTATGACGTCTACTGATATTGTCAAATGAAGAAAAAACGAATGATTATGAAAATTTTGAAAAAGGAATGATTTATATGAAAATTTTGAAAAAAGGGGGGTAGTAGAGAAAAGGGGGGAGGAGGAAACGAAATCCATGCCCCATGCGCCTGTGACTCTGCCAACAATTCTAGCATCAAATTTGCATGTAGAAAATAATGGGATAATTCATTCATGTCAACTGAACCCTCGAGAGACTAAAAGCGGTAGGGGGTGTCAGAAGGACGCAACATGGTGCATTCTGCTGCATTTTGGATATAAAATCTGTGCAGTTAAAACTTTAAATATAGTATGATAAAACCATGAAAAAATGGATTTTTTTTCAGAAGGACGCAAAATGGTGCATTCTGACTTCTGTTGCATTTTGGATATAGAATTTGTTCAGTCAAATCTTTAAATATAGGTACCATAGGAAGGGAGTATACATCACTATGACCTCCGTGATTGATTGAAAAATCAGTCCTGCAGAATTCACAAAATGCAAATTTATTTCCCTTTCGGGAATGTTTAATGAAATGAAACTCCTCAGTCCATGCTGTCTTAAATACGTTGTCATAACGTATTCGAGCCTTCTTTTTTTCTGGCGTTTCGGACATATTCATTCAGACATTGATCTGTTGATGTTTAGAAATCATAAGTTCAAAATGTAGTGCTTCAAAACTTTATTTTAAATACCATTTCCGATTGGTTTAATGATAAAGAATTGACCAATAGAAGTTTCCGGTACAAATTAAGAGGGAAACGATTACGGAAAGGGCCTAATTAATTTAGATTTGTACTCATTTATACGTCGTAGATTTCTACAAGAATAATCAACACATGAACAATTCACGATAAATTTTTTTACATTTTTTTTTTTAATCTGTAGGAAAACATATACAATCGGTAGGCGGTAGAAAACTTAAACATTCGGTAGACTACCGCGTAAATCGGTAGGGTTGGCATGTATGGTCTATGGATATGTTTGTCTGAATTGAGATGGATAAAATCTTCCTCTTGAGCAATTCTTGCGTTTAAACACCCGCAATCATAATATTCCCTTCACGAGAGTATTTTAAAATATCATTTTTTACTAAATCAAGGATTTCATAACCAATTCTTTTTGTAAATGTAGAATTTTCAGGAGGGTCGTATACAAATAAAACATATAAATAAATCTTTCTGTAAACCAAAGAACTTCTTACATAGTTTGACCCATATAGAATCATTTGTCTCATGTTCTAAAATCTTAACACCAGGCCGTATGTTATTACGTATGTAAACAGATAGGTCACCAGATCTCTTACCGGTTTGTTTTAGCTCGTTGGGTCTTATTAAATGTACCAGCCTACTAAAATCATCTAATTGTATTGTAAACACTGGTCAAGATCGCAATGTGTTCCTTGAAGGCAGAATATGTCTTGATCCACTAAGTTGTTTATAAAATCTTGGTCTTGAAACTTATTGTGACTACTAATATCCCCGTATGACAATAAGTCGGTCAGTCTTTGGATAATGTTTGATTATTTTTTTCATGTTTGAAAAGTAAAATTTTTTTCTTTTTAATTATGTTCCTCATCTATTCTTGCTCACATGTGTAAAGTTCCATGGAAAAAAGATCAATAATAATGACACACTGACCCATATTTCAGTGTTTACTACCCTTTTTCCAAATGGCGTCCTATTACGTCACATAAGGCCGGTCAAAGGTCAACAAAGCACATGATTTTGTCATAGGCCAACCAAACTTAAAAAGTAAACCAGATTAAGAAAGTACAGTATTTTACCTTTTTCAGTGCAATTGTTTATCTGAAAAATTTCAAAAGATGTTTTTTTTTAAATAGTTTGAAATTGAAGTATTAAAAATTAATTATTTGATGCAAATATTAAACTTGCTTACCGGGGCATATAATAAAGTATTTAATCCAGTGAATTTTGTGTTTTTGCTTTTGTCACTACAATCTATTAGACCGACATATTTTGGTAAAACAATTAATGACTGATTTCAATTAATTTTAATCACATTTATTATCACAGAGTGGTAACAATACAGTTTTGTTGATGCTATTTGTAATGATGACAGGTTTTTTTTACCCAGATAATCTCATTTTTCTGTCTGGTTTAATTTAATTCTCTGTTCAATTTATGCTATAAATTTTGATTATTGCTGTTAAATTAATTATTTTTCTATCTTCTCTGTGAATTTCATTTCATTACCCCCAAGAAGTAAGGAGTATATTTGTTATTAAAGCAGCAGTGGAAATGCAAAATAATCTGCCATTTAGTCACTATTGGAGAGCACTTGTATGTAGGTAAAATCGGCCATTTTCTAGAAAATGGTGGAATCTGAATGATCAATCATCATATTTTCAAAGTATTTTAAAATACAGTTTGCTTGGCCTACATTCCAGAAACGGCCATGAACTGTGATGACGATTATGTCAACAAACCGAAAAAATAAAAATGCTTGGGGAATACCATCGATGGAAACATATTTAACAAGCATAATGATCAGGAAAAAAAGACATTAGTTAAAAGGATCTTTTTTACTTGCATGGAATTTATTCAATTCAAACTTCTCTGTTTTAATCTCATCTTCTAATTTTGACGTTGAAAAGAATTCTCTCTGTGCACAGGCGCTTGTGTAGAGTCAAAAATATGCTCGCTGGACCTAACATTATTTTTAGGTCCAACGAGCAAGCATATTTTTGACTCTACACAGGCGCTCTGTGTTTAAATTTATGTACGCTATGAATATACAGAATGACGTCTTTGGTCTCGTGCTGCGTGAGCAGTGTAAATCAAAACAAATGACGGACTTTATTGCATGACCGAGCAGATGTCACGACACGATATATCCATTTATGTTCCAGGTTGAATTGTAAAAAAAAAATGGTATACATTTCCGGCATAATGAACACATTCAGTTATTTGAATATGAACCAACATAAGCTCGATATTTGGTTTTCTCGCTAGTTATCGTGTTTCTAAGTACAAGGAACCGCGGGAAATAACAGAAGAAATAATAAATTAAAGAAAATGGACAGTATTCAAGAAAAAGCCTTGAAAATGGCCTTAAATGGGCACAATCAATCATACCAAGAAACATTGAAATCATCATTCATTGTATGTACAAGTAAAAAAATTTCAGTTTTCACTTCAAATTGTCCCGCATCATTTTTGGACTTATACCTCGAATTTGACGACAGTGGTCAACTCAGTACTAAAATTTATGATAAGCGGGACGACTTCAATTTTAAAATCATAAATTTTCCAAATATGTGCAGCAATATACCAGCTTCTCCTGCATATGGTGTTTACATCTCGCAATTGATTCGCTATGCAAGGGCCAGTAGCAATTATTCTGATTTCCTGAAACGTCATCTTCATCTGAGAAACAGGGTACTGGACCAGGGCTATAAAAAGATTCGCCTTATTCGATCTCTTAAAAAGTTTATATTCCGATACCAAGATCTTGTCGAAATATATTCCGTCTCTGCAGAAAAAATTATAAGCGATGCATTTTCATATAGTGAAAATGTATAAAGATAAAGAAGTCAAAAAATGTCAAGGATATTTTTTTTGTCAATGTGTGACGTAAAAATATTTTTGACATTTACGTCACCGAATATGGTACTGCTTTGACAACTATTTTACCTATTTTGTTCCTGTATTTAAATACTGTTATAGTGACAGCCGGAACCTTAGAACCGTAATGAGAGCGGGAGGTTTGGCGCCTTAAAATCTGATTCAACCCACCATTTCTTTAGAAATGCCTGTACCAAGTCAGGGTCATTACGGTTTTCACAGTTTTCCGGTTGTTGACTGATTTTGTTTGTTTATATAATTATGAGTTTTGACTTTCCCTTTGTAATAATTGTTCGGAGTTCGGTAATTTTGTTATTACCCTTATTTAATGTTGTTTGAATCTTAACGGTATTTTCCTTACCTCAAACCTAAAACCCCGTGAGTTCCGAACTTCCGTTTTTTTCATAGGTGGCGCTGTTACTCTCACTTAGGGTCCATGGCGTTGTGTCCTGACAAAAAAACCGCTGCGTCTTCACAAGAGGTAGTCGAGGAGAGGTCATGATATTTTTTTAAAAGAATAAGGTCTTGGGAGTTGAACCAAACGGGTTTTTGAATATATTAGAGGGAAAATAAAAAAAAAAGTGTCCGTCCTTGTCATAGTCCGAGATTCCTCTGCCGTCCGACGGCATTATTATTTTTTTGCTAGAGCCGTGGGACGTCAGAGAGCTCTACATACGAAAAACAGCGAATTTGCCTCTCCAACTCTTGGACGGCACATTTCCACGTTTCGTGGCTATTGGATTTTATTTTCTATCAGAAACCCTTATATAAATCGCTTCACCAATTATTTTTCTATTCATTAATAACCATCTTACCCTCAGAAAGTGGTGTTACACTCCATTACAGCACGATTTTGCCTTATTCCGCCATTTAACTTCCATTTTCGAATCTACAAACGTGATCTCGCGATACTAACTGAATGATGACAGCAACGCATTGCATGATGGGAGCTACTTAATGCAGTGTGCCATATTATTTGGAGGATTATTTGCATATGTAAACAACATTCAAATCACATGGAAGACGATACATTTAAGCGTATTCTGCAGGACAAACAGTTCCATCTACAGATCAAAGCAGAGCAGAAGAAAATAATACAGAATGTGTTGGAAAGAAAAGATTCAATGGCAGTGTTACCAACGGGCTTCGGAAAGAGCATGTGCTACGTCCCCCCTTTTTGGACAAGGTACTAGATCATATTGTTTTTCTTATGGTTATCTGTAATTCACTATTGCTGTTAAAATCATTACCAATCAATGTAATCAACTGTATTAAATTGTATGTTAATTGTTCTGCCTTAACAGGCGCTTATGATTGGCAATAAAAATATTTGTTTGTTTGTTTATATGCAAATCATCTCCCATGATACATTGCGGTGATCGTAGTTTTCTCGAAGTCACGTGACAAATGTTCCAAAATGGATGCGAAATGACGAAATCATAGGGTCTAAGGGAAAATCGTGCTGTAATGAAGTGTAACACCACTTTCTGAAGGTAAAATGGTTATGAATGAATAGAAAAATGATTGGTGAAGCGATTTATATAAGGGTTTCTGAAAATAAAATCCAATAGCCACAAAACGTGGAAATGTACTGACCCAGAGTTGGAGGGAAAATCCGCTGTTTTCCGTATGTAGAGCTCTCTGACGTCCCACGGCTCTAGCAAAAAAATAATAATGCCGTCGGACGGCAGAGGAATCTCGGACTACCCACAGGCACTCGACGTTCAGTGAATAAAATGTAGGGTCAATGTGGAAAAAAAAATAGTGTCACTGTTATAATAAAGTTATTATATAACAGTGACACTATTTTTTTTTTCTACATTGACCCTACATTTTATTCATATAACAGTGACACTATTATTTTTTTCCACATTGACCCTACATTTTATTCACTGAACGTCGAGTGCCTGTGGACTACCCTTGTCATTGTTTATACATTGATAGTATATTTACGTGGATAGTGGCAAGGCCCTGTGCTCTGATAAACATCTACATAGTCATTATGAAAAATAATGAGTGCAGGAGATAATATGACAAATTAAACAGTTAAATAAACAGTTTTTAACACATACAAAAATTTTGATGACCAAATGATGTGTACGCACAGGCGTTTTGACGTAAATGCAGCTACGCCACTGCTGTATACATTGTGAGTATTTATATATCTTTAATTCTTACGTATATAAAGGTTTACTGGCTGTTACTGGACTGGAATTTGGAAGTCCTGTATCACTTCTTTGTCCTATATTTACGATGGTCTGAAGATTCCATGCACCGGCATGGTCACTAAATGGAACACTTAACGACATCCACATTGCACCAACATAACTGTAATAAAAACGTAGATAACAAATTAAGTGTGCGCGACGTGTTTCTGGAATAACCTCTATCAGGTACGCTCAAAGTCAAAAGAATGGAGAGCCAAATAAATATTTAAAAATATTGGGAGAAATAAAACTAAAGGGCCTAAACAGAACAGCCAAAATCAACTAAGGTCACCTATGTCTGAGGGAAGAAAACCTTTGTTTTAATAATAATTACATTTTAGGAACTGTAAATAATACTTGCCGTAACGAAATATCCATATCTCAAATGCCAATCGATCTTTTACTTTATACGTAGATGTTTCTTTCCTCTATAACACTGCCAAGACTTTTACCGAACTTGACTTATATACGAGTAACACGTCGGGTATCTTATAAGAAGCACGAACTGTTCACTCTTCGTGAGCACCTCAGTTCACCGTGTTTTTGTTTTTTTTAGGGGTCCGTGTTGCTCATCTTTTTATTTTTGTGTGTGTTGTCCTATTATGTGATTTTACGTTCTCAGTTCCGTCTTGTGATGTCCGTTACAATATTCGCATAAAAACGATGTTCAGTTCATCTTGACCTCCAGTTGTTTGTATGAGTGCTCATGTCTGATTTACGTTATTTGTAGGAGTGCTCATGTCTGATTTACGTTATTTGTAGGAGTGCTCATGTCTGATTTACGTTATTTGTAGGAGTGCTCATGTCTGATTTACGTTATTTGTAGGAGTGCTCATGTCTGATTTACGTTATTTGTAGGAGTACTCATGTCTGATTTACGTTATTTGTAGGAGGGCTCATGTCTGATTTACGTTATTTGTAGGAGTGCTCATGTCTGATTTACGTTATTTGTAGGAGTGTTCATGTCTGATTTACGTTATTTGTAGGAGGGCTCATGTCTGATTTACGTTATTTGTAGGAGGGCTCATGTCTGATTTACGTTATTTGTAGGAGTGCTCATGTCTGATTTACGTTATTTGTAGGAGTGCTCATGTCTGATTTACGTTATTTGTAGGAGTGCTCATGTCTTATTTACGTTATTTGTAGGAGTGCTCATGTCTGATTTACGTTATTTGTGTTAGCTTGCGCATAGTGGTTTCCAAGGCATATTGTGTTGTGTTTTTGT
Organism: Bathymodiolus septemdierum; assembly: GCA_963383655.1. Taxonomy (NCBI): domain Eukaryota; kingdom Metazoa; phylum Mollusca; class Bivalvia; order Mytilida; family Modiolidae; genus Bathymodiolus; species Bathymodiolus septemdierum. The sequence continues at coordinate 19,361,041 of OY726519.1, read as the reverse complement.
TTTGTTTTTCTTCGCTTCGTGTACCCTATGTAGCCAATTTTCCTTGATTGCCCCTTCGGTATTCTCTAACGTTTATACATATTTGTGGATCTATTGCAACATGTATGAACAATTTCACAACAATGTGTGGAGAGCAAATTCAACAACACACAAATACGTTCTTTCACAATCTGGAAATTTTGGAAGATATCAACAGCTTGTTGATAAGTTTTCTTTCACTAGCACACAGATGACCATGCAAAGATGGCATTGGAAATTAGATTTTTGTTGACTATTTTTTCTTTATTATATCTTACGATGGCCTTGTGTTCTATTTATTATCTAAATGATGTTTGAGGTCATTGGTTTTCTTTAATAGAAAAATTCTATACACGTGACAACTGCTGTGTTACGAAGATTAGCTTCATTTTCCAAAAACAAAGGCTGAGATATTAAATTAAGAAAAAAAAATCTCATGGCACCATACTCACGAAGTTACAATAACACGATACATGATGCCAATCATTATTATTTGATTACAATATTAACACGACGGGTGCCACTAGTGGAGCAGGAACTGCTACCCTTCCGGAGCACCCATGTTCACCCCCGGTTTTTAGTGGGGTTCGCGTTAGTCAATCTTTAGTTTTATGTGTATGTTTTGTAGGTCGTTGTTTGTCCTTTGTACTTTTTCTTTTGGCCATTGTGTTGTCTGTTCCTCTTCGATTTACGAATTCTGGTTACCCCTTTGGTATCTTCAACCTCTTCTTATCCAGATAAGACGTATAACTTTTTACTCAAGTGAAACCAACAATTGAAGGAATAACAATCTGATTAAAATCAGATCTCTCCCTTGCTCCTCTTTACCAATATGTAGCGCCAGGGAGGTCTGAGGAAACTCCATTACAGGTCGGTCACAAGCGAGTGACCATATGAAAATGGCGATTGTAAGACTGTGGAAGTGTTACTAAACTGCTTTGCATACCACGAGTAATCCGATTGACCGACAAATGCCATAACCGTATTATCATATCATAATATATTCATGACATAAGGTCACTCACATGTGACAAGTAGGGTTTCCTCGGATCTATCACGTCGCGACATATCAGTAAAGGGAAGCAAGTCCGAGATCTGATTTTAATCAGGCTGAACAATAGTAATGATAATAACCCAAACCTAAACATCAAGTCTTAGCATATCATTCGTATATATCTAACGTGTGTTTGGCACTTGTCAAAATATTGTTCAATACTTTATCTAATCCTTGTCACTATATACCTTACGACAAAGGGACCATTTCCACTAAAGGTGTGCTCAAACGTGTTTTCTCCTTGTTCCCAATTCTCTGTTTTATCGGCAGCTGTACAGTAGTAGTAGGCCGAACCAACAGATGGCGTCTTACTTAGTTTGGTAGCACAGCCATTGACACATTTCCACACTTTGTCTCCCACAAAATTACTTTGTACAAGTTGTCCTATTTTTGTTTCTGTACATCCAGGACCTCTGCCATATGTCCATCCCATTTTGAACTTAAACTCAACCTATGATGAAAATGTTTGTTAAATCAAACGTAATAAAAGTTACATTTTTATTATACATTTCCCCCACAATATATGTAATAGTAGTCACTTATATTGTTTGATATCGGGTCCGTCATCCACGGAGCAATCGGCAGTAAACAACTGTTGAGGTAGGTATGCTAAGTCTGATTTTATGAATATTTGGAGAGTGAATCCTGTATTATCAAGTTAGCTGTAGAAATGTACGATGTATAAGCTTCACGTGGGTGCAAGCTAACTTCAAATTGATAGACAATTAATGAAAATATCAATCCTTGAACTTGAAAATTTGCTGAAAAGTAACGAGTTTTAGTTTTCAAGAGTTGATTTTATAAAAATGATAGTCATTTTCCCTATTTTTTTAAAGATCAATTTCAACATCAATGTATCTCACATCATTCATATTAAGGCCAGTACATTACTCTTTCTCATCTCTGTAAACTTGGCGATTTTTAAAGGTTGGGTAGAAAAAAATAGGATCCGTAATACACGGAGCATGATTCTGTTCAACACGGAGCGTGTTCTTGCAAATGATCAGTAAACCACGGAGCACATAACTGAAATACAATTCTTTTTTTCATGTCACTCAAAGATTTACGCTTGGGTTACTTGTTCGACGTAATAATTCCCGAGGGTGGGAGGGTATTTGTACGACGTGCACTTTCCGGTCAGGTTTATTACTCGTTCAAGTCAAAATTCAAGGTTATTCAAATATAATAGCGAAAAGTAACCTAGTTATTTTTTACTCGGTTTCTATAGTTAAGTAAACAAAATACCATTTGCTATACTTAACGATACTATACTTATTCCCCCGCGGGAGTCTGCACACCGAACTAATAACTCATACCTCTATGTGATATGGATATTAATTTTTCATGAAGTCCAAAATTGGCTATTTCAAACAATGCATGATTTTATACATCGTTGTTCCTGAAAGAGTCGAGGCTATTGTCCATAAAATAGCTAATCATTCAAGAGAAGAAAAAAATAATTCGGAGAAGGAACAGCTTAATACACAATTACTTTTTCCCCAATAGACCGTGAAAAGGTCTACCCTAAAATGTGTATGAATAGGATAATGCTTATCATTGAGTATATGAATGCAATTTATGCTTTAAAAAACTGGATAATCATTTTTATCCTGCAACTAGCTCATTTTGTATACGAATATTCAGTAGTGATATTTGTATACTCTACGATATTCGTCTGTCGGTGCCCTGGTCGGGTCATTCAAATGGGATTTGTATTGTACTCTGGTTCACTGCACAAAGATCTTATTATGACGGCGCGGATTCAGGATTTTATATTAGAGGACACCCTCCATCGTAGGACATTTAATATTTTTTTTTTTTTTTTGCTTTTTGTTCTTTGAATTTATGTTTCTAATATGAGAGGGGGGGGGGGGGGGGGGGGCTGTATCCGCACCTGTTAAGACGTCATATAATCATTAAAGAATGCACAACCGTTTGCAGCTTTTTCTCCAAAAATGAGACTTATGAAAAGGTGAAATTACGCTAAATTCAAATTGTTTTATGATTGCACGATAAAAACATTACATATAATAATAATAATAATTTTATTGTTCCAATTAAGGGCCCCCGAAGAGGCAGAGAGTTACATATAAAACAAATATTGAAATGTACATATAACAATACAACATTTGATGCCGGACAGAATCAGAGACAAAGTAATGACATACACTATACATATAAACACTACTTATGACAACAATAATCCCCTCTTCTAATATCTAGACAATCAATAATATATTTTCCCAGAAGTACTGATATGTCTTCGTTTGTAAAAAGCCATATAAATTTTTCCTCATTGGGTAGATCTTTAAATTTTGGACAAAGCTCACCTATAATAATAATAATAATAATAATTGTATTGCTCCAATTAATGCCCCCCGAAGAGGCAGAGAGTTACAGAAATCAGAGTACTCACATTAGAAAGTTAAAGTCAATCAATGTATAATCTTGTACACTAATACCCCCAGCAAAGCTATTGTAAATGGGGCCTCTAATATCACATACAGGCCGGTAATAAAGGCCGCTAATAGGGGCCGATAATACAGGCCGCTGTACTTTAATAATTTGACCCATTTTTGTGACAAGGTTAACATCGTTCACCCGGTCATACTAAATGGGAAAATTATTTAAATTCGTTCTCAAATAAAACAGTTTTAATTTCCCTAGATCGTCAGCAAAAAATTTACACTCGTGCGTAGATTCTTGATCTGTGTTTACAATTGACCAATTCAAATGATGAAAGAAAAAATCTCGTAACCATATTTGATATTTTTTCTTCTTGATGCCCAGTTCGTTCTTTTATAAAATGTTCATCAAATTTCATCTGCTAAAGATCCATCGCTGTATATAGTGATCTGAAAAAAATATAAAGAAATGCACATTTAGTTGTATATTAACCCAGAATTAACCCAAAGTATTAAATAAATAAAAATGAAAAAAAGTGTAAAAAAAAGAAAAAAGAAACGAGATGTGTGATATCAATTTATTTCGTCATGAATATTATATCATTTTCGCACGTTCCATGTTTTTTTTTAGCTTAAAATGTCAAAATTCGGCGTCATATTTAATACACTGTTATTGTGCGAAATCACACTGAAATGTGTTTGTCTATCAGCGTATGAATGCCTACAAAAATATGTTAGTATACATATTATTACATACCTTTCTTAAATGACCAGTCTTTCCATCACTGACAAAAGCTTTGTAGATCAAATTGACGAGCTAAATCGGTTTCCACATCAAATATGCGTCAATCATCGTGTTCATCCAATTACATCAATCGGTAAACCTCGGGTGAGTCCGCTTCTCCCCCTCAATACTACGGTAATTGATATGCGTCTACGCGTCACATTTCTTCGCCGGAAGACCGTATCACTTCAATCAAACATTGCGCACCGCGAATAAGTTCTAAAATGGCGACAATAGATGAGTTTGTTTTGAAAAAGATTGGTCTTTGATGAAGGTACGGAATCAGCCGACATTGCGACGAATGAAAATATATTATTATTGGACGAATATTCGAAAGTGAAATTATTTTAATACCTCCTTCATTGAAGATTTCCGAAAGTAGTTCCAATGGGAGCTATCGTAATACGGACGAGGTTTGATGAAGGTACGGAATCAGCTGAAGTTGCGACGAGTGCCAATTACATTTGTACAATAGTTACCTGTTATAGTTTAACCTTGAACGGTCGAACGATTTTTATAATGGCCACTCGATTGACAATAACACGATCTATGTTTATAAGTATAATTTATTAAATTGATTTTTTTTTATTAATTTTTAAGAGGCATTAGCTACGATTTTGACCAAAAAAATTATATGTTTTGGAAATTGGTAAATAGCTTTAAAATGATGAAATAAAGGTAAATATTTCACATTAAACAGCTTATCGTACCACTTTTCGCCTTTTGAGAACGAAAATTACCATCGATTTATTATTTCCTTGCAAGTAAATAATTTGACCTCGCTTTCTCCGTATGCAACTGACCTTACTAGTGACAGGTAAAAACGAATAATTTGTATTTTGTCGCTTATTAACTGCAAACTTGCATGGTTCTTTGTCCGTAATTAACTAAAGATCGAGTAACACGAACCCCACTAAAAACCGGGGGTGAACTCATGTGCTCCGAAAGGGTAAGTAGTTCCTGCTCCATTAGTGGCATCCGTCGTGTTAATCTAGTTACAAACCCGGTGACAAGTCATGAATGAGGAAAGGACCGGGAAGTGTTAACGACAAGTGGAACATATCCGTGGTCATTTGTGACACAGGTATTCCATAGCGGTCAACCAAGTCATTGCGGTGACCGTAAAACTTTCGAAGTGATGACTTCAGCATAACCAAGAGGAACCCTTGGTTCAGTAGCTTCTTTGTTAGCAGCAACCCTCTTTCAAGGAAATCCTGATAGGAACCACAAGCTCTGGAATATCGTATCAACTGAGAGCTATATACACCATATGCTAATTGATTTCATAGCCAGTTATCCTATGGTCTTTGTGAAGAATCGTATGGTGGAGTTTAGACTGGCTTGTATATCATTTACATGATAAAATAATAGACAAAGACCATTACCTACTCTTGAGGCACCAGATATGCCGCAAGTGCCACCATAAGAACATTCGGAACCGACTTATATTGTTAAAAGCAAAACTGCTTCGAACAACATTAAAGTGACTACTATACAATAAATACAGACCAGGTTCATACTGGTAAAATCAATACCAAATATCTCTGTTACCATTGTTTGTTTATCGAACATCAACAATTATGTTGGCTTAATATCTAAGTAGATACGATGAAAAACATATGCAACATTAAGAATGTTTACGGCTCGCACAATATTCATGAATACTTTCATGTCTGCGTTTATAGGTCCTACTGTAATAATAAACCTATCATTCTGTAGTAGTGAGTCGGTAAAATTATAACTTCGAGGAAGGTATTTCAGGACGTCATTCTATTTGACCTTAACACAACTTGACCCCTTTAATCAAATAAGTCTTATAGCCTTTTAATATAACACTATTAACCAGAATCTGTGTATCATACTGAACAACATCTGTGGTGTAATGGTTAGCGTTCAGTCTCGAGTGCGGCAGATCATGGGTTCGATGACCCGGTTGGGTTCAAGCTAAGAATATGAAATTGATATTTGCTGCTTCTCTGCTAAGCACGCAGCATTAAGGAGTAAGAACAAAGACTGGTTGGCTCGGAATCTGGATAATGCGTACGAGTGGAGGACATGTCTACTCGTGGACTGTTGTTTCAGTGAGCTAGCACTTTTAAAATCAAACTCGGTTTGTTGGTCTAGTATAAAACCGACATCATCTCATCAAATGTAACTTATTCTCGCCATAATATAGTTGTAAATGGCTCATTTAGCGTTAAACGACAATTACTCATTCACTGTATCATCTTCTGAAAGGTTGTTCCGTTAATATGGCACCGTCCACTCTGTATAGACATGACATTGTAGTTTACCCAATGACATCCAGGTTTGTACAGTTTACACTAGATATGTCTGGATATTGTAGAATAATAGTCCTAACAAAAATAACTACATAAATTTTGAATAATGTATGAAAAACAAAGAATGAGAATAAATCATTTAACCTTGGTTTTGAAAATTAAAAACAAAGGAAACTAGAAAATGTTATGACATATTCTACTTTTAAAAGAGGAATTTATATGTATTTAATGGAAATAATTTAAATAATAGTTTAAGTTTGTTTATTTCTTTTCTTTCTTTCTTCCTTTTTTATATTTTTATTTTTATTGTTTTTTTTGTTTTTTGTTTGTTTGTTTGTTTGTTTGTTTGTTTGTTTGTTTGTTTTTGTTGATTTGTTTTAATCTACAGTTATCCTTACTTTGTGTCCTCCAAGAGGTTTCCAGCTAATGGTCCCTCCTCTGAAGTGGGATGCATGACAGATGGTAATGGAAATAAATAAGGCAATAAATCCAAATTTCTCCATCACATCATAACAGACATTCAAATGATATTCAAATGATTTCAACACAAAATAACATCCTAACAAGAACAAAACTAAAGTGTTATAATGATAAAATTTTGAAACCTCCCAAGGTATTGACAATAAATTTGATTTCCATATTTGTCAATGTCAAAATTACTTTCAATTTGTAAAGAAATATACAGAATACATCTTATTAATTCTATAAATTTGTCTGTGTAAGTCTGTAGATTTTATGTGTCATCCATATTATATCTTATATACATAGATACAATGTATACTAAAGAAAAACAAATATAATAAGATTGAAAATTATCCATCCAATCTTTGATGGTGTTAGATTACACGTGTTTGAAAATTCGTAAACATTTCTGTCTTTGTTGTGTAAAGCCTCAATAAACACAAAGCAGAAAACTTTCATTCACTGTGTAATATCGCTCATATATGGACGATTAGTTTTCTAGACATTTTTTATTATTCTCTTTTTAATTTAAATTTAGAAGAAAGAAAAACAGACCATAGAAGACCCTGAAAAAATGCATGTGCAGATTTTCATTGCACTATCGTGTATCCAATCACATCCATACTCTGATACCTATTTATCTAACTTACTGTATAAAAGCAAAACTCGAATCAATATCTAAGATGTTTATGAAAGTATTTACATTGTTAGATACTCATTTAATTACTAAACCTTGTTGCTTTTAAAATCGCTTGAACCCATAAAACTAGTTTAACATAGCAAGATCGTACCTGTACCAAACCAGGAAAATGAGCGGTGGTGTATATATTAGTGGTATTGATTTTTCCTCTGATTCTATTTTTTGATTGCATTCATATTCCGACAGTGTGTTATTAATTGTTTTTAAATTTATTGAAATACAAAAAGTGACAAAAGTATTTCACGTTTACGACATCATGCTAAGTAATGCGGTTGAAGTTTGTTGATGTTTGACAAGCTATAACTTGATAATAAATATAGTATAACTAATCGTAGATTTTGAATATCAAAATAAGACCACGAGTGACCGAAGTACGCATAAGGATTAAACGAGTTCCGCCCACGAGTTTAATCCTTAATGATATTATAACGATATTATAAAGTACGGAATCGTCTTAGATATTGCAGACAATGAATATAATTAAACAGATTGTTATTGGAAATTATTCAATAAATCTTACGAAACGAAAAATAAATACATTGCAGTAGAAATATGATACAATAAATGCACCAGAAATGTACCTTTCCCATGTTACCGGAAAATAAACGATTTTTTTCCGGATCGACATATTTTGATAAAACGCTCCTTAAACATGATTATTTCACAAAATAAACATTCAATGGTTCTAAAACTTTAAATATATGCAACCAAAGCACATATGTTCAATAAATATAAACAAAATACAGAAAAAGCAATTGCAAATGTCGTTTATAAGTGGCGTAATGCCACTTATAAACGACATTTGCAATTGCTTTTTCTGTATTTTTTTTTTTTTTTTTTTGTTCAATTTTTTTCTGAAAATTACGGCAGCCCGCCATGAACATAAATAACGTTGCGTTATGTGCCTAAATGTATGCCCAATACATCAACTCTTCTATTAAATCTCATGATTTTTAGCCTTTAATGTTCCTATATAAAGAAATTTATTTTTGGAGACAAGGAATGTCAGATCATATGATATATTTTTTTAGTTTTTATTTAGATAATGCAGAATATTTTGTGTGCCGCATGATTTTCAGGCGGAGAATTTCATAGCTGTCCGTGCATCATCAGAACGTTGTCCTTCTTACAGTTTCTTTCGTTTCTGTTTCCGCCAGAGCCTACTTGTATGTTTCTATGTTGTTCAAATTAATGCACTCAAAGCATAAAATCTTTTCAATAAAAAAAAAAGGAACTTTTGGTTAAAACCAAGTTTCGTTCTTATTTGTATTTTCAGCCAATAAACTTGACTTCTTAAAACTGGATAATCATACAAATGCCAAAACCGACTGAAAATAGCAATAATCGCAATAAAAATCAGAAAATTTCAAAATAGTGAACCGAAAGAGCTAACCAATTTTCAATGCTGATTAAATTATAAAAGTAAATTAACATTTTAATTTCATTTACAATAATGATCGGCATTTGACACTTACTTCTTAAAGTTTGAACATTTTTTTTAATCGTCTGTTCTTAATTTGTTTTGCATTCATATAGCTCCCTGTCTAAATGAAAGGGAAACTATTAAACAGCTCATTAAAAATATTATCCAATCAGAACAACGAATCGCTTGCTACACACCACCTATGATTACCAAATACATTTCTTGTAGGTCACTGTTTGAAAAATTAAAGTTAGTGGAGATTCATTTAGGTATTTGGGGGTTGTTGTCATGTCAAATACAGATGGCGACAGGGGCCAGTTTTACGAAGGTGTCTTAGGACTAAAGCATGTCTTATGATTGTCTTACGACATAATTTTGTCTGTTTATCAAACTTGTCTTATGTTTCGTCAGGTCTTAGCATTTGTTACAAATTTAGGACAACAAAATATATGTCTTAAGATGGTCTTAGGATATAGTCATGTGTAAAGACATCATTATGATGCCATGGGTTGTTCGTCATGATATAGCTGAAAAATTGCTCAACAATCACTCACTCCTAAGACACAGAAATAAAGTATTTAAGGGCCCTGTATTTAAGCAGAGTCAGCGTACTTTATGACGTCATTAACTGTTTCTGCTTAAAGGAAAGTTGAGCGGAAAAAATCGGTAAATTCACGGAAAGAAAAGAATGTAACGCTGAAGGAAAAACATCTGCATGCCAAAACACAAGCTTTATTTCACCTACGTTTTACAAACTTTTCACAAAAAAAGTATACATATTAAATGTTATTATCTTAAAAAACGAAAAAATCTTTTCAAGAATGTTTTTTTTTAAAGAAAGTTAAAAAATATTTCTAAAGGAGTAAGGTCAACAAAATGTCCAGTTGCAACTTGACGTCAAAAAATCACGAAGTATAAAACTTTACACATTCAAAACTATATTTTTCGCTCATGATTTTCGTGCCAAATCCAAATAACATAAATGTTCATTTTCAGTGGCAGAGAATGAACTTAACAAACTTGATTTCGGATAAAAATTACGGTTTCTACGTAAAATTGTAGAACGTTACCCAATTTGTCCAGTGAACGTTTTTTCTTATCGACGACAAAATAACGTCGCGCAACATAAAATCTTGCTATATTTTTCAAAGGGAAGTTTTCTATTAAAATGAAAACAAATAGATAAATAAACAACAATAAAAAAAGCGAAACATAAAACAAACAATCGATATCAAAACTTGAAAAACAACAAACAAAAAAGTTGAAACAAAATACAAAAATTATGTGTTTCCGCTTACCCGAGCGACCCTAATTAAACTGACTTCATGACCTTAATTTTGTTGGTATCATTTTTGAACAAGCATTGCAAAAAAGAAGATATGCATTGTAGAAACTATAATAATATAATAGTAAAAAAAATCGGACAATATCATTTTCTACCGAAAAGGTACCAGCTGCCGACTAAATTTATTTAAGCACTTTAGCGGAAGCACATAAACCTTTTTGCATATGAAAAGAATGAATGAATTTTTGTGTTTAACGCCACTTTCAGCAATATTTCAGCTATATTTTGGCGAAAAGTTTTAGTGGTGGAGGAAGCCGGAGAGAACCACCGACCCTGGACAAGCAACAGGTAAACTTTATCACTTGCGGCTGCGAGTCGAGTGCACCCTTTTTTGTAATTTACAAAGCTGGGCGCGAACCCACGCCGTATTGGTGATAGGCTTGTATGAGTTGTTAGATCCAACGACATAACTCATTGAGCCACCCAGCCCTCCACATATGAGAAGAGTGTAGGTCTAATCTTAAAGGGTGTTGTTTACATATGTCGAAATGCAATTTACATCTATTCAATGAACAAAGAATAATTTTAAATACATGTATGCACATTTCATTCACATGACTTTCAGTGATCATGGCACCGGAAATTTTAAAACGGAAAATCAAAGATGGATGGGACGTTACACACGAAAAGGGAACAACAGTTGTCAAGGGATATTACTTTAAAAAGATTAACAATAATATTTTAAATTACAGACTGGTGTTATTGCATATGTCCCATTTTTATCGGTTAAACATATTCTTCTAGTTGATATATATACTAATTTACTTCAATTGACTGAGAATGATCACCTTGATATTTTGTCTGCAATTGATTTACATGAAAATTAAAAATGTGAACTGAATTATTTTAATTATAATTTCACTGGATTATGCATACGATATTACGATACATTTTCAAAAATACAACGTATACAATCAATCAATAAACAAACAGAATATGATAATCTCATTTTAGAGCAACACTATACTTTCAAAGAAAAATGGATAAAATACAGTCACATAACATAAACAATAAATACATACAAAAAGGGAATAAAAACGAAATAAAACAACAAAACAAATAAGCAAACACCGTAAAGGAAAACACTAACAACACACATAGACAAGCAAGCGAAAATAAAATAAAAATCAATAAAAACAAAAAGTAAAATTCCGAAATACATCAAAACACACCCACACCACCTCCATCCTAACCAAACCCACGGTATGCAAACACAAATAAAATTATGTGTAACGTAAAGTGTCACCAACATCGCGCGTAACATTGATCACAGACATGTACGATTTTGTTCCTCAACACGTTCAATAAATGATATCAAGAACTAATTGAACTTATATTGTGAATATTTTGCATACAAAGCATAAAGTTATTTCAATATAATATAATTAACTTGTCTAGCATTATTAATATACCAATGTTTCTGACCGTGTACAATAGTGAATAACGTGGAGAGTGCCACGGTCCCTGCATCCTAAAGACCTCTGTTGTAGATTTCGAAAAAGCCGCTACAAAAGACTAATTTGTTCGTCTCTACCAAACTCTCCATACTTTTCAGTGGGTTGACCTATCCCTCCCTCATCTCTTTATAGTTTTATATATTATGGAGGGGATAAGGGTCATGGTGTATAACGCCACTTTCGACAATATTTAAATTATATCGTGGCAGTCAGTTTTATTGGTGAAGGAAACCAGAGTACCCAGAGAAAATCACAGACCCGTCGCAAGTAATTGACAAACTTTATTACATAATGTTGTATCGAGTACGCCTCGCCATGGACGGGATTCGAACTCACATTTTTAGTGGTGATAGGCACTGATTACATAGGTAGTTGTAAATGCAACTACCATGCGATCACGACCATGACGGCCCCTATATAAGTTGTGAACCTGTTCTCGTCCTGAATATAACTGAAATACTGTTCTATGAACGTTAAGCAATAATCAATCTTATAATAATTTTGCTAAACCACCGCTCTCATGCTAAAGCTTATAACGTATGCCATAATTTCACGGAGGTTGAATAGACCAGCCTGTGTTATTTTCAAAAAATCTGATGTAGTCGTTTTGTTTTATATCATTACGTTTCAAATGAGAGGTATAATCATATATTTTGCTAATAACCGATACGAACATCAGCAGTAGTTTTTATTGAGATTTTTTAATTGAATACATTGTTCACTACAGAGGCGTGCGAGTTGTCCGGAAACTGTGGGGGTGGGATGAAGTTGTTCAAGCTTAAAAGGTGAACCAGAAAGTGAAGGGGCAAGCTTCAGAAGTGGACCGGAGAGGGGGGCAAGCTTAAAAGTATGCGGGTGAATCTTCAAGCCGTGACTGAATAGGGAAGTTTCAAAAACCGACAAGCAAAAAGGGGTCTTTTGGCTTCAAAACTCCACAAAAACATCTTAGTTGACTGTACATGTATTTATTACATGCTAACAATTCAACTTATTCAAAATGTATGCCAAGCAATTCAAAGTGCCATCCTTGAACACCCAATCCCTTCGTCCCGGCTCATATGTCCCTGCATTATATACTGATATAGTAAAACACGGGTTACTGAAATCTGGTCTATTTTGTTTTATCTTAACCAAATTAAATTTCAACAAAACACATAAAGCTGTTTTATATCGACCTAATCTAAGGGCCTAAAATGGGGCATTTTCATAAATGAAACTGACAACTGGTCAAAGCTACAGCATGTGATAACTACAGATAACATGAACCATTGCTGATTGATTTCACGGCATTTTAGAAGAAATATTTTACCAAATTAAATACAACTTTTATCTTAACAGTTCGTGTGATAGCATATACTGACGATGCTGTCCGAAAAATCAGTTTAATGACAACTTGAGGTTCAAATGAGCCCGAATCGCTCACATGTATTCGTTCACTACTAGTATTTGAGTTCACAAATTTTGTAGTGTCGGGGACAAAAAAATGAGGTAGCTTTATAGAGGGCTTCCATACATAGTTGTTCTACTCTAAAAAAAAAAAATGGCCTTGCAGATTCAGAGAAAAGATAAAAATATGAAAATTTAAGGGCAAGTACTCGTGACCGTTGTTTAGGTTTGGTTTATGGCGTTTAATGCCAATGTTAACAATATTTCAGTTAGATTGTTGGAGGAAACCGGAGTACCCGAAGAAAAACAACCGACCTGTCGCAAGTCACTGACAAACTTTATCTCATATCGCCTGAGCTGGATTCGAACTCACAACGTTAGTGGTGATAGTCACTGATTGCATTGGTAGTTATAAATCCAACTACCATGCGATCACGGCCACGTTGGCCCCTGACCGTTGCTTATGAGTTCTCCCTTTTGCCTTTGTAACTGCACGTTGCTATGTGTATCATGATATGGTAATTTTTTTCAAGTATGATATAAACTAAAACCATATTTGTCTCGGAAGATATGCTTCAAAATAGACGTCAATATTTTAATATGCAAATTTGTACGACAGAACTGAATAAGCTGTTGCCTTTAATGTGCCTAATTATTAAGGCTATAAAATATACTTAATCCTCAATATATCCATGTCGACTTTTTTTTGTTAAAAGGATGCAGTAAAGTTACGAAAACACCACTTAGAAATTCTTTTGCAATTTGTTCCCGGTTTGACTATGTTTTTTTTATATCATTGATTGACTGGACTATAGCTATGATAACCAGTAATCTCAGATCACCATTATATTTAATTTTATATGCCTATGGATGTGGTTAAATTCACAAGAAACAGTAACTATGAATTAAGCAAATATTTGGACTATCAGAATAAAACCTCAGCCTATCATAAATCACAACATTTTGTCATATATTAAATATATTTCATAAAGGATTTACTTACTTTCTATAAATTGTTATATTTCACAATGAAATATACAAGATATATGTCATGATATATTCACACTGTTGCCAGTTTTGTACATTATAAAAGGGACCCTATATTAACTAGTAACATACATATAGAGCCTATACAAGTCAATTTCTGCAATGAGAGTGGATTTTACCAGGGGTGTATTTGTTTGGTAATCTTCTGTATTAGTCCAGAAGGAGTCCAAGATCGTGATATAATAACAACAGTTACAGATATCTCCAGAAATAACAACAGAAGGAGTCCAAGATCGTGATATAATAACAACAGTTACAGATATCTCCAGAAATAACAACAGAAGGAGTCCAAGATCGTGATATAATAACAACAGTTACAGATATCTCCAGAAATAACAACAGAAGGAGTCCAAGATCGTGATATAATAACAACAGTTACAGAGATCTCCAGAAATAACAACAGAAGGAGTCCAAGATCGTGATATAATAACAACAGTTACAGAGATCTCCAGAAATAACAACAGAAGGAGTCCAAGATCGTGATATAATAACAACAGTTACAGAGATCTCCAGAAATAACAACAGAAGGAGTCCAAGATCGTGATATAATAACAACAGTTACAGAGATCTCCAGAAATAACAACAGAAGGAGTCCAAGATCGTGATATAATAACAACAGTTACAGAGATCTCCAGAAATAACAACAGAAGGAGTCCAAGATCGTGATATAATAACAACAGTTACAGAGATCTCCAGAAATAACAACAGAAGGAGTCCAAGATCGTGATATAATAACAACAGTTACAGAGATCTCCAGAAATAACAACAGAAGGAGTCCAAGATCGTGATATAATAACAACAGTTACAGAGATCTCCAGAAATAACAACAGAAGGAGTCCAAGATCGTGATATAATAACAACAGTTACAGAGATCTCCAGAAATAACAACAGAAGGAGTCCAAGATCGTGATATAATAACAACAGTTACAGATATCTCCAGAAATAACATCAGAAGGAGTCCAAGATCGTGATATAATAACAACAGTTACAGAGATCTCCAGAAATAACAACAGAAGGAGTCCAAGATCGTGATATAATAACAACAGTTACAGAGATCTCCAGAAATAACAACAGAAGGAGTCCAAGATCGTGATATAATAACAACAGTTACAGATATCTCCAGAAATAACAACAGAAGGAGTCCAAGATCGTGATATAATAACAACAGTTACAGAGATCTCCAGAAATAACAACAGAAGGAGTCCAAGATCGTGATATAATAACAACAGTTACAGAGATCTCCAGAAATAACAACAGAAGGAGTCCAAGATCGTGATATAATAACAACAGTTACAGAGATCTCCAGAAATAACAACAGAAGGAGTCCAAGATCGTGATATAATAACAACAGTTACAGAGATCTCCAGAAATAACAACAGAAGGAGTCCAAGATCGTGATATAATAACAACAGTTACAGAGATCTCCAGAAATAACAACAGAAGGAGTCCAAGATCGTGATATAATAACAACAGTTACAGAGATCTCCAGAAATAACAACAGAAGGAGTCCAAGATCGTGATATAATAACAACAGTTACAGAGATCTCCAGAAATAACAACAGAAGGAGTCCAAGATCGTGATATAATAACAACAGTTACAGATATCTCCAGAAATAACAACAGAAGGAGTCCAAGATCGTGATATAATAACAACAGTTACAGAGATCTCCAGAAATAACAACAGAAGGAGTCCAAGATCGTGATATAACAACAGTTACAGAGATCTCCAGAAATAACAACAGAAGGAGTCCAAGATCGTGATATAATAACAACAGTTACAGATATCTCCAGAAATAACAACAGAAGGAGTCCAAGATCGTGATATAATAACAACAGTTACAGAGATCTCCAGAAATAACAACAGAAGGAGTCCAAGATCGTGATATAATAACAACAGTTACAGAGATCTCCAGAAATAACAACAGAAGGAGTCCAAGATCGTGATATAATAACAACAGTTACAGAGATCTCCAGAAATAACAACAGAAGGAGTCCAAGATCGTGATATAATAACAACAGTTACAGAGATCTCCAGAAATAACAACAGAAGGAGTCCAAGATCGTGATATTAATAACAACAGTTACAGAGATCTCCAGAAATAACAACAGAAGGAGTCCAAGATCGTGATATAATAACAACAGTTACAGAGATCTCCAGAAATAACAACAGAAGGAGTCCAAGATCGTGATATAATAACAACAGTTACAGAGATCTCCAGAAATAACAACAGAAGGAGTCCAAGATCGTGATATAATAACAACAGTTACAGAGATCTCCAGAAATAACAACAGAAGGAGTCCAAGATCGTGATATAATAACAACAGTTACAGAGATCTCCAGAAATAACAACAGAAGGAGTCCAAGATCGTGATATTAATAACAACAGTTACAGAGATCTCCAGAAATAACAACAGAAGGAGTCCAAGATCGTGATATAATAACAACAGTTACAGAGATCTCCAGAAATAATCCAGGATATGCATACAAAAAAAGCAGAACAAATATTGCTCCTGGAGAAAGGGCAGATAACACAGGAGTAGAAATGGACATCATAATGATAGAAGATTTACTTGACACTGATGAAAGTGATGATAATCATGACGATACCGTCATCATTGGTTCAATTATACAAACATTGTTGTAAGTAACATGGGTATACGTTGTTTCAGTTCATAAAACGCTACCAAAGTTATGATGACAGGCCAAATTTGATTAAATCTCTCCCCTGTGTTCTCTAATTCTAGACATTGTTGAACTTGTTCTTGTAATGAATATGCATGACATATTTGTTGCTTGACTTTAAGCATCAATAAATCATACACTATTAAAACTTGGCTGCATAAGTGAAATGACAGGTTGTGTTTTATAACAATATACAATGTATAGATGAAGTGGATCGCTGTTATTTTTGATGATGCCCGTCTTGACTTTATTATCAATGAATCATCGGTCTATAAGTTCCTCAGTTTGAAAAATCATGCTTTTTCCCGGCTAGTGTTTCGTTTTAGTTTGTGCATTCACTTCATATTGCCTATGACTATTATATATATTATTATAAACCACTTTTTTTCAAATTTGAGACCGTTGTACAAAAACATGGTTCGAATAAAATGTTACTCTTTTTCTAAATATTAAATATTTTATTGCAGGCGAAGAGTTCGTCGAACCAAGGTGGGGAATTACAAGTATAATGTTGTCTACAGTTATCCTGCTATTGAATTTAGGCGAGTTGTTAAGAGTGTCGGTTGATTGTTTTCACCACCTGCTCTTTACATGTCCTGAAATGGATGTACGACTCCCTGACTTCGGCGATTTACATTAGAAAAAACTATTTTGGTCGTCCTTCGACATCTTGGACATCAAGAAAATGTTAGACTTTTTATCAGACATCTTTGACATATCTGATTCGTCAGTAGTCAGTAGTCATGTGTCGAGACCGAGTTATTAATGCTCTATTGAACAATTTACTTGACAGGTATATTTCTTGGCCCTTAAACCAGAATATACAGGCTGATATTGCAGTCAAACTTCATGAAAAGAAGGGATTCCCAGGAATTATGGGATGTATTGACGAGACACATAAAAATAAAGGCACCACATGAATATTCTCAAAGATATGCAAATAGGAAAGGTTATCACAGTGTGATACTCCAAGCTGTTTGTTCACTAGCTGTTTTGTTGGTTGGCCTGGAAGTTGTCATGATTCCAGGGTGTTGGATGGTCCAAGGGCTTGTGGTTAATATCATATTCTTGGAGATGGAGCTTATCCTATCAAACCTTGGTTAATGACACCATACAGAGATACGGGCAACAAGCATTATAATTACGTTCATTCAGCAACACGTACTGTCATAGAATGTGTGTTTGCGCTGTTGAAAGGACGCTTTAGGAGGCTTCACTTTATCGAGTGCAAGAATGTCAAGACAGTTAAAAGATATTGTAATTACATGTTGTGTTTTACATGATATATCAATCAGTGAAGGAGATATAGCATTGGATTTTATGGATCCCATTGAGGTAAATCAGGCCAATGCTTACAATCCACATGTGGTTGGACCCGATCCTGCTGGAATTTTGTAAAGAGACCAAATATCCAGAGAGTTACCATAAACCACCATGCACAGAAGTAATTTAAGAGAAGCTTAATAGTGCATAGATGTATTTGTACCTACATAATTTTCTTCCTTTTTTCAAATAAAACATTCGATAACAGAAATAAGTACCTCATGTAAAGCCTTAGGACAACGACCCTTTTTACTGAACTTAAATTACATTGCTGTGTTGGTCAGTGTACAATGTGATGCCATTCTTGAATCAAGTCACAGTTATTTGAAATTCAAATAATAAATGAAAATGAAACAAATTAAAAATATAGGACATTGTAATTGTATTTTTTGCAATCTGGACTCATCCTATAATTTCAAAGATAAAGCAGAATAAAACAAGTTAAAATGAATATTCAGAAAAGAGACAATCCGGATCATAACAACAAGGTCAGGGTACTGGCAAACACAGATCAAATTTACTTAGCTTTCTAATAATTGATAGCCGTTTGTGTATAATTTTGAGGTATTAATATTGTATGTCTGTAAAACACATGTGATTCCCCATAATGGCACATATCAAAGAAAAAGGACTTTGCTGCAAGTTCAACAATTTGTACATTTTGCAGAAATAAATCCAAACTCTTTCCAATCAAAAACCTCAAAATCGAAAAATGACTTAATTTCACAAACCTGTAGTTTTGGGGATTTTGTTTTATTCTAACCCCGGGGCTGTCGTGGTCGTGATCGTACGAGTTTGATTTACAACTACCTATGCAATCAGTGCCTATCACCACTAAGGTTGTGAGTTCCAATTCCGCTTAAGGCTAGTTGTACTCGATACAATATTATGTGATAAAGTTTGTCATTGACTTGTGACATGTCAGTGGTTTTCTTCGGGTATGCCTATTTCCTCCACCAATAAAACTGACCAATATTACTGAAATATTGTTGAAAGCAGCGATAAATACAATAATCCTAACCCCATGCCATCCTCAATATACATGCAAATATAATGTAAAACTGAAGTGTTCTAATTTTAAAATGTGAAAAAAAGTTAACCGCACATCTACCATGCACTCTATGCATACGGACAGACAGACAAGGGTAAAGCAATAGGCTAATGGTCTTTTCATTGCATGGGCACAAAACATAGACAACATGAATTTCAACAGAAATGTGAATGCAACACCAGATTTCTGGAAAGGGTTAGGATTTCCTTTCCTATAAATGGCACCAGTCATGAAATCAAAATTACTCTTCCTTTTACCAGTGAGCAGTGTATGTGTGAAGTTTAATAATTCTATTTTGACCACATCATTTTAGAGTAAACTTCCACATCTTTAAATAATTCTCCATTTGTTCAATGTAACATTCAGAGGAGGATTTAGACCTTGAGAAAAGCAGGGTTTCTCTACATGTACGACTCTAGAGACGATGAGGTGTTGGGTGGGCTGGAATTGAAAACAAAATCAAGAT
Organism: Bathymodiolus septemdierum; assembly: GCA_963383655.1. Lineage (NCBI taxonomy): Eukaryota > Metazoa > Mollusca > Bivalvia > Mytilida > Modiolidae > Bathymodiolus > Bathymodiolus septemdierum. The sequence goes on along the minus strand of OY726519.1, from coordinate 19,341,155 downwards.
AATGGGGAGGGTGGTATATTCGTATTTTCTCTGAATAAGCTAAATTGCTTCCAATAAATATCATGAAACTCTTCTTTAGTTCACGTACTCTGAGCCTAGACTTATTGCTGGTTAATTTTAAAGGAATTGAACAAATCATTTCTTATTGTACTTTTATTTTGATCCTTTAAAAGAGACATAACAGTGAAAGTACAACACATATCCTTATGTCCTGGAAAAAATTAATCAATAAAATAAACAATAAAAAATATCAACACTTATGCATTTAAAAGTGAAAAAAATTAACATCAACAGAGTTTACTTGTCACTATTTCAAATTAAGAGGAACATTCAATAAAGCAAGTAAGACTCGTTGTGTACACAAATACATGAACAACAAAGTGGATACTATCATTGGTACATAAACATACAGGAAATTACCTATACAATGTTTTAAATGTGCAAGTTTCAGTTCCTATCTCAGAACTCAAATGATTATTTATTTTCTTCTAAGGATTTCATTGAAATATGCATCTTTAATATATTTAAGCTGAAATAAATTTAACATGCATAAAACAATTTCAAGGTGTTTAAGACTGAACTCTCTGACCTAAAATATTAGGTACACATAAGTGAGGTGAGAAATCTTTAATATTCTAGTTGAGTGTCATTAACTTTAGTGGATGATATATATATCCAATGCTTAAAAAATTAAATTGTTCAGAAAATTATATCTAATGTTGTCCATCTAATGAACATTACGTTGTATACTATGATCTTTTGAACGAACAAACATAAAACCTTTCATATTGACAGTTACTGGTATTTAAGAACCTGTATATCAAGTTCTTCTGAATCTGGAAAAGATATGTTAATTAAAAATTTTAATTGTTTTGTGGACTTGAAAACAACTTTCGATTGTGAGAGTGATTTTTGAAATATGCAGTAAAAATTCATCTACCGTGGCAAAGTCTGTACAATAAATTAATGTCTTCTAGCAAGTCAGTCCTATAAATGTTGTGATTATAGTGTACAAATAAAACAAACTCTAAACATGTGAATAAAAATATCCCTTATTTTTAAAAACCTCAACATTCAAAATTAAAAGATTGTATAAATTGTTACTTTTTAAATGCTTTAGCCATGTCTCTGAATAACCCCATTTTTTTCTTCATACATTTTTCTTCTTTCTTCTTTTTCGGTTTTTCTTTCATCATTTTGAGCGTTTACATACTCCTTTAAAAAAATCAACCATCTCATTTGAAGCAGATTTTTAGTGGTGTGCACATCATCTTTGTTCTTTGTTTCATTTTTCTTTTCCTCTTCTCCTTCCTCATCTTCTTCCTCGTCGGCATCCTCCTTTTTGTCTCCATTTTCTTTTTCATTCCTAAAAAATGTTGGTTTCTCTGGTATTTACCTGCCCACAGAAAGTAGGATTGCCATCAAATAACTCTTCTACCGTATTTAGGGTTGTATAATGCGCAGGATTTTGCCCAGATTCTTTAATTTGTAGGAGGGGTGCGCATTATAAACAGGAGCAATGTGTTTCACTCTTTCCCAGGCCGGGAAATCACATGTCCGCCAATAAAACCCAACACATTTAATATTTTGCAACTTTATTGAAGTTGAAAAGAAAAAACGGTTCTTAAATTCTCCCAGCAAATGAAACATATCTTACGTAAGGCTGTCAGTTGCATTGCGTCCTTTTAATAAGTTAAATCTTTTCATAGGATTCTACTGCAAATTATTTCCACATTACCCTGGACAGAAGTTGGGTTTGGGTGGGGGTTCAAGTAACTTTTAGGAAAAAACTCCTAAGGATCCATTTGATTTGCTAATTGTATAATTCTGAAAAGGGAATCACGTATGTACTATCTTTTTCAAATATTTCCAGTTTGGTTCAGAAAGAGACAATGCTATCTCATTTGGTCAGATGCTCTAATTGCTATCTTTGAAAATGGTTCAAATTACTGATCAAAATTCTGAAAAGGGACACCATAAAAAGATAACAATGCCTTGACTAATCAGATTATCTTGAAACATTGCTTAGTGAAGGGTGTGCTGAAAAGGTATCCAAAAGATCTGACATCCTGGATGAAGATCGGATCTGACAGACACAATTCTCTCACCTATTCCTAATGGGTTTGGCCTGAAATACCATATTCTTAAATACTATATAAAAAAAAATTGTATCGTAAAAGTCCACAGACGAGGACGTCGGAGGACAAGAGATAGCAATAGTTCACACTGAACTTTAATATTATGATATAGCAAATACCCTTACCATGTACCATTGGTGGGTCCAAATTTCGAAAGAATTTCATGATGTGTCACAGGACAACTGACCATTAAACCATGTAACCATTTAAAACATGGACCTACAGGGCTGTGACGACACCAACAACAACACAAGCAGGTTAAATCATTAAACCATGTAACCATTTAAAACATGGACCTACAGGGCTGTGACGACACCACCAACAACACAAGCAGGTTAAATCATCAAATAAAGACTGATTAACTGCAAATATATTTAATATACAAATACACATTTGTAACAACATTCTGAAAACACAAATTCATTCAATTATAATAAATGACGACAGGAATTTAACCCCCCCCCCCCCCACACACACACACACACAAAATTGACAAATTCTATAATTCACAAACTTTACGTATTAAACTTATGAACAGAAATTAAATATAAAACTTAAGAATAAATAAATTTAAAAGACAAATATAAATGAATCGTTTCAAACTATATAACAAACTTTACAATACCTGCAAATACATTGCTGTTGCTGTAAGCTTCTGCTGTTTTAGAGAACCTGGCAGTCGTGGCCTAAATCTACCTGGGTTTGCTCGATTAGTTTTTGTTCCAAGCATGCAATTTGTAGTGTTAGTATAGCGACGTTTACAAGAAAAGTCGTCAGTCACAGTCATACGTCATGATGAATATGATACAACAATGAATGAATGAATGAATGAATAACATTTATAATTTTTCATAAAATAACTATTACGGTGACAGATGCATTCCTAAAATGAAAAACTGATAATTTTTATGCATGCTACACAATCGTTATTGCTATTAAATCTACATTAAGTAAAAAAAAGACGTTAGAAATAGACAAAAGGGAAATTAGAAAGAAAAGTTGACAACTTCTTTCTAAAACATTACATTTGACTGAAAAATGGGATAAGTTTCGATTTCACATATTTTTTATTTGTTAGCTACATATATTTTCAGAAAATAAAGCATACCATTTTCACAATTACTACCGCTATATCCTGGTAAACATAAACATTGGTATCTATTGATAAGATTGCCACACATTCCACCATGTAAACACGGAGAAGATGAACATTCATCGATATCTGAAAATATATTTGTTCATTATGAAATGAAAATTTAAATAGTAATAATCAACAATTCCTTCAATATCAACAAAACGAATAATCATCTCTTACCTCGAATCATTGAGCATATAAAAGAACATGACATATGACGTTCAAAATCCAGTTCCTAACTTTGAAAATGCACAAAAATGTTGCTGAGCTAAACCGGCATATTACATCTAGTTTAGTGTGCAAAATATTTTCTGTGTTCAATACTTCAATAGAAATCATGTTTGTTATAATAATATTTGCAACCAAGTATTTTTTTAATGACAACTAATCCTATCATGAAACACTGATTTTCTTTCCCTACAATTTACTCATTATTTACTTAAATTGATGGTCATCAACAAAACAAATCAGAAAATGGTCAACTTTAAACAAACATATAAAATATTAAAATTAAGCACGAAAGGTATATTATTAATGGATGTCTTAATAAAAATATATATGTTAATACGACAAGAGTATTCCCTGCTATAAAAATAGAACAAACATGTTAGGTGGGATATAAACACAGCATAAGGGAAGACACATGTATAAATTAGGGAATTATTAATATTTTAATCAGTTTAGTCAATCAAAAATCCCTAGTCTCTGGCGTAACCATGCTCGGCCAAATTTTCATGCTATGACATTGTTATAACTAAGGACACTACAGAAGGATTTGAGGTAACCAAAAAGCCATAAAGAGAATGACAGACAATACAATTGTCAAAAGAAAAATAACAAAAAACAAACAATGATCGACAAACAAATCATAGAAAACAAAAGATTGGGTGACTCGAAGCCCACTAGAACCAGGGAATGAATTCATGTGCTCCAGAAGGGTCAGAAGTTCTTGTTCCACTATTGACAACTGTCGCTTAGACCGGGAAATAATAGTCAAGAAACATTCAGCGTTTCTTATCTATAATTGTGCAGTGCATTTGCATACAAAACTGCAGCTAACTACTCTTTTGGTAGTTATCTAATAATATTTATATAAACATTTAATTCTTATAATTATCTAGTCCTTAGATGATTAAATGTTTGCTTATTTGGATTGATTTGAAAACATAAATAATAGAATTAGATGCCTCCAAATTGTTTTGGAATCGTGCTAAATCCTTGCTGTCATCATGTATATATTATCGACAATCAATTACCAGGAACCTGCTCGTGGTCAAGTGTCATAAAAGCACAAAATCAATTCTCACTCTCTTGTTTCATTCTTTTTTTTTTTTTTTTATACTTGTTTGGGAGTGAGGCAAGGGGAAAATTTATCACATTTTCTATTTGCCATATTCCTAAACGATCTACAAATGTTTTTTGAAAATGCAAGTCTTAATGGTTTAGAAACAGTTTCAAACTGCATAGAAGATAAGTTGAATATTTATTTAAAGCTTTTTGCACTTTTATATGCTGACGATACTGTCCTAATGGCTGAAACCCACGATGATTTACAAAATATTTTGAATAAATTCGGTGATTATTGCAATACTTGGAGATTAAAAGCAAACACTGATAAAACTAAAGTTATAGTTTTTTCCACGGGGAGACAATCAAACAATTTAAAATTTACATTGAATGGGTCTGAATTAGAAATTGTTAATGAATTTAATTATCTTGGAATATTGTTTAACAGGACAGGAAACTTTAACAAAGCTATTAAAAAGCAAACCGAAAAAGCTACAAAAGCAATGTTTGAAGTTTTGAAAAGAGGTAGAAGACATAACTTATCAATTGAATGCCAGCTTGAACTTTTTAACAAAATGGTAAAACCAATATTACTATATGGTTCAGAAATATGGGGTTTTAGTAAAAATATCCAATGTCTTGAAAAAGTACAACTTAGATTTTGCAAGTTGTTATTGAAATTAAAAACATCGACACCTAGTTATATGGTATATGGTGAACTTGGATTGTTTCCAATTGAAATTGATGTAAAATTAAGGATGATATCATATTGGGCAAGACTGTTAACCGGTAAAGAAACAAAACTCTCATATTTATCCTATAAAATTTTGTATAACCTTTTTATTGATGAAAATCTGGATTTTTCGTGGATTAAGCATGTTAAACACATTTTTGATGATACAGGTTATTCCTACATTTGGTCTCAACAATTCTTTCAAAATTCCGACCTGCTTTTAGCTTTAATTAGGAACCGTCTCCATGAGCAGTTTACACAGGAGTGGCATTCTCTGATACAAAACTCACCAAAAGCTATCAATTATAGATTATTTAAAGACAACTTTGAATTCGAAAATTATTTCAATATTTTGGAAGACAAAGATATATATACACTATGTAAATTTCGAACCACAAACCACAAATTACCGATAGAAACTGGACGGTGGAATGGTATCGACAGAGAAAATAGACAGTGTTTAAAATGTAATAGCAGATCTATTGGTGACGAATTCCACTATATTATGGAATGTCATTTTTTTACTGAAAATCGAACCCAACTAATAAGTAGATATCTTACTCAAAGGCCAAATATATTAAAATTTAAACAAATAATGTGTACTTCTGAAAAAATAAAACTAGAAAAGTTATGTAGATTTATAAGAAAAATCAACAGATCAGATATTCTCTTGGCTAATACTTAACTCCTCCTGTTGTAATGTAAATATTGTATGTATATGTATTTGTGTATCTGTTATTTATTTGTCATGTATGTGTTGTGTTGTATTTTTATATGTAACTTCTCTATACCATTGTAATGTATGGTTTATTTGAGAATAAAGATTCTTAGTCTTAGTCTGGATTGTAATACTATTTTCCATTGTATTTTACTACGTTAACCCCTTTATATAGATACATTACACTGTCCTAAACACAATGCAATACCCCTAAAAAGTGGGCACCTAAAACAGAGGGAATCCAAAACAAAATTGCGTTACAACAAAATTAACAGACATATGAATTTTTAAAAACCAGCACAAATAATGTATATATTAAACACAATATATTTGTCAATCAGTATATTATTGTAAAGCTAGCGACACAGTGGCTAGCGATAATGACGTCATTAGTTATCATGCGATTATAAATTGTTCGTGTAATATATTGAGATTGAGATAGTATTATTTTAATGTTTGTCATGTTTATATATATTTATTATTGAAATTTACAGTTCCTAAATAATGCAGTTATGATTAAAATTATGGTTTCCCCTCTCAGGAATAGTGACCTTATTCGATTTTGGCTATCCTGTTTAAGCCCTTTGTTTTTATTGCTAGCCTGTTTAAGCCCTTTGTTTTATTGCTATCCTGCTTAAGCCCTTTGTTTTATTGCTATCCCGTTTAAGCCCTTTGTTTTATTATCCTGTTTAAGCCCTTTGTTGTATTGCTATCCTGTTTAAGCCCTTTGTTTTATTGCTATCCTGTTTAAGCCCTTTGTTTTATTACTATCCTGTTTAAGCCCTTTGTTTTATTATCCTGTTTAAGCTCTTTGTTTTATTGCTATCCTGTTTAAGCCCTTTGTTTTATTGCTATCCTGTTTAAGCCCTTTGTTTTATTATCCTGTTTAAGCCCTTTGTTTTATTGCTATCCTGTTTAAGCTCTTTGTTTTATTACTATCCTGTTTAAGCCCTTTGTTTTATTATCCTGTTTAAGCTCTTTGTTTTATTGCTATCCTGTTTAAGCCCTTTGTTTTATTGCTATCCTGTTTAAGCCCTTTGCTTTATTGCTATCCTGTTTAAGCCCTTTGTTTTATTATCCTGTTTAAGCCCTTTGTTTTATTATCCTGTTTAAGCCCTTTGCTTTATTGCTATCCTATTTAAGCCCTTTGTTTTATTATCCTGTTTAAGCCCTTTGCTTTATTGCTATCCTGTTTAAGCCCTTTGTTTTATTGCTATCCTGTTTAAGCCCTTTGTTTTATTATCCTGTTTAAGCCCTTTGCTTTATTGCTATCCTGTTTAAGCCCTTTGTTTTATTGCTATCCTGTTTAAGCCCTTTGTTTTATTGCTATCCTGTTTAAGCCCTTTGTTTTATTGCTATCCTGTTTAAGCCCTTTGTTTTATTATCCTGTTTAAGCCCTTTGCTTTATTGCTATCCTGTTTAAGCCCTTTGTTTTATTGCTATCCTGTTTAAGCCCTTTGTTTTATTATCCTGTTTAAGCCCTTTGTTTTATTATCCTGTTTAAGCCCTTTGTTTTATTGCTATCCTGTTTAAGCCCTTTGTTTTATTGATATCCTGTTTAAGCCCTTTGTTTTATTGCTATCCTGTTTAAGCCCTTTGTTTTATTGCTTCCAAAGAGTTTTTTTTTTTTTAGATTATTTGGATTTCCAACCTTTCAACTCTGAGCCACCTGGTTGAGGTTATTCTGAGCATACCTGGTGGAGGTTATTCCACAAGAAACCCGTTGTGCGCCATAAATTTAATATCTACGTTTTTATTCTAAATTATCAGGGACTGAAACAACTAACACAAGACTCCCATAGTAGGTACTAGTTTCAGAAGTAACATAGCTGACACAAGACTCCCATAAGAGATACTAGTTTCAGAAGTAACATAGCTGACACAAGACTCCCATAGGAGATACTAGTTTCAGAGGTAACATAGCTGACACAAGACTCCCATAGGAGATACTAGTTCCAGAAGTAACATAGCTGACACAAGACTCCCATTGGAGATACTATTTTTAGAAGTAACATAGCTGACACAAGACTCCCCTAGTAGGTACTAGTTTGAGAAGTATCACGTTGACACGAATCTTCAATATTAAGTAGGTCAGCGGGCCAATGGTTGGAAGCTGTGATTGCCAAAGGTAAAAGGTGATATATTGGATATTGAAATTAACCACACATCAGGCACTCATATGGGAGAGGTGTGTATTTGATGCGTCTCACACGATTAGCGGACACCTCTTTCGATAGGTCTCGTACCCCCAATGGAGATTGTTCTATAGTAGATACTTGTTACAGAGAGTTTGTGATAAACAATATAAGGAGAACCAGATACATCAGAAGTCGTAAATCAAAGGAAAGACAGTACAAACAATGATCTACCAAACACTACACAGAAAACTAAAGATCGAGCAACACGAACCCCATTAAAAACCGGGTGAACCAAGGCGTTCCGGAAGGGTTAACAGTATACACTTATTGACTGGGTATTCGGGTAATAGCACTTTTATTGTCCCCAAGGTACCAACTATTGTCCGAGGCAACGCCGAGGACAATAGTTGTTACAGAGGGGACAATAAAAGTGATATTACCGAATATCAAGTCTACAAGTGTTTTATTATACTGAACAAATGTGCAATTCAAAATTCTAAATTGTAGGTCCTTTTCTGATGGGTTTCTAGTATACTTTATTAGTGCTTTTTAAAATTAATACATTTTCATGTGTGTATTTCAATTAGAAATTAAAACTTAATTAAAAAAAACATATTTGGTAACTTTCGCATCCTTGTCATCAATAATTTTTAAAATATCATCGTCTTCGAACCTACTCCCCTCTGCTATTGTTTACATGTCGTCTCCCGTCTCAGTAATTTAGCTCGCGCAATGAAAAAGTCCGAGGACTTGCATGACGTCATTTAATTTAAACCAATGAGATGAATGAATTAGAAAAGTCCGGGAAATATGATTGCTGAATTTACCACAGTTTACCACCGGGGGAATAGTCATGCAGTTAATTTTAGGATGCAATAACAAAACTACTGTCATGTTTTTATAAAGGAAAAAAGATACTGAGGTATAATAATACCTACTCCACAAGCAGCATTCATGTTTTACGACTTTCAAAAGTCCGGTGATAAGTGTCGTGGTGTAAATTTTATCAAAATTATTTAACATGTTTTAATGTCAATTCAATTATTTCGGGAACTATTATTTAATATAATAACAACATGTTCCCATTGTCAAATTAGTTATTTGAAGTCAAATGTGTCAAATTAATAAAATTAAGTTTCTGTTACTCAGTTTTAGTTAATTTTATATCTATTGTTATACTTTGCACTTAATCCGATACGTTTCAACATGTCATTTCACGAGTGACAACAAATCATTGTCATGAAAAATGGTATACATTCAGAGGGCAAATAATGTAAAAAATTAAACCTGATCGAATAGTGAACGGACACCGTATGTTACACTGGACTTACCGTAATTATTATATTGGACTACCATATGTGAACATTGTTTATTTGTTTTGTAAAATATATACTTATTATATATATTAATAGAACATTTCTCTAAAACCAGTTGTATTATTATATCTACCTGCTAGTTTCCCCACGTGTAAATTCTTTACACGTTATAAGTATTTTAGAAATACATAATTTCTGTAGAAGGTATTGAATTAACTTGGGTAATGTTTGATTCAGTAGTTATAATTATATCAAATATCAGAAGAGACAGCGATCATAAATAGTATGGAAATGCTAAAGCCGTTCGTAAACTTTTTTTGGCATTCAGCCAAAATTAAATTTGTTAGACCACAAGTTCATTGGTGCATGACTGACATATTTATGTTAACACGAATTCTTCTTAACAGTGATCGCGATTTAAGATTTGTTTTCATGTAAGTGTGAAATAAAGAACAAACAAGAGTTACGCCCCTTTACTCGGTATAAACTAGAATTAAATGTCTCCAACCTTACAACGTGAAAAAGAGGAGATTTACACCTTTTCAGAAAAAGTAAAAGTTATTAGGTCATTGATTCAAATTCGATTCAGAAAACGCAAAAGATCAATGACCACAAAAGCAACATCTGTATTTAAAGATCCTCAGGTTGCAGAAACCCTGTCAACTATTCACGACAAATATGTTGTAGTTTCTGCAGACAAGCCCCTTAATAACATCGTCCTTATCTACAAAAAAGCATTACATTGACTCCTTAAAGATAGAATTAGGCTTGGATAGTTCACAAGGTAATCCTTCATATACAGGTACTAAGCTATCAAAAGAGGATGTCAGTCTTGTCTTCTTTTGGTCTTTCCATGAAAGATGAGGATTGTGCTCTTCCCTTAGTGTATTGGATACCAGAATTACACAAGTGTCCATACAAACAACGTTATATCACAGGAGCTGCCAAGTCTTCTACCAAGCCTCTTTCTAAAATTTTAACTTCTATTTTTACAGCTGTCAAAACGGGTCTCCAGAAATATCATGATACCTGCTTTTCTAGAAGTGGCGGTAATCAAATGTGGAAATTAGAAAACTCTTGCCGGAGACTAAGTTCTAGATCTCGGCATGTTTGTAACAGCATTAAAACATTTGATTTCTCGACTTTATATACCACCATTCTCATGGCCTCCATGAGAAATTTAGCAAGGCGGAACAAGGCTGCACTGGGATCCCGGGAACAGGCTGAGACTTCCCTCAAAATTGAGGATTTGAGGTCCAATAAAACCACTGGTAAACTTGCATCAGAAGTCTAACTGGATTTTACATAATTATTTTTCTAAATAAACTAAAATAGTTGAAAATACTAACACAAATATAAAAATCAAAATAAAACGTCTATGGTTAAGGCTATGGGGCACTTCAGAGATTCACAGGCCCCTTCTTGGCTCTCCGGGACCGGGCCGATGTACCGGCTGAACCTCCATAGCATAGACTTTGACCATTCCATATACGCTACAAAAATCTAGAATTAAAGAATTTATCCAGCATTGCTTCTCAGAGAAGAACAGAGAACAAAGGTATCAGTATCTTGTTATTGATAGAGGCAAATCTTACTTTGTCAAAAGCCATTCAAAATATAATAATAAATATAAACAAGATGAGATCATTCAAATGTTAGATTTTTTTGATCGACAATATTTGTCCTGGTTGGTTGACGGGTGTTTCAACAAACGATTGGTATTCTAATGGGTACGAATTGTGTTCCGTTACTCGCCGATTAGTGTCTACACGCTTATGAGGCAGACTTCCTTCAGGATCTTCTGAAGAAAAAAGACAGAAAATTAGCGCAGGCCTCTAATTCCAGCTTCCGCTATATAGCTGATGTTCTGTCACTAAACAATTCTCGATTAGGTGATTATCTACATTTCATCTTAAATCTATTCAAATGAACTTGAAATTATGGATACTACTGATACTCAAAAGTCTGCTTATTGACATTCACCTTGAAATCGACAACAATTCAAAACAAAACTCTATGACAAACGTGATGACTTCACTTTTCCAATAGTCAACTTCTCTTTTATCAGTAGCAATATTCCAGCATCACCAGCGTATGGAGCTTACATTTCACAGCTCAAACGTTATTCTAGAGCTTTTGCCCAGTACAGTTGTTTTCTGGACAGAGTTCAGCTGCTTACGCACAAAGGCTACTCAAACAACGTTGCTCCTAGGTTGAAGTCATCGCTACAAATATTCGACGGTCGTCATCACGATCTAGTTGACCGTTACGAAATATCCATATTTCAAATAACAATGGATCTTTAACTTTTTACGTAGATTTTTTATTTCCTCTATCACTGCCAAGACTTTGACCGGACTTGACTATATACATAAATAACACGATGGGTGTCTTATAAGAAGCAAGAACTGCATACCTTTCGCGAGCACATGAGTTCACCCCCGGTTTTTTTTGGTGGGGTCCGTGTTGTTCATGCTTTTAAAAAAAATTACGTTCTTAGTTACGTGTTGTGATGTCAGTTACGATTTCCGCATAAAACGATGAACGGTACGTCTTTACCTCCAGTTGTGTGTAGGAGAGCTAACGTCTTATTTACGCTATTTGTGTTTGTTTGTGTATTAAGAGATTTATATTACATGACATTTTCCATATCGGCCCTGGTATCAGCCCGAGACTCCCATATCAAGCCCGACAGCGCAACTGGAGGGCTGATACCAAGGACGGTATAGAAAATGTTATGTCATAATCTATTTATCACATATTTTACAGTCACTTTTTTTCAAGCATTGCTTTTATATTGCAGAAAAGATCCTTGAACTGACAAATTGAGAAAATAAATCCGCAAGAGAGTTGCCTTTGTTCAACTTGCAAATATTTTTGTTTCGAGTCTGGTTTAAAAAAAATATCAAACAATGTCGATCTATACAATGACGTTAGAATGTGTTTGTAAAGTCTACTGAAAACATTGACATTTGAATGGAAATTTCTGTTCAACACGACGTAGACAATTGATATAATTATTTCGTTTCAAGTTATTTAAACTTTATTCCAATATTTTGAAATGTATTAATTTGATTGAAATACGATTTTATGCTTATCTTTATCTACCATCTTTCCTTGTACTTTGACATATATTCTTTGAGACTAATGCGCAGATACCAGAAGTTGAATTCGAGGGGGGAGGGGGAGGGTACGATATATGAGGGCAAATAACCAACAATGACTTCTAGCTATTTTTGGACATGCAAAAACGAAAATATTGCAACAAAATATGTGATAAAGTGATGTACAACACATATTGTATTGTGTCTTTTGTTTTATTTGTTTTCATCTTGTGTTTTGTGTACCCAATGTTACCAGTTTCTCTGGATTTTCCATTCTGGATTGCCCCTTCGGTATTCTCTAACGTTTATTAACATCATTGCTGGTTAATTAATTAGTGTTAAGTTACAGACAATGAAGTATCCAGTGACTCAAGGTAATAGTTGTTGTTGTCTATGATGATCGTTAAAGCCATTGTTTGTCATGTAATAATAAAACAATGTCAACAGATGTTAGTAGAAAATTAATGGCCAAATGGTCCTTATGTTTCAATGATTAGTGTATTAGTTGTACACCATAAATGACTGAATTTTCATATAAAGGTTGTTTATTTTTGTCCGCAATTATTTGTATCTCAATGAAAAGATAATTCAACTAGACACGAAAAGATTTAATCTAATGGTAATTAGACCTCCACACTTGCCGCAGCGGTCAAGCACAATTTCTTTTTATATGAACAAGTCCAGAGATTTATTTTTGATAAGAGTGCAACTGATATAAAAAATACTTATATCTTTTTCGTGAACTATACGTGCCTGTTGTTAACATATTCTCTCGACTTCTGAGGTCACAATGAGAAGGGGTATGAAATGTGTCATTGTACTCCATTCACTCAATAAATACTTCATACAGTGAGGTCACGGTGAGCAGAGGTATGAAAGGTGTCATCGTACTCCATCCCCTCAATAAATACTTCATACAGTGAGGTCACAGTGAGCAGAGGTATGAAAGGTGTCATTGTACTCCATTCACTCAATAAATACTTCATACAGTGAGGTCACAGTGAGCAGAGGTATGAAAGGTGTCATCGTACTCCATCCCCTCAATAAATACTTCATACAGTGAGGTCACAGTGAGCAGAGGTATGAAAGGTGTCATTGTACTCCATTCACTCAATAAATACTTCATACAGTGAGGTCACAGTGAGCAGAGGTGTGAAAGGTGTCATCGTACTCCATCCACTGAATAAATACTTCATACAGTGAGGTCACATTGAGAAAAGGTATGAAAGGTGTCATCATACTCCATCCACTCAATAAATTATGCATACAGTGAGGTCACAGTGAGCAGAGGTGTGAAAGGTGTCACCATACTCCATTCACTCAATAAATACTTCATACAGTGAGGTCACAATGAGCAGAGCTGTGAAAGGTGTCATCGTATTCCATTCACTTAATAAATACTTCATACAGTGGGGTCACAACAAGCAGAGGTATGAAAGGTGTCATCGTACTTCATCCCCTCAATAAATACTTCATACAGTGAGATCACAATGAGCAGAGATATGAAAGGTGTCATCGTACTCCATCCCCTCAATAAATACTTCATACAGTGAGGTCACAATGAGCAGAAGTATGAAAGGTGTCATCGTACTCCATCCCCTCAATAAATACTTCAGTCAGTGAGGTCACAATGAGCAGAGGTATGAAAGGTGTCATCGTACTCCATCCCCTCAATAAATACTTCATACAGTGGGGTCACAGTGAGCAGAGGTGTGAAAGGTGTCATCATACACCATTCACTCAATAAATACTTCAGTCAGTGAGGTCAGAATGAGCAGAGGTATGAAAGGTGTCATCATACTCCATTCACTCAATAAATACTTCACACAGTGAGGTCACAGTGAGCAGAGGTATGAAAGATGTCATCATACTCCATCCACTCATTAAATTCTTCATACAGTGAGGTCACAAGCAGAGGTATGAAAGGTGTCATCGTACTCCGTCCCCTCCATAAATACTTCATACAGTGAAGTCACAAGCAGAGGTGTGAAAGGTGTCATCATACTCCATCCACTCAATAAATTCTTCATACAGTGAGGTCACAAGCAGAGGTATGAAAGGTGTCATCGTACTCCGTCCCCTCCATAAATACTTCATACAGTGAGGTCACAAGCAGAGGTGTGAAAGGGGTCAGCATACTCCGTCCACTCAATAAATACTTCATACAGTGAGGTTACAATGAGCAGAGGTGTGAAAGATGTCATCACACTCCATCCCCTCAACAAATACTTCATACAGTGAGGTCACAGTGAGCAGAGGTGTGAAATGTGTCATCATACTCCTTCCACTCAATAAATACTTTATACAGCGAGGTCACATTGAGAAAAAGTATGAACGGTGTCATCATACTCCATCCCCTCAATAAATACTTCATACAGTGAGGTCACAATGAGCAGAGGTATGAAAGGTGTCATCATACTCCTTCCACTCAATAAATACTTCATGCAGTGAGGTTGCAATGAGCAGAGGTGTGAAAGGTGTCATCATACTCCATCCCCTCAATAAATATTTCATACTGTGAGGTCACAATGAGCAGAGGTGTGAAAGGTGTCATCGTACTCCTTCCACGCAATAAATACTTCATATAGTGAGGTCGCAGTGAGCAGAGGTGTGAAAGATGTCATCATATTCCATCCACTCAATAAATACTTCAGTCAGTGAGGTCACAATGAGTAGAGGTATGAAAGGTGTCATCATATTCCGTCCACTGAATAAATACTTCATACAATGAGGTCAATGAGCAGAGGTGTGAAAGGTGTCATCATACTCCTTCCACTCAATAAATACTTCATACAGTGAGGCCACAATGAGCAGAGGTATGAAAGGTGTCATCGTACTCCATCCACTGAATAAATACTTCATACAATGAGGTCAATGAGCAGAGGTATGAAAGGTGTCATCATACTCCTTCCACTGAATAAATACTTTATACAGTGAGGCCACAATGAGCAGAGGTATGAAAGGTGTCATCGTACTCCATCCACTGAATAAATACTTCATACAGTGAGGTCAATGAGCAGAGGTATGAAAGGTGTCATCATACTCCTTCCACTCAATAAATACTTCATACAGTGAGGTCACAATGAGCAGAGGTATGAAAGGTGTCATCGTACTCCATTCACTGAATAAATACTTCATACAGTGAGGTCAATGAGCAGAGGTATGAAAGGTGTCATCATACTCCATCCACTGAATAAATACTTCATACAGTGAGGTCAATGAGCAGAGGTATGAAAGGTGTCATCATACTCCTTCCACTCAATAAATACTTCATACAGTGAGGCCACAATGAGCAGAGGTATGAAAGGTGTCATCGTACTCCATCCACTGAATAAATACTTCATACAGTGAGGTCAATGAGCAGAGGTATGAAAGGTGTCATCATACTCCTTTCACTCAATAAATACTTCATACAGTGAGGCCACAATGAGCAGAGGTATGAAAGGTGTCATCGTACTCCATCCACTGAATAAATACTTCATACAATGAGGTCAATGAGCAGAGGTATGAAAGGTGTCATCATACTCCTTCCACTCAATAAATACTTCATACAGTGAGGCCACAATGAGCAGAGGTATGAAAGGTGTCATCGTACTCCATCCACTGAATAAATACTTCATACAGTGAGGTCAATGAGCAGAGGTATGAAAGGTGTCATCATACTCCTTCCACTCAATAAATACTTCATACAGTGAGGCCACAATGAGCAGAGGTATGAAAGGTGTCATCGTACTCCATTCACTGAATAAATACTTCATACAGTGAGGTCAATGAGCAGAGGTATGAAAGGTGTCATCATACTCCATCCACTGCATAAATACTTCATACAGTGAGGTCAATGAGCAGAGGTATGAAAGGTGTCATCATACTCCTTCCACTCAATAAATACTTCATACAGTGAGGCCACAATGAGCAGAGGTATGAAAGGTGTCATCGTACTCCATCCACTCAATAAATACTTCATACAGTGAGGTCAATGAGCAGAGGTATGAAAGGTGTCATCATACTCCTTCCACTCAATAAATACTTCATACAGTGAGCTCACAAGCAGAGGTGTGAAAGGTGTCATCATACTCCTTCCCCTCCATAAATACTTCATACAGTGAGGTCACAAGCAGAGGTGTGAAAGGTGTCATCATACTCCTTCCACTCAATAAATACTTCATACAGTGAGGCCACAATGAGCAGAGGTATGAAAGGTGTCATCGTACTCCATCCACTGAATAAATACTTCATACAGTGAGGTCATTGAGCAGAGGTATGAAAGGTGTCATCATACTCCATCCACTGAATAAATACTTCATACAGTGAGGTCAATGAGCAGAGGTATGAAAGGTGTCATCATACTCCTTCCACTCAATAAATACTTCATACAGTGAGGCCACAATGAGCAGAGGTATGAAAGGTGTCATCGTACTCCATCCACTGAATAAATACTTCATACAGTGAGGTCAATGAGCAGAGGTATGAAAGGTGTCATCATACTCCTTCCACTCAATAAATACTTCATACAGTGAGGCCACAATGAGCAGAGGTATGAAAGGTGTCATCGTACTCCATTCACTGAATAAATACTTCATACAGTGAGGTCAATGAGCAGAGGTATGAAAGGTGTCATCATACTCCATCCACTGAATAAATTCTTCATACAGTGAGGTCAATGAGCAGAGGTATGAAAGGTGTCATCATACTCCTTCCACTCAATAAATACTTCATACAGTGAGGCCACAATGAGCAGAGGTATGAAAGGTGTCATCGTACTCCATCCACTGAATAAATACTTCATACAGTGAGGTCAATGAGCAGAGGTATGAAAGGTGTCATCATACTCCTTCCACTCAATAAATACTTCATACAGTGAGGCCACAATGAGCAGAGGTATGAAAGGTGTCATCGTACTCCATCCACTGAATAAATACTTCATACAATGAGGTCAATGAGCAGAGGTATGAAAGGTGTCATCATACTCCTTCCACTCAATAAATACTTCATACAGTGAGGCCACAATGAGCAGAGGTATGAAAGGTGTCATCGTACTCCATCCACTGAATAAATACTTCATACAGTGAGGTCAATGAGCAGAGGTATGAAAGGTGTCATCATACTCCTTCCACTCAATAAATACTTCATACAGTGAGGCCACAATGAGCAGAGGTATGAAAGGTGTCATCGTACTCCATTCACTGAATAAATACTTCATACAGTGAGGTCAATGAGCAGAGGTATGAAAGGTGTCATCATACTCCATCCACTGAATAAATACTTCATACAGTGAGGTCAATGAGCAGAGGTATGAAAGGTGTCATCATACTCCTTCCACTCAATAAATACTTCATACAGTGAGGCCACAATGAGCAGAGGTATGAAAGGTGTCATCGTACTCCATTCACTGAATAAATACTTCATACAGTGAGGTCAATGAGCAGAGGTATGAAAGGTGTCATCATACTCCATCCACTGAATGAATACTTCATACAGTGAGGTCAATGAGCAGAGGTATGAAAGGTGTCATCATACTCCTTCCACTCAATAAATACTTCATACAGTGAGGTCACAAGCAGAGGTGTGAAAGGTGTCATCATACTCCTTCCCCTCCATAAATACTTCATACAGTGAGGCCACAATGAGCAGAGGTATGAAAGGTGTCATCGTACTCCATCCACTGAATAAATACTTCATACAGTGAGGTCAATGAGCAGAGGTATGAAAGGTGTCATCATACTCCTTCCACTCAATAAATACTTCATACAGTGAGGCCACAATGAGCAGAGGTATGAAAGGTGTCATCGTACTCCATCCACTGAATAAATACTTCATACAATGAGGTCAATGAGCAGAGGTATGAAAGGTGTCATCATACTCCTTCCACTCAATAAATACTTCATACAGTGAGGCCACAATGAGCAGAGGTATGAAAGGTGTCATCGTACTCCATCCACTGAATAAATACTTCATACAGTGAGGTCAATGAGCAGAGGTATGAAAGGTGTCATCATACTCCTTCCACTCAATAAATACTTCATACAGTGAGGCCACAATGAGCAGAGGTATGAAAGGTGTCATCGTACTCCATTCACTGAATAAATACTTCATACAGTGAGGTCAATGAGCAGAGGTATGAAAGGTGTCATCATACTCCATCCACTGAATAAATACTTCATACAGTGAGGTCAATGAGCAGAGGTATGAAAGGTGTCATCATACTCCATCCACTCAATAAATACTTCATACAGTGAGGCCACAATGAGCAGAGGTATGAAAGGTGTCATCGTACTCCATCCACTCAATAAATACTTCATACAGTGAGGTCAATGAGCAGAGGTATGAAAGGTGTCATCATACTCCTTCCACTCAATAAATACTTCATACAGTGAGCTCACAAGCAGAGGTGTGAAAGGTGTCATCATACTCCTTCCCCTCCATAAATACTTCATACAGTGAGGTCACAAGCAGAGGTGTGAAAGGTGTCATCATACTCCTTCCACTCAATAAATACTTCATACAGTGAGGCCACAATGAGCAGAGGTATGAAAGGTGTCATCGTACTCCATCCACTGAATAAATACTTCATACAGTGAGGTCAATGAGCAGAGGTATGAAAGGTGTCATCATACTCCTTCCACTCAATAAATACTTTATACTGTGAGGCCACAATGAGCAGAGGTATGAAAGGTGTCATCGTACTCCATCCACTGAATAAATACTTCATACAGTGAGGTCAATGAGCAGAGGTATGAAAGGTGTCATCATACTCCTTCCACTCAATAAATACTTCATACAGTGAGGCCACAATGAGCAGAGGTATGAAAGGTGTCATCGTACTCCATTCACTGAATAAATACTTCATACAGTGAGGTCAATGAGCAGAGGTATGAAAGGTGTCATCATACTCCATCCACTGAATGAATACTTCATACAGTGAGGTCAATGAGCAGAGGTATGAAAGGTGTCATCATACTCCTTCCACTCAATAAATACTTCATACAGTGAGGCCACAATGAGCAGAGGTATGAAAGGTGTCATCGTACTCCGTCCACTCAATAAATACTTCATACAGTGAGGTCAATGAGCAGAGGTATGAAAGGTGTCATCATACTCCTTCCACTCAATAAATACTTCATACAGTGAGGTCACAAGCAGAGGTGTGAAAGGTGTCATCATACTCCGTCCACTCAATAAATACTGCACACAGTGAGGTCACAAGCAGAGGTGTGAAGGGTGTCATTATGCTCCATCCTCTCAATAAATACTTCATACAATGAGGTCTCTAAGAACAGGGATGTGACGAGTGTCGTTATGCTCCATCCTCTCAATAAATACTTCATACAATGAGGTCTCTAAGAACAGGGATGTGAAGAGTGGCGTTATGCTCCATCCTCTCAATAAATACATCATACAATGAGGTCTCTAAGAGTGTCGTCGTACCCATCCACTATAAATGACTGAATACAATGAGGTCGCTAAGAGCTGAGGTACGAAGTGAATACAATGAGATCGCTAAGAGTTGAGGTACGAAATGAATACAATGAGGTCGCTAAGTGTTGAGGTACGAAGTCAATACAATGAGGTCGCTAAGAGCTGAGGTACGAAGTGAATACAATGAGGTCGCTAAGAGTTGAGGTACGAAGTGAATACAATGAGGCCGCTAAGAGCTGAGGTACGAAGTGAATACAATGAGGTCGCTAAGAGCTGAGGTTCGAAGTGAATACAATGAGGTCGCTAAGAGTTGAGGTACGAAGTGAATACAATGAGGTCGCTAAGAGCTGAGGTACGAAGTGAATACAATGAGGTCGCTAAGAGTTGAGGTACGAAGTGAATACAATGAGGTCGCTAAGAGCTGAGGTCGTCAAGAGCAGGGGTACTGAGGGTGTCATCAGGTTATGTGAGAGATTACGAATATGTTTACCTCTGGTACAACTGAAACTTGTTAACTGATTTTAATCAGGCACTGAATAAAGATCTGAACTTGACACCTGTAAACGGTAGCTCTGACATGGTCATTTGTAGTTTACAATTCTAGCGAATTAGAACATAGCAAAATAACATAAATCTTAACAATAACAAAAACAGTTAGAGTTTCGATTTGGACATTTTAGATAGTGTCGTCTTGGACACATCATCCTGATTCCGAGCCAACCAGTCTTTGTTCCTGCTTCTTAAAGCTGCGCACTTCGCGGAGAAGCAACAAATGCTAATTTCATAGTCCTTGGTTTGATCTGACCGGGGCCCTAAACCTACTAGCCGAGCACGCTAATCAGTATACCACCTATACGGTTTACATGTACAGAAATCTCACTTAATCCTAATAACAGAATATAACCTACATTTCCATTCTTACTTGTTAAGTATTATCACCCTAAATCGGAGTATGTCCGACTAACGATAATTGCCTTTTTAGGAACGGATTTAAAAGGAATTAAATTGCTAAAACTTAATATTCAGTTTTACGTAATCAAATACTAAACTTAATCGTCTATTTATCGTGTTCCGTAGAATTTGACGGATTAAAACATAAAATATACTTAATGAATTCTGGTTAAAGAAGAGAAAAAATAAAACATTAAAAAATGTCTTTCGATTTTTCTGATTATCCCTCCAATCTTTGGACATCATTTTCCACTGAGTTATATCTTGTCTAATTGTAGGCCAAGATAGTTTATTTTTTATATCGAATTGAGTTGATGACCATAGGGAGTGTGCTGAAAATCGATTGCTTTTTGTTTCGAGTGACAGATATCAGAATGAAAGGGTGTTTTCCCTTTTTCTTCCTATATTGCAGTTGCTCGGAATCGCTTTTAAGTTTTATATATTACTATTAGTTACGTAAATAAATATCTTCAGGAAAGAGTCCAGTAAAGCTTAAATCGACTCATTCATATGATACCGAAATAGACCAAGACTTATGACCGATCTTTTGGGGCACGATTTTTCACCTTCCATCATTACAACTTGTGTTTGTTAAAAGTTTACAATCCATGTGTTTTTCCATTTATTCAATAGTGTTTAAGTTTCTGCATGGCATGGTAGCTGGATTTACAACTACCTATGCAATCAGTGCCAATCACCACTTATGTTGTGAGTTCGAATCTCGATCAGGGCGAGGTGTACAACATTATGTGATAAAGTTTGTCAGTGATTTGCGACAAGTTGGTGGTTTTCTCCTGATCCTACGGTTTCCTCCACCAATAAATATAAAACTGACCACCATGGTATAACTGAAATATTGTTGAAAGTGGCGCTAAACACCATCAATCAAACAAACAAACTTCTGCAGAAGAAGAGATTGGCTGTTCGAAAGATTTATTATTAATATGTCTCCGTACACTCTTCTAGAATTCTTAGACGTCATAATTAAATCCAATCTACTTTTTTTTTGACGGTCGCCACCATGACTTGGTTAACCGTTACGGAATATCTGGGTGACAAATGACCACGGATATGTTACCTTTGTCGTAATAACAAGTCGATCTTTTCGTTATCCATGACTTATCACCGGGTTTGTAACAAGAGTAACACGACGGGTGCCACTAGTGGAGCAGGAACTATTTCCTGTGAGTTCACCCAGGGGTTTTAGTGGGTATGTATAGCTGAATGTTTAGTTTTCTAAGTAGTGTTTTGTAGATCATTGCTGCTTTCCTTTTTTCTTTCGTCTATTTACTTCTGATTAGCCCTTAGCTATCTTCAAATTATACATGAAATTTAAAATTCATTACACCATAAAAAAAACAGGATCATCATTTTCCTCCTAGCGTAAGAATATATATCGACTAATGTGGGTCCAAAAGCGAAATAAGCAAGTAGCCCAGAAGTCACCCTGGGAATGATCT
Source organism: Bathymodiolus septemdierum (assembly GCA_963383655.1). NCBI lineage: Eukaryota > Metazoa > Mollusca > Bivalvia > Mytilida > Modiolidae > Bathymodiolus > Bathymodiolus septemdierum. The sequence goes on along the minus strand of OY726519.1, from coordinate 19,318,759 downwards.
GAGGGCCGAAGTTCATGATATAGCTGAAATATTGTTGAAAGTGGCGTTAAACACTATAAACTATCTAAAACTCAATTCTACGCCTCTATCCATGCCGATTGTCTTTGATGAGCTTAATTACCGGTAATTAAGTCAAACACACACAAGCCAATGTATTGTGAAAGACTATTTCTACATATATACGGTACCCAGTGCTTCATATGAGAACAACAAAAAAGACATTCAAGTCTAATACCAGAACATTAATGTTTTAATTTCGTTAACACGTTCTTATTCAAACCTGAAAACAGAACTTTTACTAATTCTAGTGGACGAGGACCAATTATCGCCATTTTGTTCTTATCTTTGTCAGATTATTTCTATGTAGTCCAATACACCCCTTCAAGCGCCTCATAATGTTGAACGTTACCAATCGACTTATCTTGGACAGAAGCATAAATAATTTTTATGCGCATGCTCGTATCAGGGACCCTTTGTAAAGTTGCTGATTTTTGTCACTGAATCGGGAGGGAAGAGTACCAATTATCGCCATCTTGTTAGATGTGGGAAAATATATAAAAATCAACCATGAAGTTAAAAGAAATGGCCTTACCACAAAAAATGAAGGTGTCACCAGTATTTTGCGATCATTCTATATTGATCGGTTAAGGATAGCGACTGGCATCTCCGCTCCGTTTACGTGACCCCCGCGAGGTTTATATAAATGGGTATGGTTTCTAATGGGGCTTTAATTGATTTCTTTTGAATTAGCCAAGATACAAGTGTAGGATGTTACTGTCTGCTTTGCCACCATTTATTATTGTCGTCTGCAAAAAATGGCCCAAAAATTCGCGTGCGCTTGCGAGTAACGTGCAAGGTGGCGATAATTGGTCATCGACCAGTACACTTTTAGCTTGAACTCTGGACATTTAAGGTCACACCTCTTCTCTTTGCAGGAGCTTCAACGGGCGTTTAATTTGTATAAAATACAAAATAGCATGAACCATTAAACTTAAAACAACACAGGTCTTGTTTACAATCATATATGAATAACTTCCGAACATTCTGTGCCATTAGGAAGCTTTTTCTGAGTTTTACACCATGTTTTAACATTTACAAAAATCACATCTAAAGCTGCATTATTTTCATTATTTTTTATATTGTCTACCTGAGAATGTTCAGTATATCCTCCGATCTCTTTGAAAAATGTCCGAAGTTTTTCTAAATTTTCAAATGATTTTTGTTCAATATTTCTAGTTCCGTCGTATACTCTGAATTCAATGGACCACACATCAACAGTCATTTTACGAGAAGACAATTCATTTTTCATAGAATTTAATACAATCAGTTCCGCCCCTTCTACGTCCAGGGAGAAGAAGTCAATATGGTGGACGTTTATTTCGTCCAGAGCGGCATTCATGTTAAAACAGGGTACAGTAATTGTTCGTCTTGTTTTTATTTGTTTCATGTGATGGTCATCAATCTCAGATTCCATGCCACCTACAGTACCACTCTGTATAAACTTTGTTTTGTTCAAGGTATCAGAAATACACGCACACAAACGCCAAGCCCGCCGTCTTAGAATATCAATCTTGCGACAAAGATCTGGATTAGCTTCAATTAATAATCCTGTCCAGTTATGCTTTCTTTCTAACCATAATGAATTGGAGAATAATTCGCCATCGTTGGCACCAAAATCAATAAAAAATCCATTTTTCTTTGGGAAAATATTATAAACTACCTCATCCTGACGAGCCTGTGAGTATTTTATATCGACATTGCTAACAGGGTGATAAGGGTAAGGTTTCTTCAGATAATATTGTAAAGGTTTTGTATAATCTAGTTTTTCTTTGGTAAACACATGGACACGTTGAATGCCATTGCCTCTGTAATGTTGTTTCCAGTTAGTAGTTAAGTATGGATACCGGATCTTTCCGTACCAGCGACCGGCATTAAATTTAATGTAATCCAACTCTTTATCATACATTACACCGATTGTTAACGAACCACCTTCTTCAGTTACGCACCAACTTCTGGCTATAGCTATGATGTCTCCCCAAGGATTTAATGCGTCTCCATATCTTCCTAATCCAGAATGTTCCACTGAACTAAACGTAACGACAGCGTCAAATTTTTTTAAAGTCTGAGTTAAATAACTGCTACGAAACTGACCCGGTGTCATTGTTGTTACCTTTGGATGCTCAGATTTAATTTTTCCATATTCTAATGTTACGACTTCCCGTGCCCCTGATTCTAATACACATGCTTCCACCCATGGACTCTCAGATCCAATTACTAATACACGTCCATTTTTAACTCCAGGGGCATGCTGTAAGCCATCTCTTAAAGCATTAGTTTCTGATATCCCGTAGTTACCTGTCAGTTTATTATGTCTAGCTTGCTCTATTGCTTGTTCAATGCTTGCTTCAGTCCAAACAGGTTCTTTTGCAGTTTTTCCCAAATAAACGTGGTCAAAATACCAGAGCGTTACATCTAGTCGTTTATTCATAGTAAAATCATTATATAGTTGCCGAGGTATTTTATGTAGTGCGTTAGGAAACTTGTGACTCCGGTCTATGTATTCATTTTTAAACAGTGCTGGACAGTCAATTGGGACTTTTATATGGTCAAAATAAGGTCCAGGTTCCCCTAAGGCAACCACTTCACATAGTTCACCACAGTCACTTCTGATGGATTCTATAGCATTGAAAACCTCCATTGTAATATCTTCATTAAGTATGACAGAGGGAGGGATGTTCCGCCAATATATGATAAATGGTATCATCACAACGAGGCTGATAATGATCAACTGTTTAGTTCTTTGAACTTTACACGCCATACTGTAATCTTCTTTCTACTGAAAAAACAAAATGTAAAACTTTATAACAAATGTCCAATTATCAATCGTGAGCCGGTTAGGTTATAAAATCACAACAGCTAATTTATATAAATAGAACATACACATACATAGTTTTATTTGTATATTACACCCATAAGGCTCCACTAAATTACAATTCTGGGTAATGGTGACAATCCACAGAGCTCCAACCACAGAGAGCCAGCACGTCACTAGGTGACAGATAAGAGTGTCCCTTGATGAGGTTGTCAGATTATACTACAAAAAACCTGTCCGTGGACCATAGTGGGTAACGTGTTTGGGAAGAGCCACGCTCCCTGTTATCAGATTATAATACAGAAAACCTGTCCGTGGACCATAGTGGGTAACGTGTTTGGGAAGAGCCACGCTCCCTGTTATCAGATTACAATACAGAAAACCTGTCCGTGGACCATAGTTAGTAACGTGTTTGAGAAGAGCCACGCTCCCTGTTATCAGATTATAATACAGAAAACCTGTCCGTGGACCATAGTGGGCAACGTGATTGGGAAGAGCCACGCTCCCTGTTATCAGATTATAATACAGAAAACCTGTCCGTGGACCATAGTGGGTAACGTGTTTGGGAAGAGCCACGCTCCCTGTTATCAGATTATAATACAGAAAACCTGTCCGTGGACCATAGTGGGTAACGCGTTTGGGAAGAGCCACGCTCCCTGTTATCAGATTATAATACAGAAAACCTGTCCGTGGACCATAGTGGGTAACGCGTTTGGGAAGAGCCACGCTCCCTGTTATCAGATTATAATACAGAAAACTTGTCCGTGGACCATAGTGGGTAACGTGTTTGGGAAGAGCCACGCTCCCTGTTATCAGATTATAATACAGAAAACCTGTCCGTGGACCATAGTGGGTAACGCGTTTGGGAAGAACCACGCTCCCTGTTATCAGATTATAATACAGAAAACCTGTCCGTGGACCATAGTGGATAACGCGTTTGGGAAGAGCCACGCTCCCTGTTATCAGATTATAATACAGAAAACCTGTCCGTGGGCCATAGTGGGTAACGTGTTTGGGAAGAGCCACGCTCCCTGTTATCAGATTATAATACAGAAAACCTGTCCGTGGACCATAGTGGGTAACGCGTTTGGGAAGAGCCACGCTCCCTGTTATCAGATTATAATACAGAAAACCTGTCCGTGGACCATAGTGAGTAACGCGTTTGGGAAGAGCCACGCTCCCTGTTATCAGATTATAATAAAGAAAACCTGTCCGTGGACCATAGTGGGTAACGTGTTTGGGAAGAGCCACGCTCCCTGTTATCAGATTATAATACAGAAAACCTGTCCGTGGACCATAGTGGGTAACGCGTTTGGGAAGAGCCACGCTCCCTGTTATCAGATTATAATACAGAAAACCTGTCCGTGGACCATAGTGGGTAACGCGTTTGGGAAGAGCCACGCTCCCTGTTATCAGATTATAATACAGAAAACCTGTCCGTGGACCATAGTGGGTAACGCGTTTGGGAAGAGCCACGCTCCCTGTTATCAGATTATAATACAGAAAACCTGTCCGTGGACCATAGTGGGTAACGCGTTTGGGAAGAGCCACGCTCCCTGTTATCAGATTATAATACAGAAAACTTGTCCGTGGACCATAGTGGGTAACGTGTTTGGGAAGAGCCACGCTCCCTGTTATCAGATTATAATACAGAAAACCTGTCCGTGGACCATAGTGGGTAACGCGTTTGGGAAGAACCACGCTCCCTGTTATCAGATTATAATACAGAAAACCTGTCCGTGGACCATAGTGGATAACGCGTTTGGGAAGAGCCACGCTCCCTGTTATCAGATTATAATACAGAAAACCTGTCCGTGGGCCATAGTGGGTAACGTGTTTGGGAAGAGCCACGCTCCCTGTTATCAGATTATAATACAGAAAACCTGTCCGTGGACCATAGTGGGTAACGCGTTTGGGAAGAGCCACGCTCCCTGTTATCAGATTATAATACAGAAAACCTGTCCGTGGACCATAGTGAGTAACGCGTTTGGGAAGAGCCACGCTCCCTGTTATCAGATTATAATACAGAAAACCTGTCCGTGGACCATAGTGGGTAACGCGTTTGGGAAGAGCCACGCTCCCTGTTATCAGATTATAATACAGAAAACCTGTCCGTGGACCATAGTGGGTAACGTGTTTGGGATGAGCCACGCTCCCTGTTATCAGATTATAATACAGAAAACCTGTCCGTGGGCCATAGTGGGTAACGTGTTTGGGAAGAGCCACGCTCCCTGTTATCAGATTATAATACAGAAAACCTGTCCGTGGACCATAGTGGGTAACGTGTTTGGGAAGAGCCACGCTCCCTGTTATCAGATTATAATACAGAAAACCTGTCCATGGGCCATAGTGGGTAACGTGTGTGGGAAGAGCCACGCTCCCTGTTATCAGATTATAATACAGAAAACCTGTCCGTGGACCATAGTGGGTAACGCGTTTGGGAAGAGCCACGCTCCCTGTTATCATATTATAATACAGAAAACCTGTCCGTGGACCATAGTGGGTAACGCTTTTCTAGAATGTCACGGTTCCTGCACGTTACAGACTTATGTTATAGATTTCTAAAAACAGTAGGTGCATGACAGCTGCTACAAAGAGGTAAATTCTCAGCATCCACCCAACCTGCAATACTTTTCTAGTGGCAGTCAAAAGTCATTGTCCCACCCCTTCCTCATTTCTACATGTTTTTACATATTGTTGAACTTTCTCTCGTCTGAATATGAAATATTTGCGGTTGGACTTCAAACAAGAAACATAAATTATAATAAAACACGTACATCTACATATAATTTGTAAGGTAACACATATGTAATTGTGACAAATCTGAATGGAGAACTTTGTAGTATGTAAGTAATACACATATCACTATCGGGGCAAGCAAAACTGTTTGATATTGTATATAATTTTGACCTGTTTTATCTTCTGGATTATCGTTCTTGTTATTTGGTACAAGTCACTGTTATCTTAACAAATTATTCTGTGATTAATTCTGTGGAAGGAATGAAAGGGGTGTGTTCAACTTCCTTCATCAAATGTTTACAAACCAAATACATGTAAGTTATTATCTTAATCTCCACATGAACTCATCTAAAAAAACCACTTAAAATCCTGATAAAAAGAACCGTTCAAGCTTTGTAGGAGAGAAACATATTTCATTTTGAAAAGTAATTTGAGGATAATTTTGCGCAACTTTAAAATCAATATTATACATGTATAAGCAAAATGTTTCCTGGATTTCTGGTTTTCTTATCGCATAAAACTTATTAAAAATGTTTCTGAAAGGAAATTAATTAAAAAAATGTTATTGAAATGCATTTAAATATCTTTGTCGTTAGCCAGTTGGTAATGGTAGACCAATCTGGATTAAAGGAGGTATCAGTCAAGTGGAGCTGTTTAATGGATTGGTTGTGTAATTCTTTTTATCTCCTAGTGCAAACTATATTTGCACTAAAAAATTCATCTGGCACACTTAATCGAATATCTGACAAACTTTTTATCATATATCATTTATTTTCTTTCTTAAAATGCCCCCCCCCCCCTTTTTTTTTTACTACAAAGTTGAAATAGAAATAGACATTTTAGTCTCGACTCAAAAGAAGATCAAGGTAAATATTGTAGTAATCGGGACCGCTAACTTACTAAGGTCAACGACTTCGTTCACAAACGATAGTGATTGAATGAAAAACGTAACGTTTTCTTGGTGAAGTGTAATTATTTTTTCTCTACTAAAAAATCACCATTTTGATTTTATTTAATTGAAGATATTAACAACGGTATAGTAATTTGGTGGCATATAAAATTGTATTTGCCACAGATTTCACAAGAGATGATGTGAACACAAGGTTAAAACAAAAGTCAGATCCGGATATCAGACAAATTATAATGTCGAACTCACAATAAAATAATACAAAATGCCAACATTCGACCAGTTTAAATTTCCTGACATTTTCTTATATATGTATCATATATTCATTGAGTACTAAATCATCTTCGGACCTCGGGAAAATAACCCTTTCGAGATTTAATAAAATAGTATTATTACGTGATGTTTTTCACATTGGCCTAGTTATAGGTCCGAGGCCTGCTGTATTGGCCTGAGGCGTAGCCACAACGTCAATACAGCAGACCGAGGACCTATAACTAGGCCAATATGAAAAACATCACGTAATGATACCTTTATTAATTAACCAGTCCAATATCTCTCGGGAATTTTCCTTGCAATTGTCAAAACGTCTAGTGGAATCCGATCTAGCTGTTATCAGACTGATCAGAATTGGGCCAATATGGAAAATATCCGTATTGGATTGGTTCTTGCCGTATTGGCTCAATGAAAGTTTTTATATTGTATTGACAGATTTGATCATATAAAGGTTAATAAATCAAAGTTAATTAATAATTATGGATATTAACTTCTCATGAAGGACATAACTGTATTATTATACTGAACTAATATGAGGGAAATAATTAGTTATTGGTTCGACGTGCAAAAGCGCGCCAATTTCAAACAGTTATTTTGTGCTACGTGCAAATTCCCTCACAGTTATTTGACCTACGTGCAGTTTGCCGCGGGAATAATGAGTTATTTCTTGTTCCATGGAATAAAACTTTAAAATATCTTAATTATTTCTTGCTTGGTTTCTATAGTAAAGTATAATAATTATGATTATGAACATTAACTTTTCATGAAGGTCACATTGTATAATGTTATTAGAACACACACTGTAAAGGATGAGCTATGTATAAACACTGCATCGACCGTTGGTTTCGTTCAAATAAATGGACTGTAAATAATGTTGTTAAAAAAATTGTACCACTGTGATTTGAAAATAAATAATAAAGGTTGTCTGGTAGCTGTGGGTATACATTGTAAGTATAAGTAAAATATATAGAGATAATGTAGTCTTACAATAATTCTCATTGTAACTTTGCTTTAAATTATTGAATAAAATCCTTCAAATAAATATACAAAAAATGTAGTATCCTACCGTGACATCTGCTCGGTCATGCAATAATGTCGGTCATTTGTTTTGATTTACAATTCTCGCGCAGCACGAGACCAATGACGTCATTCTGTATATTCATAGCGTACATAAACACAGAGGGAATACTTTTCAACGTCAAAATTACAAGATGAGATTAAAACAGAGATGTTTGAATTGAATAAATTCCATGCAAGTAAAAAAGATCCTTTTAACTAATGTCTTTTTTTTCTGATCATTATGCTTGTTAAATATGTTTCCATCGATGGTATTCCCCAAACATTTGTAGTTTTCCGGTTTGTTGACATAATCGACATCACAGTTCATGACCGTTTCTGGAATGTAGGCCAAGCAAATTGTATTTTAAAATACTTTGAAAATATGATGATTGATCATTCAGATTCCACCATTTTCTAGAAAATGGCCGATTTTACCGGGAAAATACATGCAAGTGCTCTCCATTAGTCACAAAATGGCAGATTATTTTGCATTTCCACTGCTGCTTTAATAACAAATATACCCCTTACTTCTTGGGGTAATGAAATGAAATTCACAGAGAAGATAGAAAAAGAATTAATTTAACAGCAATAATCAAAATGTATAGCATAAATTGAACAGAGAATTAAATTAAACCAGACAGAAAAATGAGATTGTCTGGGTAAAAAAAAACCTGTCATTATTACAAATAGCATCAACAAAACTGTATTGTTACCACTATGTGATAATAAATGTGATTAAAATAAATTGAAATCAGTCATTAATTGTTTTACCAAAATATGTCGGTCTAATAGATTGTATTGACAAAAGCAAAAACACCAAATTCATTGGATTAAATACTTTTTATGTGGGTAAGCAAGTTTAATATTTGCATCAAATAATTAATTTTTAATACTTCAATTTCAAACTATTTAAAAAAAACATTTTTTGAAATTGTTCAGACAAATCAATTACACTGAAAAAGCTAAAATACTGTACTTTCTTAATCTGGTTTACTTTTTAAGTTTGGTTGGCCTATGACAAAATCATGTGCTTTATTGAACTTTGACCGACTTTATGTGACGTCATACGACGCCATTTGGAAAAGGGAGGGTAAACAAATATGGGTCAGTATGTAATTATTATCGATCTTTTTTCCATGGAACTTTACACATGTGAGCAAGAATAGATGAGGAACATAATTAAAAAGAAAAAAATGTTTACTTTTCAAACATGAAAAAATTAATCAAACATTATCCAATGACTGACCGACTTATTGTCAGACGAGGATATAAACAAAATATTAACAAACCTGGTCAGATTTCTCCTGCAGGATTGAATTGTTCCAAACATTTATCAATTGATTAATCTTACATATAGTAATGAATTAATTTTATAATATCTTGTACTAGAAGAATCAAGTCAGAAAGGTAAATAACAATAGAGTTTCAGTGCAAGTTTATTCCTGCTGGTATTACATACACTATAATCTTTTAAATTTTATTTTTACCAACCACTATAATCTTTATCTACCCACTAGCATGGCCACTCACTAGCTATCATTTATATCTACCTACTAGCATGGCCACTCACTAGTTATCATTTATATCTACCGACTAGCATGGCTACTCACTAGCTATCATTTATATCTATCGACTAGCATGGCTACTCACTAGTTATCATTTATATCTACCGACTAGCATGGCTACTCACTAGCTATCATTTATATCTACCCACTAGCATGGCCACTCACTAGCTATCATTTATATCTACCCACTAGCATGGCTACTCACTAGCTATCATTTATATCTATCTACCTACTAGCATGGCCACTCACTAGCTATCATTTATATCTACCCACTAGCATGGCTACTCACTAGCTATCATTTATATCTATCTACCTACTAGCATGGCCACTCACTAGCTATCATTTATATCTATCTACCTACTAGCATGGCTACTCACTAGCTATCATTTATATCTACCTACTAGCATGGCCACTCACTAGCTATCATTTATATCTACCTACTAGCATGGCCACTCACTAGCTATCATTATATCTATCTACCTACTAGCATGGCCACTCACTAGCTATCATTTATATCTACCTACTAGCATGGCCACTCACTAGCTATCATTTATATCTATCTACCTACTAGCATGGCCACTCACTAGCTATCATTTATATCTACCTACTAGCATGGCTACTCACTAGCTATCATTTATATCTACCCACTAGCATGGCCACTCACTAGCTATCATTTATATCTACCCACTAGCATGGCTACTCACTAGCTATCATTTATATCTATCTACCTATTAGCATGACCACTCACTAGCTATCATTTATATCTATCTACCTACTAGCATGGCTACTCACTAGCTATCATTTATATCTACCTACTAGCATGGCCACTCACTAGCTATCATTTATATCAACCTACTAGCATGGCTACTCACTAGCTATCATTTATATCTATCTACCTACTAGCATGGCCACTCACTAGCTATCATTTATATCTACCTACTAGCATGGCCACTCACTAGCTATCATTTATATATATCTACCTACTAGCATGGCCACTCACTAGCTATCATTTATATCTATCTACCTACTAGCATGGCCACTCACTAGCTATCATTTATATCTACCCACTAGCATTGCCACTCACTAGCTATCATTTATATCTATCTACCTACTAGCATGGCCACTCACTATCTATCATTTATATATATCTACCTACTAGCATGGCCACTCACTAGTTATCATTTATATCTATCTACCTACTAGCATTGCCACTCACTAGCTATCATTTATATCTATCTACCTACTAGCATGGCTACTCACTAGCTATCATTTATATCTATCTACCTATTAGCATGGCTACTCACTAGCTATCATTTATATCTATCTACCCACTAGCATGGCCACTCACTAGCTATCATTTATATCTACCTACTAGCATGGCTACTCACTAGCTATCATTTATATCTATCTACCTACTAGCATGGCCACTCACTAGCTATCATTTATATCTATCTGCCTACTAGCATGGCTACTCACTAGCTATCATTTATATCTACCTACTAGCATGGCCACTCACTAGTTATCATTTATATCTATCTACCTACTAGCATGGCCACTCACTAGCTATCATTTATATTTATCTACCTACTAGCATGGCCACTCACTAGCTATCATTTATATCTACCTACTAGCATGGCTACTCACTAGCTATCATTTATATCTATCTACCTACTAGCATGGCCACTCACTAGCTATCATTTATATCTACCTACTAGCATGGCCACTCACTAGCTATCATTATATCTATCTACCTACTAGCATGGCCACTCACTAGCTATCATTTATATCTACCTACTAGCATGGCCACTCACTAGCTATCATTTATATCTATCTACCTACTAGCATGGCCACTCACTAGCTATCATTTATATCTACCTACTAGCATGGCTACTCACTAGCTATCATTTATATCTACCCACTAGCATGGCCACTCACTAGCTATCATTTATATCTACCCACTAGCATGGCTACTCACTAGCTATCATTTATATCTATCTACCTACTAGCATGACCACTCACTAGCTATCATTTATATCTATCTACCTACTAGCATGGCTACTCACTAGCTATCATTTATATCTACCTACTAGCATGGCCACTCACTAGCTATCATTTATATCTACCTACTAGCATGGCTACTCACTAGCTATCATTTATATCTATCTTCCTACTAGCATGGCCACTCACTAGCTATCATTTATATCTACCTACTAGCATGGCCACTCACTAGCTATCATTTATATCTATCTACCTACTAGCATGGCCACTCACTAGCTATCATTTATATCTATCTACCTACTAGCATGGCCACTCACTAGCTATCATTTATATCTACCCACTAGCATTGCCACTCACTAGCTATCATTTATATCTATCTACCTACTAGCATGGCCACTCACTAGCTATCATTTATATATATCTACCTACTAGCATGGCCACTCACTAGTTATCATTTATATCTATCTACCTACTAGCATTGCCACTCACTAGCTATCATTTATATCTATCTACCTACTAGCATGGCTACTCACTAGCTATCATTTATATCTATCTACCTATTAGCATGGCTACTCACTAGCTATCATTTATATCTATCTACCCACTAGCATGGCCACTCACTAGCTATCATTTATATCTACCTACTAGCATGGCTACTCACTAGCTATCATTTATATCTATCTACCTACTAGCATGGCCACTCACTAGCTATCATTTATATCTATCTACCTACTAGCATGGCTACTCACTAGCTATCATTTATATCTACCTACTAGCATGGCCACTCACTAGTTATCATTTATATCTATCTACCTACTAGCATGGCCACTCACTAGCTATCATTTATATCTATCTACCTACTAGCATGGCCACTCACTAGCTATCATTTATATCTACCTACTAGCATGGCTACTCACTAGCTATCATTTATATCTACCCACTAGCATGGCCACTCACTAGCTATCATTTATATCTACCCACTAGCATGGCTACTCACTAGCTATCATTTATATCTATCTACCTACTAGCATGACCACTCACTAGCTATCATTTATATCTATCTACCTACTAGCATGGCTACTCACTAGCTATCATTTATATCTACCTACTAGCATGGCCACTCACTAGCTATCATTTATATCTACCTACTAGCATGGCTACTCACTAGCTATCATTTATATCTATCTACCTACTAGCATGGCCACTCACTAGCTATCATTTATATCTACCTACTAGCATGGCCACTCACTAGCTATCATTTATATCTATCTACCTACTAGCATGGCCACTCACTAACTAACATTTATATCTATCTACCTACTAGCATGGCTACTCACTAGCTATCATTTATATCTATCTACCTACTAGCATGGCTACTCACTAGCTATCATTTATATCTACCTACTAGCATGGCCACTCACTAGCTATCATTTATATCTATCTACCTACTAGCATGGCCACTCACTAGCTATCATTTATATCTATCTACCTACTAGCATGGCCACTCACTAGCTATCATTTATATTTACCTACTAGCATGGCCACTCACTAGCTATCATTTATATCTATCTACCTACTAGCATGGCCACTCACTAGCTATCATTTATATCTATCTACCTACTAGCATGGCTACTCACTAGCTATCATTTATATCTATCTACCCACTAGCATGCCACTCACTAGCTATCATTTATATCTATCTACCTACTAGCATGGCCACTCACTAGCTATCATTTATATCTATCTACTAGCATGGCCACTCACTAGCTATCATTTATATCTATCTACCTACTAGCATGGCCACTCACTAGCTATCATTTATATCTATCTACCTACTAGCATGGCCACTCACTAGCTATCATTTATATCTATCTACCTACTAGCATGGCCACTCACTAGCTATCATTTATATCTATCTACCTACTAGCATGGCCACTCACTAGCTATCATTTATATCTACCTACTAGCATGGCCACTCACTAGCTATCATTTATATCTATCTACCTACTAGCATGGCCACTCACTAGCTATCATTTATATCTATCTACCTACTAGCATGGCCACTCACTAGCTATCATTTATATCTACCCACTAGCATGGCTACTCACTAGCTATCATTTATATCTATCTACCTACTAGCATGGCTACTCACTAGCTATCATTTATATCTATCTACCCACTAGCATGGCCACTCACTAGCTATCATTTATATCTATTTACTTACTAGCATGGCCACTCACTAGCTATCATTTATATCTATCTACCTACTAGCATGGCCACTCACTAGCTATCATTTATATCTATCTACCTACTAGCATGGCCACTCACTAGCTATCATTTATATCTATTTACTTACTAGCATGGCCACTCACTAGCTATCATTTATATCTATTTACTTACTAGCATGGCCACTCACTAGCTATCATTTATATCTATCTACCTACTAGCATGGCTACTCACTAGCTATCATTTATATCTATCTACCTACTAGCATGGCCACTCACTAGCTATCATTTATATCTATCTACCCACTAGCATGGCCACTCACTAGCTATCATTTATATCGATCTACCTACTAGCATGGCCACTCACTAGCTATCATTTATATCTATCTACCTACTAGCATGGCCACTCACTAGCTATCATTTATATCTATCTACCTACTAGCATGGCCACTCACTAGCTATCATTTATATCTATCTACCCAATAGCATGGCTACTCACTAGCTATCATTTATATCTACCTACTAGCATGGCTACTCACTAGCTATCATTTATATCTACCCACTAGCATGGCCACTCACTAGCTATCATTTATATCTACCTACTAGCATGGCCACTCACTAGCTATCATTTATATCTACCCACTAGCATGGCCACTCACTAGCTATCATTTATATCTACCCACTAGCATTGACACTCACTAGCTATCATTTATATCTACCCACTAGCATTGCCACTCACTAGCTATCATTTATATCTGGTCACTTTTTTTTATAAAAGGTAAATTTATAATGGGCAAATAAAGAAGAATTGATTTAGTATGATATAAAAGGACTAATGTCTACAAAAAATAAATATTTATGGTGTATGAAAATGAAGGTATTTTTTGTCCTTTAAAGTTGTTGTTTTAATGTTTCATATCGTTCTATGCATGTTTGCTACTTTTTCATGGGTTTTTTTATAATTTTTTTTATCAATTTTGTTTTATATATTTCTAAATACAATGGATATTTATTAGTTATCTTCCCTTGACCTATGTCAGCCTGCGGATTCGTCTCAGGCAGATATAGGAATCTCGGGCTGATAACCAGTCCGATATGGAGAATGTCATGTCTCCATCTGTCTTATCTTGTTTTTATTGTGATAATTGTACTGATAATGTTAAATATATATTTTAAATATAGAAATTGACATTCATTCAGGGCCAATAATAACAATAATGTTCACCTCACATGATCACACTCGGAAAATATCTTCGCTTATTACTGTCGATTGACAAATTTATTTTATACAAAATACAACATGTCTAACATAATATATAGTAATTTGGTGTTTCGCTGCAAGGCAATATAACGTATAAAAGTAACGAGGATCTTATTAACATACGTTGTCTGTGGACTTTAAAACATGTTAAGAAATCGATATTTCTTTTATAGAAAGTAAGTACCATTATTTTCTAAATATGATAAAACCAAAGTCTGCAAATTCGTCTTTTTACTTCATAAATTGTTTTCAAAACCCCCCTTTTCTGATACAAAACTTTATAAAAGAAATATAAACAGTGTTAAAATATAAAATTAATATTAATAAGATGTCACTCGGAAACGTTTAATGCAAGTTATGGTAAAACTGGAAAGAAGACCGTAATTCATCAACCATACTGACTACCTGAAATATTTAGCCTGGTCCATATAATTGTATTATTTTTGGGGCTTATCATATATATAAAGAACACAAATGTGTTCCTCTTACGGCAATTATTGACTCGGTGAAATAGCCTGTGTGCGGACGTTATAGAAATGACGTTTTCGCGTAAATATCACAGCGGCTTAGGTTTTTTCATATAAATATTAAAGATAAATAAGTCCACCTTTCTGGTACAAAACTGAAAATGGCTAAACATCGAATCTTTGCCAACACTTTTTTGTGCTGTTTGAAGTGAGTAAATGTAGCCCCCCCCCCCCCCCCCCCCCCCCCCCCCCCCCCCTAGACCACATTACATGGCAATGTTGTATGTCTAGACGTATAGAAAACGTTGTATTGAGATCCTAAGATGTCCTAGTGACTTTGACAGTTGGCAGCGATCTAGAGATGTCTTAGTGACTTTTGACAGTTGGCAGAAATCCTCAGATAGCTTAGTGCCTTTGACAGTTGGCAGAGATCCTGAGATGTCCAAGTGACTTTTGACAGTTGGTAGAGATCCTGAGATGTCCTAGTGACTTTGGCAGTTGGCAGAGATCCTAAGATGTCCTAGCGACTTATGACAGTTGGTAGAGATCCTGTGACTTTTGACAGTTGGCAGAGATCCTGAGATGTCTTAGTGACTTTGACTGTTGGCAGAGATCCTGAGATGTCCAAGTGACTTTGATAGTTGGCAGAGACCCTGAGATGTCCTAGAGACTTTTGACAGTTGGCAGAGATCCTGAGATGTCCAAGTGACGTTTGACAGTTGGCAGAGATCCTGAGATGTCCTAGTGACTTTGACAGTTGGCAGAGACCCTGATATGTCCTAGTGACTTTTGACAGTTGGTAGAAATCCCGAGATGTCTTAGTGATTTTTGACAGTTGGCAGAGATTCTGAGATGCCCTAGAGACTTTTGACAGTTGTCAGAGACCCTGAGATATCATAGTGACTTTTGACAGTTGGCAGAGATCCTGAGATGCCCTAGTGACTTTTGACAGTAGGTAGAGATCCTAAGATGTCCTAGTGACTTTTGACAGTTGGCAGAGATTCTGAGATGTCTTAGTGACTTTTGACAGTTGACAGAGATCCTGAGATGTCCTAGTGACTTTTGACAGTTGGCAGAGATCCTGAAATGTCCAAGTGACTTTGACAGTTGGTAGAGATCCTAAAATGTCCTAGTGACTTTTGACAGTTGGCAGAGATTCTGAGATGCCCTAGAGACTTTTGACAGTTGGCAGAGACCCTGAGATATCATAGTGACTTTTGACAGTTGGCAGAGATCCTGAGATGCCCTAGTGACTTTTGACAGTAGGTAGAGATCCTAAGATGTCCTAGTGACTTTTGACAGTTGGCAGAGATTCTGAGATGTCTTAGTGACTTTTGACAGTTGACAGAGATCCTGAGATGTCCTAGTGACTTTTGACAGTTGGCAGAGATCCTGAAATGTCCAAGTGACTTTTGACAGTTGGTAGAGATCCTAAGATGTCCTAGTGACTTTTGACAGTTGGCAGAGATTCTGAGATATCATAGTGACTTTTGACAGTTGGCAGAGATCCTGAGATGCCCTAGTGACTTTTGACAGTAGGTAGAGATCCTAAGATGTCCTAGTGACTTTTGACAATTGGCAGAGATTCTGAGATGTCTTAGTGACTTTTGACAGTTGACAGAGATCCTGAGATGTCCTAGTGACTTTTGACAGTTGGCAGAGATCCTAAAATGTCCTAGTGACTTTTGACAGTTGGCAGAGACCCTGAGATATCATAGTGACTTTTGACAGTTGGCAGAGATCCTGAGATGTCCTAGTGACTGTTGACAGTTGTGAGACATCCCGAGATGTCTTAGTGACTTTTGACAATTGGCAGAGATTCTGAGATGTCCTAGAGACTTTTGACAGTTGGCAGAGACCCTGAGATATCATAGTGACTTTTGACAGTTGGCAGAGATCCTGAGATGTCCTAGTGACGTTTGACAGTTGGCAGAGATTCTGAGATGTCCTAGTGACTTTTGACAGTTGGCAGAGATCCTGAGATGTCCTAGTGACTGTTGACAGTTGTGAGACATCCCGAGATGTCTTAGTGACTTTTGACAATTGGCAGAGATTCTGAGATGTCCTAGAGACTTTTGACAGTTGGCAGAGACCCTGAGATATCATAGTGACTTTTGACAGTTGGCAGAGATCCTGAGATGTCCTAGTGACGTTTGACAGTTGGCAGAGATTCTGAGATGTCCTAGAGACTTTTGACAGTTGGCAGAGATCCTGAGATGTCCTAGTGACTTTTGACAGTTGGTAGAGATCCTAAAATGTCCTAGTGACTTTTGACAATTGGCAGAGATCCTGAGATGTCTTACTGACTTTTGACAGTTGGCAGAGATCCTGAGATGTCCTAGTGACTTTTGACAGTTGGTAGAGATCCTAAGATGTCCTAGTGACTTTCTTTTGACAGTTGGCAGAGATCCTGAGATGTCTTAGTGACTTTTGACAGTTGGCAGATATCCTAAGATGTCCTAGTGACTGGCAATTGGCAGAGATCCTGAGATGTTCAAGTGACGTTGACAGTTGGCAGACATCCTGAGATGTCCAAGTGACGTTGACAGAGATCCTAAGATGTCCTAGTGACTTTGACAGATGGCAGAGATCCTGAAATGTCCTTGTGACTTTTGACAGTTGGCAGAGATCATGAGATGTCCAAATGACTTTTGACGGTTGTCATAGTTCCGGTTTGAATACTTATACCCCCTTTCTGATTTTGGCATTTGTCTGCACAAACTACTGTTTCAGTTCAAACATTGTCTTTCGGAATTGGCTGACATCATATTTAGGGTTTTGTCTTGCTGTGCATTGACCCCCATGTTTCTATTAAACGACTTGGCACAGGTACTTAGGTGTCCGGGTAGGGGAGAGAGAGGGGAGGGAGGCACTTGCCCTTTCCACTCTTTTCTGACAAAAAACAAAATATATATATCTCCCACAAGCGCATATGCATATGATCATTGTTAAGTAAAGTAATAATTCCCCAACTGTAGTGATATAACATTATAACTACAAACGATTGTTCATCTTTAAAAGAAGATATACATAAACACTGTGGTCATGGCGTTATGATGTAGGTCATGGTTGTTATAATGTAGGTCATGGCATTATGCTGTAGGTTATGGCGTTATAATATAAGACATGGCGTTATAATGTAGATCATGGTTGCTATAATGTAGGTCATGGCGTTATAATGTAGGTCATGGTGTTATAATGTAGGTCATGATTGCTATTATGTAGGTCATGGCGTTATAATGTAGGTCATGGTTTTTATAGTGTAGGTCATGGTTGTTATAGTGTAGGTCATGGCGTTATAGTGTATGTCATGACGTTATAATGTAGGTCATGACATCATAATGTAGGTCATGGTTGTTATAATGTAGGTCATGGCGTTATAATGTAGGTCATAGTTGCTATAATGTATGTCATGGTTGTTATAATGTATATCATGGCGTTATAATGTAGGTCATTGTTGCTATAATGTAGGTCATGACGTCATAATGTAGGTCATGGTTGTTATAATGTAGGTCATGGCGTTATAATGTTGGTCATGATTGTTATAATGTAGGTAATGACGTTATAATGTAGGTCATGGTTGTTATAATGTAGGTCATGGTTGTTATAATGTATGTCATGGTTGCTATAGCGTATATCATGGCATTATAATGTAGGTCATTGTTGCTATAATGTAGGTCACGACGTCATAATTTAGGTCATGGTTGTTATAATGTAGGTCATAGTTGTTATAATGTAGGTCATGGTTGTTATAATGTAGGTAATGACGTTATAATGTAGGTCATGGTTGCTATAATGTAGGTCATGGTTGTTATAATATATGTCATGGTTGTTATAGTGTATATCATGGCGTTATAATGTAGGTCACGACATCATAATGTAGGTCATGGTTGTTATAATGTAGGTCATGGCATTATAATGTAGGTCATAGTTGTTATAATGTAGGTTATGGTTGTTATAATGTAGGTAATGACGTCATACTGTAGGTCATGGTTGTTATAATGTATATCATGGCGTTATAATGTAGGTCATTGTTGCTATAATGTAGGTCACGACGTCATAATGTAGGTCATGGTTGTTATAATGTATATCATGGCGTTATAATGTAGGTCACAATGTTATAATGTAGGTCATGGCGTTATAATGTAGGTCATGGTTGTTATAATGTAGTCAAATGCCCTACATCTGATATTACCAGAATAGTCCGTTTGGCCAGCCTAAAACAGGACTAAAAAAATTATTAAAAATCTACAGTTCAACTTATTAATTTTTTTCTTCACACATTTACTTGTATATCATCTACCTACTCCGATAAATAATTTCAGAATTTTGACACTATTTTCCAAAAAGTTGCCCATTAGGTCTCTATGGTAAATATTTGTACCAAATGTGGATATGTGCAGAGGGAGTTAGTATGCTTGTTGTTACCAACTTCCAGTGTAAACAATAACAACAACACCTGTGGTTTTATTTACATTTCACTGTCATGTGATTACCTAATTTCAATATGTCACCAGAACCCAAGCATGCATGAGATGTTCATTTCACTTTCACCAAGTGACAATTTTGATTTGGCTTCAAAATAATCAAAACTTTTAGTATTAAATCCTGTTTTTCATTGAAGTTTTGAGAGGCATGACTATCCTTTTTATATAAGTATTGGTATAGTTCTAAATAAGGGCAGATAATTTTTAATTTGTAAATATTAATTTATGAAAAGACAAAAAAAAATGTTTTTTTTTCTACCTTTATTTTATATTTGTTTTTTTTTATATGTAAAAAAATATATATTAATTACTTGTTTTTTTTTTATTATGCTTAAATAACATACATAAAACTTGTTTTCATTTTCTAAAAGTATACACAAAGCATGGGCTATTTACATGGTATATCTGGACAATACACATAGGCTTACTTTATAACCATGTTCTTCGAGTTCTGGGCTTTAGAAAACACCAAAACAAAAGTGATTTTATTTAGAATTTAAAGAAAAAGATTTAAAATTCAAAGGCTTGCATTTATACTTTTTACTTTTAAATTTCTAAATTACATTTTAATCAAATTTAGCATATAATATTTCACTTATTATTTACTTTAAAAAAAACCAAAGAAAACCTTCAAGTGGCCCCAACTTAATTGCTAAAACAACAATCGGCGTTCCGGAAACACACCCACGTGACTGTGAAATGTAAATAAAACCACAGGTGTTAATGTTTACACTGGAAGTTGGTAACAACAAGCATACTAACTCCCTCTGCACATATCCACATTTGGTACATATATTTAACAGAGACCTAATGGGCAACTTTTTGGAAAATAGTGTCAAAATTCTGAAATTATTTGTCGGAGTAGGTAGATGATATACAAGTAAATGTGTGAAGAAAAAAATCAATAAGTTGAACTGTTGATTTTTAAATAATTTTTTAGTCCTGTTTTAGGCTGGCCAAATGGACATTTTTTTATAGAATAAAACTCGGTTTGTAACGAAATGATATTTATATTATATCACGTGTCTATGCTCTTGAGAAGAACTTAATAATATGTAAATTAGGGTACATATTATATTGAATGTCAAAATATCAATAAAGAATTGGCTGAAATCGGGTTCGATGCAGCGAATATTGATAGAAGGCAACATTTCAAAAAATACATTATGATAAATAAGATGAATTGTATGATATGTAATAGACCAACACAAATTATTCCTATATTTAACGCTATTACCCATTATATGGTTTCACTAGAAATACATATAAGATTAGATTATTGAGCAAAAAAACCCAATTTAATTCACCATAAGTCAGATTTCAGCAGCCACGGGCAAGTTCTGTTGGTTTCACCGGTGTCTTCAACCTACGCCAACATTTTGAAATATCATATTCAAGATATGCCAACAAACATTATATTACAGGTGTTTATATAACAATTAATGACAGTTACAGGTAAGTAAATTTGAAAATGCAGGTCTCAAAAGTGAAATTTATAATAAAAAAATATAAAAAAACAATCTAAGATTATAAGAATAAGTCTTAAAATTTAACAACTTGAAAAAAAAAATTAAACTTTTGATAAAAGGTCTCAAAAGTGAAATTTATTATAAATAAAAAACTAAACTAAGCAAAAAACATATAAAAATGTAAGAATAAGTCTGTTAAAATTTAACAACTTGAAAAAAAAATTAAACTTTTGTAAAAATCTGGTAGAAAGAAGGGGGTAATATCAAAAGACCCACATCTTAAAATTCATGCGCTACCACCTTGCACACACGTGTTATAACATGACTTGATTTTGTGTTTACGACTTTTATTATGATTAAAGAAATCAATTGTTATTTCAGACTAACGTAAAAATCAAAAGGTTGATATCTCTGTACGTAACATTATTATAAAGAAATTTACCTTGAAAATAATATGTAAATATTAGACATCACTTGGATGTTAGTTCCGTTCTTATAATAACATGACCTGGGACCGGTAACTAGAAAGTCCTCTTAAAGCTCCCCTAATGCCTGCTTATGTACTGCCAACAACTTTGGATTTCCATCGCAACCAAGTGTAGTGCAATAGCAAGGGGGTCAAGCCAAAAATTGAAATGCTAAAAAAATCATCCAATTATAGTTTGATATGACAGTACATACACAATGGGAAATTTTGGTTAAAAAATTATTAAAATTGGTTGAACTGTTCAAAAGTTATGGCCTTTTTGGTGAGCCAAAAGTGGTCGATTTTCTGGGTTTTTTTCGGAAAATGTTAAAAAAAATGACATTTTTGGACCGAAATATGTTTTGTTCACTACCTATTAGGTCATCATGCTTTCTTCTATAGTACTGTATCCTCCTTATACTTCAAAAAGAGGTGTTATACACACCTGTAGGTGTTATATGAAAAAGATGTCACAGAATTTAAAACTTTGAAAATAGCCTTTGGACTTAGTTTTTTTAATTTATGTGTCAGCCGTCCGCTTGTTCAAACTACCAGGTTTGTGGTCAAATATCTTCAAAAACCTTTAACTTGCAAGGCTGAAACTTGCATTACTGTCCACAAACTGCCCAGTCTCTAGGAAATAATAAATAATATCAAGAACATTTATTCAATTAATATTTTTTCTATTTTAATATTATTTCCTTTGCGCAAGCCTCCATAATTTTTATGTCAAATTTTATTAAACAAAATAAGTTTTTGGTCATAAAAAATCTGGAAAAAATACTAGAATTAAGACAATACAAGCATGAATATGTACAAACTATTCGGATGAATCATTAATAGGATTCGGAAACAAGTTACAAAACTTATATTAATCCGTTTCCTGATTTTTTGAAGAGATAGTTAGCCCTAAGTGTGGTCTGACCCACACTTAAAGTTACAATTATCTTTGGATACTAAGATGTTGTCTTGTTACACTCGTAAATGGTCAAGATCAAGCTAAGTGTGCTCTAAGGGTGTCTTCAGATTTACGAAGGCTTCCAGTTACAGAAACAGTATAAGACTAAACAAAGAGATGCATTAAGATTAAATCGTAGACATTTCGTAGACATGCCTGTTTAAGGGCTGTCAATCATATTAAGATTGTTTCTTGTTACACTCTTATATGCTAAGAATACCTTTAGATCATCTTAAGGCTTAAGATAGCTTCTTGTTACCGGCCCCTGGTATATATATCTAGAAACTCCTAGCGACAGTTTAAGTTGTCGTCACAATTAAATGACAATTGTCTTGCTCCTGTTTCATAAACAAACACGACATGGCGGCCATATTTTGTAAAATATTCAAATTTCAGATGCTTCTTAATCCGAATAATCCAGTCATTATATTCCACTCACTATCGATCGCTTCATTAACTCGACTGTAGCGACAGCGGATAGAGGGCGCTGAATTATTCGAGTTAGATGCTTCTATATATATCCGTCTTATTGAAAATATAGGATGTTAATTTTTAGAATAAAAAACCAGTCCTGATGTGTTGTAGTTTATTTGCTCGTACAAATGACCACATATATGTAACATTGACAGGTACACTCAGGTAATAAGAAATAAGGAGATGAATTCAATGGAAAGTCGTTTACATATGTAGATAAGAAATGTCAAAATGCCCGCGGTATAAAATGTGACAGTAATAAATGTATATGTATTGTTTAGATAGTCCTTGCTGACAACAATGGGTTATAGATGTATTGTGAGGTCAATCCAGGATAGTACATATATACAACTAGGAATATTTCCGACAAAGTGGCAAAAATGTAGCGAAATTTAGACCCAGACGGTGAGTTAAATTTCATTTAGTAATAAGTATATATCTCGATTAAATTATGACACAAGATTTTGTCAAGTTCTTTATATAATAAAAACAGAATGTCTCCATTGCCATGTACATGATAGCAGGGAATTATAAAACAAGTATAGTAGCACATGTTTTTCCACAACAAACATATTTGACTGAAAAGTGTAAGAAAACTAAATATATATATACAAATATTATTTATACTCTAGATTACGTGATCATTTTTTCCCTTAACATGGTATTTATTTAGTATATGCCAATTCTTTACACATTTGCATTGAAAATGAAATACTGTACTTCATCACAATATATTCTGCCTCGACAATTTGAACGAATGAATACATGGTGGACATTTTGTGTCTAATGGGGTGCTGCAGTTATTTTTAAAGATCACATCAAATTGAAAATAAAAGTAGACACTAATTATTGCCAGTAAAAAAACATACTAAAGTATCAAAATAAATTAGCTTTTACATATACATATATACGTCTGAAAATTAAACCAAACAGTGTTAGAATTAGATTTTAGAGCTGTCAAATTTTTGTTCTTCCCTCGACGGGATTTGAACCCACACCATTGATACACTGCAGCACCATTCGCTTAGCCTTACGTCCAGCGCCCTAGACCACTCGACCACATCCACTCCCTAAAAAAAAGGAACTTCAATAATCGTAGTGTTACCTTTTCTCGTAAGGCAAATCTAGGGATAGGCGTAAAACTTGTGTATAAGCGTGTGTAGATGGTACATATATACTTAATATTATAATTTGACAGCAATCTAACTCAGCAATTTTTAATATATTGTATAGGATAATGAAGAATTCATTATACAGTCACAGGAAATAAAGTATATTATACAAACGTCTAGAAGCAAGTGACAACCATACAATATATCTGTCCCACTGGATCTCAAAGTTACTTTAAAGGATACTAGGTTAATACTAAATATTATATACGTTTGAAAATTAAACCAAACAGTGTTAGAATTAGATTTTAGAGCTGTAAAATGTTTGTTCTTCCCTCGACGGGATTCGAACCCACACCATTGATACACTGCATCACCATTCGCTTAGCCTTACGTCCAGCGCCCTAGACCACTCGACCACATATATATACTAAAGTATCAAAATAAATTAACTTTTACATATATATACTAAAGTATCAAAATAAATTAGCTTTTACATATATATATATTTGCAAAACGACAGTAAATTGAATCATAATACACGTATGGAACCCCATAAAATTGGAGGCGTGTTCGGTCAAACCATCAGGAACGGTGTGTCTATTTACACCCCCTTTTTCGCATGCTATTTCACAGGGGCTGTATACTCTAATAATGTTATTTACTTACGATTTACGTCTCAAACGACATCATAATGAGCCGTATACAATAAAAGTGGTAATACATATTAAACAGATATACACAAGATATTCCCCGACAAAAACATGAGTCAGTCAATCAAGATATTGATTGTTGGTCAATGGATATTAACTACATTGACCCGCACCATCTTGACCATCTGTGTTTAATACACTGTTTTGTGTATTTATCCATAGATAAAGGAATTTTGTAACAAACCTTCATTTGGTGAGTAAATACTCTCGTATTTCATTTTAATTATTGTTGACAGTTTACATTTCAATCAGGTCATCATACTAAGCATAGATAGTTGTAAACAGTCTAGATATACAAGTAACTGTGAGCACTTTGACAATAATAATTTGTCTTGATGCTGTTTTTGGACTAGTTTTCAAGCGATTAATTCTCGATCTGGCAATATTTACTATAGTGTAGGCTTTCTCTATTTTGTAAACAAGACCAAACACATTGAGAGTGGACCTGCTTGTCTCCATAGCAACTGACCGCAACTGAACATAAACTCAGTAGCCATTTTATATATTGTTTGATGCTTTCATGGCATAATTCTGGTGTACATTAATTTAAAGGTGCATTATCGGCCAAAATCGTAAATTTTGGTTACCCATAAAAACTTTCAGATATGATTGATGCTTTAATAAAACGTGTTTCTGTGACTTATACATGTTATGAAATGTACGCGCATTGGGGGGAAAAGGTGCAACTGCTCGTGTTTTGAGATCATCAAGAAATGGACGCCATCTTATTAATTATCGGCATTGTTTACGGAGTTTGCCGAATCGTCATTAAATCAGTACAACAATGCACTTATTTCTTATTTTCTGTGAATCTGCTTTTAGTCGGCGTTAATTACGGATAAAGAACCATGCAAGTTTGCAGTTAATAAGCGACAAAATACAAATTATTCGTTTTTACCTGTCACTAGTAAGTTCAGTTGCATACGGAGAAAGCGAGGTCAAATTATTTGCTTGCAAGGAAATAATAAATCGATGGTAATTTTCGTCCTCAAAAGGCGAAAAGTGGTACGATAAGCTGTTCAATGTGAAATATTTACCTTTATTTCATCATTTTATAGCTATTTACCAATTTCCAAAACATAATTCTTTTGGTCAAAATCGTAGCTAATGCCCCTTTAAGGGGGTAGGCCTGGGGTATGGGAGATAACTCTATTTTCAGTGTCTTCTCAAATATATATACAATATACGTACATTGTCGGTAAATATAAAATTTATTTGTACGAGCTTTAGAAACAGGCAGAATAGCGAGCCTTCGGCGAGCTTTTCAGGCCTGTTTCGCAGCGAGTACAATAAAAAGCAGGAAACACTTACCCTTCACGAGCATCTGAGTTCACTCGGTTTTTTTGGTGAGGTCCATGTTGCTCATCTTATTGGTTTTTTGTGTTGTCATATTATGTGTCTTTACGTTACGATTTCCGAATAAAAACGATGTTCGGTTCGTTTTTACCTTCAGTTGTTTGTAGGACTGCTCATGTCTTATTTACATTATTTGTGTTTGTTTGCGTATAGTGGTATCGAACACATATTGTGTTGTGTTCTTGTTTTGGTTTTCTTCATCTATGTGGCCAGTTTCTCTGGATTTTCCATTTTTTATTGCCCCATCGGTATTCTTTAACGTTTATTTAGTCTGCAAGAGCAATTTTTTAAGGAAATATTTCAAATTACTTTTTACAAAACCCGAAAGACTTTAAGCATGACTTTATGTTAAGCGAGCATGCGATGATCATTATATAAAAACAAAGGGGGGGGGGGGGGGGGGGAGGGGGGGGGGGTACTTGCCGTGTTGCTCATGAATACAAGAAAATATACCAGGGCTATAAAAAGATTCGCCTTATTCGATCTCTTAAAAAGTTTATATTCCGATACCAAGATTTTGTCGAAATGAATTCCGTCTCTGCAGAGACGATAATAAACGATGGATTTCAAATATTTCAAATTACTCTTTACAAAACCCGAAAGACTTTAAGCATGACTTTATGTTCAGCGAGCATGTAATGATCATTATATAAAAAAAGGGGGGGGGGGGGGGGGTACTTGCCGTGTTGCTCATGAATACAAGAAAATATACCAGGGCTATAAAAAGATTCGCCTTATTCGATCTCTTAAAAAGTTTATATTCCGATACCAAGATTTTGTCGAAATGAATTCCGTCTCTGCAGAGACGATAATAAACGATGGATTTCAAATATTTCAAATTACTCTTTACAAAACCCGAAAGACTTTAAGCATGACTTTATGTTCAGCGAGCATGTAATGATCATTATATAAAAAAAGGGGGGGGGGGTACTTGCCGTGTTGCTCATGAATACAAGAAAATATACCAGGGCTATAAAAAGATTCGCCTTATTCGATCTCTTAAAAAGTTTATATTCCGATACCAAGATCTTGTCGAAATATATTCCGTCTCTGCAGAGACGATAATAAACGATGGATTTTCATATAGTGAAAATGTATAAAGATAAGGAAGTCAACAAAAATGTCAAAAATATTTGTTTATCAATGTGTGACGTAAGAGTGTTTTTGACATTTACTTCACTGAATTTGGTACTGCTTTGACAACTATTTTACCTATTTTGTTCCAGTATTGTTATAAATACTGTAATAGTGACAGCGGGAACCTTTGAGCCGTAATGAAAGCGGGAGGTTTGGCGCTTTAAAATCTGATTCAACCCACCATTTCTTTAGAAATGCCTGTACCAAGTCAGGGTCATTACGGTTTTCACAGTTTTCCGGTTGTTGACTGATTTTGTCTGTTTATATACTTATGAGTTTTGACTTTCCCTGTGTAAGATTGTTCGGAGTTCGGTAATTTTGTTATTACCCTTATTTACATTTTCCTGCGACCTCGGTTCGCCAGTCAATAAAAATGTGAAAATTCCAAATGAAAACGTTGATAGTAAACATGATCCCGAAGTTTTGTGTCATAGAGTAGTATGATTAATCATTGGAGTTAAGTTTTGTGTTATAGAGTAGTATGATTAATCATTGTAGTTAAGTTTTGTGTTATAGAGTAGTATGATTAATCATTGTAGTTAAGTTTTGTGTTATAGAGTAGTATGATTAATCATTGTAGTTAAGTTTTGTGTTATAGAGTAGTATGATTAATCATTGGAAGTTTTGTGTTATAGAGTAGTATGATTAATCATTGGAAGTTTTGTGCTATAGAGTAGTATGATTAATCATTGGAAGTTTTGTGTTATAGAGTAGTATGATTAATCATTGGAAGTTTTGTGCTATAGAGTAGTATGATTAATCATTGGAAGTTTTGTGTTATAGAGTAGTATGATTAATCATTGGAGTTAAGTTTTGTGTTATAGAGTAGTATGATTAATCATTGGAGTTAAGTTTTGTGTTATAGAGTAGTATGATTAATCATTGTAGTTAAGTTTTGTGTTATAGAGTAGTATGATTAATCATTGGAGTTAAGTTTTGTACCATAGAGTAGTATGATTAATCATTGGAGTTAAGTTTTGTGTTATAGAGTAGTATGATTAATCATTGGAAGTTTGGTGTTATAGAGTAGTATGATTAATCATTGGAAGTTTTGTGTTATAGAGTAGTATGATTAATCATTGGAAGCTTTGTGCTATAGAGTAGTATGATTAATCATTGGAAGTTTTGTGTTATAGAGTAGTATGATTAATCATTGGAAGTTTTGTGCTATAGAGTAGTATG
The DNA here is from genome assembly GCA_963383655.1 of Bathymodiolus septemdierum. Lineage (NCBI taxonomy): Eukaryota > Metazoa > Mollusca > Bivalvia > Mytilida > Modiolidae > Bathymodiolus > Bathymodiolus septemdierum. The sequence continues at coordinate 19,290,042 of OY726519.1, read as the reverse complement.
ATTAATCATTGGAGTTAAGTTTTGTGTTATAGAGTAGTATGATTAATCATTGGAAGTTTTGTGTTATAGAGTAGTATGATTAATCATTGGAGTTAAGTTTTGTGTTATAAAGTAGTATGATTAATCACTGGAAGTTTTGTGCTATAGAGTAGTATGATTAATCATTGGAGTTAAGTTTTGTGTTATAAAGTAGTATGATTAATTATTGGAAGTTTTGTGTTATAGAGTAGTATGATTAATCATTGGAGTTAAGTTTTGTGCTATAAAGTAGTATGATTAATCATTGTAGTTAAGCTTTGTGTTATAGAGTAGTATGATTAATCATTGGAGTTAAGTTTTGTGTTATAGAGTAGTATGATTAATCATTGGAGTTAAGTTTTGTGTTATAGAGTAGTATGATTAATCATTGTAGTTAAGTTTTGTGTTGTAGAGTAGTATGATTAATCATTGGAGTTAAGTTTTGTGTTATAGAGTAGTATGATTAATCATTGGAGTTAAATTTTGTGTTATAGAGTAGTATGATTAATCATTGGAGTTAAGTTTTGTGTTATAGAGTAGTATGAATAATCATTGTAGTTACATATTGCATAAATTTTGGGAAAATGATGATGGTTTTCACATTAAAGTTTAATATACATTTTTTGTATGTTTTCTTTAAAATACCCACATCCAGAAATTGATTTTACTTTTATCTTATAAATATTGTCATATTTAAATTAAATTTTGATCAAATGACTACAGATTCAATTTGTCAATTAATAGCTTATAATATATATATATATTCAGTGTGTCCCTAAGCCATTCGATGATTACGTTATAGATAGCTTACATAATATATATATATTCAGTGTGTCCCTAAACGATTCCATGATTACGTTATTGATAGCTTACAATATATATATTTGAAATAATTTTGTGTATGTATTTGAAAACAATATCCCCCGATGTGCCCCGATGTGGGCGGAGCTTACCTGTGTATGTTCTATTTATTAATCTGTTTTTTTGTTGTTTTTTTTTGTCCTTGTTGTGTTTTTTTAAGCATTTTCCCATTCTTTAATATTATCAATAGGGATAGAATCTATTTTGGCGGACGACGGAAGTTAGATATTGTAATAAACAAAGCGCATGACCCATAACCTTTCATTTTGTTACCATGCGGCGGATATGAGAATAAAAGGGTTAGGCTTAGGATTAGGGTTAAGGTTAGGGTAAGGGTTATGGTTAGGATTAGGGTTAGGGTTAGGGTTATGGTTAGGGTTAGGGTTAGGGTTGAGGTTAAGGTTAGGGTTAGGCTTAAGGTTAGGGTTAGGGTTAAGATTAGGGTTAGTGTTAGGATTAAGGTTAGGGTAAGGGTTAGTGTTAGGGTAAGGGTTAAGGTTAGGGTTAAGGTTAGGGTAAGGGTTAAGGTTAGGGTTAGGGTTAATGTTAGGTTTGAGGTTAAGGTTAGGGTTAGGCTTAAGGTTAGGATTAGTGTTAGGGTTAAGGTTAGGGTAAGGGTTAGGGTTAGGGTTAATGTTAGGGTTGAGGTTAAGGTTAGGGTTAGGCTTAAGGTTAGGGTTAGGGTTAATGTTAGGGTAAGGGTTAAGGTTAGGGTTAGGGTTAGGGTAAGGGCTAGGGTTAGGGTTAGGGTTAAGATTAGGCTTAAAGTTAGGGATAGGGTTATGATTAAGGTTAGGGTAAGGGTTAAGGTTATAGTTAGGGTTAGGGTAAGGGTTATGGTTAGGGTTAGGGTTAGGATTATGTTTAGGGTTAAGGTTAGGGCTAGGGCTAGGGTTAAGGTTAGGGTTAGGATTAAGGTTAGGGTTAGGATTAGGGTTAGGGTTAGGGTTAGGATTAAGGTTAGGGTTAGGGTTAAGGCTAGGGTTAGGTTTAGGGTTAGGGTTAATGTTAGGGTTGAGTTTAAGGTTAGGATTAAGGTTAGGGTTAGGGTTAGGGTTACAATATATATATATATATTCAGTGAGTCCCTAAACGATTCGAAGATTACGTTATAGATAGCTCCAAGTAAGCAAAAATGCATACCAATCTGCGTTCTCTGATACGTCGGCGTCAACATGTAAAACAACAGCGAAATATCAGTACACCGCAACACGAAATATCATTCCATCGAGTACAGCGTTTACACAGTGTGATATTGATTAGCAAAAAGCAATTTCTGTGCAATAAATAATCATATGGCACTCTCTGATTTGTACGTCGAGTGAGAAGTCTGTCTTCACGAGGGAATGTCAGACGAGGTCTACCAGATCTAGGACGATCATTTACCGTTCCTGTTTGATGATAACGTTGTATCAACCTCTCGATAACTGTATGATTAACATTGAACTGTACAGCAATATTTCTTGACCTCATACCAGTATTTAACATTCCAATGGCTTGCCATATTTCAGCAATTGTAAGTTTACGTCTTGCCATACTCAGCTTTAAACTCATAAAGGTAAAAATTTACTTGTACATCGTGCGGTTTAATCATAGATTTAAATGTCCCAAACTGGACTTGTGGAAAAGTACAAATGAACTTTAATGAAAACCAGTTTAACAACCTACATGGTTATTGATCGATAATTATGCCGGTTTGTATACTAGCCTGTTTCTACAGGTATCCAAATAAAAAAACAGATTTTAAATTGATGCAATATAACGAAAAACACATCTTTTTAAATTTAGGTGGTGCTTAACTTTTGTCGGACTGTATATATTCAGTCCCTAAACCATTCAATGATTACGTTATAGATAGCTTACAACATATAATTCAGTGTTGTCAATTAATAGCTTACAATATATATATATATTAAAAAGTCAAATGAAATCCGTATGCTGGTATATATATATATATATATATATATATATATATATATATTCAGTCCCTAAACCCTTCCATGATTACGTTATAGATAGCTTACAATATATATATATTCAGTGTTAAACCATTCGATGATTACATTTATTGTTGATTTCCGCAAAGTTTTTCTTCTACTAAAATTCAAATCATTTTGTTGTTTAGTTTTAGTACGGATTTTAGCCATTTCTTTGAAGTAGCGAGATTAAAAAAAAATGATAATTTTAGATTAAATGTGGGAACCAGGCTAAATGATCAAATCTATTTAATATGATTTCTAGAAAATTTCATGAACATGGTGATACTAATTTAAACTGGGTTTATTTTATTAAAGCAAGTTTAAATGATTGTAGATTTACATATGGGAAACAGATCATGTTGATAAAATAGAATGGTTAAAATGTGTTGTGAAACTGCGATTGTTAGACCAGTTTGTATAGAATTGAAAAACATCTGACAGATTCTTCAAAAGTATTAAATTATATTATTTTCAAAGCCAAATTTAAATTGAAGGAATATTTAAATACAGCTGATGCAATCATATTGTGTAGATTTAGGACAACAAATATTGTACTGTAATTAATGTACATTTTTTTGTAATTGTCAGAAATTCGGCGACGAATACCACTATGTTTTAACATATTTAAAGTCGGAAGCATATATATAACATAGAACATGTACTCTTTAGAGCTCTTTAATGGACTTGATATTTTAAAAACAGAACAATGGACAAACATAGCAAAGCAGCACACATATAGTTATACATACATACATGCACAAAACATAGGCATAGACAGTCACATAGCATAACTAAAATACATGCTTAAATAAAAACACAAAGACAAGACACATAAATAAATAGCTTGACCTAGTTCTGAGGCAGCAAAACATGGTCACTGTTTACATCAACTGCGAGTACAATTTTTCAAAGATATGCCAGGACCGAGGTAGAGATAAAAATTTTGAACTGCCCAAAAGTTGAAAGACTCCTTGCATGCTTTGGTAAGGAGTTCCACAGTGTTGCTACTTCATAACTAAAACTCTTTTATCATACCTTGTTGTTCTTGGTCTAGGTACATCAACTGTGTTTTTGGTATCTAAAATTATAATAATTTTCTTTAATTGTAATAATATTTTGTATAAATTCATTGCTGGATTTGCTTAGAATTTTGAAAATCTCTAATGCCATGAATCTCATACTCTGATTTTAAGTGATGGTAAATTTTGATTGGTCTAATAAAAAGTTGTAAGAATTGGTGTAATCCTCATATATCAATCTTAGAGCTCGCTATATGCATCATATAATAATAGTCCTTCTTTCATACATTCTAATCTATGACTGTATTTCAACATAGATAAAATAAAAATAAACTAAATAGGAAATCTATAAAATTCTGACATTACAGCAATTTTACTTATCTTTCTATTTACACTAAGGATATACTAGATACATTTATTTTGTGATCTTTCCATAGTATCATTAGACAACAAATCTTTTCTAAAATATCATGTGTGCAACTGAATCAGTGGATAAGTTAATAATCAATCAATCAATCAATCAATCAATCAATCAGTGACTAACATTCCCCAGATTTCACAACAATAATATAGATGATAAAGATGTCACTACTTATTGCAGAATTTGAAGAATTTTGTATTGTCCAATAGAGGGCCCACAAGGGGCAAAGTCATTACAGCGATTCATAAACAATAACATTAAAAAATAAAAAATAAATATTATACGTTACAATGAACAAAACTGCCCATAAAATATACTAAATACTTATACTAATAATAATTATTATAATTAAGTGCCGTCGACTATGACATTGTTGGCCACATCAGATATCAATGGTTAATTTACATGTAGTGTAGTGGTCAAGTCCTCCCCATGTCCTAAGCACACGGACAAGTACTGTACGGTAGTTGTACAAATGCAGAGGAAACCAAGGGCCGGTGCAAATAGGACTATAACACATTCGCACACATATTACACATGTGAAATAACTACATTTTCAAAATTAAATACATATACATGTACTGTATAAATACTTAAAGCATGAGAGAATAAAATATCACTTATATCAATATTTGTTTGTCTGTCTATTTATATTAAATAAAGGGAAGAAAAAGTCCTCCTTGTGTCCAAAGCACATGAACAATGCCATAGTTATTCAAGTGCAGGGGACACCAAGGGTAGATGCTAAAAGGACTTATTCAATAATTAAATATGTGAATCTATTACAATTCAAGACTTAGAGTAAGACACATGTATATGTACTATATAAATAAAAACATAAACATAAATATAAATGAGTAAATGCATAGATCATCTGACAAGCCTTGTTATGTGGATGTTGTATTTAACCAACGATTTATAAATAACATCTAGAAGTAATTAATAGATACACATCCACAATCCAGAGAAAAATATACATGTTAATTGTCTATATATATTACAACAAATAACAATAATCTGTCCAGTTTAACTATCAAAATAAATGATGAGATCAACGCCGTTTGTAAAATAATAGACATGTTCTAGCAATAGATATATGGGATGAAGCTGTAGGTGTAAATTGCTTTAAAGTGTTACAGACTGGACTATCGCATATGAAACAAGAGTGTCTTAAATTGTCTTTACCAGAAATCCTATTACGTTCTATATTAAAATTCAATCCAAATGTAAGTTTTCTTATCTGATAACATTTATACAATGTATTTACTAAACACAGCAGACAATTCAATAAAGAACATGTACGACAGTCAGTTAAAGCTATGCAAATATGGACAGAATGTTCCGATTGCCACGAGTCAAGGGGACATGTTGACTGGACATGATCGAAATATTTGTTTACCTTGCAATAGGAAACGAGAACCACTCTCACATCCTGAAGTGTTTTAAAAAAGACACAAGTATTAAATAAATATCTGGCTTTATCTTCAAGAAGAAAACCAAAATCAATATTATATAGTTTAAAAAACCTCAAATGTTTGTATCATCAGCAACACACTGATAAAAGATCACTTTTGTTTACTGGGGATAAGTTTTACACTGATAAAAGATCACGTTTGTTTACTGGTGATAAGTTTTACACTGATAAAAGATCACGTTTGTTTACTGGTGATAAGTTTTACACTGATAAAAGATCACTTTTGTTTACTGGTGACAAGTTTTACACTGATAAAAGATCACGTTTGTTTACTGGTGACAAGTTTTACACTGATAAAAGATCACGTTTGTTTACTGGTGATAAGTTTTACACTGATAAAAGATCACTTTTGTTTACTGGTGACAAGTTTTACACTGATAAAAGATCACGTTTGTTTACTGGTGATAAGTTTTACACTGATAAAAGATCACGTTTGTTTACTGGTGATAAGTTTTACACTGATAAAAGATCACTTTTGTTTACTGGTGATAAGTTTTACACTAGAAAAAAATGAATCATGTAAATCGATATTTGTTAGACCGATGACGTTCAGATTAAACATCATGCCTTGTTTTTAATCTTTCTGAAATTTGAATATTTGTCTGCAGTTATGCGATGACAACCCACCAACCTGTCAATTCCATTGATTAATAAAGAGCACAGAATGTGTACAAAATGTTCAGAAAATTTAATTGGTGTTGAATTTGACTATTTATTTATATGTTCCCATCCTGAAATTGTAAATCTTGGAGTTAGATATCAATATACCGAACTATTATTTGAGAAACAGCAGTGCAGAAAAAATGGCTGGTATGTTGTCTCTTTGTCATATTGAGTTGTTGACAAATTTATCACTTTTTCTAAAAGGTTTAAATAGATTGTTTTCATAAATGTCATCTCTGTCCCCTGTGTTTTTTCCATTTACTAATTAGTGTATAATGTGTGTATTGAATATAATTATGTATGTTTTTATTTATGTATGTTTGTATTTATGTATGTTTGTATTTATGTATGTTTGTATTTATGTATGTATGTATTTATGTATGTATGTATGTATTTATGTATGTATGTATTTATGTATGTTTGTATTTATGTATGTTTGTATTTATGTATGTTTGTATTTATGTATGTTTGTATTTATGTATGTTTGTATTTATGTATGTATGTATTTATGTATGTTTGTATTTATGTATGTATGTATTTATGTATGTATGTATTTATGTATGTATGTTTGTATTTATGTATGTTTGTATTTGTGTATGTATGTATTTATGTATGTATGTATTTATGTATGTATGTATTTATGTATGTTTGTATTTATGTATGTTTGTATTTATGTATGTTTGTATTTATGTATGTTTGTATTTATGTATGTTTGTATTTATGTATGTTTGTATTTATGTATGTATGTATTTATGTATGTTTGTATTTATGTATGTTTGTATTTATGTATGTTTGTATTTATGTATGTTTGTATTTATGTATGTATGTATTTATGTATGTTTGTATTTATGTATGTTTGTATTTATGTATGTTTGTATTTATTTATGTATGTATGTATTTATGTATGCTTGTATTTATGTATGTTTGTATTTATGTATGTTTGTATTTATGTATGTATGCATTTATGTATGTATGTATTTATGTATGTTTGTATTTATGTATGTTTGTATTTATGTATGTTTGTATTTATGTATGTATTTATTTATGTATGTATGTATTTATGTATGTTTGTATTTATGTATGTTTGTATTTATGTATGTATGTATTTATGTATGTATGTATTTATGTATGTTTGTATTTATGTATGTTTGTATTTATGTATGTTTTTATTTATGTATGTATGTATTTATGTATTTATGTATGTATGTATTTATGTATGTTTGTATTTATGTATGTTTGTATTTATGTATGTTTGTATTTATGTATGTATGTATTTATGTATGTATGTATTTATGTATGTTTGTATTTATGTATGTATGTATTTATGTATGTTTGTATTTATGTATGTTTGTATTTATGTATGTTTGTATTTATGTATGTTTGTATTTATGTATGTTTGTATTTATGTATGTTTGTATTTATGTATGTATATTTCTTTGCTCATGTTGCACTTGGTGCCGGAGTTGAATTAATAAAACCTTTTGAAACTTTCTGAATTAATACGTCTCGGTTCACTTCTTGGTTATAAAACAATAATAATAAAGTAACCAGTTAAGGGATCTCTGGATTAATGAGAAGTGTAAGTTTTGTCTCTCAGGATGACAAGTTATTTGAGACCAAAGGCGGCGCAAATACTTCGGCAAATATTTCATTTGCACGCATTGTTAAAAATTTGGTTAATCTAATTAAAATTAAATTAAAAAATTTTTGCCGCTCACAACCTCTTTATATTGTAGATTATTTTTGTTAAAAAAACAATTCCTCGATATATTTTGAGTGGTCAGCTGAAGGTGAGTAGAACGTTGTGTTATGTTGTAACCGCATCATCCCCAAAAAATATCAACAGCGCCGAAGGGAGGATGAACTTTCAGATAAAAGTAAAAATCCACCACTCGTTGTCATTAGCAAGATTTACAAGATTTTATTGATAACACTCAGACACATAAATGTGTTACATGAGGACATAACATATATACATTAACCAAACTGATCTTATTATAGATCCGGCTGCCTCTTGTTAATAATTGACCACTCGGATTCATTTCAATGAATCATTTATTTTCATTTCAATATTTACAGCTGTTGTTGTAGGTTTAAATGTTGTTTATAATGTCATGGGTTCAATTTATAGTATGGTAGTTTGTATTTATGTTTTTCGTTTCTAAACCAACGTTCACCTGTTTTAAAATATATCTATGATATTAAAATATATCTAAATATTAAAATATATCTACAAATTAAAACGCTAACTTTGAATTTCAAAAGTTATTTACAAAATAGTATACAATGAAGATCAATTACATTTATCAAACTTGTATTTCACATTGTAACTTTTGTGTATTGAAACATTGTGTGTACAGAATCATGTATGTATAAATTCTGTTCTTAGAGAAATAAACAAATTATATTAAAAAAAGCAAACAAAAAAACTGATGGGCGGCAATAGTAAATAAAATGGACGACAAAAGATATATTTCCCGGAGGTCAATGTTAATGTTATGGGTGACCGCGTACCTTTACAATACATTACGTATAGGACATTCTCCAACTTAAAATCCACCCATTGTACTTTCTTAATTTTATTAATTATTATTGTAAAAATTATTTGTAAAAAAAAATGAAGTTTGTAATTTTAGTGTGAGAATACAAATCTCTTGTTAAATAAGCTTACCAATATTGGTCAAGTGACAATTTTCTCTCTAATGGAAGATTGTGATTTAAAACTCACCTATAGCATATAATCAACGTGTTTGTTGTTGGCTTAGAACGAAGAAGTCAACCGAAACGGGACGTATTAATCAATGAAGTGAACACTGCTTGGTTGTCATGACATAAGGGCAGACGAATATTGAAATTTCCAAAGACTTAAAAAACAAAATCGGCATATAAAGTGGTAAGTAGTACATTGTTAATTTTGAGTAAACAAACATGTTTTAGATGAAGATGTAATCGATTGATTTGTTTATATGACGAGATTTCCACATTGTGATCTTCATGTTTGATAATCTCTCCAGTCGAATTGTGTTATCCATTTGATGCACTTTGAGTTTTTTGGGTTTTTTTTGTTTCTTTTACACTAAATATGGTCATACATTAATTATTTATAGGATTCTGGCCATTTGTTACTTCCTGGGGAAGAAAATGATGACACACATGCAGCTACATTATTTCAATCTGTGGTATTTTTGTCCTAGAATTCTGGAAGCGGTACCTTTATTGTTCAAGTTTATTCCCGAGTTTGCGCGTTATGAGGAAGACATAATTACTTCGACAGTTGACGATTTCTACTGCTGTTTTTAGATATACACATGGAAGGGTTATTTCCAACATAAGTTTTCATATTTTAATCGTGGCGAACATGTATGTATATGCAGTTTCGGGTGGGGGGATTACAAAATAATCTGTGGCCATTTTCTTGAATCCCACCTTCGCATTTCTTGTATATACATGTATATATGTTATGTTCAATCTAGTCAAAATAAAAAACTCGGCCACAATAGGTGGACCGAAATTTGCCATAGATACTTGTTAGTTAGTATTGGTAATGCGAACAGAGCTTGCTGCATGTGAACAAGTAATGGTGAATAATGCTAATTGGCCTGATTTTCATGGTCTAGGGGAGACAACTCTAATTGGTTTGGTTAGGCAATATGGTGTTTTAAAAAGAAGTCTATTACATAAGGTAACTCAAATTGGTCTGTTAATGGTTTTAAAGGAAACAAGTTTGATTCTTCAGTGGGAGCATTAATATATTTATGTTCCTATTTTTCCGGGCAACATTTTGTGCTCAGTGCTAAGTATTATATATAGTCATTTTTTATTATATTTACAAGTCATGGACCCCATTGGAAATAAAACCTTCGGGCTTTATGGGTTATCCAAGGCAGTCATGCACTGTTCTTAAACCTAATTATTTTATTTAATGTAATGTTTTTGTGATGTTTTTTGTTTAAATGTATGTGCTTGATATTTGCCTGAACAAAAATGAATGAATGAATGAATGAATGAAGGAAGGAAGGAAGGAAGGAAGGAAGGAAGGAAGGAAGGACACATTAACTGTAAGCGGGATGACCCTTCAATATAGTATTTAGGGTAATATTCATCACTTTACGCTTGGCATCGAATATGACCTAATTTCTCCGCTGTGGGACACAACCCCTTCAAAGGGGTCGTCCACTAGTTGTGCAGGACGAATCAAATACACCAACATGCCCCTGGGACGGGACGTAAATATAAATGGATCGTGTATGTAGAATGTTACACTCCTTGAACGTAAAATACAACTTGAATCAGCTCCTGATGAACAGGGTTGGTGTAATTAGAAATGTAATGATAATTAATTGTAATGCATTACAATTTTTCATGTAATGCAAAGTAATGTGTAATGCAGTATTTTTTCATTACAAGTAATAGTAATTTAATTAATTACAGCCAGAAAATGGCAGTAATGCCAATTACATTTGAATTACTTTTCAATTACATTGTTCATTTTTTCATACAAACTACTGTATGAATCTGTTCTCATTTCAAATGTACTACAATTGGAAAAAATATGTCTTCTTATTAAATTTGAGCAATTCCCTTTGAAATTTGTTATTCATGTTAGAATTTTATTTTTCTAGTGATTTTATTCTTAATAAAATTAGAATTCTTAGTAGTACTAGAGGGTTCTTATATATCATATATATATATAAGGTTCTATTGATATGCAATTTGCATTTGCCCTATGTACACAATTAAGGTGATTAATCTTTTAACACCTCCTATTTAACCTTTTGTAGAGAAAACAGAATTGTTTATTTAATGATTCTAATATGACGTTTCTAATACCGCACACACGATAATACTCAACAACTCTATATTTAGCGCAAGTGCAGTACACAACAAATCTGGCTGTTCCGATGTGACTCCCGCTGTGAAATTACCGTGACGACCGAGTGTAAACAAACAAACAAAACACCGGCATATAACGTATTTTTAAAGTCCTTGAAATAAAGATTTACCCTCAGTTATAAATAAATATTCTGTAACTAAGTATTTTTTTATCATTTGTTTTGAAAATTTACATTTGGGGATCCCCAGTACGCACACATATCAAATACATTCCATTGATATGTGTCGGCCATGATTCATGAATAATCTAACAATAATTGTCGATTATTAACAACTGTTCAAGTGTTCGATATTACGTTTGACAACTCCGCTCCGCCATCTTGTTAGCATCCTTGCCACTACTGGTCCGCGGTGGTCCATTGTAAGACAGAGTTTTCCGACCTTATCCTTGCCACTACTGGTTCGTGGTGGCCCATTGTAAGACAGCGTTTTTCGACCTAATCCTTGCCACTACTGGACCGTGGTGGTTCATTGTAAGACAGCGTTTTTCGACCTTATACTTGCCACTACTGGTCCGTGGTGGTCCATTGTAAGACAGCGTTTTCCGACCTTATCCTTGCCACTATTGGACCGTGGTGGCCCATTGCAGGGCAGAGTTTATCGACCTTATCCTTGCCACTACTGGACCGTGGTGGCCCATTGCAAGGCAGAGTTTTTCGACCTTATCCTTGCTACTACTGGGAGGTGGTGGCCCATTGCAGGGCAGAGTTTTTCGACCTTATCCTTGCTACTACTGGGCGGTGGTGGCCCATTGCAGGGCAGAGTTTTTCGATCTTATCCTTGCCTCTTTCCTTTTACTAATAAGATTTGTACTGACGAAAGCAATGAAACCATTTTTGATTTTATTTTTATCTCAGTCCTCCCCCCTCATGTAAACATCATTACAATTCATGGATGGGAAATATCCTTTTTGATCAGATCTCTGCATGTAGAATTGTATCTATATTCAAGATCTTTAAAACTGTCACAAAACCTTGTGAAGGTTCTTAATAATTTGAGAAAACGATATCCTGGATGTAAATGTTCTTTTACGTTATCGCAACACTATGTAAATTGAAGTCAGAAACATTAACAAACGCATGCAAAACGAACCAAAAGTAAACGTCATATGATGAGACCAAAGAAACGTCACCATCCTAAAGTAGGAAATAAGAAAAACCTGTATAATTGCGTTACCTTGAATGAATCTATTTCCGAAGTTAGCAATTTATCGAACAAAATCTTGAAAAATGTATAGAAAGGGTTGTACTAAACTACGAAACGAAATCGAAACGCAACGAACGAAACGAAACGAAACGAAATATTACGCAACGAAATATACTAAAATGCGAAACGAAACGAAATATACTAAAATGCAAAACGAAACGAAAATATACTAAAATCCAATAAGAACAAAATGAATGGAACGAGAATTGATGAAAAAGTCTAAGCAGAATTTTATACTGATATGCATGTATAAGAAGATTTATGAACCATTCTTCAAGACAAAAATTTAATGTATAAGATTTATGAACCGTTCGTCAAAACAAACAAAATAAAAATTTATCAACGACCATTATGCCAGGTAGAATCCTCTTTTCAATAAGGAGCACCCTCAATAAATGAGGTAAGAAGGATATCCAGGCATTCCTGTCAGGGTTTTTGTAGTATCTCCAGAGTCGGACCTCAGGGCCTATGCGTCTGGTCTAACAGCTTAAAAGGGGGTGCAGGAAATACTTACATGCCACTCCATGATCATCCCTACAGTGATGTGAACATTATTTACAGTGTAGTGCAAACGGGGGAAAGAACCACGGACCGGGGGACAAATTCAACCCCAAACATTAAAAGGCTCTGTAACGGGGAATACCGACCTGGACAACTATACATACTATCTAGTCGAGTAGCCCCAGATACCACTGATGCCGATGTACTTGCACTATGTACAAAACCGGCTGTATTAAAGATAAAGGAAAGCGAAAAATCCTCAAGAAACCATCGAACTGTCAGAGGAACAACCGAAACATGCAGACATCAAGTAAATGAGAGGTCTGCTTGACTTCCACAGCGTTCAATGAAAGTCAACTGACAGCCCCACGTTTTCCATCTTCACAATAAAAAAGAAAAGAAATCCGTTCTTTGTAAAAGTGAATCAGTTTACCACAAAATTTAAAAGCGTTTTCGATTCACATTATCAGGTGCATATTCGTCTGACATACAAACTGGTCACCATGATATAGCTGAAATATTGTTGAAAGTGGCGATAAAACACCATAAATAAAAAAAAATCAATACAATCGATCTAGACATTTTCATATCAGTGTGGAAACAAATTTATTATTCGTGCACATTTCAGTACGTACATATATGCATACAGAGTACGTAATAACGCATCATTTATTATAGTAAATCCGATTACTGTGGATTCAATTATTTTTGTGGGTATCAATTTTCGTAAACTAAAAAAAAATGGCAAGTTGTGGAAACTCACTTTCGTGGTTTGTGGAATTCTACCAGATCATCTTTTATAGAATAATAGAATAAACCGTGGGCAGGTCGTTGGAAAATTGGTAACTATCGAAATTAAATGAAGCCACAGTTAATAAGAGTCACGATGATAGAATATCTTAAGAACATCTCTACGGAAACGATAACTTCGTTTGTTGTTATTTTACATTCGCATTTTTTTTTATAATGTTTAGTCGGTTTCGAATTACGAAGAATACATGTTGAATTTTAGAGGACCACTTTGTGGTGCAAGGACAGTGCAGTTTTTTTTCAATTTAGAACTGATTAGTTTCCTAATTAACTCGTAGCTTTTTCTGTCGTCTTACCGAACTATGACATGAGCAACGTCTTACCGATCTATGACATGAGCAACGTCTTACCGGACTGTGACATGAGCAACGTCTTACCGGACTATGACATGAGCAATGTCTTACCGGACTATGACACGAACAACGTGGTGGTGTTCCATGAAAAGCAGAGAACACATACCCAACCGGTGCATCTGGTTTAAGTTCCACATATTTGGCAGAGTCTGAGTTGCTGGTTACTCTTTAGTTTCTGTTGTGTAAATTTCAAGTTTTTGAGAGTTGAATTTCGTCTTTGTCATTGCTATCTTGGCCTTGTCTGGATTTTTAGATTGATTATCACTAGAATCGCGGTTTTTCATGACCTCTCTTGATTCGATATACATATATGTAACTACTTAAGTTTATCTAAGGACCGCAAAATGTCACTTTGACCTTGACATTTGACCATTGACATTGAAAATAAGCATTCATACAATATCAACGATTAATATTTACAAGTTTGATTGAAATCCATTGAAAAACACAAGCTTTGGTGTCAACAAGGCTGTAAAAGAAATTAAGAATATAACGAGAACCTTGGCATTTTGACCTATGACATTAAAAATACGATAAACGTCTTGCTCTCTAAATGGTTAATGTTCTAACCAAGTTTGATCGAAACAAATTAAAAAAAAAAAGTTATGTTGTGCCCGCTAGGCTATATATAAAAAGACAAAATGTCACCATGTCCCTGACCTCTGACTTTAAAAATTAAAAGGCTACTTGCATTCTCAATTGTTGATGTATTCTCTAAATTTAATTGAAATCCATCGAATGAAATAAGGAATAGCAAATAAGGAATAAGTAATGAATAAGGAATAACTTACGAGCCAGGAATAAGCAACGAACTTGCGGCCGGTTGAAAAAATAGTCTTTGTTGTGTTCACATGACTGTTAAAGAAATACAAAATAGGATGACGAATTGGACATTTGACCTACACGTACAAAACCAACTAGTTTGTTCCACTCTCAATGAAAAATATTGTCAGAGAGTCCGATTGAAATCCAAGAAAAAAAAAGCTATGCTGTGTCCACAATGCTGTAAACTTAGCAAATATGTATTCATGACCTTAACCTTTAGACTATGACCTTGAAACTCGAATAGGATTTGCTGCTATTATACTGAATATGTTTACTAAATTTGATTAAGATTGGTTGAGAAACATCCAGGATATCCGCAAGAATTAATGTTATGGACGGACACAACAGGACTGGTATTGGTATGCAGGGAGTGAGGACAGTCCAGATACAATACACCCTGTGTAGCCTCGCTGCTTGGGGATAACTAAGGTGCTGATAAATACATGCATGTTGGACACGTTATGAGGACCATAGGTCTATTTCTGTCATGTTTGGTTTCAATCCATGCAGTGATTCTTTTGTAACACATTTCAAAAGGGTCCAATTTTAAACTCTATTCCAAGAGTTTAAAATATTTTTAAACTCTATTCCAGGGCCTGGGTGGCTCAATGAGTTGGGTAGTTGGATTATCTAACAACTCGTACAAGCCTATCACCAATACGGCATGGGTTCGCGCCCGGCGTTGTAAATTACAAAAAAGGATGCACTCGACTCGCGGTCGCATGTGATAAAGTTTACCAGTTGCTTACCCATGGTCGGTGGTTCTCTCCGGGTACTCCGGCTTCTTCCACCACTAAAACTGGTCGACATGATATAGCTGAATATTGCTGAAAGTGGCGTTAAACACCAAAAATCAAAATCAATCAATCAAATCAATACGATGTACCTTTTGTGAAATCAGCATTGAATTTTACAGTACTAGCACAGAAGCTCCTTTCGAAAAAAACTATTATTATTAATAACTATTTTTATTATTATGACATTGCACTTCGTGGTCTGATAAATTCACCATGAAATGTATGCCCGCTTTATTTTGGACAGGGGCCACATAGACAATACGCATGTTTGTGGAAACCCTATTATTTGCTTGCATGTGAAGCGACAGGGTTTTCATCATAATAAATGATCCTCAGTGTCTTAAGATGTTTAATTTCTTTTGACGCCGGATAATGTATATAGTACTTGAAACATGTTCGCTACTCCGTTAATTACGGGTATTATGATGGAACCGTAACCGATGCCTATCAGAGAATTTCAAAGGCAGAGTATTGTCACTGTAACTATTAGCTGCTAGATTACATTGAATTCTGAGTTTTTAATTAATAATGAGAACTGCCTTGCTTCTGATGAGTGATAATTATAGGGAAAACTTCATCGCGTTTCGCTAAATTCCGTTTCGTTCTATTGCGTTTCGTTCTATTGCGTTTCGCATTTTAGTATATTTCGTTTCGTTTCGTTGCATTCATTTCATTTCGTTTCGCATTATAGTAAATTTCGTTTCGTTGCGTTGCGTTTCGTTTCGCCTTTTAGTATATTTCGTTGCGTTTCGTAATGTTTAGTTTCGTTTCGTTTCGTTCGTTGCGTTTCGATTTCGTTTCGTAGTTTAGTACAACCCGTATAGAAAAGCTTTAAACTTAACATTATATTTCTGTATAAAGATAATACAATCTAATGTACAACTAGTTAGGAAATAATGAAAAATGTGCTTTTAGAACAACTTTTATACCATTTTTGGAAAAATGATTTAATTTCATTCTTGGTGGAAAGTTAAAAATATACTTCAGCTATATCTATGAAAAATATCAATTTTTGAACATAATGTTGCTTTAAAACTAACTATAATGTATGTATAGAGAACCGACAGTGTCGTGTTGTGGTTGACATCATTGTACATACATGTATTATAGTATATAATATTATAGGGGGTCTTTGACATATAAGTGATTCTTGAGTATTAAGAAATGACAAATGGACTTATCCACATATGTGTGATTTTATCATTTCACCTAAAAATGGACTTATCCACATGTGTGATTTTATCATTCCACCTACAAATGGACATATCCACATATTCACATGGGTGTGATTTTACCATTCCACCTACATATGGACATATCCACATGTGTGTGATTTTATCATTCCACCTACAAATGAACATATTCACATGTGTATGATTTTATCATTCCACCTACAAATTGACATATCCACAATACCACATGTGTGTGATTTTATCATTCCACCTACAAATGGACATATCCACAATACCACATGTGTGTGATTTTATCATTCCACCTAGAAATGGACATATCCACATGTGTGTGAGTGTATCATTCCATCTACACATGGAATTATCCACATCTGTGTGATTATATCATTCCACCTACAAATGGACATATCCACAATACCACATGTGTGATTTTATCATTCCACCTACAAATGGACTTGTCCACAATACCACATGTGTGTGATTTTATCGTTCCACCTAGAAATGGACATATCCACATGTGTGTGAGTGTATCATTCCACCTACAAATGGACATATCCACATGTGTGTGATTTTAACATTCCACCTACAAATGGACATATCCACATGTGTGTGATTTTATCATTCAACCTACACATGGACTTATCCACATGTGTGTGATTTTATCATTCCACCTACACATGGACTTATCCACATCTGTGTGATTGTATCATTCCACCTACAAATTGACATATCCACAATACCACATGTGTGTTACATTCCACCTACAAATGGACATATCCACATGTGTGTGATTTTATCATTCCACCTACAAATGGACATATCCACATGTGTGTGATTTTATCATTCCACCTACAAATGGACATATTCACATGTGTGTGATTTTATCATTCCACCTACACATGGACTTATCCACATGTGTGTGATTTTATCATTCCACCTACACATGGACTTATCCACATGTGTGTGATTGTATCATTCCACCTACAAATTGACATATCCACAATACCACATGTGTGTTACATTCCACCTACAAATGGACATATCCACATGTGTGTGATTTTATCATTCCACCTACAAATGGACATATCCACATGTGTGTGATTTTATCATTCCACCTACAAATGGACATATCCACATGTGTGTGATTTTATCATTCCACCTACACATGGACTTATCCACATGTGTGTGATTTTATCATTCCACCTACACATGGACTTATCCACATGTGTGTGATTGTATCATTCCACCTACAAATTGACATATCCACAATACCACATGCGTGTTACTTTCCACCTACAAATGGACATATCCACATGTGTGTGATTTTATCATTCCACCTACAAATGGACATATCCACATGTGTGTGATTTTATCATTCCATCTACACATGGACATATCCACATGTGTGTGATTTTATCATTCCACCTACACATGGACTTATCAACATGTGTGTGATTGTATCATTCCACCTACAAATGGACATATCCACAATACCACATGTGTGTGATTTTATCATTCCACCTAGAAATGGACATATCCACATGTGTGGGAGTGTATCATTCCATCTACGCATGGAGTTATCCACATCTGTGTGATTATATCATTCCACCTACAAATGGACATATCCACAATACCACATGTGTGATTTTATCATTCCACCTACAAATGGACTTGTCCACAATACCACATGTGTGTGATTTTATCGTTCCACCTAGAAATGGACATATCCACATGTGTGTGAGTGTATCATTCCACCTACAAATGGAGATATCCACATGTGTGTGATTTTATCATTCCACCTACAAATGGACTTGTCCACAATACCACATGTGTGTGATTTTATCATTCCAACTACAAATGGACAGATCCACAATACCACATATGCGTGAGTTGATCATTCCACCTACAAATGGACTTGTCCACAATACCACATGTGTGATTTTATCATTCCACCTGCAAATGTACATATCCACAATACCACATATGTGTGAATTTATCATTCCACCTACAAATGGACACATCCACATGTGTGTGATTTTATCATTCCACCTACAAATGGACTTGTCCACAATACCTCATGTGTGTGATTTGATCATTCCACCTACAAATGGACTTGTCCACATGTGTGTGATTTTATCACTCCACCTACAAATGGACTTGTCCACAATACCACATGTGTGTGATTTTATCATTCCAACTACAAATGGACATATCCACAATACCACATATGTGATTTTATCATTTCACCTACACATTGACATATCCACATGTGTGTGATTTTATCATTCCACCTACACATGGGCATATCCACATGTGTTTTTATCATTCCACCTACAAATGGACATATCCACATGTGATTTTATCATTCCACCTACAAATGGACATATCCACATGTGTGTGATTTTATCATTCCATCTACAAATGGACATATCCACAATACCACATATGTGATTTTATCATTCCACCTACACATTGACATATCGACATGTGTGTGATTTTATCATTCCACCTACAAATGGGCATATCCACATGTGTTTTTATCATTCCACCTACAAATGGACATATCCACATATGTTTTTATCATTCCACCTACAAATGGACATATCCACATATGTTTTTATCATTCCACCTACAAATGGACATATTCACATGCGTGTGATTTTATCATTCCACCTACAAATGGACATATCCACATGTGATTTTATCATTCCACCTACAAATGGACATATTCACATGCGTGTGATTTTATCATTCCACCTACAAATGGATTTATTGATTGTCTAAAATGTTTGGCAGTAAGTTGGTTTTTTTTATAAATCCAAATGAAAACGTTGATAGCTTAAGCATATTTTATTGTGCAAAAACATGACAATAAAATCTGATACAAGTTTTTCAACTTAGAACATCTTCTCCTGACAACGTTATTATAATGTTGATAGTAAACATGAATACAAGATTTTATGTTATAGCACTATTGTCAACTATAAAGGAGGAGATTTACAACAAGTCACGCATCCATTTGTTAAAAACCTTAGATGTGAAAATAAAAAAAATAATAAATTCAATTTACTGAAGATTAAGAAGCCACTACAATCATAATGTCTACATGTTTTACCCTAGAGCTTGGCGTCCGTTTACTATATGTAGTTTTCCGATCAACGGGATTTCCAACTGGTAGAACACTTTATATAGTGAGGCTTATAATTATTGTGAATTTCACGCAAATGTTTCTTACTTGAAGAATTCAATTCGTCTATTCTTATCTACCCTTTTAACGTAAGTAAAAGTATATAAAATATATGAAAAAGTTGTTTTTTTCAAATTATGCATTGGGAAATACAATAAACAAAATATTCTATGTGGACAAATTAAAACTAAACTACTATGTATGCCAAAACAAAAGGTCTAGTGGAAACAACATTTATAAATCAGTCCAATCTGATTAAAAGATCTCTCTTCGGCTCCCATTTACTGATATGTCGCCACGTGGGAGATCCAACGGGTCATATGCTTGTGTGACCTTGTGTACCATATTTTGAAAATGGTAATTGTGAGACTCTGATTTGCTGAAAAATGTCATAACGGTAGTTATCGTATCTGTTTATATTTATGATATAAGGTCACTCGCATGTGACCCGTAATGGAATTTTCTCAGATTCTCCCACACTGAGACATATCAGGAAAAGGAAGCATGTGAGAGATCTGATTTGTATATGAATCTATATGGAACTAATGACGTTATCGATGACGATGATATGTTCCAGGGGCGCAGGAACCGGGGTGGGGGAGGGGGACGTTCAAGACGGCATGTTCCCCTCCCATTTTCAAAAGCGTGTGCGGGCTATATGTTTGCCTCTCCTATTGTTTTGGCAAACTTTTCTTAGAAACATTTGAAATTTGAACATGGAAGCAGAAAATGTGTGCAGTCAAACAAGAGATTAAGGACTACAAATACATGTTTTTGTGCCAACTTGCACCTCACTTTCCGGCCCACTCCTCCGCCTTTGTGTTTCATAAATCATCTTTACTCTATAAGGAAAGTTGGAAACCTTGTGGAGTCTCGGTGTTTTCCCTTTAAAATGTCCGTGGTTAAATATTAATTAACTCTTTACCCCTCAGAACAACTGCAATAACGGTGTATTTTTAGCCACAGTAGAATTACTGATAACATAATCAGTCTCCACAGCTGATAAGAAAATCAGCTGTATCATTTCCTCAGAGAATTTCAACAAAATAGATATCAACCAAGGGTACACTCAGATTATCTTAATTTGTGGATTAATTAATTTAAAAAACCATAATAAAGTATATATATTTATTTTTGTTATAAAATTACCTTTCCAATGGTATAAAAAATTCCAATTAAATATTTGCTATATTTCCTCCAGTCTCATCCAAATAATAAAATGTTCAGATGATATTATGAAAAAATGTATTTTAACAATAAATAATTTGCAATTTATGTACTTTGTTGTCAATTATTTTGTTCCCTATGATAAGTGAAGTGGCATCCATCCTTGCACAGGTGAACATTACATGTTTTGCACCCATAAACAGTCTCCTTTCTCACTTAATTGTTCAGGTGAATATGACATCTACGTTGACAGATTCCTTTCTGGTCCATTTTCCAACGTGCATAATTATTTGTAATATTACGCACTGTGTTTCAAATCATGTCTGGATTAAACATTAAGTCAAAGTAATCCTTTGGAGAAGCAGTTTCCACATTAAAACCGTCTGGAAACACTGGTCCTGTACGTTCTGTGAAGTCGTAAACTTCCACATCTCGAAATCGGTCTGTCCAGATTTCATCGTCATTTTCCGACTCGCTGTCATTGTCTCCTTGCTCATCCTCACTGCTATCCAGAGCATTAGGGACGTCTACATAAGGGTAATAACAAAATTACCGAACTCCGAACAATCTTACAAAGGGAAAGTCAAAACTCATAAGTATATAAACAGACAAAATCAGTCAACAACCGGAAAACTGTGAAAACCGTAATGACCCTGACTTGGTACAGGCATTTCTAAAGAAATGGTGGGTTGAATCAGATTTTAAAGCACCAAACCTCCTGCTTTCATTACGGCTCAAAGGTTCCGGCTGTCACTATTACAGTATTTATAACAATACTGGAACAAAATAGGCAAAATAGTTGTCAAAGCAGTACCAAATTCAGTGAAGTAAATGTCAAAAACACTTTTACGTCACACATTGATAAAAAGAATATTTTTGACATTTTTGTTGACTTCCTTATCTTTATACATTTTCACTATATGAAAATCCATCGTTTATTATCGTCTCTGCAGATCCCAATGTTTTGTTTAATAATATTTTATTGTACATAAACAATAGGATTGGACAGCAAGTTATACCAACTTATATGAAGTCCTCTCCTTACAAATTATACACATGAATTAATGACAGCAAAACAAAACACAGACAATAGACATTTAAAATTTTGACACTGAAAGAAAGTAAGTACAAGTGAAAAAGTGAAAAAGTGAAAAAAAGTGAAAAATTGCTGACATTAGCCCTAAAATCTTTTTGATTGATTTATAAAAGTTCGAACTTTTCCAAATATTTTGGAGTTGACGTCATAACTATGCATATCGTTCCCAAAGAGCAAAGTTTCAATATTGATATTGATATCGTCGCAATTACTCAGAAGTGTTCTTCTTTCGTTCAGGTATAAGGGACATTCCAGAAAATAATGTATAGCATCTTCAAAAGAAGCACCGCAATTACATTTAAAATTATTTATTATATGTATTTTTGACAGATCGGCATTGAGTGAGCTGCATTGGTGTCTAAGTCTAGTATGTAATATACTTAGTTTCCGTGGGCCTTCATTATAATACTTTGGGGTTTTATAAATATCAGCTTTCACTCTGTTTTTAAACGAAGATAATGTAGGAGAATTTCTTATTGATATGTCTAGATTGTTCCAAAGCGAAACGGTAGATGGAATACATGAGCTTGCTGATGTTCTTAGTTTGCATCTGGGTGGAACATAATTCTGATTATTTCTAAGGTTATAACTATTTACATCTGATGTAACCGGAGGTAAACAGTTAAATAAATAAGGAGGGCATAATTTATTATGAATTTTATAAAAAGTAGTTAATTTACGAGTTTCCCGCCGATTGGCTAAAGTTTCCCATCCAGTCTCAAAATATAATGAATCCTTACTAGCAAATTTTGTCAGACCTGTTACAATTCGTGCCGCTTCTAATTGTATTTTTTCTAATTTTTCAATGTCCCGTTCATAACACCCATCCCACACTTCACATGCATATTCTAGTACTGGTCTGATAAATGTAAGATAGATATTTGACAAAGCTTGTTTAGATAAAATAAATTTTAATTTACGAAGAACATTTACTTGTTTTAATGCTGATCTAGCTATGTTTTCAATATGTACAGTCCAGTTTCCAACAGATACAAATGTTACACCCAGATGTTTATGACTATCAACAAGTTCAACTGATTCGTCATTAAAACGTATGTTTAATTCAGGAATATTAGTATTATTTGATATTATAAGGGCTTTAGTTTTTTTAGGGTTAAAGTCTACAAGCCATGTTTTTGCCCATTGATCCAATATTTGTAAATCATTATTTATCTCAATTTGCATCAAATCAAAGTTTTTCCCAGAGTATGACAATGAGGTGTCGTCGGCAAACAGTCTCGCCAAATTGCCTAAGTTATCTGTAATGTCATTAATATATAATAAAAATAATAAAGGGCCAAGTACAGATCCTTGGGGTACACCCGCTTTGACAAGACCAGAATCTGATAGTTCATTATTTACAAACACAAATTGCCTTCTACCACTTAAATAATTTTTAAACCAGATCAAAAGGTCGCCCGATATCCCATACGATTTTAATTTCTTAATAAGCCCCTCATGCCAAACTCTGTCAAAAGCTTTTGAAATGTCACAAAATATTAAAATAGTTGACAATCGTTCGTCTAAATTTTGACATACTCTATGATACATTTCTAATAATTGGTATACAGTAGAATGACCACGAATGAATCCTGATTGGTAGGCATACAGAAGAGAATGTTCAAAAATAAAATTATATGTATACTTATATACAGCACGTTCCATCACTTTCCCTATACAACTTAATAAAGATATGGGTCTATAATTTGAAGGACTGCTTTTGTCGTCTTTTTTGAAAGCTGGCATAACTCGCGCAATTTTCCATGTTGACGGAAATATGCCTTTCTGCAAAGAAAAGTTAAAAATAATAGCTAAAGGTATACAAATGGTTTCAGAAGTACTCTTTAACATTTGATGGGTGATGCCGTCATCACCACAAGCTTTACCTATTTTCAATGTTTGTAAAATATCTTTAACATCGTGTTCAGTAATATATATATTAGATAATAATGCATCAGTTCTTGATGGTATATCTGGGGGAACATGATTAGTATCATCAACAAATGAAATAGAACAAAAATATTTGTTCAACAGATTTGCCTTAATCTTGTCATCATATATCAATTCATTTGAATCATTATCATATAAGGGCGGAATGGAATAATTTTGGGACGTTCCTTTCATTAATTTCCGAATCAGTGACCAATAAGATTTCGAATCATTTCTTTGGAGTAAGTCTACCAATTCATTTGCACTTAAAAGGAACTGTTCACGGGCATGCTTGATCATATTATTTACCTTATTACGATGGGATTTGTACTTATGTATAGCGGTCGATGACTTTTTTGTTCTTGCAATTTTTTTCAATCGGTTTCGGGTACGGATTTCCCTTTTGATATGGGAATTAAACCATGGCTTATCAGAAGGTCTTACTTGAATCATTTTTGAGGGGATATTTCTCGATATTATCTCAAGGTATTTTTGTGTAAAGCTTGATGACATGATATCAATATCAGTGCATTCTTTGAGATACGATTCCCATTCAAATTCTGATATTTCATTATTAAGTTTTAAGAGGTCTACATGTTTGTATTGCCAAACTTTACGCATATATGTTTTTTTGATTGAGTACGGGATTTTGATATTAATCATTGTTGCATTGTGATCACTTATACTTCTATCAACACCTATTACTTCAGAATCAACAACTATATCTATATTTGAAACAATAACTGGATCCAATAGTGCACCCATCCTTGTTGGCTCATTTATAACATTAGTTAAATCATACAGTGTCATGATTTCGTTCAACTTATGATTAGTTTGAATAAGTAAATCAACATTAAGATCGCCAGTAATAATTAAGTTTTCAGTAAAATTTAATGCTTGTTCAAGGGAGTAATGAAAATTATCCCAAAATGATTCTGTAGTTCCTGGTGGTCGATAAACAACACACACAAGTAGTTTAAAATTTGGAATAAGTACTTCAATCCACAGCATTTCAACCCCATCACAATTTAAATCGTGCCTTTCTTTCACACAAATACCTTGAGAAGTATACACGAGAACGCCACCCCCAAAACTGTTTCTATCTTTTCTAAATATTGTATCGGAAAAACCATCAATACCAATGTCAGTATCCAATATATTTCCGTCCAAATGGCTCTCTGTTACACAAATTATAGACGACTCAGAAGCTATGTCTTCTAAATATGACAATTTATTTCGCACACTACGTGCATTTAAATGAAACACAGAAAATTCGTATTCTTCAGGTCCCGGATTTTGATGGATATCATTATAAAGAATCAATAATAGTAAAAGTATTAAAGTAAATTGTATATTTGTCGAAAAGGGAAAGTGACAGGTTTGTGCAAACATGCAGATCCCACTTCAGAAAACCCTTCAAAATCGCTATCGTCGTCATCAGATTGAAAATATCTATCCAGTATTTGATCGTTTGTTGGCAATGTCGCCATGTTTGTTTACAATATCAACCACGCGGTATTTTTCATTCATAAAACAAAGATCATTCCAATTTGTGACGTAATTTTGGTTTTTCTGGATTGTCCAATGATATTTCTTTCATGATGGGATTCCCTGTCCAAAACGAGGGTACAACCTCGTTTCAATACCCACTAATAATAGATGGTCGTCTAGAGGCGCTTATGCGGAAATGTAAACAAAGCGTAGCGAAGAAAAGCTAAAAAAGTTCCGAAAATCTTTCCGACCAATGAAATAGCGCGAAACAAAATATACTCGGTTGACCTCCTGAATGGGCACGAGTGGAGGAAAGTTGGATGTGTCGTCGAGAATAAACATGAATTACGTCAATACATATTTGTTGTTCGTACGTATAAACTAGATAGGAATGAAGGGAAATCATTTTTAAGACGAGGACAAGCGAAGGTCCTTTTTAAAACTGGCACGTTATTGTAAAAGGATCCCCTCTTCGTATTTTGACGATTGTTTCTTACCTTTATGTTTTTCTAAGTAAAACGGTAGCTGGACCTAGAAACAAAAGTTAGTAGAACGAGAGAGTTGTAACATGAAATGTTGTAAAATATGGATAAATGGCTCAAAGATATACTTCCAGACAAAGATCCATACCATAATCGCGGGAGGGACCAAATGAGGAAAAAAAGGGGTTCGGAATTCGAGTGCCTGTGAATAAACGTGTGACCAAATTATTCAAGATGCTAACTAGTAGTAGAAAATCTCTAATGGTGGTCAATAGGATACAAAAAAGTTCAGCAGTATATATAATACGACTTCAATCTGTGGCAGCAAAACGTGATGCGAATATCTGAACGTACGGAATTATTTATTTATTTCAATCGTTCACGAGGATATTAATTGGTTGGCCATTATCATGATTATAATCAATAATTAAGGCTAGCCATAAATATCTATATTTGAAGCAAATACCGCAACACAGTAAATCGCTATTTTTCGAAAGCAAGCTGTTACTTGTTGAGCATATCCCGATGCAAAAGGCAACGGATAGCTTCTACGCAATTTTGACATGAACGACCACTCGCAATTAATATAGATTTGATACACCGTGTCCCCCGTCACATTTGGGGACATGGCTTTGTGAAGGTGGTGGGACACGGATCTGAAGCGGCGGTTTTAGCTAAGCTGGTGTGAAATCATAAATTATAGCATTATTACAATTATTTAAAATATATGACTTATTTAGCGGAACACCAGGTTCATTTCGGGAGATGTTGATCCCATTTTACCCACGTTATTCGTCCGGTATATAGTTGAACAGTTCTACAATGTATGACGAGGGTGGTCAAAATTGAAAATTATCACAAGTCTCCGTCAGATTTTAGCTAATTTAAGGCTCGATGCACATACTTTCAATGACATATGTTATCTAAAAAGTCGTCCGCGTTAAATGCAATCATTATTTCAAACCACCAACGCAATATAAGAAGCATACGATCGAATTGTCTCTCGTGTTAAATTGTGGCGTATGGGGGTCATCAGAGTAGACTCCCTAAGGATGATTCAGGCCAACGTTGGTTCAAATTGACCCAGTTGTTTCAGAGGAGAAGAATTTTTTATAAAGGTTAACGATTTTCACGTGACGATTTTTGGTCAATTTCCTATTTTTAGTAACGTTGGCAGCCATGTTTGACAGCGGTTGAGTTGATCAACCATAATTCATAAAGGTGATCATTAATGTATATTTTTTCCAAAGTTTGGCGGCTATTTAACCTTTAATAGCGGCCATGTTGGTCGGATGGCGTGGTCATCGGACATAACTGTTAAAACAGACCCCCTAAAGATGATTCAGGCCAACGTTGGTTTAAATTGGCCCAGTATTTTCAGAGAAGAAGATCTTTTTATGAAAGTATAAGGACGACAGACGGACGACGTACTCCAAGTGAAGGCAAAAACTCACGTGACTCTTTGAGTCAGGTGTGCTAAAAACGTACATTCTTCTACACATCCATATGATAAATAAGGTCAACATAAGATTAAATATAATTGTCACGTGCCTTCGTGCCCTGGATTGTGGTTTTTATTACACGAGGGCTGCTTTGCCTTTCATGAAAAAGGGTAATATACATAATTATCCTTGTTTTTAAAATGTGAGCCCTATCCTCTGGCCTCACAAATATTTTACCCCCATACGCCACAATTTAACGCGAGAGACAATTCGATCGTATGCTTCTTCTATTGCGTTGATGGTTTGAAATAATGATTGCATTTAACGCGGACGACTTTTTAGATAACATATGTCATTGAAAGTATGTGCATCGAGCCTTAAATTAGCTAAACTCTGACGGAGACTTGTGATCATTTTCAATTTTGACCACCCTCGTCATACATTGCAGAACTATTCACCTATATACCGGACGAATAACGTGGGTAAAATGGGATCAACATCTCCCGAAATGAACCTGGTGTTCCGCTAAATAAGTCATACATTTCAAATAATTGTAATAATGCTATAATTTATGATTTCACACCAGCTTAACTGAAACCGCCGCTTCAGATCCGTGTCCCCCACCTTCACAAAGCCATGTCCCCAAATGTGACGGGGGGCACAGTGTGATAGGTGCAGAAAGGGATCTGTTCCCGAAATCACTATTCTTAAAGCAATCCCAAAATCTGAACTTAGAAATTCTCGGATCCCAAATGTATAAATCCCGTATCCCCGAGGTTAAACCGATAGGTCCAAACCCAGAGTCCCGGAAATAGCCCCTCTTAGATGTAATCATTCACTCTATTTTATTTTTAAATGTAATGCACAACTTGTATGTAGTCAATTTGTTGTGTATTGTTTGTCTATGAATTTTGTCAGTCGTTTGCAAGAGATGGTGAGCTCGTTATTAGCTTGCACATGCATTAATAAACGATGGCAACTTGAATAGACCTTTTGTAAATTCCCGATTTTATGCTAGAATTATACGTTTTTATACATTCTTTATACGAGTTTTTCCCGTACGACGGGAAAATTCTACCTGGTATAATGAGAGCAATAGAAAGTCCTAGAAATGATAACGATAATTGTCATCTAATTTGTAGATATTTGAACTTTGTAAAAATCAGACGATAATTTTATCAGAAATACAAAATTCACAAGTTGTTACAACATAATTTTTTTAACAGATTAAGGGAGAAGTATAATTACACATGTTAAAGGACTATTTTGCCAGCCTTAAAGGGAAATAACTCATCTAAAAAGAATAATTTTAGAATCAATGATCGGAAACGTGCAAATGGTCCAATCGTAACTACTCGGCCATTCTCGCCACCCTACAAATAACCCCGTACGTAGATAGTAGAAATTCTTCTTAAATTGTTTGCCGGAAGCTAAGTTAAGTTAATCCGCACAAAAATATAGTCCACGAAAATCCAATATGGAAGACATGCTAAGTAAAATCTAATCATGCAAATCTAATTAAAACTTTAACTATTATCCATGAAAATAATTGGAAATATAGAAAATTGTTTAAAATATAACTTTATCAAACTTTCATGTAACTGACATGTGAAAAGTAGTGCGATTTATACACCTAATGCATACGAGGTTATTTGTAGGGTAGCAAGAATGGCCGAGTAGTTACGATTGGCAAATGGTCGCGCGTGTTACGTCATCAAAAATAATACACCACTTGGTTTACGTTTCCGCCTTATGCTGCACTGGGTAATCTTTATGATAGGTTTATATATATAAAGTATGTGTAAATAACAAAGGTTGGGTATTTGTCATTCGAGGCACCACAATCGTCAACGTTTTGATTTTTACCCTGAATCATTTGATCGGAATTAACTTGCATATTCTTAAAAAATGAATACATACATTATTAAGCCTCCAAAATATGTCGGAAGGATTCCTGGATATAAAGACCTATAGGTACCTATTGGCCCTGCACATCGATACTGATAGTAAAATATAAAACCCTATAGACATATAATGTGAGTATTATTACGTCACCAAATCTTTGAGATTCGTAAAATAGAAATAATCTACGAGTCCAAATTCATTAGTCCGTCCAGCAAGGCTATCGAGGCGACCTTAAAAGGTTCTAAGCAAACAAAAACCAAATGAATATGGCTTCCAGTGCCTTCCTCGACGGACTTCGATGTAATTTGTGAGTGTTTGGTGTCAAAAAAATTACATGCATAGGAATGGACAACATTCACCCATTTCTCACCAGGCTATTATTTTTATTTGGAATTTAATGATCACTTTCATTGAAGCGACTTTAAAAGGTTCTAAACAAACACAAACCAAATGAATATGGCTGCCAGTGCTTTCCTTTACGGACTTCGATGTAAATGTCATTTGGATTAAATAAATGATCTCCCCCTTCAAATAAGAAAAGGTCCATACAAAAATTCCCCACAGCAAATCTTTGACAATATTGTGTTGATGTAGGGGACGACACTCGCTTCTTTTATCACTATAACTTTTTTATGGTGTTTAACGCCACATTCAACAACATTTCAGTTATATCATGGCGGTTTGTATACAATGAACAAGAGATCAAACTTTATTCAAAATACCCAAATCGTTCATATCGAGTTTCATGAGTTAATAGATGACTTCATTTACTCTGTGACTATCTTTTATATATTGGTGTTGTACTGTTAGTGTAAAGAAGTAAAATTATTTTAAGATTATACTGTATACAATTATTTTAAGATTATACTGTATACAATTATTTTAAGATCATACTGTATACAATTATTTTAAGATTATACTATATACAATTCTAGAATATGTTGTTATTATTGGTCTTTATTTCATTTAAATTGGACAAAATCAAGCTCTAGAGAATTTTTTTTTAAAAATGTGTTTTATATGAATATTAATAATGGGGGAAAACAAACTGTACATATTTATGACACATACTGTCTTGGTATCATATACTAATAAACAAGTACATTGTATTGCAAGTCAAAAAATCTACATAAAAGTACATGCATATATATTAATATATTTCTTTGTAAGCTGGCTCAAAATATTGTTTTGTTATTTACAGTTCCTTACCTGTTGGAGCACAGAATCAAAATTATTTTGTTGTAGACCAGAATTGTTGTCTGAACAGTGAACTTCTAATAATAACATTAACTGTTTTCAACTGTGAGGATTCTTCACTCTGGATTTTTTTACAAAGTGAGTTTATAAAGATATATTTAACAGATATCCTAATATGAGACAAATCTCTTACTCATTATGGGTTAGGGTTATGGTGTTTAACGTCACTGGTTTAATGTCTTGGTTATGTAATTGTGGGGTCAGTTTTTGTTGGTGAAGGAAACATGAGTACCAGGATAAAACCACAGACCTGCCACAAATTACTGACAAACTTCATCACATACTAACCACAGACCTGCCACAAATCACTGATAAACTTCATCACATACTAACCACAGACCTGCCACAAATCACTGACAAACTTCATCACATACTATTGTATTAATTGAGTACACCTCGCCATGAACAAGATTCGAACTCACAACTTTAGTGTTGATAGGCACTGATTGCAATGGTAGTTGTAAATCCAACCACGTACTCATTATGATTGTCTTTAACTGTATAGTGTGCTATTCTTTAATCTCCATACCATACTGATACATTAACACACAGAGGCAACTGTGCCAACGCGTCGACAACGGTTTTTCAACGCCGCGACAACGGTTTTTCAACACCGCGACAACGGTGGAAAATGGCGAATTCACAAGATACAGCAGAGGTCGAAATAAAATTTATTAATTTATTGTGATGTAGAAACATATTCTTTAATGGGAAATACCCCAACAGAATATCTAAAGTACTTATTCATTTATGTTTTGTTTAAAGGCATACAGGCTGTCAGAATTGAATTTTTATTTTATTTTAAAAGTTGCCAATATTCGATGTTTTATACTAATTGCAGTTGAAATTTTTCATAATATCATACGTAAATAGCCTAGAACGAAGGAAATACGTCGCTGTTTTATTTTCTTGAATCCAGTAAAGAATCCAATGTTTACCCGCACAATATTCATACATTCATACGACCTACACGGTGAACTCATTCAGTAAAGCGTTTGCGCATGTGCGAAATTGTTTGTTGAAGAAAAAGCACATGGCACAAACCAAAACATTGACGGATTCTACACGAAAACGACACAAAAAGGAGGATTCAGCAAGCTTTGTGTAAAAATTAAAAAAAGATGTTATACCGACCTACTCCATTTTTCAACACGTAATCATAATTTAGTATCTTTTTTTCGGCCGAATCGTATTTTGACAGTAGAATTGCATCGTAGTTTTTTATATATTCTTTTTTTTCAGGAGAAAACGGTAGGTGATATCTCTTTTAAATTAGAGACTAAAATAATGAACTTCATGTCTGTTTTTTTCGAAAAAAATATAATCGAGACAACTCAAGTGTTGTCAATAATATGCAATACAATTTGTTTACAATTTTCCCTTTATCGGGCCCCTTTGCAGAGTTTGGGTTTGTTTTTATTGATTTCCGATTTTAAGTGTCATTCTTACTAAATACCATTATATAATATTAACTGATTACCCCGGGATCCAATTTCATAGATATATTTCTTAAATTATATTAATTCTAGCGAATTTACATGCAAAATGCTTCTGATGCTTCCTGGTTATTTATAGCAGTTGTCAGTATTCGGCAAACTTCGGAAATAAGAAGCCGACTTATAATTAGGTGTGTTAATGGCGATTCCACCGACAGACATTCGAATTCTTTTCACTAATTACGATATTAAACCATATTTTTTAAACCTGGCTTCTTGTTCAGAACATTTTATCAGTATAAAACATTGCATATTGGCAACTTTTTTTAAATAACATATTTAGAAAAAACTGGTGGAACGCGCTAATCTGGGTCACGGGTCACTGTAATCGGGCGGCTGTATCGAGAAACAGATACGGTGTTGAAAAAACTGTTGATACTCATAAAATATTGATAAATGCAATAAAATGTTATGCTTCTCTTCAAGAAATATATGATAGACAAAACCATGTGTGAAGTTTTATGACGAAATATCTCCGATTTCTATGTAAATTTACGAGTTGAAGTTGTGGCTGTATCGAGAAACAGATACGGTGTTGAAAAAACTGTTGATACTCATAACATATTGATAAATGCAATAAAATTTTATGTTTGTCTTCAAGACATATGATAGACAAAACCATGTGTGAAGTTTTATGACGAAATATCGCCGATTTCTATGTAAATTTATGAGTTGAAGTGGGGTAACACCCACAGGTAATTTTAGCATTGTATTTTTATCTTGGACAAGAATAATGAGCGTCCTGATTGGATGACCGATTTAAAACACACTGACTCGCATGGTAAAAAGATGCATGTAAAAGAAATCTATGTTATATTTATTCATTTGTTTGATTCTGGAATATTGTTGATCATTGATTCAAACAAGAAAAAAGGGGAAAAAGGGGGGGGGGGGGGGGGGGGGGGGGAGGGAGTGAATTTTATTTGTGAATTTTACAGTTAAATAAATGTTTTGTTTCGACAGTTTAAAGAGAAACATAAAAATTTGTTGCGACTAAAGCTTAAATCAGCGTTAAAAATTGAACAAATTTCAGTGGTTTTGTAAATGAGATTTATTTTAAATAGAAAATCTGAATTTATTATTTATTAATTTATTATTAATGATACAATTGTATATCTCTTGGGAGGGGGAGGGAGGCTATGATGAAAATTTGAAATAAAAACACAGGACCGGACTTTAAGCAAAAATAATAATCCAGGATTAACTTTTTATTAAAAAAAAATCCAGGACCCCTGTGTCCATGATTTTTTTTTTCTTAAAGTTAATAATATGAAATATTGACATCCCCACTTGCCTTTTGGACAGCACATTTCTGTGTCCACACTTGTAAAATAAACAAAAAATCAATTCTGACAGCCGTGTATGCCTTTAAGTTTACCGTGAAACTGCATAGTGTTTACAGTTGAACGAACTTATTACTTTGTTTATCGATTTACTTTAGTATTTTGTTCAATTAGTCACATATGTGTAACTGTGTAACTTTAAATGAAAAATATCATAAAAGCATTGCCATTTTCCACCGTTGTTGCGGCGTTGAAAAACCGTTGTCGCGCGTTTTAATGTAACAATGTGCATATACTCAGTTGCGCCTCAGACTACGGAGGAGTTTTATATTTGATGCGTTCTGCACAACCAGTGGACAGACACCCTTTTTGGAATGTGTTTTACCTCGCTGCAGATAAACTTGTAGGTGCTATTTCAATATTCTGGGGTTCCCGTGGGGTTTTATCAATAAGAAATCAACTCTAGTTCTTCTTTGGTAAACGTCTAATTTAGTATTCAGCACCAAACGTGAGTTAGTTTAAGTTATTTAGTATTCAGCACCAGACGTGAGTTAGTTTAAGTTACGAATTGTATTTTCTTTCATTGTTACTTACTTTTTATTTACTTTTGGTCCACAAAATCGTTCAATGTTAGTTTGAGTAAATACATATAAAACCTCGTTATTTTGTTTAAAACATTATTTTAATGACCGTTTGATACAGAAACGGGTATTTTTCTGACGAAATATTAGATTAAGATTTACATGAAGGATTACCCCGATAGGATACACACATTTTCCGTAGTTCGTATAAAGGAGGATATCCTGTTTCTCGGCGTATCAGTGGAATTTGTAGATTATTCAAAACAATGTGTACATCCATAAAATGGAAAGAATAATTAAAAACTTGGTGGTGATTGGACTCATAGTTTAAGTAAACAAATATACATTGTATATGGCTAATAGTAAAATGAAGAGATATCTCTGGGACTAGGCACTTGTGGCATGGAATTATCCTCACCCCTCTTTTTTTTAAACTTTCTGTTTATACATTTATTTTCAATAAACAAATGTTATTATTTCATCTTGTTTTGCTTTATTTAAGTGTTGTGTCCATATATCCATACGATTTTATGGTAACAACAACTTGCATGTGCTGCCATACTCTTATTATTCACAAGCCGGTACATAACAGTTGTTGTTATCATGAAATTGTAAGGATATATGGAAATATATCCGTTTAATAAAGGAATGAGAGATGAACTACTAAAGAACTTTTATTAAAAATAGATATGTAAACAGAAAGTTGACCCCAAAAAAAAGGGGGGGGGGGGTAATTCGGTGCCATAAGCGCATGTGCTGTGACAGTCTTACATAAAGTGTGACTGTTGAGTTAGATGCTTATTAATCAAGAGAAGTGGGTTGAATCTCATTAACCTTTTCAATCCCACCATAATTTGTGCCTGTTCCTAACAGGACATGGATTTCTACCGTGGCGTTTTAGTGTTCTATGATTTTAGGTATAAGAGGTGCCTGTAGTTGATATTTGTGGAATTGTTGAGCATCATTACTTAAACTTTCTTTTCATGAGGTATTAATATGAGCTTGATCTTTAGAGAAGGTTTATGGTGTTTAACGCCACTTTAAAGAAGACTACTAAGTTAAGAACAGAAATTACTGTCAGACTCTGAAGGTTTTCTTCCTCGTTTTATTTTTCTTGTACTGTTTTATTTCATCTATTTGTATCAGGTTTACTTCTAACTTTACTTATTAAACATTTGTCAAGGTTAAGATCGTTCATTGATCGATATATCCCATAATATGTACAAATATAATACAAGTTCACCATTACATACAATCATTCCTTCATTCTCGTACAAACTAAAGGATCAGCCATTGTAAATAGTCTTACCTGTTTTGAGACACATTCCTAACATTTTGATATAAATAAACTTATTCATAAAAGAAATGTTACCATACAATGATGTTATCATTGGTGTGCCTTGTGTTTCATTATTGATTTATTAGTAAAGAGATTGATCATAATACATTCAGTCTCCATAAACTATGTAACATGTGCTGTAATTAGAAGAAAAACTAACTCAGACAGATAGTAGTACTTATCTTAGAACGACTTTACAGTGGAGATGACACCATAATAATGTGGAATTATTACAAGTTTGAGTTTTCTTAAGAAACTATCACAAATATCACGCATAAGGAGGCTAAAAAAAGGTAGGTTTGTGAATGTGTTACACACACTGGATGTGTGCTAGTCTGCTATTACTGTTGTAAGTACACACTGGATGTGTGCTAGTCTGCTATTACTGTTGTAAGTACACACTGGATGTATGCTAGTCTGCTATTACTGTTGTAAGTACACACTGGATGTGTGCTAGTCTGCTATTACTTTTCTAAGTGCACTCTGGATGTGTACTAGTCTGCTATTACTGTTGTAAGTACACTGGATGTGTGCTAGTCTGCTATTACTGTTGTAAGTGCACACTGAATGTGTGCTAGTCTGCTATTACTGTTGTAAGTACACTCGGGATGTGTGCTAGTCTGCTATTACTGTTGTAAGTACACACTGGATGTGTACTAGTCTTCTATTACTGTTGTAAGTACACACTGGATGTGTGCTAGTATGCTATTACTGTTGTAAGTACACACTGGATGTGTGCTAGTCTGCTATTACTGTTGTAAGTACACACTGAATGTGTGCTAGTCTGCTATTACTGTTGTAAGTACACTCAGGATGTGTGCTAGTCTGCTATTACTGTTGTAAGTACACACTGGATGTGTGCTAGTCTGCTATTACTGTTGTAAGTACACACTGGATGTGTGCTAGTCTGCTATTACTGTTGTAAATACTCTCTGTGTGTGTGCTAGTCTGTTATTACTGTTGTAAGTACACACTGGATGTGTGCTAGTCTGCTATTACTGTTGTAAGTGCACTATGGATGTGTGCTAATCTGCTATTACTGTTGTAAGTACACTCGGGATGTGTGTTAGTCTGTTATTACTGTTGTAAGTACACTCTGGATGTGTGCTAGTCTGTTATTACTGTTGTACGTACACTCTGGATGTGTGCTAGTCTGTTATTACTGTTGTAAATACACTCGGGATGTGTGCTAGTCTGCTATTACTGTTGTAAGTACACACTGGATGTGTACTAGTCTTCTATTACTGTTGTAAGTACACACTGGATGTGTGCTAGTCTGCTATTACTGTTGTAAGTACACACTGGATGTGTGCTAGTCTGCTATTACTGTTGTAAGTACACACTGAATGTGTGCTAGTCTGCTATTACTGTTGTAAGTACACTCGGGATGTGTGCTAGTCTGCTATTACTGTTGTAAGTACACACTGGATGTGTGCTAGTCTGCTATTACTGTTGTAAGTACACACTGGATGTGTGCTAGTCTGCTATTACTGTTGTAAGTACTCTCTGTGTGTGTGCTAGTCTGTTATTAATGTTGTAAGTACACACTGGATGTGTGCTAGTCTGCTATTACTGTTGTAAGTACACACTGGATGTGTGCTAGTCTGCTATTACTGTTGTAAGTGCACTATGGATGTGTGCTAATCTGCTATTACTGTTGTAAGTACACTCGGGATGTGTGTTAGTCTGTTATTACTGTTGTAAGTACACTCTGGATGTGTGCTAGTCTGTTATTACTGTTGTAAGTACACACTGGATGTGTGCTAGTCTGCTATTACTGTTGTAAGTACACACTGGATGTGTGCTAGTCTGCTATTACTGTTGTAAGTACTCTCTGTGTGTGTGCTAGTCTGTTATTAATGTTGTAAGTACACACTGGATGTGTGCTAGTCTGCTATTACTGTTGTAAGTACACACTGGATGTGTACTAGTCTTCTATTACTGTTGTAAGTACTCTCTGTGTGTGTGCTAGTCTGTTATTAATGTTGTAAGTACACACTGGATGTGTGCTAGTCTGCTATTACTGTTGTAAGTGCACTATGGATGTGTGCTAATCTGCTATTACTGTTGTAAGTACACTCGGGATGTGTGCTAGTCTGCTATTACTGTTGTAAGTACACACTGGATGTGTGCTAGTCTGCTATTACTGTTGTAAGTACACACTGGATGTGTGCTAGTCTGCTATTACTGTTGTAAGTACTCTCTGTGTGTGTGCTAGTCTGTTATTAATGTTGTAAGTACACACTGGATGTGTGCTAGTCTGCTATTACTGTTGTAAGTGCACTATGGATGTGTGCTAATCTGCTATTACTGTTGTAAGTACACTCGGGATGTGTGTTAGTCTGTTATTACTGTTGTAAGTACACTCTGGATGTGTGCTAGTCTGTTATTACTGTTGTACGTACACTCTGGATGTGTGCTAGTCTGTTATTACTGTTGTAAGTACACTCGGGATGTGTGCTAGTCTGCTATTACTGTTTTAAGTACACACTGGATGTGTACTAGTCTTCTATTACTGTTGTAAGTACACACTGGATGTGTGCTAGTCTGCTATTACTGTTGTAAGTACACACTGGATGTGTGCTAGTCTGCTATTACTGTTGTAAGTACACACTGAATGTGTGCTAGTCTGCTATTACTGTTGTAAGTACACTCGGGATGTGTGCTAGTCTGCTATTACTGTTGTAAGTACACACTGGATGTGTGCTAGTCTGCTATTACTGTTGTAAGTATTTCTCCTACTGTGACAATGATGATGGAAGTTTTTGGATGAATGAGTATATCAAATTGATATTTTTTTTTAAAAGAAATTGTTTAAAATCATTGATGCAATTTTCTTTAATTTTTTCTTCAAACATTGACAGTTTGTTTAATTTGACCGTTTTAATTATGCGATTAGAAGATTTTATTTTAAAAAATCGAGTTCATTGAAATGAACCAAGTAAACATTGAGACTTTTATGGAATGAATGAAGAGCGAGTTTCCGTTTTTAGCTCACTTGGCTTTTTCAACAGGCTGGAGGATTAGGTTAGCTTTTAATATCACTTGACATCCGTCTGTCCGTCGTCATTATTCTTTTAACATTTTTATCTACTGCTAATCTGTGCAATCAAATTGAACCGAACTTGGTAGAGGTATGTCTTGGAATGAGAAGATTCAGAATAACACAAATTAATTTGGTGCACTAGGGCGGGGGTGCTGTTAAAGATTATTATAGTGGGAAAATGGGTAAATCTTTACAAATACATTTCTTCAAGAACTAGCAGTAGAAATGCTACAATATTTACTCTACAACATCACTTGTATACCTAGATTTATGTTTATCAATAATAGTGTGAGCCTCTTGTTTATATAGTAGATCTGTGTTTGAATTAACAACGGGTTGTCAATAGACAGTGACAGATGGTAAGGATTCCATAATTAACAAATACTCAGTAATCCACCAAACATCCCTTTAAGCATACTCAGTAATACAACCAAACATCCCTTTAAGCATACTTAGTAATACAACCAAACATCCCTTTAAGCATACTCAGTAATACAACCAAACATCCCTTTAAGCATACTTAGTAATACAACCAAGCATCCCTTTAAGCGTACTTGGTAATACAACCAAACATCCCTTTAAGCGTACTTAGTAATACAGCCAAACATCCCTTTAAGCGTACTTAGTAATACAACCAAACATCCCTTTAAGCATACTCAGTAATACAACCAAGCATCCCTTTAAGCGTACTTGGTAATACAACCAAACATCCCTTTAAGCGTACTCAGTAATACAACCAAACATCCCTTTAAGCATACTTAGTAATACAACCAACAATCCCTTTATGCATACACAGTAATACAACCAAATATTCCTTCAAGCCAGGGGCGTAGCTAGGTATAAAATGAAATGTAGGCACAACTTGCGGCGAGGGGTCTGGGTTTAAGGCCCCCAGCAGGTCCAGGGGGGCTTCAACGGAAAACGATTTTAAGAGTAAATAGATGTACAAATGGCGAAATCTGAACAATAAAAGACATGAAATATATTCTTATTTTATCATGGAAACAATACAAATAAAAATCGAAGTTGTTACTATATTTTTGCTGAATATGAGAATTTTGACTGAATGTTTCTACACCGCTTTTCAGAATAATTTTAACAGTCCAACATTGAATCTATAGTGAAGATTATCATAAATGCAAAATGTATGAAAGAAACATTCCCGGAAACATTCAAAAAATAAAGTTTCAGAGTTCATTTAAGCACATGCAGTCATCATGTCCAGCAATACGGACTGGTAATTAGATAAAGTCCAGACGTCTGTTTTTTCTCACTGCAAATTTGTTGATAACATCTTCGAGTCTTAGATTTCTTGTTCTGTGGATGTGTAACAACGATAAATTTGATAATCTCTCATCACCCATTGTAGCTCTAAGACAGTTTTTTACGCGGCGCATCGCACTGAATGAACGCTCGCTAGACGCGGAAGACACTGGCATTGTTATCAACACTGTAAAAATTGCATAAATATTGGAATACAAGTCTTGGTTTGTGACATTGAGTGTCTCCAGTAATGTTTGTGGTTTTTGCCCATCAACCATATTCCAGCGTGTTTTCCACCTAGCAACTTCATCCAGAAACGCTTGTCTGTCGCCAATATCCGTACGAAAAGAATCAAAGATTGAATTAGTTGTCTGATCTGTTAATGTGTGGAGCTTATCTTTTTAAACATTTCATCCAAAGTTCTAACTTTATGTTTAGGTTTAGAGCCAGACATGTTTACACTGCAAGCCAACAGTTCTTTTGACGGTCAATGACAAACTAGTAAATGTATCAATTCATTTCTAGATTCAGATGTTAAAAAGCGTGTGAAAAATAAATTGTGTTTTATTTTATGTCAAGACAAAGCCTTTGAAGATAAAATGAACTGACAATTTCAAAGAGTTAGTTAAGGTCACAGTACTCCTTGCAAATGTTTATCTTTCAACTAATAAAACAGACATAATTAAAATATGTAATGTGTTGTTTGTCATTTTTCATCAATAACAACATTTTGGGGAAACAATTATTTGTAGGCACGTG
This sequence comes from Bathymodiolus septemdierum, assembly GCA_963383655.1. Classification (NCBI taxonomy): domain Eukaryota; kingdom Metazoa; phylum Mollusca; class Bivalvia; order Mytilida; family Modiolidae; genus Bathymodiolus; species Bathymodiolus septemdierum. The sequence continues at coordinate 19,249,309 of OY726519.1, read as the reverse complement.
CCTAAAGTGCCTTACGGTAGCTATGACCCTGCTTCAAGCGTTTTGTATTATTAATAGGGAAAACAGGAGTGCCAGGAGAAAAGGGTCTCTAATGTCATTGACAAACTATTGTCGGATTACGTATATTTTTTTACACTTAGATGCCCCTCAGCGACTCGAACACACGCCAGGTGATGTTAGGCCTGTGGTGGAATCAACAACCTTAACCACTCGATCATAAAGGCCCCCTTAGTGGTGATAGACACCATACAAAGATGTAAACGTAGCATTGCACGATGGTGATTACAAAAGTCTCATGGGTGAATGAAAACTCAGAGATTTGTCAATCTTCTGTCATTCCTTATAATGACCATGATAGATATGGGATAGGAACGATTTTACGTAACGTCCATTGTTCATGGGATAGGAACTATTTTACGTAACACCCATTGTTCATCAGATAGGAATGATTTTACGTAACGCCCATTGTTCATGGGATAGGAAGGATTTTACGTAACGCCCATTGTTCATGGGATAGGAAGGATTTTACGTAACGCCCATTGTTCATGGGATAGGAAGGATTTTACGTAACGCCCATTGTTCATGGGATAGGAAGGATTTTACGTAACGCCCATTGTTCATGGGATAGGAAGGATTTTACCTAACGCCCATTGTTCATGGGATAGGAAGGATTTTACGTAACGCCCATTGTTCATGGGATAGGAAGGATTTTACGTAACGCCCATTGTTCATGGGATAGGAACGATTTTACGTAACGCCCATTGTTCATGGGATAGGAAGGATTTTACGTAACGCCCATTGTTCATGGGATATGAACGACGTAACGCCCATTATTCATTCATGTAGACGTTCGGCTAAAATGACCCAGTGGTTTCGTAAAAGATTGATCATTGTTTTAAGGTTGTCAGATCAGAATGATTAAAGTGTGATGTTGATAATTAGTACAAATGTGTTAAGATTCATATTGGTTTCTTAGAAGAAGCTTGAAATGTGAACAGCTAATATATGATGGAGCATGAATGACGAATGCATTGACTTGGTTGATTGCAAAAACTAGTTTCACTTCTGACCAGATGAGCTATATTATTACTGCCATTTTAGCTCACTTAACTCAAAGGGTCATTGGATTTTTTACCATCACTTGGTGTCCATAATCTGTCTGTCCGTTTGTAAACTTTTCACATTTTGATCATTTCTGAAACTACTGTATGGTTAAAACTTTTAAAATGTCTTCCTCTGAAAATACAAGTTCAAATGATTTGTTAGTAAATCATGTATGTGAAGTCACCTTCAAGAATTCCTCATTTTGTCTTGATACCTTAAAAAAAACAGGACCACCATGGACAATTCTTGTTTCTTGTTGAATGAAACTACAAATTTTGTCCTGAAGCTACAAGGGCAAATGATTTGTTAGTTGGTAGAAATGTATGTGATGTTCTCTAAAAAATTACTCATTTCGTCTTGATCCGGCTATCAAAATGGCCGCCGTCTGCAATTTTTGTTTCTGGTTGGCTGAAAACTAAGATATGTTCTCAATTGGAACGACAAATCCTAGAGATCTGTTAATTGGTATAACTAATGTTATGAGGTCTTCTACAGAACTGTCTCATTTCGTATGGATCTGGTGAAAAACGTGGTCTCACTGGCAATTTTTGTTTCTGAAATTCCATCGGCTGATACCTTAAAACAACAATTACAAATATTTTGTAAATTGTTACAAATAAATCTTCTCACGTCTTCTTCATGTTCATCATATCCTTCGTGATCAGGGAAAACAGTTTTTAAATAAGTATATTTGGAGCTACATGCAAACCATGTGAGGATGCACGCTCATATGGACCTCTGGTTTATATGTCTTCCGAATGAGTTCTGTCGCCGATTTAATATGTGTTCCCCGAGCCTACTGGGTTACCAGCACCTTAATACTAGTAGTCAGATTTAAGGGCTTTTGTGTCCACAATAATGGTAGACTAATTGTTTATTTAAGGGATTATGTAAATAGAATTCTCACTCAGATTAACTACAAGTCTGTGATATTACTACTGGTAATAACTTGTTTTGATTACATTAAAATGGACGTCCACAGAAATCAAAGACACATTTAATATTTGTATAAACACGTTTAAAGTCCTTGTGTCAAAATTTACTCATGACTATTCCCTAACCTCAAATGAGGGGTTTGGTATAATAATCAATTAATTGACCACAGATTCAAGATTCATTTTTTTATTATAGTCTCACCACATACAATTACAAACAAGTATTTACATAATAAAATATTCGTTCACCATCACAAATCATATTGCATGTACCAATCTTAAAAGATTTATGAGAGACTTATATTCTATAAAATATAACATTTTAAAACTATATAGTATTATATTTACACAATAACTAATGGTATAAAAAACTATTTCTCCTAATTAAAATATTATAGCAGGTTTTGGCTACAATATTAAAAACGTTTTCATTACTAAATAAGAATACAAATTTATCTGCATCTGATAAAAAGCTAAAATTTGCATTAAAATGTAAAACATCATTTGACATTTTTTGTCCAAGATCTGCATATAGCGGGCACTGCATTAAAACATGAAACTCATCCTCTACACAGTTAATACACTATAAACAAGTTCTTTCATGAACTGCTTTTCTTTCGTATCTACCTGTTTCTACTCTAAGGGGTGCAACCCCACATCTAAACTTTGCATATGCACTTCTATATTTTAGTGGCATCTTATATTCTAAATAAGGTTCAGTACAAAAGTCCTGTTTAAACAATTTATATGTCCTTAATTTGTTACCTTGACTATATGCAGAGACTCTATTTGTCCAATCTAATTTATATGTATCGAACATTAATTGTTCAATTTGTAATAATATTATTCTCAAAATTACAATATGCTTCTAAGTTTTGAGCTTTTAACATTTCACAAATTCTATAGCTTCAATTCTTAATTCTACCATTGGCCTTTTTGATTGACCATTTAAATACTCTAAAATTTATTCTATCATGTTCCATAATTGAACATCTTGCCCAGTGTCTAAATACATTTGACCATTGTCTTATATATGCCGGTTTCCAGCCCATATTACCAGCAATAGCATCATTTGGTGTGTATTTACCAACTCCCATGAAAAATCTCATATCCCTGTTTTGGACAGCATTAATGCACGAGAAGTCTCGAGTTCCCCAAATGCAGGATCCATAATTTATAACTGACCAAACCATGGTATCATACAACTTTGAAAATATATTGTGCTGGAAACCGCCATGTATTTTGCTTTTTACAATTAACAAACCCAATGCTCTACTGGCTGATTTAGCAACTGCTTTAGCCATTAATTGATAATCTAAAAATTATGTTAACAATAATCCTAAGTATTGGTAACAATTAACACACTCCATTGAGTTACCATTTATTGTCAAATTAAAATCTGTCCGTGGTACAGAGGGGTTTCTAAAATGCATAATTTTGGACTCATTGACATTAACATACAAAGCATTATTTTTACACCAAAAATTAAGCACATCCAACATCTTCTGAAGGTCTTTTTCATTTTCTGCCAATAGTACCACATCATCAGCATATAACAAAATTGCTAATTTTTCATTATCAATATCAATACCAATATTTAAAGCGTTTATATCATCAATTAAACTGTTAACATATATATTGAACATAATAGATGACAGTATACAGCCTTGTTTTAAACCAGAGTCAACATTAAACCAATCGGTCATATTGCAGGGGCGGATCCCTAATATTGGAAAAAAACATTATTTTTCGGCGTAAAATCGTGATTTTTCACACGAAATACCCCAAAATTTTCGCGCCTCTCTCGGCAATTGGAAAAAATATGATTTTTTGGCGTAAATTCGTGATTTTTCACACGAAATACCCCAAAAATTTTCGCACCTCCCTCTGCTCGGCGCAATTTTTTTAACTGAGGTTATTGTATTTATATGATCTACTGTACCTCTCCCTTTCATAACCGTTTTGTTCATCTTTGATTATCTCCCTTTTATCTAGCCATTTTACCAGTCTATCATTTAAAATACCACAACAAACTTTATATGTAAAAGGAGCTAGAGTTATACCTCTGTAGATAAGATACGTTTTATTTATAGTCGGCACTATACTAAAATTGATATTTTTTCATCAAATTTTTTTTTAATCAATCTTTATTTTATTATAATATTCTTAATACACAGGTGAAAAAATAATTCCGATATGATGTACCATTAATGAGCATTACTTTTAATTAGTTTTGTAAACAAACACCTGTGCTTGAATCAGAGATGATAAAAACAAGTGGGAGGTCCTTAATTGTTTATCTATTGGATAATTTGATAGTTTTATGACCACTGATCAGTAATACTTGAGATAAGAGAAGATTCCATTAAGTGAAGGAGGAAGCAGCATGGATGTAGCTAACTTTTTATCAATGCCAAAAGAAATAAATTAGTTATTTGCAATGGAATTTATTTCAACATATCTAATGTATAAATTTTCATTTAGTAAAATCCAACTAAAAGGGAAGAATACACATAATGAGCAAACTAAGGTTCCAGGTGATTCCTGTTATAATTAGTGGTTCACTCTGGTCAGTGGAGGTTGAATTTTGACCTTATCAGTAGGCAGTTAACCTCAAGCTAGGTCAAAGTGATGTAACTTCTCCCCCCAATTTCATGTGTTTACTGCACAAGGTGTGCATTTTCCAGCTATATTTAGAGTTTGTGTGAAGAAATTCTATCTTTCTGGTCAAATCATTGTTGATTTATGACTCAAGGTCAATCCTGAAGTGTTTCCATGGCACATTTGTGACTTTTATTCAAGAAAATGGGGTACCAAGAGGAAATTTACAACTTTTGGTATTTTTCCACTATAATTTTTGACATAAAATGTTGACTTTGAATGAAATTAGCTCCTGCATTGGTACCCCTAGAGGTTTGGTTTTGGTATATGTTGTTCTTAGACCTATTATCTGCAAAACTGTGTTTCAGATTTCTGATAGAATTAATAGAACAAATTCTACACACAATTAAATTTGGTGAAATCTTATGAAGTCAGGCTGTATACACATAATGGAGCTTTAAGAGAGATTGAAACATCACAGAAAAAATCTGAGGCACAGTTTTGGAGGTCATGCTGTGTTGATTAAGAAATTGTAAAAAGTTTTACCATTTGAATAAACATTAAACAGCTAATTTTGGTCAGGTGCACACATCAAAATTTTGCAACTAATTGCATAATTAATTATGTAATTGTTGCATAATCATAATATTATAATCAGTGGAAAGATGGAAAGATATATCTTTCTTCTTTCAAATGGTACCTCATTTGTTAATTTTGATGCACTATTAAGAAAGTTACAGCTGTTTTCAGATGGAAGATTGGAGGAAAAAAATCTTTGTATAGTGCTACCTTAAATAACAATACAACGCAAGCCCTAGGGCTTTTGACCCACATACACAATACAAGAATAAATAACAGTTAAAAACAACAAAAGCATGCACACAAATTAATAATTTAATAAAGGATCACATGGATCTGAAGTAGAACACTTTGGTATTGAACAGAGACAGAGGGGTGATCTTTATAATTATCTAATTACTGACACACAGTTGTGAGTACAAGTATATTGATAATGAAAATTGATAAGTAGTATTGTTCATCCACTGTTAGATAGCTTAGGGGTAAAGGCGTTTATAATTAAAATGGACAAGATGGGAAATGTGCTGGTTTGTGTAAATTACTTCCTCAATGATACTGTTAATATTAAAATGATATCATACAAGGTGGCATGCAAAGCAAATTAAAAAAAAATAATACCAAATACATATATATAAATGTATAAACAATAAATAATTGTAATATAAATGTATAAACAATAAATAATTGTAAAAGGGATTGGAAACAGTAAAAAAGGTAAGAGTTTCGAATTGCACCCCCACCCACAAATCTATGGAATTTGTATATTTAATAATAAGCATATTAATTTAATGATCTTGAGCATAAAGGGTTAGGGTTTGGGTAATTATACTATTTTTGGGTGGGGGTGCCATAAGGAACTCTTTCCGTAAAAAATTAATACACAGAAATAAAAAACAAAAATGATTATGAAAGGGTCTATTTAGACTGTACATGATAAATGATATTATGTATAGAACATAGACTTTATTATCTCTTCCTTTGATGTTTAATCAGCCCTAATCCAGCCACACACTTCTCACCTTCCTGTAATTATAAATTCAAGAAAAACGGACAATCCATCAAAATAAAGCTTTAAAATCTCTACTTAAATGATGAATCACTCAACACTTTTCATTGTGGTTTAGACTGTGTATGTTGGTTTAATGTGGTTAGATTGTGTTGGTTTAAATGTATTGGGATACATGTGAAAAGACATTTCTCGTTTTAACATGTAGATTTTAAGGAAACATGTTATTTACTCAGATAGAAGGTATCAGGTAAGAATGACTTTCTCATCATCTTGTAATTCATGTATTAATGCACTGTATTGATTGGTTTATAACTTAAATTGTAATAATAGGAAAACATGTTTCTACCCTGTAAATAAACAGGATAGCCTGTTTTTAGTATTTGTTTAGTGTTATAAAATTGATAATTTATGACCAAAGATTGAGGACAGATTGTTTATAGATAATTTTCCAAGTGTCTAATTATAGTTTCACCTTTGACCTCTTATCACACACTGCATTAGTGGAGGCAAAACATTATCATGTTACATAGAACTCAGTGTATGATAAGGTTGTAAACGAAGATAATTTTATATTTATATATTGTGTTTATGTAATGAAAAATGGATGATTCTTTAAATATAATACCTGTAACATTATCAGAATATGTTAAATCATTAAATCTTGAGGATGTTGCATTTTACATTGAAACATTAACAGTTGATGGAGTACAACTACCAGATCCTTATGGCATAACAAAGAGTTGTTGGGATAATGATGTAAATAAATGGCCAGACATATTTTATCCTGATATATATCAATATATATTAATGGAGAATAGTTCATTATGATGGAACAGCTGAAGGAAGTATATTTGTCAAGGCAGCAATAATAACCACAATGTCATCCAACAGGTGTACTTGATTCACTGGGATAGTAGATTGAAGTATTAAATAATTCCTCATTTTTTCGATGACTCTCTACATGAATTCTCACATTAGATAGACATTTAGACTTGTGAACCTCCATTGCAGACAATTGTTTTTTGCCTCGAGTGAATGATGGCATCCTTAATGTCACTCCATGTGCAGCAAGTTCTTCCGATACCAAAAATCCCTGGTCTGCCAAAACTTCATCACCATGGGATAGTTTATATATATATCCGAACTTTAGGGCAATTTCCTTATTCGAGACTCTGCCTCCCCATCCTTTTGAAATAAAATTGACTGCTCCAGATGGAGTTATTGACACTAAGTATTTGATGGTGTTGTTATGTTTGTAATTGCTCCATGTTTGAGCTCGGGCAGTTAAATTGTGAGGCCTTTCTATAAACACTTCGAAACAGTCAATCGTTGAAACAACTTTTTTGTAATTGGGTTTAAACGATTCTGGAATGTTGGAATATGTAATATCATTTTCTGGCCAAATGATTAAGCCCTTTAGACAATTTGCTATATTTGGTATCCATTGGTTTATAATTCTAGAAACTGATGTGTCAGACAAGTTAAACCGAAATGCCAAATCTCTATTCAACAAACCCAAACGAAGCTTCATTAATACCAGTAATAGATGATCTTGCATGGACATTGTTTTAACACAAAGCTTTGCACATATTGATACTTTGGTTAATACCCATAAAGATAACTGCATTGTCAAACCAGTGTAGAATGTTATTTCTCTTTCGGTTAAGTTGTTGTAGGAAAATCTTGATTTCAGCACCTGTGTTTTCAGCTTTTGCATTTTTGATTTTAAAAAGCCATTTGCATTCACTTGGGAGGATAGCTTTTTGCTCAAGGATGCAATATTTTCTATGTTGGGATCCTCTTTTGTCTGCGTTTCTGAAAAATAATTAATTTTGTTTTATTTATATGGTTAAGGAACTATTTGTATTATAATATTATCATTAAAACATGAAATAGATATATTAATTATATGAGTAATGGTCTATATTGTTAATTAGTTAAATTGGTTCTCCTGTCATTATATTCAATTCTAATATGACGTCTATAAAACGGCACACACGATAATACTCAACACCTCTAAATCTGGCTGTTCCATTGTGACTCCCGCTGAGAAATTACCGTGACGATCGAGTGTAAACAAACAAAACACCGGCATATAACGTATTTTTAGTCCTTAAAATAAAAATTCCCCGTCAGTTATAAATAAATGTTCTGTAACTAAGTATTTTTTTATCATTTGTTTTTAAAATTTACATTTGGGGATCCCCAGTATGCACAGTCACATAGACATACATTCCTTTAATTACTTTCAAGAGCTCAATGATAACAAATTGAATGCTCCCAATTCCGATATTAAAAAGAATCTTAAAAGGTTAGAAGAGGAACACATTTTTTCAGAACTTGATTTTAAAATTACAGATAAAGAAATAATAGAAGGAATATTTTCATTAAAAAATAAGAAGTCCAGCGGCATGGACATGATATTAAATGAAATGTTGAAAAGTAGCCAGTCATTCCTATTGAAAAGTTTCAATAAAACATTTAATTTTGTTTTGTCGACAAGCTCTTTTCCTTCATCTTGGGCAAATGGGTTCATTGTTCCTATTTATAAAAGTGGCCCTAAAGATGATCCCACAAATTATAGAGGTATTACAATTGGTAGTGCATTGGGAAAATTATTTGCTAAAATACTTAATACAGGATTAGCGAATTTTGTATTTAAAAGAAATATTATTAGACCAGAACAGATTGGTTTCTGTAAAAATAAAAGAACAAGTGATCATATGTTTGTTCTGAAGACTCTTATCGAAAAATATACCCAGAATAATCCAAAAGTCCTTTTTTCATGTTTTATTGACTTTGAGAAAGGCTTTTGATAAAGTGAGGCATGATGGCCTTTTATATAAATTAAGGAAGAACGGGATAAGTGACTTATTCTATAACATTATTAAAAACATGTATCAAAAAACAGAATAATATGTAAAAACCGACAGATCAAATGTAACTGATTAATTTTCTTCCAACATTGGTGTTCGCCATGGGGATAATCTAAAACCAAACCTGTTTAAACTGTTTATATTAATGATCTCCCAGAAATTTTTGACCAAACTTGTAATCCTGTTGCCCTCAATTCTCTAAAATTAAACTGTTTATTATATGCTGATGACATTGTTCTCCTCTCTGAAACTGCAGAAGGACTACAAAACAAGTCTAGATAAAGTATCTCAGTACTGTAAAAAATGGGGTATGGAAATTAATACTGATAAGACTAAATCACTAGTATTTAATAGTACTGGAAGACTGTTCCCAGTTACTTTTATGATTGATAATCAGTTGATTGAAAAAGTTAAACAATACAGATATTTAGGGGTAATGTTTAATGCCTCTGGGAGCTTCTCAGATGCTAAAGAAGAACTATATAAAAGAGGCTTAAAAGCCTTATTTAAAATGTATAAATGTTTTGAAGGGCATAAGCCGAAAATTAAAACCCTATTACATGTATTTGACCATACTGTTAAGCCTATTTTAACATATGGTAGTGAAGTGTGGGGTACATTTGATCCCCAGAAATTATTAGACAAGGGAGATAATTATTTTTTAAAATTATGTAATGACCTAAAAGCAGAAAAAGCTCATATGAAATTTTCACTTGGAGTTGGGAAAAGAAGCTCTAACCTGGCAGTGATTGGAGAACTCGGAAGATATCCTTTATTTATTGAATTAATAATTTCTATGTTTTCTTATTTAACTCGTATATCTAATAGTAAAGACATTCTTTTATCTGAGGCTCTCTCTGTATCAAAATTATTATATGATCAGAATAAGAAAAGTTGGTATAGTACTATCCTGTCCTTATTAAAATATTTAAAACTTGACTTAAGATTTGTTATGAACTCAAAAACAAATTTAAAACATTTTTTGTACACTAAACTTAAATCTAATTATAATAGACTGTGGTTCCTATCTTTACATGATGATAAAATTAATAAGGATTTTGGAAATAAATTAAAAACATAGATTATTTAAGTATAACATAAGTCTAGAACCCTATTTATCTATGAAAAATGATGAACAAAGAATTTTACTCTCCAAATTACGAATAAGTAATCACAATTTAGAAATAGAAAGAGGAAGACACAGAGGGCTTCAGGCAAAAGAAAGAATTTGTAAATTATGTTTAAAGGAAGTTGAAGATGAAATTCACTTCTTATTAAAATGTGAAGCACTTCAAAATGTGAGAACACCATTTATTGATTTTATAAATAATAATAATTATAACTTTAAACATTTAGATATTAGAGAGCAATTTTTTATATGGTTAATGTCCAATGAAGACAATTTCATCATAAATCAACTTTCTGATATGATACTAAGTTACATTCATCTAGAAATGATATAATTCAAAATTAATAATAGTAATATTTTATGTTATACAATATTAATAATAATAATTATATATTTGTGTTAGATATACAACTGTGGATGGTGCACTGTCTCTTAATCTATTACAGGGATCACTATGCTTGTCAAAATTATTGATTACAAAATTGTATATTTACATGTATTTGTATGTCTTGTATGTTAAATCCAATCAATCTAATCATACCAATTAATGTAAATATTGTGATTTTCATGTAATTATACTGCCTATCATGGGCGTCTTTAATTGACAAATAAACATATTCTATTCTATTCTATTCTATTCATTCCATTCATTGATATGTGTCGGACATGAATAACAAAATATACTAACCTTGTTTTTCTACCTATACATTGATAACTAGACGGTGATGTAATTAAGTTATTGATATTTTCCACAGGTACTTGTGAACAGGACCCTATGTTGCTCCCTTTTTTTTTCTTTTTTTTTAAGATATTGCCCCCCCCCCCCTTTTTTTTTTTACTTCGACTTTTTTTCATATAAACAACATTTTGCAACTTTCTATGTATCACTGGATGACATATATACAATAAATACAATCAAACAGTAGTTTCTATCCATGCCGGGTTTCTGACATGATATAAAAAGTTATCATGTCAGAAACCCGGCATGGATAGAAACTACTGTTTGATTGTATTTATTGTATAATTAATATATGTCATACAGTGATACATAGAAAGTTGCAAAATGTTGTTTATATGAAAAAAAGTCGATGTTAAAAAAAAAAAAAAAAGGGGGACAACATCTTTAAGAAAAAAAAGGGAGCAACATAGGGTCCTGTACAAAATCGTAAAATAAATCAGTAACCAGCTGGTGTCAATCAGCGTCCCTTGTAAACAACGTCACAGGATGACGATATATTACAAAAGTGAAAGTCGATAGATGGTTGTCTTAAGTATTTTTTCCGGAATTGTTTTTTATATCAACAATACAAGCTTTTTTTTTTCATTGGCATTTATTTTTTTAATTTCATATCTAACAATAATTGTCGATTATTAACAACGGTTCAAGTGTTCGATATTATGTTTGACAACTCCGGTCCGCCATCTTGTTGGCACTCGAAATGATGAACGAATGAACTCCGACTTTTTTTTTTAAATATTTTTACGCAGGAATTGTTCAATCGAATCTATGTTGGAAAATACACAATAAATATGTTTCGAGGGAGGTAAATGGAACAGCCACCAAATGCCGTGTATACAGTTCACGAATGGTTAAAAATTACCATATTTGTCCTATTAGAATCGAAATAATTCATGGCAGGCATAGAGTTGTGCAAATTTACACATGGGCTGGGCCTTTATATTCTTAGATTTTACCCCTCGCTCGGGGTAAAATTCGAATATAAAGGCCCAGCCCATGTGTAAATTTGCACAACTCTATGCCTGCCTTTATATTCTTAGATTTTACCCCTCGCTCGGGGTAAAATTCGAATAAAGGCCCAGCCCATGTGTAAATTTGCACAACTCTATGCCTGCCATGAATTATTTCTTAAATAGTATTTGAATATATTTAAATCAAATACAAAATTAATAAAACATCGGATTTATTTATGTTCACATTATTTATTAATGTTTCATATGTGTATGTATATATATTTATACCTTTTTCAATTTTCATAACTGGAATCTCGCTGGTACTAAGATCTAATAAGATGTTGGCAACATTTTCTGAACCATGGTCACTGTCATCGACGATTTCCTCATCAACATCCAGTTTTCTCTTTACTGCTCTTTTATATCTGTCTATTGATTTTTCATCTTTTTTACGATGTTCCAATCCTGGTAGATTTTGATTTGGTATATACAGGGATAGAATTTAATGGGAATTGATGTCTAGACTGATTTAATCTATTCTAGCCCTGAAGGAAAATGTCTAGACCTGTATTTGCGGTGAGCTTCTGCTAGGGGGGTTTGGGGACATGCCCGCCCTTGAAAATTTGTAATAATTGCATGCAAAATCCTGCATTCTGAGTATGTTTTGAATGTAAGAGATGTGCAAAAATTGTGTCAAAAAAGTGATTTTTTTTTTGGTTTCAAAGACTGAAAAACGTTAATAAAAGGCAAATATTTAAGTAAGTTTGTTTTATTCTGAATTTTTATTTGTTCTCAGGTTCCAGTTCATAATCTGACTCCATCTCTGAATACTCTAATTCCTCCTCCTCCTCCAGTAATCTAAGGTGTCTTTTTTGAAATTATCGGTGCCGTTAACAAATTTACCGTCTGGGTCGTCATTCCCAAATTGTGTAAACCAGTCACTGTGACTGTCACAGGACATCAGCTGACTTTCTCCGTCAAAATGTAGCCATTTGTACATTTGAAGACATTGTATTCCTTTTTGTGACATCGTATGCCTTATTACTTTCACGGGTGTCAACTTTCCGTTTAGACTTCGGTTTTGAAACTCCCGGTAAGAATTTCCACATATTTTGTTATTGAAAAAGTAACCTTGAACTCGTGATCATAGACATATAAGTTCTTACATATAGAGGAGACATGAGTAGTTTATTTCAAGTGCCGACATGACCGGGGATTTTACATAAGATAGAAAACGATGTCTTCGCGGAACACAATTTCCGGAAATTGATGGTCGTAAATCACCTAGACACACGGTCTACGATAAAACAACTTGGCCTAGACCGAACGCAATTCTTCTAGCCTCGGGCTATCGATCCTACGGTAATTTCGAACCCTGTATATAGTTTGGGTGTGAGCTATCATCTGAGGGTTTACCTACAGTTTAAATAATATTGAATTATTAGTGCAGCTAATTTGGGGCAAGAATGTTTATTCTCACAGAAAACCATGCAAACTCGTAACATAGTGATATTTTCAAAACCTTATGAAATCTTGCCCATGAAATACCTTTGGCCAAGTACAATTAACACACAAAATATTTTTTTCAAATTTTATTATTTGACTGAATTATTAGGGTTTTTTGATTTATCCAGTATTTCAATATACAATGAAGCCAAAAACAATGAATTTTACAATCTTTCAACCTCCAATATATCTTGCATAGCATAAAATGTGTCTGTCTCATATAGTATCCAGGATTAATCAACTTTCACTGTATCATTTAACATAATATAATCAATATTTGGTCGCATGGATTTTTTTACAGGCCACACTTTAATATACCCATAAATCAGTAAATGGCCTTTTATGCAAAAATTGTACATATAACAGGAAATATCTCCCTTGGGGGAGAAAATAAAAATATCCCTAATTTATTTCGATATAACTTTGTTTTCATACAAAAACATATAAAAAATCCACCTTCGGCAAATTAAGATAAAATGGTGAAAATAAGGACAAAAGTTAAGTACATGTGCATGTGCACTTAACCCGAAAATGGACAAGGTGAATCGGAAAAACAGTAGAGCAGTGTTAATGCTCAATAAGTACCAAAATATCAATACAGAAGTTATGTATAGTATTCCAGAGGTATAAAAAAGAGTTTAATGAAGATATAAAATTAAGGTACATTGTGGTTTTAGGGGGTGGGTAGGACGATGCATCCATTTTGTGCATCTGGCTAAAATAGAATTTAAATTAAAACTTTGTTTTCAAAATGATCTAATAAGATTTATTGGTGATAAATTAGATCAAATAAGTAAACTCTTTTTAGTTTGTATGAGGTATTTCATACTTATTGAAATTTCATATTTTATAAGGGGAGATAATTTGTAGAGGAAAATCACATTTTCTCAATTTTTTTAGAATAGGGTCTGTGACCCCAATTTCCTATTTTATACTTTTAAAGTGTTTAATGAAAAATATATGTTGCTTAATTTTCCATCTAAAGCTACCATAAGCATATGAATTTGCAGCCAGCTCCTAAACAATTTAAAACAATATACAGGTATATGTGATTGTGTTAAAATAAGCTGATTTTTTTGTTGGCTCTGTCCATCTTATATCCTACATGAGATAGTGAAACTTCTTCTCAATAATACGTTTATTTTTCTGAGGTTCTTCTATCATGGATCTGTATCAAAAACCTTCTCTTATACTCTTAAATAATCACAGATTACAAGTTTATATGTGTTAGATTTGTGCATTTTGGTAAATAGGCCAAGAAATTGGCAAGTTGATATTCTAATTATCAGAAAAAGGATATCCCATCAATATGAAATGAAATAAAAACAAGAGGTTGAACATATATCATACTTATTCACAGGTGAACATTTAACATATTCTGTCTAACCACTATGCAAAACTTGAAGTGTTCAAAATTAACTTTAATTTGAAAAAATGAAAATAAATTAGAATCCCTGCATATAATGGCTAATTTACATGTTCACAGCAGTGTACACTTCTTCCACAATATTTTCAATATTGGAATTATAATCATTAGTTTCTAGCACTGCAATGACCTCTGAGAGAGTTTCATCTTGACCGACATCTTCATTGGGAATTTCTTTAAACTGAACTTGAGTACTCGAAGAAGTTTCTGATTTTGTCTTCGGCTTTGTTAGGAAAGATGCCAGGTAACTTTTTATCTGACTTGGATTCAACCACTCCAACTTCTTAAAAACTCGTTCTCCCTATTCATCGCATGATTTTCGAACTTCATTGGCAAGTGCAACATAATGTGGCCTTTTCCCTGTTTTTCAGACATATTTTGTTCAGTTTCACTATGTTTTTTCCATCAATTTCTTTACTTGTAAGAATGCTTCTGGAAAATAAAAGTGATATACGATATATACATTACATTTATACATGACGTACTTCATAATTTGCATTTGTCAACCTTATTCTTCAGTGTTGGAAGTTCATGTTAAGTGGTTTCTTAATGAGTTGCTAGTTTCTTTAATTTTGCCTTTGTTGTCAAGTAAATCTGTTGACGAAAAAATAAGCCAATTTTTTTTTTAATTGGCTGTCTTCTGGAGATAGAGCAGAAAATTTCTTTGGAAATATAATCTCAACGTGATTAAAATACACTATACTCAAGCCAAAATATATAGGGAAGTAGTTACTACATGTTTCTAAGACTTGCTTTAATTCATTCTATATTTTTCGGAAATGGATATATATCAAATATTACTCCAGATTTCTATGAAAATAAATAATTTTATCCTTGCTCTATACAACAAAATATTTCATCTGTCTCAGTTTCACTACATGTACATTTGCACTCAAAATAACCAATAGGCCTTATTTTTTATAAGCTTGAAACAGCATAATTCAACGGCTGAAATAACATTATCCAAAGTAACAGAAATGTGTCAATGTCAAACAAATGCCCCGGCCTCCCGTAACTTTAAAACCCAAAATTCAAGTTTGACATACATGTCCTTTATTGTTGATTACAACATAACCAAATTTCAAATCAATCAAGATTCAGTTGAGGTTTGGAAGTTATTGAACAGATATATTGTGCAGTGGGATGGAATTTATTGTTGCACAATAATAATGTAAACCTGTATTTCACAGACCAAACTAAGGGACCAAGTTTGAAGCATTCAACTTATATACATGTATAAGGGGGGCTATGGTTTTAAACTGTTTACCCTGGAGTTAAAAATAATTGACGCTTTGCAACAAAAAAAATGTTCTTCTAAATTTATCATTTACTATAATGCATGAATCAGAATGTTATTTTCTTCTTCACCTCCTACACCAAAATTGTTGTTTAGTATTAGTAAAAAAATATAGCCCTCTTTTCTCAAGTTGAATAGTTATTCTCTTAACAAGTTTGTTCACTGAATGGATTTCTAGCAATAACCACTTAGAAATGTTTTTCTCTTGGGGTATTTAGCTTACCAGAACCAACTTGAATAGTTTGTCTTGTTTTCAGGTAATACTCTTTCCATAAGGAAGGACTTGCTCCATGGTCCTCTCTAGATCTGGCCTTTCCATTGTTGTGCTTTGAATATACACATAGAACTTTGTCTCTCCTCCATCTAGTCCCAAAGTATTCTCTGTTTCTGGTATAATTTGAGATTCAATGAATCGTTGTCGACAATTCCGCTATGTACAAGATAAAAAGGGCCTCAGGCAGTGCTTTTCCATGTATATTTTCAGATGATTTCAGGCCAACGATAAGGAAAGCTGCATCAGCTTTACATTGGAATATATGTATAATGTTTGAATTGCATGGCAAGTTGCAAAAGTTAGAAAAATAACACGGTGTTGTTTATCCACTGGGGGCTGCCATTTCTAATTTTATAATCTTAGAAGTGAAGACTTCCGAAAGGGGAGGTTACTCCGTCACTTTCTCTATCAGATAGACATGTGTATTTTCCTGCTCAAAGTCCGGATTGAAAAAGGGAATTAAAAGGATATATCATATGTAATTTATTTACAATAAACACACAAATCACCTTTAATATGAAATCGACACGGCCTTGAATGCTCGCGCATCTGAAAATTATCTGGCAATTTCATCAAAAAGTTTCGAGATTTTTTGGGCCGAGATATATTGGGGACGACTTTTTTTTAGGGCCGAATCTAGTCTCATTCAATCGAGCTGTCGTTCCTTTATTCGAGTTATCGTTCCTTACGAGAGAGGGTACGAGACTTCAGGATCACCTTTTCGCTTTATGTTAAGAAGATCTTCATTAGTTGAGTGTGTTAGTGTGTTACCCAGAAACCGGTGTTTACAAAACGTAGAATTTTTATTTTCTTCGACAATATGTTCAGCCATGTTTGTTAAAAAATCCTAAGTACACATTTTATACCATAAAGAACTCGCTTAAGCTCGCATATAAGCTCGCATAATAAGAATCACTAATAGTTTATTGCAAAAATTTGCATATATTTTAAGCAATGCCTTTTAAGCTAAAATTGCACACATGACCATACTTTTGGGTGCAAGAACTTTTTTGCAAATTATTTGCCAAAGGCAGATTTTTTATATATTTTAGTTTTGAGATTGGTCTGTTTAAAAATGTTCATTTCAAATCAAAGCAATCTCCCCCAACTCCAATATTGTGCATCAAAATTAAGGATTTTTACTGATTTTGAAAATTTGTCTATATATCATATTTTGTGATAGCCTTAAAAATTTTCACAAAGTTTTTTTCAAAAATTGTTTTTGGTGATCATTGTCTTTAAACATTATACTTTGAGGAAACAATGCGATTTTTTACTTCTGAGATATTTATTAACAATAGTAATCCGTCAAAAATAGGGGCGTTTTTAACCATTTTTAAGGATTTTTGCAATGGTTAAGGGCTAAAATGAAAATCCTCATTTTACAACAAAAATGAAACTATATAGGAAATATGTATGATATATTTTAAAATACTAGGCATCAAATATTTAGAAAATGTATAACTTTTTTTTCTTACTGAAATTAGCTTTGTTACATTTTTGGGGATTTTGCATGGTTTTCTGTGAGACAGACACTTAATAAATCAAGATAAAAATCAGAACAAAAATAATGTATCCTGTAGATTAGTAAGTATTGAGTTCACAAATATTCCAGATGTATCAGATGATGTAACCACTGATAACACAAAGTTACACAGTTCTACTGTGTAGAGGATGAATTTTAAATAATATAATGATTTTAATCTAAGACAACACACAAAGGAGTGTTTTCCATGTAATAATGATTTTGTTTTAAATTTATTTAATTACAAGTAAATTAAAAACAGCTTACCTTGTAAGAAATGTAAGCTACACACACATGAGGATTGTGTTGGAGTCCATGGTTCCTTTCTTTTAATTGCATTTATCCATTGTTTTCTTTTTTCTTCAGGAAAAGATGGAATTCTATGCAATGATATATTTTTTGCTTTGTTTTGTCCTTGTGCACATCCAACTATGCAACAGCTGTGAACCATATTTTCAATAGCAAATAATGATAAAATCGATTAACTAATGCATTGATGTATGAAATAGAAATAGAAATAAGTTTATTAACCAAATCAGGGCCCCAGGAGGGCATATACAAATAACAATTATGATTGATACACAACAACAATACAAATAACAATTATGATTGATACACAACAACAATATATCAACTTAAATATTCGCGGTGAAATATCAATAATTGTGGTGCAGGCACACTCGGGCAGGAAAAGAGATATATGCACATAAACGTACATACACTTGCTCACATATATATATATGAGGGGGGGGGGGGGACGAGAGAGAACATATACATATATATCAGGTGATTCATCACCAATCTGCAAGAGACACCTTGAGTCGATGCTAAAAGGAATAAAGTCCTACTTGTGTCTAGTGCAGACCGGCCATGTTAATGTGTATGTATGTTGTGGAGGCAGAAGCCTCCACTGAATATGCATGACATTTATTCATGAGCCTCACTTTGGTTGGAAAGTTATCTATTGTCCTTTATTTTTAGACCTCATAGTGAAAGTGTTGAGTTGTCAATCGACCTATATAGTGGAAGGAGTTTAAAGTTGTATTGTTTATTCTCCCATGTCAGGTCTGTCTAATCTTTATTTCTCATGGTAACAGAATGCACTTCCAAGTTCCGTTGAGATAAATTTACAAATTGATTTTGTTACCAAAATTCTTGTCAGAATATTATGTGACACAGAGTCCCCTAGTTTTAGCAGCCCCCCTTCTCCCCCACATTACAAACAGCTGTCCTGCTGGTTGAACAAAATGTACAAAAAGGACAATATGTCACTTCTGCCATACTCTTCCAGCAGTGCAACATACTTTAAAAATATGCATATTGCATCTGCATGTCTGTGAACACATTAAGTAATGGAACGTACGTCTGATATTATTATTTCGTCATGATCAGAAATATGCTCATGGCACTATAGATGCATGTTTTGGCAAATGTTGATCAAGTACTCATTATCATAGATATTTAAAGAAAGTTTGAACAGTGATTGTAAACAACTCCATTAATATCAACAATTCAAGCAATCACTTCTTACCTCAAATCATTGAATACAAATAACACCGCCTATGATGTTAGAAATCTACCAACTTTCTTTGTTACTGCTTTTGTCACTAGTTGAAAATCTAAAACTTCTGAAAATGATAGCCCTAAATATTGATATTATCCATCACGTGTACTTAACTTAAAGTTTGTTTTATAAACAGACAGATTTCTAAAATGTACAGCCTTAGATTTAAACACTAAAATGTATAGCCTTAGATTTAAACACTAAAATGTATAGCCTTAGATTTAAGGACTAAAATGTATAGCCTTAGATTTAAATACTAAAATGTATAGCCTTAGATTTAAAGACTAAAATGTATAGCCTTAGATTTAAACACTAACATGTATAGCCTTAGATTTAAAGACTAAAATATATAGCCTTAGATTTAAAGACAAAAATGTATAGCCTTAGATTTAAATGCTAAAATGTATAGCCTTAGATTTAAAGACTAAAATGTATAGCCTTAGATTTAAACACTAAAATGTATAGCCTTAGATTTAAAGACTAAAATGTATAGCCTTAGATTTAAACACTAAAATGTATAGCCTTAGATTTGAAGACTAAAATGTATAGCCTTAGATTTAAAGACTAAAATGTATAGCCTTAGATTTAAACACTAAAATGTACAGCCTTAGATTTAAAGACTAAATTGTATAGCCTTAGATTTAAAGACTTAAATGTAGCCTTAGATTTAAAGACTAAAATGTATAGCCTTAGATTTAAACACTAAAATGTATAGCCTTAGATTTAAACACTAAAATGTATAGCCTTAGATTTAAAGATTAAAATGTATAGCCTTAGATTTGAAGACTAAAATATATAGCCTTAGATTTAAACACTAAAATATATAGCCTTAGATTTAAACACTAAAATATATAGCCTTAGATTTAAACACAGAAATGTATAGCCTTAGATTTAAACACTAAAATGTATAGCCTTAGATTTAAACACTAAAGTGTATAGCCTTAGATTTAAACACTAAAATGTATATCCTTTGATTTAAAGACTAAAATGTATAGCCTTAGAATTAAACACTAAAATGTATAGCCTTTGATTTAAAGACTAAAATGTATAGCCTTAGATTTAAACACTAAAATGTATAGCCTTAGATTTAAACACTAGAATATATAGCCTTAGATTTAAACACTAAAATGTACAGCCTTAGATTTAAACACTAGAATATATAGCCTTAGATTTAAACACTAAAATGTACAGCCTTAGATTTAAACACCAAAATGTATAGCCTTAGATTTAAACGCTAAAATGTATAGCCTTAGATTTAAACACTAAAATGTATAGCCTTAGATTTAAATACTAAAATGTATAGCCTTAGATTTAAAGACTAAAATGTATAGCCTTAGATTTAAAGACTAAAATGTATAGCCTTAGATTTAAACACTAAAATATATAGCCTTAGATTTAAACACTAAAATGTATAGCCTTAGATTTAAACACTAAAATGTATAGCCTTAGATTTAAACACTAAAATATTTAGCCTTAGATTTAAAGACTTAAATGTATAGCCTTAGATTTAAACACTAAAATGTACAGCCTTAGATTTAAAGACTAAAATGTATAGCCTTAGATTTAAATACTAAAATGTATAGCCTTAGATTTAAATACTAAAATGTATAGCCATAGATTTAAACACTAAAATGTATAGCCTTAGATTTAAACACTAGAATATATATCCTTAGATTTAAACACTAAAATGTATAGCCTTAGATTTAAACACTAAAATATATAGCCTTAGATTTAAACACTAAAATATATATCTTTAGATTTAAACACTAAAATGTATAGCCTTAGATTTAAAGACTAAAATATATAGCCTTAGATTTAAAGACTAAAATGTATAGCCTTAGATTTAAATACTAAAATGTATAGCCTTAGATTTAAAGACTAAAATGTATAGCCTTAGATTTAAACACTAAAATGTATAGCCTTAGATTTAAACTCTAAAATGTATAGCCTTAGATTTAAAGACTAAATGTATAGCCTTAGATTTAAACTCTAAAATGTATAGCCTTAGATTTAAACACTAAAATATATAGCCTTAGATTTAAAGACTAAAATATATATCCTTAGATTTAAATACTAAAATGTATAGCCTTAGATTTAAAGACTAAAATGTATAGCCTTAGATTTAAAGACTAAAATGTATAACCTTAGATTTAAAGACTAAAATGTATAGCCTTAGATTTAAAGACTAAAATATATAGCCTTAGATTTAAACACTAAAATGTATAGCCTTAGATTTAAATACTAAAATGTATAGCCTTAGATTTAAACACTAAAATGTATAGCCTTAGATTTAAATACTAAAATGTATAGCCTTAGATTTAAACACTAAAATGTATAGCCTTAGATTTAAATACTAAAATGTATAGCCTTAGATTTAAACACTAAAATGTATAGCCTTAGATTTAAAGACTAAAATGTATAGCCTTAGATTTAAAGACTAAAATGTATAGCCTTAGATTTAAACACTAAAATATTTAGCCTTAGATTTAAAGACTTAAATGTATAGCCTTAGATTTAAACACTAAAATGTACAGCCTTAGATTTAAAGACTAAAATGTATAGCCTTAGATTTAAATACTAAAATGTATAGCCTTAGATTTAAATACTAAAATGTATAGCCATAGATTTAAACACTAAAATGTATAGCCTTAGATTTAAACACTAGAATATATATCCTTAGATTTAAACACTAAAATGTATAGCCTTAGATTTAAACACTAAAATATATAGCCTTAGATTTAAACACTAAAATATATATCTTTAGATTTAAACACTAAAATGTATAGCCTTAGATTTAAAGACTAAAATATATAGCCTTAGATTTAAAGACTAAAATGTATAGCCTTAGATTTAAATACTAAAATGTATAGCCTTAGATTTAAAGACTAAAATGTATAGCCTTAGATTTAAACACTAAAATGTATAGCCTTAGATTTAAACTCTAAAATGTATAGCCTTAGATTTAAAGACTAAATGTATAGCCTTAGATTTAAACTCTAAAATGTATAGCCTTAGATTTAAACACTAAAATATATAGCCTTAGATTTAAAGACTAAAATATATATCCTTAGATTTAAATACTAAAATGTATAACCTTAGATTTAAAGACTAAAATGTATAGCCTTAGATTTAAAGACTAAAATGTATAACCTTAGATTTAAAGACTAAAATGTATAGCCTTAGATTTAAAGACTAAAATGTATAGCCTTAGATTTAAACGCTAAAATGTATAGCCTTAGATTTAAAGACTAAAATGTATAGCCTTAGATTTAAACACTAAAATGTATAGCCTTAGATTTAAATACTAAAATGTATAGCCTTAGATTTAAACACTAAAATGTATAGCCTTAGATTTAAACACTAAAATGTATAGCCTTAGATTTAAAGACTAAAATGTATAGCCTTAGATTTAAAGACTAAAATGTATAGCCTTAGATTTAAAGACTAAAATATATAGCCTTAGATTTAAAGACTAAAATGTATAGCCTTAGATTTAAATACTAAAATGTATAGCCTTAGATTTAAACACTAAAATGTATAGCCTTAGATTTAAACACTAAAATGTATAGCCTTAGATTTAAAGACTAAAATGTATAGCCTTAAATTTAAACACTAGAATATATATCCTTAGATTTAAACACTAAAATATATAGCCTTAGATTTAAACACTAAAATATATATCCTTAGATTTAAACACTAAAATGTATAGCCTTAGATTTAAACACTAAAATATAGCCTTAGATTTAAACACTAAAATATATAACCTTAGATTTAAACACTAAAATATATAGCCTTAGATTTAAACACTAAAATGTATAGCCTTAGATTTAAACACTAAAATGTAGCCTTAGATTTAAAGACTAAAATATATAGCCTTAGATTTAAAGACTAAGATGTATAGCCTTAGATTTAAGTACTAAAATGTATAGCCTTAGATTTAAACACTAAAATGTATAGCCTTAGATTTAAATACTAAAATGTATAGCCTTAGATTTAAACACTAAAATGTATAGCCTTAGATTTAAATACTAAAATGTATAGCCTTAGATTTAAAGACTAAAATGTATAGCCTTAGATTTAAAGACTAAAATATATAGCCTTAGATTTAAACACTAAAATGTATAGCCTTAGATTTAAACACTAAAATGTATAGCCTTAGATTTAAACGCTAAAATGTATAGCCTTAGATTTAAACACTAAAATGTATAGCCTTAGATTTAAAGACTAAAATGTATAGCCTTAGATTTAAAGACTAAAATATATAGCCTTAGATTTAAAGACTAAAATGTATAGCCTTAGATTTAAATACTAAAATGTATAGCCTTAGATTTAAAGACTAAAATGTATAGCCTTAGATTTAAAGACTAAAATATATAGCCTTAGATTTAAACACTAAAATGTATAGCCTTAGATTTAAACACTAAAATGTATAGCCTTAGATTTAAACACTAAAATGTATAGCCTTAGATTTAAAGACTAAAATGTATAGCCTTAGATTTAAAGACTAAAATATATAGCCTTAGATTTAAAGACTAAAATGTATAGCCTTAGATTTAAATACTAAAATGTATAGCCTTAGATTTAAACACTAAAATGTATAGCCTTAGATTTAAACACTAAAATGTATAGCCTTAGATTTAAAGACTAAAATGTATAGCCTTAGATTTAAACACTAGAATATATATCCTTAGATTTAAACACTAAAATATATAGCCTTAGATTTAAACACTAAAATATATATCCTTAGATTTAAAAACTAAAATGTATAGCCTTAGATTTAAACACTAAAATGTAGCCTTAGATTTAAACACTAACATATATAACCTTAGATTTAAACACTAAAATATATAGCCTTAGATTTAAACACTAAAATGTATAGCCTTAGATTTAAACACTAAAATGTAGCCTTAGATTTAAACACTAAAATATATAGCCTTAGATTTAAAGACAATTAAAACATCACCCCATACCCTTAAAAACAATCAAGTAAAATGTATAAACATCTGTCAATAAAACAGTATCATCTTCATAAATACTTCTATCTGGTCATCAATATGAATACCTATATAATCTGTGGCTTTAATACTTAATACGATCGATCCTCCTTATTGTAAACCCATGTCAACTGTTTAATAACCTTAAAGCCGTACATTACATTCAATATAAGGATATACAGATTTCAGTGTAAACATAAAGATGGAGCGGATATCTAGATTACTTGGCAGTTAGTAGGTATTAGTAGTAGATATAAGTATAATCTTTGTGTGATAAACCGGGTCAATGTCCTGCAGCAGGTTGATCTCCGGTGTCCTCCTTAAATAAACTTGATCAGTGTCCTGCAGCAGGATGATGGCTTTCTCCTCCTTAAATAAAAATTTACCACCACCATTTAATTTATTGAGCAGATTTCTCAAATAATAATTATAAATAAACGTTTGAGAATTCCGAAGGGCAGTCAAACATGGACAAACCAGACTCGATTGCAGAATATCGCCGATTCTATCCCTGGTCAAACCATTGGTATTTGTTGCTTCTACGTCCGGCAGCAATATGAAGTAAGAGCAAAATGATGTGGAGTGTCATGTGTACACATGAATTGTTGTTAGTCAGCTAATACTTGAAATATATAGCGGAACGCTTTGGTATAGTAGAAGTAGGGCCGTATTTATATATGGGCCATGACCCAGGGGCCCCAAACTTGTATGCCATGTTGCAATTTAATAGTGTGATACAGTCTTTGTTATTTTGGTGTCGGCAGCCAAATATATCATGAACAATACTATGATTGACTTTAGACATCTAAACAGTTGAAGTCGTGAGGGTCCACAAAATCTATATCTAAGCCCGGTCCTGAGTAGAAGGCATTACATTATCTGATCACATCACAAGCCAACTTTTACACTTCTTTTCTTTGCAAAACATAAAGACAATCTGCTGGTATAAATAGTAGGTTCAACTTGCTATTATAAGTTCTAAGCTTCCTAGTGACCTTCTATCGTTATTTGGACGGTCAGTAAATTGTTGAAGGGTGAGCGCTTTAGCTATTTACTAACCGTCCAAATAATCATAGTCGGTCACGAGAGCTTAGAACATTTTTGTACGATGTTGCTGATCTATAACTTGAAACAGTAACTAAGTTTTTTCCACGAACTATGTTTGACGGACTTTCTTGGAAGTTCTAAGGCTAAAGACGTAATGGTCACTAGTCATCCCCCACTGACATCGTTTCGTAAATACACGTTTATCTATCGTTTGCAAAGTTATTTTTATGAATGGAATGGTCACTAGACAAAATTAAGCACCACCCACTGACCTGTAATTTCCCGTCTGCATCGTTTCGTAGCTGCAGGTTTATCTATCGTCTGCATGTTATTTTTATGAATGGAATTTTCCACTAGCCAGTAAAGCGTATTAATCTTATTCTCAAGATTTCCATATATGGCTCTGCCTTCTTAGTTCTATCGTTATTTTTAGGAATGAATTTATCCAATCATAGGTCGTCAAATAAATATAACATCGTACAATAAGTTATATTTCATTCCTTATTTTATTACTATTTTATATTCAATATTTGATTCCGACAAATAAACAATCTCTTTATTCGGGTGTCACAAGACAAATAAACAATCTCTTTACTCTGGTGTCACAAGAGGACCATCTTTCTTTAGAAGTTTATAACTAATTGATATACAATCTACTATAAATATCAATTGTGATTGTTTGTCCTAAAAGTAATATAAATTATAAGCTCCCTAGTGACCGTCTAAATAACCATAGTCGGTCACGGGAGCTTATAACATTTTTGTACGATGTTGCTGATCTATAACTTGAAACAGTAACTAAGGTTTTTTCCACGAACTATGTTTGACGGACTTTCTTGGAAGTTCTAAGGCTAAAGACGTAATGGTCAATACGCAAAATTAAGCACCGCCCACTGACCTTCTGTAATTTTCCGTCTGCATCTTTAGAAGAAAATATAAATCATCCTCTTTCTTGCAGTTGTGCTTAATTATGCTAAATCAAAATACATACACATATATATAGAGAGCCTGGTCAAATACGTCGTCTCAGTTATCGATTACAATATTTCTTTATTTCGGACAGCGTCAAGGTCAAATTATGCAATAATAGATTACACAATGCTACAGTCTGCTTCTATCGTTAATTTTAGGAATGGAATTTTCCACTGGCCAGTAAAGCGTATTAATCTTATTCGCTAGATTTCCTTATATGGCTCTGCCTTCATCGTTATTTTTAGGAATGATTTTATCCAATCATAGGTCGTCAAATAAATGCAACATCGTACAATGTTCTTTATCTTCCTAATCCGTTAACTACGAGCATTAACACTGTTATTGTACTGCCCATGCTTATTTTGTCGTTCAAGTTTGTGATAGTATGTCGTTCTTTTGCGTGGAAGGGAATCTGTGCAGGTTTTTATTGTAATATTATAGATGTATTGTTGGAAATCCAGTTATCAAGTTGCATCTTTTTAGTTTTTTGTGTTGCCCAATTATGTGTCTTTACGTTCTGAGTTCCGTGTTGTGATGTCAGTTACGATTTAGGCATAAAAACGAAGTTCGGTTCGAGTTAACCTCCAGTTGTTTGTAGGGGGGTTCATGTCTTTTTTACGTTATTTGCGTTTGTTTGTATATAGTGGTGTCAATCACATATTGTGTAGTATTTTGTTTGTATATAGTGGTGTCAATCACATATTGTGTAGTATTTTGTTTGCATATAGTGGTGTCAATCACATATTATGTAGTATTTTGTTTGTATTTAGTGGTGTCAATCACATATTTGTGTAGTATTTTGTTTGTATATAGTGGTGTCAATCACATATTTGTGTAGTATTTTGTTTGTATATAGTGGTGTCAATCACATATTTGTGTAGTATTTTGTTTGTATATAGTGGTGTCAATCACATATTTGTGTAGTATTTTGTTTGTATATGGTGGTGTCAATCACATATTTGTGTAATATTTTGTTTGTATATAGTGGTGTCAATCACATATTTGTGTAGTATTTTGTTTGTATATAGTGGTGTCAATCACATATTGTGTAGTATTTTGTTTTTCATTTGTTTTTTTTTATTTTTTGACATGAAAAAAAATCAGTAATTTTTCTCCATTTAAAACCGCAATGTCTGGTTGCAAAATTGCAGGGTCAGATTATTTAATTTTGCATCTTTTTGGTCAATTAATTTTTTTTCTATAAAAGTTGACAGATTATATAAAGCTGTAAATCATCCCAACAAGTCAATGATGATGTTGAAAGGCAGATTTCGGATGACTGTTTAGAGCAAATGAATTGAAAAGATTCAATTTTCAAAGTCCATTCCGATTGGAATTTTGTGTTTACTCCCCTCCCCTTTATGATCACAATTGCACTGTCATGTTTGATTACATACCAGACGTGATTACAAATAGAAGATTGAGGTTTTATGAAATGTGTGGGGAATATTATCTGTGGTATAAAGCTAATAGTATTGTATGGTCTGCAATAAATGTCACGCCTGTGTAACTTGCTACATTCAGTTCTAGGTATTGATATATGGATTTCAGGAATATGTTGTTAATATGCATCTTAAGGATACAACTGATCTATTTTTAGGGATATAACTGATTGTTTATTAGACAATGTATATAACTGATTGTTTATAAGACAATAATTGTGTTATTTAATTATATTGAAGGTATCCATGTGACGATGAAGAGGAATACTAACATTAGAAATATAAAATGTAAGTTTAGTATTATATATATATATGTGTGTGTGTGATAGAGCAGCGGGTAACAGGTATTATATATATATATGTGTGTGTGATAGAGCAGCGGGTAACAGGTATTATATATATATATGTGTGTGATAGAGCAGCGGGTAACAGGTATTATATATATATGTGTGTGTGTGATAGAGCAGCGGGTAACAGGTATTATATATATATATATATGTGTGTGTGTGATAGAGCAGCGGGTAACAGGTATTATATATATATATATGTGTGTGTGATAGAGCAGCGGGTAACGGGTATTATATATATATGTGTGTGTGATAGAGCAGCGGGTAACAGGTATTATATATATATATGTGTGTGTGATAGAGCAGCGGGTAACAGGTATTATATATATATATGTGTGTGTGATAGAGCAGCGGGTAACAGGTATTATATATATATATGTGTGTGTGATAGAGCAGCGGGTAACAGGTATTATATATATATGTGTGTGTGTGATAGAGCAGCGGGTAACAGGTATTATATATATATATATATATGTGTGTGTGTGATAGAGCAGCGGGTAACAGGTATTATATATATATATGTGTGTGTGATAGAGCAGCGGGTAACAGGTATTATATATATATATGTGTGTGTGATAGAGCTGCGGGTAACAGGTATTATATATATATATGTGTGTGTGATAGAGCAGCGGGTAACAGGTATTATATATATATATGTGTGTGTGATAGAGCAGCGGGTAACAGGTATTATATATATATGTGTGTGTGTGATAGAGCAGCGGGTAACAGGTATTATATATATATATATATGTGTGTGTGTGATAGAGCAGCGGGTAACAGGTATTATATATATATGTGTGTGTGTGATAGAGCAGCAGGTAACAGGTATTATATATGTGTGTGTGATAGAGCAGCGGGTAACAGGTATTATATATATATATATATGTGTGTGTGTGATAGAGCAGCGGGTAACAGGTATTATATATATATGTGTGTGTGATAGAGCAGCGGGTAACAGGTATCATATATATATGTGTGTGTGATAGAGCAGCGGGTAACAGGTATTATATATATATGTGTGTGTGATAGAGCAGTGGGTAACAGGTATTATATATATATGTGTGTGTGATAGAGCAGCGGGTAACAGGTATTATATATATATATATATATATATATATGTGTGTGATAGAGCAGCGGGTAACAGGTATTATAATAAATGTGTGTGTGATAGAGCAGCGGGTAACAGGTATTATATATATATATGTGTGTGTGATAGAGCAGCGGGTAACAGGTATTATATATATGTGTGTGTGATAGAGCAGCGAGTAACATGTATTATATATATATATATATGTGTGTGATAGAGCAGCGGGTAACAAGTATTATATATATATGTGTGTGTGTGATAGAGCAGCAGGTAACAGGTATTATATATATATATATATATATATATGTGTGTGTGATAGAGCAGTGGGTAACAGGTATTATATATATATGTGTGTGTGATAGAGCAGCGAGTAACAGGTATTATATATATATATATATATATATATATATATGTGTGTGATAGAGCAGTGGGTAACAAGTATTATATATATATGTGTGTGTGTGTGTGATAGAGCAGCGGGTAACAGGTATTATATATATATGTGTGTGTGTGATAGAGCAGCGGGTAACAGGTATTATATATATATATATGTGTGTGATAGAGCAGCGGGTAACAGGTATTATATATATATATATGTGTGTGTGATAGAGCAGCGGGTAACAGGTATTATATATATATGTGTGTGTGATAGAGCAGTGGGTAACAGGTATTATATATATATGTGTGTGTGTGATAGAGCAGCGGGTAACAGGTATTATATATATGTGTGTGTGTGATAGAGCAGCGGGTAACAGGTATTATATATATATGTGTGTGTGATAGAGCAGCGGTAACAGATATTATATATATATGTGTGTGTAATAGAGCAGCGGGTAACAGGTATTATATATATATGTGTGTGTGATAGAGCAGCGGGTAACAGGTATTATATATATGTGTGTGTGTGATAGAGCAGCGGGTAACAGGTATTTTATATATATGTGTGTGTGATAGAGCAGCGGGTAACGGGTATTATATATATATGTGTGTGATAGAGCAGCGGGTAACAGGTATTATATATATATGTGTGTGTGATAGAGCAGCGGGTAACAGGTATTATATGTGTGTGTGTGTGATAGAGCAGCGAGTAACAGGTATTATATATATATATATATATGTGTGTGATAGAGCAGCGGGTAATAAGTATTATATATATGTGTGTGTGTGATAGAGCAGCGGGTAACAGGTATTATATATATATATGTGTGTGTGATAGAGCAGCGGGTAACAGGTATTATATATATGTGTGTGTGTGTGATAGAGCAGCGGGTAACAGGTATTATATATATATGTGTGTGTGATAGAGCAGCGGGTAACAGGTATTATATATGTGTGTGTGATAGAGCAGCGGGTAAAAGGTATTATATATATATATGTGTGTGATAGAGCAGCGGGTAACAGGTATTATATATATATATATGTGTGTGATAGAGCAGCGGGTAACAGGTATTATATATATATGTGTGTGTGATAGAGTAGCGGGTAACAGGTATTATATATATGTGTGTGATAGAGCAGCGGGTAACAGGTATTATATATATATGTGTGTGATAGAGCAGCGAGTAACAGGTATTATATATATATGTGTGTGTGTGATAGAGCAGCGGGTAAAAGGTATTTATATATATATGTGTGTGTGATAGAGCAGCGGGTAACAGGTATTATATATATATATGTATGTGATAGAGCAGCGGGTAACAGATATTATATATATGTGTGTGTGATAGAGCAGTGGGTAACAGGTATTATATATATATGTGTGTGTGTGATAGAGCAGCGGGTAACAGGTATTATATATATATATATGTGTGTGTGATAGAGCAGCGGGTAACAGGTATTATATATATATATGTGTGTGATAGAGCAGCGGGTAACAGGTATTATATATATATGTGTGTGTGATAGAGCAGCGGGTAACAGGTATTATATATATATATATGTGTGTGTGATAGAGCAGCGGGTAACAGGTATTATAATAAATCTTACATAGAAAGATGTACTAAACACAACATTATATGAAAGTCCTTGGGTACTCCGGTTTACTCGACCCGCACGTGGTAACTGAAATAGTGTTGAATCTACCGTTGTTAAGCACCGACAATAAATCAATAACTAGTACAGTAGAAAAGTTATCTGTTAATGTCAATTTGTTAACATTTCGGGTTTTTTTTCATATGCTACACGAAAGACGAAACGGCGGCCGTTTTTTGTCTTAGACGAAAACGTTTTCCATAGTCGTCGTCGAACTTTGTATTAAATTTATAATGACAGCCAATTTAATTGGTGGAGGAAACCTGATTACTCACGAAAACAACCAACCATTAGGAAAAGTTAAAACTTGAGCACACAATGTTGTATAAGGTACACCTAACCACGACCGGAAGTCAACCTTATAAACACTAATCTCTCTTAAAGAGAGTTGTTGTTCCTTACACTCGCTCATTATTGTGTCAGGTACACGTAACCACGACCGGAAGTCAACCTTATCAACACTGATCTCTCTTAAAGAGAGTTGTTGTTCCTTACACTCGCTCATTATTCAATATGATTGTTGTCACGGATGTCACTTTAACTTTGTACTATCGTGTCCATGGCTCATTATTCAATATGATTGTTGTCACGGATGTCACTTTAACTTTGTACTATCGTGTCCATGGCTCATTATTCAATATGATTGTTGTCACGGATGTCACTTTAACTTTGTACTATCGTGTCCATGGCTCGTTATTCAATATGATTGTTGTCACGGATGTCACTTTAACTTTGTACTATCGTGTCCATGGCTCGTTATTCAATATGATTGTTGTCACGGATGTCACTTTAACTTTGTACTATCGTGTCCATGGCTCATTATTCAATATGATTGTTGTCACGGATGTCACTTTATCTTTGTACTATCGTGTCCATGGCTCATTATTCAATATGATTGTTGTCACGGATGTCACTTTAACTTTGTACTATCGTGTCCATGGCTCGTTATTCAATATGATTGTTGTCACGGATGTCACTTTAACTTTGTACTATCGTGTCCATGGCTCGTTATTCAATATGATTGTTGTCACGGATGTCATTTTAACTTTGTACTATCGTGTCCATGGCTCATTATTCAATATGATTGTTGTCACGGATGTCACTTTAACTTTGTACTATCGTGTCCATGGCTCATTATTCAATATGATTGTTGTCACGGATGTCACTTTAACTTTGTACTATCGTGTCCATGGCTCGTTATTCAATATGATTGTTGTCACGGATGTCACTTTAACTTTGTACTATCGTGTCCATGGCTCGTTATTCAATATGATTGTTGTCACGGATGTCACTTTAACTTTGTACTATCGTGTCCATTGCTCATTATTCAATATGATTGTTGTCACGGATGTCACTTTAACTTTGTACTATCGTGTCCATGGCTCATTATTCAATATGATTGTTGTCACGGATGTCACTTTAACTTTGTACTATCGTGTCCATGGCTCGTTATTCAATATGATTGTTGTCACGGATGTCACTTTAACTTTGTACTATCGTGTCCATGGCTCGTTATTCAAAATTATTGTTGTCACGGATGTCACTTTAACTTTGTACTATCGTGTCCATGGCTCATTATTCAATATGATTGTTGCCACGGATGTTACTTTAACTTTGTACTATCGTGTCCATGGCTCGTTATTCAATATGATTGTTGTCACGGATGTCATTTTAACTTTGTACTATCGTGTCCATGGCTCGTTATTCAATATGATTGTTGTCACAGATGTCACTTTAACTTTGTACTATCGTGTCCATGGCTCGTTATTCAATATGATTGTTGTCACGGATGTCACTTTAACTTTGTACTATCGTGTCCATGGCTCGTTATTCAATATGATTGTTGTCACGGATGTCACTTTAACTTTGTACTATCGTGTCCATGGCTCGTTATTCAATATGATTGTTGTCACGGATGTCAATTTAACTTTGTACTATCGTGTCCATGGCTCGTTATTCAATATGATTGTTGTCACGGATGTCATTTTAACTTTGTACTATCGTGTCCATGGCTCGTTATTCAATATGATTGTTGCCAAGGATGTTACTTTAACTTTGTACTATCGTGTCCATGGCTCGTTATTCAATATGATGGTTGTCACGGATGTCACTTTAACTTTGTACTATCGTGTCCATAGCTCGTTATTCAATATGATGGTTGTCACAGATGTCACGTTACATTTGTAATATCGTGTCCATGGCTCGTTATTCAATATGATTGTTGTCACGGATGTCACGTTAACTTTGTACTATCGTGTCCATGGCTCGTTATTCAATATGATTGTTGTCACGGATGTCACTTTATCTTTGTACTATCGTGTCCATGGCTCGTTATTCAATATGATTGTTGTCATTTTAACTTTGTACTATCGTGTCCATGGCTCGTTATTCAATATGATTGTTGTCACGGATGTCATTTTAACTTTGTACTATCGTGTCCATGGCTCGTTATTCAATATGATTGTTGTCATGGATGTCACTTTAACTTTGTACTATCGTGTCCATGGCTCGTTATTCAATATGATGGTTGTCACGGATGTCACTTTAACTTTGTACTATCGTGTCCATGGCTCGTTATTCAATATGATGGTTGTCACAGATGTCACGTTAACTTTGTAATATCGTGTCCATGGCTCGTTATTCAATATGATGGTTGTCACGGATGTCACGTTAACTTTGTACTATCGTGTCCATGGCTCGTTATTCAATATGATTGTTGTCACGGATGTCACTTTATCTTTGTACTATCGTGTCCATGGCTCGTTATTCAATATGATTGTTGTCACGGATGTCACTTTAACTTTGTACTATCGTGTCCATGGCTCGTTATTCAATATGATTGGTGTCATGGATGTCATTTTAACTTTGTACTATCGTGTCCATGGCTCGTTATTCAATATGATTGTTGTCACGGATGTCACTTTATCTTTGTACTATCGTGTCCATGGCTCGTTATTCAATATGATTGTTGTCACGGATGTCACTTTAACTTTGTACTATCGTGTCCATGGCTCGTTATTCAATATGATTGTTGTCATGGATGTCACTTTAACTTTGTACTATCGTGTCCATGGCTCGTTATTCAATATGATTGTTGCCACGGATGTTACTTTAACTTTGTACTATCGTGTCCATGGCTCGTTATTCAATATGATTGTTGTCACGGATGTCATTTTAACTTTGTACTATCGTGTCCATGGCTCGTTATTCAATATGATTGTTGTCACGGATGTCATTTTAACTTTGTACTATCGTGTCCATGGCTCGTTATTCAATATGATTGTTGTCATGGATGTCACTTTAACTTTGTACTATCGTGTCCATGGCTCGTTATTCAATATGATGGTTGTCACGGATGTCACTTTAGCTTTGTACTATCGTGTCCATGGCTCGTTATTCAATATGATGGTTGTCACAGATGTCACGTTAACTTTGTAATATCGTGTCCATGGCTCGTTATTCAATATGATGGTTGTCACGGATGTCACGTTAACTTTGTACTATCGTGTCCATGGCTCGTTATTCAATATGATTGTTGTCACGGATGTCACTTTATCTTTGTACTATCGTGTCCATGGCTCGTTATTCAATATGATTGTTGTCACGGATGTCACTTTAACTTTGTACTATCGTGTCCATGGCTCGTTATTCAATATGATTGTTGTCACGGATGTCACTTTAACTTTGTACTATCGTGTCCATGGCTCGTTATTCAATATGATTGTTGTCACGGATGTCACGTTAACTTTGTACTATCGTGTCCATGGCTCGTTATTCAATATGATTGTTGTCACGGATGTCACTTTAACTTTGTACTATCGTGTCCATGGCTCGTTATTCAATATGATTGTTGTCACGGATGTCATTTTAACTTTGTACTATCGTGTCCATGGCTCGTTATTCAGTATGATTGTTGTCACGGATGTCACTTTATCTTTGTACTATCGTGTCCATGGCTCGTTATTCAATATGATTGTTGTCACGGATGTCACTTTAACTTTGTACTATCGTGTCCATGGCTCGTTATTCAATATGATTGTTGTCACGGATGTCACTTTAACTTTGTACTATCGTGTCCATGGCTCGTTATTCAATATGATTGTTGTCACGGATGTCACTTTAACTTTGTACTATCGTGTCCATGGCTCGTTATTCAATATGATTGTTGTCACGGATGTCATTTTAACTTTGTACTATCGTGTCCATGGCTCGTTATTCAATATGATTGTTGTCACGGATGTCATTTTAACTTTGTACTATCGTGTCCATGGCTCGTTATTCAATATGATTGTTGTCACGGATGTCACTTTAACTTTGTACTATCGTGTCCATGGCTCGTTATTCAATATGATTGTTGTCACGGATGTCACTTTAACTTTGTACTATCGTGTCCATGGCTCGTTATTCAATATGATTGTTGTCACGGATGTCATTTTAACTTTGTACTATCGTGTCCATGGCTCGTTATTCAATATGATTGTTGTCACGGATGTCATTTTAACTTTGTACTATCGTGTCCATGGCTCGTTATTCAATATGATTGTTGTCACGGATGTCATTTTAACTTTGTACTATCGTGTCCATGGCTCGTTATTCAATATGATTGTTGTCATGGATGTCACTTTAACTTTGTACTATCGTGTCCATGGCTCGTTATTCAATATGATTGTTGTCACGGATGTCACTTTATCTTTGTATTATCGTGTCCATGGCTCGTTATTCAATATGATTGTTGTCACGGATGTCACTTTAACTTTGTACTATCGTGTCCATGGCTCGTTATTCAATATGATTGTTGTCACGGATGTCACTTTAACTTTGTACTATCGTGTCCATGGCTCGTTATTCAATATGATTGTTGTCACGGATGTCATTTTAACTTTGTACTATCGTGTCCATGGCTCGTTATTCAATATGATTGTTGTCACGGATGTCATTTTAACTTTGTACTATCGTGTCCATGGCTCGTTATTCAATATGATTGTTGTCACAGATGTTACTTTAACTTTGTAATATCGTGTCCATGGCTCGTTATTCAGTATGATTGTTGTCACGGATGTCATTTTAACTTTGTAATATCGTGTCCATGGCTCGTTATTCAATATGATTGTTGTCACGGATGTCACTTTAACTTTGTATTATCGTGTCCATGGCTCGTTATTCAATATGATTGTTGTCACGGATGTCATTTTAACTTTGTAATATCGTGTCCATGGCTCGTTATTCAATATGATTGTTGTCACGGATGTCACTTTAACTTTGTACTATCGTGTCCATGGCTCGTTATTCAATATGATGGTTGTCACGGATGTCACTAACTTTGTACTATCGTGTCCATGGCTCGTTATTCAATATGATGGTTGTCACAGATGTCACGTTAACTTTGTAATATCGTGTCCATGGCTCGTTATTCAATATGATGGTTGTCACGGATGTCACGTTAACTTTGTACTATCGTGTCCATGGCTCGTTATTCAATATGATTGTTGTCACGGATGTCACTTTATCTTTGTACTATCGTGTCCATGGCTCGTTATTCAATATGATTGTTGTCACGGATGTCACTTTAACTTTGTACTATCGTGTCCATGGCTCGTTATTCAATATGATTGTTGTCATGGATGTCACTTTAACTTTGTACTATCGTGTCCATGGCTCGTTATTCAATATGATTGTTGCCACGGATGTTACTTTAACTTTGTACTATCGTGTCCATGGCTCGTTATTCAATATGATTGTTGTCACGGATGTCATTTTAACTTTGTACTATCGTGTCCATGGCTCGTTATTCAATATGATTGTTGTCACGGATGTCATTTTAACTTTGTACTATCGTGTCCATGGCTCGTTATTCAATATGATTGTTGTCATGGATGTCACTAGAACTTTGTACTATCGTGTCCATGGCTCGTTATTCAATATGATGGTTGTTACGGATGTCACTTTAACTTTGTACTATCGTGTCCATGGCTCGTTATTCAATATGATGGTTGTCACAGATGTCACGTTAACTTTGTAATATCGTGTCCATGGCTCGTTATTCAATATGATGGTTGTCACGGATGTCACGTTAACTTTGTGCTATCGTGTCCATGGCTCGTTATTCAATATGATTGTTGTCACGGATGTCACTTTATCTTTGTACTATCGTGTCCATGGCTCGTTATTCAATATGATTGTTGTCACGGATGTCACTTTAACTTTGTACTATCGTGTCCATGGCTCGTTATTCAATATGATTGTTGTCATGGATGTCACTTTAACTTTGTACTATCGTGTCCATGGCTCGTTATTCAATATGATTGTTGTCACGGATGTCACGTTAACTTTGTACTATCGTGTCCATGGCTCGTTATTCAATATGATTGTTGTCACGGATGTCACTTTAACTTTGTACTATCGTGTCCATGGCTCGTTATTCAATATGATTGTTGTCACAGATGTCATTTTAACTTTGTACTATCGTGTCCATGGCTCGTTATTCAATATGATTGTTGTCACGGATGTCACTTTATCTTTGTACTATCGTGTCCATGGCTCGTTATTCAATATGATTGTTGTCACGGATGTCACTTTAACTTTGTACTATCGTGTCCATGGCTCGTTATTCAATATGATTGTTGTCATGGATGTCACTTTAACTTTGTACTATCGTGTCCATGGCTCGTTATTCAATATGATTGTTGTCACGGATGTCACTTTAACTTTGTACTATCGTGTCCATGGCTCGTTATTCAATATGATTGTTGTCACGGATGTCATTTTAACTTTGTACTATCGTGTCCATGGCTCGTTATTCAATATGATTGTTGTCACGGATGTCATTTTAACTTTGTACTATCGTGTCCATGGCTCGTTATTCAATATGATTGTTGTCACGGATGTCACTAACTTTGTACTATCGTGTCCATGGCTCGTTATTCAATATGATTGTTGTCACGGATGTCATTTTAACTTTGTACTATCGTGTCCATGGCTCGTTATTCAATATGATTGTTGTCATGGATGTCACTTTAACTTTGTACTATCGTGTCCATGGCTCGTTATTCAATATGATGGTTGTCACGGATGTCACTTTAACTTTGTACTATCGTGTCCATGGCTCGTTATTCAATATGATGGTTGTCACAGATGTCACGTTAACTTTGTAATATCGTGTCCATGGCTCGTTATTCAATATGATGGTTGTCACAGATGTCACGTTAACTTTGTAATATCGTGTCCATGGCTCGTTATTCAATATGATGGTTGTCACGGATGTCACGTTAACTTTGTACTATCGTGTCCATGGCTCGTTATTCAATATGATTGTTGTCACGGATGTCACTTTATCTTTGTACTATCGTGTCCATGGCTCGTTATTCAATATGATTGTTGTCACGGATGTCACTTTAACTTTGTACTATCGTGTCCATGGCTCGTTATTCAATATGATTGTTGTCATGGATGTCACTTTAACTTTGTACTATCGTGTCCATGGCTCGTTATTCAATATGATTGTTGTCACGGATGTCACTTTAACTTTGTACTATCGTGTCCATGGCTCGTTATTCAATATGATTGTTGTCACGGATGTCATTTTAACTTTGTACTATCGTGTTCATGGCTCGTTATTCAATATGATTGTTGTCACGGATGTCATTTTAACTTTGTACTATCGTGTCCATGGCTCGTTATTCAATATGATTGTTGTCACGGATGTCATTTTAACTTTGTACTATCGTGTCCATGGCTCGTTATTCAATATGATTGTTGTCACGGATGTCACTTTAACTTTGTACTATCGTGTCCATGGCTCGTTATTCAATATGATTGTTGTCACGGATGTCACTTTAACTTTGTACTATCGTGTCCATGGCTCGTTATTCAATATGATTGTTGTCACGGATGTCACTTTAACTTTGTACTATCGTGTCCATGGCTCGTTATTCAATATGATTGTTGTTACGGATGTCATTTTAACTTTGTACTATCGTGTCCATGGCTCGTTATTCAATATGATTGTTGTCACGGATGTCATTTTAACTTTGTACTATCGTGTCCATGGCTCGTTATTCAATATGATTGTTGTCACGGATGTCATTTTAACTTTGTACTATCGTGTCCATGGCTCGTTATTCAATATGATTGTTGTCATGGATGTCACTTTAACTTTGTATTATCGTGTCCATGGCTCGTTATTCAATATGATTGTTGTCACGGATGTCACTTTATCTTTGTATTATCGTGTCCATGGCTCGTTATTCAATATGATTGTTGTCACGGATGTCACTTTAACTTTGTACTATCGTGTCCATGGCTCGTTATTCAATATGATTGTTGTCACGGATGTCACTTTAACTTTGTACTATCGTGTCCATGGCTCGTTATTCAATATGATTGTTGTCACGGATGTCATTTTAACTTTGTACTATCGTGTCCATGGCTCGTTATTCAATATGATTGTTGTCACAGATGTCACTTTAACTTTGTACTATCGTGTCCATGGCTCGTTATTCAGTATGATTGTTGTCACGGATGTCATTTTAACTTTGTAATATCGTGTCCATGGCTCGTTATTCAATATGATTGTTGTCACGGATGTCACTTTAACTTTGTATTATCGTGTCCATGGCTCGTTATTCAATATGATTGTTGTCACGGATGTCATTTTAACTTTGTAATATCGTGTCCATGGCTCGTTATTCAATATGATTGTTGTCACGGATGTCACTTTAACTTTGTACTATCGTGTCCATGGCTCGTTATTCAATATGATTATTGTCACAGATGTGACTTTAACTTTGTACTATCGTGTCCATGGCTCGTTATTCAATATGATTGTTGTCACGGATGTCACTTTAGCTTTGTATTATCGTATCCATGGCTCGTTATTCAATATGATTGTTGTCACGGATGTCACTTTAACTTTGTACTATCGTGTCCATGGCTCGTTATTCAATATGATTGTTGTCACGGATGTCATTTTAACTTTGTACTATCGTGTCCATGGCTCGTTATTCAATATGATTGTTGTCACGGATGTCATTTTAACTTTGTACTATCGTGTCCATGGCTCGTTATTCAATATGATTGTTGTCACGGATGTCACTAACTTTGTACTATCGTGTCCATGGCTCGTTATTCAATATGATTGTTGTCACGGATGTCATTTTAACTTTGTACTATCGTGTCCATGGCTCGTTATTCAATATGATTGTTGTCATGGATGTCACTTTAACTTTGTACTATCGTGTCCATGGCTCGTTATTCAATATGATGGTTGTCACGGATGTCACTTTAACTTTGTACTATCGTGTCCATGGCTCGTTATTCAATATGATGGTTGTCACAGATGTCACGTTAACTTTGTAATATCGTGTCCATGGCTCGTTATTCAATATGATGGTTGTCACAGATGTCACGTTAACTTTGTAATATCGTGTCCATGGCTCGTTATTCAATATGATGGTTGTCACGGATGTCACGTTAACTTTGTACTATCGTGTCCATGGCTCGTTATTCAATATGATTGTTGTCACGGATGTCACTTTATCTTTGTACTATCGTGTCCATGGCTCGTTATTCAATATGATTGTTGTCACGGATGTCACTTTAACTTTGTAC
Source organism: Bathymodiolus septemdierum (assembly GCA_963383655.1). Classification (NCBI taxonomy): domain Eukaryota; kingdom Metazoa; phylum Mollusca; class Bivalvia; order Mytilida; family Modiolidae; genus Bathymodiolus; species Bathymodiolus septemdierum. The sequence goes on along the minus strand of OY726519.1, from coordinate 19,208,266 downwards.
TATCGTGTCCATGGCTCGTTATTCAATATGATTGTTGTCATGGATGTCACTTTAACTTTGTACTATCGTGTCCATGGCTCGTTATTCAATATGATTGTTGTCACGGATGTCACTTTAACTTTGTACTATCGTGTCCATGGCTCGTTATTCAATATGATTGTTGTCACGGATGTCATTTTAACTTTGTACTATCGTGTTCATGGCTCGTTATTCAATATGATTGTTGTCACGGATGTCATTTTAACTTTGTACTATCGTGTCCATGGCTCGTTATTCAATATGATTGTTGTCACGGATGTCATTTTAACTTTGTACTATCGTGTCCATGGCTCGTTATTCAATATGATTGTTGTCACGGATGTCACTTTAACTTTGTACTATCGTGTCCATGGCTCGTTATTCAATATGATTGTTGTCACGGATGTCACTTTAACTTTGTACTATCGTGTCCATGGCTCGTTATTCAATATGATTGTTGTCACGGATGTCACTTTAACTTTGTACTATCGTGTCCATGGCTCGTTATTCAATATGATTGTTGTTACGGATGTCATTTTAACTTTGTACTATCGTGTCCATGGCTCGTTATTCAATATGATTGTTGTCACGGATGTCATTTTAACTTTGTACTATCGTGTCCATGGCTCGTTATTCAATATGATTGTTGTCACGGATGTCATTTTAACTTTGTACTATCGTGTCCATGGCTCGTTATTCAATATGATTGTTGTCATGGATGTCACTTTAACTTTGTATTATCGTGTCCATGGCTCGTTATTCAATATGATTGTTGTCACGGATGTCACTTTATCTTTGTATTATCGTGTCCATGGCTCGTTATTCAATATGATTGTTGTCACGGATGTCACTTTAACTTTGTACTATCGTGTCCATGGCTCGTTATTCAATATGATTGTTGTCACGGATGTCACTTTAACTTTGTACTATCGTGTCCATGGCTCGTTATTCAATATGATTGTTGTCACGGATGTCATTTTAACTTTGTACTATCGTGTCCATGGCTCGTTATTCAATATGATTGTTGTCACAGATGTCACTTTAACTTTGTACTATCGTGTCCATGGCTCGTTATTCAGTATGATTGTTGTCACGGATGTCATTTTAACTTTGTAATATCGTGTCCATGGCTCGTTATTCAATATGATTGTTGTCACGGATGTCACTTTAACTTTGTATTATCGTGTCCATGGCTCGTTATTCAATATGATTGTTGTCACGGATGTCATTTTAACTTTGTAATATCGTGTCCATGGCTCGTTATTCAATATGATTGTTGTCACGGATGTCACTTTAACTTTGTACTATCGTGTCCATGGCTCGTTATTCAATATGATTATTGTCACAGATGTGACTTTAACTTTGTACTATCGTGTCCATGGCTCGTTATTCAATATGATTGTTGTCACGGATGTCACTTTAGCTTTGTATTATCGTATCCATGGCTCGTTATTCAATATGATTGTTGTCACGGATGTCACTTTAACTTTGTACTATCGTGTCCATGGCTCGTTATTCAATATGATTGTTGTCACGGATGTCATTTTAACTTTGTACTATCGTGTCCATGGCTCGTTATTCAATATGATTGTTGTCACGGATGTCACTTTAACTTTGTATTATCGTGTCCATGGCTCGTCATTCAATATGATTGTTGTCACGGATGTCACTTTAACTTTGTATTATCGTGTCCATGGCTCGTTATTCAATACGATTGTTGTCACGGATGTCACTTTAACTTTGTACTATCGTGTCCATGGCTCGTTATTCAATATGATTGTTGTCACGGATGTCACTTTAACTTTGTACTATCGTGTCCATGGCTCGTTATTCAATATGATTGTTGTCACGGATGTCATTTTAACTTTGTATTATCGTGTCCATGGCTCGTTATTCAATATGTCCTCGTATCTCTCCATTCCTTAAAAACAATGGGCCTCGGCTCCATTATTTTTAAGGAATTGAGAGTTACTTGGACATTCTCCTATACATAATATTTTTTGTAGTATTTTGTTGATTTCTCACACAAATTATAATGTTCAACAGTTTAGTAGACACTAAAAGATTTGATTTGACTTAAGTGAAATGTTTGTGTATGTATTTATTCACTTTTCATCGAATTCAATGCTGTCATCGATGCAAGTGTAATGTATACGGACTGTTTGAAAGAGAGTTGTCGGGACAAAAAAAATGAGAATTAGATAATATTATTTATAACACAAGTAATAACTCCTACATAACATAAGAATTTAGATTTTGTTATATATGTCGTCATCGATGTCTACTTGGAACCAATCATTTGATTGAATACTTCATTTATGGGGAGGGAGTGAGATAAAAAAAAATTGCAACTGAGTCAATGAAGTGATGATTGAATGGTCACTAGTGCAACTTGAGGTTTAACTCAATTTTCAGAAAAATTATTAAGTGAAGCTACATGAAATTCATTCGGTTGTGTTTCTATGGTAAACATAATTGTGACGAATGCAATAAATGACATTGTTTCAGGCACGAAGAATTTAGCTGCAACTGGACTGTTTTTGAGTGTTACAACGATTTGTGTTCTCTATTACTATTTAAGTTCTGACGAACAAGACAGGAAACCAGGATTTAATTTTAGTCCAGACTATCACCCTAGTAACAGTATTGAAAAAACAACACAACATATTCTGTCTGGTGATCAACATTACATTTGTCCTGTTTTCGATGGTGGAATAGGTAATCAAATGTTCCAATTCGCCTCGTCCTATGGGATTGCCCGATCAAAAAATATGAAGGTGTTAATTTCTGAAAGCTGTAAACTTATGACTATGTTTGATTTGAATGTTACCATAGTTAAAGATATATCCGTCTGTAAAAAGTTTCGAATATTGAAAGAAATACAAAATTCTGTTTATGACAAAAGAATGACATCTTTTGATCCTTCAACGAACGTTAGATTAACAATTTATTTACAATCTTACCGTTACTTCGATACATTCAAATCTGAATTAAGAAAACAGCTGACGTTCAGACATGAAATCAAAACAAAGGCAAATTTGATTCTGGATAAAAATTTACGACGATTAAGTATAACATGTCATGCAAAAAATGAACATTTAGTAGATTCAATTAAAAACAGTAAGTACAGCCAATGTTATTCTGTTTCTAAAGAAAAAGTGACGTTAATTGGGATACACGTGCGTAGAGGTGATTGGCTGAGGTCACCACACCCACAACTAGGATTTCAGACCGCCTCAAAGGAATATTTACACAGAGCTGTAGAATGGTATCAAAAGAGATTCAAAAATATCATTTTTATTCTGGCAACAAATGGCATGAACTGGACAAGGGAAAATTTACCCCAAAATATTACTGTAATATACCTTGAAGAAAACTCGCCACCTGTAGACATGGCAGTTTTGGCATTATGTGAGCATTTTTTATCTACTGTTGGAACGTTTGGTTGGTGGACAGGATGGCTAGCCGGTGGAAATGTAACATATTTTAAATGGCCTGCCAGAGAAAAAACACAATTCCGGCGAGCGTTTGGTAAAGATTTTTCCGATCATTTTTATCCTTCTTGGATTGGCTTATGATTCTTTGGTATCTAGTTCTAAGCTGTCAATGTGAGGATATATGTTGGACAATTATCTCTGGTTAAATTTGAAGATATTTTATGTGAAAAACAATCATCTTGGATTTGAAGAAATATTGAATTACAATATGGACCTTGCTGATACTCCAGATAACGTCACTATGTCGTTATCATGGCACCGCGTCGTACACAAAGGAACTTACAATGGAACCTCGTCCTATTATATTTTGTCGTTGAATTAACAAATATGAATAAATCCATTCTTTATATTTGCTTTTGTTGTCTGTAAAAATGGTTGCCAAGCAACAAATAACACAGTGATACTTAAATCTTCGATACTATACTGTAATGTTTTACATTTAAATCTTCGATACTATACTGTAGTATTTTACACTTAAACCTTCGATACTATACTGTAATGTTTCACACTTAAATCTTCGATACTATACTGTAATGTTTTACACTTAAATCTTCGATACTATACTGTAATGTTTTACACTTAAATCTTCGATACTATACTGTAATGTTTTACAAAACTCTTATTGTTGAAGGGAATTACTCAGATTATAAGGTCGTTTCTGTAAGGATACAATTAAATAAAAAGAACACACACAAACAAACAAACAAACAAAAAACAAAACAGGTATATATCTTTTTAACTCACCTTGCCAAAGGCCATGTGAGCTTTTGCCATCACTTGGCCTCCGTCGTCCGTCGTCAGTCGTCGGTCGTCCGTTAACCTTTCACATTTTAATCTTCTCCTCTGAAACCCCTCAGCCAAATGAAGTGAAACTTGGTAGGAAGCATCTATGGAAGGTCCTCTCTAAAGATTGCTCATTTTGTCCCGATCAATTAAACATGGTCGCCATAGGCAATTCTTGTTTCTAATTGGCCGATTTTTAAAAATCTTCTCCTCTGAAACCACTTGGCCAAATGAACTGGAACTTGGTAGGAAGCATCTATGGCAGGTCCTCTATAAAGATTGCCCATTTTGTCCCGATCGGTTAACAAACATGGCCGCCACAGGCAATTCTTGTTTCTGATTGGTTGATTTCTAAAAAATCTCTGTTAAAAGAAAGATAACTCTTGTTTAAATATAAATATCTGTATTCAAAATGCAGTTATCTCTATACATATATTGCTGATTTTTAAAAATCTTCTCCTCTGAAACCGCTTGGCCGTATGAACCGAAACTTGGTAGGAAGCATCTATGGGCGGTCCTCTATAAAGAGTGCTCATTTCGTCCCGATCCATTGACAAGCTTGGCCACCACAGGCAATTCTTGTTTCTGATTGGTTGATTTCTAAAAAATCTCTGTTAAAAGAAAGATAACTCTTGTTTAAATATAAATATCTGTATTCAAAATGCAGTTATCTCTATACATATATTGCTGATTTTTAAAAATCTTCTCCTCTGAAACCGCTTGGCCGTATGAACCGAAACTTGGTAGGAAGCATCTATGGGCGGTCCTCTATAAAGAGTGCTCATTTCGTCCCGATCCATTGACAAGCTTGGCCACCACAGGCAATTCTTGTTTCTGATTGGTTGATTTCTAAAAGTCTTCTCCTCTGAAACCGCTTGTCCAAATGATCCGAAACTTGGTAGGAAGCATCTATGGAAGGTCCCCTATGACGATTACTCATTCTCTCCCGATCCGTTGACAAACATGGCCCCCACAAGCAATTCTTGTTTCTGATTGGTCTATTTCTAAAAATCTTCTCCTCTGAAACCGCTTGTCCAAATGATCCGAAACTTGGTAGGAAGCATCTATGGAAGGTCCTCTATAAATATTACTCATTCTGTCCCGATCCGTTGACAAACATGGCCACCACAGGCAATTCTTGTTTCTGATTGGTCGATTTCTAAAAGTCTTCTCTTCTAAAACCGTTTGGCCAAATGAACCGAAACTTGGTAGGAAGCATCTATGGAAAGTCCTCTGTTACGATTGCTCATTTCGTCCCGATCCGTTAACAAACATGGCCGCCACAGACAATTCTTGTTTCTGATTGATTGAGTTCTAAAAAATCTTCTCCTCTGAAACCGCTTTGACAAATGAACCGAAACTTGGTAGGATGCATCTATGGGCGGTCCTCTATAAAGATTGCTCATTTCGTCCCTATCCATTAACAAATATGGCTGCCATAGGCAATTCTTGTTTCTAATTGGTCGATTTCTAAAAATCTTGTCCTCTGAAACCGCTTTGCCAAATGAACCGAAACTTGGTAGGAAGCATCTTTGGAAAGTTCTCTATAAAGATTGCTAATTTTGTCCCGATCCATTGACAAACATGGCCACCACAGGCAATTCTTTTTTCTGATTGGTCGATTTCTAAAAATCTTCTACACTGAAACAGCTTGGCCAAATGGACCGAAACGTGGTAGGAAGCATCTATGGAAGGTCCTCTATGGGAATTGCTCATTCCGTTTTGATCCTAATAAACATGGCCGCCATAAACAATTCTTGTTTCTTATTGGTCGATTTCTAAAACAGCTTTTCCTCTGAAACCGCTTGGCCAAATGATATGAAACTTGGTAAGAATCATCTATGGAATGTTCTCTATAGAGATTGCTCATTTCGTTTTGATCCATTAACAAACATGGCTACCACAGGCAATTCTTGGTTTAGATTGGTCGATTTCTAAAAATCTTCTTCTCTGAAACTGCTTTGCCAAAATGAACCGATATTTTGGTGGGAAGCACCTATGGAAGGTTCTGTATTAAGTTTCCTCAAAGCAGAATGAAAGGTGAGCGACACAGGCTCAGATCAGTGCTGAGCCTCTTGTTCAATATTTCAACAATATTTTTATGTCTTCTTTTTTGCAATATTTCAATATTTATGTCTTCTTTTTTCAATATTTCAACAATATTTCTGTCTTCTTTTATCAATATTTCAACAATATTTCTGTCTTCATTTTTCAATATTTCAACAATATTTCTGTCTTCTTTTTTCAATATTTCAACAATATTTATGTTTTTTTTTCCTAATATTTCAACAATATTTATGTCTTTTTTTTCCAATATTTCAACAATATTTATGTCTTCTTTTTTCAATATTTCAACAATATTTATGTCTTCTTTTTTCAATATTTCAACAATATTTATGTCTTCTTTTTTTCTAATCAAGCTTCAAATATAAGTTTAAAGACAAATATTGTTTTTGTACATTAAACAAATGTGTAGTATATTTTGAAGATTAATTAATATTTATATATGCCAGTGCACATCTTTACACGTGGGCAAACATTATAGAATAAGAACTAGAATTGCCATTGCAAAGCAATAGCGGACGTCACCCCGCCCCATTATTTTGGTAGCTCGGTTTCCATGGTAACGACAGCCATCTTGAATTTTTTCAACCCGTCAAAAGCTTCCACAAACTAACTGCAACCATTTTGAAACTTAATATCTCTGTTTGCAAATCTGCATGTGACAAGAAACGTTACTGTAAAGTTTCTTGAAGTTTGGAATAAATTTAACAATTTTTGCACCTTGGTTACCATGGCAACGTCTGCCATTTTGAATTTTATCAACACGCCATAAGCTTCCACGCACTACGGTGAATATTCCTACAATATTTCATGAAGTTTGATGAAAGAAATAAAAAAAAAAATTTAAATCCTCCCTTTTTTATTTCCATGGCAACTGCGGCAAAGTTGGTACTACCGATTCCGATTTTTTTGGCTTATCTCGTTCCACTAGATGTGAATGTGACAGGAAACATTATTGCAAAAATTTGTGAAGTTTGGAGTGAATTTAACATTTTTTGCACCTTGGTTACCATGGAAACGGCCGTCATTTTGAATTTTTTCACCCCCCCCCCCCCCCCCCCCCAAAAGCTGCCACACACTACGGTGTATATTCCTACAAAGTTTCATGGAGTTTGATGAAAGAAATAAAAAAACAAAGTTTGTCCAACCGATTCCGATTTTTTTGGCTTATCTCGTTCCACTAGATGTGGATGTTGTTCCTATCAAGTTTCATCAATATCTGTTCGGCGAGTAACCTGCTATGATAATTTTTGTGTTTTTCAATTTTTTTGCATTTTGGCCGTTTCCATGGCAACAGCAGCCATTTTGAAAAAATCAATCCATAACAGGACAACTTCACATGGCATATGATATTCCTACAAGGTTTCATAAAGTTTGATCAAGGCATCTCCGAGAAATCGAGCGGACAAAAATGTGTGAAAGAATAAGAATAATAATAGTGAAAAAGAAACGTAGAATAGCAACACGTCACCCGACGGAGTTCGGTGTGACGTAATAAGAATAATTATATGTACATACACAATAATTGTCACGATGTTTCTTGATTGTCACGTGATTTATAACAACACAATTATTGCCAGACACACTGGTCCTCTACAACCGGACATCACAAAGCAAATATACCCCTTCTTTAAAGGACAATGGTAATATTATAAAACATGATTATGTATCAGATTAAAGAGGCAATTCACGAACCCATTTTCGTCATCAGAACAAGAGGGAGTAATTGTTGTTTAGCTTCACTAAGTCAGTATAGCTAGAGTGGGCGAGTGATTGTTGTTGTTTAACACCAAATGAGTAATCTGTTAGCCATATCATGGCGAGAACAAGATACATTCGATGAGCAATCTTTTAGCTATATCATGGCGAGAACAAGATACATTCGATGAGCAATCTGTTAGCCATATCATGGCGAGAACAAGATACATTCGATGAGCAATCTTTTAGCCATAACATGACGAGAACAAGATACATTCGATGAGCAATCTTTTAGCCATATCATGACGAGAACAAGATACATTCGATGAGCAATCTTTTAGCTATATCATGGCGAGAACAAGATACATTCGATGAGATGATAATGAAGTCCGCTTTGTACTAGACCAACACGCTTAGTTTAACGTGCTAGTTCACTGAATCAAGTCCGCGGGTAAACATGTCGCTCCACCACTCGTACACATTATCTTGATTCCGAGTCAACCAGACTTTGACCCTGCTCCTAAATGCTGCGTGCTTAGCGTTGAAGTAGCATATACCCATTTTACTGTCTTTGGTTTGACCCGACCTGGACTCGAACCCATAATCTACAACACTCGAGGCGAGCATGCTTTAACCATTACACCACCGATACGATAGAGTATGATTAGATCATGGCGAAAATAAGTCACTGTTTGGCGAGATGATGATACAATGTGTTGCTTTGTACAAGATTATGCTCTTTCTAGCTTATCGACACAGTTATCCTTATTCCATGTCATCTGGAGTCTTTGTTTTTATTCTGTATTGCTGCGTACTCACCACAGAATCACAAAGTAACAATTTTATAGTCTTTGGTTTGACACGATCAGATGTCGAACTCACGATCTAACGCATTAGAGGAGATCAGGTTAACCAATACACCATCAAGAACTAAAAATATTGAGAGGAAATAAATAAATACATTGCTTAGCTTTAAACGTTTGCACAAATACCTCCAGTTTGTTTTCTTTCCAGTTTAAAATGACTAAAACCTATATGAAAACCGGACACAACCAATTTATAGAATGTCCGATTGCTTTCATCGAATTGATCAATAAATTTATTCTAACTTTCACTGTTATTATCAGAATTCCTAGAAGTGAAAAGTTTTGATAAATTATTATATGTGCCAACTAATTTATTATCTATTGCAGTCAAAGTAATCTACATCTGAACGGCGAAGAAGAATATCAACAGAATTGTTTATGGAATTCAGAATCAAGAAAATAAGATGGAAATACAACAGGATCGTAATATTACAAAACAGCAACATCAGTTGTAAAACTAACTGTGCTCAGAAGTAAAATACTCGTGTTAGTGAAATCATGTAAAACTAACTGCGCTCAGAAGTAAAATACTCGTGTTTGTGAAATCATGTAAAACTAACTGTGCTCAGAAGTAAAATACTCGTGTTTGTGAAATCATATAAAACTAACTGTGCTCAGAAGTAAAATACTCGTGTTAGTGAAATCAATTTGATTTTAAAGGAAAATATTCAGATATAGAAGTATGGATAGAATCTCGAAAACTAAGATTGCAATTGTAGCTGGATTCTGTTTATGGATGGCGTTACTTAACTCAGTGTATGTAACACATACGAAAAAATCTGTAGATGAAATGCAAATAAAAAGAGAATTTTCCAAAAATTATAATTTGTCGTCGGAGTTTTTAAATTCACTTGTGAACTCTATGACCCAGACTTTGTCTAACAATGTTTCCATTTCTGTATGCATTCCAGCTATCGCTTCTGATATGAAGTCTAATTTACCTCGATTATTGCAGTCCATTAATATTCAAACACAGATACCTTTTGAAGTGATTATTGTGATGTCAAATACCAAAGAAAATGATTGTAAACCATTTAAACAACGTTTGAAGTCGGTTTACAATGCTTCAGTACTCCATCTACATTGTATAGTCAAATTACAATACCAAAGCATTTCCCGCCAAAATGCATCTACCTTTGCTCGTGGAACTGTGATCTCATTCATAGATGCAGACGATGTAATGTTTCCTAATAGAATAGAAGTTATTAGTTCACTTTTCCGTAAATTCAAATCTTTCATGGTTTTGCACGGATTTTCAAATAAGGCGAAACCAATATGGAACAATGATTGGAAGGAAGCCAGACTAATGGACGGCATTAAACTCTTTGATATTGCTAAACAAACCAGACCTCATCATGCATGGCTTATTGAAGAGATCATGCTTTCACAGGTGTCTGTATATAAAGACGTGTGTCGTCTTGTCGAGTTTAGAACAGCTAAAAAGTTTTATAGGACAGAGGATGCATGGTTTGTCAGAGACGTGATCTCATATTTTGGGCGGAAGTCAAATACAGCCATTTTTATTAATTTTGCCTTGTCATGGCATGTTCCTCGTGAATTTCAAATCAGGAAACCATTCTGGCAAGTACCGCAAGAGTTTCATATTCGTAAGCCATCACAAAATGAATTTGATGATAAGTTAAGTTTGTCGTTCGGTAGCGAGACAGAAAACAGATTCCACATTACTTCTCGTTTTACACTTTTATCTTTGTTTATAATTATTTTAATTATTTTCTTTTTAAATGTTAAAAATTATAGTTGTTATAAATTTAATTAATGGACAAAACCAGGTTTGTTTTATATTTTAATTGGTTTTTTTTATATTAAATAAAATAATTGGCGTTCATTTAAATTAACTTGTGTCACCTGCATGGGGATTATTTTCAGGGTCATCTTGCTTCATCTTGCGTCTATTTATCACAATCTCTTGAAGTAGCAGATTATGTACAATTTGATATGTTTTTTGATCGCTAGACATTACATGTAAATCCGCGTCATGATTGTTTTCATTTCAGTTTAGCTCACCACAGCCAAAGGCTCAAATGAGCTTTTCCCAAAATTGTGTTCGATGACTTTGCACTACATCCAAGATGGCTACCGTGCCTTCTGATTGGTTGAAAACTTTGAAATATCCACCACTGGGTGAAATGAAACAAAATTTGTCCCAAGTATTCCTTGGATGGTTCCCTTTCAAATCTGTGTCCGTTGACCCCATCAAGTACTGTATTATAAAACTTTTACAGCATTATACTAATTTTCCGACATCCGATTTAAATAACAGTATTGAGGTAACATTTTGAAATTACATTTAGATTGATAAAATACAGGTCTAGCTTGATTTTGAAGTACCTGACATATCGTTTTAGAGTTATTCCCCTTTATACGTAAAATGATGGTGATCTTGGTTTTAGGACATTATCTCAAGTTTCTCATATCCGATTTGACTAAAATTTTATGACTACATTTAGATGAAAAAAATACAGGTCTAATTTGGGTTTTAGGATATCAAAGGAGACCTCGTCATCATCTCGTCAAAAGTAACTTGTTCTCGTCGTAAATGAGTTGAATGTCCATTATACTCCAAGAGAGATAACTCAAATTATGATCAAATGTTTTTTACGTTTAATACCAGTCGTCAAGAATTATGAAAAAAGAGTTTACACAGTGGTGATCAACAATTCTACCAATATCAACAACATGAACAACTACAATGTACCTCTCATATCAAACCATTAAACACAAAAAACAAATACGACGGAAATCCAGGTCTTGGCTTGGAGACAGAAATAGTTCCTAGAACAGAAATTAGATATTACATATGTTCTCTGTTTGTCGGATCTTTTATATACAATTGTATGTATGTTGATTTTGGCGGTAAAATAACCTTAATGTATCGCCAAACAAGAAAAGATCGGGCAAACATACTATTTGAATACATGTAGACCATGACTATTTATGGGCCAGCCAATGATTTCAACCGATGGTGTCGGACATCTACAAAATTACTAGGAGGAACGTTAAATAAACGTTAGAGAAAACAGAAGGGGCAATCAGGAATGGATAATACAGAGACACAAACAACATTGATCACTAGAAAACAGAAGGGGCAATCAGGAATGGATAATACAGACACAAACAATATTGATCACAAGAAAACAGAAGGGGCAATCAGGAATGGATAATACAGAGACAAAAACAACATTGATCACAAGAAAACAGAAGGGGCAATCAGGAATGGATAATACAGAGACACAAACAACATTGATCACAAGAAAACAGAAGGGGCAATCAGGAATGGATAATACAGAGACACAAACAACATTGATCACTAGAAAACAGGAGGGGCAATCAGGAATGGATAATACAGAGACACAAACAACATTGATCACAAGAAAACAGAAGGGGCAATCAGGAATGGATAATACAGAGACACAAACAACATTGATCACAAGAAAACAGAAGGGGCAATCAGGAATGGATAATACAGAAACACAAACAACATTGATCACAAGAAAACAGAAGGGGCAATCAGGAATGGATAATACAGAGACACAAACAACATTGATCACTAGAAAACAGGAGGGGCAATCAGGAATGGATAATACAGAGACACAAACAACATTGATCACAAGAAAACAGAAGGGGCAATCAGGAATGGATAATACAGAGACACAAACAACATTGATCACCAGAAAACAGGAGGGGCAATCAGGAATGGATAATACAGAGACACAAACAACATTGATCACTAGAAAACAGGAGGGGCAATTAGGAATGGATAATACAGAGACACAAACAACATTGATCACTAGAAAACAGAAGGGGCAATCAGGAATGGATAATACAGAGACACAAACAACATTGATCACTAGAAAACAGAAGGGGCAATCAGGAATGGATAATACAGAGACACAAACAACATTGATCACAAGAAAACAGAAGGGGCAATCAGGAATGGATAATACAGAGACACAAACAACATTGATCACAAGAAAACAGAAGGGGCAATCAGGAATGGATAATACAGAGACACAAACAACATTGATCACTAGAAAACAGGAGGGGCAATCAGGAATGGATAATACAGAGACACAAACAACATTGATCACAAGAAAACAGAAGGGGCAATCAGGAATGGATAATACAGAGACACAAACAACATTGATCACAAGAAAACAGAAGGGGCAATCAGGAATGGATAATACAGAAACACAAACAACATTGATCACAAGAAAACAGAAGGGGCAATCAGGAATGGATAATACAGAGACACAAACAACATTGATCACTAGAAAACAGGAGGGGCAATCAGGAATGGATAATACAGAGACACAAACAACATTGATCACAAGAAAACAGAAGGGGCAATCAGGAATGGATAATACAGAGACACAAACAACATTGATCACCAGAAAACAGGAGGGGCAATCAGGAATGGATAATACAGAGACACAAACAACATTGATCACTAGAAAACAGGAGGGGCAATTAGGAATGGATAATACAGAGACACAAACAACATTGATCACTAGAAAACAGAAGGGGCAATCAGGAATGGATAATACAGAGACACAAACAACATTGATCACTAGAAAACAGAAGGGGCAATCAGGAATGGATAATACAGAGACACAAACAACATTGATCACAAGAAAACAGAAGGGGCAATCAGGAATGGATAATACAGAGACACAAACAACATTGATCACTAGAAAACAGGAGGGGCAATCAGGAATGGATAATACAGAGACACAAACAACATTGATCACTAGAAAACAGGAGGGGCAATCAGGAATGGATAATACAGAGACACAAACAACATTGATCACTAGAAAACAGAAGGGGCAATCAGGAATGGATAATACAGAGACACAAACAACATTGATCACTAGAAAACAGAAGGGGCAATCAGGAATGGATAATACAGAGACACAAACAACATTGATCACAAGAAAACAGAAGGGGCAATCAGGAATGGATAATACAGAGACACAAACAACATTGATCACTAGAAATCAGGAATGGATAATACAGAGACACAAACAACATTGATCACTAGAAAACAGAAGGGGCAATCAGGAATGGATAATACAGAGACACAAACAACATTGATCACTAGAAAACAGAAGGGGCAATCGGGAATGGATAATACAGAGACACAAACAACATTGATCACAAGAAAACAGAAGGGACAATCGGGAATGGATAATACAGAGACACAAACAACATTGATCACAAGAAGACAGAAGGGGCAATCGGGAATGGATAATACAGAGACACAAACAACATTGATCACAAGAAAACAGAAGGGGCAATCAGGAATGGATAATACAGAGACACAAACAACATTGATCACTAGAAAACAGGAGGGGCAATCAGGAATGGATAATACAGAGACACAAACAACATTGATCACTAGAAAACAGAAGGGGCAATCAGGAATGGATAATACAGAGACACAAACAACATTGATCACTAGAAAACAGAAGGGGCAATCTGGAATGAATAATACAGAGACACAAACAACATTGATCACTAGGAAACAGGAGAGGCAATCAGGAATGGATAATACAGAGACACAAACAACATTGATCACTAGAAAACAGAAGGGGCAATCAGGAATGGATAATACAGAGACACAAACAACATTGATCACAAGAAAACAGAAGGGGCAATCAGGAATGGATAATACAGAGACACAAACAACATTGATCACTAGAAAACAGAAGGGGCAATCAGGAATGGATAATACAGAGACACAAACAACACTGATCACTAGAAAACAGAAGGGGCAATCTGGAATGAATAATACAGAGACACAAACAACATTGATCACTAGGAAACAGGAGAGGCAATCAGGAATGGATAATACAGAGACACAAACAACATTGATCACAAGAAAACAGAAGGGGCAATCAGGAATGGATAATACAGAGACACAAACAACATTGATCACTAGAAAACAGAAGGGGCAATCAGGAATGGATAATACAGAGACACAAACAACATTGATCACAAGAAAACAGAAGGGGCAATCAGGAATGGATAATACAGAGACAAACAACATTGATCACAAGAAAACAGAAGGGGCAATCAGGAATGGATAATACAGAGACACAAACAACATTGATCACTAGAAAACAGGGGCAATCAGGAATGGATAATACAGAGACACAAACAACATTGATCACAAGACACAGAACGAAGACAAACAAAATAATAAACACAACACAGAAAATATAAAGATGAGCAATACAGACCTCGGCAACAAAACCGGGGGTAAACCCAGGTGCTTGCGAAGGGTAAGGAGTTCCTGCTTCTTATAAGACACCTGCCATGTTACACCTATAGTCAAATCGTGGTGGAAACCACTATACGTAAACAAGTAGAACAAATAAGACACTTTCTACAAACAATTGGTTGGTTAAGACAAACCATACATCGATTTTATGCGGAAATAGTAGCTAGCGGACATGACAACACGGAACTAAGAACGTGAAGACATATAAAAATGAACAATACGAACCCCACTACTTAAAACCGGGGGCGAACTCACGAGACACGAGCAACATCGGGCGCAAAACGAAGACAGACAAACGCAATACAGAAACCTAGAGTGATGTGCAACACGGACGCCATCCAAAAAAAAAATGGAGGAGAAAGCAGGTGCTTACGTAGGGTACGCAGTTCCTGCTTCTAGACACCCGCCGTATTACTCGTATAGTCGAGTCAGGTGAAAGTACTTCTTGTCGGTGACAGAGGAAAGAAAGAAAAAACGAAAGTAAAAGGGAAAAGATGCATTACCATTTTATAAATTGATATTTCGTAATGGTCAACATGATGAAGACATTATACTTTGTGTAACGATGACATCAATCTAGGAGCAACGTATCCTTCTTTGAGCAGCTTTTGTGTCGGCAGCTGAGCTCTGTCAAGAAAATCACTTTACTGAGCACAACCCCTGAGATAACGAACGAGTTGTGAATTTCAACGTCATGCACTGGTTTCTGCTGGAATATTGCTACTGATGAAATACTGGTAGTTGGTTGGTTGGTTTGTGGTGTGTATCGCCACTTTCAACAATATTTCAGTTATATCACGGCGGAAAGTTTTGTTGGTGGAGGTATCCAGAGTACCCGGAGAAAACCGCCGACCTGTCGCAAGTCGTTGACAAACTTTATCACATGAAACGACAATTTTGTCATTCAACAAAGTGTTTAATTCTTTATCATTTTGTTTTGTGTACTTGGTGTTGTTTTACAAACCATTTTAGACGTTTATATATACATCTCGGTCATTAGTTTTCTGTGTAGTGTTGCATAGATCATTGTTGGATTTACAACTACCTATGCAATCAGTGCCTAGCACCACTGATGTTGCGAGATCGAATCTCGATCAGGGCGGGGTGTAGAACATTATGTGATAAAGTTTGTCAGTGACTTGCGACAGGTCGGTGGATTTCTCCGGGTCCTCCGGTTTCCTCCACCAATAAAACTGACCGCCACAATATAACTGAAATATTGTCGAAAGTGGCTTTAAACACCATCAAACAAACAATATATATATATTGCCGTTGGAGATCCAGTTATCAAGAGGGGAATGTCGGGATTCTATTAACTGGTTTAACCCACTACATTTGTGTGCCTCTCCCAAACCAGTACCTGGTTTTCTAACGTCATATGTCGTGGATTTTTTTTGTGTTCAGTGAGTTAGGATGAGATGTTCGTTTTATTGGTTGTTGGTTTAGTTGTTTATGGTATTCAACGCCACTTTCAACAACATTTCAGTTATATCGTGGCGGTCGCTTTTATTGGTGGAGGAAACTGGAGTACCCTGAGAATCCCACCGACCTGTCGCAAGTCAGACATTCTTTATCACATTATGATGATGTTGTATCGAGTTCATCTCGCCTGAGCTGGGTTCGAACTCACAACGTTATTGGTGATATGCACTGATTGCATAGGTAGTTGTAAATCGAACAATGATCTATACAACACTACACAGAAAGCTAATAACCGAGACACACGAACTCCTCTAAAAACGGGAGTGAACTCATGTTTCGGAAGAAAGGGCGAGCAGTTTCTGCTCCACTAGTGACACCCGTCGTGTTACTCATGTTACAAACCAAGCCATGAATGATGAAAGGACCAGATTGTGATTACGACAAACGGAACATATACGTGGTCGTTTGTGAAACAGCTATTCCGTAACGGTTAATCAAGTCATGGTGTCGACCGTAAAAATTACAAAATGATGACTTCTTAAACACTAGGAACCCTTGGTTCAGTATCTTCCTTGTTTGCAGCAACCATCTCTCAAGCTAAGGAACCACAAGCCCTGGAATATCGTATCAAGTTAGAGATTTCCACTCAATATGCAGGTGCTGCTGGAATGGTTCTAGTTATAAATGGAAAGTTAACAATGGGAAAATTGAAATTATATCTTTTGTCGTAATGTTTCTTTCTTAACCGGTGCTCACTGTCAATTTCTATGTGTAGGTCAAGGTATGAAGTAGACAAAGCTGTATATGTGATGTTCTTTATTTCAAGCTTAATGGGTAAGACACGATCAACATAATTACCAAACCTAGAATAATTCCGTGAAATGACATCATCTGTATAGCGGAACGTGAAATTAAAGGATCGGGTTAGCATCGTTTTGCTTTCTTGAGAAGTCCCTATATGAAGTCTGTCTCAATCGAATAAAGGAACAAGCCGGCGAGTACAGTTGGCGCCCATAAGAATGTCAACTGTTGAAAACCACGTCCACCCACCAAACATAGCAAATATGCTGTTAATCAAAACACTAGCATTTTAATGATATCTGGCTCTTACAGATAACTTTTTGGCAGACTCGGGTTAGTTTTATACATAATAAGATTTGGTCTTACCTAAAACTATGTATTTGTATCTACGTTTGCCATTTTTTTTTATGAAACACAGTTGACAATATTCTTTTAGTTTTGTATGGGGAATAGTTTTGCAGAGGGTAGAGAAGTCGAATGTTTTAATGTTATTGCATATGAAGAGAGACCTTAATTGCATGAACTTTAACAATTCTTTATTTTGCACACTACCCCTTGAGTAGCGTTTGTCACAGCAACTCTGAAGGCCGGTTTCGTGGAACATTAGGCAGACCCAATAATATAACGCTGTTTGTAATGACACTTGCAATTTAGGTATCTAAAGTGACTGATGATCCAGTTCGTCATCTTTGGCTGAAATTCCAAAGGAACACAAAACAGAAATACAATTTCAAAGGATTTTCGCTTTCGTAAGTGTCGTCGGGATATACGAAGGATTGCCAAATGAATACCTTTTAATAGCAATCAGTCTACGTAATGTGATTTACACACAAAAACGATATTGTTAGGGGCTTTGTCTGCAGGGACAGCAACATATTTATCCTAGTCATGTAGATGCGACAGGTGTTTAGCAACATTTGGGTTTTTTAAGATTGATGTTGCGCGAGTGCCAATTGACACATTAAGTTTCTTGATTTTCATTTGTATCAACGATATAACATTCTTAGCCCATTCGGAAAGAGTATCTATATCTTTTCTTTCAAGTTTAGGCCATAGTCTGGCAGAATCCTCAACGGAATCATACGGCAGGATTTCATATTGAACGATCTACTTAGCAGTGGGCGAAATCCAGGCAAAATTTTAAAATTTACCACAGGCGCTCGTGGCACGGACTTACCACCCTTCTTTTTTCTAACTTTCTGTTTACAAATTTATTTTCAATAAAAATTTCTTTATTTCTTTATTATTTCATCTCTTTTTCCTTATTTTAACTTGTTCGTGTCAATATTCATAAAATCTTATGTTAACATCAAATTGCATGTGTCGACCCTATATAGATACTAATAATCCACAAGGCATGCAACTCGGTAGGTTTAAAATTCGTACCCCTGCTCGCTTCGAGTACATTTATTGCACCTTATTTCCATTATGTCATTCAAACTAGGACATATATCCATTCCTAAAAGACGCATCTTTTTGCCCCTGTTTTTGTTTTGTGCATACGATAGCTCAGTTCTCCAGAATTTTAAGATTTTCACACATTTATTGCCAAATTTTTCGTATAAGGACCCACGGATGACGGAAGCGACGTACCACTGCATTAACTTCAACGATAGGGTCAGAAAAGTTCCAAAATATTCAATAAATTTTTGGATGCCTCTGTGAATATCATGTTCCATGGGTTGATCAGTCCTTGTATTCACCTCATCACAGTATGGGTACCTGTGCGGCGCAACTGACGTGTTTACGTTAAGTTTGCCGTGGGCACGTTACCGTTTCCAATCATCGACTGTCAAAACCGGAAGGGTTCAATGTAAGTTTTTATGTTTATATGTGGTAGTAAACATAGCTAATGAAGACAACAAATTACAGACACCCGCTGATATAATACCTTCATACGCCAGGAAAATTTAAAACATATCTGTTGAACGGAAATATCCTTTTTTTTACACTTAAACTTGATTTTGATGTTGCGTAAGCATTGACATCATTGTTTTCTCGCTGAATTCAGCAAGGACGACCCTGATTTTTTCAAAGAAGCTTCTTCGTACAACCAATTATCACCACACAAAGCCATGTCTCGTTCCAATTTACATTTTTTGCATAAATATAATCTTATCATTTCCAATGACATCTAAATGTGTAAAATGTGTTCGTATTACGTATTCCTAGCCCACAGTGTAACATTGAAATGCCCAGTCATTGTAAATGATAAGATTATATGTAAACACGTCAGTTGCGCCGCACAGGTACCCATATTGCTCATGGAAAGTCATCAATTGAAATTTGTAATATGAAACCGACACGGCCATGAATGCTCACGGATCTGAAAATTATCTGGGAATTTCACGCTCATCCAGTGCATCAAAAAGTGTCGAGATTTTTTGGGCCGAAATATATTGGGGACGACTTTTTTTAGGGCCGAATCTAGTCTCATTCAATCGAGCTGTCATTCCTTTATTCGAGTTAGCGTTCCTTACGAAATCTCAAAAGTTAACTTCCGCGTAGAAACAAAAATTCTTGTCAGTATGTCAGAAGAGATTTAATGAATTTAAAAATATCAATATAAGTAAAACAAGCTAACAAAATGACTTTTATTACACACGGGTTCCGGATTTCAGTGGTATCGGACGTACGAGAGAGGGTACGAGACTTCAGGATCACCTTTGCGCTTTATGTTAAGATCTTCATTAGTTGAGTGTGTTAGTGTGTTATTCGTCAATATGTGCAGCCATGTTTGTCAAAAAATCCTAAGTACACATTTTATACCATAAAGAGCTCGCTAACGCTCGCATATAATGTTAACCATGAAACTATAGCATAATCTGAAATAATTAAACTCAATTAAAGATTAGAGCTTAGTTCCTATTGTCATAAAACAAAGCTGCAAACTTTATAGAAATATCAAAATTTACATGGAAATACTTTCATATTTTATAATTTATTGATTGTGGACAAATAACATTATCCATTATTAAACCTTTGACCTTTTGTTATTTGGTATATATACGATAGTATGGCTATATATCAGTACCTAATTTTAATATGAGTATTGTACCTTACATCTCAATCCAAAAGTTAGATTATACAGCGTCCACTGACTCCACTCAAAACCATCCGCACAGAAATATGGACATTTTTTTTTAAATGGCCCATATAATGGTATACACTTTGTTTAAAACATGAATGGCGGGGTTTTCGACATGCTATGGGAAAATCAAATTCTTGGTTGGAATACAAGCAATTAAATTGCCAAGTGGGCTGACAAAACAAAACTGGACTCTGTCTAATAATGATAAAAACTGTTAAAGTTGATGTATTTATTTTCAAAACTGAATTTTTGGCAGA
This sequence comes from Bathymodiolus septemdierum, assembly GCA_963383655.1. Lineage (NCBI taxonomy): Eukaryota > Metazoa > Mollusca > Bivalvia > Mytilida > Modiolidae > Bathymodiolus > Bathymodiolus septemdierum. Next base: position 19,187,468 of record OY726519.1, on the reverse strand, counting down.
TTTTTGAAGAAACTTTATCATACATTAATTAGCACTTTATCATAAATTAATTATCACTTTCTGTCTCCCATGTCCGTTCATACGTCATCTCATATTAACACCAATATAAACAGAAAAGAATAAATAAAGACGGTTAGACATGAAACTGGCAGAGACAAATAAAATCTAAAATAACAAAAGATACGTGTAACTTCTGGAGGAGACAAATAAAATCTAAAATAACAAAAGGTATGTGTAACTTCTGAAGGAGACAAATAAAATCTAAAATAACAAAAGGTATGTGTAACTTCTGGAGGAGAAAAATAAAATCTAAAATAACAAAAAGGTATGTGTAACTTCTGGAGGAGACAAATAAAATCTAAAATAACAAAAGGCATGTGTAACTTCTGGAGGAGACAAATAAAATCTAAAATAACAAAAGGTATGTGTAACTTCTGGAGGAGAAAAATAAAATCTAAAATAACAAAAAGGTATGTGTAACTTCTGGAGGAGACAAATAAAATCTGAAACTACAAAAGGTATGTGTAACTTCTGGAGGAGACAAATAAAATCTAAAATAACAAAAGGTACGTGTAACTTCTGGAGAAGACAAAAAAAATCTGAAATTACAAAAGGTATGTGTAACTTCTGGAGGAGAAAAATAAAATCTAAAATAACAAAAAGTATGTGTAACTTCTGGAGGAGACAAATAAAATCTAAAATAACAAAAGGTATGTGTAACTTCTGGAGGAGACAAATAAAATCTAAAATAACAAAAGGTATGTGTAACTTCTGGAGGAGACAAATAAAATCTAAAATAATAAAAGGTATGTGTAACTTCTGGAGGAGATAGATAAAATCTGAAACTACAAAAGGAATGTGTAACTTCTGGAGGAGACAAATAAAATCTAAAATAACAAAAGGTACGTGTAACTTCTGGAGGAGACAAAAAAAATCTGAAATTACAAAAGGTATGTGTAACTTCTGGAGGAGAAAAATACAATCTAAAATAACAAAAGGTATGTGTAACTTCTGGAGGAGAAAAATAAAATCTAAAATAACAAAAGGTATGTGTAACTTCTGGAGGAGAAAAATAAAATCTGAAACTACAAAAGGTATGTGTAACTTCTGGAGGAGACAAATAAAATCTAAAATAACAAAAGGTATGTGTAACTTCTGGAGGAGAAAAATAAAATCTAAAATAACAAAACGTATGTGTAACTTCTGGAGGAGACAAATAAAATTTAAATAACAAAAGGTACGTGTAACTTTTGGAGGAGACAAATAAAATCTGAAACTATAAAAGGTACGTGTAACTTCTGGAGGAGACAAATAAAATCTAAAATAACAAAAGGTATGTGTAACTTCTGGAGGAGACAAATAAAATCTAAAATAACAAAAGGTATGTGTAACTTCTGGAGGAGACAAATAAAACCTAAAATAACAAAAGGAATGTGTAACTTCTGGAGGAGACAAATAAAATCTAAAATAACAAAAGGTATGTGTAACTTCTGAAGGAGACAAATAAAATCTGAAACTACAAAAGGTATGTGTAACTTCTGGAGGAGACAAATAAAATCTAAAATAACAAAAGGTATGTGTAACTTCTGGAGGAGACAAATAAAATCTAAAATAATAAAAGGTATGTGTAACTTCTGGAGGAGATAGATAAAATCTGAAACTACAAAAGGTATGTGTAACTTCTGGAGGAGACAAATAAGTTCTAAAATAACAAAAGGTACGTGTAACTTCTGGAGGAGACAAAAAAAATCTGAAATTACAAAAGGTATGTGTAACTTCTGGAGGAGACAAATAAAATCTGAAACAACAAAAGGTATGTGTAACTTCTGGAGGAGACAAATAAAATTTGAAACAATAAAACGTATGTGTAACTTCTGGAGGAGAAAAATAAAATCTGAAACTACAAAAGGTACGTGTAACTTCTGGAGGAGATAAATAAAATCTGAAACTACAAAAGGCATGTGTAACTTCTGGAGGAGAAAAATAAAATCTAAAATAACAAAAGGTATGTGTAACTTCTGGAGGAGATAAATAAAATCTAAAATAACAAAAGGTATGTGTAACTTCTGGAGGAGATAGATAAAATCTGAAACTACAAAAGGTATGTGTAACTTCTGGAGGAGACAAATAAAATCTAAAATAACAAAAGGTACGTGTAACTTCTGGAGGAGACAAATAAAATCTGAAATTACAAAAGGTATTTGTAACTTCTGGAGGAGATAAATAAAATCTGAAACTACAAAAGGTATGTGTAACTTCTGGAGGAAACAAATAAAATCTAAAATAACAAAAGGTACGTGTAACTTCTGGAGGAGACAAATAAAATCTGAAACTACAAAAGGTATGTGTAACTTCTGGAGGAGAAAAATAAAATATGAAACTACAAAAGGTATGTGTAACTTCTGGAGGAGAAAAATAAAATCTAAAATAACAAAAGGTATGTGTAACTTCTGAAGGAGACAAATAAAATCTAAAATAACAAAAGGTATGTGTAACTTCTGGAGGAGAAAAATAAAATCTAAAATAACAAAAGGTATGTGTAACTTCTGGAGGAGATAAATAAAATCTGAAACAACAAAAGGTATGTGTAACTTCTGGAGGAGACAAATAAAATTTGAAACAATAAAACGTATGTGTAACTTCTGGAGGAGACAAATAAAATCTAAAATAACAAAAGGTATGTGTAACTTCTGGAGAAGATAAATAAAATCTGAAACAACAAAAGGTATGTGTAACTTCTGGAGGAGACAAATAAAATCTAAAAGAACAAAAGGTATGTGTAACTTCTGGAGGAGATAAATAAAATCTGAAACAACAAAAGGTATGTGTAACTTCTGGAGGAGACAAATAAAATCTGAAACTACAAAAGGTATGTGTAACTTCTGGAGGAGAAAAATAAAATATGAAACTACAAAAGGTATGTGTAACTTCTGGAGGAGACAAATAAAATCTAAAATAACAAAAGGTATGTGTAACTTCTGAAGGAGACAAATAAAATCTAAAATAACAAAAGGTATGTGTAACTTCTGGAGGAGAAAAATAAAATCTGAAACTACAAAAGGTACGTGTAACTTCTGGAGGAGATAAATAAAATCTGAAACTACAAAAGGCATGTGTAACTTCTGGAGGAGACAAATAAAATCTAAAATAACAAAAGGTATGTGTAACTTCTGGAGGAGATAAATAAAATCTAAAATAACAAAAGGTATGTGTAACTTCTGGAGGAGATAGATAAAATCTGAAACTACAAAAGGTATGTGTAACTTCTGGAGGAGACAAATAAAATCTAAAATAACAAAAGGTATGTGTAACTTCTGGAGGAGACAAATAAAATCTGAAATTACAAAAGGTATGTGTAACTTCTGGAGGAGATAAATAAAATCTGAAACTACAAAAGGTATGTGTAACTTCTGGAGGAAACAAATAAAATCTAAAATAACAAAAGGTACGTGTAACTTCTGGAGGAGAAAAATAAAATCTGAAACTACAAAAGGTATGTGTAACTTCTGGAGGAGAAAAATAAAATATGAAACTACAAAAGGTATGTGTAACTTCTGGAGGAGACAAATAAAATCTAAAATAACAAAAGGTATGTGTAACTTCTGAAGGAGACAAATAAAATCTAAAATAACAAAAGGTATGTGTAACTTCTGGAGGAGAAAAATAAAATCTAAAATAACAAAAGGTATGTGTAACTTTTGGAGGAGACAAATAAAATCTGAAACTACAAAAGGTACGTGTAACTTCTGGAGGAGATAAATAAAATCTAAAATAACAAAAGGTATGTGTAACTTCTGGAGGAGATAGATAAAATCTGAAACTACAAAAGGTATGTGTAACTTCTGGAGGAGACAAATAAAATCTAAAATAACAAAAGGTATGTGTAACTTCTGGAGGAGACAAATAAAATCTGAAATTACAAAAGGTATGTGTAACTTCTGGAGGAGATAAATAAAATCTGAAACTACAAAAGGTATGTGTAACTTCTGGAGGAAACAAATAAAATCTAAAATAACAAAAGGTACGTGTAACTTCTGGAGGAGAAAAATAAAATCTGAAACTACAAAAGGTATGTGTAACTTCTGGAGGAGAAAAATAAAATATGAAACTACAAAAGGTATGTGTAACTTCTGGAGGAGACAAATAAAATCTAAAATAACAAAAGGTATGTGTAACTTCTGAAGGAGACAAATAAAATCTAAAATAACAAAAGGTATGTGTAACTTCTGGAGGAGAAAAATAAAATCTAAAATAACAAAAGGTATGTGTAACTTTTGGAGGAGACAAATAAAATCTGAAACTACAAAAGGTACGTGTAACTTCTGGAGGAGACAAATAAAATCTAAAATAACAAAAGGTATGTGTAACTTCTGGAGGAGACAAATAAAATCTAAAATAACAAAAGGTATGTGTAGCTTCTGGAGGAGACAAATAAAATCTGTGGGAACTTCAGTTTTCCTGGGAGAAAATAAATATATACAGAAGAGTAGAGCATACTGGAAATATATTACAGTCTTAGGGAACTTCAGTTTTCCTGGGAGAAAATAAATATATACAGAAGAGTAGAGCATACTGGAAATATATTACAGTCTTAGGGAACTTCAGTTTTCCTGGGAGAAAATAAATATATACAGAAGAGTAGAGCATACTGGAAATATATTACAGTCTTAGGGAACTTCAGTTTTCCTGGGAGAAAATAAATATATACAGAAGAGTAGAGCATACTGGAAATATATTACAGTCTTAGGGAACTTCAGTTTTCCTGGGAGAAAATAAATATATACAGAAGAGTAGAGCATACTGGAAATATATTACAGTCTTAGGGAACTTCAGTTTTCCTGAGAGAAAATAAATATATACAGAAGAGTAGAGCATACTGGAAATATATTACAGTCTTAGGGAACTTCAGTTTTCCTGAGAGAAAATAAATATATACAGAAGAGTAGAGCATACTGGAAATATATTACAGTCTTAGGGAACTTCAGTTTTCCTGGGAGAAAATAAATATATACAGAAGAGTAGAGCATACTGGAAATATATTACAGTCTTAGGGAACTTCAATTTTCCTGGGAGAAAATAAATATATACAGAAGAGTAGAGCATACTGGAAATATATTACAGTCTTAGGGAACTTCAGTTTTCCTGGGAGAAAATAAATATATACAGAAGAGTAGAGCATACTGGAAATATATTACAGTCTTAGGGAACTTCAGTTTTCCTGGGAGAAAATAAATATATACAGAAGAGTAGAGCATACTGGAAATATATTACAGTCTTAGGGAACTTCAGTTTTCCTGGGAGAAAATAAATATATACAGAAGAGTAAAGCATACTGGAAATATATTACAGTCTTAGGGAACTTCAGTTTTCCTGGGAGAAAATAAATATATACAGAAGAGTAGAGCATACTGGAAATATATTACAGTCTTAGGGAACTTCAGTTTTCCTGGGAGAAAATAAATATATACAGAAGAGTAGAGCATACTGGAAATATATTACAGTCTTAGGGAACTTCAGTTTTCCTGAGAGAAAATAAATATATACAGAAGAGTAGAGCATACTGGAAATATATTACAGTCTTAGGGAACTTCAGTTTTCCTGAGAGAAAATAAATATATACAGAAGAGTAGAGCATACTGGAAATATATTACAGTCTTAGGGAACTTCAGTTTTCCTGGGAGAAAATAAATATATACAGAAGAGTAGAGCATACTGGAAATATATTACAGTCTTAGGGAACTTCAGTTTTCCTGGGAGAAAATAAATATATACAGAAGAGTAGAGCATACTGGAAATATATTACAGTCTTAGGGAACTTCAGTTTTCCTGGGAGAAAATAAATATATACAGAAGAGTAAAGCATACTGGAAATATATTACAGTCTTAGGGAACTTCAGTTTTCCTGGGAGAAAATAAATATATACAGAAGAGTAGAGCATACTGGAAATATATTACAGTCTTAGGGAACTTCAGTTTTCCTGGGAGAAAATAAATATATACAGAAGAGTAGAGCATACTGGAAATATATTACAGTCTTAGGGAACTTCAGTTTTCCTGAGAGAAAATAAATATATACAGAAGAGTAGAGCATACTGGAAATATATTACAGTCTTAGGGAACTTCAGTTTTCCTGGGAGAAAATAAATATATACAGAAGAGTAGAGCATACTGGAAATATATTACAGTCTTAGGGAACTTCAGTTTTCCTGGGAGAAAATAAATATATACAGAAGAGTAGAGCATACTGGAAATATATTACAGTCTTAGGGAACTTCAGTTTTCCTGGGAGAAAATAAATATATACAGAAGAGTAGAGCATACTGGAAATATATTACAGTCTTAGGGAACTTCAGTTTTCCTGGGAGAAAATAAATAAAAATAATTTGGAAAATGTTTTATTGGCACCTCAGTACGGAATTAAAATTCTGCTTCATTTAAAAAATGATAATAAACAAAATAAAAAAATATATCAAAAATAATAATGTAAATGGCATTACAGCGCAACAATAAAATTTTGCCTCAATAACTCATTATAATGTACTTATAAATGCTATTAGAAACCATGGTAACATACAGATACAGAATACAGTAAATACAAATCAAAATTGACGAATGGATTATAACTGAGATGTTGGTGGATTATCGCTGCAAAATTCAAACACACCCGTCCCCATAGACAGCAAGGAGTTAATGGGTGTAGGGTAGAAGGCATGCTTATTGTAGTATTCCTACTATTATTGGTGGAATCCTTCATTATTGAAAGTGTACCCATGCCTAGAAATATTTTAATACCAATTAAAAGTATCAGGGTGTAAAACAGGCTCGTGGATGATTACATCCCTACCTTGAAATGAAAGAACACTCTCTAGTAGCTATAAAGCTGAACAAACATTCATGAATGCTGACATCCCTACCTTGAAATGAAAGGACAGCCATTTCTCTAGCAGCTATAAAGCTAAGCAAAAATTGGAGACCTACCATAGTATGTATCGCTCAAATGGTTATTTATGTACTCTTTGGGGTCAAGCAAGTTTGTAATTTCTTATTAAAATCGTGTCATTCATATCCCCTTAAATAAACAATATCCCGTAGTTTCGGCTAGCATGGATTTCCGATCAGCACAAAAATGAAAATGTTGCAAAGTACACTGCGGTGTGCTGATTGAATTCAATCAAGTTTCTGATTAACGAGAATGTTTTCTTCATTTTCCCCTTTCGAAGTATGCTAAAATGTTCTCCTCAGTGTCGAACATCTTGGATTTCTATTCCACACACATTAACACATGGTAAAGGATCATCAGAGTAAAATCTCAGCTAAGTTTTCTGTCGACTGGTTCAGATGTTTAAAACAATCAAACAAAATTTCACGAGGTCCTTTGTAATACTTGTTTTGTCGTGGCGGCCATCTTGCATTTCCGATTGACACAAAACCATACAAATAAAATCTGAAACAACAAAAGATATGTGTAACTTCTGGAGGAGACAAATAAAATCTAAAATAACAAAAGGTATGTGTAACTTCTGGAGGAGGCAAATAAAATCTGAAACTACAAAAGGTATGTGTAACTTCTGGAGGAGACAAATAAAATCTAAAATAACAAAAGGTATGTGTAACTTCTGAAGGAGATAAATAAATTCTAAAATAACAAAAGGTATGTGTAACTTCTGGAGGAGACAAATAAAATCTGAAATAACAAAAGGTATGTGTAACTTCTGGAGGAGATAAATAAAATCTAAAATAACAAAAGGTATGTGTAACTTCTGGAGGAGACAAATAAAATCTGAAATAACAAAAGGTATGTGTAACTTCTGGAGGAGACAAATAAAATCTGAAATAACAAAAGGTATCTGTAACTTCTGGAGGGGACAAATAAAATCTAAAATAACAAAAGGTATGTGTAACTTCTGGAGGAGATAAATAAAATCTAAAATAATAAAAGGTATGTGTAACTTCTGGAGGAGACAAATAAAATCTAAAATAACAAAAGGTATGTGTAACTTCTGGAGGAGACAAATAAAATCTAAAATAACAAAAGGTATGTGTAACTTTTGGTTTCTTTATTATTTTATTTCAATTCAAATCAATTTTCTTATCATATTATAGAATACTAGAATCATTTATATTTAGTATTCCTTAAAATCAACAAATGAGTAAAAATAATAATTATATCACATTAAAAAAATTAAAATTTCCGAAAATTGTGGCAATTTAAAATGAAGAAAAAAATGCATGTTGTTTTATATCATTCTGTATTTGTATTAAAAACATACACGCGCTTAATATATTTTCATACTGCAATCATTGCATTTACTGTCTATATAAAGGTGTACATAAGAACATTTGCTTTATATGTAGATATATGAAGTGGTGCCGTTCGTCGCATATAGAGCGACACATACATTGACACTTGTCGAAGTCGGACGTTGCTTAAAACACCAAATAGGTGATTTGATTTGATTGATTTTATTTATTGTGTTTAACGTCACTTTCAGCTATACCACGGCGATCAGTTTTAGAGGTGGAAGAAGCCGGAGTACCCGGAGAGAACCAGCGACCATGGGCAAGCAACTGGTAAACTTCATCACTTGCGGCTGCGAGTCAAGTGCACCCTTTTTGTAACTTACACAGCCGGGTGCGAACCAACGCCGTATTGGTGATAGGTTTGTATGAGTTGTTAAGTAATACAACACAACTACCTAACTCATTGAGTCACCAAATAGGAGATTCAACCAAAAGTTCAATGTTTTTTCCTTTTTGAGTGTAAATTTAACAATGTTCTGCGTACATGACGCTACGATATAAACACGAAAAACGTACATTGTCGGGAAATATAATTTATTGTACTCACCTCCAAACATGGGGAAATGGATTGCCAGAGATTCGCTCTTGAACCTCCTCTTTCTAAAACTCGTACAAATGGTAGGTGTATTGTCTAACAACTTGACAATATTAAAATCTGATGTTAATTTCTACTTTCAGGATTTTTTACCTGCTGTGTTTACACGATAACGAGGTTTTGTAAGATGGTCATTGTAGAGAAGAATTCAATGACAATCTAACAGTACCCACTATTGTGTTTAAAATATCTACACGAGATTACAGTATACAGGGTATAACAGTCTATAAGACACCTGTTACTGCCAGAGATTCATTGAAATATTTACAGAAGAGTAGAGCATACAGGAAATATATTACAGTCTTAGAGAATTTCGGTTTTCCTTGGAGAAAATAAATATATACAGAAGAGTAGAGCATACTGGAAATATATTACAGTCTTAGGGAACTTCAGTTTTCCTGGGAGAAAATCAATATATACAGAAGAGTAGAGCATACTGGAAATATATTACAGTCTTAGGGAACTTCAGTTTTCCTGGGAGAAAATCAATATATACAGAAGAGTAGAGCATACTGGAAATATATTACAGTCTTAGGGAACTTCAGTTTTCCTGGGAGAAAATAAATATATACAGAAGAGTAGAGCATACTGGAAATATATTACAGTCTTAGGGAACTTCAGTTTTCCTGGGAGAAAATAAATATATACAGAAGAGTAGAGCATACTGGAAATATATTACAGTCTTATGGAACTTCAGTTTTCCTCGGAGAAAATAAATATATACAGAAGAGTAGAGCATACTGGAAATATATTACAGTCTTAGGGAACTTCAATTTTCCTGGGAGAAAATAAATATATACAGAAGAGTAAAGCATACTGGAAATATATTACAGTTTTAGGGAACTTCAGTTTTCCTGGGAGAAAATAAATATATACAGAAGAGTAGAGCATACTGGAAATATATTACAGTCTTAGGGAACTTCAGTTTTCCTGGGAGAAAATAAATATATACAGAAGAGTAGAGCATACTGGAAATATATTACAGTCTTAGGGAACTTCAGTTTTCCTGGGAGAAAATAAATATATACAGAAGAGTAGAGCATACTGGAAATATATTACAGTCTTAGGGAACTTCAGTTTTCCTGGGAGAAAATAAATATATACAGAAGAGTAGAGCATACTGGAAATATATTACAGTCTTAGGGAACTTCAGTTTTCCTGGGAGAAAATAAATATATACAGAAGAGTAGAGCATACTGGAAATATATTACAGTTTTAGGGAACTTCAGTTTTCCTGGGAGAAAATAAATATATACAGAAGAGTAGAGCATACTGGAAATATATTACAGTCTTAGGGAACTTCAGTTTTCCTGGGAGAAAATAAATATATACAGAAGAGTAGAGCATACTGGAAATATATTACAGTCTTAGGGAACTTCAGTTTTCCTGGGAGAAAATAAATATATACAGAAGAGTAGAGCATACTGGAAATATATTACAGTCTTAGGGAACTTCAGTTTTCCTGGGAGAAAATAAATATATACAGAAGAGTAGAGCATACTGGAAATATATTACAGTCTTATGGAACTTCAGTTTTCCTGGGAGAAAATAAATATATACAGAAGAGTAGAGCATACTGGAAATATATTACAGTCTTAGGGAACTTCAGTTTTCCTGGGAGAAAATAAATATATACAGAAGAGTAGAGCATACTGGAAATATATTACAGTCTTAGGGAACTTCAGTTTTCCTGGGAGAAAATAAATATATACAGAAGAGTAGAGCATACTGGAAATATATTACAGTCTTAGGGAACTTCAGTTTTCCTGGGAGAAAATAAATATATACAGAAGAGTAGAGCATACTGGAAATATATTACAGTCTTATGGAACTTCAGTTTTCCTCAGAGAAAATAAATATATACAGAAGAGTAGAGCATACTGGAAATATATTACAGTCTTATGGAACTTCAGTTTTCCTGGGAGAAAATAAATATATACAGAAGAGTAGAGCATACTGGAAATATATTACAGTCTTAGGGAACTTCAGTTTTCCTGGGAGAAAATAAATATATACAGAAGAGTAGAGCATACTGGAAATATATTACAGTCTTAGGGAACTTCAGTTTTCCTGGGAGAAAATAAATATATACAGAAGAGTAGAGCATACTGGAAATATATTACAGTCTTAGGGAACTTCAGTTTTCCTGGGAGAAAATAAATATATACAGAAGAGTAGAGCATACTGGAAATATATTACAGTCTTAGGGAACTTCAGTTTTCCTGAGAGAAAATAAATATATACAGAAGAGTAGAGCATACTGGAAATATATTACAGTCATAGGGAACTTCAGTTTTCCTGGGAGAAAATAAATATATACAGAAGAGTAGAGCATACTGGAAATATATTACAGTCTTAGGGAACTTCAGTTTTCCTGGGAGAAAATAAATATATACAGAAGAGTAGAGCATACTGGAAATATATTACAGTCTTAGGGAACTTCAGTTTTCCTGGGAGAAAATAAATATATACAGAAGAGTAGAGCATACTGGAAATATATTACAGTCTTAGGGAACTTCAGTTTTCCTGGGAGAAAATAAATATATACAGAAGAGTAGAGCATACTGGAAATATATTACAGTCTTAGGGAACTTCAGTTTTCCTGAGAGAAAATAAATATATACAGAAGAGTAGAGCATACTGGAAATATATTACAGTCATAGGGAACTTCAGTTTTCCTGGGAGAAAATAAATATATACAGAAGAGTAGAGCATACTGGAAATATATTACAGTCTTAGGGAACTTCAGTTTTCCTGGGAGAAAATAAATATATACAGAAGAGTAGAGCATACTGGAAATATATTACAGTCTTATGGAACTTCAGTTTTCCTCGGAGAAAATAAATATATACAGAAGAGTAGAGCATACTGGAAATATATTACAGTCTTATGGAACTTCAGTTTTCCTGGGAGAAAATAAATATATACAGAAGAGTAAAGCATACTGGAAATATATTACAGTTTTAGGGAACTTCAGTTTTCCTGGGAGAAAATAAATATATACAGAAGAGTAGAGCATACTGGAAATATATTACAGTCTTAGGGAACTTCAGTTTTCCTGGGAGAAAATAAATAAAAATAATTTGGAAAATGTTTTATTGGCACCTCAGTACGGAATTAAAATTCTGCTTCATTTAAAAAATGATAATAAACAAAATAAAAAAATACATCAAAAATAATAATGTAAATGGCATTACAGCGCAACAATAAAATTTTGCCTCAATAATTCATTATAATGTACTTATATATGCTATTAGAAACCATGGTAACATACAGATACAGAATACAGTAAATACAAATCAAAATTGACGAATGGATTATAACTGAGATGTTGGTGGATTATCGCTGCAAAATTCAAACACACCCGTCCCCATAGACAGCAAGGAGTTAATGGGTGTAGGGTAGAAGGCATGCTTATTGTAGTATTCCTACTATTATTGGTGGAATCCTTCATTATTGAAAGTGTACCCATGCCTAGAAATATTTTAATACCAATTAAAAGTATCAGGGTGTAAAACAGGCTCGTGGATGATTACATCCCTACCTTGAAATGAAAGAACACTCTCTAGTAGCTATAAAGCTGAACAAACATTCATGAATGCTGACCTCCCTACCTTGAAATGAAAGGACAGCCATTTCTCTAGCAGCTATAAAGCTAAGCAAAAATTGAAGACCTACCATAGTATGTATCGCTCAAATGGTTATTTATGTACTCTTTGGGGTCAAGCAAGTTTGTAATTTCTTATTAAAATCGTGTCATTCATATCCCCTTAAATAAACAATATCCCGTAGTTTCGGCTAGCATGGATTTCCGATCAGCACAAAAATGAAAATGTTGCAAAGTACACTGCGGTGTGCTGATTGAATTCAATCAAGTTTCTGATTAACGAGAATGTTTTCTTCATTTTCCCCTTTCGTAGTATGTTAAAATGTTCTCCTACAGTGTCGGACATCTTGGATTTCAGTTCCACACAAATTAACACGTGGTAAAGGATCATCAGAGTAAAATCTCAGCTAAGTTTTCTGTCGACTGGTTCAGATGTTTAAAACAATCAAACAAAATTTCACGAGGTTCTTTGTAATACTTGTTTTGTCGTGGCGGCCATCTTGCATTTCCGATTGACACAAAACCATACATTTGGTATCACCATCGAAAGAACATTTCAGCTAACTTCTCTTTCAAATAGTTCAGTGATTTCAAATAAGTGTTAATTCTAAAATATGTTTGCTAGCCCTATGTTAAATTCGTCCTGCGGTGGCACGCGACTGTCTTTGATTTCCAATCTACATAAAAATTATAAATTTTGTAAGGGGCCATCCAATGATTTTTCAAATATAGTTTATATTCAATCAAATTTCTAGTTTCTGAGAAAAACATACATTAGATAGATCAATATCACAGGAACATTTCAGTCAAGTTTTCCTTCAAATGGTTCAGTGGTTTGAGATAAGGTGGACTGTCGTCAAGGGTATCATCCGTCCATCAGTCAGTTCTTCAGCAGAAGGTCAATTAGGTGCATTATGCTTGACATTTACAGTTCCTAAATAATGTAATGGATTAAAATTAACATTAGTAACATTGGTCGATATTGGCTATCATGTATTAGGCCATGTGATCTACTTGGTCATAAAGACTATCCTACTGTTGAATTATAATCCTACCTATCAGATGAAGGTTATTCTAGACACGCCTTGGGCGTACTAAATTACAATATAGAACTACGTCTTTTTTTCAATACTTTAGAAAAAAAAATATATTTGCCATAGCCTTTGTGCTGTGGTGAAAATGTCCATCTTTGATTTCGGATGAAAAAAAAACATACGAGGGACATTCCTACCATGTTACAATTCCATCACACACGTTGTTTCGGAGATTTAAATAAAAACAGACAGTCAGAAAGCAGAATTGGCTAGTAGTAGCCATCTTGAATTTTCAAATGAAACATAAGATACTGAGGACCACCAATGTAACATTTCTGCCAAGTTTGGTCCAGTGGTTAATGAGGAAAAAATGAAATGTGAAAAACTAACACACGGATATGTCGCCGACGTGGACGACGACAAATACATGAGTAATGACAATGCCTCGCATGTACCTTATGTTCAAGTTAGCTAAAGATACCTACACAGACCGGCTTCAACTCACAAGACCAGTATGGCGACATTAAACACTGACGGTACAAAAGTGGTGCCAATGAATTTTACAGATAGTACTAACTATATCTTGGCAGATAAAACGGAACGGAATCTGGTGGTTGTAGACAAATCCTCTCAGGATAAAATCAATTCAAATTGCCAATGCAGTGAATAGTTTTTAAATAGGACCCTATGAGAAAATGGGATGGGGGTCCCTTTAAAAACTACAAAGCTGGTTATACACAGACTGTACGTGTATGATCGTTTGATGCCAGGAATATACAAACATTGTACAAAATAGGACCCTATGAGAAAATGGGATGGGGGTCCCTTTAAAAACTACAAAGCTGGTTATACACAGACTGTACGTGTATGATCGTTTGATGCCAGGAATATACAAACGTTGTACTCGTGACGTTGAATAAAAATTCTAAGATGGGCGCCATTTACAGGATATAGTTTAGTTAGGGATTATGTCATATATTTCACAAATGACCAAGGATATGCTCCTTTGTCGTAATCACATTTACGTTCTTCATCGAGCTTGTAACACGTAACATTATGGGTGCAACAAGTAGAGCAGGACATGATTACCCTTCTAGAGCACATGAGTTCATATCCTGTATTTTGTGCTGCTCAATCTTTAGTTTTCTGTGTAATGTTTTGTAGATCATTGTTTGTCCTGTTGTCCTTTTTCTTTTGGCTATTGTATTGTCTGTCCTTCCTTGATTTATTGCTTCCGATTACTCCTTTGATATCATCAAAGTTATGCATCATATAGTGGAAGAGGTTTACGCTACAACACAACTGGTTAGATGCGAGAAAAAACTCTTTCTATACTGTGCAGATATTTTGGCTAATAAACTTTCTCCTCTGGCATGGGTAACCGGCTATTCTGTTTAGACCTTTCGGTTTACTGCTCCCAATGAGTTTTGTAGATCATTGTTTATCCTTTTTCCTTTGGCCATTGTGTTGTCTGTCACTTGACTTCCGGCTTGCTGATTATCTATTTTGGATCTTAATGTATTAATTTTCTTCTTCACAAAAGTAACTGATGCCAACAGCCGTATATGACATGAATGTTCCATGAAGGAGTCTTTACAGAGATGGCAACCACTACTAGAGTGGATAGCCTAAATTCTACAGAAATGGCAACCACTACTAGAGGGGATAGTCTAAATTCTACAAAGATGGCAACCACTACTAGAGGGGATAGTCTAAATTATAGAGATGGCACCCACTACTAGAGTGGATAGCCTGGAGTCTTTACAGAGATGGCACCCACTACTAGAGTGAATAGCCTAAATTTTACAGAGATGGCACCCACTACTAGAGTGAATAGCCTAAATTCTACAGAGATGGCAACCACTACTAGAGGTGATAGCCTGGAGTATTTACAGAGATGGCAACTACTACTAGAGGGGATAGTCTAAATTATACAAAGATGGCAACCACTACTAGAGGGGATAGCCTAAATTCTACAAAGATGGCAACCACTACTAGAGGGGATAGCCTAAATTCTAGAGATGGCAACCACTACTAGAGGGGATAGCTTAAATTCTACAGAGATGGCAACCACTACTAGAGGGGATAGTCTAAATTCTACAGAGATGGCAACCACTACTAGAGGGAATAGTCTGGAGTATTTACAGAGATGGCAACTACTACTAGAGAGGATAGTCTAAATTATACAAAGATGGCAACCACTACTAGAGGGGATAGCCTAAATTCTACAAAGATGGCAACCACTACTAGAGGGGATAGTCTAAATTATACAGAGATGGCAACCACTACTAGAGGGGATAGCCTAAATTCTACAAAGATGGCACCCACTACTAGAGTGGATAGCCTGGAGTCTTTACAGAGATGGCACCCACAACTAGAGTGGATAGCCTAAATTCTACAGAGATGGCAACCACTAATAGAGGGGAAAACCTAAATTCTAGAGATGGCAACCACTACTAGAAAGGATAGCATAAATTCTACAGAGATGGCAACCACTACTAGAGGGGATAGCCTAAATACTACAAAGATGGCACCTACTACTACAGGGGATAGCCTAAATTCTACAAAGATGGTAACCACTACTAGAGAGGATAGCCTAAATACTACAAAGATGGTAACCACTACTAGAGAGGATAGCCTAAATACTACAAAGATGGCACCCACTACTACAGGCGATAGCCTAAATACTACAAAGATGGCAACCACTACTAGAGGTGATAGCTTAAATTCTACAAAGATGGCAACCACTACTAGAGGGGATAGCCTAAATTCTACAAAGATGGCAACCACTACTAGAGGTGATAGCTTAAATTCTACAAAGATGGCAACCACTACTAGAGGGGATAGCCTAAATACTACAAAGATGGCAACCATTACTAGAGGTGATAGCTTAAATTCTACAAAGATGGCAACCACTACTAGAGGGGATAGCCTAAATACTACAAAGATGGCACCCACTACTAGAGGGGATATCCTAAATTCTACAAAGATGGCACCCACTACTAGAGGGGATAGCCTAAATTCTACAAAGATGGCAACCACTACTAGAGAGGATAGTCTAAATACTACAAAGATGGTAACCACTACTAGAGAGGATAGCCTAAATACTACAAAGATGGCACCCACTACTAGAGGGGATAGCCTAAATACTACAAAGATGGCAACCACTACTAGAGGCGATAGCTTAAATTCTACAAAGATGGCAACCACTACTAGAGGGGATAGCCTAAATACTACAAAGATGGCAACCACTACTAGAGGGGATAGCTTAAATTCTACAAAGATGGCAACCACTACTAGAGGGGATAGCCTAAATACTACAAAGATGGCAACCATTACTAGAGGGGATAGCCTAAATACTACAAAGATGGCAACCACTACTAGAGGGGATATCCTAAATTCTACAAAGATGGCACCCACTACTAGAGGGGATAGCCTAAATTCTACAAAGATGGCAACTACTAGAGGTGATAGCTTAAATTCTACAAAGATGGCAACCACTACTAGAGGGGATAGCCTAAATTCTACAAAGATGGCAACCACTACTAGAGAGGATAGCCTAAATACTACAAAGATGGCAACCACTACTAGAGAGGATAGCCTAAATTCTACAAAGATGGCAACCACTACTAGAGGTGATAGCTTAAATTCTACAAAGATGGCAACCACTACTAGAGGGGATAGCCTAAATACTACAAAGATGGCAACCACTACTAGAGGTGATAGCTTAAATTCTACAAAGATGGCAACCACTACTAGAGAGGATAGCCTAAATTCACTAAAAAAGGATCTTAAAAGCAAACAAAGCATTTTTCTACCATTTTTTTTAATGTCAATTCATAAACAGAGAGTTTCTGCCACTACATGACATAGCTTAGCTTAACATAAGCTGATCAAATCTTCTCTAAAACTAATCAATATTCAAACAAAACAAATTAGTACATAAATGTATGTATGTAATTAACTGCTTTGGAGAAGTTTGAGATTTATAAACCCAGACTTTGAAGCCAAAGTGACTGGTTCTATTATTTTTTTTGTATTAAAAAAGGTTCAATAAAAAATCAAATATAACTAATTATTAATCAATATTTTATTTAGTTGTAAAAGTTTTAAAAATATTCTGATTATACTGGAGTGGTCAGAGATGCGATTGTATGGCAGTTGAATTACTGATGCAATGGGCGTGTATTAACATATGGGTGCATGTGTGTATTAAATGTATGTAGGCCTCAGGAATATCCTGGACTTCTGAGGCCATATGTAAAAAGGAAAATAGATTTAAAAAAAAAACATGGGTGCATGTGTACTGTTTGTCTACATCACATAACATTAGTTAGGAGCAACCACTGGTAAATTGTATTGGCTTCAACAATGCTGAACTTTTATAAAAGTTATACCTTTAAGAATCAGATATCTCAATAATGTGAGATTCAGTCAATAGCACAAGAAGAATCAGAATGGAAGGGATGGGGGTTGTTTGACAAAATTAAAATGCAAAATTCTACCCCCTCCCTATTTCAGGGTACATGGTAACCCTAATTATGATATGTATTATACCCTGTTAACATTACTCATCAATTATGGATTTGAAATCAGATTTAACATCAAAACCAGATTGCTTGCACACTTATGCTTCCAACTTTAAACCATCACAATGTGGTGTTTTGAAATCCGATTTGAACCAGTCGTGTGAACACAAAACAAGATTTACATTCGAATTAAATCTATCATGCATGTCTGTGTGACTTACGCATTCTGTTTTTACATTTTAACATTTGTTGAAAAATAAACCCAAATAACGTTTCAAAGAGCTGGGTTAAAAAAATTGAGAGGAGTTGATAATGCAATAGGTACCTTGTATTCAAAAAGTTCATACAAAATGTAAATTTCAAAATATGGAAAATTAGCACAAATTTTAAACTCATTTACGTCACTGAATATGGTACTGCTTTGACA